>JAEOAD010000043.1:3387500-4722500 GCA_036365145.1 Orientallactaga sibirica | reverse complement strand
TGATAGATGATAGATGTAAAAAGTTACATAATTTCATCTTAACTCACTGCATGTTAAGATTCATGAATGAAAAGACGAGATCCTACTGAACTTGGCTTTCATGTTAACCTATTTGATAAAATGATCATAATTCTGTGCTTTACCAATTAACAAGGTTCAGTTTGCATTTTAAATAATTATATTCTTAATATTAAAAGTATTACAAATAATTCTAAAATATTTTCCAAAATCTTAGTAATTAAATATAAGTATTTATGAAAAAATTGTTCAGAAAGTTATATATGTGCATATATATATATATATATATATATATATATATATATATATATACTTTCATTCATTTATTTGCAAGCAGAAAGAGAGAGGGAATGGGCACACCAGGGCCTCTAGCCACTCTAATTGAATTCCAAATGCATGTGACACCATAGCTTTAAATATAGCCAAATATGGGCAGAACATCAAGTGAAAGACAAAATAGATTTTTTTTTCTTGAAAACAAAAAATTCTTAGAAGTAATAACAATGTACATTTAAATTCAGTTGAAAGATTAATATAAGAATAATGTTCTGTCCCTGATTTAACATAAAGATATGTAAAATCTCTGTCAGCCATAGTCATACATCTTTGACAATTACATTGTATGGATTTTTTTTTTTCCAAAAGAAAGTTTAGACAGATAAAATTGAAGATAATCTATGAGCATTAGGTTTTATAGTTAATGTTCCTAATGAAATTTTTTTGGCAAACCTTATCAATAGATGAAGGAATAAAGTGGAACATGTGATTTGAATTATGAAGCTGTGGAAAGTAGATGGTAATTTCTGAGGCTTTTCTTATATACTTACTGAACATAGGCCTGCTCTAGATATCATACAGCTGTTGTTGTCACTTCTTGTGTAAAGTCTCATGGATTACTGTCCATGTTGATACCTCAGAGCTGAGAGGAACCATTACATCCATGAATCACCCAATGCCCAGTGTTTTGGGACCTTTCTTCATGATTCAAATGACAAAGTCCAGAAGGACACCTAGCTATAAATGTACACATAAAGCCAGATGTGTGGTGGTACACACCTTTAACCCCAGCACTCAGGAGGCAGAGGTAGGAGTCTCACCTAGAGTTCAAGGCCATCCTAAGACTCCATAATGAATTGCATGTGAGCCTGAACTAGAGTGAAACCCTACCTCTAAAAAAAAACAAAAAAGTACACATAAATTGTATATTTTCCGGTAGTCAGCAATAAGTTTTCACTTACAATGTTTACATTTCATGTATTTTTAAATCATAAAATTTAGAAATCACCAATAATACTTATATAAATAATTATTGAAACACTTTAGCACATAGCATATGGAAGTACACTACTCACAATTTCCTTATTTTCTCCTTTCTACCTGAATTTGAACTAATTTTCACTAACTACAAGGATGGTGTACACAGCCATATCCTGAGAGGGGGCATTCCATATCTGTAGCAAAGTCTGTTGGTTCGTACTGGCCGGCCACATCATATTGGAGAGCCTGTGACTGTATTCTTACAGATAGCTTATCTCCTCTGCAAGAGTTATTAAAATAGGTAACTAAACCCTTGCTTGCAAAAATTGACCTTGTCTGCCCCTGGATTCTGGTGGATTGAAAATAGTGTCAATTGAAAAACATATTATATACTAAATATTGGGACAGAAAACCAAGCATGGAAGGAAATAGAGAGCTCTGTATTAAGAAGAACTTAATGCATTTACATTATAACTATTTTTTTTTTATTTAGAAAACTTACAAAATAAATACTTACAGGAGAGATTATTTGAGTGTACAATGGAAAAATGTAGGTTTCAAAACATATGATTCAGTACTAGTTTGGTGTTTGTTGGTAAACCAGAAGGGTCAGTGATCAATAACAGATGTCCAGGATAATACAAACATTTGATAAAATCCTAATAGTTGTTGGTACCTAAAATATTATATTACAATTCAATGGTGTTGATAAATATCAGTTACTTTGTAGGTTTATTAAATTTAGTGTTTAGTGTTTAGTCTGGTGTTGTGATCCCCAAGAATCTGTGCTCTTGCCCTTCCCCTGCATTACTCTAAGGTTTCAGCTGGGGCCCTGGTGAGGTGTTATTGGCTAATGTTCCCTTCAGGTTCTTTGTCCATCTAAAAGATAAGCAAATTCTCCAATGGAGAGAGAAGTTAGTATTAGATAGATGGGATGGCAATAGATATCTTGGAGGGAATTTTATATGTGTAGGCCCTCTTCTAGCCCACATTTGGTGGTATCTTGATCTTGGAGACTGTGCTCATTTTTTGTACTTAGTTTTGACTTATTTCCCAGTTCCAGCAATGAGTTCCATTCCACTGAGTGGATCTATTAGCCAAATCAAGAGCAGTTGGTTACCCACCATGGCTGTGTGCCACTACTGCACATGTTTGAGCACTACGTCAGGTTGTTTCCTGCTGGGTATCTTAGACTGCAAGTTGTTTGGACCAGTGTTGGCCATTATCCCCCAGTTGCTCATGTAGCACCCTCTGGCACTAGACTAGCTAACTGTCTGGGGACTGACCCTCTTCCAGATTCTGGAAGGTCTCTCCATGTTTGTTCTCACATGCGTATGCTGTCTTACCATTAACCTTTGGTGGGTCATCAATAACTCTGACAGAAATCTGTCTTTTTTGGGAAACCTTGTAGGTCTCTCGGATCAACAGCTCATTGTGAAAGTAAACCCCATGCTGGTGCTGGGAGTTATAAGTCAGTGCCTAGGAAGGTCAGGGGAGAAAAAGATAGATAATATAAAAGAGAAAGTGAGTATAGAGAGGAGATGGAGAGACAGAGAGAGAGGAGGGAGAGGAGAGAGAAAAGCAGGAAAAAAAATTAAGGTTGGTCTTCATGATGTTCTCTCCAGTTTCCTGTGGTTCAGGTGTTCCCTCTGCGGGCCTGCTGAAGGATCAATGTTTTAGCCTATTGTTCAGAATAAAGGGTTTTATAATATCATTTCCTTTTGGGTCCCTATTTGTATCCCCCCACCTTTGTCCTCCCTCCCACCATCTTGCTTCCTCCCACCCATAGCCTCCCTCCATCCCACCGTCCCTATTGTCTGGTTGGAGATAAACACAGAGAACATCCAACTCCTACTAAGCCAGATATCCAGAGACACAGAGGCTTCCTAAACCTCATCACTGAAGTAGAACTAAAATAACCCCAATGTGGTTCAGGGAAATTTACAGAAGATGGGATGAAAAGAATGTTAGAGCCACAAGTTGGAGCATTAACCTGCAAACTGCAGATTTGGAGGAAAAAACTGCATCTGGCAACTATCCCTTCCCAAAAACCCTAACCCTGACCTAATAAGAACAATGTGTAACTTGATATATAAGACTGCTACCTTGTGCCACATTCCCATTGAACCCTGAGGGTCCACAAGGAATATCATTGATGGAAGAACAAGGTCTCTGCTCTCAGGAGCTTCTTTGTTTTGCTTACTAATATATAAGGAACTTTTGAGAGCCTAATGTCTTGGCTCCATTCTTTGTGTCCTTGTCCATTAGCTGAATGTAAAATTAGAATAATTAAATAAAATATAAATTTTGAAAAAATAGTGTGTTTTCTATGTCAGAGTGTTGAGTGTAAGTACATGAGGATCCCATGGACTGAGTAGGGCCTGTATGAATATCTTAGCTGTTTGCTACTCCTTAGTCAAAGCAGATGAGTGCCATGGTTATTGGAAATGTCTTCTAGTTATAATATAGAAGACAAGAATTTACCAGCGCAAATGAAAGGGATAGTTCCTTATCATTAAAGAAAAACATTTCACATGCAAGAGAAAAAAATCAAAACAAATTTGTGAAATTTATCTAAGTAAATCAAATCACATAGACCTAAACACAAAACTATCTGGCATCTCTTTTTGGGGGATAACATGCTTTAGGGCATAAATTCGTAAAACACTGCATTTTAAAAAACTTATTGTGTTTATTTATTCATGAGAGAGAGAGAAAGTGACAGAGAAAAAATGCATGTGCCAGGGCCTCTAGCCACTATAAAAGAAATCCAAATGCATGTGTGATGTTGTGCAACTGGCTCTTTGTGAGTAATGAGGAATGTAATCTGGGTCCTTAGGCTTTGCAGGCAAGCACCTTAACTGCTGAGCAATCTCTGTAGCCCAACATTGCATTTTTATATTGCTGAAGACTTTACTCAGGGTGAGGCCAGATCTATTCTGAGAGACAGCCCAAGACTCATAAATATTGTTCTTTATAAATAAATTAATGTCTTTGAATTAAAGGGCCCACAATCTATTTTACTCATAATGATTCTATCATTCTGCTATATATGATCATATTTAGTTTTTTAAAGAACAGTCCTGGAGAAAACTATGAAAAAAATCAATTTCAAAATATATACCAGGGTTGGGGAGATTGCTCAGTGGTTAAAGGCACTTACTTGCAAAGCCTAGGATCCTGGGTTGGATTCCCCAGAACCAAGATAAAGTCTAATGCACAAAGTGGCTTATGCACTTGCAATTCATTTGCAGCCTCAAGAGGCTCTGGGGTGCCCATATTCACTTCTCTTTTTCTTTCTCTTCCTCTGTCTCTCTTTATCTCTTCCCCCTATCTTCCCCTCCCTTCTTGCAAATCAATAAATACAAATATAAAATCATACAATCCTTATCTTTTAAAATATGTTAGACATGAGTGAGTGCATGCAGGGTAGGAGAAAGGAAAGAGATATGAATAAAAGGGGATATGATAATGCAATTTAAATTTATAAAATTGTTCCTATGTAATAGACCCTCTTGGGTAAATAAATTTGTAGTTAAACACACCCTTCAGGGAGTTTTATTCATGACAAAAAATGTATAACACTTTTCTATATTAAAAGTTGTAATAGGGCTAGAGAGATGTCCTAGCAGTTAAGTGCTTACCTGTGAAACCTAAGGACCCTGGTTCAAGGCTTGATTCACCAGGACCCACGTAAGCCAGATGCACAAAGTGGCACTTGCATCTGGAGTTAATTTACCCATTTTCCCTCTATGTATCTGTCTCCTTCTCTCTCTGTCACTCTCAAATAAACAAATAAATAACAAAATTTTAAAAAGTGGTAATATAATTATATTATAATGTTAAGTCCTTTTCCATTTCTATGAAAAATTTATAATTCCTCCAACTAATATAGAGGTTCCTTTAATCCGCCATCTCTCTAAAATGAGACAAATTTCATTATCAGAAAAATCAGTCAATATATTTTTGACCTCTCTGATTAAATTTTTATAAACAGGGCTGGAGAGATTGCTTAGTTGTAAGGCTTTTCCCTGCCAAGACTAAGGACTCAGGTTTGACTCTCCATGTCCCATGTAAGCCAGAGGTACAAGGTGACCCAAGTGTGTAAGGTTGCACACACACACTAGGTGGCACACACATCTGGAGTTTCTTTGCCATGCTGGAGGCCCTGGCATGCCAATCCCCCCCCGTCTCTCTCTCTTTCTTGGCTGAAAAAAAAAAAAGCCAGTCTATTGGGCTTACCTCCAAAAAATTTATATCCAAAGAAGAGACATTTGAAAGGATATTTAGTCACACATCTACGTACACATCATATCAATTTACACATTAATTTCCTGAAGGTCATTCATTCGTGTAGAATTAAACCATTTACCATTAGTTTAGTTATATATTCATTCATTTGTTCATAGTTCTGCATCTACTGAGTCATTCATTCACCCATATAAATGCTGATTTTGCATAGGCAAGATAATGGTTGACTATAAGGTATAAAATGACCAACTAAAATAGAATTTATGTCCATTTATATAAATAAAAAGATTAAGGTAGACTATGTTTATAGCATGAATGACATTTATTCCTACCTGACTATAATGTCTATTTAAGAAAAAATGGTCATAGACAAGCATAAATCTTAGATAAAAGTTTATCATTTTAGATGAGCCAGAAACATATTTTCTCCAAGCTTTAGAGTCTTTTACTTTCATTTTCCTGTTAACTCTTGAAATGATACTCATTGCTATTTTGGAAATGTCACAGGTCAAACTTCTTCTACCTCTTCCCTCCCCTGCTCCCCAGTGTTCCCCTTACTCTTCTCTTTTTCTCTCCCAACTTACTCCTTACACCTCCTCCCTCTCTCCTGAAGAAAGCAAACTTATTTCAATATTTTAGCAGCTACTAATAATACAAGAGTAGGAACAGGCAGGGAAAACCCTCTTTCTTTTGAATATATAAATTAGGGAAAATATAAATTCAAAACCTAAATTGACCTTCAAAAACTAATATGGCTGAAGAGATGGCTAAGTGATTAAAAGCATTTGTTTGCAAAGCCTGCCTGGCCTGTATTCTATTCCTGAATACCCACATAAGGCCAGGTGCACAATGTGACTCATGGGGTTGGGGTTTGTAGTAACAAGAGGCCCTGGTACTGCCTCTCTCTCTCTCTCTCTCTCTCTCTCTTTCCTGGTGCTGTCTTTCTTTCTCTCTCTCTCTCTTTCTCCCTCTTTCTTCTGACACTTTCTCTGAAATAATAAAAATATAAAAATGTTTCAAAACTACTGTGATATCCTAGATAGTTATCTGCTTTCTCCACAAGCATGAAGACCTGAGTTAAATCCTTAAAACCCATTTAAAAAATCATACCAGGGCTGGAGAGATGGTTAGTGGCTAAGGCGCCTGCCTGCTAAGCCTAAGAATGCTGGTTCCAATGTCCAGCGGTTCCAATCTCCAGGTCCCACGTTTAGCCAGATGCAGTGATGCAAGGGCGCAATGCTGCACTTGCCCAAAAGGGGGTGCACGCATCTCGATTTGGATCACAGCAGCTGAGAGACTGCTGGTGTGCCCATCTCTGTCTTTCTCTCCCTCTATCTCTCTCTCTCTCTCTCCAAAAATAAATAAAAATAATAAAAAAATCATATCATTGTAATTGTCAGTATGTCTTTTAATTATCCCCACATACATGTGTGTGTGTGTTTCTGTTTCTGTGTGTGTAATTTCCTCAAAGCCTTAGACTCTTTTACTTTCATTTTCCTGTTAGCTCTTGAAATGATATTCATTGTTATTTTGGAAATGTCACAAGTCAAACGTCTCTCTACCTCTTCCCTACATGGAAAATGCTAAGGTGAACTCAAGAAGTAATATTTGATAACTAATAGTGATTTACCAGTCTGACAATTGTTTGACTGAAGAACAAAACTTTTAGAATATTTTAATATATTTGAAAATTTTATTAGCCTTTCGACGATACTGGAAACTGAGCAAATTATTCTACTTTTCTAAAGAACAACTGTAATCTGAGAGGTATAATCACTTTAAAAGGTATTTAATTATTGTAAGAATGAGTTCACAGACTGCTGGAAGCCACATCAAAAAACCATTCTCTGTCTTAAGCTGCACTTACACAGTCATCAAACAAATTATTATAACACATAATTTTCATTAGGTCCCAGAGGCAGCAAATATTTATTGAACATGACATAATAAGACTGAATTTTTAAGTGAAATAATTTACAGAATGAATCATTCAGTTACATTGCTTGAGAATTTACAAATTACTAAAACTAAATTTTTCTACAAATCTATACATAATTCATCATATATTTAAACCATATTTCCTACATAGTATAGGACTTCATAGTAGAAAATTCACCTTACTGTATTTGTTTAGGTATCAAATGTTGCTAAAAGGGTATGATCTATGTTAAACTATGGGACCTAATTATTTTTTCACATGTAAATAATCTCTTTAAAAAGAAAGAGAAAGGCTGGAGATAAAACAAAACAAACACCCCCCCCCAAAAAAAAAAAAAAAACACTAACATATGTTGCATGGTGTGTAATTTTCTTTTCTTTTTTTTTTTTTTTTTTTTTTTTTTTCGAGGTAGGGTCTCACTCTGGTCCAGGCTGACCTGGAATTAGCTATGTAGTCTCAGGGTGGCCTCGAACTCACAGCAATCCTCCTACCTCAGCCACCCGAGTGCTGGGATTAAAGGCGTGCGCCACCACGCCTGGCTTTGCTGTGTAATTTTCTGTGACTACCCTGAATGTACAGTTCCCTACTGCATTTCATTTCTGAAATACATCACATTGTTATTACCTTAATATGCAACATTCAATTATACTCAAAGTCACAGAGAAGGTACACATTGTCTGGGGTTGGATTTTAACATTTCTTAGTGTTATTTTTAAGGGAAAATAATCACAAATTAATACAGTATCCAGAGAACAGAAGAGAGGCTGTCTATCTGCCGGACAGTGAGAGTAAGTGGATTGTTTACCCCGAGAGCAGAGGGCCTTAGTGTCATTTGTCAGAATTGTGGAGCACTGCAAGAACCAAATGAAAGCTGTTCATTTCTCCTCTGATGCTTGTGCAGATTGGATCATAATCAGTAAACTTGATAAATATCAGATCGAATTCAAAACATGAAAGTTGTTTTCCTGCTAATGATGTTGTCCATCCGTGCAACAACGTGCATCAGGAGGGAATCTAATTCAGGGCACTCGAGTCATTCAAGCTAGGACTTAATGAGTATCTGTCAAAAATGGAATAAAAGTCATTTTTCCTGGAGTGGGAGTTAAAGTAAATGTCCAATATGGCAATTTCCAGACATAGCAGCCTGTGATTTCATTATAACCATCAAAATCCTAAACAATATCTCTGACCACAAAATACCTTAAACTATCTATGAGATGCTGAAATTGAGCAAAACTGTTTACGTTTAAAAACTGAGTTTAGGGCTGGAGAGGTGGCTTAGTGATTAAGGCGCTTGCCTGCAAAATCTAAGGTCCCAAGCTTGATTCCCCACGAACCACATAAGCTAGTTGCACAAGGTGGCGCATGTTTCTGGAGTTTGTTTGCAGTGGCTGAGGTCCTGGTGCACCTGTTCTCTCTTTCTCCATACTTGCCTCTCTCTCTCTTTCTCAAATAGATAAACAAAATATTTTTTTCAAAAACTGAATTTAAAAGGGGGTCAGAAAAGTTTTTTTTTTTTTTCTTTAAAGAATTAGATCTGCATATTTTCTGATTCACAAGATCTATAGCCTCTGTGGTTGCTATCCAAGCTAGCAGTGAAATAATAAGCAATAATAATAATAATAATAATAATAATAATAATAATAATATACATTTAGCCAGACAAGTGCACCAAACTGCCCTGAAAGCACTACACTTAATGTTCATATTCATGTATTAATGCTTCTCTCACTTTTGGTTAGAGAAGCTCCTCTTTTCAGATGGTGATGACCACTGGGATAGCCCCAAAGTCAACATAGTACTGAGAAGAAGGGACAGAAGAGTCTCCAGTACTGAAACATCTCTATCACACCCTCCAAGGCTCAGGGTCCATTGCAGAAGAGGTGGCAGAAAGAATGTAAAAGCCAAAGGAAGTGTACCACTCCTTACAATGCAGCTGTCCAGACAGAAATTGGCCTCGATATCCATGACCTCACAGGGCCTAACAATACCTTCCCAAGACCCTCATAATATGAGAAAAAGATGATGACATCAAATTAAAAGAGAGACTAATGGAGAGAGGGAAGGGATATGATGGAGAGTGGAGTTGAGAAGGGGAAAGGGGGGAGGAAATATCATGGTTTATTGTCTGTAAGTATAGAAGTTGTCAATAAAAAAATAAGTTAAGAATGAGGCATTCACGCCGGGTGTGGTGGC
The DNA here is from genome assembly GCA_036365145.1 of Orientallactaga sibirica. Classification (NCBI taxonomy): domain Eukaryota; kingdom Metazoa; phylum Chordata; class Mammalia; order Rodentia; family Dipodidae; genus Orientallactaga; species Orientallactaga sibirica. The sequence continues at coordinate 4,712,839 of JAEOAD010000043.1, read as the reverse complement.
GCATGCCTTTAATCCCAGCACTCGGGAGGCAGAGGTAGGAGGATCGCCAAGAGTTTGAGGCCACCCTGAGACTACATAGTTAATTCCAGGTCAGCCTGGACCAGAGTGTGACCCTACCTCACAAAACCAAAAAAAATAAAAAATAAAAAATAAAAAGAATGAGGCATTCAGGCTTTACTCTCTTCCATCAAAACTCTGTGAATTCAGGCAAGATAAAAGGTTTGTTCTGTGGGGAATAGTTTGTGAACCACTGGGTGAAATATTTGTTGCAGTGTCTTGTAAGTTGTCAAAACAGAGATGCTAAAGAAACCTTGGTTTAATCTTGCTTCTACTGTGTTGAAATTGTGGTTCTTCTCAGTCCAAATACTGCTTGAAAAGTTTACTTGTTTTATAATGCCTCTTAACTTTTTCCATCACTAACATTTCATAATTTTAGCCTAATGTTTATTTTTTATAATTCGTATGTATCTGTCCTTCCCCCCTCCTAACACTCCATATTATTCATCAATAAAGTTTAGACATTACTTAAGCATGTGAATTAACTGCCTGGGATTCAAATAAATAAAGAGATCATCATCATTACTATGAACCCATTCAGAGTTCTGAGACATTTTATGTGTACCGCGGACAAAGCTATTAAAACTGAACATCTGGAGCCTCCATAAAAGATCTGTGAGAGAGAAGGGACACATCTGGTTACACCCACTCAGAACCTGAAGCCTAGGGAAATTCAGTCATCTGAAATAGAGCATGAAGATGCACAGCTTTTATGGGTCTCCTTTTGTCAATGCTAAGTCTGTCTTCCCTTACACACTTGCAGTTTCCTTTTCAAACTACTAAATAAGATTGCTGCCCTCCAGGCATACACTGCACTATTACTTTTGATGGATTTTTGTTGCCTTGGAGAATTTTGGAAGATATCAGAGTTGAAAGTGTTGTTTTATACTTGACATAGAGTTTATATTATTATTCTGCCATCATTTATGAGCACTATTTTCTTTAATAATGTCTTCATTGAATTGGAAGACATTCATATGGTTACCTGGAATGGTTCCTAACACTTCAAACTTTTATTATAATTTTATAGTTACTGAAATTACAAGTAGACTCCACCTACCCACCCCCAACTCCCAGTGTGTGTTCCTGAGTTCTGATTATTTTATTTTTGAGTTACATATTATTTCTTCACAGTTAATTTCTTTTCTCATTGCCCTGACAAAATACCCAATAAAATAATTTGAAGAAAAGAGGCTTTATTTTAGTCTATAGTAGAAAGTACAGTCCAACATTGCATGAAATGTAAGGTAGGAAGATGAGCTCTGGTTATGAAGACAGAAAGATGAGATATCTGAGATATCTGGTCATGTTGGGCCTGCGGTCAGGAAGCAGATAAAGAAAGAGACAAAGAGGGAGAGAGAGAGAGAGAGAGAGAGAGAGATGTTGGTGCTCATCTTATTTCCCCTTTGTTTTGCTTTTATTCAGTCATGAACCCTAGCACATAAGATAGTGCTACTAACATTCATTGTGAGTTTTCCATCCTCTGTTAAGTCATTCTGGAAATTCTTTCACAGACATGCCCATAGTTGTGTTTCCATGGTGATACAAAATCCAGAGAAGTTGGGAATGAAGGTTCACCATTTTACCTTGCTTCAATACATCCCTTAGTGCACTGTTTTAGTGAATATGAATGTCCATTTTCTGTGTGTCTCGTGTGTGAATGTGCCTCTCTAACACAATAAGACAACTTGCCTTGTCATTTATTTTTATGCACAATTTCAATATTTATGATGTACTTCTTGTTACATGATAGGTTGTCAGTCAATAATCATTTACATAAAAATTCATGATTAAGTATGCAGCCAACCAAATGTCAGCAGAAATAACTACATTTTCATATTCTTTAATGATCACTACTAGAATTATTCCACTGTTCTGATTATACATGTATGATTAACAAAGCACACTTTTAATGGATCATTTTATATTCAGAAAATGAAGGTGATGTATTTATGATGAAAACCATTATATTTTATTTGAAAATAACTAGAATTTAAAAGTAATATTATTGGCCTTAGGCCACTAGTTTCCTTTTTTATTATTTGTTTATTTCATTTATTTGAGACACAGAGAGAGAGAAAGAGGCAGATAGAGACAGAGATAATGAGCACACCACAGCCTTCAGTAGCTGCAAACAAATTCCAGATGCATGTGCCACCTTGTACATCTGGCTTACTGGTTTATGGGGTCCTGGGAATCAAATCTGGGTCATTTGGCTTTGCAGGAAAGTGCCTTAACTGCTAAGCTATCTCTCTAGACAGGGCCACTAGTTTTCTAATTGTAAAAGCTCAAACGTTTTCCTACTGAAAAACATATATTACTGTGTGCCCAAACATTGAACTTACCAGATTTGAGGACAGGGTAAGCTGAATGGATTGGATTTTTCTCTTTAATGAATATGATTCAGTTTAATTTTGCATCTCTTATTGTATAACATGATTTATTATCAATGCCTGACATTTTAATGTTTATTAGAAACCCTCAGGAACATGGGGGAATTAGCAGTCTTCTTGAGAAGAGGCAAGACTTAAAAGTATGTCCCCTCAACACTTAGGATTCTAGACGATTCTTATAAAATGTGTAACAATGGAGATAATATGATTTTGAGAGATAAGAATTTTGTGAAGTAAAACTTAAACTGTTCTAAGTCCACAAATATTTTGACATAGAGGACAGAGGAAGACAAAATAAATGAAAACAAAACAAAACAAAACAAACAAACAAAAAAAAAACTAAGCCAGGCATGGTGGCTAATACCTTTAATCCCAGCCCTTGGGAGGTAGAGGTAGGAGGATCACCTTGCGTTCAAGGCCACCCTGAGACTACATAGTGAATTCCAAGTCAGCCTAGGCTAGAGCAAAACCCTACCTAAAAATCAAAAACAAAACAACAACAAAAAACTAAAAAAGGAAGGCCTGCCTTGACAGTACTCAGTGGAGTAGGGATAGGGAGAGGAGAAAATATGGGACAACACAATAGGAACATAAATAAATTATAATATATTCCTATATTAAACTTCTTAGTATGTTTAAAGATTCTGTTGAATCTATACATCACTTTGGAAAGTAAGGCTATTTTGATGATTTTTTTAAAATTCCAGCCGGGAGTGGTGGTGCATGCCTTTAATCCCAGCACTCGGGAGGCAGAGGTAGGAGGATCGCAGAGAGTTCAAGGCCACCCTGAGAATACATAGTTAATTCCAGGTCAGCCTGGACCAGAGTGAGACCCTACCTCACAAAACCCAAAAAATAAATAAATAAATAAATAAATAAATAAAAATAAAAATTCCATTAACATGGACATGTATAGTAAATTGAAAGATGTAAATTTTAAAGAAAACCATTTGGAATGTATTAAAAAGATAATGTATATCAAGAAAGAGTTGAGCTGGAGAGATTGCTCAGTTCTTAAAGACACTTGCTTGTAAAGTCCAACGACCCAGACATAAATTCCCCATTTCTCACATAAAAGTAGATGCACAAAATGATGCATGCATCTGGACTTCATACTTTAAATTAATTAATTAATTTTATTTTTGAGGTAGGGCCTCACTCTAGCTCAGGCTGACCTGGAATTCACTATGTAGTCTCAGGGTGGCCTCGAACTCATGGTGATCCTCCTACCTCTGCCTTCCGAGTGCTGGGATTAAAGGCGTGCACCAACATGCCCAGGAATGTATTTATTTTTGAGACAGAGAGAAAGGGAGTTAAAGAGGAAAGAGCGAGAAAGAGAGAATGATTGATTCAGGGCCTCTAGCCACTACAAATGAACTCCAAACAGATGTGCCACCTTGCACATCTGGCTTAAGTGGGATCTGGAGAATCAAATCTGGGTCCTTAAGCTTAGCAGTAAATGCCTTAACTATTAAGCCATCTTTCCAGCCCTGGAGTTCGTTTTTGATGGTAAGAGGCTCTGATGCTTCTCTAAACAAATACATTCTCTCTCTCTCTCTCTCTCTCTTCTCTCATAAATAAATAAGTAAATAAATGAAATATTTTCCAAAAGAAAGAGTTGAAACATCATTCTTCTGAGTAAGAGTTAATTCAGTCAATTAATGCAGGCTCCTCTGTATGAAAACCACTGAAATGCTTAATCATGAGAGAAAGCATTCCTCAAAGCCTTACTAGTGGTAATGTTTTTTTGGATATAGAAAACTTACAACAAATTAACTTCTCTTTCAACTCTCCGAAGTCTAAGTAGCTAATAACTTATTCTGATTGTGTCTAATTATTGCTGCAGATATTAGATGAGACTTCAGAGAAGGGGGAAAGAAGGTATAACCAGTAGTGCTCATGTCCAGGGCAGAAAAATACAAAATACAATTCATAATTTACAATGAGTATACTGTTTTTTTTTTTTTTTTTTGTTTGTTTGTTTTGTTTTTTTTTTCGAGGTAGGGTCTTCCTCTGGCCTAGGCTAACTTGGACTTCACTTTGTAGTCTCAGGTTGGCCTGGAACTCACAGAAATCTTCCTACCTCTGTGTCCCAAGTGCTGGGATTTAAGGTGTGCATCACCATGTATGGCTTGTGTTCATTTTTTAAAATTTATTTTATTTTTTATTTAATTTTTTAACTGACAACTTCAGACAATAACCCATAGCAATTCCCTCCCTCCTCCCATTTTCTCCTTTGCATCTCCACTCTCCATCACATCCCCTCCTCCTCTCAATCAGTCTTTCTTTTATTTTTATGTCATGATCTTTTCCTCCTATTATGATGGTCTTGTGTAAGTAGTGTCAGGCACTGTGAGGTCATGGATATCCAGGCCATTTTGTGTCTGGAGGAGGATGTTGTAAGGACTCCTACCCTTCCTTTGGCTCTTACATTCTTTCTGCCACCTCTTCCTCAATGGACTCTGAGACTTGGAAGATGTAATAGATATTTCAGTGCTGAGAACTCCTCTGTCACTTCCTCTCAGCACCATGGTGCCTTCTGAGTCATCCCAAGAGCACCACCATCTGAAAAGAGAAGCTTCTCTAACCAAAAGTGAGAGTAGCATTAATATATGGATATGAACATTAAGAGGTGTGCTTACTGGGCAGTTTGGTAAACACAGTATATACATTTAGCAAGACACCAGCAGACATCACACCCCTAAGGCTCATGACTACCCCTGTTGTAGGTTTTCAGTGTCAGGGATGTGTTCCCTCCCATGGAGCGGGCCTCCAGTCCAATTAGAGAGCAGTTGGTTTCCCATAACAGACATGCCACTATTGTGCCTGTTGCCTCATTTGGACTCATCTGTCCAAATTGAAGGCTTGCAGTGTCCACTGTTGAGTATCTCCACTGGTGATTTTTCTCTCTCCTATTGAACTGCATGCAGCATAGCTTTTTCCAGCTTTCTGTCAGCTGGTGTACAGGGATGAGGTTTTCACCTCAGCTCCAGCAGGATTTCTCAGTGACCTTGCAGCCCAAGTATGAAGAGTCTTCATCAATAGGGTCTTTCTATCTATTCCTGGTGGGAAACCAAGAGCCTTGGTAATGGCCTGTAATGGTTTGGGGGTTTCAGTGACTTCCCTGGCCAACTCACTGGAAGGTATCCTATCCCTGGCACTGAAAGTTTTCAGATAACAATCTATGACTTCTGAGTGTTCCACTGTCCAAGAATGTAGGTTTCCATATGACTTATTTATATCCCCTTAAGATTTTGATTAGCCCTCCCCCACCTTTCCTTTACTCAGTCTCTTCCCCTGACCTCACTTAGGCTTTTTCACCCCCATTATTCTGTTCTGCTACTTACTTATATACAATACCATCCTATTACGTTGCCCTCCCTCCCCTTCTATTCCCTTTATATCCCCTTTCTAGCTTACTGGCCTCTGCTACTGAGTTTTATTCCTACTCACATAGAAATCCAATCATTTGTAGCGAGGATCCACATATGAGAGAGAAAATGTGACATTTGGCTTTCTGGGCCTGAGTTACCTCACTAAGTATAATCCTTGTGTTCATTTTTAATACAGTTTACTACTTTATGAACTTCTTTACTGGTTGTTGTAAAAATTGAACTCATGAATGTTTTATTTTTAAAAAAATGATAAAAATATATTCTCAAATCTATAGTGTTACTGAATTGTAACAAAAGCATTAGCAACACTTTTTAACGTTTTGAATAATTTCCATAGTCAAAGAAACTTGTAGGAAGCAGTTTTATCCATATTTTCATCAGGATAATAAAGATAGAAGATATAGAAGAAGATATAGAAATAGAAGATAACTTTATTACTTCAAATGATTCCCTTTAATTAGCTGGTGATGTGTGAGTAACTAAAAGATGTCAATTCAGGTTTTAGGTCAACCTTTTCCCACCCTTGACCTCATGTGGATATACAGGTGATATATATATATATATATATATATATATATATATATATATATGCACATACATATTGTGTTTTTTTTGATTTATGGTCTCACTCTAGCCCAGACTAACCTAGAATTCACTATGTAGTCTCATGATGGCCTTGAACTCATAGTGATCCTCCTACCTTTGCCTCACAAGGACTGGAATTAAAGGCATGTGCCACCATGCCTGGCCAATAAATATATGTGTATATATTGTAAAACTCCTGGACATAGGCCATAATTACTCTACACATTAATACAGACATCCATGCTCAACCATGTTCTATGCACAATAGCTAAGAAGTAGAATCAGCCTAGATGGTCATCAACTGTTGAATCCATAAAGAAGGTGTGGTAGGTATACATATATAGAGTTTTATATATCTGAAAAGAAATAAAATTATGAATTTGTAGGAAAATGGACAGAACTAGAAATGTTCATACAAAGTAATATAACTCAGGCACAAAAAGTCAAATGCCAATGGTGTCTCCAATATTCAAATTCTAGCTTTGTATTTTTACTCCTGTATGCAAGTTGGTATAAGAGTTAGAAGTACAGGTCAGATGCTAACAGCCAGGCATGGTAGTGTACACCTTTATACCAATATTTGGGAGGCAGAGGTTGATGGATCACTGTGAGTTCAAGGCTAGCCTGGGCTAGAGTGAGACCCTACCTCAAACAAAACAAAACAAGAATAAATTTTTAAAGACAGAGAACAAGAGAGGGGAAAAACAATGAGTAGTAAGAGTTTAAAAGAGGGAATATCAGATATGGAAGTAGACACACTTTGGGTGGATGTTTTCAGTATGTTCAGGGGATATGATTGATGGAAATGAAAGTTTAGAAGGATGTCTAAGCAAAACTAAAGACAATATGAATATGTCATATGGAAAGTTATTACTTTGTTAGATAATTAAAAAATATATGTAATAAAAAGGAAACAGTTTGGTCATAACTTGCCCTGGAGGGGTGGGGAATGCTGCATCCACAGCCACAGGTTTTTATAGGAAAATCAATGCTTGGGAAGGGACAACTGCCTTTGAGTTGTTTGTTAGGGAGGCCTCCAAAATAATGCAGGCTATTGCCAATATTCTTGGCTACCCCCCCCAGACTAGATAGTATAACACCTACTTTGGATGCAGAACACTGAGAAATTAAGCTGAATCTAATCTGGGAGCCTGCTGACAAGCTATCATAGTTCTGAAAAAATGTAATGCGAGTAAGTAGCTTTTGGACAAAGTCATCAACAATCTTTACTAACAGAGGACCCTGAGAGCTACACAACCTGACTGGCTAGCAAGATATGTGCACTGGTGCAGTCATGGCATATTGGTTACAAATTGGTAACAAATGCTCTCTAGTTGGACTTGAGGCATGCTCCACAGAAGGGAATTCACTTCTCATAATGAAAATATAGCCAACAGTTTATGGCTTGAAAGGTCATCGGCCTTATGGAGCAAGTTAATAAAATGCTTGGGCTAAATAGACATTTTGAAATTATCACTATGGCCTGTAAATATTTGTGTAAACACATAGATTAGTGCTGTTTTCACCTTTGGTCAGAGAAGCTTCTTTTTTTTAAAAAAAATAACTGTGACTACACAGGAGACTCAAAATTCACCTAAGAGCTCATAAGTGACAGTTGAGAGCACTCAGTACTAAATGAGACATTTTTATCATGCTTGGATTGCCTCATGGAACACTGTGGGAGCAGTGACAGAAAGAATATAAGAGCCAAAGGAAAGGGAGCTGTGCTTTGGGATAAAGTGGTCATTGCATTCAAGACTTCACAGTGGCTGTTGTTAAGTGCAAACTACTGAGCTCATCAGAACATAGCCATGTGTGATTGAGGGAAGCAATATAATGGACTTCAAAACTAAGGGGCAGGGCTGGAGAGATGGCTTAGCCATTAAGGCATCTGCCTGCCAAACCTAAGAACGCCAGTTTGATCTCTAGGTCCCAAGTTTAGCCAGATGGAAAAAGTGACACAAGAGTGCACTTGCCCACAAGGGGGTGCAAGCATCTGGAGTTTGTTCACAGCAGCTGAGAGGCTGCTGACGTGCCCATTCTCTATCTCTCTGCCTCTTCCTCTCTCTTTCTCTCTCTGTCTTTCTCAAATAATCATAATAATAATAATACTAATAATAATAATAAACTAAGTGACAAAGAAAGGATTCAGTGGAAGGGATAAAAGGAGATAGAGTGAAAAAAGAAAGTATTGGGTAGGGTTTATAAATTTTCAGTAAAAATTTAAAAAAATAGTATAAAATAAGTACGTTTATGATAGATCTCTAGTGTTTTAATTATTCATATTGGCTTCAGAAAACTAAGGAGCGGGATGAAAAAATAGATAAGTAGTTAAAACACTTGCCCACAGAACCTATTGACCCAGTACCAACATAAAAGCCAGATGCACACAGTGATGCGTGTGTTTGGAGGTCATCTGCAGCAGTTGGAGGCCTTGGTGTGCCCATTCTTTCTCTATCTCTCTCCTCTCTCTATCCCTCTCTGCTTGCAAATAAATAAATAAAAATACTTTACAAAAAGAGCTAAGTGAAAATATACCATGTCTATAATGTTTTAGGTATTTTTCAAAAATTAGCATTAATATTGAGAAAATTTGAGTATTGGAAGCAAAATGATGGATGATGCAAATATGTTCAAGTAAGTTTTAAAATTTATAGACATTCACACATTTCCGTAATATCTTAATTCTGTTTGTCCAGATTTAGAGCATTTTGAACAACTATCAAATTGCTACCATCACAGATAAATTATAATCATGCCTGAATATAAATAAATATAAAACTTCAAAAATGTATTGCTATTTTGAGGCACAATATGTTAATAAAATATACTACAGTGATATTTGAAGTGTCAAAAATTTAAAAGCCAATGTTTATTAAATTCATATTTTTAATTGATGGTTGTTAAACTTTTGTCTTTCAAGTCACTTAAAATCATGGCTTTTAGCCGGGCGTGGTGGCGCACGCCTTTAATCCCAGCACTCAGGAGGCAGAGGTAGGAGGATTGCCAAGAGTTCAAGACCACCCTGAGACTACACAGTGAATTCCAGGTCAGCCTGAGCTACAGTGAGACCCTACCTCGGAAAAGCAAAAAAAAAAAAAAAAAAAAAAAAAAAAAAAAAAAAAAAAATCATGGCTTTTGTTAGTCTTTATTTAAAAATATATAATGCATCTGATTGGCCTGTCTTAAATCTTGCTCATTCTAGGAACATTTTGGAAGTTTTAATTTAAGCTGAAGTGTGACATGGCATGTCTTTGATTTTGAGAAGTTCAGAGACCAAACAAGAATGTGTGTGTATATATATATATATATATATATATATATATATATATATATATGCATAAGTATATACATACATAAAATGAACATGATAACCAAGTATATAATAACAGTACATATTTAATTTAAGAGAGTATATGAAGTGAAGTTTATTCCAAAATTTTAAATAAATTATTCTACAAAAGTCTTCACCATATAGTTAAGCTTATGAATAAATATGAAGCTCATTTTCCAGCATATGATTCTATAACTTTGAAAAGTAAAGTCAGTGTCAAAAATGAGCATTTTCTAAAAGGTTAAATAAATTGTACTGCCTCTGAGTTAAAGCTGTTGAAAGCATTTAAAGGTCACCATTTCATAGGATTTTACTTGTTTACTAGCCATATTGCTCATCACAGAACTATATGATTTTCTTCATAGATTGGGGAAAATGTTATAATCTTCATGGAAATATATGCAAGTTAATATTATGGTTATCATATAACAGTATTAACTAAATATTTCATATGGGTAAATTATCAGAAAAGAATAGGCATCAAGGATACTTACATTTGAAGAACATATAGTGTTCATTAGGATTAAGTTTGTCAACATATCTCAACCTATACACAAATACAGACCTTATCACCTTGAAACAGGAGTAATCAAAATTCCATGCAAATTACCCAGTTTATTCATAGGATTTTTTACCTTTTCATTTAAAATTTCCTATCCCATTGTAATCCCTTTACTTTCCTATCCTAGATTAGTGACATATTGCAATAACTGATAAAGCTAATTAACTATTTTTCAAAGCTGGAGGGATGATTGTTAGCCAAGGTGATGAAATTGAGATAGTTTATACTACCTAGTAGGAGAAAACTTTAGGAATTGCAATGAGGCACCTAGCCCCTCACCCTTCACAGATCTATAACACATCTTCTTTTCAGTTTGCATTAATCAGAATTATTCATTTTTCATTGCAACATGTCCTGGGAAATATTGAATGTCCAATAAAAATGTACTGAGAATGTAAATGCAAAAAAATACCTATTATCATACCCAAACATCACTGGGATGGCTCCAAAAGACACAAAGCTTTTATCAGATTATGACATCAAATGTAGTCACCTCAACCTAACCTCAACATTTTTTTTTACAATTTTCTTAAAGTATCTTATTATTTGTAAGCAAAGAGAGAGAGAAATTGCCATGCTGGGATCACTAGCTACTTCAAATGAACTCCAAATGCATGTGCCCCCTTGTGAATCTTGCTTTACATGGCACTGAGGAATAAAACCTGGGTTGTTAGGCTTTGCAGGCAAGCACCTTGACCTCTAAGCCATCTCTCCAGCCCTAAACTCAATTATTAATATGGGAAAAACAAGAAAATTGACTGTGAGAAGTTTTTTTTTCCCAAAATCATTGCATTTTCTGTATTCCGTGAGTAAAAAATATAAAGAAACTTGCATAGAAAGTATGAACTATTAGTGTTTTAGATCTATATCCATGTGTGCTATTTCAGTTCCTCACTCTTACATCCTTCACAAAAACAAACATAAATTTGTAAAAATATTTAATAGTTTCTATTCCTTATTAATGAAAAAATAAACATAATGTTTTAAATTATCAAAAACTCTAAATTTTACTATTCTTAAATGACTCTTATGATACTAACACACATAAAATTTACTATATATCCTTTAGTTATTCATAACCTGAATTTCAAAAAAAAAACCCAATTCCTTGAAAGTTATTTACTAACTGTGGAAAGATAAGTGCTAAAAATAATTGCCTTGCTTCCCTTTAGGGAATATGTAACTTCAAATATTTTTATATTAATATAACAACTAATGCCTATTGATTTTGTTCATTTTATTCTCTATTTTTTGGTGGGGATTGAGGTAGTGTCTCATTTTGTTCTAGCCCAGGCCGACCTGGAATTCACTAGGTAGTTTCAGACTGGCCTTGACCTCACAGCAACCTTCCTACCTCTGCCTGCCAAGTGCTGGGATTAAAAGCATGCACCACCACACCAAGCTTTATTATCTATTTCTGATCATACTCTTTTTCTGGCATAATCTCATCAGTGTTACTATCTCAAGTACTATTTGTTTTTCAAATATATTGAAAACATTTCTCAGTAATTAACATTGTAACAGATGGCATGAAACACAGAAGACTATATTTTTTGATTAATGGCTACACATCACTGAATATGTAATATGAGGAAACAGTCTTAATTTAATCAGCCTGTGCTTATATTTTATTTAATGATATACAAAAATCATATTTTGAATATGAAGCAATAAGGATGTATGCATAGGATATGAAATAACTGAAAATGTGACCTTTAAAATAATCCTGGAGCTGGAGAGATGACTTAGTGATTAAGGTGCTTGCCTGCAAAGCCAAAGGACCTAGGTTGGATTCCCCAAGACCTACATAAACAAGATGCACAAGGTGGCACATGTGTCTGGAGTTTGTTTGCAGTGGCTGGAAACCCTGGCATACCCATTCTCTTTCTCTCTCTGCCTCTTTCTCTCTGTGTCTCTCATATATCTCTGTTTCTCAAATAAATAAATAAAATATCTTTTAAAAATTCTGTCAATATGTTCACAGTGAACTAGAATTTTTAAACTGAGTTGCAAAAATGCGAGAGTTCTTCCTATTCTTGGGCATTTATAAGGACACTTGCAACAATAGATTATACAAGCATATAGTGTATTTTATTTATAGCATATTGTTGTCAATTAAATACAAATACATTTTCAGTTACCTCTAATTATTATAAACCATTGTAATTTCTGCTGGTATCTTAGGTTTGATGTTTTTTCGCAAAACAGGTTCCAGGACATTTTGTACAATCAGAATATCTGGAGATTTTTTTCTACAAGCAACCACAATGGGAAAGTTAATCATTTTAAGGACACCAGCTAACAAGTCCAGGAGGTCAAACATCACAAAATAAGAATAACTGACTCAATTCCAAGAGAAACTCTGAAGGCAATTTTCTAAATATGTAGAATTGTCTCAAGTGGTTGCAAAATATGTCATGTATCAACTTCCTCTTAGGTATCAAACACTTGGTAAAACCCATGTGTACTAAATAACTACATTGCGACTATTCTAATTTTCCATAGGTGCTGACCCCTCCACCCAACTACATGTCTGTTGAGAATGATAGCACTCTGGGAGCTGGTTCTGTATATAAACAGAAAAGAGCTCTGAGACTATTCTCAGCGCAACAATATGGTTTGATATATAGCTTAATAATTTTAGCATTCAAGGAGCTTAATGACTGTTGGGAAGAGTACATAAAACCACAGGCACCTCAAATAAATGTTTTTTTTTTTTTTTTTTTTTCCACAACATTAAATGAAACCTGCCTTGAGATCCACATTCACCTCCATAGCAGGAAATTAAATTTCATCACATACTGTTAATCCCTTCTCACTCCAGTGTCTTTTGTTGATTATGAAGAATTCACATATTCATGAGTCTTTTTATTGCATGTCTGTGTATATTGTGTGATAAATGTATGTATGTATGTATGTATGTATGTATGTATGTATGTGGGTGCAAACACACACATACTTCAGTGTGCACATAGAGGTTAGAGGACAATTTATGAGTAAGAATGGGTCCCATACAATTCCTTTATGCCAACTAGATTATATGTAAATATGTGTGTAATTATGAACAAAAAATTTAAGAGAGAAAAAAGCTAAAGGATTCCTAGTGTTTAGTGTACCCATGTTTGGTATTACTGCCATACTTCTTGTTTAAGCAGGATAATTTTGTAGAATAAAATGCAAATAATAGTGTAAGAACATGTTTGAAAGTAAGATACTATAATGCTGCAATTCTAAAACTTTTTTTTTTTTATTTTTAACTATATCTTTCTTTACACATCATGGTGCTTTTTATACATTGTTAATTAATATTCAAAGATGATAATAAGTATTATTATTAATTTTTAAGTATTAATAATTTTCTCATTAAAAGTTTACTACTTTTAAAGAAAATGGCAATTTTCAAAGACAAATAATATTGAGGTCACATATGGCATCACTGATATTCTATGGAGCTATCATGTGAGTGAACATTTTGTTTTTACTAGAAGAGTTGAAACATTAAGCAAAACTAAGCTTTGTGGAGTCTGTTTTTCAATGCCTGTACCTGACATTCACTTGACCTCCTGCCTCTTGAGAAAAGGAGTCACTGACAGTAAGAAAAATCATGTCTAGCTTTAGTTTTCTTCTTCTCTACTTTAGAAAAATTCAATAAGATTTATTTTTTAAATATTTAATTAATTAAATTATTTAATGAGAAAGAAGGATACAGAGAGAGAAAGAGAGAAAGAAAGAGAAAAAATGGGTACACCTGGGCCTACAGCCACTAAAAAGGAACTCCACATGCATGGGCCACCTTGTACATCTGACTTACGTGGGTACTGGGGAATCAAACCTGAGTCTTTTAGCTTTGCTGGAAAGCATCTTAATCTTTAAGCCATCTCTCTATCCCAATAGGTAAATGTGATTCCGTATGAAGCACTATTGACTTTTGTTTCCAAAGAAATTTCTGTTCCTAGTTAACACATATTGTGTCTAGAATCCATTACTGGCTCTTCCTCTTTGGTATAGATATGAAACACTTATTATGTCTAGAGTGAAATATGCTGGAACTACTCTAACCATGCATCCATAAGAATTCTACCCTTGGGCCAAACTGGGTCATGCTATATGTGAATGGGTGGTGAGGTCCATACTCTATTCATAATAGACTCTACATGAAAAATGTAACATCAAAGGAAAACCATTAAGAATTCATGATGGCAGCTTTAAAGCTAATATTGTTCCCTTCTGAGAAATAAGTTGTAGGCTACTGTAGAGATGGGATGCCTGAGAAATTCATCCTGTGTATGCACTTTACTAGCCAATGGTGCTAGAATTACCTGAAAAGGATGAACCAACAGACCCGGTCATTCCCTTACTGGGTATTTATCCTAAATGCTCCATACATACTACAATGATATTTGCTCCACCATTTTATAGCTGCTCAATCCATTATAGATAATAACTGGAATCAACCCAGATGCCCAGCATTGGATAAATGGATAAGGAAGTAGTGGTACATTCACACAACAGAACAATACTCAGCAATAAGCAAAAATGATACAATGGAATTTGTAAATAAATGGACAGACTTGGAACAGATTACACTCAGAGAACTCACATAATCACAGAAAGACAAATGCCACATGGTGTCACTTATCTGCAGTTCATATCCTGACCAGCTCTAGCTGTTGAAAATACCTGATAGGCCACTCAAGGTACAGACAATAGGAATAAAGGCTTTGGGGGAAGGGGGAGAGGACCAGGAGGGGAACAAACACAAAACTAAATCCCAAATGAACTAGTACCATAGAAAACTTTGTCCTTGGAGATAGCCTAAAAGGTAATTGCTCAGTGATGAAAGGCCCTTGCTCATGAAGCCAGCCACCCTAGGGATTGATTCCCCAGTGCCCATGTAAAGCCAGGTGAACAAAGTACCACAAATGTCTGCAGTTTGTTAACAGTAACAACAGGCATTGGCACACAGATGCTCTTTCTGTTTCTCAAATAAATAAATAAATATATTTTTAAGAAAAATATATATATATAATTATCTTTCCAGGTAATGCAGCATCTAACAATCTAAAGTGATTAATCAGCTAACTCAGGTTCTTGTATTTGAAATGTTTCTTTGATGTGAAGTGTCACCAAAAGAATTAATAGGGAAGCATAAAGACAATTATTTCTCCAAGTTATAAAGATGTTTGACTTAAAATCTCATTAGTATTTATAATTAAAGAAAACTAGACTGAAAATGAAGCCCACACAATATGGATAGTAACATAGATATTGTTTTATATTTTGCATATTATACTTAATGTTCAAAGGAAGTTAATATGGCAGGTTTAGGTCTCTTCCATTTATAAATAAAAAAAAAAAAAAAAAGAATTTTATCTGGTCTCTAGGACACAGTGCACAGCAGTGTTGGATCTGAAATTCAAATGCCAGCCTGTGTAAAAAATGTATCCTCGAAGGTCAAATAAGCACCATCATTTAACTTTATCATATTCTTATGAATAGACTAAATGATTGACTATTCATGCTAATCTTTCTGACTTCACACCATCCTTTAGAGAACTAAAATATTAACTCTCTGCTTTGAAAAATATAAATTTGAAATTAAAAATTCAATTATGCTTGTAAAACATCCATTCATTTAGACATTTTTAAAAGACTTTTATAAAGTGGACAGCATGCATTTCAAGCTAACTATTGCTTACAATAGGCATGTATCAGGTTAAAGTGTTACTTAGATAGTTACATAAGCTAACATTTAACAATGCACTTCCCAAATGGAAAATTATCAAGCCCTGTTTACTATGTGGAAATACAAATGTAAAACAAAAAAGGTAAATTTAAGTAGTGCAGGGGCTGGCGAAATGACTTAGCAGTTAAGGTGCTTGCCTGTGAGGCCTAGGGAACTATGTTTGACCTCCAGATGACACGTAAGCCAGATGTACAAAAGGTGAGGCAAGGGCAAGGTAGCACATACCCACCAGGTGACACAAGCAACTCAACTTCAAATTTAGTGGCCAAGACCCTAACGTTCCAATTCTCTCTCTCTTTTTCTCTCTCTAAAATAAAAAAATAAATAAATAAAAATTAGGTCTGGAGAGATGGCTTAGCAGTTAAGGCGCTTGCCTGCAAAGCCAAAGGACCCACATTCAACTCCCCAGGACCCACATAAGCCAGATGCACAACGGGGCACACACATCTGGAGTTCGTTTGCAGTGACTGCGGGCCCTGGGGTGCCCATTATCTCTCTCTCTCTACCAGCTTATTTCCTGTATCTCTTTCAAACAAATAAATACATAAAATATTTTTAAAATTAAAATTAAAAGAAAATAACATTTAAGTAGTGCTCACACCAGAGGTTGCAACCTAAAATATTCAATTTCAAAGATTAATCTAACTAAAGTCAAATGAAACTGTATTATAAAAACGGCATTAACAAAAATGTAACTCTATGGAAACATAATTCTAGTTATTATTTGACCCATGTCTATGCAAGAAATGAAGAAATAAATGACTTTCAAATTGATTCAATCTCTGCTCTAGTGCTGATGTACCAAACCTCAAATACACAATTGCAAACCTTGAAAACACTTAGCTAAACAAAGTAAGAAAATTAAATATCCAGCATGTTCATTACTGGTAGAAATCAAAAGAAAAAAAATCCATATTGAATGTAAAAGAATAATTAAGCTATAGATAATTAATAGCTTACTGGTATATTAAAACTGCATTTTAACTTCCCTTTTATTTAAAAGTTTGATGTCAATTTGTGTTCATTAAAAAGATGTTCTCTGTAAGGATTTTCTGAAAGCCATTGCTTCTCATATGTTCCTATCAGCCTTCACCTAACTACTTATCCTTGAATGTTCAACATGGCTATTATTGCTGCAGTCAAATCTTACAGATTAATACATTTCAAATATAAATATATGCACCAATCTCATAGCTTTTATCTTATTCACATATACTTGACTATTTTTCTGATATTTTTTCTAAACTGTCAAGACCTCAAAGTAAGAAATGCAATTTAGCATGGAAAACTCTAGGATTAATATCAATTAAATACAAACCCACACAAGTTAACATAATTGATGACATAGAGTGGACCTTTGCCTCTTACACTGCATGAGTATGAAACAGTATTTTCCATGAGAGAATATACTACAGCATGATGTATATCTGAAGACATATAAATGCAGCAAACCAAATAGGAGTTGGCAATATTTCCCTTCCTTTAAATGTTAGAGAGGCATAAAATATAAATTTAGTTACACAGTCCATTTATTTATTAATCAAGATCAATAAATTTTGGCACACATATTTTAATGGCTGATGCAATGTTTATGAACACTAATCTATTAAATAAGGAAATCAGTCTAAGGAATTTCTACTCAATACACATTATCATATTGTATTATATTAATTAGATTCTGAATATGCCTTAGAAGCTGCATTTGAAAGAGTGTAAGTGAATACTTGAAATAGTATAGATTATTTAAAAGAGAAGAGTTGCTTGGGGAGATATGTCAGTAGGTCAACTGCTTTACTTGCCAGCATGAGGACCTGAGATTGGACTCCAGAATTCTCATCTAAAACGCCTTTTGCATGCTTATATTCCAGTGCTGTGGAGGCAGAGACAGACATGTCCTTGGGACGCACTGGTTATCCATTCTAGCCTGTATAATGAGTTTCAGGCCCAAAAGATGCTTGTCTTTAAAAAGTGGGGGACGGGAGATGAGTTGACCAAGCCTGAGAGGAAAGAACACCTGGGATTTTACTCTGGCCTCTACATGCACACATTCATGAGCTCATACATACATGAACATGGACACAAGCATAAAGTCACATATTTATTAAAACGGGTTTAAAAATAAAAATAGAATAAAATAGTGATATAATTGTGTTTAAGATTCACATGAGCTCAAGGTCTATGCCTTTTAAGAATTAGTTTTATTTTTTATTTGTGAACTAATGTTTTAGTCAAGCTCTCACTCTAATCCAGGCTGCTCTGGAATTTACCAGTGACCCTCCTACCTCATGTTTTGTAGTGTTCAGATTAAACGCATGAGCCAGCATGAACAGTTAAGGTTTTGCTACATTGGCATGGACAATAATACATTTTATTTTGATATTTTCATCCACTTGTCATTGCACTTTGTTCTAACATATTCTCCCCTGTTTTCTTTTATTATTACTGTTATTTATTTGATGAAAGAGAGAAAGACAGAGAGAATTGGCACACCAGGGCCTCTAGTCACTGCAATCAAACTCCAGATGCTTATGCGCTGGCCTGAAAAGCCAAAGGATACAGGTTCAATTCCCAAGGACCCAAGTAAGCTAGATGCATGTGTTCGGAGTTCATTTCCATGGCTGAAGGCTTTCGTACACTCATTCTCTCTCTTTCTCTTTCTCTCTCAAATAAATAAAATAAATAATTTTTTAAAATAGTCTCTTAGGATAGGCAATTTATAATGTTTTTCATAATCATAAGATTTTGAATAATGTGAGCATAGAACTTTTATAAAATATTTACTCTTTTTATATAAAGCTTTCACAAATATTAGTTTTATTATACTATTATATATCTATTTGAATCTAGTAGAGATATAAATGATTGAAGCTTTTTTATAAATGGTTATCTATAGGGAAAATAGATTTCAGGAATGTGTTTAGATGACTCATCATCATGCATTTGATAAGCATGTCCTAGGACGGGACTTTCATCCCTGGGAATGCACACAACAAATAAATTAATTAATGATGAACAAACATAAAGGTCACTGAGTTGGAAGATATGTCGTATTTACCTTTCTGTAATTGTTCCATGTCTTCCTCTGTCTTCAATTATGTAGACAATTTCAGAGAAATTATTAATAATTTACACTTGAAACTCTGCTTTATATGGAGATCTTTTCATAATGCTCTAATTTCTTCAAATACTCCAAATTTTTATACCTCATCTGTGCTAAGCCTCAAGACACTAAGATGAAATTGCCTTTCAGCTTCTTTGCATATTAATCTCTAAATTTGAGTAAAGCAGAAATGCTCTCTTTTGTACAGCAAAGTAACACTCTTTTAATTTAATTTTCAATAGAAACTTTTAGTTTTGTTTTTTCTTTCAAGTTTTAATAATGGTTTCCAAGTCCTCTGGATTGTTTCTCATTTATGTCTTCTTGTTAGCACAACTTCTTCCAAGTCACTATTGCCACATAGAGGAAAACATGCTTCTAATAAGATCTGTGATTAAGCCAGATTTAAAAAAAAAAATTCCTATCATTTTACATTTGTTTGATAACATTGTCTTCATTCCTGATCCATGAGTTTAATTAAACTCTCTGCTTTTGTTTCCAGGCATACATTTTCAGTGTTATTTTTCTGACTTCAAACCAAAGCTGTGCTCCTGTCAAAGGATGCTTAGAAAAACAAAAAGCAAAAGCAGTCGGTCAGTGAAAACCACAGAGCCCAGAGTCTCATATTAAAATATTATGCCTCAGGATTGAGTGCCACATGGCCTTTCTCACTTATGTTGTGTAATTGGATATTTTCTGAAAAAGAAATTGGGAAGAGGAGGGTATCTGGTAAGAATACTAAAAGATAAATTAGCTCACTGGAATCCTGTATATTAAACACCGTTTTGCAGAAACCTTAAAAGAATTAAACAGAATATTAATTCATGTGGAGTCATGCATTGGAACAGATGTAAGTCTGACCAAATAAAGCAATGTTTATTTGCAATTTCCACTACAAACCACATTTGCCTGTAAGTTTTATTGCTGATTACATACATGCACACAAAATTAAACACATGATCATGTGCGTTTTAAACACATTGCTGCCAACAACTTTAAATTTTCCTCTTGGAAATTAAAACTGGACAATAAACTAACTCCTAAATTTGGTAAAATTTTTCAAATGGACATAACACAGGAAGTCTGGGGGCTCTAAAAACAATGGGTTCTCAACAGTTCATCTCCAGTAGCCTCCAGTAAAATATGCTACTCCTCATCAAATTGCAAACATTTATTTCACTTCTACAATATTCAAACTACTTAACCCAAAGAGAGATTTATCACAAGTGGCATGTGTTGGTTATTATTGCAACTCATGCTTTTAGGGTATGCAGTATTTTCAGTTATCTGCACTTTCATCATCTCTGTTACTGCATTCATACTGTGAATGGGTGTGATGCCAGGCTTGGTCAGGCCTGAAATGGAATTAAGTGATATATAGTGTGTGTGTGTGTGTGTGCTTGAGTAGAAAGAAACCAGGTGTAGACTTTTTAGCATTCTACTCGTGCTTCAAACATTGTCTTTAATTAGTACATTGTTACTTCTTTTTGTTTCTCACCACCTAAAGTTCTTTTCTTGTCTTAAAGTCCTTGAAGCTGTTTTCAAGATACTTAGATCTTTGGTCAAGAATTTTCTTTTTCCTTTGTACTAGGCCATATTTTCCAAGTCACACTAAGACATGCATTAATTCTTCATAATTTTCAATGATCTAATGAATTAAAGTCTTTGCTGAGGGTTTGAGGAGAAATATCGCCAGACCTCCACCTCCTATCTGAAGGTAGAAACTGAACAGCAGGTGTGAGCTGGATCGCTAAATTAGCTACACTGGCAAACACTGAGTTGCAGTGTGGGACACTGTCTCAAAAATAAAATGGAGAGTGCTGAAGGAAGACACCTGAAGAATTCATCCAGCCTCCACTCTCACTTATTCACACATATACGTCTACCCACACATACATAGAGCAAGCTTGCACACCACACACATACACAGACCACAAAAAATAAATCTAAGGCAAAATTTCCTACTGTGCATTTAAATTTTTCATTTATTTACCTCTTATACTTCTCAAAACCAGCTATCTCTTTCGTAATAGAACATTTTCCCTGTGTTGCAGACAGCTTCAGGTTCACTGAGATGAACTTCCAGACCAGGCGCAGTTATGGAGGAAGGGATATTATTTATTGAAGCTTACAGATCCAGGGGAAGTTCCATAATGGCAGGAGAAGCAACTGGCCTTCACAGGGCCAAGCAGAGAGAGCAAAAGCCAACCAGCCACCACAGCACACAGAGCAAAAACTACAGCCAAAAGGTCACACAGCACACTTCAGGAACTCCTGCTAGGCACATTTGCATATCTTTACAATGGAATCTCAAACCATCACCACACCTTAAGACCGGGCCCCCAGTGACCTTGCCTCTAGGAAGGTGATTGCAGATGCAAACTATAAAGTAATAAAACAATGAATATATTGGGGGACATATATTCAAACTACCACACCCTGTAAGTGCAATTTTAGGGTGGAAAACTCCCCAGGTTCCTATACACCCAAAATGCTGTCCCTACTTGTCCTTCCTATGGCAATTAAAAGAGACTAGTAATGTTGAAAGGAAGAAAAATATTCAATTAATGCATTGTGAGGAGGAAATATTATGGGATCCAGTGACCCTGAATAGATTTAAGGAATAGTTATTGAACTTTGGATTAAAATAAAGGAAAACTGGGAGTTGGAGAGATGGCTTAGCTGTTAAGTGCTTGCTTGTGAAGCCTAGGGACCCTGGTTCAAGGTTCGATTCCCTAGTACCCATGTAAGCCAGATGTACAAGGTGGCACATGCATCTGGAGCTCGTTTGCAGGGCTACAGGCCCTGGTGTGCTCATTCTCTCTCTCTCTGCCTGTCACTCTCAAATAAATATATATTTTTAAAAAAGGGAAAACATCAGGCAGGGGACAAGAGTTGTCCACGACTAAGCAGTCTTTATTAAGGTGTGGCTCCATTCATCACTGCCTTAGGTGGGTCGTGGAGGGCAATCCAATACATTATGTACTGATCACTGGAAACTAATCTGATTCCTATATGGTAATAGGTTCAATGATGTAACCTGCCCACCACAGTGCAGTGATCTGTCCTCCAGAGCTTAGGACACTGGGATCCAAGTGATCGACTTAGCTCTGTGATTTCAGCCTCACAGAGGAATGAGATGCTTAGGTAGATCAAGCCTTCTAGGCGTTATCATGTCTGTACACAGCCAAGAGGCAGCTTTGGAATGGAGATAGCACAAAAGGAAGGCAGAGCCTTCCCTTGGGAGCCCAAGTGAGGATCATTTATTCTTACCAAGAGTAGCTTCTTACATGCCAGTTTTTTTTTTTTTTTTTTTTGAGAGAGAGAGACACAGAGCACAGAGAGAGAGAGAGAGAGAGGGAGACAGATAGAGGATAGAGATGGGGCGCAAGCAGCCTCTCAGCTGCTACGAACTAAATCCAGGTGCATGCGCCCCCTTGTGGTCAAGTGCAGTATTGCGCCCTTGTGTCACTGCATCTGGCTAAACGTGGGACCTGGAGATTGGAACCCCCTGGAAATTGGAACCAGCGTTCTTAGGCTTAAGAGGCAGGCGCCTTAACTGCTGAGCCATCTCTCCAGCCCTACATGCCAGTTTCTAATTGCATTTCTTCAAGCTTTCATCCTTCTTCAATGTAATGGTGAAGTAATTATAATATGATAGTCATATATATATATATATATATCAAGGAAAGTACTTGACATAAAGGACAAACTGCATCCACACTGGGCTAGGTTCCCTTATCCAATGAAATGTGTAAAATGGAAATTGTGCGTATGACTCAGTAGGAGATGACTCTTGTAAGTCACCTTAAAGAAAACATTAAAAACATGACATCTGCGGCAGGCATGCTGGCACATG
Organism: Orientallactaga sibirica; assembly: GCA_036365145.1. NCBI lineage: Eukaryota > Metazoa > Chordata > Mammalia > Rodentia > Dipodidae > Orientallactaga > Orientallactaga sibirica. Next base: position 4,689,811 of record JAEOAD010000043.1, on the reverse strand, counting down.
CTTCTAATGACAAGACTCCAGAGGCTGAAGTAGGAGAATCACAGTGACTTGAGGGCCAGCCTAGGGCTCCAGAGAATTTTCCAGGTCAGCCTGGACTTGAGTGAGACCCTGCTTCCAAGGGAAAAAAGTCCTTGCCGAGTGTGGTGATCCACACCTTCATTTCCAACACTCAGAAGGCAGAGCTAGGAGGATGGCTGTGAGCTTAAGGACATCCTGAGGCTACATGGTGAATTCCAGGTCAGCCTGGGCTAAAGTGAGATCCTACCTCAAAAAAAAAAAAAAAAAAAAATTGAAAAAAGAAAAAAAAATCCTTATACTGAGGTCTTTAATCCATTTGGACTCAATTTTTGTGTGTGGTGAAATGAGTGGGTCTAATTTCATTTTTCTTCATATGGTCATACAATTTATCCAACCCCATCTGTTGGCAGCCTTGTCAAAGATCAAGTAGCTACAGTTATTTGACCTAAGGTCTGGGTCTTCAATTCTGTTCCATTGGTCTATGTTTCTGTTTTTATTCCAGTACCAGGCTGTTTTTGCCACTATGATTTGGTAATATAGCTTTAAAGCAGGTATGGTGATACCACCAGGGTTTTTTTTTGTTTGTTTGTTTTTTTCTTGTTGTTTCCCTGAGGATATGTTTGGATATCTGAGGCCTTCTGCCCTTCCATATGAATTGTGATATTATTTTTTTCAATCTCTGTGAAGAATAATGCTGATATTTTTATTGGTATTATACTAAATTTGTATATTGCTTTTGGTAGATTTGCCATTTACAAAATATTAATTCTCCCTATGCAGGAGCATGGAAGGTCTTTCCATTTTCTCAGGTCCTCCTCGATTTCTTTCTTGAATTCAAAATTAATGAGAAATTTAAGAAAATGGAAAATCAAAAATATAACTTTAATTCTTAATGTTCTTTTTCCTGATAACTCACACAACAGTTGTCCATAAAGAAGGTGGTCATGGAGCTGGACGTGGTGGTGCACACCTTTAATCCCAGAATACCGGAGGCAGAGGTAAGAGGATCACTGGGAGTTCAAGGCCACCCTGAGACTACATAGTGAATTCCAGGTCAGCCTGGGCTAGAGCGCGACCCTACCTCAAAAAAACAAAAAACAACAACAAAGAAAAGTGAAATTGTATTTTGGGCTGGAGAGATGGCTTAGCGATTAAGGAGCTTGCCTACAAAGCCTAAAGGACCCAGGTTCAATTCCCTAGGACACTTATAAACCATATGCACCAGTTGTGGTACATGCATCTGGAGTTACATTACACTGGCTCAAGGCCCTGGCATAGCCATTCTCTTCTCTATCTGCCTCTTCCTTTCTCTCTCCCTCTCCCCCCACACCAAATAAATAAACAAAATATTAAAAGAAAGAAGGTGGTCATAGAAAACACAAAAGATCCCCAGGTTTGGGATTCAGGTAGGGTATGGGTTCACAGAAAATTTAAAAAAAGTTGTAATGTAGATTTTGAAAGGTTGCTTCTCTTAACATTAATTCAGGGGCAGTTATCTATACACTTGAAAAAATAAGAAGAGAAATTACCAGCCATTCATTGTAACAGGGTCAAACTCCCTTCAAGCTATGTACTGATTCAGTCAAAATCCCTTCAAGCTGCACACTAATTCTGTGGTTATCAGTAGACTAAAACTTAAGAAACATGCTAAAAATCTTGAGAGTGGGCTGGAGAGATGGCTTAGCGGTTAAGGCACATGCCTCTTAAGCCTAGGAACATTGGTTCCAATCTCCAGATCCCATGTTTAGCCAGATGCAAAGTGACCCAAGGGCACAATGCCGCATTGACCACAAGGGTGAGCATGCATCTGGATTTCATTTGCAACAGCTGAGAGGCTGCTGGCATGCCCATCTCTATCTGTCTTCCTCTCCCTCTCTCTCTGTCTCTCTCCAAAAAAAAAGTCTTTATTTCTTCTGGGCAGAAAAAAAAAAAAAAAATCTTGGGAGTTGCTGATTTTGATAGAGTGGGCATTCAGGAAATGTTTAAAGAATAAATGAATATCATTTAAAATGAGTGATTGAATCAACAAAGAAAAGCTAAATTACATTCAGTCTACTATAAAATGAGTCTGAAAAGTATGCCATAAGTTATTGAAGGTTTCTCACAGAACATTTATAATAAAAGTTTCAGTTAGCTGCTGAGAGAATTTCAATAATTTTGATAATGCACATTTGTGAAACAGCTCCTTTGCAAATGATGCCAGATAAATGAAGCAGAATTACTGTGAAAATTTTAAATAAATATTCTTAGATTAAAAGAAAGTTGTCAGTTGTTTAGTTCTTCTGTTTTATCATCAAATTTTTATATTCTAATCACTGTTTTAAGGTCTGGAATTGGCAGTATCTTAAGTAAATTACGAAGTAAATAACATAAAAATTAAGTATGCATTATTTAAAATATTCCTTCCCAGCAACTGCAACTTTCAAGTTTATAATTTTTAAAAATTTTTTATTTATTTTTGGAGAGAGACACAGAGAAAGACAGACAGAGAGATAGAGATGGGCACGCCAGCAGTCTCTCAGCTGCTGTGGATGAAATCTAGATATGTGCGCCCCCTTGTGGTCAAGTATGGCTTTGCTCCCTTGCGTCACTTTGCATCTGGCTAAATGTGGGACCTGGAGATTGGAACCACTGGAGATTGGAACCAGCGTTCTTAGGCTTAGGAGGCAGGTGTCTTAGCCGCTAAGCCATCTCCCCAGCCCATGTTTATCATTTTTATATTCCTGAAAATAACTGCATTTTAAAATTTGTGTGATCTTCTAAACTTTTACTAGAAATGGGAATTTCACATACATTCAAATTTATTTTTCTATTTTTTTACCTTTCTTTTATATTAGATCTCTTAAGTAAATAATTCTTTAAACAATTAAAATATTTATATTTATTTATTTGCAAGCAGAGAAAGGTAGAGAGAAAAGAGACAGACTTAGAGAATGGGCATGCTAGGACATCTAGCAAACAAACTACAGATGCATGTACCATTTTGTGCATCTGGCTTTATGTGGGCACTGGAGAATGGAACTCATGTCATTAAGCTTTGCAGTCAAGTGCCTTAACTACTAAGACATCTCTCCAGTCCCAAGTAAATAATTCTTAAACAACCCTTTTAGAAGTCTCATTTATGTTATTATGACATGTTATATTTTACAACTTTCAAAGCATTTAAGAAAAATTGTTGCTTTTTCACAGTTATATGTTTATTTGATATATTTAACAATGTATCATGCAAATAATGAGTAGAACTTAATTTTGGTTTCTAATCAATTTGTAATGATAAACTTCATTGAACATACCATTAAAGTGTACAGATTCTTTATTGTTAATTTGGTATTAATATATTCATTGAGTACTTGTTTCAAGAAGTCCCATGAATTAAAAAGTACAGGCTGTGAAGTGATAATATAAATTGTTATAGTGTATACCTACTATGGATACATATTATACCATACATGTTTAAAGATAAAATTCAAGAATATAACAACAGTTATCTGTGTAATATGATTAATTATGAATTGAAAATATATGATTCATATACCTCTGTTCTAAATGTTTATAAAATTCATAAATAAGCAATAATGAATTGCCTTTCAGAATTGTAAACAAAAGATTAGTTTTACCATATATTTATTTATTTGAGAGATGGGTGAGAGAGAAAGAAGGAGGGAGCGGTAGAAAGGGAGAGAGATAAAGGGAGAAGAAAGAGAAAGAAACGCTCACCAGAGTCTCTGGCTGCTGCACACCAACTCCACATGCATGTGCTATGTGTCATGCGCTAGAACCTGGCCCACAGATTTTGCAAGCTAGCACCTTTAACCACTGAGTCATCTCCCCAACCCAACAAGAGATTAATTTTTAACATAAAATAATTTGTAAGAAAAAAATGGTCCATTTTAAAAAAATCCTCAAAATTATACAAAGTTGTCATCAGGAATAAAAACAAAAAGCATTAAAGTTTGTGTATCAAAAGTCTATAGTAATAGAAGTGCTTTCTTGTTGTTGTTGTTGTTGTTGTTCTTAGTTTTTTTTCTACATAGCCTCACTTTAGTCTAGGCTACCTTTGAAATCACTCTGCAGCCCAGGCCTTCCTGGAATTCCTGGTGATACTCCTCCCTCTGCCTTCTGAGTGTTTGGATTAAAGGCATGCACCATCATGTGCAGCAAAAGTACATGTTTTGAATCCATGTTATTATATTGATTTGATAGACTAAAGGGTACAATTTGAAGAAAAAAGAAACACAGTTGACCTTGAGTCCTTTGCTACTAAATTGAACTAAAGTACTTTGTTGTTTAGCATTCTTGTTTAGAGTTGAACATGTTCAAGCTTTATCTTTGCATAATTTGATAATTTAACTATAGTCAAGCCACATAATGTTTATAATTACATAGTGTTGTGTATGAAAATTTATTTACTTTATGGTGTTCCACTCAGAAAATGTGTTCTCTCCTATTTTCATTGCAGTCCTGAAAGCATTCAAAGTGAGTGTACCTGAAGCCCAGAGCAAAGCTCTTCACATAACTGTTATAGCAGAAAAGTGGAATAAATATTTATGTACACAGGAAACACTGAGTGCACTTTAAGAGCCAGTCATTAATTTAAACATATTAATTTTATCTGTAAGGAGAAATGCTAACTCATTGGTGTACAAAAATGCTGCACACAATAAAAAGCTAACAACATTCTGGGTATTCATTCACCATAAAACTAATTTCACACCTAGTATATTATATAATGTGCTATAAAAATGGCTCTTTGCTTCATGATATTATTTTACTAGCTAGCAGATAAGTAGTTGGTTTTCTTCTCTGGAATGAATATTGCACAGCTATAGTGAGGAAACTCTTGGATTTTATTGATGAATGCAGTGTACCTTTCACATTTAGGAAATTATAGTAATAACCCAAACCCATGGACACAGCATGGGAAGTAGAGGTAGAAAGTAAATACCCACTCAGCTGTTAATTGTCTTTCTCTATACTAGGTCTGATGACAGAGGAAACTATATATACCACCCTACTGACCTTCATTACAGATTCCCTGCTATCAATGCCTGGAAAGAATGGCCCTCAAGAATATCCAGAGAATTAATGACCATACACGGAGCACACTCACTGATTATGTTATTATGTTATTATGACATATTACATTTAACAACTTTCAAAGCATTTGAGAAAAATTGTTGACCATGGGATTGACAATGACATCATAAAAGAGAAAGGAACACATTTCCCTTTTTGTTTTTCAAATTTTGCATTAGGATCTCTCTAGCCCAGGCTGACCTTAAACTCACTGTAGTCCCAGACTGGCCTCAAACTCACAGCTATCTTCCTATCTTTGCCTTCCAAATGCTGGAATTAAAGTTGTGAACCACCAAGCTCAGTCACTCCTTTATATATTTTTTTAATTTTAAAAATAAAATTTTTTAAAGTAGGGTCTCACTCTAGCTCAGGCTGACCTGGAATTCACTAGTAGTCTGAGGGTGGCCTTGAACTCATGGCAATCCTCAGACCTCTGCCTCTCAAGTACTTGGATTAAAGGCATGCACCACAATGACTGGCTATTTTTAATTTTAAAAAAATTATTTATTGGCAAGGAGAGAGAGAGAGAAAGAGAGAGAGAAGAGACATACAGGGGCCTCTAGCTGCTGCAAAAGCACTCCAGATGAATGTGCCACATTGTATATATGGCTTTAAGTGGATACTGGGGAATGAGACCCAGGCCTTAATCACTGAGCCATCTCCCCAGCCCTCTTTTTTTCCTTTTTGTAATCACATTATTGAGAATTTTACAAATTGACAGTTGGTGCAAATATGATAAACCAGTTAATTGGTATCATATTGTCCCAGACAACAGAAAGTAATTAGTACACACAAACAAATGTTCTCATGTTCACATACATACATGTACACATACATATAAAATTTTAAAATTAATAATCATATGTATATAGGCATGGTGACACATGCCTTTAATTTTAATGCCAGAACTCAGGAGGCCAAGGTAGGGGGATCATCTGGAGTTTGAGGCCAGCCTGAGAATACATAGTGAATTCCAGTTTAGTCTGGGCTAGAGCTAGGCCCTTTCTTGCGGAAAAATAAATAAATAAATAAATAAATAAATAAATAAATAAATAAACGATTTTTTATTTTTTTGATTATTCAAATTGAAAAACTATAGGATTAATGATATAGGAGATTAATCATGTTAAGAAAATACTTTTATAATTTATGACTTATGTGATAGCATAAAATATTTTGTGGTTTCAAATAAAGCCAAACCGTTTATTAAAATACCTATAAATATCTGTAGTACTCTTTCACAATTATTACAATGGTTAATAAAAATAAAGTAACCTGATTATTTTGTTCTTTAAAAACTAAAATTTGCCGGGCGTGGTGGCGCACGCCTTTGATCCCAGCACTCGGGAGGCAGAGGTAGGAGGATCGCCGAGAGTTAGAGGCCACCCTGAGACTACATAGTGAATTCCAGGTCAGCCTGGACCAGAGTGAAACCCTACCTCAAACCCGCCCCCCCCCCAAAAAAAAAAAAAAAAACTAAAATTTGTGAGTTTCTAAATATGTTTCTAATTATTATTTCTAAATTTATTTAGAAAATATGGAGACATTTTTTGATTTCCTAACATTGTATGTATACATTCAATAGGAAAAAAAAAAAAAAAAAAAAAAAAGACTGGCAGTTAATTGAAGATGCTGTGTTGATAAAAACCAAGAAGTTAATGAGGCATCTAATCATCCTTTGCTTTGAGGAACCCAGGTGGAGCAATATGGGAAGTACGTAGTTCAGGAAAGCCCTCATTCATCCCATTTTAAGTTTTATTGCTTTAAAAGACCCAAAACGAAGAATTTAAAAAAAGGAAAAGCTCTTCTTTTCAGAGGTCTGTCTGTGGTCATTTGATTCCCTTGCTGGGACCCGGGATGAGGTGGAGCAGCAGGGCATGACACACAGTGTATCCTTATGTCATTGGTCTTTACTCAATGGTGTTTATGTGCTTAGAGTCATGCCTCCTCTAGCAGTGCAAACCTTCCTTCTTATGTAGGTTTTTTAAAGAAGCAAAGTGAGAGGGGTGTTTAGGTTCTCAATATCCCCTTCAAAGGAGAGTGTTCCAAATGATGTGAGCTCCTTACACCAGACTTCACCTTTTCACGGTTTCACCCTTTTCAGAGTGTGACCAAGCTTTAGCACATGATCATTGATGATATATAAAACCTAACCAAAAGAGGAAATCTTGTGAAAATGTATATTTGTATTGTTTATTTTTTACAACAGTTAAATAATATAGCATGAGGATTCAAGAAAAGATGGAGATATTACTGTTGAATTGAATTTCCAACATATTAGTTGCTAAGTCAACCTGCACATTTTAGGGAGATTTGTTAGGATTATGTGAAGAAATGTTCTTTTGATAGTGTTGCAGCATAAAACCACAAAAATTGTAGGTCAGAGGATGTCAGGGACAGATTCTTCTGAACTCATTCTTTTTTGTGCTTATACCCTGAGGGTCTACAACTTGACATCAACTGCTGCTATAAGTGGAACAGCGCTGAAGGAAATTAGTTTTAACTTCTAATCCTCTTAATTTCTGAAATTGAAATAAAGATCCTCCAGAGAGAAAATGTAAATCCTTACTTGAGTAGAAAAAATGTACCATCCTAAGCTTTTCATTCTATCTATACTTTCAGTTTCAGTAACTCAAGCAGAAGTGGACACCTGGCCAGTGATACCCAAGGTTTAAAAGATGCAACAGAAATGAAGCCCAATAATTTGTGAAAATGGAAGTTCAGACCCAAATGAGTAAAAACAAGCGAACAAATAAAAACCTACGGAGCCACAAAATGATTATAACTAGGTACATCAGAATAAAAGTAAAACTACTTAAAAGTCGAAATATTAATACAATCTTACAAATGACTATGAATAAAACCAATTATTTTCATAATTGCAGCCAGCAACTTCACATAATGAAAATGAGAAAAATATAACATAGAAGAAAGTCTAAGCATATATTTTCCAACCAGGAGTTCTCATCCGAAACAAACTATGTTGTGATAATACCAGTGAGTCAAAGCCAGATTTAGAGAAGAAACATTTTAAAACATGTGTTAGCAAAACTGGCAAGAGAAAGAAGAAATACTAAAGCTAAGGGTGTTTTGCTAAGTGGTAGAGAACTTGTTTACTTAGCGTGCCATGTCTTTGATTTAATCCCTAGCATAAGCAAAATCAAAAGAATGGAAAAACAAATAAAAACAGGTAAACAAAAGAAAATCAAGCCTTCTGTTCCAAAAGAAAGCACAACCTGGAGAAAGTCTTATAGAAATGTGTAAGGAATGAAGGGGTTGAACAAGGCACAGATCAATAGTCTTGAATGTATATGTAATCACATTTATGTAGTATCAAAATGAACCAGTGAAGAAAACACTGTGAAAATCAGAATATAACTGACACTGAATATAGGGAAAATAATGAAAGTCAAACCTTACTATATAAATAAAGTCATTTCATAGGGATATGTATAGCAATGGAAATATTATAAGAGAAGCAACATAATATATTTCAAAAGAGGTAAAAAAATATCATATGAAATGCAAAATAAATAGAAAAAAGAGGTTTAATGGTGCTATATGCCAGAAATTTCATTAGCCAGAAGCTGAGACAAAAGATTGTGAGTTCAGAGACAGGCTGAGGTACATGGTGAGAGGAATCCTTCTTTCAGAAATAATTGTGGAACAGAGGGCGGATAGAATGGAAGAGCCAAAGGAAGGGTACGACTCCTTACAATGCAACTGTCCAGACAGAAATTGGCCTTGATATCCATGACCTCGCAGTGCCTAGCAATACCTTCACAAGACCCTCATAATAGAAGAAAAAGATGATGACATCAAATTAAAAGACAGACTAATGGAGAGAGAGGGGGGATATGATGGAGATTGGAGTTATAAAGGGGAATGGGGGAGGGGAGGGAAATATCATGTGTTTTTTGTATGTAAGTATAGAAGTTGTCAATAAAAATAAATAAATAAATAGTAATCTATTTTTTTTTTTTGAGAGAGACACGTTACTTGGTGTGGCTGCTCCTAGAGATTAACCTTTAAGTCTCAACAGATTGAGGATGAAAATAAATCCCCAGACACAGGTAGACATCCTCTGTAGGTTTTTTTTTTTTTTTTTTATGGTAACAATTATAAAATGTTCAGGAGTTGAGAAAGAATATTGTTTAATAAGTTTCTGTGAACCACAGTTTGTTTAATAATGGTGAATTGCCTGGTTATTAGAATAAACTTCATGGTAGTATGACTATTAAACACTTATTCTGTGCTTAGCTTTAAAACAGAGACCAAATATTTAAATCTTTGATGAACATACATTCATAGCTTAAGTTAATGCAAAAGTATTACATTCATGTAAAGGACTTGTACTGTGAATAGATGGGTGTATACTTATAATATTTAACAACTATTAAGGTGTCAGGCGAAAAAAGGCAGCTAGCTTAACCCTGTGCTCAAGCTGAATAAGAACACAAGTAATAATGTAATACTAAGATGCAAAAAAAAAAATAAAAATAAAAAATACAATCTACAGGGTGTTCATGGTATAGCCATGAGTATAGCTGCCATCCAAAAAATAAAATGTAGATGTTTTTACAGAGTGCTTCATAGGAAAATATGTATTTGAAATGCTCAGGTTAAGAGATTGTTAATTTAAAAGTAAACAGACTGAATAAGTATATCTTGGGCTGAGAGATTAGAAAGAGAAAGAGAAATGACATTTTTAGATTTTACCTCTCAAGTTATGAAGCATAGAGGCCAGAACCAAAAAAATTAAAAGGTATTTGCTTTAGTTTTCACAATAAATAATTTACACCAACTTTTTTCTTTTTTTTTTTTTTACATATTTTCCGTTCTCTTTTTATTTCTCTAACTCAGAGGGATCAAGTGGCAGAAAGATAGATGGGTAGAGAGAGAGAGAGAATGGGTGCATCAGGGCCTTCAGTCACTGTAAATGAACTCCAGACACATGTTCCATCTTGTGCATCTTCCTTACTGTGGTGCTAGGGAATAGTACCTGGGTTCACAGACAAATGCCTTAACTGCTAAACCATCTCTCCAGCCCACACCTTTTTAACAATTCAATACAATTCAGATAAGCTCAGTCTATTAATGGTTGAAATAGTGTACATTATTTGTGTGTATGTTTTTCACTCATTCACTAACAATATTGATTCATACATGCCCATTTAAAGCTATACCCATTTGTAGCAGACAGCTTCAGGTTCGCTGAGATGAACTTCCAGACCAGGCACAGTTATGGAGGAAGGGATATTTATTGAAGCTTACAGATCCAGGGAAGTTCCATAATGGCAGAAGAAGCTGGCCTGCCTTCACAGGACCAAACACAGACAGCAAAGCCACAAGCCAAAAACCACACAGCACAGCACACTTGAGGAACTCCAGCTAGGCACACTTTGCATATCTTTAGATTGAAATCTCAAACCCACCCCCACACCTTAAGATCCACCCAGTGACATTGCCTCCAGCCAGGTAGCTGCAGATGCAAACTACTAAAAAAAATACCAAATATATTAGGGGTCATCTATTCAAACTACCACACCATTATAAATTTACTATTTTATTAAATGTGTCTACTTATTTTTAGTTAGACAATCATGTTCTTAATAGGTCATTAATGTGAATGCAAGCTGTTAAAATGTCTACTATATATTATTGAACTGTTTTTGTGAATTCATTATGGCCAGGTAAGCAATTCAGTGCACATATTGGGAAATCATGAATCAGGGCAACAACATATTGGAAAACTTTTAAAGCACATTTACTATTCAAGCCCGAATCTGTCCTGTGTTTATTGTTTAATGAATATGTACTGACTTATAAATTGCTAACAATAACTTAAAATATTTCATAATCCTAACAATGTAATCTTCAAGATTTACAGCATGTTTGGATAATTTTTTCGAGCTTAGGTTGAAATTTAAATGACATTATAATAGTATTAAGAGGCAGGATCTCAAGAGAGGATGAACACCTGAAAGTTCTGTCCTCATGAACTTGATACTGGAAAAAACAGTGAATTTTGCCATGAGACAATGGAACAAGAAAATCTTTTCTAGATTCATGACACTGAGCTTGAATTTTCCAACATCTAAAACTGCAATAAAATAAAACCCAGTTCATTTAAAAATAACTCAGTTGATAGTATTTATATTTTTAGCAAGAGCAGATTATCATAGCTTCATACTTTCCTGAGACCAACAAATCAGCTGACATCTCTATAAAGCACTATTTTCTGTCATGCACAGTTCTTTGTAATGACTCCATATATTAAAATAGGCAGCTTATACAATACCTCAAAAGTACCTTCAAACATCTTCAAGTTAACATTTAAAGAAATAAGATTTTGAGAATCTAATCATATAATTCAAAGTCATAGCAGGAAGACATGAGAAGCCCATACCCTTCCCTGTTAAGCTGTAACACAGTTGTATAAAATAAGTAACACGTCGAAAAATAAAGAATATTCTATCTTTACCTAAAATTTCAAAAGGAAATATATGAACTCAACAAGAAAGTGTCTAGAATTTATATTGACAAAACATAAGCTCAATTTATCAACAAACAAGTGCAGTACATAAAAAAAAAAATCATACCCGATTTTACGAATAACTGAAGCTTATCTAAAAATAGTTCTGTGTATTTTAATGGGATTATAAGTGATGTAATTTTAAATATTCTATGTTTCTAGAAATCAATATTAATTGGATTTCATCTTCAAACCTAAGACAAAAGGTGTCAAAAAGTCTCTGCAGAAACTAAGAAAATTGAAATGTGAATGTGCATATGTTTGCATGTGTTCTTGTACATCAGTCAGTCTGGGTCTGAATACAACAGACCTTGGGGTGCCCTTCGGCAATCATTTTATTAACATTAAAAGAGATGCACCTAGGAATCTGTCTTCAGAAGCACCAAATGCTTCAGAACCACCATGCCATCTGTGAGGAGCAAGCATCATCAGTTCCAAGAATGTTCCAGCTTCCATTTGTTTGCATATTAATGGCATCAAACTGTGACATGTCCCTTGTTGCGCTGTTTCATAGTGTTTGCTATTTCAACAAATATCATCATAAAGTTATATTTTAACCATCTTTTCATAATTCCTGGCATATAACATTAAGTAGTTCAGTGAAGCATAACCATTCTCACATTCTGATGATGTGCAAAACTCTAAAAATCTTAATAAGCAAGATATATGACATGTAACAATTAGGCAGAAAGAGCACGTCAGATTTCTAGTGACATTAACTGGAAGTTAAAATTTGTATTAAAAAGGGGCAGTTAAGCAATAGTCATTGTGCATTTAACACAAGTATCTTGTAAAGTCAAATATAGATCAGCTCCATACATTATCCATATTTTGTTTTCTAGTTTAAGAAGTTATTTCCAGTTATTTAATATCTATGCATAATATATGCAAAAATCATATAGATTGTTTTGTTTATTTCTTCACTTAACTTTTCTGGATTTTTTTTAAAAAAATATTTTATTCATTTATTTGAAAACACAAATAGATACAGAGAGAAGAGAAACAGAATAGGCACACTAGGGCCTCAGCTGCTGCATGCATTTGGTTTTACGTGGGTACTGCAGAGTCAAACCCAGGTCCTTGGGCTTTGTAGGTAAGCACCTTAACTAGTGAACCACCTCTTCCAACTTCTATCTTTATTCATATGATGAAATCAAGGCATTATCTTTTGTTGAAAATAATCATTTTGTAACTACATATATGTTTTATAATGAACATACAAGATATTTTATTATATATTGATGAAAAACATGAGCTCTAAAATTAAAACAAATCATTCTTTTCATGATTCAAAATGTTATCTTTGGTCTGGAGAGATGGCTTAGTGGTTAAGACACATGCCTGTGAAGCTTAAGGACCCAGGTTTGATTCTCCAGGTCCCACGTAAGCCAGAAGGACATGGTAGCACATGCATCTGGAGTTTGTTTGCAGTGGCTAGAGGTCCTGGAGTACCCATTCTCACTCTCTCTCGCCCCCTCTCCCCCCCTCTAATAAATAAAGGAAAATAAATCTTTAAAATATGTTATCCTTTCTGGAATATTACTTTAACAGAAATAACTATCTGAAGAAAATATACTTGAAGTCTGGATGTAAGTTTCCTAATATCAGTGAGCTTAAAATATTTGAGGCCTGTAAATTCCTTGTAAAACATCTCATTTTGTTCAATTCTTACATAATCCTGCCATGTTAGTTCTGACTTATTAATGTAACTAATAACCATATTCTTGCAAGTGGAAATGATGTATTCCTTCAGAATTACAGCTTCCTGTCTTTCTTTTCTGATGCATAAGTAATTGGATTCTAGTAAGGTCCTTTTGCTTTATAGAAATGACTAACAACCAAAACACAAATGTTGTTTACTGATGAAAATATTTGAACATTAAGAAGACTTTTCAGGTATTCTTGGATGCAGTGTGGTGCAACCTTTCTGTGACATCAGGAGCTATGCACAGATATTAAAAATGTTAATTCATCCTGATAGACATCTCAAAAAATCCTACTGCTGTGATTATATAAAAAGTGAAAGTACAGAATGTACTTTCTATATGGAAAATAGAAGCTTACTTTATACTTTTAAATTTCACTCTTAGAGGCTTCTAGATAAGTAATTGCTGAAAATAGCAAATCCGATAAGACACCATTTAACCAAGAACATGAAGACAGTGTTGTAAGTACTGCCTCCTCCTTCCCCACTCATTCCTCAGTTAAATCATTAAAGAGCATTTAACTTTTTCTGAGTCTCCTGCTGTAAAAGAATATATTGATAATTTTGAAACAAAATATGTCTTTCCAATTCACCTTTCCTTGTAGCAATCATGCCAGAGCTCATGTCCTTTAATGACTAAACTTTTTTCTTTATATTAATTACTTTACCCCTTCCTCCTGAGCCCATTTAATATATCTTACTTTCATATTCTATCAGCCCAGAACCCAGGTGGAGCTAAATTTATCTAAACATATCTAGCTAAATCAATGTCTCTACATTAAAAAATAATATAGTATTACTTGTCAATTCCATATATTTTGTTTTCTGAAATGACAAGCAGTTTTTAAACATTGTTTTGGATGTTGTGATACTTCAGTGTACTTTTCTTCTAAACCACAGTAGATTCTGCAGTTTAAAGCAACCATGTGTTTTTCAAATCAGAGTTTCCATAGGTCAGGAGTCCGGCAGGGTTGGACTAGTCCTCTGGTGAGGATCGCGAAAGGCGATACTCAACTGTCATTTACACCTCAGGTGTTTTCTGACGCTAGAAAGGAAAAATCAATTTTTGTGATTAGAGGGTAGTTCTGGTCAGGTGCTCCTCTCCATAAACAAATCACACACTATGAAAATATGTATTTCAGTCTCAAAGAAATGAAACCAAGGTCACAAAACTGAACTTTGACTAACATGGAGTGAATCAATTAAGGTGTCTTTGTTCCATGTGAATCAGTCCTTCACCTTGGTGCTGGGAGTACTTTGGGCAAGGGAGTAGCATCTGTTATTTCTAGCTTGTAATGTAACTGAACCACAGGAGAAATTCCAGGGCAGATTGTGGGGGTTGACTATGATACTACCCAGCCTATTAAGCCATTCTTCTTCAATCATGTCTGGAAACTACTCGTTAAATATTCATGGTTCTCATAAAGATCTTTGATCTGTTACATTCCCACTCAATAGTCAATCTCTTTGTCGTCTTATATAGGCCTCTGAAATTATTTACCAATCATACATGAACTATTTAAAAATTGGTACTAATGAACTCACCTGTTCTCTAATCTGCAGACACAAAACTGCAAATTTGGGCTGGAGGGATGGCTTAGTGGTTAAGGCGTTTGCCTGCAAAGCCAAAGGACCCAGGTTCAACTCCCCAAGACCCATGTAAAGCCTGATACACAAGGGGGCAGACGTGTTTGGAGTTCATTTGCAGTGGCTGGAGGCCCTAACATGCCCATTCTCTATCTGCCTCTTTCTCTCTCCTCCTCTCTTTCTCTCTCTCTCTAATAAATAAGTAAAATAAATGAAAATATTTTTTAAAAACTGCAAATTTTATTTATTTATTTTTTTATTTTATTTTATTTATTTTTTTTTTTTTTTGGTTTTTCGAGGCAGGGTCTCACTTTAGCTCAGGCTGACCTGGAATTCACTATGTAATCTCAGGGTGGCCTCAAACCCACAGCGATCCTCCTACCTCTGCCTCCCGAGTGCTGGGATTAAAGGTGTGCGCCACCACGTCCGGCCTAAAACTGCAAATTTTAAAAAGACAACAAATGTACATACATCCAGCCATGGCCTACTTCTTACTCATAAGTGATAACTTTTCACAGTTTTTATGTTTGGTGAGTCTTACCAAGTCTTACTACTCAGAAATTTAAGCAGAGAATATATTTTATATCTTCCTTGTGCACAACAAATATCCATACTCTAATGATGTCAAAATTGAAGAATTCTATACTAGTTCAAAGTTCTCATGTCTACCACCAGCCTCTCCTTCTAGCTGACAAAAGAAATCACCTCTTGTGAGCTGTGAGTTGTGGCTTCAGTCTTTCATGTCTGTGTAATCCTTCTTTACTTCCACCAATCACAGAAGATTTACCATAAGAAGAAATTATTGTCATATCATCTTTATAGGAAACCTTTTTCTACTTGTGTCAATTGGATAAATATATAAATTTTTTTCTGTTTCATATAATAGTTAAAATCATTTATATTTCAACTAGTCCTTTTTAAAAAAAAATATTTATTTAATTTATTTATATTTATTTATTTATTTATTTATTTATTTATTTATTCATTTAAGAGAGAGAAAAAAAGAGGGAAAGATAAAATAAGCACACCAGGGCCTCTAGTTACTGTAAAGTAACTATAAATGAATGTGCCATCTGGTGCATCTGGGTTACATGGGTAGTGGGGAATTAAACCTGAGTCCTCAGGCTTCTCAGGCAAGTGCCTTAACCAGTTCTTAAAGTACTTAGCTTTTTTTACTATAAGTCCTTTTCTTACAACATGGGAAACTCAATTGCTCAAGATGAATGTGAGATCTCTGATCAGCCTTGAAATGGTAATTAATCTATTCAGAGACAGGAGTGAGCCCAAGAAAATGGACAAAAAGAAAATGATATAAAGTCACAACTGGTTATGCTATTTTGAGAGACACAACAGATTCATTTACAACATATTTTTCTGATGGGCAGAATAATGGCCATTAGGCAATCCCCACAACCTATGAATATGCAACTTTATATGAAATAAATGAAAACTTTGCATATGTGATTGAAGACCTTGAGATGAAAAAACTATAAAAAGATAAACCTGGTAGCTTTCACATAATCAAAACTTCAATCAAACACTTTTCAAAGGAAGGAAGACAATAAATTTATATTAATTGGACACAAAATTCTTGATAGTAGGGAACTAATCAAGGGTTTAGAATGTGGAAATCAGAAGTCACTGTAACAAATACCTGCATATATACAAGGGCACGTAACACTGGGGAATGACCAAAGGATTTTGAACAATGTGAAAGAATAATCTTAAACTACCTTAAACAGAATGCTGTAAATGCAAATAGTAATAACACTGATAGAATTCAGATAAAGTGAGAAATATGATAAGAAACATGTATTTTATTATACAATAATTGATTGATGTAGAACAGACTGTTGATGAAAATACATACAATAAAATAACTTCAGGTAAAGGTTCTGTAAAAAATGAGTGACATGGACTGGGGAAATGGCTTAGAGGTTACGACAATTGCTTGCAAAGGCTAAGGAGCCCAGTTCAATTCCCCAGGATCCATGTAAGCCAGATGCACAAAGGAGCACATGAGCATGGAGTTTGTTTGCAGTGGTTGGAGGCCCTGGTGCACCCACTCTCTCTTTCTCTCTGCCTCTTCCTCTGTCTCTTTCTCTCTCTCTCAAATAAATAAATAAAATATTTTTAAAAATGAGTAACATGGTGTTTGAAACAGAACTTTTTTTTTTTTTTTTTTTTTGTTGAAGAACTAACAGCTCAAAATGGTCCTAGATCTTTGTAGCAAGTAGCATTTGTAAGTAATGAATCTGGATATTTAGAAGATAGGGTTACATTCAAGCATAAAATACAATAAATTAAATTCTACTAAACTATGCACCTGTGTAAAATGACAGCTTTAGAATGATGAATAAACAAAGAAATGCCCAAATGCATGTTTTCTCCAAGACATATATCCTGCATTCAGTGACATAAAAATGTGAAGTAAATCAGAGGAAAAATTGCTAGAAAATAGCAGTATGACAAGCAAAGTGACGATAAATATATTTGAAAAAAAAGTAGCCCAAATAAAGAAATATTACCACAGGAAAACATCAACATTTCACAATAAAAAAAAAATTTAAATCACTAAGGTATGTCTCATGAATATATATAGTCTTACACAAAATCCATTGAGAATAAACTGACTAAATTGGAAATAGAAATAAAAATTCAACAAAGATACCAATAACAAGAACAATTAAGAATAAAATCAGTATGAAGATTCAATGTTTGCAGACACTTATATATCAATTTGCTTATATTTGTAGAACATTCTACCAATGTACACAGACTAAACTTTTATTTCAAATACACTCGTGATTTATTTCATAATATTCCATGCCTCAAATCACAATAGTTATGAAAGTTAAAATTGAATGAGAGTAAATTCTTTGACCACATGTAAACAGAAATAGAAATCTACACTAGGAATAAATCTTCTTAGAACACATTTTGAAATTGAAATATCTTTAGTCACCCATGCATATAAATCAACTTTTTTATTTCAATAACAAAATTTCCAAAATAACCTTTGTACACAAATAAGTGGTTTGGTTCAAGTTTTGGAGATTTCAGTCAAAAATCAGGTGAACTCATACCTCTGGTGGTTGTGCCAAAGGAAAATTACTAAAAACAAATTGCCAATTTCCTCCTCAGGTGGCACAAAAGAAAAAAGGCACTGAAATTTTCCATTCCTCTCCAGAAAAATGCTCCCATAGGTCAAAATATCTAATGTTAAAGGTCCCTCTCCACACCCTTAAATAAAGCTACTCTGGGACCAAACATTAACACATGGATTTGTTGTGGATGCTCCTCCGAAATAATTTATTATTGGACAAAGGTGATTTGAAGTTAAACTTTGTAACTTGAATTTCATGAAAATGAAAAACACATAGCATTCTTCTATGGTACAATTAAAACAATGTTTATTATAAAATAGCTTTTCATCACTACATTTTAAAAAGCTAAATACAATAATCTACCGAATCAAAAATGGATTCTCAGCTAAAAAATATACTGAAAGACACAAGCAATAGAGTAAAGGGGAGGGCACGTGATGTTGTTTCTTGGCCTTTGCATGTGTGTGCCCCAGTGTGTGCATTTGCACACATATGTGCATACCGTACACACACACCACATCACATACTACATATAATCTACACACACACACACACACACACACACACACACACACACACACAAGTCCTAAAGAAGAAAAGTGTTTTCATAATGAGAGGGGGGTTATAGTTAGGGTGACTGGACCCCTGAATGTAAAAAGCTCAGGAACGTTTGCACTTGCTAGAAATCAAAGATGATCTGATTTCTTATCTCTCTTGCCTAGTAGAACTGTTTCTCTACAAACAGTCAGGGCCCCTCCTAGGAAGGAGGTCTTTCATGGGATTTAAACGTTGTGGTTGGTCAGTTTCAGCCCATGGAACTTGGTGCAAGAGCTAATCTCTTCCTGAGACAGCATGTAGCCCTAACCAACCAGCGGTCCCTTTGGTTCACCTGAGCAGGAAGATACCCGACCACTAAAAGATGATAAACACCTTTGCAAGGAGAGGAAAGGCTCTCTGACCACTTGTGAACTTCCAGATGTGGGTGTTTTCCCCTATGCTGAGCCCAGCAAGAAGGGCCCCCTAGCCTTTAATCTCTATGTGGGTTCTTTATCCCCTCCAGTTCCCCACATGGCAGGAGCTCCTGGAACTTTCCTTTCTCTGTCTTTCCATGCTTTTTTCCAGGCCATATATGTGGGATCTCTAGACACATGGGTGCCTTTCCTTTGCTCTGTACTTCCCTCAATAAATATAATAATTTTATAATTATCATTTTCAGTCTTCTTTTTTATTCAATTCTTTGATTAAAAGTTAGAAGTGAACCTAGGGTTTGGGGTACAAGAACTTTCCTGGATCTTTATCATCTCATTACAATAATTTAAGAATAATAAAGATAATTTCACAAATCAATGGACTCAAACATCCAAATTAATTTTTAAAAATTAAAGCAAATGTTTAAAATTTAAGAAGATTTTAATATATGAATAGTCTGGTAAGAAGGGTCTGGGGGAGTGGGCGTGAAGCCTAACACTAAAGTATTTGGCTCTGGTTTGTAACTCCCAGTACCAGAAATCTGTTACAACCCACACTGAGCTGTTGATCAGAGACACCTACAAGGTCCCCAAAACAAGACAGGCTTCTGTCAAAGCATTGGATTACCTGCCTGAGGTAAAAGCTAAGACCCTACTGCTGAAGACTCCACATGCTGCTGCTGCTAACCCAGAATATCAAGAGATGTGGCTGGAAACTGAAAGGAAGCCAGTTCCTAGATGGTCTACCCATATAGTGCTGGAAACCACTAAATGTCCTGCTGGAGAAGGGCCAGCAATGTTGTAAGCAAGCAAGGGACACTTCTATATGAAAGCAGCCAGCCGACCAAGACATACACACCTGTGCAATGATGGCACCCAGCCTTGATTGGTAACTAGTGGCTTTCTGATTGT
Organism: Orientallactaga sibirica; assembly: GCA_036365145.1. NCBI lineage: Eukaryota > Metazoa > Chordata > Mammalia > Rodentia > Dipodidae > Orientallactaga > Orientallactaga sibirica. The sequence goes on along the minus strand of JAEOAD010000043.1, from coordinate 4,669,903 downwards.
CTAAAAATACAAGCAACTAAAAAACCTCTCCTCTCTCACTACATATATTTATGAATTTATAAGTGAGATTACACTCACACACATATACCTCTGTATGTATGTATATGTATATATATATATATATATATATAAAAACTATATATTTATGAATTTATATGATTACACTCATATATATATGTATATACAAAAACTTAAAGCATGAAAAATAACATTTAACAAAATAAGTTGAGTGGAGAATGATTTTTTAATGTTTTCCTCCTTTATTACTTTAAGAATTCTTTAATAGCTCCCCTTACAACTTTTAACATAACACTTAGAAAATCACAGTAATTTCTGGTCAATTTTAGTTATTGGGGCTCAGTTAAACAAAATCTCACACTTGATCATAAGCATTTCATTTTCTCCTCACTCCTTAAATACGCTTCATTCTCCCTTCAACACCCTGCTGTGTAAACTCTTCATGGGGACATAAACAAAAGTCTACCCAGCACAGAGTGAGTACAACAGCAGTCCCTGGAAAGGATTCCACTTCTATCCAGCATGGTGAACCAATGATGTTAATCAGAGTTCCTTGATGGTGCATGGCCGTGGTTGTTTGAATGAAATGCCCCATATGCCCATGTGTTTTGAATTCTTGTTCCCAAAATGGTGGTTATTTGGGCAAGTTGTTGGGACTTTGAGAAGGAGCTTTGGTACAGTAGGTGTCATGCCAATGGCTTACATTTGTGTACCATAAGACCAACTCCAAGCCCTTAACACAGAGTGTTCCCTTCCATAAGCCCAGCCCCAAGCCCATAACTCAGAATGTTCCTTTCCATGAGCCAATCCATAATTGAGAATGTTCCCTTCCCAGCTGGTGTGATAAGATGCGGTGGCCTGGCTCCCTGCTCAAGTCATACTTTCCTCACTATGATGAAATCTCCCCTAAAAGTTGTTAGGTGATTAAACCCTTTACACCAATAAACCTCTTTTGGTAGGACGTTTTGACCCAGAAACAAGGAGATAAATGTTACAATGGGCAACAGGTTATTTACAGGAGCATAGGCAGCTATTCTAATGAAGAAAATGTGTCCTCTCCCAGTGAATGTTGTATGACTCCAAATATCTGGGGAAGGCCTGAGCCTCACAGACTCCTTCCCTCCCTAGAATCATTAACATTCCATAAATTCTTGGGAAAGCCATGTTCCACTTTATGATGAAAGTAAATGAGTCCAATTTTCTGTAAGCTGACCAATTACAAGCAGTTACAGCTGCTGATCACTCTACAGGTCAATGAATATGTCATGCCCAGAAGACAGCATTCCACAACCATCAATGAGTGTGTTTGATGTAGAACCTTTCTTTCTGTTCTATTTCATTTTTTTCAAATTTAAAATCTCAACTTTATTTATTCTTGTCTGTTTAAATTTTATTTTTAATAATTTATTGGGAAACTTTGATATATGATCATATTATAATTTATCATGTTTGCATCATGTTATCCTCCTTCTCCCCCTCCTTCTTCCACTGAGGACTCCTCTCTTTCAAGGTTGTCCTTCCAATGTTTTGTTTTATCATTTATCCTCCATCCTCTCACTCAAAATCTCTATGGGATCCAGGTAAAAGAGGCATACATAATAATAAAACAGGACCAGGTAAGAAATTCCCCACATCATATAACAGATTATTTTTCAAGTCTATACCTGACTCTTCACTCATGGGAAGGCTCTAGAGCACAGACAGCGAAGAGAAGGCATTTGGAGCCACTAATATATATTCATGAAATAATATTTCTAATTTTCTCCTTATCCATTTTCTGTTTCTATGTTTTTTTTTTTAATTTTAAATTTATTTATTTGCAAGCAGAGAGAGAGATAGAAGAGAGGCAGACAAAGAGAGAATGGGCAGGCCAGGGCCTCTAGCCACTGAAAACGAACTCCAGATGCATGTGCCCCTTGTGCATCTGGCTTATGTGGGTCCTGGAGAATCGAACCATGATCCTTTGGCTTCACAGGCAAACACCTTGACTGCTAAGCCATTTCTCCAGCCTGTTTCTATGTTTTGTTTGACAAGCAGGTGAGTGTGGCTGCCTATTTATTTATTTATTTGAATATGCTTGTGACTGTGCACTGAAGTCCATATATGACCTCCCTAACCTTAATTTCCCTGTATTTCAAAAGAAAGTAGGAAACAGAAATTGACGAAGGAAGATGAAAGTATTTACAATCTGCTAAAGTGTGGGACAGAAACACTTCTTAGTTCCTTTTGCCCTCACCTGAAATAGCATTATAATTTTATAGTAAAGATGAAACTAAAATCCATAAAATGCGTATGTTGACTTGGATGTGTGATGTGCTATGAGAACTGAGTGAAAACTCTGGCCCTGAGACCAGTCCCTCCTCTGGTACCTGGACATTAGCCTTTCTCTCCACAATCAAGTGATTCCTGGGACAATTTTAGTTCTTTGGGGCCAATTGTTTTAGGATCCCTCTTTCTCTTTATTAGGAAAGAATTTCACTTAGCCGAGCAGCATACCCAATAGCCCTATAACAGGTGTCTTTTTACAAAGCATGCCATCCACTTCTGGAGTTATCCTCGGTGCACATTTTATAGACCAGATGTTAGGCTGCAGAGATATCTCAGTAATAATCTCAGTATATAATCTTTCTCTCTCTCCTTCCTCTCCTCTCTGTTTCTACTCCCTATCAAATAATAAATAAATAATAAATAACAAATGTTCTTCAACATATTCAAGGAGCCTCTGTATTCTCACATTCAGACCCCTTGTGATCTTGCTACTCTTCACAGATCATGCTACACAGAGAGAAGACTGCATTAAATGAGTTCGTATCCAGAGTTTTGGGAAGCAGGACCTGTCAGGTAGTTACTGGTCCAGAGTATGGAATGTTTGTGAGTGAAATGTAATGATTTTTGGTGTTGGTCAGTTATTACAAGTCAAGAGTGCTTCAAAAGTATGCATTTTCTTGTTAGCATCTACTTGTCCTTCAACCTTTTGCCCAGTTAGGACACTTCACTACACTCACACTGCTGCTGTCCTTACATGCCACAAACTCCAAAACTGTGATTAACTGTTGTTTATAAACCACATGCCTGTGGTATTGTGTTATAGTAATATGAACCTGACCAAGACAGGTGGCATTCTCTTCTTTTCATTAGCCAACACATTTCCAGGAACTCCCAGTTCTCTCAACAACTGTCTCAATTTACTCTGCTCTAAGAGAGGGAAAGGATCTGCATGCCAGGTTTAAGGAGAGGAGTGCACAGTGAGGAGCCAGGCACTGCCACTCTCCATATAGTCTCTGCTTAGGTTCCAAAACCCTGGGCTGGTAATGGAGGGAAACTATAAGCAATTGGCATCCAAACGAAAGGAGAGGTGCTTTCCTGGGTGACTGACAGTTCTTTCCTATAATACCTTTCTTTTTTGTGTATAGGGGCTGTGAAGAAGGAAGAATCACCAGTCAGCCCTTTCTGTCTGCCAGTCTGACATCTCTCCAGTGGACAGGAGTATGGTCCAAAGTGCCGGCATGTGTTTAAAGTCAGTGCTAAAACTGTTAGGAGTACTATACCCATGATAAAAGATCCAAAGTTCCAGCCTCATGTCTGATACATACTCACGGAACACCCTAGTCATTTCAGTAAAGTGCAGAATTTCCCTCCTATATGTTCTCCCATTACACAGATGCAGTGTATGTTAAAAAAATTCAAAGGTGCCTTCATTAATAAATTCCTGCATAGCACATCTATCTATTCAACTACAAAAATAAGCTCTAAACTACTACAGTCAGGTGAATAATTTATAAAATATATGTAAATTGTCAACACATATTTGTAATATAGAAAGCTCACTGATATTCAGAGAAATAGTATTTAAAACAAGAGATATACATTCTCTTTGTATTATTGAATGATTTTATATAATAAAAACTATGTACTTTAACAATCAAGCCTTAAAAGTATTTTTTACCATTGTAGATCTTTAGTTTATTTTTTTTTAAATCAGCAACGCTTATAGGCTCTATTAGCTTCTCTTTTAACTCAGCAATTATTAGCCTTATACAGTTTTAATAATACAAGATATATCATTAAATGGGCATTAGCTGCAATATATATATATAGTAATGAAGATACTATTTTCAAGAAATAATAATCATGGAATTTTTATTAAGTCATGTAGCCCTTAAGAACAATATCATATTTACTTCCTTTAAATTAAGTGGAAATTGCTTGATTATCAAAGATCAAACAGCTATAGTTCCTTGACCTAAGGTCTAGGTCTTCAATTCTTTTCCATTGGTGTAGGTTTCTGTTTTTATTCCAGTACTGTTCTGTTTTTGTCACCGTGGCTTTGTAATATAGCTTTATTTCAGGTACAGTGATATCACCAGAGGTGTTTTTGTTTGTTTGTTTGTTTGTTTGTTTGTTTGTTGTTTGTTTGCTTGTTTTGCTGAGGATATGTTTAGATATCTGAGGCCTGCCATTGCATATGAATTTTGAGATCAGTTATTCAATCTCTGTGAAGAATAATGATGATATTTTTATTGGTATTGGTAAATATTGGTATATTTATTTGTATTCTTAAATCTGTATAGTGGTTTTGGTAGAATTGCCATTTTCACAATATTAATTCTACCTGTCCAGGAGCATTGGAGGACTTTCCAGTGTCTCAAGTCCTCCTCTATTTCTTTTTGGAATGTTTTTATGTTTTCATTATATAGGTCTTTCACTACTGTGGTTCATGTTATTCCAAGGTATTCAATTTTTTGATTGCTATTGGAAATGGCATAGCCTCACTAATTTCTTTCGGTGTATATTTGTCCTTTGCATATAGAAAACCTACTGATTTTTGTGCACTGATTATGTATCCTGCTACTTTGCTGAAAGAATTTGTTACCATCAGAATTTTGAGATGGAGACTTTTGGATCACTTATATATAGGACCAGGTCATCTGCAAATAGAGCTAACGTGGGGAGGTTTGAATCAGCAGTCTTCCATAGTTCTGCTCTGAGAAAAGAAAGAAAATCTTGTGCAAGGGTAGGGGGCAGATTTGAATTTGTGGGGTGAAGTCCAGGGGGAGATGATAGGTCTGCCATACATTAATTCAAAAGGGCTGATGTTAGTTGGTTTACAGGGGAGGACACCCAGATGAAGGAGAGATAAGGGTAGGAGATTGGTCCAGTCTAATTTTAGTTCTAGAGTTAGTTTAGTTAAGCTTCCTGAGGGAGTGATTGGCCCTTTCAATTTTCCCAGAAGATTGGGGGTGGTAGGGAACATGAAACTTCCAAGTATATGAAGGGCTGTGGCTACATGTTGGGAGACAACAGAAATAAATTCTGACCCATTATCAGATTGCAGGGAGGAGGGTAAACCAAATCAGGGAATCAGTTCAGTAAGGAGGAGTCTAGCAGCTGTTGAGGCTTTCTTGTTAGCCATGGGTAAAGCTTCTACCCACCCTGTAAAGGTATCAATAAGGTATCAATAAAGACCAAGAGATACCAGTAAAGTCTGACAGAGGGCATGTGAGTAAAGTCTGTCTGCCAGTCTATGGCAGGAGAAGTTCCCCTTATTTGATGAGTCGGGAATTGGGGTTTATATATTAGTTAGGATTTTTTTTTTTTTTTTTTGACAAATAGAACAAGAAGCTGTTAAGTTTCAGAGAAAATGTTGGTCTTCAGGAGTGAGATTTTATGAGTCCTGAAGAAAGGAAATCAGTGTTATTAGCTGGATGGAACAGGGACTATAGGTACGAAAGCATCTCCTTAGTGGGTGGTCTAGGAGTGCTGTGAGTGGTATTATGGGCTAGGACCAGAGTCAGAAGGAGAGTGTTAGCCTGTTTTAAAGAGTGTTGTGGGTAAGCAGAAGCCATTTGGTAGACGAGAATGTCAGCCTGGTTATTGAGAATGGAGATGTACTGTTTGTCTCATTGGTGGCCTTTGTAGTGAATGATAGCAGCTTGGGTGGGTAATAGAGCTGAGTCTAGGAGTTCTTGGATAAGAGAGGAATTGATAATAGGGACCCCTTTTGTGTAAGGAAACCTCTTTCTCTCCACATCAGTATATTTGAATGTATGATGTTATATGCATATTTGGAACCTGTATAGATGTTTATCTGATGAGTAGTTGCTACAGTGAGAGCTCTGGTTAAAGCAATAAGTTCAACTTGTTGTGAAGTACTATGTGGAGGCAGAAACCTTGCTTCTCTGATTTGTGGATGTTGAAGATCACTCTGGAGGATTGAATAGCCTCCTGTAAAGGGTTTCTCTTTGAGGGCCCTGCCACCAATGAACCAGTCGGGGGCATCAGGTAAGGGGGCATCGTGAATGTGCATGAATGCATTTAGAGAGACATAGAATATCTGTGCAGATGTGAATGGGGTTATCAGGTGGTGTAGAGGAATGTGTGTCAAGTAGAAGAGCAGCAGGATTTAGAGAGGGTGATTGTTCAAAAAGGAGCTTGGGATCAAGGAGGTGAGTATGGAGCATTTGGACACAGGAAGGGGGAAGGGAGAGAAAGGCTTGGCGACTCAGGAGTTCTTTAGAGAGTGAGAAGTCATAATATGGAGAGAGTTATGCAGGGGTATTTTATTAGCTTTGGGGACAACGAGGGCTACTGCTGCAAGTGTTTCGAGGCAAGTGGGCCATCCCCCTGTTACCATATGAAAGATAGGCTAGGGGATGAAAAGTGTCATTTCCTTTTTTGGCAGAAAATGGCTAAGGCTTGTCCCTGGTTGATATGTAAGAAAAGAAAGAAAGGCTTGTTAGTGTCAGGAAGAGAGAGGGTGGTGACTGTAGATAAACATCACCTTAGGAGGTCCATTGGGGCCTGAAGGGACATGGAGGATAGGAGTGGCTCATCAAGGGACCCTTTAGTAGCCTCATAAAGAGGAGAAATGAGAGAGAAATTTGGAATCCAAATACAAAAACAAATTAAACAGACCAAGCAAAGCAAGGAATTCATGCTTAGTGTGGGGTAAGGGATAATTAATGAGATCTTTAATTCTGGAGGCAGGAATAGCTTTTCCTTCCTGTGAAAGTGAAAGACCAAGATAGAGAACAAAGGTTTTACAGATTTGAGCCTTATCTTTAGAAGCTCTGTATCCCCAAGAGGCCAACACAGTAGCGTGTGTTAAGTTGAGATCCTTGGAGGAGCTGCACACAAGGAGGTCATCTGCATATTAAAGAAGAAGGCTAGGTTTGAGATCTAAAGTGCCCAGGTCTTGTTGTAAGAAAAGTGAGGACCATCCCTAAAACCCTGGGGCAGGACTGTCCAGGTCAATTGTTGAGCTAGCATGGTGTCAGGGTCTTCCAGGTGAAAGCAAAAAGTGGTCTTGATTTAGGATGTAGGGGGATAATAAAGAATGCATCTTTGAGATCAAAAGCAGAAAAAAAATATTTTGAAGAAGGTGGCATGGAGGAGAGGAGAGGAGAGGAGAGGAGAGGAGAGGAGAGGAGAGGAGAGGAGAGGAGAGTGTAGGGGTGAGTGACAATTGGAAAAGTTGGGATGATATCACAATTTATTTTTTGGAGGTCCTGTACTAAATGACAGGATCCATTAGGTTTTCTTATACCCAGGATGGGGTGTTATGGGGTGAATGGATAGTTGTGAGTAGAGAGGCTGAGAGTAGGTGTTGAATTATGGGTTTTAGTCCACTGCAAATGACAGGCAGTAGAGGGTATTGTTCTTGGGAGATGTAAGCAAAAGGATCTTTTAGGTTTATGGGGATGGCGGGTGGTGATGGGAGCCAATGGCAGGATGGGAAGTGTCCCATATTAAAGGATTGACTGAGGGTAATAGGGAGGGAGAGGTAGCGGCTTGAGAGCAGATTTTAGGTGGACTTGGATCCATGTGTAGGAGAAAAATTCTAGCTACTTTCAGACTGGGTATGTAAATAGAAACCTTAAGTTTGGATAGGTGATCCCTGCCAAGGAGAGGGAGTGGACATTGAGGCATGACAATGAACTGGTGAGTTAAGTTAGGTCCCCAAACTGGCAGAGAACAGGTGCTGTGCAGTGGGGGTTATGAGGTGGGTCCCTGACACTCCTGTAATGAGGATTGTGGTGGGGAGTATTTGTCCCCACCAGGAAGTAAGTAGAGAATAGGAGGCCCCACTATTTAATATGAAAGAGATTTCTTCATCAGCCACTTTGTCTTTTACCCTGAGTTCCAGTGAGCTGGGTGTTAATTTGGCTGGAGGCCAGGAACTCGGCACCCACCACTGGAGAAGGCCATAAGGGGATTTTGGCATGGTTGCCAAAGGAGCCACCTGGGTGGCCAGTCAGACAATCCATTTTCCAGTGTCCCCATTGTCCACAGACTGGGCATGCCCTGGAAGGTGATCAGTGGTTGGGGCACTCTTTTGCTCAGAGGTCAGGCTGGCTGCAGCAGAAACAAGGACTTGGGGAGGGGGGTGGCTGAAACCCCTTCCCAGAGGTAGAAGGTGAAGGCTGTGGCTTGGAATGGTGTAAGCTGGCAGCCAGAAATTGAAAGTCTGCCTGGTGCTATTTCCTACTCTGTTCTCGATCTCTTTCTCTCTCTTTTCTTGCCTCCTCCTCTCTACCATTAAAGACTTTGAAAGGCAAGTCAAGTAATACATTTTTTTTGGGGTCATAGGTCCCTTTCCAAGTCTTTGAAGTTTGCATCTGATGTCGGGGGCAGACTGTCCCAGAAAGTGAACACGAAGGAGCAAGGTGTTTTCACCGGAGTTTACATCTACATTAGTGAACTGGGTTATAGCTTCAGATTGGAGGTTGAGGAAAAGAGCTGGGTTTTCAGTGGGGGCCTGGCTAATTTCTTTAAGTTTGTCAAAATTAATTCTACCATGGGCATTTTAGTGCATCCCTTCAGCGAGACAGGTTACCATATGCTGGAGACACTATAAGCCTGTGCCTGTTGCCTGGTAGTCCCAATTTGGTTCTTGTAAAGGGACAGCCTCAGCCCCAGGAGGGGACTGGGGGTCCTGTTGACTTAGTGTATAAGCATGGGTCTGAGCTGCCTTCCAAATGCATTCCCTTTCATTGTGGGTAAGGGTTGAATTCAAAATGTGAAAAATATCTCTCCAAGTGAGAGAATAGAATTGGGTGAGTCTAGTGAAGTGAATTCTATATTGGAGAGGATTTTCTGAGATAGATCATAATTTTTGTTCAATTGAGTCCATTTCATTGAGAGTGAAAGGAACATGGGCATGAGTAGGTCCGTCTGTCCACAATACCTTGTGTAAAGGAAACGTCCCAAAGCCTCCTGTTGGATTCCCCTATGATCTAGTGTGGTGTGGGGAGGGAAGAGGAGAGAGGGAAGGAGGACAGGAGTGTATAATATCAGCAGGATCATCCCCGCTGGGAGCTTCAGGGGGCTGGGGTGAGAGGACTGGAAGAGCAGAGGGCGATTGGGGAGAAGTGGGTGAATGTGGAGGGGGGGGAGTTCAAAGGGGGTTGAGGGGGAGAGGAAAGGGGAGTTTCAGGATGCTGATGTTGAAGAGCAGGAGCAGCAGAAGGGGGATTGGAGGAATGGTATGGAGGGGGTTCATCTGCTGGGTCAAAAGAAGGTGAGTCCTGTGAGGACTTCCATTTGGGGAGGATTTTAGAGGGTTTTTGTTGGCAGAGGAGAATTTGGTAAGTAGAACAAGAAGTATAAAGGGAAGGGTGGGAATGGAGGGCAAAAAACCCCTGAAGGTATGGGACCTCAGGCCACTTGCCATGCTTTTTGGAGGAAGTTATCAAGATTAATGAGAATATTATAATCAAAAGTACCAATTTCAGGCCATCGGTGGCCATTATCTAAGGAATATTGCTGCCAAATTTGAACAGAAAGTTGGCGTAATTTGGCAGGCAGGAGCTCAGGAAGTTTGAGCTCCTTTAAATTAGCCTTGAGACATGCCAATGGAGGTGTCTTTTGAAACAGATAATTTAGAGCCCATTTTGGAGGACAAGGACTAAACTGGCTAATCCTGCCACCAGGGACATCTCCCAGGGTTAAGAAGGGCAAATGAACCCAAGAATTATGAGGTGGTGTCCCCACACTAGTAAAGCTTGGGGTGTCCAGTGGAAAAATATGTGGGAGGCTCCCAGAGTCTCTGATCATCCATAGACCTGAAAAGTGAGAAGCTCCCAGAAGTTCCTAAGGGGTACCTCCACCATAGACTGAGAACGAATACCTTGTCCTGGAGCAATTTGATGTGGGTGTGGATGCAGCACATCACACGGAGAGAGGCTTCTAGTCTGGAGTTCAAAAGTCTGGCAGGAAAGGAGAGGGAAAAAGAAAGGGAGATACAACCAAGTGGATTACCCAAAGGGCTGGCAGCGACTTGGCTGAGCTCACAGAGGGATTTTAGACATTCACCAGGGAGTTGCCCTGGCCAGTACTCCTCAGTCTCCACAGACAAGCCTCTGAGCTCATGCAATCCGAGAGTCAGGGTGAGAGAGAGAAGAGGAGAAAGATGCCAGGTGTCAAGCTGGGTTTACACAGAGCACCAATAAAGCTCCCTAAGCCACGAGGCTGAACGGAACTTGCACCACTCACATAGACAAAAGCCACAGAAGACCAGAGGTCTCAGGTGACGCTGGTGACCATTTACTCTAACAGTGAGCTCTGTGAGTTTCCATGTTCCCAAAGGAGAGATACACTGGCAGGAAAGTGGGGAAGAGGAGAGGGAAAGAAAATGGGAGGAGTGCAGCCTGAAAGCCCCAAAGGGATACGAGTCTTGGCACCAGAATGTAAGGAAAGTGTAGGAGAAAAGCAAGAAAGAACACAGGACTTGATCTCTACAGACCGACTGTTTATTGGGAGAAAACAGTAAGGGACCTCAGATTTCATGTGGGATGAAGGTTGAGGCCCCAAGTCAGGCTGGGGTTCAAACTTATAAGCTACATGTTCATGGGAAGTAGATAAGGCATCAAAGTTATTTGCTTAGAATAAGCTTTTTAGCAGAAATGTTTAGGGAGGATGTCCCACCAGGCAGTTTCTGAGTTGAATGTCTCTGTTCTTTATGGCTTTCTAATCTTAGGATTAGTTATTAACTCTGGTTCCCTCTAGCTTTCAAGGAAGGCTATTAACCCTTCAAATAGTGCAGCTTGGGTTGGAAGCCATAGTTTTTCAGAATTTGAAGTATTCCATTCCAGGTCCTTCCCTGGCTGTCAGGGTTTCCATTGAGAAATCTGATGTAATTCTGATGGGACTGCCTTTGTATGTTATGAATTGTTTCTCTCTTGCTGCTTTTAACACTGTCTCTTTGTTTTCGTTGTTACGAGTTTTAACTATGATGTGTCTTGGAGAGTTTCTACTTTGGTCCTGTCTGTTTGGTGTTCTGTGGGCTTCTTGTATCTGGATGGTCCTCTCTTTTGACAGATTCAGAAAATTTTCATCAATAATTTTGTTGAATATGGTCTCTATGCCTCTGGCCTGGATTCCCTTTCCTTCTGGTATACCCATGATCTGGATGTTTGGTCATTTTATGGTCTCCCAAAGTTCCCTCATATTCTGTTCACTTCATTTTTTTTTTTTTTTTTTTTTTTTTTTTGAACTTAGCAAAGTTTTTGGCCTCCTGATAGCTCTCTTCTGTCTTGTCTTCCAGGTCAGTGGTTCTGTCTTCCACATGAGTAACTTTGTTGGTTAGGGGTTCTAGAGAGGTTTTTTTATAACTTCTATTTGATTTTTTTTCTTTTGTTGTTGTGTTATTTTGCATCATGTCCATCTATTTTTTGAGGTAAGATTTCAATTTAAGTTCTGATTTTCTTAATGCTTCCTGGAGTTCCTTCTTGCATTTGATCAAGTCTTCATTAAGCTTAATCAACCAGTTGTTGAGAAATTCCATTTCTTGACTTACCTTCAATTTATTATTATTTCTTTGGAGGGTTCTAACATTTTTTTTTTTCAATCAATTTAAGCCTATCATCAAAAGCTGAATGCTCTAGGTGACAATTGTATTCAACTTCATTGATACAATTATTGGTTATGTGATGGTTTGCTTCCAGTTCAGTGATTTTTTTTTTTTTTTTTTTGATCAGGGTCTCATTGGTTGTTGTGTTTTGATTTTGGCAATGAATTTCTGGTTTCTCTATGATTTCATTGGATTCTTCCTTTGTAGGACAAGGCATCCTTGGTGGAGATCTCTCAGTTTTCTGACTTTTGTTGGATTTTTTGCATTGTTGTCTACCCATTTTAGAAAGACTATTTTATTGAGGGGGATGCAAGTTTTGCCTATGCACCCTCTCACTCGGATGAACATGGGTGTTGATACCCAGTGGACAGTCAGGATACCAGAGCAAAAGATCTGATTCCATAGCTCACACAGCTACCAGACCTCCCCAAACAAAGCACAATGGGACCTACCAGGACCAGGGTTCTGTGATGAGCCAGGGAACATGGACCTGGCCTACTTACTCTGTACCATGTCCTGAAGCACACAGACTGGCACAGGCAACCCAGACTGGGAAGGTGGGAGGAACAGGGAAACAGAGATCTGACTTACTTACTCCAGACCACAGCACCCATCTGCACACAGATCAGAATTTTTCCTTTATCAATATAAATTCACCTTCTTTATCTTTCCTCACTAATATTGGTTTGAAGACTATCCTTTCAGGTATTAGGATAGCAACACTTGCTTGTTTCCTAGGCCCATTTGCTTAAAATACCATTTTCCATCCTTTTTCCCTAAGATTGTGTCCATCTTTTATGAAGAGGTGACTTTCTTGGAGGCAACAAACAGAAGGATCCTGCTTTTTAATCCAATCTGCAGGCCTGTGTCTCTTGGTTGTGGTATTGAGGTAATTGATATTAAGAGTTATTATTGAAATACATATATTTATTCTCACTATTCTTCTTATTTTGTAGTGCTACTTGTTTTCCCTTTACTCTCTTGTATTAACTGTTATTTGATGATGATTTATTTTTTCCTGTTTCTTCATGTGCTTTCCTTTCTCTTTTGTGTGGGGGATCCTTTCAAGCATTTTCTGTAGAACTTTCTTTGCTGTCATATATTCCTTTAGTAGCTTAAGGTACTAGGTGTGTCTCTTTAAAAACTCTCAACTGGGAGGCTGAGGTTTCTGTTCTGTAAAGTGTTCCAAGATCAGCTTGCAGCCAAGTGAGACCCTGCCCTCCAAAATGACAAGATGAGACAAAGGCTCTGTAAATCAGGAAACAACAAATGACAACCCCCAAAATAGCTTATGTAATAATGACAAATCTGATTGTCCATCAGATTTAACACATAATCTGCCTTGGTATGGAATTTCTGATTAGCATTTCCAGTGCAGGTCTATACATCAGGCTTTGTGGCAGGTACTGATCTGGTGTAAGTATTTCCTGTTACTTTTTTGGGATGGCTTTGGTCTAAGCTATGCTGTGTGCCTGCTTATGTCTCTCTTTGCTGTCTCTCATAGCCTGTGCTGGGTGCTGTGCAGGTGAGTTCCTTTCTCCAGGTCTCCAGTGGTTGCTGGCTTTTGCACTGGGGTTTGGGAGTGCAGGCTGTGGAGGGTGCCTGAAGTTGTAACACTGGTCCCCATGATCCTCTTCCTCTACAGCCATCCAGTTGGTCCCTGCTCTCTTCCCCTTTAGGTTTCTTGAGTTTGTGAGGAGGCTGGTGTGAGTGGAGAATCCCTTCACCTGGCTTTTCTTGATGCCCAGGCAGAGTCTGGCAGGCACAACATGGGCAGATGCTGCTGCTGTATCCACTTTTGGCCTGGTTCTGTGGTCTCTACAAGTTCTGTATCTCACCTACTTCTCTGCTGTAGTTGGTAATTTCTTATACACCTTCACTTTTCAGTAGAAATGTGTATTTTGTTGTTTTCTTTTTATTATTTCCCCCCTGAACTGCTTTGGCATTTCTTCTACATTGTCTGGAATTACCTTGAGGTCTTCTTCCAATGTTTTAATACATGCAAACTGGTGACTAACTGGAAATTATGGAAGGTACTGTTATGCAATTATGTAAGATTAAAAGACTGGCACTGAAAGTCACACAACTGGTACACATTATCTTCTGAATTGTCTCTATTTAGTGCTCTTGTGCAGATATGAAGGATAGTTACATAAGAAGTGAAAGGACATAGCCCAAATTCTTACAAAACTCAGATTGGCTTCACTGAAATTTTGGTCAAAGAAGGCTTTGTTTTGTTTGAAAACCTCTTATGTAATCACTTTTGAAATTTATTTGTAAAACTGGAGATTTTAAATTTTTCATTAGTTGAATGTCCATTTCTTTATTGTACATTGGATAAAATTAAAATTTTCTGTAATTTCGTATTGAAATGTTAAATGTAGGCAATGCTGAAAAATGTCTCAAATTCATTTGATACATTTGACAAAATGAACTGCTTTTCTGTTTGGTTGGTTGGTTGGTTGGTTGGTTAGTTGGTTGGTTGGTTGGTTTTTCAAGGTAGGGTCTTGATCTAGTCCAGAGTGACCTGGAATTCACTATGTAGTATCAGGGTGGCCTTGAACTCATGGCAATCCGCCAACCTCTGCCTCCCCAATGTTGGCATTAAAGGTGTGAGCCTCCATGGCCAGTCTAACCTCTTTTAAAAATATATTACCTGCAATTTGGGTACATTTGTATTAAGTTTCTAATCATTATAAAGTTATGTTCATTTTTATTTTTGTGATATCAACCACTTAAGCAAAGAATAGGCTTAAACCAAAAAAAAAAAAAAAAAAAAAAAAAAAGCCTTCAGTATGTTTTGTATGCTTTTCTTCATAGAAATCAATCTAAATATTTTATTTTAAGGACATGAAGGTCAGATTCCAGTTACCAGTGGCAGCTTTACACAAGATAAAAATAGATTAATTATCTCCTATGATGGGTCTGCACAATCTCTAGCACAAAACCCTGCAGTAAAACGTCCATGATTTGAAAACAGAATATTTTGCTCATAAAAATATTTTCACTATGTCCTAGTTATGTGTATTTATATTTATTTATAGGATATTTTCTTAATTTCTGTGATTGTGGTCATGCACTTAAAAAAATACATTATTGATCACCTTAACCAGAGATTTTAATTTATTTGTCCTCTGCATGATAGATCATTTGAGAAGCATTAATATGCTGCCATTACAACTTGAATTTAGACATGCCATGTTTATGTACTAAGTGACAGTATCAATTGTCACATGTGGTGACCATATATCAAGGAATGATACTAGCATTAGGTGGAACAGCAGGTCCATTTGTTCAAGGGCTCACTGAACATGTGAGTGATTTTCTCTAACAAGATCCCCAGGGAAACAACTCGCATCCATCACCACCTGCATTCTAACTGGGAGATAACTATTTTAAACTCTTGCTAAAATATGTTATGCCTTAGGATTGAAATGAAGTATGTGTTGGATGCCAGAGAAAAGTGGAATGTTGGAGTGCAGTGACAGGCCTATGACAAAGGCCATTAACTGCTGATTGCTCAGAGATTCATTTAGTTTTAATATTTTATATAAGGTAACTAAAAGAAAATGAAATACTGTGTCTTAACAAGAATATTATCCCATAATTCTAGACACATTGTTTTTTTAAAATGTATTCACATAGGCACACATTTTCATTTCAAGTTAATATAAGACACACATAATTATGTATATGTATAATACAATATGGAAGAAAGTCTATTTTGCCAAATTCATTCATCTATTTAACAGATTAATTTCCTTCTCTCATGGGGCTTATACTGTAGAAAAGAAGACACCATTTTGTTGGTAAATATTATATCAGGCACACCAATAAGGTGAGTCTAGTGTTTGATGCTATTAAAATTCAAATTCCATTCTCTTTGAATTTATTTCATGGCTGGATTTGTTGTAATCAATAGAACATGGTGAAGGTGAGGTAAGTTTATTCATTGATTATTAGGTTAAGGTACTTGAAGCTGCAAGTGAGTACACTCAAATGAGAAGTTTTATTTATTGGCCAAAAGAAGCAGACTATCATGTTGAAATTACATAGATGGGCTGGAAAGATGGCTTAGCAATTAAGGCGCCTGCCTGCTAAGCCTAAGAACCTGGTTCCAATCTCCAGGACCCATGTTTAGCCAGATGCAAAGTGATGCAAGGGTGCAATGCTGCACTTGACCACAAGTGGGCGCACACATCTGGATTTCGTTTACAGCAGCTGAGAGAATGCTGGTGCCCCATCTCTATCTGTCTCCCTCTCCCTCTCTGTCTCTCTCTGTGTCTCTCTCCAAAAATAAATAAAATAATAATAAAAAAAAATTACATAGATGAAGTGGGGCATGGTGGCGTATGGCTTTAATCCCAGCACTTGCAAGGCAGAGGTAGGAGGATCATGGTAAGTTTGAAGAGTACATAGTGACTTCCAAGTCAGCCTGGGCTAAAAGAGATACCCTACAAAAAACAAAAAACAAACAAACAAACAACAACAACAACAAAAAAAAACCTCTAGATGAAGAGGAAAGGACAGAGGACTGAGGTTGACTCCTGTAATCTGAGAACATGATTAAAAGAATCTCCTAAGCAGAGGACCCAGTGAAATTCCTCATGATCTTTGGGCCTATGGAAGTCTTAGTAATCAGCATGTATTTTGCAAGACACTGAGTTTGTGCACTGTTATTCAGCACAAACTGATGTAAATGGATTGATTCATCCAGAATTAATATTAGTGTACTTGACCTAGAATGCTGGAGTAGAATTAGCATTGTTACTTTGGCTATAAAGTTTGGTGACAATATTTGAAACCACCTAGAAGGGTGAAATGCTAGGATTTGCTTCACATCAGAAAAGGAGATAAGACAATATGTGAGATTAGGCATGTAGAAATTGTTTAGCCCTCCCATGGATCATAAAAATATGTAGTAGGGCAAGAGAGATAGCTCAGAGGTGCTTGCTTGCAAAGCGTGATGGCCTGGAATCAATTCTGCAGTACCCAAGTAAAAAAGTAGCACAGGCAGTTGCCCTAGCGGGAGCTCTGTGGCTGCCTCTGTGTGTGTGTGTGTGTGTGTGTGTGTGTGTGTGTGTGTGTGTGTGTGTTTTGAGCCGTGGACAGTTTGCTCATCCCTTTAGCACTACTGGCTGAGACTCATACCTGCGTCCCCGACACACGTCTCTGTTGGTCAGGAACTTGGTGGACGACACCAGCACCCAATCAAATGAAAGCCAAGGAAGGAAGGAATGTGCTATGATGATTATGACAGATACAGACCTTCTAGGAGCCGAAGTTATGAAAGGAGGAGGTCAAGGAGTTGTTCTTTTGATTACAACTATAGGATATGTTATAGTGGTACAAACAGTAGACCAACTGGAACACCATTGCATAGCAGAAACCATTCCGACAATGATAGATTCAAACACCTAAATGGATCTTTTTCAAGATCTAAATCCAATTCACGATCACGGTCCAAGTCCCAGCCCAAGAAAGAAATGAAGGCTAAATCACGTTCTGGGTCTGCATCTCACACCACATCTAGAGGCACCTCTAAAACAAATTCCAAAACGCATTATAAGTCTGGTTCAAGATACGAAAAGGAATCAAGGAAAAAAGAAGCACCTAGATCCAAATCTCAGTCAAATCACAGTCTAGGTCTAGGTCAAAATCTAGGTCAAGGTCTTGGGCTAGTCCTAAGTACGTGGCCACTGATAGTATAAATCCAGACTTGTATCGTTCATTTACTCATAGTTTGGTATACTTAACTTATCAGGGATACAATGTTACAATGATGAGTAAAAAGTTTAAAAGCACCTGTTAGTTTTCCCTGTACCAGACAATGGTTATAATTAAAATGATATGCTGTTGAGAAGCCACTCTTATGAGTCCAGTTTGTTTAATATTATGGGCAGCTACCAATTTGTGGTGTCTCTGTATATTTTTGTAAAGATTCTCATTTTTTATGCTTGAAATATTTGGTGAAAAGCTGTGGATTCATCATAATTTGCAACATTGTTTTATTAAAAATAAATTTTCATATCCATATTTGGTAGAACTGTTAACCTAGACATGCAGCTTGCTAATAAATTAGAATGATACAAGTGACACAAAAGTGAAGTTGCAGCTACATTACAGCACTGACTTCTCAGACACATTTTGCTTTAGGGTGGACCTTTATGTCTTGTCAGGATGCTTAGGTCCGTGATAATGGATTATTTAAGATGCAGTATGGAATAGTTCCTTTGTTAACCCCACTCTTGGGGAATGATGCCAACTGGGTTAAGTAAAGTAGAATTATCAAGGAGATTGAGGGTTGTTTTTACTGAAACATCGAGTATTTGCTGCTTCCACCCCCCCCCCATTTCTAAGATTTAAAACACAAAAACATCAGAAACACTCTCCTTAAATTTTGAGCATGTCAAAGATGACAAATCATTTTAAGGGGAAAAGATATTCTTATGTAGTTACTCTAAAATTTAAGGAGTATTGTTGGCCATTGTTATTTAGGTTTTGTTGTTCGATTTTTTAATTTTTTTTTTTTTTTTTGTTTTTAGAAACAAGTAAATTGTTTGAAAGTAGATTTTGTTTGTTTGTGAATGTAAAATACTGATCCTTATAGCACTTGACATGAACATTTTTATCAGTTTGCCTACCTCTTCATGAGGGAGGCTTGTTCTTTACACCTTGGTTTATTAGTGTGAGGTGAGTTGAAAGACAACACTCCCTTCCTAGATGATTCTGTGGTGCCGTGACATTTAATATTGGAAAATTGATGAGTTTTAAGCAAGAGCCTCATTACTTAGTTTTTGATAATCAGTGTCGAACATGGCTAAAAATAGGAAGTAATATCCTAAAATATTTATAATTTCTAGTATTTCTCTGGAACATCCTTTGGGGGTAAAAAAATGACATGAAATGTCCAATCTCATTTTGAAATAAAAACTACCATCTTAAAAAAAAAAGAGAGAGAAAAGTAGCACAGACATGTGGAGTTTACAGTGGCAAGAGACCCTGACATATCCATATTCTTCCCCTTTCTTTCTATCTCTCCTTTCTCTCTGCTTTAAAGTAGATAAATAAATCATAAAATTTTAAAGTAGTAGTTTTATATGTACTAGTAGTTTTATGTAGTAGGTTATAGTTATAACACTCTGTACTAGATGACTTCTATAATGAAGACACTATGACAGGCAATGTTGATGTACAAATGGAGTCTCCTCACTCAATGGGATTAATGAGATTCAAGTAGAGCAAAGTACGTGGTGGTGATGAACTTTTTATCAGAGATAATGTTGATTTAACACCAAAACAAACCAAAGGAAAATATGTAAAGAGTACCAGGATAGATATTATTGCAATAATTTAGTACATGTCTTGAAATGTATTCAAGGATAAATGCTGAACCTGGTAAACAAATATCAATAAGAATTGGTATATAATAAAGTTGTGGTTTATTAATCTACTCTGATACAAGCTTATTTATATCCACAAGGTCCCTCAATAAAATGTAAATCATAATCTTTCCAATAATGTGGCACATTCTGTCCCCAAGCTACCTGTGAAAGTTTTTCTAGACATTAATCAGGTACACCATTGGATAAAAGGGAATTTTATATTTAATTGAATTTATGAAATACTGGGAATCCACTGGGATTAATTTATAATGATCAACATTTCACTAGTACAATTACCATAGCAGAATAGGCAGCAACATAAATCTGTTTGTGAACTTGTTGCCATTTGACTTCAAAGTACAGTTACTTAAGACAATCGTAATCATTAATACTTTTCTTTGTGTTTTTCATGGTCTGGTCTCTCTCTAGCCCAGGCTGGCCTTGAATTCACAGTGATACTCCGCCCTCTGCCTCCCAAGTGCTGGGATTAAAGGCACTGGACACAACCCCCAACCCATAATCATTAATTTTTGTTCATAAATCTTCAATTTGGGAATAGCTGAGAGTATTTTGTCTCTATGTCACCCAATTGTAGCTGTAGCAGAATAGAGGGCCCAGGTCAAGCATTGGTGGCTATGCTAAGTCAATCACAAGTGGAAAACTGCATCATTTTTCAGCCAATTACCAACTGTCCACCTGCCTTTGAGATTCTCCAGTGTTCTTGGTCTGATTCACAATATAGTATCTGTGTTCTATGATGAAAAATTTATAGGGGATAAATTGATCTTCCTTTGCTGCTATGCCAAAATAATAGATACTGAGCAATGAATATAGAACATAAATTTATTTTTTCATAGTTTTGAGTTCTGGGATGTCCAAGCTTAAGCTGCTAGCAAACTTCAATGTGCAAGGCTCTCTCTAGAACACAGATAGCACCTCTCACTGTGTTCTCACATGATAAAAGCAAGAAAGCAATATTAAAACAAATAAATAATAACATAACTATCAGTTTCCTACCATTTTAAGTTCACTCATTGCATTCATTGTCTCTCTGCAACCATGATTTAATCACTTATAAAATTTCTAAACTTGATTACTAAAACTTAATGGATTTAAGTTCCACCATAAAAATTTTGAAGATAAGCATGCATTAACTCCATAGAAACAGGGTTAGTGAGATGGTTTCGTGGATAAGGTGCTTGCCTATGAAGCTTAAGAACCCAGGATCAACTCAGCAGAACCCACATAAGCCAGATGCACAAGGTGACATATGCATACAGATGGCACATGCACTCAAGGTGGTGCAGTCATCTGGAGTTTATTTTCAGTGGCTAGAGGCACTAGGGCACCAATTTTGTCTTGCTCTCTCTCTCTTTCATAAATAAAAATCCATAGAAACAGAGAAGTGAGAGTTCGACAACCCCATTCAACCCCTGCTGACTTTTAAAATTTGAGAATTTAAATAAGAAAAGCAAGGAGTAATAACTGATAAATCCCTTAGACATTAGTAATGTTGTTGAATGATACATTAATTGGAAAAATCTTTATTTTCTTCTGTCTCAAAGTGATTAAAAAAAGTGCAATAGCTGAAAAAATGTTACTATCCCAGCCTTTCACTGTTGATAAAGATTTTAGCATATCCTCTTCATATACTCACTACTTCAGACAGTAAAAATTCAAAATAAGGACTATGAAATATTTCATCATACAGAATGAGCATCTCTCATTAACAATTTGAAATTTTAAAGCCCATAACTTGAAATGCTTCAAAATCTGCAGTTGTTTGAATTACAACATGATGTGATAAGTGGAAAGTTCTTCATAAGGCCTAATATGATGGATCACACTCAAAGAAAAAGTACACTGATGAGATTGTAAAATATTGTCTGTATGCTATATGATCAAGGAACATATGAACCATATGTTTGGTGTTTATAATTGGGGCCCCATTCCAAAACTATCTTATCACGTATATATGTAAGGACTCTGAAACTTAAATATTCATAATCCAAAATATCTCATTTCACAAGTACTTCAGATCAAGAATACACAGTTGTGTTTTATATTTAAATAATGAAAAAATTAGCATAATTATATAGCAAAGGACAATTTGTATTCAGTAACTTGGATCTAGAAGATTGAAACATGGAAAACCCCCCTTAAAACTAATCTTGGTGGATAGAGTGAGGGATTGCTTGGTTTGGATCCAACTCTCATATAGACATCAGAATTGAAAATTAATATAATTTAATTAATTCTGAAATTTTTATATGTTGATCACACTAAAAATATATGAATGAAAATAAATATTTCCTGGACAATTTGTGTTTACTTTTATTTTAATGATAGAGGCATTCAAGGACTCATTAGTTCCTAGGTCTCTGTCCAGAGATACAGACAACAAGACACAAAAGAAGAAAAGTAATTGCTGTAGTCAGGTTTTTATTGCTGGCAGAAATCACCTGAACAAGAACAGATTTTGAGGGGGAAAAAAAGGGATTATTTTGGCTTAGAGGCTCGTGGGGAAGCTCCATGATGGCAGGGGAAAACGATGGCATGAGCAGAGGATAGACATCACCCCCTGGCCAACATAATAGCAACAGCGGAATGTGCCAAACACTGGCATGGGGAAACTGCCTATAACACTCATAATACTAGAGCTGGAGAGATGGCTCAGCAGTTAAAAGTGATTTCTTGCAAAGCCTGACTTACTGGGTTAGATTCCCCAGTCCTCATGTAAAGCCAAATGATTCATGCATCTGGACTTCCTTTGCAGTGACAGGAAGCCTTGGTTTGCCCATAATCTCTCTACCTCCCTCCTTCATTCTCTTTCTATTTCTACCTCTACCTCTTTCTCCAATAAAAAAACTAAAAAAAATACTATTCATCTTCACCAAAAATAAACTTAATTTTTTCAGTTAGTATATTCATTATGAATAGTGATCATATTAAATAACACTATATGTAGAACTAGTCATTCATTGCTGTGTTTATACCAGCTATGACATGTGCACGAAAATGCCTGTTTTCATACATACTAAATCTACATTGACTTAAACATTTGGTGACAAATAAAAGTTTTTAAAATAGGAGAATGACTTTGAAATAATTATTGATATATATGGAAGCAAAACATATGACTGGATTTTAATTAGAAGATCTATATTTTTCTACATATACATATAAAATAACATGATGTTTTTCAAAATCGGCCCTTTAAACATTCATAATTTCCACACAAATATGATTTGATGAGCAATAATACAAATTTTAAACAATTTTATACACACAGGAAAATCTGTTAATATATTCATATGTACCACTGATTGAATACACATATTCTCATATACCTTTCATTCTCTTTTCTTGGAAAATAAGTAAATACTGAATTACAATTACCACAGTAACTATGTTTCTGATATTTAAATGCTGAATTCTGAATCAATGACAAGGTGCCAAATTGGGTAGTTTACATAATATGCAGAAGTATAGAAATAAAAACCTGCTTCATAATTAGTGGGAGTTGAAGAATGAATAATTTGTTCATGTTCAAGCAAGTGCATCAACGTGACAAATAAATTCATGAACATTTATGAGCATTAATATTCTGACAGTTAGTGGAAATGGGTACCTCATCCTCTCTGATGTGAAACTACTCACATACTCTGACCACCTTAAATCTCCTGTCTTTATAGCTTTGATTTTCTCAAGAAATATGTTTTCTATGTTTAAATAAGACATGAAATTAATAACTATAACTTGGGCTATCATAACATCTGAATTACTGTAAATAATTATAAAATAATTGTTACAAATTATTAGAATTAGATACTCACATATACATACATACATACATACATACATACATACATACATACATGCCCTCAGGGAAAAAACAAAGATAAAATTATATTGGCCTTATCTAGTATAATGAATAGAAAAAGAATCTTAAAACTCCACCTCAGTGCTTGAAATCAAAACTTGCACATTGTTGCAGTCAGGTGCATGTTGCTGTGATGAACATCCAAACCAGACATAGTTTATGGAAGGAAGGAATTTATTTCAAGCTTACAGATCCAGGGGGAATTCCATCAAATGGCAGAAGAAGCTGGTTGCCATTTATTACTCTAAGCAGTGACATAGGGCTAAACAGCCAGCTCCATAAGCAAGCACAGCCAGAGCTCACAGCTTCTCTGCATATCTTTAGGCTGGAATTCAGATCTGCCCCCAGTGACATGCTTCCCTCCCACCATAGGAGGAGTGGGTCTCTTAGAGGCTGAAACTGCAAACTCAGTTTTAATAAAACACCTGAGTCTATGAGGGACATACATTCAAACTACCACATACATGGTTCAACATTGTACCTTACCTGCATGAGGAAACATAGCCTGTTAGAAAACGTGACAACTACCAATATAAAAAGGGTACTAATGTGATAGAATGGGTACCTTTGTCTGCCCCAGGCATCTCACTTCCAAAAAACACCCAACAAATTCTGAAGCTGAGCATCATCAATCTTGCTCTTGAGAGCTTCAGAATGTAGCTGTATACCATATCAACAAAAAGACAGCAACAAAGGTGGCTGTTAAACTAGTAGTATTTAGTGGGAGACCAGAACAAAAACACATTATCTTTAGACAAAAATCTTAGCAAAATTGGTTAAACCAATATAAATATATTTTAATTTAACTTATGCATATTTTTAACATTGATTTAACTTATAAATATATCTGTCCTCTTAGTTTGAAGTTAGTACATCTTATATGACAAGTAATTTTCAATCACTTAAAGTTCTCTTAATTAAAATGCTACCATCAAAATTATTTTGAGGCAATAAGTGTAAATTATAGATGGACATTAATTATTCATATCATATTTCTTTGTAAGAGATCGGTCATCTAGTCATTACATAAATATCATGTAAACTACATAATATTACATAATCATCCATTACTAATGTTGATGTTTTATTAGATCCTTTCAGCAATGCAGATAAGAAGTCATTAACATTTATGAGTTGATTAAATATATGCTATAAATAACAGAATTCTTTACATATATAAATTATAATGGTTAGAAAATGCAAAATTAATCATATGGCTTTAAAATGTCTTCTTTTTCAAAAGATAATAATTACTAAAAAATTGTTCCTTGTTGAAGGAAGTCAGTGCTTTTAAACAACCTGCATAATCCTTCTGTCAGATTACCTCAGACAACCTTCTTTTCATAAAGCTAGATGTGCCACCCATATATAGAGAGGAATCACAGAGCTGACACATCATCACATGCACAGGGCTTACTTTCACTCCAAAAGTATGGGACCATGTAAGGTCCAACCAAGTTTATCAGGATTCTTCTAGAATTCTTCCTTTCCCACTCTCCTCACTCACCTTGAATTAAATCTTTCAACAATATTTGTATTCAAGAATGTTTGTATATCCCTATCATAATCATTTTAGTCAATGAGGCATGAAATATATTAAAGGTTTTACCATATGGTCACAACAAAGCCTAAAATTTCCCATCACTTCATATCTTTATTCTCCCATTTCCATGCTTGTGGATATTTAAAACACAAATACCATTGTGCTATAATTGCCTACATTCTTCATTACAGAACTGTACAATACTGTACACATTTGCAGCATAGGACCAATAGACTATCCTATACAGTCAAGTAACAGACTGTACCATCAAGTTTGAAGGTAGTATACTCCATGAAGCTTGATAAATGATATGATTACACACTTTCTAGAACACGTTTATGATTCAAGGCCTAAAATCCCATGTATATCTAATAAAGGAGAATTTCCAACAAATTACAATGTAGATAATTCAGACATTCATACTCAGGGTTTTCATGAGACATACACTGTCTGTCTGCATCTACATAATTATAACAAGTATGGTATCAGAGATAAACTGAGGTTATGATATTTCTAGTGTTTTTCTATATCATTTCTCAGAACATAAACTCTCTTTAACTAGTTTAAAATATTAATTATTACTATGGTCTGGGAGTGTTAGAGATTTCCTGAGTACACTTCTTTTCAAATTTATGTAATATGTTCATATTGTTTTACAATGGAAAGACAACATTAGATTAGTTATTTTTGGGAAATTTTCAACATGCCACATTGCTATTTGTTTCTGTCCTTTCTAAAGTTCTCTGATTAGGATATTAACAAATGTAATTGTATGATTTACATTTGCCTCTGCTGCTTCTTAACTGTTAGTATAACTATTTTATAAGTGAAGAAGACAATTGATATTTTCGACATAGTTAATAAAACATAGATCTACAAAAGGGAATCTAGTTCCTTCCTGGAAGCCCTCATAGTGCTGGAAAGTCCTCAGGAACTGCTGGAAGACAATGGTCACCAGCAGCATGAATAAGCAGACGACCCTGCAGACCACAAAATCAACCAGCCTGACAAGAAGTACACACTTGTGCAACAATGGTACACACAGCCTCTGCGGGTATCCACTGTTCTCTGATTGGACATAAGGCTCACTAAGTGGGAGAAAACTCCTATCTAGTACTGGAATCCAAGTCAGGAGACCCATAGACTTCAGAGAGAAGTCCCCACTGCTCTGGAGAAGAAGAATGAGCTTGCACACCAAAAAAAAAAAAAAAAAAAAAAAAAAAAAAAAAAAAATCTCTTTAATAACACTGCATACCTCCTTTAGACCTAGGTGTTCTCACTCTTCATTAGACATTTTTTTTTTTTAATTTTACAGAAGGCAGTGAACACAGAGGAGAACCAAAATTCATCAATAAGACAAAAGAGATGTGCCACCTCTACAACATCTGCCAGGGCCCAGGAGAAATTGCAGAGGAAGCCACAAAATGAATATTGCTCTTACTGATAGCCTAACAACCAGTTCTAGGGCAATGGCGAGATTCAATGATCAACCAAAACCCATCAAAGCAGAAATCCGGAGGCTGCAAATCAGACTGCTAACAGGCCTGCCATACTTCAGGGAACATTGTGGAAGAGCGTAAGAGGGGATGGAAAGATGTGAGAGCCACAGAGTGGGTAGGAGTACCCTGAAGGACGGTTCCTCTTCTACCTGTCAGGGACTGATCGAGGCCTTCATGACCCCAACAGTGAATACCATAACCCCACTGAGGAGGTTCCCAGGAAAATGAGAGTAAGGGTGAAGGGATAAAAAAAGTATAACTTGTATATAGATAGATAGATAGATTTTTATGGATATTATAGATATATATGTGTAATAAAATAAATTTTTAAAATTAAAATTAAATAAAGCTTAAGTCCATACTATTATGTGAAGATAAAACACAGGAATAACTTTTGGATAGTGAGATAAATGAACTTACTGGTTTAGCTTATAAAGATAATATTAAAATAATAATCACATAAAATATTTTAACACTTTCTATAGTCTTGAAAATAGATGAAGTCAAAATATTTTATTTTAGTATATTTTATTTATTTAGTTATAGTTTCTTTAGTTTACATCATTAATTTAAAAAACAACTAAAATTTGTGTTATTTAAAAAAATTTAGATTGACACTTTGAGATTTATTTTCTTAAAACCAAAAAGATCCTCTCTTTTAAAACTAATAAATAATTACTAATAACAAATATCTAAAATGAATAAATAGTATTGAGTACTTACTATTTTATTAAGTCTTAATTTGTACTATTAACATATCCCTGAATATTATTTAAAATATATTCTGAAAGATATTTTATGTGTGTTGATTTTCTCATTTTTATGACACTTTCTTTAACATGTCAGCTTAGGGAATCATGAAATGAAAACAGCCATATGTCATAACTGTCAGAACCTCAGAAGCTCAGATAAATGACATATAATAATTGTGAATAGCTGTTTAAGAAGAAAAAAGTTATCTTTATTTATAGAAAGATAAAATAGGGATTTAAAAGCCTCTTTCTATAAAAAGTTATTACAATTACCAGACATTCATCATCTTAAATACATTAAATATGAAAAAAATTACATCCTAAAGCAATTTTATAAACTTGTATACATTAATCTGCTGTATGCATTTTATCTAGATATCTAGAAGTGTAAGAATTTTAGTCAAACTTATATAAAAATATTTTCACTTAGTATTTTCAGTGTCCTATAGTATTTAAGTGCTATTGTATTAAAATTACAATGTCTTTTACTCAATGAACTTTATTTAATTTTTTTTCTGTTTTTCTTTTCAACATAGCATCTCACTCTAGCTCACGCTTACCTGGAATTCAATCTGTAGTCTCAGAGTGGCCTCGAACTTATGGTGATCCTCCTACCTGTGCCTCCTGAGTGCTGGGATTAAAGGAGTGTGCTAACATGCCTGGCTAATAAACTTATTATTCATAATTATTTATTTTAAAAGTTGGAGCCAAGAAGGGTTGGGAAATGGCACAACTGTTGAAGATCCTGTTTGCAAGCCTGCCAACCTGAGCTTGATCTTTCTCAGAGAGCATTGAAAGCCCTTTGTAAAGTTGCACATGCATGAATGCATGTATGATCCCAAGGTGTTTATAAGCAAAGGAAGGCACAGAGAGAATCCAGAAACTAGTGGCCCTTCTGCACTCATGAATCATCAGTGGCAATTCAAAGATCTTGTCCCAAGCAAGGTGCAAGGGGAGGGAAAACACCAGCTTGTAGGTATCTTCCCCAAATATACTTTGTCACATACATGCTGACACATATCACCATTGTCATCCACATACACACATATATCCGTAGACATCTACATACAAATAAATAATATTTTTTAAAGTAAAAAGAGGGCTTGGGGTGTTGGTAAGTGGTAGAGTACTTGCCAAACAGGGATGACATCCTAGGTTTAATCCATATCACTGAAAAACAAACAAAAACATAAAATAGATATAAATCTCTTCTCAAAATAATATGCACGATAGGATGAGAGATATTTGCAAAAATGTTCAACAATAGGGTTGGGGAAATGGGTCAATTTTTAGAAGTGCTTGCTTGCAAAGCCTGCCAGTCTGGGTTGTTTTCCCCAGTGCCCATGTAAAGCCAGATGTACAACATAGTGCATGCATCTGGAGTTCGTTTGTAGTAACAAGAGGCCATGGTAAACCCATATCATCTTTCCTTCCCTTCTCCTCCCTCCTTTTTCTCACAAATGGATAAAAATGTTTTAGAATTTTCAACAACACTATCAATAAGGGAATGCAAATGAAAAACTTAATGAAATAGGACCCTATACACACTGGAATAAACACAAGTTCAGCATATTCATACTTTTCCCGATTAGATCTAACAAATATTCCATATTAGCAACTCTTGACCAATTATTTTTATAATGCAGGGTAATGTAGGGACAAGCTACTTTGGCCGTCGAATCATATATTCCTAGACATAATAAAACATTGTCTACTGTCAGTTTTTATTCTGATCAATAAAGATGGGAAGAGAAACATTGAACCTGATGACGGTGTTCATGTGTACATGTCTTTGGGTGAAGTGTGTGCTTACTAATTAAGTAACAAAAATGGGGCTGGAGAGATGGCTTAGCAGTTAAGATGTATTTCCTAGTACCTACATAAAGTCAGATGCACAAAGGAGCACATGCATCTAGAATTTGTTTGCAATGGCAAGATACTCCCTTGTACACCCAAACACACTGGCCCTCTCTCTGTGTCCCTGTCTCTTTCTCCTTCTGCTTGCAGATAAGCTGAAGCAAATTTCAACTAATAATAAGTGAACAAAAATACACAACTAACATTTTTGGATAAATGTTATAATTTAAGAACATAACATTTTCATTTAAGAGGTTATTTTAACCCTCTTCCATTATCAGGACATTTTTCTTTGAATTTTCTCTTTCAGAACCTGGAATTAGAAGAGACACTCTGAAGCTTATACTCTGATCTATTCTCAGAGATAAAGAACTCTATGAGTTTATCTCACTATGTCAATTTATTTAAATTCTGCTACTTGTATTTGCCCTAGATTTGTGGGAGATCTTATCTACGTTTTTTCAAGTGATCACTAAGCAGAAAGCATGATGACTGAAACTCTTCAATTTAATGATAACTCACTGTAATATCCTGACCTGACTTTTATTTTATTATGTTTTGAAAATGGAATATGTCCCGAAGGCCAAGTGTGAACGGCTGGGTCCTCAGCGTCAGCTACTCTGCATTGTTGGAAACATTAACCGGGACAAGAGGAGGTCTTTTGGTCACTAAAGTTATTCTCTTGGGGGAATATTCAAATCCCATCCCTTACTCTTATCATTTACATCCTGGCTATGAGGTGAGTGGCCTTGTTCCTCCACTTCTGTGATAGACTGGTTACCATCTCCAGATCAACAGGACCAGCCAATCATGGTATGAAACTTCCCAAATTGTTACTTCTAAAAATAATTTTTCTTAAGCTGATTACCTTATTATTTGTTAAATGGGCAGACAGCTAACTATCACAGTGTTCCTGGTGAATAACAGAAATATTTGTCACGTAAGATTCAGCCTAGATGTTGCATTCTCCCATGTGATCATTTTCTTATTCCATGTATAAGTAAGAAAAAAGCCAGCAGCACAAAGGAGTGATAGGTACATAACAACACATTCTTACAAAAAATTTAAAAAGAACTCAAATACTATAGACTAAATCATACATTTTCAGAAAACAGAAACAGTGTTTTTTTAGTATCTCTCCTTCCAGAAGTTGATTTTTTTTTTCCTTTGTGGGAATAAAATAGATAAAAATAGTATGGGGTGTGTTGGAGGAAGTCATTCAAGTGTTGGCAATGGACAAGTTCATGCTTCAGTAGGGCAAACCAATCTAGCATGTCCTTTCTGGCACGAATTTGTAAATCAATAACAGAAGCACATTATACATTATTTATAGTCATTTGGGAAAAGTATGCTTAATTAAACACTTGATGAAATGTATATTCATATTCATTTTCAGTTTTGACCCCTGTCCTATGTCCTAGAAATCTATGATTAAATGCCAAATTAACAACCCTGCCTGACGGTCCAATGTGCCTTTCACATGGAACAGTTTCATAAAACAGTGTCAATATTACTGATTGTAACAACCTTTTACTAAACCAGAAATAAAAGTGGTGAAGCCATATTTTGAGAATATAAAGTAAATTAATTTTCTAGTGCTACTGTTAGACATTCCTGCCTACAAATGTGATAAAGTGATTCTCAAATTAGATTTCATCGGAAATGGTTTTATTGATTTTATTGTTGATTTGATTGTCTTTGAGCTAATGATTGTCCAGGCTCAGACTTCTGATGTTGAGATTATATGTGTGGGCCACCATGCCTGTATCAAAATTATTTTGTTATGTATTAGTTGATTTTTAATAAATATTCCCCTAAATATGTCGTGTGTGTGTGTGTGTGTGTGTGTGTGTGTGTGTGTGTATCCTGTTTATTCTACTGGATTTATTGTTATTCATAGAGTTGTAGTGTTTAGGTAAAATATTTTTATGGCAAGAAAAATTAGAACACTGACAATGGTGACTTTTGAAGAAAAAATAGAGAAAAATATTACTGATATTAATCCAAAGCAAGGTTGCCATGGCTTGAACCTTCAACACTATAGTTGACTAGCATTCTACAAGTTATTGCCACCAATAAAAGGGGAGGAGGGAGAGTCCAGACAGAAGGTGTAAAAGCTTAACCTTAAAACCACAGACTCTGGATGGTAAATACCAGACCCAGTGTTAAGTTGCCTCTTCTGGGAGGCAGTGATCACCAACAGCATGAATAAGTAGGGGACCCTGAAGACTACTTAATCAACCAGCCAGACAAGAAGTACACACTTATGCAATAGTGACACACAGCTTCTGCAGGTAACCAGCTGTTCTCTGATTCAACATGAGACCCACTCACTGAGAGATAAGTCATATCTGGTACTGGAAACCAAGTTAGAATACAAAGGTCAGAAAACTTAGACTTCAGAAAGATCTCTCACTGCTCTCTGGAGAAGAAAAATGGACATACACACAAAAACATCTCACATACAACTTTGTGTTCTCCATATAACCCAAGCTGTTCTCACTCTTGTTTGGATAATCTGTTTTATTTTATGGAAGGCAGAAAAAAAAATAGCAAAGGAGAGCCAAGATCCACTGATAAGACAAGGAGATAGCTGAATGCCCACCAGGAGACTGGCCACCTCTTCCAAATATGCTTGTGCCCAGGAACAATTGCAGAGGAAGAGGAGACATGAATACTGCTCTTATTATTAACCTGACAACCAGCTCCAGGGTGATGGTGACAGGCACGGTGATCAATTAAAACCCATCAAAGTAGAAATCCAGAGGCCTCAGAGAACACAACACTAAATCAGACTGCCAACAGGTCTGTCATGGCTCAAGGAAAATTGCAGAAGAGGGAGTGAAAAGATTGCAAGAGCCACAGAGTGTAGTAGGAATACCCTGAGGCATGTTCCCTCCCGACCCCATTACTCCACAGGGACTGAATAAGGTCATCATGACCTCATTATGAATACCATAACCCCACTGAGGAGGGCCCCAGGGAAATGGGAGCAAGGGTGAAGGAATAAAAGAGTATTACCTGTTTTTAAAAAGAATAAATATATGTTATTTTTTAAAAGAAATAGAAGGTAAGAAGCTGGTGAGGATTAAGGATTCATTCATTGATTTCAAATCACTATATGGATTGGTCAGTGCAAATAAGAATGTGAATGAGAAATTAACATGTAAGAGGTTAGGAGGAGAAGTGGATTATAGCAGTATAGGATTCCAGGAATATGTCAATAGCACAGGTGAAAGAAATACCCTCAGTTACTGACGTGTGATACACATGCAAGTGTTAAAGCAATCATGACGGAGATAATGAAAAGCACAGGGTGCGGCCATAGGAAGGTGATGCTCCTGTCAATGATTCTTGCACTGGGGCCGAAGGGGCAAAACCATGGCAAAGGAACAGACTGACATTATAATCATTTAGAACTGTATAGCTTCTCTTTGATTTCTGAGGAAGGCATTGATTTCTCATCTGGTGACTGACCAGAAAAGGACCATGTTTAAAAAAAAAAAAAAAAAAAAAAAGAATAAGGAATGGAGTAAAGAAGGTTTCTGTAAGTGGTGGAAACAGATCCAAAATTGTTCCTTTGTATTGAGGGAATGTTTACTTACTTATTTATTCAGTGATTTTAATGTATTTTCCATTTTATAAAAAACAATTGAAATTATTTTCACAAATACAAAAATACATTGTTTATAAGAACATTTCAGAAAAGAATTATCAATATGAAATATGCAAGTGACCAAAAGAGAAAATTATAGAACACAGGTGGCTAATCAAACACAATCCAAAGAGGAACAAGGAAAGGAAAGCTTTGAGAAGGATGTACTGGTTTACAGCCTTCCTGTATTTTTCCTTTCCCTTTTTAACTTGAAAATATCACCAAGGTCAAGTATACTACAAATAATATATATTTCTCTCTCTCTCTCTCTCTCTCTCTCTGTGTGTGTATTGATAAAGATGGGTGTGTGTACTTACAGAAATATCCCTGGGTAGTGGAGAGTGCCTCAGTACTCAGGAATACTGTCACAATGGAGCAAAACATCACTCCGTAAAGTGTGTTGAATTGATAAACTATGATGCTTAATAGGTTCAAGGAATTAACAGAAATTTTACTATGTATTTTCAACTTAGATGGACTTATTGCCAAGTACTGTGCCATAGCCTGAGCAAATTCTGCAGAGATGTGCATATATGTATGTATACTAAATAAATGTATAAACACTAGTATTATAAATTCTACTTGTGCACAGCTACACATTCTAAACTAATACTGTGCATATCACATTCATATCATATAATAATACAAGGAAAGTTGTAAGAAATTCTCTTTTTCTGAACGTTTTCTATTCCCTGACATTTTGATTTATTTTGTAGTGCTAAACTATTTTTTAACTTTCAAACCTTATAAGTTATCCATATAAAAATATATTTTATTTTCACTTCTTATTGAACATACTAGTTTTTATTCAACTTGAAGTCAATTCATTTATTGATATTTGTAATTCCCAGGGTGTTTGGCCACTTTAGTGAAATATACTGGTTATTTTAATGTACAAGTATAAATATATTAATGTATCATGTATGTTCACATTTTATTACATTGTTCTATTTTTCTGTAGTGAATTTATAATTTACACGTTAGATTTAGATTCATGCTTCTGATTTCTTCCATTAAGATATCTTTATAATGATCTTTTATAACAAGTTTAGGACATGAATATCTGAAACCAAATACAAGACTTTCTCCTGATCTGTTGTGGAACACTAGGTAATTTATTTTAATCTCTTGCTAATTCAGTTCCCTCATGTGTGAAATAACGATGAATTGTAATACACCTCATGTATATACTTGTAAAGAGAAAATCAGTCAATACATGTAAGGTAAATGCTATGTACCTATGATAGCTTGATTCAGGTGTCCCCATAAGCTTATGTGTTCTGAATGTTTGGTTCCCAGCTGATGACAATTTGGGAATGGGAACTTTGTTGGAGGTGTGTTGTTGGGCAGGTTTATGGATATTGTAGCCTGCTTCCCTTGCCAGTGTTTAGCACACTCTCCTGCTGCTGTTTCCCTGCTGACGTTGGCCAGGAGGTGATGTTCAGCCTTCTGATTATGCCATGCTTCCTCCTGCCACTATGGAACTTCTCTTCCAGTCTGTAGGCCAAAATAAACCCTTTCCTCCCATAAACTGATATTGGTTGGGTAGTTTCTGTCCATGATTCGAAGCTAACTACAGCAGTAGACTTACTACTCAGAGTAGCGTCATTACTGCTTGAAACCTCACTGTGTGGCTTTGATTGTTTGGAACTAATCTGGGGGAGAAAGGTGAAAGAATTTCAAACCTTGGTGTAAAGACAAGATGCCTTGCAATTCTATAAATATGGCTTGATGCATTTTGGTCAGAATTGAAAGACCTGAATGCAGTAAGGACTGTAAACTATGAAGTTTGGTTTATGAAGGTGAGAGAAAAACATTTTGAGGACTAGACTAGAAGCAGTTTGTGTAAGAGGATTGCTGCATTCTGCCTGCATGTGTCTTGAGAATTTGGGAAGGGTTGCATTGCACAGTATAGTAATGGTCTGGTGTGAGGAGATGAATGTGGCACAGAAGGAAAGGAAATCTTTGGACCAAAACTACTGTCCATTCAGCTGCAATTGTTTGAGACTACAACCATTGAGATTGGGCTAGCTGATCTGCACTGAAACAAAAGGAAGTTGTGGACTCTTGAAAGTAAGGGTTGGAATGATGAAGGAGTGTTCTGTTCTTCAAAGTTAGCTTTAGTTCTCCAGGATTAAAAATTTGCTGCCCCACCTGGTACTATGGAGTATGACAAATGCTATAAAGAAAGGGCCATTGGATGTGTGATGTGGTTTTGTTTTCTGGAAATTGCCATGGTCAATGTGAAGCAGGCTTGTTAAAGGTCCAGCATAGAGGCCCAATGGAACCATGAGGATGAACTCTGAGTTGGAGTTTAAACCAAATGGAGATGCCAGGACTATGTGATGACTGCCAGGGAGAGTTGCTAGCACTGGATGAAGTTTTCCTGGACTGTGAACAGCCTAGCTGGAGGGGTAGAATTAGAACTCCAGAGATCAGTTAGAATTATTGAATTTAGGCTGGGCTTGGTGGCTCACGCCTTTAATCCCAGCACATGGGAGGCAGAGGTAGGAGGATTGCCGTGAGTTCGAGGCCATCCTGAGACTTCATAGTGATTTCCAGGTCTAGAGCAAGACCCTACCTCAAAAAACAAAAATAAAAACAAAACAAACAACAACAACAAAAAAATCCAAAGAACAAAAAAAGAATTATTGTATTTAGAAACTTGTCACTAGTTAGAGTTGTTGGACTTGGAGCTACAAAGTTTGATGTTTGCCCTGTTTGTTTTAAATCTTGTAATGTTTTCAATATTTCTTTGTTATGCGCAATGCGATCTTTTGCAGTGTGAAAGCTTATTTGTGCCATTATGTTATTTTTTTCAATGGCTTAGGTAAGAGATCTTGGACTATGGGAAGGTTTGAACAGCTTTGGGATTAATAAAAACAAACAAACAAACAAACAAACAAAAAAAAAAACTATGGGAACTTTTAAAGTTTGAATGCATTCTATTTTACACCATGTAAGGTTTTCAGTTTATGGGGGCCAGGGCAGAATGTGCTGGTTTTATTCAGAAGTCTCCCAATAAACCTCTTGCTCTGAATGTTTGAGTCCCAGCAGATGACAGTTTGGGAATTATAATCTTGTTGGAGTTGTTGGGGGCAGACTTAAGAGTGTTATAAGCAATTTCCCCTTGCTAGTGTTTGGCACACTCTGTTGCTGCAGTTATCCCTCAGATGTTGGCCAGGAGATGATGCCCCGCCCCTTGCTACCTTTACTCCTGCCATCATGGAGCTTCCCCTCAAGTCTCTATGCTGAAATAAATCCTTTCCTCTCATAAACTGCTTTTGGTCAGGTATTCTCTGCCAGAAACAAGACGCTAACTGCAACAATTCCATTCCTTAACACACAATAAATTTTGAATGTTACATTGCAGTAGCATTGTTTTTGGCCTTTAAGTTTTCAGTTCTTCTATAATATCAAAGATGATTCTACTGCCTCAAGTATTTCAGTTTAGTTTGAGATTGCATTTCAATCCTTTGTCATGCTTATTCAATCTTTTTATTTCATATACACAATTACATGATAGGAATTAGTAGATAATTATCAGTTTGATTTAGCTGTTATAGTAAACAGGATTTCCTGAGTTTTGATATAATATCTCTCTCTCTCTCCCTCTCCTTTTCCATCTTCCTCTCTTTTTGTCCAGTGAATAAATAAATAAACATATTTAAGAAAAAAAATTGGGGCTGAAGAAAGGGTTCAGTAGTTAAAGGCACTTGCTTGCAATCCCTGACAACCAGAGTTCAAT
Organism: Orientallactaga sibirica; assembly: GCA_036365145.1. Lineage (NCBI taxonomy): Eukaryota > Metazoa > Chordata > Mammalia > Rodentia > Dipodidae > Orientallactaga > Orientallactaga sibirica. Next base: position 4,633,712 of record JAEOAD010000043.1, on the reverse strand, counting down.
TACTCATTACCCACATAAAGCCAGATTCACAAAGTGGTACATGCATATGTGGAGTTTTTTTGTGGTGGCTAGAGGCACTGGTGCACTCATTCCCTCTCTCCCCTTCCCCTTTGTCTGTCCTTGCAAATAAATAAAAAATAAAATATTTTTTTTAAAAAATGAAAAGAGAAATATATGTATTTAATTTGTATATCAAATTATCTTAAACATAATGAAAATGTATATGATAAATAAAATTGTAAATTATATATTTCAAAAAGGTCTAAAAGTTGTGTGTGACATTAATAATACATTGTCATATTCAATTGATGGTCATTTGTAAAGTGGTAAATAAAAAAAAAAAGACATATGCGCTCAAACTGTTCTTCACATTTCATATAATGGGAAGTCCCAGATATTCAAGAGTCTGGCAGTAATCAGTTTTAAATTTCTGATTCTAAGATGCTTACTCTGATCTTTGTCAGTCAGCTTCTCTGAAGGCCACCTGCACTGTTCCTCATCTAGATGTGATAAACTCCAGTAATCTACATGCAAATAAGATTGATGGCTCTGCTGTGGAGTTTTCTCTCAGCTGTCAGCTTCTCCCTCCCCTTCTGTGATCTATGCAGAGATAACTTCATAGTATTCCCCTTTAACTGGGAAGTTGACAAGGAGTGAACAGAATGATGAGCCTTCAAGGAGGCTACCTTCACCCTTCACCTCTGAGATTAGCTCATTGGCAGCAAATGCTAGTGTGAGAATGTTTATGGAATAAATCTGTCCTTTCTCATGTACCTCAAGTCTGAATGCCACTCCATTGAAATGTGTTTATAATAAACTATTGTTTCTTTCTTTCTTTATTTGAGAGAAAGGCAGAGAGAGAGAAAGAGAAGGTGCATGCCAGGGCTTCTAGCTGCGCAAACAAATTCCAGATGCATTCACCAGCTTGTGCATCTGGCTTACACGGGTTCTGGTGAATCAAACCTGGGTCCTTTGGCTTTGCAGGCAAGAGCCTTAACTGCTAAGCCATCTCTCCCTGCCTCATTTCTTTATCTAACATCAAACAATTTCACATTTCTTAATTGTTCTGTCCTTTACCAGTGTAAAGCAATTGACTTATGGAAAATCTATTAGGAACAAATTGGTTGAACTATTTTCAATACTAAATTCTTATTTTACTTTGATATAAAGTTATTATTCTAATGTTTTGCCAGATAGTTTATCATTTACATTGACATTTAAGATCTCTATTCTTGGGCTGGAGAGACGGCTTAGTGGTTAAGGCACCTGCCTCCTAAGCCTAAGACTGCTGGTTCCAATCTCCAGGTCCCACCTTTAGCCAGATGCAAAGTGACGCAAGGGTGCAATGCTGCACTTGACCACAAAGAGGCGAATTCATCTGGATTTCATTCTCAGCAGCTGAGAGGCTGCTGACAAGCCCATCTTTATCTTTATCTGTCTTCCTCTCCCTCGCTATCTCTCTCGGTGTCTCTCTCAAAAAAAAAAAAAAATCTCTATTCTTTTGGTAACATTACTCTTCAAAAGACAGTAATATATAAAAATAATGGTCCACTAAAAACTACACATTCGATTCAAATGTAATTGACTAAAAATAATTTCAGGCATGCATTTTAAACAATAAGCAACAGAAATAAAATTAAACAATATCATGTTCAATGAATGATATATTCATGCAAAAAGTACAGGGCTGGAGAGATAGCTTAGTGGTTAAGGTGAAGCTGAAGGACGAAGGTTCAGTTCTCCCAGTCCCATGTAAGCCAGATGCACATGGTGGTGTATGTGTCTGGAATTTGTTTTCAGTAGCAAGAGGCCTTGTTTCACCCATTTTTTCTGTGTGTCTCTCTGTCTCTTTCTCTCCTCTCTGTCTGTCTCTAATAAATAAATAAAAATAAATCTTTAGAAAAGAGTATAGTCTGGGCTGGAGAGATGGCTTAGTGGTTAAACGCTTGCCTGTGGAGCCTAAGGACCCTGGTTCAAGGCTCGATTCTCCAGGACCCACGTAAGCCAGATGCACAAGGGGGTGCATGCATCTGGAGTTCGTTTGCAGTGGCTGGAAGCCTTGGAGTGCCCATTCTCTCTCTCTCTCTCACTCTCTCTCTCTCTCTCTCTCTACCTGCCTATTTCTGTATCTCTCTCTCAAATAAATAAATAAATAATAAAATATGTGTATAAAAAAGAGGGGGCAGCGGGGTCACCTTACCTCCAGTTCCTGTGCAGAGACTCAAGCATCACCTAATAAAGACCCCCAAGCCAAAAAAAAAAAAAAAAAAAAAAAAAAAAAAAAAAAGAAAAAGAAAAAGAAAAAGAAAAGAGTATAGTCAATATCTAATCTTCATAGAATATCTAACACAGTTGGTCTATTTTATTTGCTAATATATCTATTCAGTCTATGCTTTATTTTATTTTATTTTATTTATTACTCTTTCTATGTCCTGTATATCTTGCTATTCGCTTCTCAGTCTGAGTAGTTCTCCTAGAGAAGAGCCATGGTCAAAACTCAGAACACATTCATGCTCTTTCATCTCATATTTTTCCACCAGATACCAAAATCTCTACTAGCTAATGTTAGTATACACAATTTATATGATTCCCTGAGTCCTGTGTATTGGGTTGAATGATAGCAAGCAAATGAATAAAACAATTGTGTCAATTAATAAGCATTGCATTTTTTTCACAATAATGCTTCTAATCACAGAAATTGTTTAAGGTATTAGATATGAGGTATTTCAAAATATATATAGTATATGACGGAAAACTTTTAGGAAAGATTTATACGATACTTTTATTAAAGAAATTAAAATTGAGACTGTTGAGCATGTAGACAAGTTCCACCCTTGCTAGACAGACACATTGCATTTATATAACAGGTAGTGGTTTGGATCTTTAAGTCATTGATAGCTCTCACTATTTGGTGATTGGGTAATAAACGTAATGTTTCCTAATTATACAGTGCTTAATTTTTCAATTTTCCCACACCACAATTTTATCTTCTCTGCTTCCAATTTTCTCATTTCCAAAATTTGTTTAAAAACTTGATTAGGATTTATAAAATACATTTCTAGAGCCACTACTATATATCACTACTATGCATTTATATTATACTTTCTGAGCCCTCCTGGCTGAATTCAGATACATGATATAAATTAAATATGGTTTGCCAGATTATCTCAGGAAAAACTTTGAATCCTGTGAAATAGCATTTTACTATTCGTAGAGAATTAAGTTAGATATAAATGAATTACATTTATTGCAAAGTTTTCCCATATAGGTTTTGCCTTATATAGAAGGAAACATACCACAACCATCTGGAGAAGCAAGAAGTTAAATAAAACTATCTCCATCAAATTCCCCAAATAGAGTTTTTCTCTTCTTTTCATTATTACCTTGTCCTCTGAAACTTAAGCAATTAAATTTCCTTAATTGTTTAAAACCAGTTTCACAATTTTTGCATTCAAAGTCATAAGTGATTTTCCCCCTTTGCAACTGATCATAACGTATAACCAACTTATGTTTAACTTAAAATATATTTTATTCAAGCATGGCTATTCTCTTCCATGATTATTTTTCTCATAAAGGTTTCTTTCTATTTTTTTTTTTACCTTTCTATTTATTCTATTGCTCTTCCAGCTTTCCTTTTAGAGGATTTGTAAACTCAAGTTCTTGTTTTATTTTGGGGGTTAGACATATTTAATATATTCCTCTTCACTTTATCAATATATAATATAATTTTAATTTATAACCCTTTACCCTCATTTGCTTTTCAATATTGCTCAAATGGATTTTTATTTAGTGTTTATTTGTAATCAATAGAACAGTTGAACATATTCAAATTCCTCTAAATTAACTCACAATTTCTTTCTTTGTCATTTATTTCTTCCCATTTCTTTTTTTTTAACATTTATTTATTTGAGATTTCTATTTACTTGAGAGAGATATATAGAACTAGGCAGGGACAGAAAGAGAGCGAGAAAGAGAAAGAGAAAGAGAGAATGGGCACACCAGGACCTCCAGCCACTGCAAACTCCAGATGCATGCACCCCTTGTGCATCTGGGTTACTTGGGTCCTGGGGAATCAAGCCTTGATCTAGGGTCCTTAGGCTTCACAGGCAAGCACTTAACTGCTAAGCCATCTCTCCAGCCCACTTCTTTCCATTTCTTGATGATTCCAACTAAGTTTTTTCTTTTTCTTTTGCCTGAAGAGAAATCTTTACTCTTGGCCTTATTCTACTTTGAAAATTGGAAGCAAAAAATAATCATAATGACTCTTGCCAGAAATTTTTGTTCTCTTATTTTAAGGCATATTTTTTCTTATATAATATGTTATCAATTAGCATTAATTCTTTACTAAATATACTTCATTGTTTGCAAGATGAATGCTATTTTACTTTACTTTTTAATTTTAGCTATTAATTTAACTATGTACAAATCAATATGTACTTCTGTTTTGATTAGTTTAGGCATAATGACTTAAACTTTCTGTTTACATCTAGAGATATTTATCAGGCATTCCTTCACTTGCACTCTTATCTCCTCTACTGTATGGACTAGGATAAGTAGTAGGGCATGCCATTGGGAGATTAAGACAGGAAGTTTGCCACAATTTTAAAGACAGAGTAGGTAAAGAATGAGGCTACATCACAAAGCGAAACCAAACCAAACAAAACAAAACCAAAGTTGCTTTGCTAAATGCATTTTGAATGGCCATCTTAAAAACTGATGTGTTTGCCCATAGATTAGTTCTGCTTTCAGCCTTCATTAGAGAAGATTCTTTACATCACTTGGTGGCAGTGAATGCAAAGACTCTTAACAGGGCCAAGTTCTTTGCTCAGTCTTAAATGGGACATCTATTTCACCCTCTCCAAGGTTCAGGAAGCACTGCAGGAGAGGGGGACACTAAGAATTTAGGACTTGGAGGTTGGGGAGGAGGAATGGAATCCTGTTTCTAGACACCATGTATATCACTACACACATGAACTTCCCGCAGCTCTGCTTATCTGTACAAAACTGGGCTCCTGAACATTCCACATGGATTAGGGAGTGGCTCATGAGACCCCACCATTCCTCAGAACCTAAGGGATGACATTGTCTCTATTATTTCTTTAATTAACAACCATAATTAATCTCTTGTAGATAAACAAAACTAAAAAGATATGAAAGTAGGAAGGAGATTCATTACATAGAAGGAGGGCAGGAGTGCAAGGGTAAGAGCAGGTAATGGGGCTGAATATGAACAAATTATATGCATGTAGGAAAGTATCCAAGATTAATTTAGAAATAGCCTCCATAAAATAGTCGGGCTATAGAGATGGCTTAGCAGTTAAAATGTTTGACTGAGAAGCCTAAAGATCCAGGTTCCATTCCCCAGTACCAACATAAGCCAGATGCACAAGGTGGTGCATGTGCAGGGAGTTTGCAGGGCCTAGAGGCCCTGCCCTGCCCATTCTCTCTTTGTCTGCCTCTCTCTCTCTCTCTCTCTCTCTCTCTCTCTCTCTCTCTCAGATAAATAAATTTAAAAAAAAAAAAATAAAATTTTAGTGATTCATGGAAAAGAAGGTTAAAGATTGCTAACATAAAGACTGAAGTGAAGCTTACTAGTTCTAACTCTCAGCAATAGGTATGTGAAAGCCTGCCACTTCTCTCTCTCCCTCAAAGTGTGTAATTCAGTGCAAGGCTCAGCAAATCAGAAGGATTGGTGATTATCTGAAGATATCACAACCACATAAATCTGCTCTATCTTAGGAATTGTGATTTGGCAAAGGAAAATAAATGTTAGGGTAATAAATGTTGCTAGCAAACAACCTCACATAAAGCTATCTTGAGAAAATAAAGAAAAGAGAGTATAGGTGAGTTCCAGTCACCGTGCCTTAATCATAAGTCCTGTAGGTTACCACTTTTACTGATTTGTTCTGAAACTACCTGGTATTCATTTAGATTATTCTTGGTAAGTCTTTAAGTACCCATTGTTTATTAGATGTCTGTGATGAGAAATTCTTAAATATTACCAGTCAGAAAGTACAAATTCTTATTTCTCATTTGATATTTCAAAAGCTAAATTATGATTAATTTGGCTCTGAAGTCATAGGTAACAAACCAAATATTCACTTTCCAGCCATATCACAATTCAATATTATGGCTTAGGAATATGATGTCATTGAATGCTAACTATGGAAAAAGTGATATTTGAGTACTTACTTTGAGGTAGACAAAGCATGGAAATGATTTTTAAAGAGCTATACTCTTTATTCTCTTGTAATTTATATCCACTAAGTCAACATGTGACAGTAAGCAAAGTTAAGTGTTGTTTATTACTCAGTATCATTTATTTTGCTATCTTAAAAGTAATAATATACAGAGTATATGTGAATTTCTAGGTCCATACATTTAAAATAAAATTATGGTGCTACATCATATGATTTTCAAGTACAGAATTTATTTAAAAATTATATTTTAGGGCTGGAGAGATGGCTTAGTGGTTAAGGCATATGCCTGCGAAGCCTAAGGATCCGGTTCGATTCTCCAGATACCACATAAACCAGATGCACATGGAGGCACATGCATCTGAAGTTTGTTTGCTAGAGGCTCTGGTGTGCTTATTCTCCCTCTCTCTCCCTCTCTCTGTCTCAAATAAATAAATAAAATATTTTTAAAAGTATATTTTATTGAAAAGTTTATATGGAACATATATTTATTTAAATCTAGAAATACATCATTTTACAACTAATTATATAATTATTAACAACATATTTTGTACAGATATACCATATATTGTTATCCTCTTTTCCCTTGTACACCTCCACATTCCACTGGGGACCCCTCAGTGGCATTGCAGGTATTCCCTATGGGGTTGTGGGTTATGCACTGTGGAAGCAGAAGTCAATTATTTTGGTGGGAAGAGAATGCCTCTGAGCATGGTATCTCAACCTGTGGCTCTTACAATCTTTCCAGCCCCTCTTCCGCAAAATTCCCTGAGCCATGGTGGGTGAATTTTAAGTCTACTTCAGTGCTGAGCTTTTAGGAGTCTTTGGATCTCTGCTTTGGTAGGTGTTGAGTATCCTTGGGGTCTGTCTCCTTCACCCTGATGCTTATTATAAAGTTCAGCATGGAAGTAGCACTTTGCCCATCTCCCCGAATTCCTCTGTTTTCATCTGTGGTTTGGCTGAAGTGTGAGGTAGTTTATTTCCTCTAGTCTCACTACCTTCTGAAAAAGAACAACAGATTCTCCAGTATAGAGGAGGCCACCACAGTTTAAATGGAATAAGCATCATTAATTTAGGGAAAATTTGATGTATGTAATCCCTCTTTTAGGCAAAGACTAGTGAGAACTTGACACTAGAGAGTACAATATTTGTCTCCATAGACTTCTGACCTGATTCCCAATGCCAGATATGGGTTCCTTTACATTGATCTCTTAGACAATCAGAAAACTATTGGCTATTACCCAAGGCTGTGTGCCACTATGGCACTGGTGTCTACATCCTGTCAGGCTGTTTGCTTCCCAGTAGCTTAGATTTGGTTGCTCAGACTGTTGTTGGCCAATTTCCCCCAGTAGCTCATGTAGTGCTTTGCAGCACTAAATGGGCTAACTATCTGTAGACTGGTTGTCTTCCAGATTCCAGCCAGGTCTTTGCAGACTATGTGTTGGTATCATATGGTGTCGTCAGTAATAGGGTCTTACCTTTTGCCTCAAGTAGGTAATCAAGTGCTTTGATAGAAACTTGACTTGTTTTGGGGATCTTGTAGGTTTCTCTGATCAACAGCTTATTTGTGGGTAGCAACCGATTTTTCATACTGCGAGTTCCATGCCACAGACAAAAATAATAATAATAATAATAATAATAATAATAATAATAATAAGCCTAGGTTTCATCCCACCCTCTCCAGGGCCCTTCTTTTCAGGTGCTTTCCCCTTACTCCTTTTAAGGGCAATATCTCCAAGGATAAAGGTTTCTATGGTACCAGTTCGTTTTGGATTTAGTTTTGTGTTTGTTTATCTCCTCCCTCCTTTTTCCCTCCCTCCAAACCCTTCCATCCCTATTGTCTGTGCTTTGAATTGCCTGTCAGGTATGCCAGCAGTTCAAGCAGATCCAGATTAGGAACTGCAGATAAGTGACACCATGTGGTGTTTGTCTTTCTGTGGTTGTGTGAGTTAACTGAGCATGATCTGTTCTAAGACTGTCCATTTTTCTCCATATTTCAATGTATCATTTTTTCCTTACTGCTGAGTGGAATTTCATTGTGTAAATGTACCACAACTAGTTTGTCTATTTATCCAATGATGGGCATCTGGGTTGATTCTAGTTCCTAACTATAATGAATTGAGTAGCTAAAACATGGTTGAGCAAATATCTTTGTAGTGATTCATGGAGAATTTAGGATAAATGCCAAGAAATAGAATATATAACAAAGTCTGTTTTTAACTCTATGTTCATTCTTTTCAGGAATCTCCATATTGATTTTTTTTATTATTAATTTTTTTTTTTTTTTTTGAGAGAGACAGAAAGAAACAGATAGAGAGGGAGAGGAAGACAGATGGAAATGGGCAAGCCAGCTGTGAATGAAATCCAGATGTGTGCACCCCCTTGTGGGCAAGTGGGGCATTGCGCCCTTGCGTCACTGCATCTGGCTAAACGTGGGACCTGGAGATTGGAACCAGCGTTCTTAGGCTTAGCAGGCAGGCACCTTATCTGCTAAGCCATCTCCCCAGCCCTCCATATTGATTTTAAACATGATTGTACAACTTTTCATTCCCACCAACAGTGAATGAGGGTTCTCTAACCTCACATCCTTGCAAACATGTGCTGTTGTTTGACTTTTTTAATGATTGCCATTCATACTGCGCTAAGGTGGAATCTCATAGTTGTTTTAATTTGCCTTTCCCTGATGGTTATGGATGTTGAATATTTTCTTAAGTGTGTTTTAGCCATTTCTACTTCTTCCTCTGAGTTCTGTGCCCTAGTTTTGGAGTGAGCTGTTTGATTTTTTTATTGTTTAGTTTTTTGAGTTCTTTGTAGATTATAGATATTAGGCTTCCTCTAGTGGTATAGCTGAGGGAGACTTTCTCTCATTCAGTGAGTAATAATTAGCTCTGCTTATGGTATGTTTGTCTGTGCAAAAGCTTTTTAGATTCATGATATCCATTGGTTGAGTGATTTTAATTTCCTGGGCTACTGGGGTTTTGTTCAGGAAGTCTTTCCCCACTCCTTTATCATGGAGAGTTCATCCTATTTTTATATTTATTTATTTATTTATTCATATATTTATTTTTGGTTTCTTGAGGTAGGGTCTCACTCCAGCTCAGGCTGACCTAAAATTCACTATATAGTCTCAGGGTGACCTTGAACTCATGGCCATCATCCTATCTCTGCCTCCTGAGTGCTGTGATTAAAGGTTTGCACCCTGATTATTTATTTATTTATTTATTTATTTATTTATTTATTTATTTAAAAGAGAACAAAAGAGAGAGAGAGGTGGGGGAAGAGGAGAGAATTGGCACACCAAGGCCTCAGCCACTGTAATTGAACTCCAGGTACTTGCAACACTTAGTGGGCATGTGCAACTTTGCCTTTACCTCACCTTTGTGCCTCTGACTTTTGTGGGATCTGGAGAGTAGAACATGCATCCTTAGGCTTCACAGGCAAGTGCCTTACCCACTAAGCCATCTCTCCACCCCAAGTTCTATTTTTTTTTTCTTCCAATAGGAAAAGAGTTTCAGGTCTTATGTTGATGTCTTTAAACCAATTGGACTTGTTTTTTGTGTATGGTGAGGTGAGAGGGTCTATTTTCATTTTTCCACATATATCCAATTTGTCCAGCACCATTTGCTAAAGATGCTGTCTTTTCTCCAATCTATTTTATTGGTATCTTTCTCAAAGTTCAAGTTGCTGTAGTTACACTTGACTTAAGGTCCAGGTCTTCAATTCTACTCCATTGGTCTATGTTTCTGGTTTTATGCCAGCACCATGCTGATTTTCTTACTGTGACTTTGTAATATAGGTTTAGGTTGGGTATTGTGGTACCTCCTGAATTGTTTCTTTTGCTGAGGATATGTTTGGATATCTGAGGCCTGCTGTCATTCCTTATGAATTGTGAGATCATTGTTCCTTTCTTTTTCTTTTTTTTTTTTTTTTTTAATCAGGGTCTCACTCTTATCTAGGCTGTCCTGGAATCTATGTAGTCTCTGGGTGGCCCTGAACTCACAGAAATCCAACTACTACACCCTCTTGAATGCTGAGACTAAAAGCATGCACCATCATACCTGGTGAAAAGATGATATTTTTTCTATCTCTGTAAAGAATGACGTTGTAATTAAATCTGTATATTGTTTTTGGTAGAATTGCCATTTTCACAATATTAATTCTACCTATCTAGCAACATGGGAGGTCTTTCCATCGTCTCAATTCCTCCTTGATGTCTTTCTTGAGTAATTTTAGACTTTCATTACATAGGTCTTTCACATCCTTAGTTAGTGTTATTCCAAGGTATTTAATTTTTGCTGTTGTTATTGTTGTTGCTATTGAAAGTGGGACAGCTTTACTGGAGAGATGGCTTAGAGGTTAAAGCACTTGCCTGTGAAGCCCAAGGTCTCCTATTACAATCTCCAGATACCACAAAATCCAGATGTACAAAAGTAAGGAAAGCACAAGGTTGTACAATGCCCACTAGGTGGACCAAGTGTCTGGAGTTCAGTTGCAGTGGCCAAGGCCCTGGAGCACCAATTCATTCTCCCTCTCCTTCTGTGTCTCTCTCACTCACTCTCTCTAAAATAAAGATTTACAAAAATTAGGACAGCCTCGCTGATTTTTTTTTCTTAATATATTTGTCCTTTGCATATAGAAAGGCTACTTATTGTGTGTGTGTGTGTGTGTGTGTGTGTGTGTGTGTGTGTGTGTGAAAGAGAGAGAGAGAGAAAGAGAGAGAGAGGGAGAATTGGTGCACCAAGACCTCCATCCACTAAAAATGAATACCAGACACATGCACCATCTTGTGGGAATCAAACCTGGGTCCTTTAGCTTATCAGGCAAGCATTTTACTAAGCCATCTCTCAGGTACAAAATGGAAATTTTGTGTCCTTTGAATAATGTCTGATCAAGACCTTCTAACTCCAGTCACCATTCCCATCCTCATCATTTTACTATTCATATTCATAGTTTTGCAAAACATAATATACTCTAGTCATGTCATAGTGACAGGCCCTGTTAATTTTTCTAGCTGATAGACATGTAGAAGACTCAAGCATAAATGTATCTTCACATTTATACTGTAAATACATTAAGCCTAATGACATTAAAATATTTTAAAATATGTGCAGCTATTTCACAGAAAAAGTCATATTTTTCTTTGAGCACATATTGTATATTTATGTTTTTAATATTTTATTTATTGATTTTTTTTATTTGAGAGATATAAAACAAGGAAAACTCACATTATTTACATGTTTAGTAATGTGATTATTGTATAACTATGGTTATAATACAAAAATGTATACTAGAGGGCCTCAGGATTGTCATTGTCTGGAATTAAAAAAATTCTATAATAGAAGTATGTAAGGAGAAGCAAATGGTAAGTAATGAACCTCAGAATATTGAAGGAGTGTCATAATGGGAAAATGCAGAAAAGGTAAGTCATAATAAATCAGAACTTGTTCATGAACTACTGTCCTTTTCAAAATAATTGTAATAATTGAAACCTCATTATTTTAGCTGAATATTGAAATATGTTGCATACTTTTAGACAATTGTTCATTACGAAACAAATTTTGACCATATCACATTGCTATTTAATATATTATTTTTTTTTGTTTTCTCTAAAATGAGCAAATTACAGAACCAGTATGTATTCATTCATATGATATAATACATATGGTACACACCAGAAGAATACTGTGTGTGTGTATCTGTGAATGTTGTACTTCTCCATGAATGAACAAATGAATAAATGAATATGTATAGAGAGAGAGACAGAGAGTTAACATCCATTATCTAAACATACTGAACTTGGAAGAAGAGAAAGCTAATGTTTAAAATCCACTTCATAAAAGCATTTTCCCTTATTTACATAAGATCCTGTGCAAATTTCACTGCCAAGTTCTTCCGGGAGACAGTACTGCAAAGAGCCACTAAAGAATTCTGAGTAAAGTTCAGTATTTTCTTATTTTCTGATGAAAAATCCATTAATTTCCCTTCAACTGTGTGGTTTAAGATTCATAATAACATGAAAAGTAGACCAATAATGATAGGTAAAGATGTCAATGAGGCCCTAACCTGAAAGAATCTCAACACAATTTTCCCCAAGTACAACCAAAGTTCAGATTGAAAAAACTGATAACCAAAAATGCAAAGTCGCATAATGATGTAAAAAAATATGAAACTCAATATTATCAAAGATAAGTTATTATCTTTTGATATCTAGTTAGATCCTCACTATTTTCAAGAACAATTGTTCTTAAACTGATAGTGTTTATCATTTAATCTCTGTTGTATTTTATTTCCTTATGATTGTAGCTCATCTGTCTAAAATTAAAATATACAACTAAAAGTGGTTGAATTAGAAAATTTAAGAACTGCAATCCAATAATGATGTATTGTTAAAGACTAACATTTAAGAAGATAATTTTATAATTTTATAGATTAGAACTATACATATATTATCTTTTAATAATATAAATTCCATTTTTTTAAAAAAGTTAACATGCACACTCAGAAAAGAATTTACCTGAGGTTACAAAAATAATTAATTGTAAGAAAGTCAAAACATATATATGACATTAAACCCACTTTCTTTCAAGTATATTGTAGCAATGACTAAAATTCATGGTGGCCTGGAATCTCATTAAGATTTTCAGCAAAATATCATAAGTGAATGAAAATTTTAACACTTACAGAGTGATTTCAACTTTGTGTCTAAATGATGAAAATCACTTCAATTGGCTTTTTTTGTTTGTTTTGTTTGTTTTGTTTTGTTTTGTTTTCGAGGTAGGGTCTCACTCTGCCCCAGGCTGACCTGGAATTAACTATGGAACCTCAGGGTGGCCTCGAACTCACGGCAATCCTCCTACCTTGGCCTCCCAAGTGCTGGGATTAAAGGTGTGTACCACCACTCCTTGTGGCTTATATTTATTTAGGTAAGTGTAAATATGTAATTGTTTCTCAAAGATGGTCATATTAAGAAATATGCCTTATTCAAAAAGTTATATTTTCTGAGAGATGAGAATTTTCTTTAAATTGAATACCTTTAAAACAAGGTTAATTTGCATGTATAAATGCCCAAGGTCAATTATGGTCAATGGGACTTAGTTTGATAAAGAGAGATTCTGATACTTAAACTTAATTCTCTAGTATATGACTCACTGGGAATGTGGGGAAGGGAGATTTTCTGCATATATAGCAGCTAATCACTGATGCAAATTAACATTTAAAAATAATCTCAAATTGTCTTCCAAGATTAAGTTTTTCTTAGATAAATATAATGAATTATTTTAGGAATGGAAGTCAATGTGTCTGTAACTAAATTTGGTCTCATAAACCAAGTGGCATTTTTAATTAAAATTTGTGGATTTCATTGAAATTTTCTTTATGATCCTTCTGTACACACTATCATAAAATGTACTGTTAGGAATCAAAATTGTTGGATAACTTTGGGCCATATATAAGAGTCCATTGATGTTTATTCCTATATTATTGTTTTTATGTCTGATACTCCAACAAATCAGCAAATTGCATAGATTGTTCTATATGAAAGCATATGGGATTTAGAATGTTTTATTGAGTTCATATTTTTATGATTTATTCATTACTTAACCTTTTCAATTCAATTGTCTTTGTGTATTAGATATTTATGTATACTCATATACATTTTAGTGTTATGATAGAGTAGATCTCCAAAAGTGATTTAATTCTATATGTAAATTATTCAACAATAATGGCTAAAACACTTTGCACAGAAATGAGTGAGGTGCAATTTTATAAAAACTATATGACTTGAAAAATAGTTATTAGATATTCCTGACTCTACCTTTTCAAAATTTCATTTTATGGGTAGAACAAGGTAAGTATGAAAATTGTCTCTGAATAAGTATCAAATTTTTAGTTGAATAACTAGTTTAATGAAGAGCTACATAGAAAAGGATCATTAAATTTAAAATATCCAAGCTTGGTATTATAAAGTTAGCTATCAATAGAAATGAACTGCACCTTCAGTAGGGTGAAATAGTTTATTTGCATTCATGTAAAAACTGAATGCTGATAATTTCTGAAAATCTAATGAAATATTACTTTACAGTAATTTTGTATCCCTGGAGAAGAATCATTTCATCATAGAGAAAATAATTTCTCTTCTAAACATCTTATGCATCTTATGTTTGATTTTTACAGTATTGTTTTTCAGCCAGTTAACCAAAACTTCTACAATGAATACTATTAAATATTATATGAAGAAAGACATACATGTACTTTCTTTTTAAGGGTCCTTTTCATGGTAAAAGGGATTCATGCGACTTTTTTTGAGGCAAGCCCAACAGACTTCCTTTTTATGCAAGAATGAGAGAAAGAGAAAGAGAGAGAGAAAGAATTGGTATAACAGGGCCTCCAGCCACTGAAATCTAACTTCAGGTGTGCTCCTGTGAACATGTGTGACCTTGTACTCTTGCATCATTGAACATGTGGCTTATGTGGGTGCTGGAAAGTTGAACATGAGTCCTTAGGCTTCAAAGGCAAGTGCCTTAACTGCCAAGCCATATCTCTAGCCCTCATGTGACTTTTAAATGCAGGATATATGTATAAGTTAAAAATGCATAAATATAAATATATAATCTATACCAAATTCAGGAAGATAATTTTGAATTCTGTGGCATTATGGTCTTTTTAATTTATAATAAATATATAAACCAGTTTCATAAAATTATTTTAAAATAGCTCAACTTGTTTTATAATCATTTTTAAATGAGTTTATTTGACCATAACTATTTAACATGTCTTTCCATAAAGAGTAATAAGAGAGTGTAAATATGTCCAAAATATATTATGTGTATGTATGGAAATGTTGTAATGAAAACCTTCCCATTGTACAATAAACCATAAAAATATTAAACTAGGGCTGGAAAGAGGCCTTAGTAGTTAAGGTGCTTGCCTATACAAGCCAATGGACTCAGGATCAAATCCCCAGGACCCATGTAAGCAGAATCACAAGGTGGTGGTGCATACATACAGAGTTTACTTGCAGTGGCTGGAGGCCCTGGCACACCCATTCTTTATCTCTCTCTCTCTCTCTCTCTCTCTCTCTCTCTCTCCATAAAAATTATAATTTCTTTCAAAGAAATAAATAAAATATTTAAAAAATTAATCTAGCACCCTTAATATTGAGTCACTTTATTCATTGCATGACTCTACATACCACTGTCACATTTTGGAGATGACCACTCTCCTTTAAGTGACCATGCTCTGTCTCATGTATTCTGGAGAGGATGGTCCAAAATGACCTAGAGACAGACTGTCTTAGTGTATGTGATGTAGTTCTGCCCCAGCAATGTCCATATTACTCCACAAACATCCCTCCATCTCTTGTCAACATAGTGTCATAGCTTCAAAATTCCAGTGGAATTCATATGACTAGATCATTTCATCTTATAAACCCCAAAGTTGGGACTTTTAGCCATCCAATCATATGATATGGTTAACCTGATTTTTTTTTTTCTTTAGTTTTACTGCTTCACAGATAGAAAGTCTGATTGTAGTCCCTAATGGATGAGATGTAACATTCTTCCATGCTCAAGATTGTACCCTATTATATGGTCCATCTTTAATCTTTCTTTGGCCTCCTCACCTCTGTTCTTTGGTTACTGAGTGCCCATGTTGAATCAAGTATGAATGATTAGTTAACTAGATTGTGGATGCTACCAGCAGTTAGATTTCAACCCTTCGTGTGCTTTGCATATTACCTGGAGTAAAGACCCATATCTGCTCCAACTTCTTGACCCATCCTGGAGGATACCAATCCCATTGCCTCACAAAATGTATCATAGAAAGTGAGAAAACAGGGATGGAGAGATGGCTCATCAGTTAATCTCTTGCCTGTGATGTCTAAGGACACCAGTTCAAGGCTTGATTCCCCAGTACCCATGTAAGCCAGATGCACAAGGTGGCACATGCATCTGTAGTCACTCTCTGTATGTCTGTTGCTAATAAATAAATAAAAATTAAAAATGTAAAAAAAGGAAGTGAGAAAACATGCATGCTTATACACTTTGCCACTTGCAACATTCTGAAACTTTGAAGGGATATCCCAGGTCCACATGTGTATATTCGTAAGCTTTTGCTTTCATAAACACAGCATAACAATTTTCTTTGATCAGTACTGTTTTTGTCTCCTCCTGTCCACTGATGTCAATGCAAAGAACACTCCTTAATAAACTTAGAAAATCTTAATGACTGGAAATTTACTTCCAAGTAAACATGACCTGAAATACCTCTTAATATTTGAAAGACAGTAGCTTAGCCCTCCACTATTTTGATGTATTCTTTTTATCTAAAAAAGTAGTTATAGATCCTATAATATCAATACATAGACATAGCACATGTACACACTATGCTCTATATTAGAAATGAGATGAAAAAATGCAGAATAATTCCCCACTTGCATACCAATAAGGATGGAGACTAGCTGTGAGTCTAGATCTTTGGAATAATTAGAAACAGTTTGTAATTATTGTCATTCTATTATGTGAAAAGATTTTCTAAGGAAATTTTCTCTCAAGCAATATGTCTTCAAATATAAATATGTTTATTATTGCATCATTGTGATTTTTTTAAAGGAACCTTAGAAAATGGGTAGCTAAAACCAAGGTAGACACTGCAGTCTTTGAAGGGAAGATTTTGAGAGGAAAGTAAAGGTGACAGTCAGTGGACACCAGTGATAGGTTGTTTGAACAGTTCTGTAGACAACCAATTGTTCTACTGGGAGTAAGAAGTGAGAGGAATCTACTTCATCTCTCTAGGCTTTGTAATTCTTTTTTTGTAAAAGAGTTTCAGTTGGACCTACTTCATAAAATAGTTATAAAAATTAAAAAATAAATTTTATATTTTTAACCAAATTCTAACCTACATTTCACTATTAGATAGATATTCCTTTTATATTTGAGCATTTTTCATTCTGGGAAATATTATATAATATTTTTCCTGAGGATTTTTCCAAAATAGTTGGTATGTGATACCCAGAGTGACAAAAGCATGTCCAGGGATCATAAGTCCCACTCCCATTTTGCTACTTGTTCTCTGACACAGTTTCCCATTGTGCTTGAATTTATTTTAAAACATTTCTGATGTCACCACTTTGGGGATGATAGGGAGTAGCTCTGCTATTTTAAAATTTTAATCTATTTCCCATTAGGCGAACTTTCACAATGTTTCCTTATTAGGACTAGATCCCAGTAGACAACCTGCAAATCGACTATAACATGTCTACAATGGAGGATGTCACATTTCAGTTGAAATACTTCAGGATTGAAAAAGTGAAATGGTTTGAAACCATGAGTAAACTTCAAAGACTGTTTTTTTTTTTTTTTTTCTAAATCTAGGGGTTATGAATAATAAATGAAAGGTAGACTTGGCTATTATAAATGTAAATGGTTTAAAATTGTTTCTGATGGTTTGCTTTATGTATAAGTCTTATTTATCTGTTACATACATTAATATCTTTACTCAGAAAAAAACATCCTTAGTTAATCCTAATATCTCCTGCATTCAAATTTATCATACAATGCATGCAAAACCATGGAGTGGCATAGATATAAAAGATATGCCTACTGTACAAGATATTTATAGGTCACTGTACCTGAGTTGGCATTCTAATACTGATTTCTATCATTCTTGAAGCAGGAATTATAAAATGAGCTGGCTTCAGTTTAAATTTGCCATATATCTACGTCCCTTCTCCTGGCAGGCCTGGTGAGCCTGTGATGGATAAGACAGCAGAAATGATGGCATGAGACCATTAAGGTTAGGTCAGAGCAGGCAGGCTACTACTGCCTCTGTTGGGTCTCTAAGGAAGCTTCATTTATGAAAAGTTAGCTGTCTTGTGAAAATTCTGTTTCTGTTGACTGGATATGCGACTGACAGCACCCACCAGCCATCGTCAACACCTAGCTATTAGAAGAATTCATATTGAGCATTGAGTTCTCAGGAACTTTCACATGAACAGAGACCCTGCTGAACCTTTTCTTGGTGCTCAAAATCATGAGCAAATATTACATGATATTCCAAACACTAAAACTTTGAAGTCAGATGGCCTTATTATCAGACTTTCTTGTAGTAAATGGCATCACTTTGTTTTTTCTTAAAAGTCTTTTTTACATATAACATGATATAATAGAATATTACCATCACTTCTCTAGAATTCACTTATTAATTAAGGAGCAAGATTTTAAAAATAAGATTCATTTGTCATGTCTGCGGTGTTCTTAGTTAATATGTAGGCTTGACACCTCTGTTGCTCATGCATGAAGAATAGTATTCTCTAAGCCACTGTTGCATCTATTAGCTGCAGTCATCAGTTTGCTGGATGAAGGTTCTGGAACTGGCCACAAGGAACAGTTAAACAAGGTTTAATGATACTGGAACAGAATTGACTAACTGTCTACAACACTCTCTTACACACTGAATGCACTTAATGTTTTAAACATTGTAGGATGGAACAAACGATAAAAGGCAAGAACCAAGATATGGTTCAATCTCTGCTGTGAAATCCTGGTCATGTCTAGTTTACTGTGGAATGCACTCTTGCTAGGCCACTCTAGCAAATTAAGGAATCGCCTTTCATATTTTCATCATCTTACTCCAACAGAGTTTATCTGTCATAATGCACCTTTATTTCCAAACAGTCCATTATGCTGGTCAACAACTATTTTACAGAGGGAAATATTTTATTATCTTCAGCTATATTTTTTTCATTTTTTCCAGTAATAATTGTAAAATTTAGTATTGCTTGTTATCTCAGTGACATTAATAAACAATGCCTAAATGAGCTTTCTTGCATAATTTATTTTATACAGTTTTTCCCAGAGCTTCCACATAAATGTATCATTTGGCCATTCTTCTGTGTGCAACTTTTGCATTTAAACCAAGAAATTACAGAGTAAAGACATCTTATGCCTATTTCCTTCTGATTATACCTCATTTGATTCAAATTAAAAACAATATCCTAAAAAATACCTTCATACATATGGGATGAATTTCTGTTTCTCATACCTCATCTTTAAACCATTCATTTTTGAAAGAATACTTGTGAAATTATGATTATTGATACCTATTTAGTTTGTACAAAATATAGTAAAATACATTATTTAAAATGATAAGAAATACAGAGGTAGGAGGATTGCCAAGAGTTTGAGGCCACCCTGAGACTACATAGTGAATTCTAGGTCTGCCTGGACTAGAGTGAAACCCTACCTTGAAAAACCAAAATAAATAAAGAAATAAAGAAATAAGAAATGAACTAGAGTTTAGAGTTGGAGTTTGTAGTTATTTATGATAAATGTTTGTATGAGAAAATATAATGTATGAGAATACTCTATTAATCAAAATTGAATTTGTATTTTTTTGTTTTTCTTTTTTTTCTTTGATTTTGTTTTTGTTGTTGTTTTGTTTTGCTTTTTGAGGCAGGGTCTTGCTCTCACTCAGGCTAACCTGGAATTCACTATGTAGTCAAAATTCAATTTTAAAATGTTTCATTTTATATATATACATACACACACACACATATTTGCAAACACATGCGTACTTGAATAAATCTATGAATGGATGATAATGGTATAATAAGGAACATATTTAGTTTCTGACCCTGGCTTCGGGCCTAGGACTCCTCAAGCACTTCAGATTTCCTGAGTGTTGGGCTGTTGTCTTAATATTTGCAGTCCCTTCAGTCACCTCTAAGAATACACCAATGAGAGGACCTAGAATGGAACCCTCATCAAGCCATGTAATGTGACTGGTCACTAAAAACGTGAAGTGATTAGACAATGGGGAATCTGAGCACCACTCAATGAACTCTTAATTAGGTGGATATAGAAGATTAAACTCCATAAAACTCTCCAACAATACGATTTGATGACTCCCACATTGCTGAACATATACAAATATTTGCAGAGAGATGAGTCCAAAGTGGCCATGAGAGTTCTTTGCCCCCTACCGTCACACTTTATCCAATGTGTTGCTTCACTTCTGTGTTGCCCCTGAGTTAGATCCTACATAATAAACAGTCTTGTGTGAAGTATTTCTCAAAGATCTGTGAGCAAGTCCAGAAAATTATTCATCCCCAAAAGGGGCTAATATGAATTCTCAATTTGTAGATATTTGTTCTAATGTACAACAGGCTTCCTAATTGTGATTGATACTTAAAATGGTGCAAATCAATGGTACTGAGATATTAATCTGTGACATTCGACTCTAACTCCAGGTAAGCCTAACAGAATTGAATCAAATCCCAACACAGATATTTCACTTGGAGAATGGGAGTTTAAAACATGAGCTGTTGGGATATGCTTCAGATGCCAACTCTAATACATATGATTCAGAAATAACTATTCCTATTTTCATATCCTTGTTTCTATAGTAAACCCAGGATAATCCACTTAAAAATACATTATTGGTTCTCACCAGCCTGGCTGTGATACTATTTAATTAAAATAGTCTGTGATTGGGCTGGAGAGATGGCTTAGTGTTTAAGGCACTTGCCTGAAAAGCCTAAGGACCCAGGTGTGATTCCCCAGTACCCATGTAAGCCAGATGCACAAGGTGGTGGCTACATCTG
Organism: Orientallactaga sibirica; assembly: GCA_036365145.1. Lineage (NCBI taxonomy): Eukaryota > Metazoa > Chordata > Mammalia > Rodentia > Dipodidae > Orientallactaga > Orientallactaga sibirica. Next base: position 4,612,916 of record JAEOAD010000043.1, on the reverse strand, counting down.
GAATTTGTTAGCAGTGGCTAGAGGTCCTGGAGTGCCTATTCTCTCTATCTGCCTCTTTCTCAAACAAATAAATGAATAAGTATTAAAAAGCAAAAAAAAAAAAAAAAAAAAAAAAAGTCTGTGTTTAAAAAGAGAAATGAGAAAGTCCTCTTGCCACTTTGATTCAAATGTACTTTTGTTGGTACTACTGTCATCTGTATTTACTCTGCTTAGATGCATTGGAGAAGTAAGGGCCATGAATTTTTGCCCCAAATAGTAGATGATACAGAGGGAAATTCTATGTTGGAAGTTGATCTGAACTAGTATGTGGTGATAAGAAAAGGAGCGTAGTGCCATTAAACCAAACAATTGAAATATTAGTGTTGGGCTGGAGAGATGGCTTAGCAGTTAAGATGCCTGCCTGTCAATCCAAAGGATGTTGGTTCTATCCCCCAGAACTTACCTAATGCCAGATAAACAAGGTGGCACTTGAGTTCTTGAGTTTGTTTGCAGTGGCTAGAGACCCTGGCATGCCAATTCAATGCCCTCCCCCGTCTCGTTCAAGCTCTTTCTTTTTTTTTTTAATATTTTATTATTTATTTGAGAGAAAGAGGCAGAGAGAGAGAGAGAAATAGAGAAAGAGGGAATGGGCATGCCAGGGCCTCCAGCCACTGCAACCAAATGCCAGATGCATGAGTCCCCTTATGTATCTTCTGTGGGTCTTGGAGAGTCGAACCAGGATCCTTTGGTTTTGCAGACAAACACCTTAACCACTAAGCCATGTCTCCAACCCTCTCACTCTTTCTTAGATTAAAAAAAATGTTAGTGTTTATTTAAAGACATTTCTTCAAGCAACATTAACACTGAGTCAGTAATTAAATATGACCTAGCCATGGTTGATGCACAGGAAGAAAGTGAGGAATTGCTTAGTGGCAATTACATATTTCCCCTTCCTCTTCTTGTAGGAAAGGTATAGTTTGCCACAGGCTGAATTGTTATAATTAGTGAAATGGCAAAAGTTTCTTTCACTCATGTTCTTAAAAATTAAATGAAACTAGAGCGGAATGAATCGGAAAAATGCTAACATTCATGATATCCATTGGATTTATATGTGTCTTCAGAAGAACAAGGGAGATAGATAGGAACTTTCCACTTTATTTCTTTCATACTTCTATGTTACATGTCCCCAGAAGAGAAAATAACACAGTTTCCCCATGTGCACCCTAACCAGAACTCCTTGAGAATGTGAATTTAGTAGTAGCTTCTGCATTTGGCCACTGTTTTCCTTACCACAATGGAATTTAATGCAATCTCCACTTGAACCCTAGCACTCAGGTGTCACTTTACACAGGTGTTTGTGTGAAATGGTTAGGTGAAAAGAACTTTGGAGCTAGAATATGTGATTGAAATTTTGAGCTCCAGCTTTTCTGAGAGACAAGGGGAAAATTCCTCTCCAAGGAAGAACAATGATCTTGTGGACATGTCAAAAGTTAATATGAATGTTGTTTAGGAATATTAAATATTAAATGACTACTTGCTATTATTATGGTTTCATTATTTCATTTCAGTACAAATACAAGGACTTTCTTACTCTGTAACAGTAGGAGATGATATAGTTACTGATATAAAACATGGCAAATACTTTTGTATAGGATAAATGCATAAATTAATAAAGATATAATGTCCTTCAATAAATAACCTATATTTAGCTGCCCTTACGATATTAGGTAACTTTGTGAGGAATGAGAAAAAATAATACTTTGAGGCCAGGGAGATAGGTCAGTGGTTTATCATGTTTGCTTGCAAAGCCTATTGGCTTTGATTCAATTCTCCAGTGAGACATACAAAGTGGTGCATATGTGTGGAGTTTGTTTGAAGTGGCAGCAGACCCTGGTGTTCTCATACACTCTCACTGTCTCTCTCTTTATCTTTCTCTCTCTCTCCATCTTTCCCTCACTCTCTGTCAAATAAATAAATATTTAAAATAAGAAGGTTTAATTTTTCTCATACTTTAACCTTAATTTATTCAATTTATTACTCAATTTATTAACATCAATTTATTAAATCTCAATGTATTATCATCTCTTCAACATTTAGTTATAAATGAAAGAAAATATTTAACTTGTGTTTTTTTTTTTTTTCCTTTACCACCATACAAATAAAATTTAATATGTTTAACTTTATCTTTTAAATCACACTGTAGTTGGACGGGTCTAGGATCTCTTTGTCAATAGAAGAGAAACAAAAAAAAGGAAACAAACTTTGCTTCACTTTGAAAGGAAGTAGTGAAGGTGGCATGAAATACATTGGGGAAAACACTATGTGAATAGGCAGCATGGATAATAATTAATGTAAAATGTACTTAATGATTGTGATTGGATACCTATCAGAGATTCTGCTGACTTGCTAGGAACATTTAAATACACAGCTAATTTAACTGGATACATTTCACTTATTCTTAAAATTTTGGGATTCTAATCTTTATGTAATTTAAACTGAAATAGATGTTTGGTCAAAACTTAAATATTTAAATATTTAAATTTATTCTAGGAAGACACTATGTTCTTAGCTACCCTGTACCAAGCATATAATATCCCATGGAGACCTAGAGAAGAGATGCTTGAGCAAGTACCATGACAATAGATTAGGTAAACAAGTGTCTTTGCAGAGTTTGGCCTCTGCCTAGGCCAGTTACCTGGCAGTGACAGAAGTTGAATAGCTAAATGACTATAAGAGACAACAGGAAACAATTTACAGTTAGCAGTGTGAGTTTCAAACCAATGACCTTTTTGCACAGTAAAGAAGAGTTGGGAATAAAAGTTTAGATGTTTCTGTCCAAAGATGAATAACAGAAAGGAAAACATGGTCTCATGTGCTATAACAGACTATTTCTTTGAAAATACAATTAAACGATAGTAAAAGTACTTTTTTTTTTTTTTTTTTTTTCAAAGGTAGGGTCTTACTCTCGCCCAGGCTGACTTGGAATTCACTATAGAGTCTCAGGGTGGCCTTGAATGCTCAGCAATCCTCCTACCTCTGCCTCCCAACTAAAAGTATTTATTGTTAATTTCCATGATCCTCATAAAATATTGTACATTTTATATTAAATGTTTATTTTTATATACATAGCTGATGCCTTGTATAATAATTTGCATAATAAGGTGTAATAATGAAAGAATTGACTTTTTCAATCAAGTAATATAATCAAAAACTTGTAGTGATTTTAGCCTGTTGGAAGAGCTCAGGTAATGGTGAATGTTACAACTGCTGATTTGCTGATAAATATATATATTTTCTTGATTCACTAATTTCTTTTAGCTGTGAGTAACAAAGCACATGGTACATCTTGCCATTGGACTATATAAACTACATTCAGATTATTATTACTTTTTTGTTTAGTCTTTGGTTTTTCAAGGTAGGGTCTTGCTTTAGTCCAGGCTGACCTGGAAATAGCCTCAGGCTGGTCTTAAACTCACAGAGATCCTCCTACTTCAACTTCCCAAGTGCTGGGATTAAACTTATATTCCATCACACCCACCAGTTTATTTTTTTATCACTAGAATTTGAGAGATAATTCTGAATAGTACAATCACAAATGCCATAATGACAAATATTTAAATCTTGACAAAAAAGAAAACAACAAAACACTTTCCCTTAAAGTTTAAATTCCATGAATATCAGAATCTCAAAATTCTAATCATGGAAAATATAATTTACAAATTAATTAAAAGACAATCAGGGCTGGAGAGATGGCTTAGCAGTTAAGGCACCTGCCTACAAAACCTAACAATGCCCATTTGAATCTCCAGGTCCCACATTTAGCAGGGTGCAAAAGTAACCAATGTCTCACATGTGCACAAGGGGGCACATTGTTCTGGAGTTCATTCACAGCACCTGAAAAGGCCCTGGTGCACCCATTCTCTCTCTGTCTCTCTCTGTCTCTCTCTCTCTGTCTCTCTCTCCAAAAAAAAAAAAAAAAAAAAAAAAAAGCAATGAGTCACATTTATAAAGTGTGATTAAAGGAGAAGCGTAGCATCACTCTTCATAGCCTAGTTTACACTACCAAAGAGGCAATAATCACACACATAATTTAGAAAGCATGAATCTTGTAGCTATGCAAAGAGACAAAACTAAAGTGAACACACATTGGTGCATATCACTATGGTGGTTTTGTGGATGTACAAATTTATCTATTAGCTCATCTAGAATAACAAGAAGGACACACAAATCTTCTGGTGAGATTTACCATAAACCAGAAATCTATTATAAGTCACAACCCTATTTACAGTCAACCAAAGAGCAGAGATCTTGAAATACTGTACCTTTCAGAAATGCAGGTGCACAAAAGAATTTGATTCCTTTTCCTGAAAACACCTCACTGTTTAAACTTTCACGAAACTGCTTACATGTGATAATGCATTTTTGGAGTAAAAACTGCAAAAGAATGCATAAAATTTTTAAGATCTCTGTAAAAAACTGGACACACTTTATACTTTCAGGATTTGGAGGAGATGAACTGCATAGCATAGTGCATTAAAAAAAAAAAATCTGACAACCTAAAATAGTATGTGAGAGCTTTAAAAGCACAAAAGGAAAGTTTGATATGTGAAGAGGTATATGTCAGGAGTAGATTTTGAGCAATTATATGGATATAGTCCAAGCTAGCTGATCACTTTTCATAAGCACTAACTCTATTTTCGCACTTAAAAATGTTTCTTTTTTCTTCTAGAGAGTATAGTTCATGCTCAGTAGCAGGATGGTGCTTGACCAGCTAATCCCCTGGGATTATGCTAATCTCCTGAGGACCCAGGCACACTACCAGAATAATGTTTTTCTCTGTTCTCTAATTACTTGTTCTTCCTAACATGAAACATCCTTCTTACTGGGACCATTAATTCACTAATCCTGGCTACTGAAACCAACTTGTTACCCTTCTTCTATAGCCTTTTGTATTGTTTGGTTTTCTTTTCACTAAGAATTGCAGTTTTGGGAATTTTTGGTTTGTAGGACTCATATATTCAGTATCTAAAATGTTCAGAAACAAGACTATGGAATTTTTCATAGGAATTTGGAACTTTTTAATTTCAGATTTTGAAATAGTGTAATTTAAGATTATATATTTAGAAATTCTGATCAGTTTTGGGTGTGACTAAAATATTTGCCTATCATATAGCTTCATTCATAAACTACATTAATTTAAAAATAAAGGTGTTTTCTTTTAGGTCAGTAATCACATTATCTACTAACCAAGGCAAATGGTTCAGATCACTAGTCACTAACTCTAAAAAAATACAAAAAAAAAAAAATAAACCCCACTAGAGTTGTTTATGTATTATAGTTTTGGAATAAATATATTTTATTTTAAAAAAATTACTTATTTGAGATCAATAGAGAGAAAGAAACAGGCAGACACACATAGAGAGAATGGGTGCACCCGGGCCTCTTACCACTGTTCAAATTCCAGACACATGAGCCACTTTGTGTATCTGGCTTTATGTGGGAAATGGGGAATCGAACCTGAGCCATCAGTCTTTGCAAGCAAGTGCCTTAACTGCTGAGCCATCTCTCCAGCCCTGAATATATGTTCTTAATTATAGGATAGGATTATTTTCCGTGTTTATATTACATTTGTATGCAAAAGACCAGGCCATTACTTAGCATTCTATTTTCTCTGAACAAACTTCAACTCAAGTGAATTTCCAACTGCTAGGATAATGATTTTCTGACATTTTTCTCAATAGGAGCACAACCTGTACTAATAAGCATCATCTACATGGAAGAAAAATTCCTGCTAAGTTCAAAATGCAATGCATTTGTATTTCCATCCACATATTTGCTTTGTATTTAAAAATTTATATAACCTAATCACTCCTATTTGTTCCTACTGAAAACTTTTACTGTAAGTTGAACCACACACAGAAAAGATCTTGGTCCCACTGATGATGCTTTATTTGTGTTATATATTGATAATGAGCCAGGAGTGGAGGGGCAGAACTCTATTTATAGTTCCTGCCTTAATTACAAAATGTGCATGTGCTCTTTAACAAGATATTTAAATTTCTTTTTGCCTTCAAATTCTTACCTTCTGTGTGTTGATGCTATAATCTTTGTATGTGAATAGAAGTAGAAAGGGTAAATAAACTGAGCCTGTAATATATCGTGATTGCTATTGCTTTCAATTCTGTAGTTGGCTAAACTTTTATCACCTCTTCAATGAAACATTTTCTTTCCTCTGTGAAAGAACTAATTATGGCCTCTGCTTGGTAGAAACATTTGTCCTGTATTATAATTAAATCATTACCCCTGCATACAATCACAAACACATACAGCACTATTGGCTGCTTTCAAGGATTGAGAATAATACACTGGAATAATAAAAAGAAGGGAATAGTATACAGAGGAAATGATAACTTTTCTTAGGATGCTCCACTCCCATTCAAAAAGATGAAAAAGACTAAAAGAAATGAATTTTAGATTCTAGTATCATTCAGTTGATACTGACTTTATGAACATTTCCATCCATAAATTTTCAGTTACTTGGTATTTCCATCATAATTGTTGTCTACACGAGAGATGGACTCCATTCTATTAGCAAGGTTTTTAGCATGACTGTTATATTTTCCTATTTACATATTGATCACAATTTTTTTTCTTTGAAATACCACCTACATTGAGAATTTTCAAGTAACACACAATTTTTTAAAAATATCAACTCACAAAGTACATTTTTCCTATGTAGTTCCATTCTTATTTGTGTTCAGTAAACCAAAAATGGGCCATTTCCAACGTCTTTGATGAATTGCTTGAAAAGAACATGAATACTGTACTAATTTATACAATTAATATTATTGATATTATGGATCTGTTTATTGTCACACTACATAGCTTCTAGCAACTTTCATTCCCACAGCACTAATTCTCAGGGTGAAGTTAAAACAAATATCTTAGTGATCTAAATTGCCATTGGTTTTCTATTCTAGACTCTATTGATTGTCCAAGAATATTTTTGTAAATGTAAGTGGAAATGTGGGAACGACATTTGAAATTTACTTCGATACACTTGCCCTAAAATTTTCATTCCAAAAGCAATACTTTGTTTTCCACAGATAAATTGTAGTTCTGAACTACAAGTGATAGTTTGCCAGGGGTTCTTGAGATTTTGGTATTATATCTATTTCATCTTACTGCCTACTGCTAACTAAATTAATTCAATTGCTATTTGTTTTGTTAATGGAGGACTGTATTGGACTTATGTTGACTTCTAATTCAGTAAATGTTCAATAAGGTGAAATGTCCTAGATGTGAAATAGATGCAAGAACAGCAATCTAGATTTCTAAAGAGATAAAAGCATTGTTTGTACACTTATATTCATCAAATACTTATGAATACTTCACAGTGGAAAAGTACAATGAAATTCAGATGCTGTCATTTAAGCTGACATTAAATCATAGAACTAGTAGATTTTTGTCTATTGGTTCAAATGGCAAGGAAAAGTTTCTTTCCATGTGACTACATACATGAGCATAGTCAGGTAACAAAGGAGAGATGATTTTATGAAGACAGAAAGGAGGGAAAATATTGAGACTCAAGAAATTGTGCACAATAAATATCTGTTTTAAAAGCAATATGTATGTCCAGAAATGTGACAAAAATAAAAGTGGTAAATATCCTAGAACTTTAAACCTGGTTTTTGAGGAGGAGGAGAAGAAACAAAAGGCTAAAAGCCCAACCTGAGGGAATCCTCCAGTTCTCACAAGCCTTAGATATAGTACATTGTTCTCACAGGAGGGTTGTGACTGACTAGAATATGGAAGCTATAGACAGGTAGACACAGTGCCTAGATCACTCAGGCTTCCATTTCCACTGCAGAAGTCAGTAGTGCTCTGCTTGGTTTCCACATTCTCCATACACTAGGGAACAGAACATACCACAGCATAGATGTTCATCTCTTCTGTGTTGGACAAACTCCTGGGAGATGCTGTGGAGTGAATGGTAATCTTACCTACCAACAAACTGAGAAGATAATTGGGGCCTTCTGCTCTCATGTATTTCCAACAAACAGAAACTAGCTTAAGAGACACCAGATCTGGCCTAGTCTCAGGCCTGGTAAATTCCAAAATCAGATTACTCAAGAAAGAAACTTTTATTAGTCTTTTTTTTTTAATTTAAATTTATTTATTTGTGTGAGAGAGATTGAAAGAGACACAGGGAGAGAGAGAGGGAGAGAGCGAGCAATTAGGTGTGCTAAGGCCTTCAGCCACTGTTAACAAACTCCGATACATATGTCTCCTTGTGCATCTGGTTTACATGGGTCCTAGGAATTAAAACCTGGATCCTTAGGCTTCACAAGCAAATGCCTTAACCACTAAGCAATCTCTCCAGCCCATAATTCTTTATAATTTTACTTTTCATTTCTCATTATTTGGTAATTTCATTTTACTTTTTAATCTTATGAGATATTCTTTATTATTTTGAAAATTTTATTTATTTATACTATATTTAATTTTCAATCAGCTGTAAAAATATTATTTATTTAATCACTTATTTGAGAGAGAGAGCGACAGAGAAAGAGAATGGGTGCATTAGGGCCTCTAGCCACTGCAAATGAATTCGAGACACATGCGCCTGCTTGTGCATCTGGCTTGTGTGGGTACTATAGAATTGAGTCTGAGTCCTTACATTTCACAGGCAAACACCTTAACCAGAAAGCCATCTCTCCACTTCATAACTTTCAATCAAATTTTCACAACAGTTTTAGAATAATCATTAGTTTCAAATAGATTTCACATGAACTGATACATTAGGTAAAGAACTCAGTTCAAGTTGAGAAAAATTTAGCAATATAGATTAGAAATACATTAAATAGATATTCTGATATTAGAATAGTAATCTTTGAAATAGAAACTTCAATAAATCAAAAAAAAAAAAAAACACTCCTCAGTGGAAACTATCACTAATTCACTAGACCGTACAGATGAAAGAATCACAGGAATATAATTTGTTGCTTTTTATCTAATTTAAAATATAATTTAGATAAAAAGGATTGGAGCAGAAGTAGCCTGCATGGGTGGATAATAACTGCTTCCCAGAAGCCATAGGTTGTTACAGAAAAATCTCAGTGCTGGAACTGATAAACCTCCTGGGAAGTTGTTGGTCAGAAAGAACCCTGAGGCTCCAAAAACAATTCAGGCTATTGTCCATGCTCTTGGTTTCTCACAATAACTAGATGGAAAGACCCTATTACTGAAGATACTGCAGGCTTCCATTGCAGTGTGCTGACAAAGCAAGCTGGAACTGAATTGGAAGCCTTCCTGCTTGCTAGCTGTCACAGTGCTGGGAAAAAAAAAAAAAAAAAAAATTCCGTAATCTTACCCAGCTCCACCATGGTCACATGACTGCTATGTGGGTAACTGATTGCTCTCTGAGTGGAGTTGAGACCCACTTCAAATTTGAGGGAGAGCATTCATGACTGGTACTGAAAAGCTTATTAAATGTCTATGGCTGTGAAGGTAATCGACCCCAGAGGAAACTACAACTGGAAGCTACTACTTGTCACTCATGCTCTCAAACTCACCTGGAGGGACAGGGTTTAGCATTAACGCACACTTGAAGAAGAAAAAAAAAAGTACCCTTCATACAGTTTACTTATGTATTTGCAAAGAATGAACAAAAATGAAATGTCCTTCTGTACTGAACATGCTAATGGGACAGCCCTATCATTTTGTGCCCAAATGAAATTGATATTGACATTAATTCTTCAAATTGTTGGGATATTTGAAATTGTCAAAAAGCAGCGATTTTACTATGAAAGTGCAGATGGTTAGACAGGTGGCTGGAGCTTAAATGTGGGCTCTGTTCTTTTCTAACTATAGAAAGTAAATACTACTCGAAACTCCGTCACATTGTCATCGTATATTGATAGTCATATATGGAAGAACTTATAATAAATTATAACTATTATATTTAACCTTCACCTTGGCAGGCCTGTCATTGTGTCACTTGATATTAATGATATTAATGCCAAAACTGTTAAATTTTTAGAAGTGATGGAATTTGTTGTTGAGTCATATGAAACATCATGTAAATTAAACTTTCTGTTTATAGTTGACATTGGGCAAAAGGAATTTATAACATCCTTTTAAAATATTAAATGCTGTTGGGAGTGAGTCAAATATCTTTGTTGGGTAGTTTATCATGATTGGACCCAAAAGTAAAAGAAAAACCAGCAATGTCTTCAAGTCTACCCTTACAATCTCCATTTTACTAGAGATCAGAGAAGGATCTCTCCTCTCTTTATCTCTTGACTAAAGGAGTTTCTCCATAAACAACCTGAGCAGCTCCTGGGAAGGGGTTCCACTTTCCTAGAATTCAAATCTCATGCTGGCATTGCATTTGGTTAAGCTCAGGCCCCAAACTTAATTCATGGCCTCTTCTGGAGCCACCACCTAGCCCTCACTCTGGCTCACCTGAGCCTGAAGATGAAGCCCACCACAATAGGGTTATAAATAGATGCTTACCAAGTGGGGAGCCCTCCTTTCTCCTGCCTATTCATCTCTCCTGAATTTCCAGGTCCAAATAAGCCTCCCCTATGGGCTCTCTATCCCCTCCTACTCTCCCTGTGGCAGGAGCTCTCTGCACTTTCTTCTCTTTCATCTCTAAATCCCTTTTTATGGTTCAGGCCCATGCTCACTTCTCACATGGTTCTCGGCCATGTTGGTTGTATCCATTTTCCCTTCCTTGGTTTGTGGGTCCTCCCTGTTCCTCATATATTTGTGAATAAAATTGTAATGGTTTATAAATCATGCTTCTAAGTCTGGTTTATCCAATTAGTTGGTTAAAAACATATACTCAGGGTTTGGAGTTTAAGGACTTTTCCTGAACTCCCAACCACTATAACATTGTGCTTAAATTAGTGACTGTTTACTATCCACATAAGCAATGCAGAATTATGTAAGAGATGATAAATGTATGGTTCCAATAATATATACACTTATGAATAAGTTTTTTTTAGAGATTTGTAATTTAATAGTAAATTGATATAGTTCCTGGCATGGCATTTCAAGGAGTGACATGATGTGTACCATAAAGAAACCAGTGTGGATAATGAAAAGAAATCAGTTGAAGTCCCTAGCTTCAGAGCCCTAGTTCAGAAGTTTTGCCCAAGGAAAAAACAAGCCATAAAAAAAGAGTTTAGAAACTATTAGAAACTAAGTTGTTTTCCTACAAAGCAACTAAAGGAATAGCACAAAAATGTTGTAAGTCAATTATTAAATCCATAGTACTATGCTAGGACATATTCACTTAATATAAAAGATATGATATGACAAATAGAAAAATGACATGATATATATACATACATATATATGACATTTCACTCAAGAGAAATTGATTATGGTTAAGTTTCATTCCATCAGCAAGATAAAATAAGAATATATGCATTCAATAACAGAATACCAAGTGTAAAAATGTGAAAAAAATGCAGAAACCACAGATAAAATTATTATGAAAATATAATTAAGGCTGGAGATATGGCTTAGAAGTTAAGGCGCCTGCCTGCCAAGCCTAAGAACGCCTGTTCGATTCTCCAGGTCCCACATTTAGCCAGATGCAAAAAGTGACACAAGGGCGCAATGCCGCACTTGCCCACAGGTGGTGCACACTTCTGGGGTTCGTTCACAGTGGCTGAGAGGCCACTGGTGTGCCCATTCTCTCTCTCTGCATCTTCCTCGGTGTCTCTGTCTCTCTCTGTCTCTTGGAAATAAAAAAAAAAAAAGTAGAATTAAATAAGTCACACTTCTATAATTCAAAATGTACTACAAAGCATCATGATCTACATAATTTCAAGTTGGCAAAAGGAATGCTATTGAGAAAAGTGAAATAGAAGCCAAATATGGAAGCAAACTCACATGTAAATAATCAACTCATTTTCAGGGATGATTTAAACATTTTAAAGTCCAAAATATGTTTCCCTTAAAATAAGGTATCACAACTAGACAACAAGTTCAATAAACAACAGAATACATTTGGATTATTAATTCCTACCATATTGAAAATAAGACTCAATATGGATTAAACTAGTAAATGTCACAGCATGTCATTCTGAGGAGAAATTCTAGAAATTTTATACATAAATCTTTATAACTTTATATTTGTTAAATTATTTTGTTCTTCAAAAGCTATCAGCAAAATATTAAAAAAACTAGAGACTAAAAGAAATATTTTAGTTGTTTTGTTTTGTTTTTCAAGGTAGGTGTGATGGTTAAGTTTGTGTCAACTTGATTTGTTTAGGAATCCACAGACATTCCTCATAAGTGTGTTTCTGAGGCTGCCTCTAGGAAGGATTAACTAAAGGAAGAATCCTTCCCCCAGGGGTAAGCCTTCCCCAAGAGTGGGCGGCCCAGAGTGGGCGGCCCCTCTTGGAGGAGGGGGCTGGTTGATAAAAAGGAGCTCTGGGAAGAAAGGCTCTCTCTCGCACCTGGCTGCTGGTGCTACTAGCTGCTTGGTGTTTTCTGCTTGGTACCTGCTGCTTGGTGTTGCTGCTCTCCAGTGTGGACTGAAGACCAGGGTGGACTGAAGAGCGGCGTCTCTCCAGGAAGCCTCCAGGCCTTCAGTGCCGGATTGGGACTGCTGAGGCCTCCAGCCTCGTGCACTGAGCAGCTACCGGGTTTCTTGACTCTCGGACCTGCAACCTGCTATTGCTGGACTGTGTAAGCTAATCCAATAAATCCCCTTTTAATACGATTCATTCTGTCCATTCTGTTCCTCTAGAGAACCCTGACTAATACAGTAGGGTTTCACTCTAGCCCAGGCCGACCTGGAATTCACTATGTAGTCTCATATATATGTATATACATATACATATACATATACATACACATACACATACACATACACACACACACACACACACACACACACACACACATATATATATATATACATAAATTGACACAAATTCAATAATTTTAAAATAATTAAGATGAACAATTGATCTAAATAAGCATTTCTCCAATGAGATTATAGAAGTTACGAACAAGCTGACAAAAATATTCTTGACATTAGACTATGGTTATTGGTCTACTATATGTAAGGAATCAATTATAGTAATCAACAAAATAAGATCTGTTTGAAAAAATAAATTCTCAATGAAATTCAAATCAAAATCAGAGCAAGATTTTACTTCATACACACTTGGAAGGCTAGTCAGAAGATGAGGTGTCAATAATAGCAAGTGTCAATAAGTGGACCAATCAGAGCTGTCCTATGCAGTAAATGAGTGTCAAATTGTCAATCAATTTTGACATTAGCTGGAAATGGGATGGCACTGGAGTAGGATCCTGTGTGGACTTAGCAAATAACAAAGATTTGATCTCATACTAGAAGTGAAATGGGTTAAAAACTGTGCGAAGCCATTGTCTGATGGGTTTAATGGATGGAGCACCATTACCATCAAAAAATTCATGGCTAAAGTAGACCTACTTTAAACATCCCTTATAATCAATCCAGAAGAAAGATAACTTGTCCCTTAAAAAGACACATGAGCTGGGCGTGGTGACACACGCCTTTAATCCCAGCACTCGCTAGGTAGAGGTAAGAGATTCGCCATGAGTTCAAGGCCACCCTGAGTCTACATAGTAAATTCCAGGACACCCTATCTCAAAAAAACAAACAAACAAACAAACAAAAAAAAGACACTTGAATATTCAAGGATCACTCAAAATACAGTTTAGTAGTAGTATTTGCAATAAATATTTGTATATTTGGTCTAGAATTAACTTAAATTTCAAACTCTTCACATTTTCAATTTTTCTTGCAAAATATTCTTGGTTCATTTGTAAATTCTGTTCCTTTTTTACTTCTCTGTTTGTTTTTATATTGAAAATCTCTACAGACAATATTGATGGTGGATTTCTTTGACACTGTGAAATCGCTCAGGCCAATAAGAACAAATTCTCAATTTTAACAGTCTTCCAAAAATACGAGAAGGTATCTGAACAAATTTCATTTCTTTTATACTTTCTCAAATCCCATTGCTTGAATTATCTTCCAGAAAATTAAAAAAAAAAATTGAAAATATAAAATATATTTTGGGGAGAACCAAGCATCATATATATGAATCTTATTTCCTACAGTTTCAAAACTAGCAGATTAGTATGACTATAGATCATAGAAAGTATAAGAATGCATTTAAAAATTATAAATGTAAAGGCCATATAAATTTTAGAATAGTCCATGTGAATTGCCATAAAAAATCAGAACAATTAAAAAATTAGTTCTGTAACAAATGTTTTGGATGTTTTGGGTCCCTTTAAAACTCAGGAAACTTTGCTGTTGAGTACATAATGTACGTCACTCATTTCTGGTCAAGGATGCTTGGCTAATGGTAGAAAGTGATATACATATCACCCTACCATTCTACACAGAAGATTTTTGTAGCCTTACTATGGCTGAGAACCTCTGGCCATAGGATTTTGTAACTGTCCCTCTTTCCTCACTTTTACATGCAAAATAAATTTTGAATAGATGAAAATCAATATGATATGAACAGATGTCTACCATTTTAAACCAGCTCTTATAATTCTGTATCATAAGTCATAATATAGCATAGTCTCTCTCTCTCTGTCTCTTTCTCTCTCTCTCTCTCTCTCTCTCTCTCCACACACACACACACACACACACACACACACATTCCAGTCTGTATGTGTTTATCCATTAGATATTGTAATACATCCTTTCTTACAGTATTCTAAACCATCACATTTATGTAATGGTTTAACATTTGAAATCTTAGGTATTATTTAAGGTTTATGTCAACTTTGTAGAAAAATACAAATGTATCTGAAAAAATTTACTTTTTCCCAATTCAAAATATGCTGACACTGTGACTATGATGGTTTTTCTGGTATTACTTTTGTCTTATCTTACATGTAATATATTTATATACTTATCTGTCTTACAAAGCTTTGAATAGATTGATAAAAGCTACACATGTTTGATGACAATAGCTTCTTATATTTAGAAGTATTACTTTATATATAGCAAGTGGTCAATATGTACATGGTAAATGAAGTCATAAGAAGTACCTCTCAGGGATATATCTCTGTAATTATTTTTCCTATGCTCATATTTTCCCTGCTGATATATACATTTATTTAGAATTTTGTCTTCTTAAATAGAATTATTAATGAAATCTCTATGTATCTGGCTATCATTCTAACTAAGAAATATGTAGCTATGCCACTTTTTCTAGCCCAGTAAATGAATTTAAAAAAAGAATCCTGGCTTTTAATTGGTTGAATTTGTTTTATCAGTCTGGAAAGTTACTGAATCTTTTAAGACTCTTTTTGTACTTTTAAAAATTATTTTAATTAATGCAAAGTATCCAGGTGCAATATGACAGTCATTTATAAATAAATAAATAAATAAATAAATTAATTAATTAAATACAAGATCATTATCATTATGTGTAATGTACTAATTACACAGAGCTCTATTCAGGCCACATTTGATTACTGTGATTCTTCATTACTCTTTTCCTCCATTTAAAAGCCAAGCACTATTAAAACCAATTTTTTTAAGCTTTATAACTGACTTTTATTTTGCTCTTTCTCTCTGTTACAGGAGGGGGAAAAAAAGGAAAATTGCACCATGAATAAAACTATTTTTCCCTCTATGTTGAGATAATTAGATGTCTCCTTGTTTGTCTTTGAGTTTAAAATACATAATTCAAAGCATTTATGTGAAAAGAGAATGCCTGCTATAATGGCATCGAATATTGCCTTCCAGAACATATCTAGTGTGAGGGAAAATTGTTTTGTATATGTAGTGCTAGTTCTTGTAAAGAATAGAACAATGAAAGTACCAAACATTTAACAAGAGAGAACAATGGCACAATCTAATACTGGGGGCAGAAGCTAATCAGAGCCCAGAGTAAACAAATGGCTTTGCCTTGGGCTGTGTTCATGTCAGAAATGTAGATAAGACCTCTGGTCGATTTGATGTGAATTTATATAAAGTATGTGAGAATTTCTAAAGTGTTTCATCTTTAATAAAATCATAGAAATAATTGCTAAGCCAGGCATGGTGGCTCAGGATCTAGTACAGCACTTTGGAAGCTGAGGCTCAAGGATTTCCCAGAGTTTGATGACAGTTTGGGTTAGTCAGTGAGTTCTCAGTCAGCCTTGGCCATGGAGAGAAATCCTTTCTGAGGCAAAAAAATAAAAAAAAATAAAAAAAATAAAAATTGCTATCCATTAGGTCTTATACCATAGTTTTAATGTTATTTGATTTGAAATATCATCTACATTTTGTGACTTTGAGAGTAGACATAGCATTCCCAATTAGTAGAGAGAAATCAGTGCAGTCTGATTCTCTTTTCAACATAGCACTAAATATGCAGATCCTAAGTTTGAGCCAGAGTTTTGTGCTGACAAAGGCTAATTTCTGTCTATGGAGTTACAGACGTAGACAGAAGAAAAGATGTGCAAGGTACAATGGCACAAAATACCCATCACATTGCAATTAAGTTAACACATGTTAAAATCAAAGGTAAAGAGAGATTTCACCCATAGAAAATAATTGTTACACTTTCACTATAATGTCTAAAAAGTCATTTTATACTGCCAATGGTCCAGTGAGTTTTGTACTTTTAATTTTTTCATTCAGGTACTTAAGCCCAATTATCCCTCCTCTGTCTAAAATACAATTTTAATGCACTTTACCAAAATATGTATTTTTTTGAATTTTAAAACTTTTTCATAGGACTAATGCATGTTTACTATTTTGTAATCTTTTCTTCTAAATATATGGTTGGTGTTGATCTTATTTTCATGAATAAAAAATAGTGAGTGTCAAATTTACCTGTATTGTTACAAATAGATGTTTGTCTTTCATAAAAGACAAAGCCAACTCATGTTCATAAACCACTACTGTATGGAAAGATGAAAACAGTTATATAGGTTCTTATTGTGCTATTTTTATATGTGTGTATGTGAGTGTGTTTAAGTTTTTGTTAGGGTTGAATGTTAGGTCAGCAAGAATTACCCATAATTCTTGGCAACAGGTGTTGAAGCTTTGATATAAACTGGGACCAAAGCATCTTGTGCCAAAACTTTCTACTGGATTTGTCCTGCTCCAGTGACCAGGGGCAGATCATCTAATACTATCATGAAGTATGCTCTCTTTCTGGATTTGTCCACCAAAGAGTGAGAATGAAATGGCAAAATGCCCTGACGCTACTACATCATGGACCCCAGGACATGAAAGTATTGTAGTTACCCAGAGTTGTACAAAAGTGTGCACTGAAACTGCTGCTAATGAATGCTGAGTATATTATACATAATATTTGGGCAATACTACTTATTGAACACATGTTCACAGATTAGTTTCTGAGGATACAGCTCTCAAAAAAGATAAAGTGTGCACACTGGTGGAATTTGTAGATGGTTTCTGAGGATACAGCTATCAAAAATGATAAAGTGGGCACCCTGGTGGAATTTGTAGATGAGGGAACATATATGTTATAATGTCACCTTCTGAAATGAAAATGAAATAAATGAAAATGAAGGAAAAGGACAGCATTGTATAAGAAAAATATCAGCATTTATTTTTAAACAGACTTCTAACGAGTTCAGATTGCATCTCCGAAAGACGCTAAGACTGCTCAATGAAGAGAATTACAAAGTGGCAGGCCAGCAGTGAAGACTAGTCATGGAAACAATGGAGGAAATATAGGAAAGATACTACCATCACTAAATTTAGTACAGCCACAGGCACTGGAAATAAAAATAGAAGGAAAGTTATCACAGATCTTATACAATGAGTGTCTTTGATGGTTGGAATCAGAAATGGCTCACACAGACACATGTATTGAATATTTGTTCCTCAGCTAGTGGTGCTATTATTGGAGACTGTAGAATCTTTCGTTAGTGGGACCTGGCTGGAGGTGAGCCTATGAAGGAGTTACCAGGCCCCTGGTTCCTATCACTCCACTCTGTTTTCTCGTCTGCCTTCATATGAAGCACCTCCACCACACACTCCCACTGCCATAAACAGAGATGCTCCTCTATGCCTTCCACAACATGAAGGACAGAAACACTTAGAATCCATTACTGTTTCTGTGACATATTATGTCTATAGTAACAGAAAGTGATTAATAAGGAGAAAATCAGCAAATATAACTCATGGATATTACCTATGATAAGATGTGAGATATTTAGGAAAATCAAGATTGGACAATAACATATGGCCACCAAGAGCTTTGTATGCATTAAACCACTGAATCATGGAAATACTCTGTGGGAACAAAAGAACATAAGCCAAATTCTCCCTTGAACACAGTCCAAACACAAATTAGTAGATTTTGTTCCCTAATAGCAATAAATGATAAGAGAGGAAAGATTGATGTTGAATCATAGTTTCAAGAGGTTCATACCATGGTAGAAGGGCTCCCTACACATGGGAAGGATATTATGGTGGCCAGAGCAAAGAGTATAGAAGTTTTTTGATCTAATTATCCAATGTGGATAGGATATGGAACTGAAATGGGTCAGGGATGCCAAGGACCCATTCCAAGGACCCATGACCTAATTCCTCCTGCTGGAGCCTGCTTCATAAAGTCTTTGGAATGGCCCAAAGTATCACTAAGATTTGGGAAACTAGGATCTGAAACATATTATAAGAGTTTTTTTTTTTTTTTTTTCTTTTTCAGATTCAAAGAATAGAATGCATGTTTCACAAAAGTGTATACATTCAGGGTATATAAAGAGATACCTTGATATGTGTAAATTGTTAAATGATGACCCCAACTCGGCTAATATACACGTATATTACACAGCATGGCTGTTATTATATGTATTCCAAAAAACTCGAGATCTGAGTAAATTTTAGTAAAACAATTATAAAACTAGAACCTCAAGAGTTATAAATTAGCTCATAGGAATTTTAGTTGATATGGCTTCAAAAAATAGCATTAAAGGCTGGAGAGATGGCTTAGCAGTTAAGGCACCTGCCTTCTAAGCCTAAGAACGCCAGTTCCAATCTCCAGGTCCCATGTTTAGCCAGATGTAAAAGTGACGCAAGGGCGCAATGCTGCACTTGACCACAAGGGGGCGCACATATCTGGATTTCGTTCACAGCAGCTGAGACGCTGCTGCCGCACCCATCTCTACCTGTCTTCCTTTCCCTTTCTCTCCATCTCTCTCTGTGTCTCTCTCTTAAAAAAATAGCATTAAAAAGCAATATTTTCCATTTTTCAATCTTCAGTGAGATACTTCCTAAGTATTCACAATGTATTAAGCACTGTGCTAAGCACTGGGAACCAAAGATTGAAAAAAAAAAAATTCTTTCACTTCTGTCATTCTAATGATAAAAAAGACAAATATGCTATAAGATGAAATGTTATTTGCATTACTAATCAGTACATGATGAAATCGGAAGAATAAAGTACTTCAATAATGGAAGGGCAGAGAAAAGTTGAATATGCAGAATGCATGTCACCTGTATCCAGTTAGTGGAAGTATTAAGGAAAAAAATGGATTGATAATTTTCAGTAGATATAACCACAACTCAAAAGATGCTGAGGATAGACAAACATAGATATGTGTAAGTAAAAGAGGTTTTATCATGCCTGCTGAAAATATGACTAGGGATGGCAGGTGATTGACAGTGAGATGGAGATTTTGATTGGTGAGAAGTGTGATTAAGTAAATTTCAATAAAAGACACATAATCCATGATGGAGTGATTTAATTGAAGATGAAAGAGAATATTTCTGAATTACTTTAGAGTTAAAAATATGAACTCTTATAGTTTAGAAATATAAGGGAGAGTAAAGTGGATCCCACCAAACCTGGAAGGAAGAAAATTGGTTGAGATAATATTACACACAACAGACAAAGGTCTTACTGTTACTCTTAAAGATCTTGTCAATGATGTTTAGAAGTGTTTAAAATGAAGTCAGCTACTCTTGATGGCAGTCTAAATGCCTGTGATAGTTGAGCTTTGAAGGGTAGAAAGGGCACCTCTGGAGCTTGGGAGATGGATGGCTCAGTGGGGAACTGTGATGGCCAGAGTTAAAACCCAGAAGCCACCTAAAAGCTCCTTGAGGAGCTTCACTGATCACAGCTCTGCTACTCCTCCTGTGGACAGATGGGAGGTGGAGACAAGAGAATCTTGGAAACCATTGGACTTTCTGGTCAAATTATTATTATTAATTATTATTATTAACAACATATTTTGTATGGATACTGAGGGTCCTAGCTATTCCCTGGTGTCATTGGCCACTGAGGCCTCAGGCAGGTGCAGAAGTTGGAGGGAGCAGGGTCTTGGAGCAGGTGAGAAAGGTTGAGAAGGCACATATAGATCATAAGGTGACTGGATACATACTTTCATGGGTTTCTATCTAACTGGCTGGTGTCAGAAGGCAGAAGTTGAGAGGGAGAAGCTGCAAGGGAGATGACAGGAGTGGAGGGAAAAGCTACTTGACTTCAGCCACATATCGAATGGCTGCAGCTGTAGAGAAACTGTTTACTACCATATAAGGGTCTCTTGGGCAGCTGGCCTCAAGGTCACAGAACTGTGGGGAAAGCAGAACCTTAGGCTGTGGAATATTCAGGAGCTCTGAGAGAGGGGGGAGGGCCCATTGGCCCCATTTCCTCTGAGCAGAAATGAGGCACACTATGACCTCATGAGAAGGGAGGGCCAGATCCAGTGCCAGAGTGGGTTCCTGACTATAAGGCTTGTTGCAACGCCACAGCCCAAGGTCTCCGGCCATGGCAACAGTGCAGACCAGCTTCCTCACAGTTCCAGCCCCTTTTTAGCAATGCCCAACAACTCCCCTTTTGTTTTTAAAATGGGGCAGTGTCATCTTCGGTAAGTTTTTTATGGCTTACTGCAGGTGCAATTAGAGCCAATTAGAACCCGATCAGTCAATATTTGTTTATATTGTTTGAGCCCTAATTTGCACCAATAGTAGCCAATAGTAGCCAAACACAAAGCTGAGAAAGAAAATGTTTGGGAGAAATTTTTTATAATGTGCTCTGTAAGGCATCAAAAAAATCCTTTAGCTACTTTAGCAGGATCACCAAAAGACGTGTATATGAAATAACAGATATTTCCTTTTGTAAACTTTGTAAGACTATGCTGAGATTATGATGATTCCAAATACCCTGAATATGATTTTCAACTCTCCACCATTCAGTAGCTGTCAAATTATAGAGTGGAGGAGTAACACATATGAATTGATAATTTGCATGACAGACCAACTGCATTTGAGCCACCAGATTAGCAACCCGTCTTCATAGATACATAACAGCATTCTCTAGAGCATCTAATTGGACTAACACCTTTTTATCAATATCTATCTGTGAAGAAAGTGCTTGAGATACATTTTTAGTTAGTCCATTAACATGATCAGCTGACTTCATTGATTGTATTAGAGATAGTGCTGCTGCGGTGGAAGAGATGATGATGGTGATTGTAGCAATGATCCCCACAATTACCCATTTTATGAATCCTCTTTTTCGTGTCATCAGTGAGTTGAGCTGCTGGAACACTTGAGCTCCAAAGCTGGAGTACCAGGGCTCAGTCATTTTGACTGACATGATTAAGTAAGGAGGCCACATGACAATAAAGACTGAATTGATACAATTGGTGATAATACATTGGGTACAACTAAGATAGTAAATTCCATTTTGATGATTGATCCACCCAGGCCCATCTAAGAAAAGGTAAGAGAGGGGCAGACACTTCTGAAACTTAAGATGATTCTCTTTTAGTATAACTACTACTTTCCATAATTCTGTTGAGGTCACCCTTGGGGGCTCAAGATGGATGGTATCTCGGATTGTTTTCCTTCCCTGGGAACCCATTGTAATCATAAGTTATATTTATTTTGGTATCCTCCATCCGCAATTAATGGGTGGTGTGTATACATTTTATAACATCCCTCATGATACCTATTGCTTGAAAAGCAGACAAGCTTTTCTGCTGGGAGAGAGCTCCAGTTAATTGGTTTAGCTGCTTCTTGCAGGAATTCTAGGTCATAATTGGCAGTGGTAAGGGAAGCATTGGAAAATATCTTAGGTAGGGCTTCTTCCCAAAGAGCAGTCCTAGCTAGAGGGGGGGCAGGTACATAAGCCTAATATGCTTGATGAGCCTGTGCTACTTTTAAGGTCAGGATAGCAAGTAAGGATACAAACAGAGTCTCTGGAGATAGAGGCTGTTGTGAATTTCACACCAGCATGACTCCTTGTTGGCACAGGGCCTCAATTTGGCCCCAGATCAGCATGTTTTGCTCCTGGGGAGCCTGGAGTTTCTTCCTTCTCTGTTTCCTGTGATGAGGGGGACACTTTCATTTCAGTGCCAGATGAGCTATCTCCTTGGTTGGTGGGATTGAATTGGACATTTCTGGCTGGTACCTAAATAGGTTTGGGTTGGTCCTGTGGGAAGACACAAGCAAATCCTCTCCCCACTGTGAGGAGGGGTCTGGCCCTCTCCATTTTCCATCTAGGAGGTCTCGCCATCATACAAGGATGGGGGCGATTTTTGGTGCATTCCAGTGAGGAGTGAAGGGGGGGATGTTGGGAACTTTTGTATATGTTAAAAATATTTAGAGTTGCCAGTGCTATGGTCCATTGGAGGTTTGGTGGATATTTATTAGTCTGTTTTTTTTTTTAAGTTGTTTTTTAAGTGTCTGATGTGTTCTTTCTATTATTCCTTGTCCCCTAGGGTTGTGTGGAATTCCTGTGTGATGTGTGATCCTTCATTGCACACAGAATGTTTTGAATGAGGAGCTGATAAAAGCCGGGCCATTATCAATTTTTATTTGCTGAGGGATGCCCATGATGGCGAAGGTGGATAGCATATGGCATATCAGGCTTTTTGTATTTTGTTTTGTCTGTGCTGTGGCCCACATGAAGTGGGAGTATGTATCCACTGTTACAAATACATATTTCTGGTGACCTAATTGGGGGACATGGGTGACATCAATCTGCCAGAGGTTGGTGCCCATAGTCTGGAGAGCTGGTGTGGTGATTAATGAGGTGCAGGAGTGGCAGGTTTTTAAGATACATTGGAGCTGACATTTAGGGATTTGGGGAAAGCACAATTGAATCCCTTTAAGGTTTATATGGGTATTAGCATGGAATTTTTTAGCCTTTTAAGAGTGGTTAAAAAGGTATCTACCAGGCTTCCATATGAGGCCACCTGATCTGCTAGTGCATTCTCCTCTGAAAGGGGGCCAGGCAGGGGGCTGTGGGACCTTATGTGTTGTACATATTGAGGGGCTTTTCTCTTACAAATGAGGTTAGAAATTTTATCAGTAGTGGTGAAAGGGGTTTTCATCTAGATGGATATGTGAGTGAGCAAGCCAGGGGAGCAAGTTAACAGCATATATCCTATCTGAGAAAAGACTGAAAGGGCCATCTTCCTCTAATAGTGCCAGGTAGTTGAAATATAATTCCTTGTATTGTGGGGACCTATCAGGAAGGTCCTTAAAGCAAATGGTGGGTGGGGTGTTGATCCCCTGGGTGATAGAGATTATAGCTGCTCCACTTTTTCCCCATCTGTAAAAATGGGGGCTCCAGTAATGGGTTTTATTGGAAAAAAAGTGGGATGGGAGCCATTTTAAGAGGGGCATTGCAGGGATCCATTTTAAATAGGATAATGGTTGTCAATTTGACCAGAGAAGCCCAGTAGACTGATTGAAAATTGGGAATGATTCCTGAGTAGCCACTGTATGTCAGAGAGGGGGAAAGGGGGTTATAATAGTGTCAGGTTCTTTGCCCAAAGTCTGGAGGGCCAGTCTCTTCCAGTTGCAATCATGGTCGCAAGGGTGTTAACCTCTGTTTATATGTATGGGCTTCCACCAATAGAGGTGTGGAGCCATTCTTGGACCCCTTGGGGTTGATGTAGTGCCCCCATAATGGTTGGGGAAGAGTTAAATATTAAAAGTTGGATTGGCTTGTCTGGCAAGTGTCAGGCAAGGGCCATATTAGAAAGGATGTTATCAATCCTGGTTAATGCTTGTTTTGCTTCTGGGCTTAGGGAGTGGAAGTGGTATGGGTCCCTGTCACCCTTTAACATGTTGAATAGGGACTATTGATCACTGGTAGGGATGGGGAGCCATGGCCAAAGCCAGTGGAGGTTTCCCAGAAAGCTCTGGAGTGGGCTAGTGTGAGCTTTTGGGGGAAGGAGTGGGTGGGCTTTAGAAGCCATGCAGAAGTAAGGGAGAGCTCAATTCCCAGAGAAATTATGGGTAGATTAGTTGGCCTTTATTTATTTTGGGGTGATTTTAAAGCCTACCTCAGTGAGGGAAGGTAGCAATTGGTCTCTTAATTCTATTGGTGAGGTGGAGGAGTCTTCCAAACAAGAATATCATCCATGTAATGATAAATGTTAAGGCCTTGGTTTAGATGAGGCCTTAATGCTGTAGCAACCACCTCTTGGCATAAGGTAGGACTGTTAGCCATGCCTTGAGGCACGACCATCCATTCCAAACATTTGCAAGGTCCTGAATTATTGAAAGAGGGAACTGAGAATGCAAAGCACTGTTGGTCCCTAGGGTACAGAGGGTTGGGGAAGAAACAATCCTTGATGTCAAAGCAAGGTGGGAGGTGTTGGCCTGTATGGCCGAGATAAGGAGCAGTCCCTTTTGAGGGGTGCCCCAAATGAGCATGGCCTTGTGAATGGCCCTAAGGTCTTATAATAATCTCCATCCTCCTGAGCTCTTTTTAATTACAAACACAGGAGTATTCCATGGGCTTTGAGAAGGGCAGATATGGTTAAGTTGAAGTTGTTCTGTTACTAGCTGATTTAGGATTTCAAGTTTCTCCCTTGGTAGAGGCCACTGTTCAACCCAGACTGGCTCATTAGAGAGCCATTCCAGGCAGGGAGTTTCATATTTAACAGTGGTCCTTAGGATTGGTGGTGACATCAATGGAGATTCCTCTCATAATCCTCTATTTCAACACATTCTCCTTCAAGGTTTCTGGCAATAACTACATCTAGGGCTTTAAGGATATCTCTTCCTTGTAGGTTAGTTGTCACTGTTATGGGGTCTGGTGTCACACAAGTAAGACCACTGACTCCCAAAGTGCTGGGTGTGAACCGACACACTGGGACTGCACATCAGAGGGAGAGATCTCTGAGGGCAGCACTGGCTTGCTCAGAGCATCAGCTTTTATTGGGGGAAAAAAAAAAAAAAAGCTACAAGTTGTATATTGCAAAAACAGGATGGGAGTTAGACCATAAATCACAATTCACAGGTTGCAGTTAGAGTCATAAAGTAATCTTTAAACATAAAGGGGAATTTGCATTATGGCAGGGGCATTCCATTCTAGAGGATCAAGCAAATTTGTGAATAGTTCTGTTAGGGGTGTTAAGTAGACCTGTGACCAAGAGTCTCCAAGTGTCCTGCTTATCTGCCATGCTTATCTGCCCTTTTGGAGTTTGCTTAACAATGCAGGCTTAGGGTAATGCTATTCAGACCAGCCAGCATCCTGTTTATCTAACATCCCCATCTGCTCAAGCAAGTGTTTTATCCCATTCTTTTATGGGCTCTTACAAGGAAGTGACTTCATTTTTTTTTTTTTTTTTCTCTAAGCTTGTTGTAAGGAAATAATAGCATTTTGCCTTCTTTACAGTCACATCAGCCACTCTGGGTCTAATTGGAAGACCCAGGCCAGAGTGGCACCATGACAGGCCTCAGTCACTCTGTAGGCCACAGGGGTGAGTTCCCGGAGTCAAGGGAAGAAAAAGTGGTATGGGGAAAAACCATAAACTTGCTGTGTGAGCATGACTCAACATTCTTTCGGTCCTGGGCTGGATAGCCCAATAAGATCCACCCTCTCAGAGTTTTGTAAATGTCAACCAATCAAATGAATGTAACCGTCCACACCAACCTGTTCAAATGTAACCGCCATTTGCTAAGCCAATTAAGTTTGAAATTCCCCTAGACCTAGCCCGCCAAAATCCTAAGACCAATCAAGAACCCCCAAGTACAGTTAATGTTCAAATTAGCCAATAATGTGGTTGTGTGGGTGATAGTCCTCTCCCCCTTGCTCAAACCTCAATAAAAAGCCTGCCATTCTGATTTTCTGGGCTCTTGCTAGAATTCACTGCATTGGTTAAGGCAAGAGACCGAGCTTAAGCCCGAGTAAAAGCTCTTTGCGTTTGCATATGTGTTTGGTCTTCCTTGGTGGCCACTGGGGGTGCTGTGAACTGGGCATAACACTAATAAGGACCATAGTGCCATCTGGGTCCTTCCATTTGTAAGCCTCTTTGGTAACATGTGCTTGTGAAGGACTTCCTATCCCCATTAGTTGGGGTCCTGGAATCAATTCCCAGTGTCGAGGGACCTCAGATTGTTTCAGAATAATTTTATCTGCTCCCGTGTCAATTAAACATTAAAATTTTTTCCCCTCCTATTTCTAGGGCTAATCTTGGGTGGGCCCCTACCAGGATACTTGTTACTCCACGGGTCTTCCCTCTTATTGATGGGGCTGAGGGCTGCCCCTTTTGAAGTTTAATGGCTCCAGGGGTTTGCCATTTATATCATGAGTGAAATCCTCTGTGGCGTCTAGGGCAGACTATTTTCATCAGAGGGCCTCTGGAATTTGGTGGGGGTCCACTGGGACATTTCCCTTTCCAGTGCCAATCCTCCCTGCAATTGAAACATTTTCCTTTAGTTTTCAGGGCTGCCACAAAGGCCTGGGCTAAAGAAGCAGCCTTGTGTGAGGCAGTCCCAATGTCCTGGGTGGCAACTATCCATTTATAATAATGTTCATCTTTGAGCCCTTGACTGGCTGCCCTACACTCATTGGCCATTCCCTCCCGCACAATACTTTTGAGAAGGAGGTCCCTGGCAGTTGGGTCAGGGTTTTTTCTTTCAAAATTGGTCCTTGTTTTTAGAATGAAGTCAGAAAGCATTTCTTTTGGATTTTGGCAAAGAAACAGGAGGGAGGAAGTATTGCCTTGGGAATTGGGGTGGAGGATCAGTCTATCCCAAGCCTGGAAGGCACAAAGGCAGATCTGGTCATAGAACCTTGGGGGTTGTCAGGCTTGTTCAACCCCCATGGAGAAATTGCCTTGTCCAAACATTTCATCAAAGCCCCAGGGGATATTTTGTTGATTTTTTTTTTTTCTTATCTGTTGGATACATTTGTCTCTATACAGGGCCTCCCACTGGAGAAATAAGGGGCTAGACAGTGACAAGCAACAGATGTCTTGCCAGTATTGGGGGTTATTAAGAAAGCCCTGTAGGCTCTGGAGCAGGGATTTCATCCAAGGTGTGTGGATTCCACCCTCCCTGACTGCTATCCTGAGTTCCTTAAGGTCATTGGCCTGATATGGATACCAGTCTAAGGGCTGAGCTCGAGTTGGTTGAAGATTAACAGGAAAGGCTGTGACTTCTCGATTGTAAGCATCCCTGTTGTTCTCTCTAGTTTCACAGAATTGTTGGGTGGGGATTTTCTCAGAAATGCCCCAATTAGGGGATTTTATCATGTTGGGGTTGTTCTGTTCCAGTAGGATGTGTTCCGGGTGGCAGCTAGGTCAGGGGGTGGATATGTTGGTAAGGGCAGCTAGAGGAGGGTGGCTGTGTTGTCTGGGGTGACCTTTTTTTCTAATTTCCTGTATTGCTTTTTCTAAGAAGCTGAGATCCACCACTGGGCGGTCCTCCACATTGTCCTAGTCAGAGTCATTGTCTGACTTGGGTGTGGAAGCATTTTTGGAGAGGCTGATACAGTATCTAATGGCTGAAATAATGGGAAGAAAAGAGAGGGAGGGGGTTCCCTTCTTGGATTTCCCATCTTCTGGCTAAATATGCCTGGGTCATAGGGGTCCCCAGAAATCATCCAAGAGGGTATTTGAAGGACTTCTTCCCAAAATCAACTGACCTCTTTCTGAGACAGTTTTATGACCCTGACTTTGAGAAGTGCTCTCAATCTCCTGATTTGGGAATCCTTTTGATGGCAGGTATCATTTCCTATGACAGAGAAAGACCAGAAATGCCAAAACCAGAGGGCAAAGTTTCAGGGTGCTGCAGCACCATGGGGGATTCCCCAAAGGTCCAGACACAAGCCTATCTGTAAGTTTAAGAGACTGGAGAGCCCCCTAGAGGCTTTTGCTGGTTGATATGCCACTGGTTTGTTGATTGTAAAGAGGAAAAGATAGGAGGTTGTTGCCAATGCCTGAGAAGGCTGTCAGGGTCTAAACAGCAAGCTATGGGCCTTCAGTCAGTACCAGAGTGTAGCCACGGTCAAAAGAGGTCAGTTGCCCTTTCACCTTGATTGATCCCTCCCTCATGGTGGTGCCAGAAAGAAAAGGAGAAAATAGCTTCCCTCTGATGGAGGAAAGAGAGACCTGTCTCTTCCTGATGGAGAGAGGAGCCTGCCTTCCTCTGATGGAGGTAGGAGAAACCAAAACCTGCCAGCCCTCAATGGGGAGGTGACCACAGGAGGCTGTTAAACCCAAAGGGAGGATGTACATCAATGGGGCCATTCACCACCTATTGTAGGGTCCTTGCTGTTCTGGGGGGGGGGGGTCATTGGCCACCGACGTGCTGGGCTCAGGAGGAGCTGAGGGGAGCAGGGTCTTGGAGCAGGTGAGTATGAAGGGCAATGAACCACTCAGGAGACCATCTGATGGACAGCACTCATTTATTCAAAAGGGGAGTGGGTTTATAAACACCTGAGAAAGGTTGAGAAGGCACATAAAGATCATAAAGTGATTGGATACATAGGTTTATCGGTTGCTATCTAATTGGCTGGTGTTAGAAGGCAGAAGTTGAGAGGGAGAAGTTGCAAGGGAGATAACAGAAGTGGCAGGGAAAGCTATGTGACTTCAGCCACATATCAGATGGCTGCAGCTGCAGGAAGACTGTTTACTACCATATAAGGGTCTCTTGGGCAGATAGCCTCAAGGTCACAGAACTGTGGGGAAGGCAGAACCTTAGGCCGTGGAATATCATGTGCTCTGGGAGAGGGGGGAGGGCTCATTGGTCCCCTTTCCTCTGGGCAGAGATGAGGCATCCTATGACCTCATGAGAAGGGAGGGCCAGCTCCGGTGCCAGAGTGGGTTCCTGACTATAAGGCCAGCTGAAACACCCACAGCCCAAGGTCTCTGGCCATGTCCAACAGGCCAGACCAGCTTCCTCACAGTTCCAGCCCATGTTTAGCAATTCCTGACAGATATATCATGTGTTTGCCCCCATTCCATTGGGGGTGGTCCTCAGTGGGGTTGCAGGTATTCTCCAGAGGTACATGGTTTATGCATTGTGGGAGTAGCAGTCAGTTATTTTTGGGGAAGGGGGTGCCTCGGAGCATGGTGTATCAATCCATTGCTCTTACAATCTTTCCACCTCCTCTTCCATAAAATTCCCTGAGCCCTGGTGGGTAAGTTTTGAGTCTACGTCAGTGATAAGCTCTTAGGAGCCTCTGGATCTCTGCTTTGGTAGGTGTTGAGTATCCTCACGGTCTGTCTCCTACACTCTGGCTCGGATTATCAGGAACAGCATCAAAGTAGCACTCTGGCTTATCTCCCAAACTCTTCTGTGGTTTCTGCTTTACCTTGGCTGAATCGCAAGGGGTAGTTTATCTCCTCTGGTCTTGCTTCCTTCTGAAAAGGAAGAACAGATTCTCCAATGGACAGGGAATTTGGTCAGCATAGTTTAAATGGGATAAGCATTATTAATTTAGGGAAATTTGATGTATATAACCCTACTTTTAGCTAAAGACTAGTGAGAGATTGACAGTGGAGAACATAATCTTTTTCTCCATAGGATTCTGATCTAGTTCCTGATATGGGTCCCAGATATGGATTCTTTTACACTACGCATATGCTTTTAGCCAATCAGAAAGCTATTGCATACCCTGCTTACCCACCAAGGCTGTGTGCCTCTATTGCACCTGAATGGACATCCTGTCATGGTGTTTGCTTCTGAGTAGCTTAGTCCTCTAGTTGCTCAGACCATTGTTGGCCACATTCCCCGAGTAGGTCATGCAGTGCTTTCCAGCACTAGACAGAGTAACTGTCTGGGGACTGGCTTTCTTCTGAATTCCAGCCAGGTTTCTCCATGCTCTGAGTCAGCAGCATATGATATCTTCAGCAGTAGGGTCTTAGCTTTTGTAATCAAATGCTTTGACAGAAAGCTGTCTTGATTTGGGGACCTCATAGTTCACTCCAATCAACAACTCAATGTGGGTAGCAACCAGTCTCTGGTACTATAGGCCAGAGACAAAAAAAAAAAAAAAAAAAAAAATGTTTAAGCTTAGGTTTCATCCCAACCTCTCCAGAGTGTTCCTTCCTTACTCTTTTTGAGGTTTATATCTTTTAAGCCATCTCCAAGAATAAAAGTTTTGATTGTAACATCTAATTTCAGATTGAGTTTTGTGTTTGTTTCCTCCCCTCCCCCAAACACTTCCATCCCTATTTTCTGGGCCTTGAATTGCCTATTCAGTATATCAGCAACTCGAGCAGGTCCAGGTTATGAATCACAGATAAGTGACGCCATGTGGTGTTTGTCTTTCCGTCATTGTGTGAGTTCACTAGTATGATCCGTTCCAAGTCTGTCCATGTTTCTACAAATTTCATTGCATCATTTTTTTTTCTTACTGCTGAGTAGAAATCCATTGTGTAAATGTACCACAACTTTGTTATCCATTCATCCAGTGATGGCATCTGGGTTGATTCCAGTTCTTAGCTATAATGAATTGAGCAGCTATAAACATGGATGAACAAATGTTTCTGTATTGATGCATGGAGCATATAGGATAAATGCCCGTAAGGGAATAACTGGGTCTCTTCATAGCTCTGTGTTTATCCTTTCGGGGAATCTCCAGATTGATTTCCACAGTGGGTGTACAAGTTTACATTCTCACCAACAGTGGATGAGGGGTCCTCTTTCCCACATCCTCGCCAACATTTGTCCTTGTTCGATGGCCTAATGATTGCCATCCTTACTGGAGTAAGGCGAAATTTCATGGTTGTTTTAATTTGCATTTCCCTAGTTGTTAGGGATGTGGAATATTTTCTTAAATGTGTGTTAGCCATTTGTAATTCTTCCTCTGAGAACTCCTTATTCAGTTCTCTGCCTCACTTTTGGAGCAGGTTTTTGGATTTTTTATTGTTCAGTGGTTTGAGTTCTTTATCGTTTCTAGGTATTATGCTTTTGTTCATGGTATAATGTTGTGATCTGATATGATGCAGGAAGTTACTTCAATTTTACTGAATTTATGGAGGTATGCTTTATGGCCCAATATATGGTCTATTTTGGAGAAGGTTCCGTGGGCTGCTGAGAAGAACATTCTGGAGGGTTGGGTTGGAACATTTTGTAGATGTCTGTTAGGTCTAGTTGACCTATGCTGTTATTGACTTTGACTTTTGCCCTGTTGATTTTCTTCTTGGATGATCTGTCCATTGATGATAGTGGCTTATTGAAAACTCTGATGATGATGGTGTTAGAGTTTATTTCTGTTTTATTGTCTAGTAGATTTTGTTTTATAAACTGTGGTGAACCTGTGTTTGACACATAGATATTTATGATTGTGAAGTGCTCGTATTGGATCATTCCCTTGATGAGTAAGAAGTGGCCATCTTTGTCCATTTTGATTACTTTTGGTTTGAAGTCTATTTTATCAGATATTAATATAGCAACACTTTGCTTAAAATACCACCCTCCAAACTGTCACCCTGAGGAGGTGTCTATATTTAGTAGTGAGGTGGGTTTCTTGAAGGCAGGAGATAGGGACCATTTTCTTGATCCCCCCTGATAACTTGTGTCTTGATGGGTGAATGAAGACCATTAATATTTAAGGTTATAACTATGAGGTTCGAGGTAATCAGTGCCATAATGAGATGTTTTATGGGTTTTAGTCCTTGCTTGTGTCTTGTACTTTTTGGAGCCTGGTCTAGTTTTGGTTATTGTGATCTTCTTCTATTTGGCTCTTGAGTTTGGTTGTTTAACTCTTCTGCGTGGAATATTCCTTCCCTGAAGTATTCTCTGTTTGTAGGTTTGGCTTTGTGTTCATATAACCATAGACTTGACTTTTTTCATGGACAGTTTTCCTTTAACCATCTATTATGAGGGTTACTACTGATGGGTAGAGTAGCTTATGTTGGAAGCCATAGTTCTTTAGACTTTGAAGTGTTCCATTTTAGGCCCTTCTGGCTTTCAGGGTTTCCAATGAGAAATCTGGCATAATTCTGATGGAATTGCCTTTGTATGTAGAATTGTTTCTCTCTTGCTGCTTTTAGCACTCTCATTTGTTTTAATGTTAAGTCTTAACTATGATGTGCCTTGGAGAGTTTCTTCTTTGTTCCTGTCTGTTTGGTGTTCTGTGAGCTTCTTGTACCTGGATGAGCCTCTCTTTTGAGAGATTGTGAATAATTTTGTTGAATATATTCTCTATGCCTCTGGCCTTGATTACCTTTCCTGATATATACCCATGAAATGGATATTTGGACGTTTTAAGGTATCCCATAGTTCCCTCATATTCTGTTCACTTGATTTTATGAACTTAGCAAAGTTTTTGGCCTCCCAATAAATTTCTTCTGTCCTGTTTTCTAGTTCAGGCGTTCTGTCTTCCACATGAGTAACTGTTAGAGACAGGCCCTACAGATATTTTTATAAGCTCTATTTGATTTTTGTTTTCTGTTGTTATTTTTCATTGTGTCCATTTCTTTTTGAGGTATAATTTCAGTTCAAGCTCTGATTTTCTTGATGCTTCCTGGAATTCAATCTTGCATTTGATAAAGTTTTCATTAAGCTTAATCAGTTGCTTATTGAGGTCTTCCATTTGTTGACTCATCTTTAATTTATTTATATCTCTTTTGAGGGTTCTAATATTTTCTCCAATCAAGTTAAGCCTACTGTCAAAAGCTGACCACTTTAAGATATGATTCTGCTCAATTTCATTGATATGATTGTTGTGTTTTTGATGGTTTGTTTCCAGTTCAGCAATTCTTTTGATCAAGGTCACATCGGTTGTTGTGTTTTTATTTTGGGATTGAATTCATGTAGCTCTCTCTGCGATTTCATTGGAGGCTTCCATTGTGGGACTACATATCTTTGGTGGAGACCACTCAGTTTTCTGACTTTTTTTTCCTTGCATTGTGGTCTATGCATCTTGGGGAAACGTTCTAGTCTATTGAGAGTTCAGCAATTATTCGTCCTTGTAGGATCTTCAGAGTGTGTTCATTTTAAATGTGAATCCGATTTATGCACTGGTGGTGTATGATGGGGTTATGACCACAGATTGTGGAGATTATAGGCACATCAAAGGCACTGGGTAAGTGGATGCTCTGGCCTACTCACTCCACTTGCCCATCGTCTTCAGCACTTGGGGATCAGGGCTGGTAAACTAGGAGTCAGGAAGCTGGAGACCCAGGGGCAAGAGACCAGTTCCTACAGTGGGCCATGCACCCTGTGACTCAGGCAAATAGGGCTTTGCTACCCAGGGGTCAATCAGGAAACCGAAGCAAAAGGCCTGCTTCCACAGCCCACACATAGGGACTGGACTTCCCCCAAGACAGCAGCAGGGGTACCAGGACCAGGGAACTGGGAGGAGGTAGTGGAGACCAGGGAGAGCTGACTTACTCACTCTGCACCGACACCCTCAGGAACAGGGATCAGGGGACATGGAAATTCAGTGGCCCTTTAGTCAGGAAGGCAGAGCAAGTGGCCTGTTTCTGTAGCAAGCTCTCTGGGTCTAGGCAGCACGCCCGCCCCCACAGCCAGCCACCAGGAGAAACTACATGGACCAGGGAACTAGAGGAGCTGGGAAACATGGAGATCTGGCCTACTCACTCTGTGTGGGCACCCTCTGGACTGCTGGTCAGAGTTATGCAGTAGGTAGCAACAAAGAGACCCTTCTTCAACAAGGTAGAAGATGGGGACCAACAACTGAATTTATCTTCTGATATCCACATACACATGTAACTGTGAAAAAATTCATAGGTTGATACTGTGATCTCTGGGAACTTTGGGGTAAGATGGTTTACAAGAAACATGTGTGAGAATAGAGGAGTAAAGGTGTAGGAATGGAGACTCCAGGGAGACCCCTTTTGCCCAGCCAAATTACCAGAGCCAAGTCCGGGACAGCCAGATCAGTACCTATGTTCTAGAGAGGCAGCAGGTTCCTGGGCTGAGGATTCTACTCATACTCACCTCTCTTTCTGTCTGTCTCTCTCTCTCCCCTCAAATAAATAAAACAAACATATTAAAAAAACAAACAAACAATATTTTTTCAGAGTTACACATGTAGTATCTAGGATGATTCACAGGATAGTGGAATATACTCCGAGTTTGTGTCTCTCCCCAATTCTCATGTAGAAACCCTGATTCCCAATTTAATGGTATCAAATATGTCTTTAAGAAATAATTAGGGTGAGAATTGTCTTCTTGTGATGGGTGCATGAATTATAATTATGAGGAGATCACACCACCTCTGTGATGTGAGGATGGATGGATAAGATGCTGCCTGTAAACCAAGCCTCACCACAAATCTACCAGTTGATTTTGAACTAGACTGTGACTTAAGAGCAGGTGTTTGTCTAAGCTATAGACTGTCATATTCACTTACAATGGTCTGAGTTTTCTAAGAGCCATGATATTATATATTAATTTTATTCAGAAGCTCAATTTGGAGCATAAATAAACATTATAATAAAACATAAAAGGAATTTTTAGACAAGACATCAGTATTAGCAAATATAAATTCATATAAATCTCTCTTGTCAACCTGCAAGTCCTTGTAGCAATTCTGAAGAGGTTAGTTATTAATCTTTACCTAAAACTTAAGTATCTTGTAATAAAGAATAATTTTTGCTTGTAGTCATTTGCTTTCCCAGTATTCTGCAACTTACACATTGCTGGATCATTTATTATATGATACTGATATAGATGAAGTAAAATTATAATCCAAAATAATATTTTACTTAACCTACTAATCCTACTGAGGCATGAATCCAGCAGCTACACAGTTTGTTTTAGGTTCTTTATGCATTCAAAGTTAATTAAAATGAAACATCATAATTGTATCCATATGGCAAAAATTACTTAATATTTTTCACCTCTAAAAACCTTTATATTCATAGTTATCAAAGTGAATTATCTCCTATATATTCAATTAATTTACCAAGGTCAATTATTCTAGTTTTTTTCTCACTAAAATCAGTCTTTGTCATTTAATTGACTAGTTGTTTTTGTTACTCATTTGATATAACCAAAATCCATTATTAATTCAGGAGATTCTGAAAGATAATTTATCAATTTAAAGGTTTTTCCCATAAAATTTATGAGAACAATGAAACGTAAAAAGACAATTAAAACCTACTTTTCGTTCTTTGTTGGAGGGGAAAGGAAAACAATTAAATTGAGTACACAACTTTGCCTGAATTGTGAAGAACATCAACTAACCTTAAACTGTATTACACATCTTCTTTCCTTAATAGTGATATACGAAACTTACTTATTACCTGTGCACTCGATGACAAGGAACATTCAATTGGAATTTCCAATTGTTTGAATTCATCTTATAGCATAATTTCAAACTTATCAGTTGCAAACATAAGTTTCTACTTCAAAATATCATGAATTGTAAGACACTTGAGTATTTTAATGAAAGTAATATGATGTTAAATTTGAAACAAGTATTTGACTTCTTTCAAGAAGCCAATTGATTATTAAACATGAAATAACATTAAATTCAATGCTGAATTAGAGTTATCTATCATTTTGATACTGCAAAAAGTTCTCATTGCTGTCAACTATCTTTTAATGTTTTATTTATTTATTTGCAAGGAGAATGAAAGAGGAGTGTTGCATTGTTGGCAGAAATCACCCAACCAAGAGCTACTTGTGGGAAAACGAAGTTTATTTTGGTTTACAGGCTCAAGGGGAAGCTCCATGATGCCAGGGGTAAATAATGGCATGAAGACAGGTTGAACATCACCTCCTCACCAACACTGGGTAGACAACAGCAACAGGAGAGTGTGGCAAACACTGGCAAGGGGAAACTGGCTATAATACCCATAAGCCGGCCCCCAACAATACACTGCCTCCAGGAGGTGCTAATTCTCAGATGTCCATCAGCTGGGAACCTAGCATTCAGAACACCTAAGTTTATGGATGACACCTGAATCAAACTACCACAAGGAGAGAGAAGGAATGGGTGCACCAGGACATGAAAATGAACTCCAGATGTATGCACCACTTTGTATATCTGGCTTTGTGTTGGGAACTAGGGAATTGAACTCACATTGTTAAGCATTGCAGGCAAGTGCTTTAAACACTGAGCCATCTCTCCAGCCCCCTTGATATTTTATTTAGTTTTTTTTTTTTTTTTTTTTTTTTTATAGGCCATTTTTAACAAACCCCTGTGTGACAGATTAGCAAGTTAATTATATTTTGATACAGGTCTCTATGATTCTCCACAACCACCTAATCTCCTTCCTTGCTCCATTATTTGCACTTGACATATAAATGATATAGATGTAAATAGATATTGATAGATATGCTAAAAAGGAAATGAAAAAAGTCTGAATGAAATGCATGAGAGCACAAACAACTGAAAGAATTCAATAAAACCACACACAGGCCTAAAAGAACTTCAATAGAACACACACAAAAGAAAGTAGCCAAATAAAATTTGTAAGTCATACCAACATTTGAAAAAGTTACTCAGTATAGAGACAGAAATGCTAAAACAAACCACATAGAAATTAAAAATGCAAAATGTTCAAAAAATCCCTGGAAAGCATTACCAATACAATAAACCATGTAGAAGAGAGGATATCAGGACCTGGGGACAAAGGAGAGGGAAAAGACCATAGAACCAAAAATCAATGATGTGTTCCCAAGAATATCAGCTGAATATGAGAGATATTATGATGTGATTGAAAGGCCAAACCTGTGAATATTAGGAATTGAAGAATAAGAGCTCCAGGCAAAAGGAATAAAAAAATATGTCCAATGAACTTGTAGGACAAACATTCCTGTATCTCTTGAAAGTCATGAAAATCCAGGAACAAGGGCAGTCAGATTGGCAAGTATGCAGGACCATAAAAGAATTCCCCACACCACACTGTAATCAAAACATCAAATACACAGCACAGAAAAAGGCTACGGAATACCTCAAGAGAAAAACAAGACATTATATACAGAGGCAGGCCTATCATAGTAAAACCAGTTTTCAACAGAAATTCTAAAAGCCAAAAGATCAGGTACCGACGTACGCTGTTATAAAATACTGCCAACACAAACTTCCATATCCAACAAAATTATCTATTAAAAGAGATGGAGAAAGAGAAATTTTCCATTATAGAAACAGACTGAAAGAATTATCATCACAAAGTCAGCACAAATTGGGGGTACTCAGAGGAGAGCTACAAAGGTTCTTCCCTTTGAAAGATAATCACAGCCAAGAAGTTAGGGGGAAATTCTATATCAGTTGTCAAGCAAAATGAACGCCAATGAAAGCACAAAATATCACAAAGCCATCATCATGATAGAAAATAATTCACATTATTTTTTAAAAAGTTAAAAAAAATATAAAAGGGGCTAGAGAGACGGCTTAGTGGTTAAGCGCTTGCCTGTG
This sequence comes from Orientallactaga sibirica, assembly GCA_036365145.1. NCBI lineage: Eukaryota > Metazoa > Chordata > Mammalia > Rodentia > Dipodidae > Orientallactaga > Orientallactaga sibirica. Next base: position 4,575,342 of record JAEOAD010000043.1, on the reverse strand, counting down.
AAACCTAAAGATTTTGGTTTGAGGCTTGATTCTCCAGTACCCACGTAAGTCAGATGCACAAGGAGGTGTACACATCTGGAGTTTGTTTGCAGTGGCTGGAGGTTCTGGTGCACCCATTCTCTCTCTCTCTCTCTCTCTCTCTCTGACTATTTCTGTATCCTTCTCTCAAATAAATAAAAATAAAATATTTTTAAAAGGTTGAAAATAACTCATACTATTCAATAATAATTTTGAATATTAATGGTCTTAATTCCCCCATCATGTACATTGACAATCAACTGAATGAGAAAATACAATTCATCGTTTGGCTGTTTAAGAAAGTAAACTCACCCTCAAAAACAAATACTACCTTGGGGTGAAAAAATGAAAAAGTAGTATTCCAAGCAAATGAAACAACAAAATGTCAGTGCTGCTATTCTCACACCTGACAAAATAGATTTCAAATGAAAACTAGTCAGAAAAGATGAAGAAGGACACAATATTAATCAAGGGGACGATCTACCAAGAGAACATTATAATCCTAAATCTATATGCTCCAAACAAAGGGCCACCTAATTTCCTAAAGCAAATACTAGAAGAAAGTCACAGATTAACCCCAACACAACTATAATAAGTGATCTTAACACACCACTCTCAGAATTATGATACAAAGCTTGACTTGACAAGTTTCAAAAAATGCAAATATTCCCATGTATTTTATCTGATCAAGTTGCAGGAAAGCTACAAATTAACAATAAGAAAAAATACTGAGAGTACACAAACTCCTGGAGATTAAGCAATACAGTATTGGATAATAAATTGGTTACTGAAGAAATCAAGAAGGAAATTTTCTTTTAAAAATCCTAGAATTCAATGAAAATGAGCACACAACAAACCAAAAAGTCAGTCCGAAGAAGGAAATTTATAGCTCTAAGTGCTTACATTGAAGCAACAGTGAGATCTTAAATATGTAAACTAGCACTGTACCTGATGAAGACCTTGGAAAAATAACAAACTAACTCCAAAAACTTAAATAAATAAAAACATTAAGAATGTGCATGAATTAATGAAATAGCAACCAAAAAAAAAAAATCACCAAAACAAGAAATTGATTCTTTGAAAATATAAGCAACTTTGAAACACCCTTAGCCAAATTAGCAAAAGAAACAGAACCAATTTAATAAAAATAGAAATAAAAAGGATAAATTAAAATAAAAACCAGCAAAATTCATCAAATTATAAGAGCATACTTTAAAAATCTTAACTCCATCAAATTGGAAATGAATGGGGTTGGAGCGATGGCTCAGCAGTTAAGGTACTTCCCTGCAAAACCTAATGACCAGAGTTTGGTTCTCCAGTACCCAACATAAAGCCAGATGCACAAAGTGGTATGCTTGCATCTGGAATTCATTTGCAATGGTGACAGGTCCTGGCACACCCATTCTCTCTGTCTCTCTCTCTCTCCTGCTCAGTCTAATATATCTCTGCTTGCAAATAAATGAATAAATAAATATTTAAAATGGATATGGAATGGATTTCTTGATATACTAGACTTGCCAGAATTAAGCTAAGATCAAATCAAGACTGAATGGAATGAGAGCAAGTAATGATATTGAAGCAGTAATAAAAAGTTCTCAATTTAAGCCAGGCATGGTGGTGCATACCTTTAATCCCAGCACTTGGGAGGCAGAAGTAGGAGGATTGCCATGAATTTGAGGCCAGCCTGAGAATACAGAGTGAATTCCAGGTCAGCCTGAGCTGGAGTGAGACCCTATCTCAAAACAACAAGAACAAAACAACAAGAACAACAACAATATATATATATATATATTGGAAACTTTATATATATATATATATATATATATATATATATATATATATATATATATATATATATATATATATAAAGTTTCCAAATTTAAAAATGCCCAGGTCCAGAATATAATCACAGCAAATTTTACCATAATGTTTAAATAAGAACTAAAATATCATACTCCTCTAATTATATCATGGAATAGAAAGGGAAGTGGTATTTCTAAACCATTTCTATGATGCCAGTGTAATCGGACAACCGACCCAGATTAAGACATCACCAGGGAGCTGGAGAGATGACTCAGTGGTTAAGATGCTTGCTTGCAAAGCCTAGCATCCCAGGTTCAATCCCCCAATACCCATGTAAAGTCAGATGTACAAAGTGGCCTATTAGTCTGGAGTTCATTTGCAAGTGCAACAGGCCCTGACACAACTATTCTCTCTCTCTCTCTCAAATTTCTACTCCACTTGTCTCTTTGCAAAGAAATAAATAATTAAAAATTAAATAGACATAACCAGAAAAGAGCCTCATACTCTAAGCTCCTTAATAAACATAGATGCAACAATTCTCCACAAAATATCTGCAAAATAAATACAGGAACACATAAAGATGATCATATAAAGCAGGCTTGATTCCACAGATGCAAAGATGGTTCCACAGACACAAGTCAATAAATGAAAAACTACAGCCAACGTCATTCTAAATGAAGAAACACTTGAAACATTTGCACTGTGATAAGGAACAGGGACAGTGTTCTACTGTCTACATTTCTGTTCAGCATTGTCCTCAAAGTCTTACATATAACAACAAAACAATTGAGGGAAATAGAAGGGAGATAATTGAGAAAGGATGAAGTTAAAGTAATCTTATTTGCAGATATGATTCCCTGTGTGAGGAATCAATTCCTCAAGCAAATGATCACTTTAAAACTAATAGGACAGAAAAATTATCACAGAGAAATCAGTAGCCTTCTTATTAATTGGTAACAAACAAATTGAAAAAAAATTCCATTCACAGTAGCTACCAAAATAAAATAAAATACCTTGGAATAAACCTAACTAAAAAATTGAAAGATGTCTGCAATGAAACCTTAACATGTTTCAGAAATAAAATTAAGAAGACACGAGGAGATAGAAAGACCTTCCATGCTCATGGATTGGAAGAATTAATATTGTGAAATTTGCCATCAATATACAAATTCAATCCAATTCTAATCAAAACTCAATCACTGTTTATCAGTGATAAAGAAAAAGAAGAATTATACAAAAATTCATATGTCAGTAAATAAAAACATGGTAGATAGCAAAACCAATCCTGAGCAAAATAAATACTCCCACGCCATACTTTATTTCAAATAAATCAAAGGAGCATAGCACTCTCACAATAACAGGTATGTGGCTCAGTGGGATAGAATAGATGGCCCAGGGGCTTCAGAGGTGATTTAGCTGCTATGGTGTTTGCATGCAAAGCCTAATGAACCAGGTTTGATTCCCCAGTGCCCATGTAAAGCTAGATGCACAAAGTGTTGCATGAATCTGGAGTTTGTTTGCAGTGGCTAGAAGTCCTGGCATGCCCATTTTCTCTTTCACACTCCCTTCTCTGTTTCTGCTAGTAAATAAATAAATACATGAATAAATAACTAAATATTAAAAAAATAGATTGCCCAGATATAATTCCATGCAACTACAGCATCTGTTCTTTGACAAATATGCCAAAAAATACACATAGGAAAAGATGTAGCATCTTCAGCAAAGGGTGCTGGGAAAACTGGAAATCCACATGTGAAAGTGAAAAGTTAAACCCCTAACTCTCACCTTACACACACACACATACACACACAAAAGGACAAACAAATCAACTTCAAATGGATCAAAGAACTTAATGTAAGACCCCAAACTATGATACTGTTAAAGAAAATTGGGGACATACTACAACACATAGGTGTTGAAAAGATTTCCTGAAGAGCGCTCCAGTCACCAGTCACTCAAAGAAATCAGGTCAACATTTGACAATGCTGGGAAAACATGGAATTAAAAAAAAAAATTGTAGCACAAGAAATAGTCAAAGGAATGAAGAGGTGACTTACAGAATGAAAGAAAATCGTTTTCCAACTGTACACCTGACAGAAGATTAATGTATGCATATAAAAGGAACTCAAAAAACTTAACATTCAGAAAATGAATAGTGAGTTCTCAAAGAAGAAATACAAATGGCTAAGAAATAACTTAAAAGTGTTCAGCATCCTTAGATCTGCAAATAATATATATATATATATTTAAAACCAACAAATGCTGGGAAGTATATGGGGAAATTTGTGAGGTTTTAATAAAGTATCATATGATAACCTATCATATGATCCAGATATAATACTCCTGGGCATGTACCTACTGTTAGGACTCTGCAATTTACTTCAGAGATTTCTCAGCCATGTTTTATGCTACTATATTCATAATAGCTATTAAACAGAATCAGCCTAGATGCCCATAAATTGATGACTCGACCATGAAGATGTTGTACATACAGAAAATGTGGAGGTATTTGGTAGTAAAGAAAAATGAAACTGCAAAACTTGCAGGAAAATGACGGAACAAGGAGAGATCATACTGAGTGAGGAAAACCCAGATTCAGAAACACAAATATCATGTGTCCTTTCTCATTTGTGGGTCCTGTCTTCAAATTTCTGGATTAGTAAATAAAAGTCAGTATGGATATTTGCAGTGGCCTGGAAGCTGGAAAAGAGTCTGTTGTAGAGTGGAGTTTGTGCTGTGGGGACAGAATAGCACAATATATATTAAAGTAGAGGGGGTAATAGGAGGGAATCTTTGAGCAGGATAAGATTGAGGGGATGAGGAAGGGATGGGGTTGAAGAGAGGATGAACCAAAATTTAGGACATAGGAATATGGAAACCTATCACTGATTAAATCAACTTAAAATATGTTTTCAAAGTGTTTCAATGAAAGTCCTCTACATGGAGGGATAAAGCTATTTCCAGAAGCCATGAAGGGTATCAATCTAAAATCCCAGGGGCAGAGATGAGCTACCTTCCAATGTGTGTTTGGATAGGGTAGTTACAAGGGCTCCTAAGACAATATTGACTGTTGACATTCCCCTTGGTTGGCTACCATTACTAGAAAATTAATTCCTACTGCTAAACTCACCTCATGTTTCCGTTGTAGGAAGTAAAGAAACCAAGCTGTGCCCAAGCTGCAAAGATTCCTATCTGCTAGCTTTCTTGGTACTACAAGTTGCTATGTAATTTGCTTGGGGAGAAGAGTCATTAACAATACTGTCCATCTGTAAACCCTACGTGCTTCATAACTAACCCACAAGGCAAGATGTGTCTCGGTGCAACAGTGGCAGGAAAGTTATGAGAGTTACCAATTACTCTCTGATTGGATTTGAGCCCTTCTGTACAGGAGGGAATCTCGTGCCTTGTATAACAAATCTGTACAAAAGTCTCTAGCTAGGGATACAAGTCCTAGGTGAGGAACCCAATAATGTGACTATGCTAATTTGACAACATATCTAACTATCTTTTAAATACCTATGTTTGTTCTCATAGATTAATGCTATTTTAATCTCTACCAATTTCCTTATACAAATGATAGAAAAGGTGACAGAGTTCCACACATGTCAATGTTACCAAAAATACAAGTAGTTTATGTTCAGCCTTGACAATGGCATCTAACGCACTCCCTCTAAGGGTAAAGGAAAATCACAGAGGAGGGATGGAAAGAAAGTAAGAACAGGAGGATGAGGGGGAGCTATGGGATATGTACGAAGGAGGTATGCATGAGGCCTCACTGTCCAGAGTAAATAGCAGAAACTGTTGATTTCTGGGAGAGAGAAAGTCATGTCTTGTAGTGGTGTAGCCACACATTTTCAAGGACATAACAACTACCTGCCCATGGTTATGAAAGTTATCCCTGATTTAAATCAGTGGTCCAAAAAGAAAATAAAATCCAGAAAGTATGGGAGTATGATGGACACCTAATTGAAGAAGAGTCTAGTGGGAAGGGAAAGTGAGAGGTTAAGTGGAGGGATGAAAGTGCATTGGAAAAAATTTTTACAAATGCAAGATCTCTCATTCAAAATTGAACAATGATGGTCTAAATTGTCTATTGTAAATAATGAAAGTAACTTTCCTAAAAAGTGAGCAATGGACTATAGTTATAATAATGTTCTATAAAAATTTTAATGGTTAAAAGATGATAGAAGCAGAAGATTGAATCTACTAAAAATGAAAGTATTCCATACAATGTGTTTCAAATGTAAAGGCAAAAGTGTATTCTGATGTGTTAAAAAGAAAGAGCCAAAGCCGGGTGTGGTGGCGCACGCCTTTGATCCCAGCACTCGGGAGGCAGAGGTAGGAGGATTGCCATGAGTTCGAGGCCACTCTGAGACGACATAGCTAATTCCAGGTCAGCCTGGACCAGAGTGAGACCCTACCTTGTGAAAAAAAAAAATAAAGGAAGAAAGAAAGAAAGAAAGAAAGAAAGAAAGAAAGAAAGAAAGAAAGAAAGAGCCAATGATGTATAAAGTGTTTTTCAATAAATTAAGTTAAAATCATGTCCATGCCATGTAAATTAGCAGACTGGACTGCAGGTAAGTATAAAAATATACCATGTGGGGCTGAAGAGATGGCTTAGTGGTTAAGGTGCCTGCCTCCTAAGCCTAAGAACACTGGTTCCAATCTCCAGTGGTTCCAATCTCCAGGTCCCACATTTAGCCAGATACAAAGTGACACAAGGGCTCAATGCCTCACTTGCCCACAAGAGAGTGCACACATCTGGAATTCGTTCACAGCAGCTGAGAGACTGCTGGCGTGCCCATTCTCTATCTGTCTCCCTCTCCCTCTCTCTCTGTTTCTCTCTGTGTCTCTCTCCAAAAACAAAAAAAAAATTAAATATATATATATACCATGTGTTTAAGGAACAGACATATAAAACAACAAAAACTATTGAGTAAATAAGACTGTACCTAGATAATAGTAAAGAGTAGATGAACACAGCAGGAAAATATGCATAAGCTGTAATGTACAACAAGCACAAGTAAGAAGGGCAAGGTGCCTGCATCAAAGAGATGAAGAGGAGAGACTTAAGCAATGAGTAAGAACAGGGTTAGTGATCCAGTTACTTGGGCTCTTAAGCCTGAGGACATCCATTGCTTTGGGTTCAAATAACAAGCCATATCATTATGCAATTCTACATCTAATGTCTTAAAATGATAATTCAACAATACAATTATAAGTGATTGCATAAGCAAAAATAAAAAGGATTAGGAGCTCATCAAAAATACCCAGATGGCCGGGCGTGGTGGCGCACGCCTTTAATCCCAGCACTCGGGAGGCAGAGGTAGGAGGATCGCTGAGAGTTCGAGGCCACCCTGAGACTACATAGTTAATTCCAGGTCAGCCTGGACCAGAGTGAAACCCTACCTCGAAAAACCAAAAAAAAAAAAAAAAAAAAACCCAGATGCAGCCGGGCGTGGTGGCGCACGCCTTTAATCCCAGCACTCGGGAGGCAGAGGTAGGAGGATTGCTGTGAGTTCGAGGCCACCCTGAGACTACATAGTGAATTCCAGGTCAGCCTGGACCAGGGTGAGACCCTACCTTGCAAAACCAAAAAAAAAAAAAAAAAAAAAAAAAGATGCTGTATTTTCACAGTTAGGTTCAGGCAGGCAAGCAACAAATTTGCAAACAGAGATATTTCCACAGCAGGGATCCTGGACTTTAGGCAAATGGTTCAGGCTGCAGATTGAATCATGGGAATTAGAAATTTTGATATTTTTTTTCTTGGCATGATGATGCATGTCTTTAATCCCAGCTTTTGGGAGACTGGGGTAGGAGGATCGTTATGAGTTCGAGGCCAACCAGAGACTACGTACTGAGTTCCAGGTCAGAATAGGCTACAGTGAGACCTTACTTCAAAAAGCTATAAAAAGAAATTTTGATAATTTTTAAAACTGTGGGACTAGATGAGACTATGTAGGTATCAAGGACATAGAGACCATAGACATCAAGGAGATGGCCCTCTGTACCAGTGGACCTGCAGGGGAAATATATTAATTTATTTCCATGTTTTCATGATTATTTATCATTTTGGGGACTTTGCAGGAAATTTGCTTTTGTAAAAAATCTTGAATTAATTCTATTTGTCTTGGTGACTCCCTTTTTAGCACACCATTCTATAGTGTATCCCAAGTCCATTGAGGATTTATACTAGCATGTTGTCAACAGTGTCTAAATTCTGCCAGTGTTTAATATGTGGCCAAACATTAATGAAGCAACAGAATAGAGCACCCAGAATTGTGGGAGAAAGATGAATGGGATATCTACATATATCTAAATCTATATCATCTATATCATCTTTATGTCTCTCTCTCTTACTCTTTCTCCAGCTAAAACATTTATAAACAATTCTAACTCGAAGGTGCATCTAGGTTTTCTTCCAAACTATCTAATATTACTTTTAAGAGATTTCAAAACAACATTCATCATATTAGGTATAAAAGCATTAAAAATGATTTATCAGCATAATCATTCCCTCACAGGACAAAAGAAGTTGACAGTAGGAATGAGCATTAATTATTCTTGATACCCATTTCTCTAACACAGAAGGCCTAGCCCACAGCAGGTATTCACCACACGCTGGAATGACGTGGAGAAGCATGGACCATGGTTGCTCTCATTCATGAAATGCAGAAGGTGGAATTTTAGATGAACTTTGGACATTCTCAGGAGCAATATGATTTTGCATTTAGATTTTTGTAGAAAAATATTCAGAGTATTTCAAAGTGGTTTTGAAATGGGTTGATAACTCATTTTGTATGTAAGTTTGAATGTTACCCCAGCGGGCAGAATGCATCAGCATTCATCTCAGAAAGGAAGTGTAGGATATCGTTTTCCCCATAATTCCTACACAAGTAATCAGTTCATGGGGTGGGGAGGATAAACTAAGATTTCAAAATAATATAATTTAAATTGCTCAGTATTTGTCAAATGAATAATTTTTCTAGCAATGGCTTGTTAGTTTCTGCAAATGGATTTTGTTCTAAAAACATAAGTGCTTTGCTTATTCTTATATTTATTGTTGTGCATAAAGTCATCTGGAGGCCAGTCTCAAAGACAGATTTTAATAGGAAGAGAAAAGAGAAGATACATGCTATTTTCATTATAAGCCTACTGTCCTCACCATGTGAGGAAAAAAAGCTGCCCATTCTGCCAGTCATTTATTGTTTTATGATTTAAACAACCCTCACTGGGTTCTAAAATTTTTCACTCACACACATTTAATTCATTTTCTCTGGAAACCACCATAACTTCATTCTCTAGAGACCGGGACTGCAATCAGTTCCTGTAAAAGCCTATTTGTAATACTCTCTTGCTCAGTTATAGGTATAAAACACAATAATGTATCCTCTTAACCCAAGGGCAAAACATTTTCAGCATGTGTGGTTTGATTAATACCAGACTCTGACGGGGAATCGATTGGCTAGAATATTACATATTCAATTCCATCTTGGCTTAAATTTTCAATAACAAATATACCTGTGTTATTTTCAGTGTGATGCAAAACTTTCATGTTTTTCTACCTACACACAGTGCCATGTTTCTGATCAGGAAATATGACCTGAATCCTATCTTTGCTAAATTTGCTGAAGATATTATAACAAGAAAGTCTTATAGAATTAATCTGGTGATAATTAGTGTGCTAAAAACAATGCACTAAATCATTTCAATATCTCTTCTCATAAACATAAATGTAATTTAAATGTATTATTTCTAGTAAGCAATTCCTTCTGGTGTGGACATGTAGGTATATTTGGAGGAACAGTAAATCATATAATATTACTCACTACCATAAATGTTTTTATCCTAATGTTAGTATACTTAAGGAGCTATAGAGTTATTAAAAGTTAGTAGGTTGCTATTACTCTTTAAAGATCACTGCTATTCATTTAAAATTTTCTAATAAAATATAAATATGTGGAATTTTACATTAATTACAAAAACAAAAATTTGGGCTTAAAGGATAAAGTGCTTCTCACACAACTCTAAGGATCTGAGTTCAGATCCTCTGACCCCATGTAAAAACTAGAAGCTGTGGTAAACTTCCATAACCCCAGAAGCAAGGTTTAGACTGGAAACTTTTCTGTCTTGGAATAGCATGGCAAAGAGAGCAGGAAAATAAGAGAAGCTGGCTTCTATGAAGTGGGAGATGAGGGTTCCTAAAAGCTGTCTTTCTGACCATTCATGCTGGCACACACACACACACACACACACACACACACACACACACACACTAATTGATCAGTTAATTAAAAAGCAAAGAAAATTTGTGTACTTATCAAAAACTAAAGAAAAATGAACCAACCAAAGAAAAACTATAACCCAAACAAGAAAAAAAAAGAAAAGAAAATTGCAATACACACAAAGGTGTTTGTGTTAACTCTCCATTACTATAGCAATATTCTTATAGTACATTTTTTTAAAGAAGAAAGATTTGTTTTGGCTCACAGTTAGAAGTTACATTCCACATTTGGACACATCACTCAATCTCAGAAACAGAGAAAGAGAAAGAAAGGCCAAGGTGATAACATCCTCTTCAAGAATGTATAGTCAACTGCCTATCTTCCTTCAAGCACATCCCAATTCTTACAAGTCCCACCTCGTAAGAGCACCACAGGCTAAGGATCAAGCCTGGAAAATGACTTTTTTCTTTTATTCCTGAAGAAATGATTCAGTAAAAGATTAAAATAAAAACAAGAAAGAAAACAGAGAAAGCAATGCATCTTAAAAATGCTTTGTGTCATCAGCTGTGACCTTGAGACTGGAGATGAGAATTGGCTTTAGATGGGAGGATGGAAGATGGCTCAGATGTTAAGGACACTTACCTGCATAACATTGCCAGCCTACATTCAATCCTCCAGCTACTCATGTAAAGCCAAACTCAAAAGTAGCACAGGCACCTGGTACACACACACACACACACACACACACACATACACACACACACACAAACTTGTGCATCTGACTTTATGTGGGTACTAGGGAATGTAACCTGGGCCAGCCGACTCTGGAAGCAGGCACCTGTAACCATTGAGCCATCTCTGCAGCCCAAATATTAAACTATGTATATTTTGTCACAATAAAATAAATGAAAACAAAAATTAGGTAAAGAGATTGGCCCTAGATAGGAGTATATTTCTTCTTAAAAAGAAAAATTGAATTCTGGAAGTTGTACCTAGTTGCATGAGCTGCAGAATTCATAAACCCCTTACCTTGAAAGATGAAACTTCTGTTTTAGATACAATTCCTACTGCATGAGTATGCATTTTGTAATGAAATTAAAAGATCTTATTTTTGAGAAATATGAAAACAAAATAACAGTGATAATTCATCTTCAAAAAACATCTTATGAGGGCTGGAGAGATGGATCAGCAGTTAAGGTGTTTGCTTTCAAAGCCTGATGGTCTGGGTTCAATTCCTTGAATATAAATAAATAAAAATATATATTATATTTTATGTATTTATTAATTTGAGAGACAGGGAGGGGCAGATAGAGAATGGATGCACCAGGGTCTCCTAGCCACTACAAACAAACTCCAGACTTATGCATCACCTTGTGTATTTCACTTTACATGAACAAGCATCTGGTAAGCAGCAATAGGTGTTCCATGCAAAAATGAGCTTCCAGAACTGGGGAGATCAGCCCAGCTACCCAATCCTCATGGGAACACGTGGGCATTGGATGTGATGTGCATAATACCATCTTAATATAACAGAATAATCATGACCAGCCTAATGGCTAACTGCCCACCTTTTAACCAGAAAGTTTCACAGTAGGTAAAATTGTTTATATTAACAGAACAGGCACTGATCTCATTGGACCTCTGCCCTATATATGATTTCCTGACAACTGATGGGGTGTTGTTATACCAGGGAAAATTTGTCCTATAGCATTACCTGACTCTTGAGAGGGAAGGCATGCCTCCAATGTACCACCATTGTTGTTTAAAGGCTTTCCAGAATTTAAACAATCTTTCCTGGAAGGGGGTAGTGAGAGGATGGGATAATAAGACTGCAGACTGCATGCTAATTAAACATAAAGAACTTGGGAAAGTGAAAAAAAATACAAGATGAACAAGGCCCTTACCCAAGGTAAAAATAACAGAACATTGCTGAGGAGAGGAGATTCTTCAGTGGAACTGCCTATAATGTGGACATAGAGCTCAAGAACTGTAGCTTTTGTGACTCATTATCCATGCTAGGAAGGATTTTTCAGTAATGGAACTGCCATTAAGTTCATAAACTCCTGTAAGTAACTTCCATAAACTCTCTGGGATCTGCTGCTGCTCTCATATCTGGACTGAAACAACATTTATTCATGTCTCTTCATGATATACCACCCAACAAAATACTTCACTCTGGGAGTAAGTAGCCCATGGAAAATGTGGTCAAGATTAAACTAGCATATCCCTCCAGGTTGGATGAGTTTTACAGTGTCATTATTTGCTTACAAACTGCCAGGAGAGAATTGCCTTGGACAGTTCAATTTGGTTATGGACCACATGCACTTGACTACCAACATGTCAGGCAAGATAAGTCTACATTGTTAATATTGGCACAATTGTTCCAGGTGCAAATAACTGCTTTCTAATTTTTATTTAGGCCTTCAACCATAAGAGGCAACTGATATTTGGTAAGTTAATCAGAAAAAAGTCCTATGGATTTAGAGTTCCTGGACTCCGGAGAGGGAAGGCCACTGCTAACGTTCTGATGAGAGATGTTATGTGTCTTTCAAAGTGACTTTAAAAATTTGTGGTTACACTCAGTTTTCTGCTGTTCTCTAACTTGTTCACGAAAACTTCATCTTTGCTGCTGAGGCTGAGTACTGTGGAGATTCATAATCAGTTAAACTTCTTAGGGTGAGAACATACAGTTGCTTTGGCCTAGTGATCCTATACTTAGCAAATATGGCTAGAAATAATCCAAAATCTCTATCTCCGTCTCCAAGACTCAGTGAATACCATAGAGCAAAGGGCAGAAAGAGTGTAAGAACTAGAGAAATAGGGAGAATACTGGCTAGTAATTTCATCCGAATTAAATTACGTTTTCTAGAGAAAGGTAGAAGGCACATAAGACTCTGGAAGCTAAAAACCTCACAAACCTTAGGAAACTCATGAATTTCCTAGTTTCACAAGCCTTTTCCCTCAAGGTTATGAAAGCAGTAAACAATTGCTGAGGCGTCATGTCTGCCTGCACTTGTGCAGCAAGCTTCTAGGAATAGCCATTATGACTTATCACTCAAATTGGGGTGGGGTATCAGTGACACAGCTGTGTTTGAGTCACCCCTGCTCCTGAAAACAGCCCCTCTCCAATGCTTCTGTATGTAACCCAGCAAACTCATTCATTCACAAAGCTACACTTGGTGGAATATATATATATATTGGTTTTTCTCTTCAGGAAAAATCACAAGACAATAGCAGAATAAAATAACTGAGATATTTTTAATTGTAGTTCCTGGGCAAAAAAAAAAAAAAAAAAAAAAGTTGCAATGTGAGCAGGAGACAGTTATTTTACCTCAGGTCATATGAGGAAAGTGGAATGGAATGAAGAGTCAGGAGAGAGGAGGGAACAGGGGAAGCGAGGGTGGGTGAGGAGAAGAAGAAAGTAAGGTTGTTTGACAGCTAGCAGCAGAGATGATAAGATTAAGAGAACAGATGATAGACTATGGGTCAACTTAATTTTGTGGGCAAACGCCTGAGAGGTATGGTTAAATGAAGCAGAAGGAACATCCTAGTCCACTTGGCAGGAGATTCATTAAGTTCCTGGTTCTACTTATGGCTTGAGCCCCTTATGTGTGATGCAAAAGTAGAGACTGAGTCATGGGTGAGTATACCCAGCCTCTGATGTGAAATAATTACACTTATATTCAAAATGGAAGCTGAGGCAAGATGACATCATAATAAGATATAGCATAATATTCTAATGTACACAATCAAAATCGTAATGAAAACATAAATAATTAAGAAACATACAATAAATTTAAAAAAAAGAGAGATTAAGAGGAAACAAAGGAATGTGAAAAAAAATCAGTAGCCCAGTGAATGAACAGATGGATAATGGCCATGTTTTGGAATCTAATGTTAGGTAGGGCATTTCAGTGCTGACAACATTTAGACCAGATATCCTGAGTTTTTGTTTGTTTGATTAATTTGAAGATTCAAATCAATTTCCTGATATCACTGCTGATTTTAAAAACCAGTGATTTTTTACTTATATAGCTAAACTGTAATATGTCAGGCAGTACCAGTACAATGGCTTTAAGTAAAAATAGAAAACTAAATGGAGCCAGGTGTGGTAGCATACACTTTTAATCTCAGTACTTCAGAGAAGGCCAAGGTAGGAGTCTCACTGTGAATTCAACGCAAGCCCAAGACTATGTAGTGAATTCCAACTCAGCCTGGGCTAGAGTGAGACCTTATCCTGAAAACCCAAACCAAGCTAAAACAAAACAAAAGATGATGGAATGAGTTTCCACTAACCTTTGAACATAAAATATAGTGTAATGAAATGTCTGCAAAAAGATATTTATGGTTATGCTGAAAAATGAGAAAAAACTGTGTGTTTATAGATTTTGCAACTTTGGAAGAAAGGCAATTGGGAGCATGCTATTGAAGGAGGTGTGAGGACCCTAGCTGCATATAAATATGATAAATACTTAAATTTATATAAGCAGCATGCAATATAAATATTTAATATTATACTTAATATTTATACAACTAGAAAACCTCAAAATACCCTGTATGTTTGCAATAAATTTTCTTGATTAGAGACTTTAAATACCATCTCATTATTCATAATTAAAATACCATCTCCACCAACTAATGTATGTCCTACATCTCCAAGGACTGGAACTTTGTAATACAGTACAATACTAATAAGCTTACATAATAGCATCATGGGATGCTTCCAAATACAGTGAGTTAGAATATTTTTATTACGCATACTTCTAAAAAAATAAAACTGACAAAATCTTAAGAGGAAAAATAGGAATCATAAAATAAAAGATTATCTCTCTCCACATTGCCATTTCCCTTTGCCTATACTACTGTGATTTTCCTGCTCCTAGAACATGAAGGCACGTTGTCTCTCTTCTCTCTCTCCTCTCTCTTTCCTCTCTTTCCCCTATCCTCTCTTTCCTCTCTCTCCTCTTTTTCCTTTCTCTCCTCTCTCTTTCCTTTCTCTCTTCCATCTCTCATCTATCTGTCATATATCTATCAACCCTTTATCTTGTCTCTTGGCATTATAATTCTATTTTTCTCTATCTTCAATAGGATACTATGCATACATAAGTATATGAAAAAGGAAGAAGAAGTAGCTCAATAATTTAAATAATATATGTAGTGCTCCCTGATCTATCCAGAAAGAGGTGAATATTTATACTAACACTGGCTTTCTCAGTGTATATCTTTGATAAGGAACATTATGAGAGTGTAGTAAAAGCAGGGGCAAAGAGATGTGTGTCAGAAACTCAAAGTCTAAAAATATATTATTTGTGATTAGTTTATAGTTTGCTTCTAAAAAATTAGGCTTTATATTTGCATATATTTTAATTCCAACAATGAACTGAAAATATAATAAAATATTGTAATATATCCATCAATTATCCATTGCATATTTTATGTAAATAATGATACTTTATTGCCAAATAATGAAAAATGCAGATCCCATATCAGTAATTTAGATTTCACTGTTCATGTTTCAATGCATAACAGTATCTTCAGAATTTCATGATTACAAGTAAGTTCCAAGGTTCGTGACAGAAGAACCTCTCAGGGCAGGTAGAGTGACCATTCATAGCATAGCCACAGCACACTATCATATAGCTTTCTTTATTTCCACTGCTTCTGTTAGTTTCACATCTATATCACTATTTGTTTTCTGTCTCAAAACAGTCTGTGATTGTTCTGCATAGCTAAGAAGGGATTATTTTTAAACCTCCTTTGACTATCTGGAAATGTAGACAAAAAGAGAAAATTTTAATGAAAGAACTTCCCTCACTTGTTATTCAGATGCATTTGAAAGGCATTTTAAAAGACTGCACACTTAATACAGGTTGACGATTTTTTTCTCAATATCCTTAACAAGATTTCTCCACTCTGCGGCTATCCTTTGTGAGAATCAAGAGGTGTTTACAGATACGCTCAGGCAATTTTATACCACAATTGCACTGAATTATTTTCCATTAAGTCTTTGGAATTATGTCATTTCATTTCAAATGTACAAATTAACACAACTATACAATAATTAATTTCATTGTTATTCCATACTAACTATAACTTATCATAAAGTTTATACCTTCTGGGTCTTATGTTAATGATGATGCTTTAATATCTCAGGGTTGAATTTGGTCCTGAATAACATTATTTTGAATATAGCAATATAATGTTTGTATATAGTGTTTAAGAAATTATTGTTGATTTGCATCTATGTAGAAAGGAGCATTGTGTATAACCTTCACTAAGGTTCCCTTCTATACCATATCATCCTAACAGATAATCTGAATTACATTTTTGCTAAAAGAAATGCCATCAATTTGGACAATGGAGAATAAGAAGTATTGGATACCCACCTGAGGCAAAAGGCAAGACCCTGTTGCTGAAAACATCATATGCTGCTGACACAGAGCGTGGAGAGACCTGGCCTGGAATTCAGAAGAAAGCCAGACCCCAGAAAGTTAGCCTGTCTAATTCTGGAAAGAGCTGCATGAGCTACTGGGGGAAAGTGGCCAACAATGGTCTGAGCAACCAGAGGTCTAAGCTACTCAGAAGCAAACACCCTGACAGGATGTACATGCAAGTGCAATAGTGGCATATGTCTTGGTGGGTAAGCAACAGCTTTCTGATTGACTAAGAGATCCACTCAGTGTAAAGGAACCCATATCTGGAACTGGGGACCAGATCAGAATCCTATGGAGACAAAGATCCTCCAGTGTCAAGCTCTCACTAGGCTTTGGTTAAAAGAGGGGTTATATATATCAAATCCCCCCCCGCAAATTAGCTATGCTTATCCCATTTAAACTATGCTGACTCACTTTCAGTTGGAGAATCTGTTCTTCTTTTTCAGAAGGTAGCAAAACCTGAGGAGATGAACCACCCCTGCACGTCAGCCAAGCCACAGATGAAACCACACAGGAACTGAGGAGAAAAGCAAGAGAGCTGCTTCCATGGTGAACTTAATAATCAGTGCTAGGGTGAAGGAGACAGGCACTGAGCATACTCTACACTTACAAAGCAGAGACCCAGAAGTTCCTAAGAGCTCATCACTGAAGTAGATTTATTTATTTCTGTTTATTTATTATTATTATTTTTATTATTTATTATTATTATCACGTCTTGCACATTAGCTAAAAGGTCATCAAGAGTGAACTGGCTCTGACAAAGGGACTGCTGGGCTATTATACCACAAAGTATGCACCAGTAACACCTCTTCCAGCAAGGTTCCTCCTTCTCAAATGCCATCAGATGAGGATGCAGTCTGAAGCTTAATAAAAATATTTGAGGCAATAAGGGACACTATACATTCAAGCTATCACATTCAGTTCCTGACCCCATAGACTCATAACCATGTCATGATAAAAAGTACATTCAGTCATATGGTAAAAGTTCCATAGTATACTGGTTGCAACACTGTTTAAACGTACAAATCCAGAGTCTCTTCTGAGTCAGTTTCATAACTCTTAGCATGTAAAATCAAAACACAAGTAATATACATCAAACACATAATGGCACAGAGCAATCATTCTCACTGCAAAAAGAAGCCATAACAAAAGGCAGGATAAATGCAAGATAGAAAACAAGCAAGGCGCTGAATGTGGTGGCACATGCCTTTAATCCCAGCACTTGGAGGCAGAGGTAGCAGAATCATTGTGAGTTTGAGGACACCCTGACATTACATAGTAAATTCCAAGTCAGCCTGGGTTACAGTGAGACCCTATCTAGAACTACAAAAAAAAAAAAAAAAAAAAAGATGAAGACGAAGAAGAAGAAGAAAGAAAGAAAGAAAGAAAGAAAGAAAGAAAGAAAGAAAGGAAGGAAGGAAGGAAGGAAGGAAGGAAGGAAGGAAGGAAGGAAGGAAGGAAGGAAGGAAGAAAGAAAGGAAAAAAAAGAAAAAAAAACTTTAAGCCAGGTACATCAAGTGGTTCGTGCCCCTGGAGTTCATTTGCAGTGGGTAGAGGCCCCTGTGTGCCCATTCACTCTCTTCATCTGCTCCAATCTCTCTCTCAAACAAATAAAAATAATTTTAAATAAAATAAAAAAAAAAAAACTTCTTTAATATATTTTTAAAAGAAAGAAAATAAGCAGGGCAAATGTGAAATAGTGCTATACCATGTCTGCCATTTTAGACGAATGATAAAATGTTTGGGTTTCAAATTCCACTCCTCCAGCCTTAACAGCTTGCTTTCCAGGCAAATCCACTCAGACTAGAGTGAGCAGTTTTTCTTGGTAGCCATTCATTAGTCCTTCTATCTCCCAAATCCTGGGATCTCCACTGCAATTCAGAGTACATCTTCATGATTTCATGTCATGTTCTCATACAGCCTCTAGGCAAGTACATCAACATTGTCCCATATTGCCAGCGGACATCTCCAAAAAACTGTGTTGCAAATTTAATGACCCTCTGCTTTCTGTATCTGTTTTTCTTCCAAAACAAGTACCATTAGGTGATGCTATCCAAATTCTGTTAATCCAAGGGGGAATAAAGTCAACTTTGATGAGCCAGAACCTCCTTGAAAAGTCCTCCTTACCCCCTTCTTTCTAGAAAAATCATCACTATTCCTGCTGGCCAAATGCAGAGCTGCTTGCTCATTTTCAGGGGTGATATCATGCAAACAGTTACAGCTACAGCTGCTGTAATCTCTGTGCCTAGAATCCAAACCTGAACATATTTCCTCCATCACTTCCATTGCTTCTAAATTCAACTTTGAACTTTAAATTTGATCAAGTTCTCAAAAATATTGGAGAAGAGCCAACCTCCAACATAAACTGCTTCTAGCCCAGTTCTGACAAAGTCTGCTTTTCATTTCTAAAACATCTCAATCCAAGCTGCTATCATCCACTGTTCTCTCCTCCTTCTGATCCTTGAAATCCTCACCATCATGTCTCAGTTTTCTCTGCTTACAGCACTGTAAGATTTCTCTAATCCAATGTTCTAAATTCTTCCTCATTCCTAACAAAGAACAAAAGCCACATGGTCAGGTTTCTGATAGTAGCCATATCACATTTTGGTACTAATTTTCTATGTCTCTTTCCTTCTCATTTCTGGAACAAAATGCATGACTAGAAGCAGTTTATGGTAAGGAATTGTTTATTTCAAGCTTGAAACTTTGAGAGAATTTCTTATCTTGGAAGGATAAAGCCGAAGCTGGGCCTCACATCTTGCACATCCCTTGGAAAGTAGCCGCAAGAGTGAACTAGCTCTGGCAAGGGTTAGCTGTGCTTATTTATAAACAACCCGTAGCCTTCTCCCAGAAACACCTTCTCCAGCAGGATTCCAACTCCCAATCTGGTATCAGATGGGGATGGAGTATGAGGTTTACTCACAACACTTGAAGCTATGGGGGATGGGCCCTTTACTTGAGAAATGCCACAGATATTATAGCAGTTAATAAAAACTAGGTTGCTTCAAGAGTAGTTGGTTCTCCCCTATTTCCATAAGATAAAAACCCAATAATATATAAGTATCAGCAAGACAATATTTCCTTTGAGAACTGGGTAAGAATCTCTTGTTACCTCTTCTAACCTCTGTCAATCCTGAGAAGTCACTGGAATGTGGAGCTAAACTCTTGTATCTTCAAACCTCCATCTTTACTTTGTTTTGTCCTTTCATAAACAGACATTGGATTCAGTACCAATCCTAAACCCAAAATAATGATTTCTCAAAATAGTTAACTAATTATATCTTTAAATATTTTAAACCCAAATATGGTCACATTCTAAAATTCCAGGTAGACAAAAGTGTGTGTGTGTGAGTGGCATGAAACTAACCAGCTCCCTGAATATGATCAATAACGCAAGCAAAATTAACAGCTTTTAAAAAATTAATATTTTGAAGTTTGAAATGATTTAATTGAAATTGAAAATTTCCTAAGGTGTATTTAGGTCCATAATATGCATTTACAGTATTTAAAATCCTAAATAAGCTTATTCCTATTTGGAGGAATGAAAATAAACACACAGACATATACACATCCTTTTACAAGGGTGATTGTTAGCAAAATTATGGCACTCAATGGAATTAAATTCCAAATCAGTGAAATACAAGACCAGATTTTACATTACAAAGCTAGAAAGAATAATAACAACTTTCTATTTCTACTTTATAATTTGCAGTCAACAAAAATAAGGATAAAAGTTATTAACATTTTCCAAATCACAGAGTCAATTATTGACAAGCCTGGAATCACAACATGCATGATTTTATTTTTTTTAATATTTTATTTTTATTTATTTATTTGAGGGGGGGTAATGGGCCTCCAGCTGCTGCAAACAAACTCCAGATGTATGCACCACTTTGTACATCTGGCTTATGTTGGTCCTGGAGAATCATTAAACCTGAGTCCTTTGGACTTTGCAGGCAAGTGCCTTAACTGTTGAGCCATTTCGTCAACCCACATGATTTTATTTTAAACTAATTTTACAGTTTTCTGCTACTTGTAAGCTATAAGACCTTTTTTTTTTTTTTTTTTTTTCCCCTATAGACAGTATCTGTGGTGGTTTAATTCAGGTGTCCCCCACAAACACAGGTGTTTTGTTTGCTGGGTTCCCAGCTGATGGAGATTTGGGAGTTTTTGCCTCCTGGAGACTGTGTGTTGTTGGGGGCAGGCTTGTGAGTATTATAGCCAGTGTCCTCTTGCCTGTGTTTGGCATACTCTCCTGTTGCTACTGTCCACCTTACATTGGCCATGGGGTGATGTCCACCCTCTGCTCATGCCATTGTTTCCCCCTGCCATCATGGAGCTTCCCCCTCAAGCATGTAAGCCAAAATAAGCATATTTTTTTTCCCCACAAGCTGCTCTTGTTTGGTGATTTCCACTAGCAATGCAAACCTGACTGCAACAGTAGAATTGGTACCAGGAATGGGATCATTTGCTACTAGACACCTGACTGTGTGGCTTTGGCCTTTTGGAGCTGATTTTTCAAGAGGAATGTGGAAGGATTTGAAACCTTGGCTAAGAGACACCTTGTAGTGCTGTAAGTACAGCTTGATGGACTATGCTGAATACAGGAAGAACTATGGACTGTGAAATTTGGCTTATGAGGGTGAGATAAAGCTTTGCATGGACTTGGCTGAAGCAGTTTGTATGAGCAGCTTGCTGTTTTGCCTCTGTCCTGAGAATTTGTGCAGGGTTGAATTGCATAGAAATGGACTGGTGTGTTCAGAAGCATATGGCACAGAAATAAAATCTTTGGGCAGAAACTGCTGGCCATTCAGCTGCAATTGAGAGATTACGACCTTTGAGATTGGGCCAGCTGACCTGAACTCAGGCAACAGGAAGAACATGGACTCTTTTGAAGATGCCTGAGTGCTCAAGAAATGTCCTGTTCTTCAAGGTCTGCCTTATTCCCCTCTGGATTAACAAATTTTCACCCTATCTGGTATTGTGGAGTATAAGAAATGCAGGAAAGAGAGGGTCATTGAGGTTGCAACACAGTCTTGAGGTTTTGGAAACGACCATGGGCTGTGTGAAGCAGGTTTGCTGGATGCCTGCATGGAGACCCTATGGAGCCGTGAAGATTAACCATGGGTTGCAGTGGAGACTCAGTGGAGATGCCAGGACCATGAGATGGCTGACAAGGAGAGCTGCTGGCCCTGGATAAAGTTTTCCAGGACTGTCAGTACCCTAGCTGGAGGTGGAATTGGAACTCCAGAGACTTGTTGCTGCTTAGAATTATCAGACTTGGAAATTTTTCACTGACTAGAGTTGTTGGACTTGGAGAAACAGAGTTTGATATTTACCCTGTATCTTGTATTGGTTAAATATTTCTTTGCCATGCCCAATGCCATCTTTCACAGTGTGAATTTTTATTCTGCGCCATTATGGTTTTGGGGGGGTGATTTTTTTTTTTTTTTTTTTTTTTTTTTGTATTTTGGTTCAGTTAAAAGACCTTGGATTATGGGGAAGTTTGAACATCATTGGAATTGATAAAAATTGTGGGGACTTTAAAAGTTGGGTAAATGCATTATAGTTTATATTATGTATGGTTATTAGTTTGTGGGGGCAGGGGCAGAATGTGGTGGTTTGATTCAGGTGTCTCACATAAATTTAGGTGTTCTGGTTGCTGAGTTCCCGGATGATGGAGATTTGGGAGTTAATCCTCCTGGAGGCAGTGTGCTGTTGGGGTGGGCTTGTCAATTTTATAGTCAGTGTCCCCTTTCTGGTGTTTGGTACACTCTCCTGTTGCTATTGTCCACCTTATGTTGGCCAAGGGGTGATGTCCACCCTCTGCTCATGCCATCATTTTCCTCTGCCATCATAGAGCTTCTGCCTTGAGCCTGTAAGCCAAAATAAAACTCTTTCCCCCTGGCCCCCACAAGCTTCATCTTGATTGGGTGATTTTTACCAGCTATGTGACTCTGACTGCAACACTGTCCAATAAAAATTGCCAGGACTTAACTTTCTCTTCTTTGTGATGTTTTAGCTGATTCTATGAAATGTGCTTAACTGCCTTTTTCCCTTACAGTCAGACTTATGGAATGTGGAAATAATGAACTTGTCTTGAGTCTGAAACAGATCCCTCTCTTAGAAAGAAAAGAGCAGGAGCTGGGCGTGGTGGCACACACCTTTAATCCCAGCATTCTGGAGGCAGAGGTAGGAGGATTGCCGAGAATTTGAGGCCACCCTGAGACTACATAGTGAATCCTGGACCAGAGTTAGACCCTATCTTGCAAAACCAAAACCAAAACAAAACAAAAACAAACAAAGAAAAAAAAAAAGATCAGGAAAAACAAACTTATTCTTTGCTTAGGAAAACCAAGCCATAATTTTAAATCCAACATTATGGGAAACAAGGGGAATAACAGGGCCAATGATGCCTGTATTGAAATATTGCTTTAAGAATCAAATTACAGCCAGGTGTGGTGGTGCATGCCTTTAATCCCAGCACCCTCGAAAAATTAAAAAAAAAAAATTAAAAAGAATCAAATTATAGCCAGGCATGGCGGGGCACACCTTTAATCCCAGCACTCAGGAGAAAGAGGTAGGTCAACTTGGACTAGAGTGAGACCCTGCTCGAAAAACAAAAGCAAAAATAAAAACAAAGAATCAAATATCAGACCAGGTGTGGTACCTCATGCCTTTATTCCCAGCACTCAGGAGGAAGAGGTAGGAGGACATCTGTGAGTTCAAGGCCAGATTGAGACTACATAGTGAATTTCTGGTCAGCCTGGGCTAGGAGACCCTACACTGAAAAATCAAACTAAAGAAAAAAAATCAAATGAAGGATAAGAAGATGGTTTAATGGCAAAAGATGCTTGATTTCAAAGTCTGCTGGTCTGGATTCAGTTGCCAAGCCAGATCCAAAAAGTGGTATAAACATCTAAGGTTTGATCACAAGAGGCCCTGCTATGCCCCAACCCCTCTCATACATGGGCAAATGAATGAATAAATAAATAAATAATTTTTAAATAGAAACAAATAAGCCAACATAAGTTATACTGGTTAATAAGTACTATGAAATCAATGTATTTAATGTTCTCTATGTTTCAGCTGATTTTGGAGATCATGACACTAAAATAATCGACATGATCTAAAATATATCAGAATTAAAAGAAATGGGAACAATTATCAGGAATACATGAAGAAAAGAAATTCAGTGTCTATATATAACAATGGCACTTCCTCAGACTGATTCTTTTTGGTTTAAGAGATACATCTGCCATCTGATTGCTTTAAATTCAAGAGCTGGAATGAATCTTACCATTTAATTACTCTGAATTATGATTTTCAACTTTAGTCCATCAGTCTGAGAACTATAGAAACACTCTGTTCTGCTCACCATTCATCGGTTTGGGTCTTTTGTAGGTAATGACAGCCAAAGCACATTGTCAAGTACCCTCAAAAGCCAAACTATGTCCCCTATTTGAGAATCATTAGTTTTCCCTGCTATTTATGAAAATCAGAAAAAAAAAAAAAACAAAAAAAAAAACAAGGAGTATGACTCTTATCCTGTAAACAAGATACACAGTGGATAGAAAAAGAGAGAAAATGAACTAGAATGATGCACTCATATGGATGCACTTAGTTTGATCATTTTCTCTGCCTTTTATTTCATGTGAGACTGGGAACAAATCATTATGGCTAAGTCTTCTAAGAATCTCTGTATTCTCAGAAGTATGAAAAGTCCTGGTTGGTGGAAACTCTTTGAATTCTGGGTGTATAAAATTCAAAAGTGTTTATGAAGACTTGGAGGCAAGTCAAACCCACATGCACATGAACACAAATACATGTGTGTAATAAGAACAAGCCTACTCTTAATTAAGACTCAGTTATTGTTGTGCATAATTTGATTGATTCTTAAAAGATACTCAGAGAGGCCTACAAAACAATATTGTCAAAATACATATCAGCCTTCACCTACATACAAATAACCTGGCAGGGAATTTTAAAATGCCAAATCCCTTTTAATGTTAATTTTCTTTTAAAGTCTGGATTCAGCTTTGCAACAAGCATCATTAATAATTAACACTACATGACTTTTCAGCTCTCTTTTACTTCCAAATATTTGTAACGCTAATTTTTCACATAGTTCCAGAATAACTTCTGTAGCATTCAGCTGTTTCACATTCTCAATTTGCCATTTTCTAATAGTGGATATGTCAACCTCCCTCCAATTATTCTTATTGTGATTCCCCTGTTAAAATTCTGTTATATTTTAAAAATGTATACCAAATGTGAACTCTCTTTCATGATAGAATTTCCTCATAAATTCTCCATTCCTACTGGACAACCCCACCCCCACATTCTTTTTCTTTTTTTTTTTTTTTTTTTTTTTTTTTTTTTTCTTTTTTTTTTTTTTTTTTTTTTTTTTTTTGGTTTTTAGAGGTAGGATCTCACTCTAGCTCAGGCTGACCTGGAATTCACTATGTAGTCTCAGGGTGTCTTCGAACTCAAAACGATCCTCCTACCTCTGCCTCCCAAGTGCTGGGATTAAAGGTGTGCGCCACCACGCCCGACACATTTTTCTTTCTTTCTTTCTTTCTTTCTTTTTAGTTATGGACATACTACATATGTAGTATGTAAGCAGCATATGTTGGTACCATCCTTTCTCTCCCTCCCCCTGTTCCAAAGGGACCCTCCTCACTGGGGATGCAGGTCATCCCCATGGGGATTGTGAGTCATGCATTGTGGGGGCAGCTGTCAGTTATGGGGGAGAGGCAATGTCTCTGTGCATAATGACCCAACTTGTGGCTCTAACAATCTTTCCAACCCTCTTCCACAAAATTTCCTGAGCCATGTTGGGTGCATATTATGTCTACTTCAGTGACGGGCATTGAGGAGCCTCTGGATCTCTGGTTTGGTAGGAGTTGCGAGTCCTTAGTGTCTATCTCCTTCACCCTTGTGCGGACCTCAGATTCACCAAGAAAGCAGCTTTATTTGCCTACCTTTTCATCTTCCTGACCTTATCTTTTGTAATTCGCCCTTCCTAGTAAGTATTCCCTTGAACACACACTTATAGCTCCTACAATGCAAAACTTTCTATTGCTGCTGACCACCGGAATCTCACAAAAGCCATGCCTTTCAAATGTTTGCCAACAGTAGAAATTCCTTTCCAGATGGCTTAGCAGTTAAAGTGTTTGTCTGTGAAGCCTAAGGACTTCGATTCAATTCTCCATGTCCCATGTTAGCCAGAAACACATGGTGGCACATGCGTCTGGAGTTCATTTGCAGTGGCTAGAGGCCCTGGCATGTCCATTCTCACATTCTCTCTTCCCTTTCTCTCTGATGCTAATACATAAATAAAAATAAAATCTTTTAAAATTCCTCTCCATCTTTCTAATTGTGTATGAAGCATCCCAAAGTGCATTTCCTTTTAAAAAATATATTTATTTATTAATTTACTTGCAAGCAGGAAGAGATAGAGGAGAGAGAGACACATAGAAAGAATGTGCCAGGACATCCAGATCCTGCAAACTGCAGATGTATGCACCAGCCAGTGTATCTGGCTTTAGGTGCATAGTTGGCAATCACTTTCAGGTGGTTAGGCTTTGCAAGCAAGTGCTATAACTGCTGAGCCATCTCTCCAGCCCTACATGTGCATTTTTATCTCTCCATGGGTTACAGTGTACACTGGTGGCAGAAGTAGCAAATTTCCATTCTTCTCTATATCACCATAACTGACAAATAAGAATCAAAATATTTGTTGACAAAAGTGAATGGCATTCTGTAACACTTCTGTCCAATTTGCCTTTCTGTAGTATAGCCTTTAAGGAACAAGATTTATTCATGAGTCACTGTTTGTTGTTCAACATAAAATATATAAACATAATAAAAAGAGATATTTGACATATATATATACAAGGACTCCAAATGAAGTATTACCCCTGTAGACTGATACAGTGTATCACTTATTTTTATTTTTTTAATATTATGTACTTATTTATTTATTTTAGGATGAGAGAGAGTGCATGTGTGTGAGAGAGAGAGTAAAAGAGAGAGAACGGGCAGAGCAGGACCTCGTACCACTGCCAAGGAACTCCAGGTGCATGTGCCACCTTGTGCATCTGACTTAGGTGAGGTACTGGGGGAATTGAATCTGGGTACTTTGGCTCCACAGGCAAACACCCGAACAATTAAGCCATCTCTCCAGCACATCTCTTACTTTGACATGGTTCTAATTCACCAGAGACCTACTTTCTTTTTGTCCCTATTCACTTTGTTTTATAGCCCAAATCACCAATACCCAGTAAGCCTTCCCTTTATCTCATCTGTCACATAAACAGTACTGTAGGGCTGGAGAGATGGCTTAGTGGTTAAGGCGTTTGCCAGTAAAGCCAAAGGACCTCAGTTTGATTCTCCAGTACACACATAAGCCAGATGCACAAGGAGGCGTATGTATCTGGAGTTTGTTTGCAGTGGCTAGAAGCCCTGGAGCATCCATCTCTCTCTCTCTCTCTCTCTCTCTCTCTCTGCCTCTTTCCCTCTCTCAAGTAAAAAAATAAATAATAAAAATGTTTATTAAAAACAGTACTGTATATTTATAATTATGGTTAAATGCTATAAAAAATACTGTCTTTTAAAGTATTTATGCAACAGAGATTAATGAGAAACATTCATTTATGTAAATAGCTAATATCATTATTTCATTTTGTATTTGCAGTCAGTTGACATATCTCCCCTTCATTGGTGATAATATTTATTAAAAATGAATGGTTCATAGAGTAAATCAATCCGTAGTTGTATGATTCTTTTAAAAATGTCAAACAAAACAAATCTTTCAATAATCTAAGGTAGGAAAGATAATGGATGTTTTGCCAGTATTTCATACCTTAAAATGAAAAAAAATATTATATTTAATATATTTATTGAGAAGCAGTAAGTATAATTTGCATTTACAGAAATTGCTGCTAAGAACTTTCTTTTTTATCAAAGATGCTGGTCAATTCTTTATAGCTTTTCTGAGCTTATGCATTCTGATCAAACTTTGGAATATAAAAGATTAAACTCCTCAGCTAATTACATGCCTGGAGGCACATTAACAATGCAAGTGTCAATGCACTGTTAAAAATTCATTTTGCATTTTTAACACAGTTCTGATAGCAAAACTTTAAAGTCAACAAAGTGGAAAGACTTATATTCTTGCTTTAAAAGATAGTCTAGGAACCTTGAAAAAATGAAACTTCATTTTTTCATATTATGAAAAATAGCAGAGGAACTATGCAATCAAAATGAATTTTTACATATTTAAATTTTTTCATGGGTCATTGAATTTTGGTGAGAAAGGATTGAAGAACTTCTCTGCCCAGCCTTCAGTTTCCCTGTTGAGATTTGTTAAGTAGAAGCAGATTTGGGCACTTGTACACAGGATAGTTCTAGTCCTCAGAACTAGTGGCTGTTAAACTGTGGATCTTTCCTCAGAATTTTTGCTTGGTCACAAGTTTCTTATTTTTATTTTATTTTATTTTGTTTTCATATTTGTGGTGCTAGAGACTGAATCCAGGTCCTTTTGTATGTTAAGCAAGAATTCTACCATTGACCCACATCTCCAGCCTTGAACTTCCAGTTCAAGTTTGAATTGCATGCCGCTTATTATCATCTCCTGAAATATATACCAACGTTCTCTTCTCAAATTCTTCAGAATGTGGCTATACAAAAACAGATATTTGAATGATGTGATTAAGTAAAAATGGATGGATCCTAGTTCAATCTTACTGATGTCTTATACAAAGAAGAAACTGGCACACAGGAAAAGACATCATAAATACCTCTACAGAGAGTAGAGGCCATGTGAAGGCACAGGAAGTAGTCAGCTAACTGCATTCCATTGACATAGCCCAGACTGATAACACTGTGACCTTGACTTCATGGTCTCCAGAGATAAGAGGATACAAATGTCTATTGTTGATGCCTCCCAGCCTGTATTACTTTGTTTGACTAAGACATAGCCTAAATTGTATTATAAATATGGTATATATTTTATAATATAACCATACTATATAATATAAATATGCTACATGTTTCATAGCATAACTCTAGATTCTTTGTTTAACTGCACCAATGGATTCTGAATTTACATCAAAATATCCCAGCACTCAGGAGACAGAGGTAGGAGGATCGCAATGAGTTCAAGCCCACCCTGAGACTACATAGTGAATTCCAGGTCTGCCTCAGCTAGAGTGAGACCCTACCTTGAAAAACAAGCAAAAAAACAAACAAACAACAACTATACATACATACATACATATATATGTATATATGATGACAAATAAGACGGTATTTTACTATTGTGAAAAGGAAGAATTGAAACAAATCTCTTTAAGAGAAATAGAGCCTTATCACATCTCTTATGTGGGCTTCATATGAGAACTAGGTTGCTGGACTCTCAGAGGGGCATCAAAGTTCTACTTAGTCCAAACTGCTGGGTTTCTGTCTAGAAATATTTGAAGAATGAACCTCATGGGTAAGAGGAATGAGTTTTAATGGGGGAATTGTATTACAGAGAGAAAACACATTCAGAGAGGAAGCGACTTAAATATATATGTAAGAGAGACAAGCTCCCTTACTGGGAGATTCTAGACAAGAGGAGGTCCAAAGTCTGACAATTAGTTTCTTTGTTTTGGGGTTTATAATGTAAGGTTTTCTGGCTACAGAAATAAGTCAATCTTCAAAATGAGCCAGCTGAGATATAGAAAAGTGTAATTCTGGTCCATTCACCAAACCCCGGAGGTGTCTCCGTGTTTCCACCCTAATCAGGGATCTGACCAGGTTTCTCTTTGTCTCTGTGAGTAGATGTGTTGCTGGGTTCAGCGCCTACTTTTGAACTTTTCAAGTGTAGCCAAAACCAAATCAATGGTGCAAAACAAGGGAAACGGGTTTTTGTAGGGCCAGCAGGAGTCGGTTGAGCATAGCTTCATGTTATTCTCAGAGTCCTTTCCTTCCTCTGGTCATTTTGGCTGCCTCATAGCCAATAGCAAAGCTTTTTCTTCTTTCCTACTGCTTTTGATTTTTCAGTTTTAACTCTAAAGCTTACTTTAACAATTCCATCTCCAAGACAAAGACAAGAGACAAAACTTAATTTTTGAGGTCCCTTCCCTGCCTAATAATTTTCTTTTTCTTACTCTTTATCAGATAAATAGGAAGAATGCTTTTGTTTTAGGTAACAAACATCACATACCTTTTTTTTTTTTTTTTTTTTTTTTTAATTTAGCTGGGTGTGGTGACTCACATCTCTATTTATTTATTTATTTGACAGAGAGAGAGAGTGCGGGCATGAGAGAGAATGGGCACGCCAGGGCCTCCAGCCTCTGAAAATGAACTCCAGATGTGTGCTCCCCCTTGTGCATCTGGCTAACGTGGGTCCTGGGAATTGAACATGGGTCCTTTGGCTTTGCAGGCAAATGCCTTAACTGCAAAGCCATCCCTCCAGCCCTATGTACATTTATTTTTTAAATACAGATAAAACTGAGATCATGAAGTAGAAATTATGACAAGGAAACAATCATAAACTAAGTTCTATCAGCTTTAATGTTTTCATTTCTGACTAATATAAAATATGTTGTTTAACTAACTTTGAACAACCATGGTGTTGCAGTCAGGTTCAGATTGCTGCTAGAAATCACCCAATGAAGAGCAGCTTGTGGGGAAAAAAGAAAAGAAAAAGGTTTATTGATGCTTACAGAATTGAGGGGAAGCTCCATGATGGCAGGGGAAAATGATGGCATGAGAAGTTGGACATCACTTCTGGCCAACATAAAGGTGGACAATAGCAACAGGAGAATGTGCCAAATATTAGCAAGGGGGAGCTGCCTATAACACACACAAGCTCACCCCTAATAATACACTGCCTGCTAGAGATGTTAAATCCCCAAATCTCCATCAGCTCAGAACCTAGCATTCAGAACACCTAAGTTTATGGGGGACACCTGAATCAAACCACCACATTCTGCCCCTGTCCCCATAAACTGATAACCATATGTGATATAAAATACAATGCATTCATCTGACTTTAAAAGTCCCCATAATTTTTATCAATCCCAATGATTTTCAAACATCCCCATAATCCAATGTCTTTTAAATGAGCCATACTACCAAAAGATCCGTCCCCCCAAAAAAACCCATAATGGCATAGAATAAACACTCACACTGCAAAAGATGGCATTGGGCATAGCAAAGAAATATTCAACCAATACAAGATATAAACAGGGCAAACATCAAACTGTGTAGTTCCAAGTCAAACAACTCTAACACTCATAAGCCCGCCCCCAGCAATACACTGCCTCCAGGAGGCATTAATTCACAAATCTCCATCAGCTCAGAACCTAGCATTCAGCATACCTAAGTTTATGGGAGACACCTGAATCAAACCACCACACATGCATATTTCTAATCGAGCCTGGGATCATAGGCTTCACAGGCATGTGCCTTAACTGCTACGTTATCTCTCCATCCTGGAAGTAACTGCTTTTGCGGGGACGTAATTTGAAAGCAGAGCTGTATCCTAAAAGGATAGTTCAGTATTATAACTTCAAAAGTGATGTAAAAGCCACAAACCTCTTATCAATGGGAGCCAAAAGAGTATGTGCACAGTAAGTACTGGTGAATTGTTCAGAACACAGAGGTGTGGCATGCTTGTGCATGTTTGTTGAAATTGGAAAAAATGAAAAATTCTATAAAAAGGAAAGAAAGTCAAAAGCAAAATGAAAATTGCACCCCTTGGTGAGGAGCAGCAAGAAGAGATGAGCACACCATGCTGTGGAAGGATGCCCAGCATCCGATCCACCTTGGAAGAGCAAGAATAGTGGAGGCTGTAGCTTTGGATGACATTTAAAACTGTTTCCATGCAATGCTAATATTTTCTTTTGTATAATGTGAAACATTAAAAATTATTTTGCATTCTTAACTCACAAATTTGACCACAGTGACTCAGCTACATATTGAACATCTAAATATAATTTTTTGTTGGTCATTAAATTAAGTAAATCTTTTTTTATGAAATCAGACTGTTCCCAATTCAATATTATTCCAAGCATGAAGAACCTTTAAATAGACTAAATATGATAAATATAATGGATCCATTTTGAAAACAACAAATATATATTTTTAAACACTGAGTTATTTTTTTTTCTTGTTAGGTTTATTTATATTGCTTCTGTCTCCTTAATCAGAACAATAATGAGCTTTATATGTCCTTGCAACAAGGCTGTTTACTCAGATAATAACCATCCTGCTTTGTAAAAAGATTTGTTGGCTATGAACTCGATAATACTATTGATTCCATCTAGTTGGCACTATACCACCACCTTCTATTTAATTCATTTGACTTTCTCTCACTCCTGTCCAAAGTTGACCACACGCTAGTTTGAAACCACATTCTTTGGTTTAAAGCATAGTGTAAATCAATGATTCACACTTACTTTTCATTTTGTGTTCTTTTCTTTTTATTTATTTATGAGAGAGAGAAACAGAAAGAGAATGGATGCACTAGGACCTCCATCCACTAGAAACAAATTCTAGATGCATGTGCCACCTTGTGCATCTGTTTTACATGAGTACTGGAGAATCAAACCTGGGTCCTTTGGCTTTTCAGGCAAGCACTTTAACTGCTAATCCATCTCTGCAGCCCTCACACTGACTCTTTCGCCAAGTGTTTTGACATTCAATCTTTCAATTTTCCATTTTGGTTACTTTAAGAAAAAAAAAATTCTAGAGTGCTATATATTTCTTATTATATAGGAATAAATTTCTTAATTTTCAAAAGATTAAGCATTTTTGTGTAGTATCCAGGGTTATAATGTTTATATAGCTCACTATTTAGTATAAAAATATAGTTTCAAAAATATCCTATAATGAACAGAACTGCAAAACAGAACTGTAAAAGGAACAGAACTGCATTGACCTTTTACAAGGTAATGGATCATGGCACTTGATCAAAGTAGAAGGTCTCTAGTCACAAAAGGACTATACTTTCTTTCCTCTTGTCATTCTCCCATCTGGGAAGATGATCTCCTCTGGTGCACATGTGGCTTAACACCTACCTCAAGTTTGTGTCCAGGAATATATAGAAAGAAAATAGAAAGTGGTTGCCTTACTAATAACTCTTCTGAGAGTAGGTATTTCCTTACCATGCCCATCTAATTTATTAGAAGCATGCCCATGTAAACTATAGAGCAATCCAGAAATCAAAGATCTAAGATGATAGCCCTTTCCCAAGTAAGAGGAAATGGGATGATAATGTAAAATCAACAGCCTCTAGTGCAACTCCATGCTGAATGTGGGGTTGTCTTTTTAAATTTTCAAGAAGTAGCTTGTGCCAACTGTGTGATATACATTTATAATTTCAGCCCTTCAGAGGAACAACCAAGAAGGATAGGAAGTTTGGGGTCAGTCTGATCTCTACATGTTGATATTGCTCTCAAAAGGTTGGGCTTTGGGCTCAGTGGGAAAGTTAAAGAATAGATAATGGCTATAATGTTAAACTAAAACATGATGAGTTGTGATGGCAATCTCCATAAAATATTGGCTCTTTTCCATAACTGTCTTCAAATAATGAAGTAGCTTATATTTTTATAAAAGTATGTTTCTTAAGAATTATGCCATTATAACAAAAATATCTGAGGCACTGTTACGGACAATCTTATCCTCGGATCAAGACCAAAATGTGGGAAAATATAATGTGTTTGTTTTCTTTACAATGATTATAATTGAGTGGAATGGTTTGAATACATGTGGTCCTCCAGAAGTCTCATGAATGTGACAGTGTTGGGGCCTTTAGGGGCTTTTGAGGTCTCTGATGACTCCTATGAAAGCTAGAGGAAACATACTAACCCCCTTTTGTCTTTCTACTTGTATCATTCAAGTATCATGAAACAAGCTACCATCTTGGAAGCAGAGCAATCTAGGCTTCACCAGACAGTGAATCTTCTAGTACCTTATCCCAGGACTCTATAGCCTCCATTATTATTTAGAGAATAATGTTACATGTTATAAATTATCCTGTCTGAAATTTTGTTTTTATAGTAGAGGAAATTAACTGAGCCATAGAGCACAGGCTGAGATTGAGAGTAACTCTAAAAATTAAAACATTATAATAAATGTGTTTTCTTTGGGAAGAATCAAATGATGAGCAAAAATAGCTACTACATGTTTTGGTGTTGGTATATTCCCCTATTTCACACAAGAAGAAGCCTAACCCTTGATCTCATGTGACAATGAGGGAAAGTGACACAGAATATTTTTTTTAAAGAACAATTAAACAGAAATATTTATCAAGATCCTAGCATTGCCCATACCCCACACCTATAACTTGAAGTAGCATCCATTTATTTTCTCATTCTGAAAGCAAGAAGGAGTGTTTACCCAAGAAGATGAATGAGTGTTTTTTTCTAAAATCTGGGGAAGAATCTTCCCATCTTTACTCCTAACTTTCAGAGGTTCCTAGAGACCCTTGGCATTACTTGTAATAATTAGTCACTGCTCTTATCACCTGGCCTTCTTCCCTTTGACTTTCTCTTAAAAAATCACTATCATTGGATTAATTTTCCATCTAATTCCAGGATGATATTGTTTTGAAAGCTTTACTTTATTTATTCTCATCTGGGAAGACCACATTTATTAATATACACTGATTCATAAATAGTTTTACCAACTATGGTTTGGGCATATATTTTAGGACAATCCTCTTCTACCTACTAGAGTGGAGATGTGTTGATTTGCAGTCTATTTATCATTCATATCTTTATTAACTTAAAATAATTCATTTCTGCATATAATCTTCTATAAAACAAGATTCATCAGCCCACTTGACTGTCCCCTGAAATTGTCTACCATCCATGGTTCAGTGGAAGAGAACTCACCTGAAGCCCAGATTGAATTCTGAGACTTGGATAGCATCTTTTAGTACCTATCCCTCAATTGTTCTGTCACTCTCATCAAGATGTTTAATTCCTTCCCATTTTGAGCAGAAACAAACTCTACCCTTAAAATATACTACATCTAAGAAAAAATATTTTCTCTGCCCCTTCATCATTTTGTATGCTTCCAAGTATTTCAGATCGGTTTACCATCTCATTTCACTGAAGATGTTGTTGTTGAAATTAGGTGTGTTTTAAATTTCTAAGCTCATAAATTACTTAAAGCACACTTGATGTATCTTTGATATTTCTCTGCCTACATATATGAGTTAATCATCTTTGGTTAGATATTCTGTTGCCAGAGAACTTCATGAATCTCTTGCTTTTCTTGGCTTTTAAAAGTACTGTTTTGATTTTGATGTCCCTAAATTCAGTCATTTTCCTTCTAATCTGGTAGTATTCACCAACAGCATTCTGCACTCAGTTTTTCTTAAGCTTCATTTCTATTCATCATTAACACATCCACTTAAGATTCACATCTACTATGTATCATGCCTTTTTTGTCATATTAATAAATATCTGTCAGTAGCAATATGATAGATCCTCAACAACACTGTGGCTTTTGTTGTTGTTGTTGTTACTGTTTTTTTTCAAGATAGGGTCTTACTCTAGCCCAGGCTGACCTGGAACTCACTCTGTACTCTGAGGCTGACCTCCAACTCACAGTGATCCTTCTACCTCTGCCTCCTGTGTGGTGCTGGGATTAAAGGTGTGTGTTACCACACCTGGCTAACACTGTGGCTTTTGTAGTTAGTGTCCTCATCACATTATATATAATTGTTAACAATGTTGTTTTGTTTTTCTTTTGTTAGCAAAGCCTTCTTACATTCTTAATGCATCCCCCACAGATTGACCTTCCTAGAAAAAAATCTAACTGTGCTTAAAGGGCTTAACACTGTCTTCATTGGCAGTGTCTTAATGGGTAAAGTCTTAGTTGATCATACTGCTTTTTCTCACTCTGGTTGACCTGGAATTAACTGTGCTCAGGGTGGCCTCGACCTTCCTCCAGCCTCTGCCTCCCGATGCTGGGATTAAAGGCGTGCAAATTTTCATCTGTGCTCAGCCACCTTCCTGCAGCCATAACAAATGTACTCTGAGACTTCAGTGTTAATTATTTTGGGATGATTTTATTATTGATTTTTTTTTTTAATTTCAGATGAGGTTGGTATATTTTGTTCTTAAAACTAAAACACACACACACACACACACACACAACTAAAACACATTATCAAACTCTGTTAACACATCAAAGAGATGAAATAAAGTTTCAAGAAGCCCCTTGAAGTTGCCCCTTCACTCTGAGTATGCATGGAGAATTACTACTTAATAAATTATATCCCCCTGATAATAAAAGAGCTGCCAGATTATGTGAAAGACACCTTTGCATTCCATCACAATGATTATTGATATATTTAGACCTCAACAAGATTGAGAAGTGAACTAGGCTTTGTGGTGGACTGAAAAACTTAAAATACAGAGTGCAAATCATAAAATCAGACTTAGCATTCCTTCTGGAATCCAGACCTAAGAAATTAATGATGATTTTAATAAAACTTGTGTATTTTACAAAAGTGGTGCATGCATCTTGACTCATTTTGCTGTGGCAAGAGGCCCTGACAAGCCATTAGTGTTTGCTTGTTTATTTTTCATTGATTTTTACATATATCATCATATGCTGCATAGTAATGTCATGGTCATGTAGGAGCAGCATAGGGAATTGTTTTCAATTATAATGAAGCTGGGGTTATACAAGACTATACTTAATAGGTTTGTATAAATTTATTGTATGGAATTCACATAAAGTTTTTTTTTTTTTTTTTTTTTGACTAACAACACATTTCTCAGAATGGACCTCCATAATTCCTATATACAACTGTGCATACTACACAACAAACAAACATTAATTTAGAGGAGGTAATTTGAGATGAGTACATTTTCCTGACAATCTATAATTTAATCCTTATAGCTAGGAGATGAGATCCTTTATTTTGCAAGAATCTTTGACAACAATGATCAAAATACTGAACAAAAAAAGTTCTTGCAGGACACAGTTATATAAGTAGTTCCTAACAGTGGTTATGAGATAATGTTCTTGCCTCTTACATTGTCTCTGAGTTTTACCATGTGCCTTGCACTAACCAAAGGATCACCAGATAATTTGAATGAATGGAGGTGCTCATGGACGGAGAATTGTCCTCTTGAAATCGTCACAGAAGGAAGTTCAAGCACATATATGTGGCTAATCTTATGAGTTTGCATGATATAACCATCGATGTTTTCACTTAAAATGAGACACATTGAAGAGTGTCCAAAGTTATAATTTAGCAATAACGATTTTATTATGTTAACCATTCCCCCCCCCCCTTTCTCTTCCTAGATCATATGTCATCCTAAAAAAATTAAATAGAGGGGCCTGGGGAGGTTGCTCAGTGGTTGAAGATGCTTGCATGTAAAGCCTGCTAGACTGTGTTCAATTCCCCAATGCATAAAACCAGATGCACAAAGTGGTACATGCATCTCATGTTCCTTTGCAGTATCAAGAGGACTTGACATGCCATTTATCCTTCTGCCACACTCTCTCTTGCATGCAAATAAATGAAACAAATATATTTTAAAAAGTTAAAAAGAATTGAACTAATGAAAAATCAATATAACCTAGGCTATGGGAACTGCACAAAAGAATAGCATAAGCTTCACTGCCATAAAGACTTTGAATTGGCAAAATAAATCTATTTTCATATTTTAACTTTTCAGAATTTTTGCAACTCTGTAGTGGAATATTACATGATATAACCTGTATTTCATTTAAAAGTCTTTTTATGAAGATATAACTGACATTCATGTGTGAAATGTTGATTGCATAAGTGACTTAAAAAGAATAAAAACACACTGCAGTTGAAGAAACACTTATTTAAGTTTATTTATTTTGAAGTATAGAGCAAATGCTTTTAATTTAAAATAAAGGCATTCCATTAAATATTAAATAATTGACATTATGTAAATTAGATACAGATTATTATAATAATGATGCACAAAAGTGTACTATATTTTTAAATCCCCAACATAAAAATCTACTGTATTCATATTTGATGAACATAGAAAACTGTATTGTATTTCTGCAATCCCTTAAGATTTATCACTAAAACAATGTCTTTAAAGAATTTTGAGTTTCAAATTATGATAGAAAAGCCCTTATAAAGATACTATTGTCAGTTTGATTTATGTATTTCATAGAGCAATTTTACAAAAATAATGACAATTTTTTAACAATTCCTACCAGTTGTATATTTTGACTACTATAAAAATGAATGAAACAAATCAATGATATAATTATATTTGTTGAAAATGGAATTGAAATTGGGTTAAAATTAAATCAACTTAGTTCATAATATGGAGAATTTTTAATAAAATAATATTCTTGATAACAATAACTTGTTGAAAGCTTAGTGGATTTTATTTGCACAAAGATAAAGAAGATAAATTGGATGTTTTATTTGGTGGTGTTCAAGTGCCAAAAAATCACTTATGCCTATTTTGATTAATAATGCATACTAATGTTATCCATTTAGGTATCAGTAATAGATAGAGATAATTTCATTTTGTCTCACTACATATCTTACATTTCATAGGCTTTAAGAAATATAGTCTTTATAATTTTCTAACTCATTATTGATACAAACCAATCTCTTAAAATTTCAGTATGAATCAATTATGCTTTAAAGTCAATTTCAGTTTATGGTAGGAGTCTAGATAGATATTAATGAATGTTTAAATAGCTTTTTTTGAAACATCAGCATTTTGAAGGAAGTTCATAAGTTTTTACTTACACTTATTTTCTGTTTAGTTGTCTGCCTATAATTGAAAAGATAACTTTAAATGAACTAAAACAGCACACAGAAAAAACTAAACCAAACACTTCAGAAGCACATCTTTACAATGGAAGATAATTTAGCTGATTAAAAACTCTTGTTTGCAAAAAACCTGAAGGCCTGGTCCCCAATGTCTGATTTCAAAGGTTCTCGTCTTGAAAATACCAACATAAAGCCAGAGTAAACATTTTAACTGTATAGCTAAAACAATGCATCTGGAGTTCATTTGCAGTGACAAGATATCTGGGCACACCCAATCTCTCTCAAATAAATACATAAAAATATTTTCTTCCAGCCTGTTCCTAAGAAACTGGAAAAAACCACTCCATGCATTTTCAACAAAACTTTGTTTCAAAAGCAGGTTCCTTCTCCAGTCAACTTTTCCAAAGTTTGCATAAAAGGCATCTTGTTTTAATGTAAATCATTATATTTAATGCATGAGTGAGTTTGTTTAATTTTAGAAATTAAAATCTCAGTCCAATATCTTTAGCCAAGCACATCAGTCCATTACAAATTTAACCTTGATCAAACTTTCTGGGCCTGGAGTCCCTTATGCTTTCCAACAAAGTCCTCCGCAGTCTTTCCTTCCCTTAGAAAAAAAAAAATACTATCTTTGAAATTCTCAAACTCTCATCAGAATAGCCATATTTGAAATAAAGTCTTCAGTATCATAAAACAAAGAAAAGACGAATATCCACACAATCTGGTTCATCTCACCCCACACTTTACCACTTTACTGCCCAGACAGCTTCAGGTCTGAGAGGTTATGGGGATGTTGATCATTCCATAAAGGGGAGCGCCCTGCTCTTCACAGAGCCAAGCAGAGAGAGAAAACCAACCATGCCAAAAGGTGGTGTTTATTTTTAATTGTGAGGTTTTTATTATGATTGCAGATGCAAACTATAAACTAATAAAATACTAGGGGAAGAAACTACACACACTGGGAAGATGACTCTTGTTTGCCAAACCTTGTGTCCTCCGGAAACCACATAAAGCCCAGTCAACCATGGTTGGCTCATTAAATAAATTGCTTGAAAAAAATAACACTTTGTTTCAATAGTTTTGTGATAAAACTCTACATTATATTTAATGCATGAGTGAGTTTGTTTAATTTTAGAAATTAATAGACATAAAAAATTTTAACAAATAAAGTAGTATCATAAGAGAAAGCTGTGTGTGAGCCTGCTTTATATTGCAACATTTTAACACATAGTGAGCCTGCTTCAAGCATTTTAATTGGTTTAAAACTGTTGGTAGCATCTTTTACTGTATTAATTTATTGCTTCAGCATCAGTCAACTGAAACCCATGCCAGATGGTGGGACAGTCACTGCATACAGAGCAGGAGCTTGAAGGTATTTAGATGATGCCAATCCCCTCTAGCATTAAGTATTCATGGACTTTCTCTTAATGATTGTATGGAGAAAGTACCACAAGGGTTGTGATGCATGCCTCGTGGAAATTAATAATCTAATTTTGCAAAGTGACAGTTTTGTTTAAAAGTGATTGAAAGCATAGCTTTTGAGCAGATACCAGCACTTGAACAGAATGAGTATCCATTCTCAGGTTTTGTTCTGTTTAGATTCAATGAAGTTTAAGAGTTTCAGCTTTAAAAATAAATGCCTCTCATAGTGTGGAATACAGAACATAGTGTTTATACCAGAACTTTAAAATGTAGCATAATGTTTATTCATTTTTGTTATAGGAACCATACTGTGTAGTTGTTAGATAATCATCAGTCTGTTTCACAGTGACATTAACATCAAATTATTTCTATAAAAAATCTTATTCTTAGGTACTATGACACTTTAAAGTAATATACAACATGTACACACACACACATGCATGTGCACGCGCACACATACACACACACACATATGGTACAGCAACAGCACCAATATAACATTAAAGCCATTTTCAATCAATCAAATTTGTATGGCTGTTAGAATATCTTTCTCAAGATGGCATGTAAGGGAGCCAATAGTGAACTTTCTTGGAATGACTGCTGGAATCACACATACCTATCATCACAAAGACAAAGCATGTACAAAAAAACTCCATATGCATATTTATAAGTCATTCCCAGATGACCACGGTCATAATACTTCTG
Source organism: Orientallactaga sibirica (assembly GCA_036365145.1). NCBI lineage: Eukaryota > Metazoa > Chordata > Mammalia > Rodentia > Dipodidae > Orientallactaga > Orientallactaga sibirica. The sequence goes on along the minus strand of JAEOAD010000043.1, from coordinate 4,534,936 downwards.
ACCCAAATCTTCCTCAGTAATGCGAACACTTGTGTGATCATCAGTTTTCATTCTCTGGCAATATGTGTCTTTATGATATGGTCCATTAGCTGCACATAGGGTACTGGTGTCTGAATGTCTGCCTCAAGAAATGATGTTCTCATTATATATTTGCTTATAGCATGGACATCTCTACAGCCTTGCATTGTCCTGAAGAAAAATAACATCAAATTACCCAATAAAATAAGAAAGATTACAAATTATAACAGTGGATATTTAAAATTTAAAAATAAATGAATTTTCATGCAAACTACATCTAAAATAATAGATTCCTTGATTGACTTTGTTATTGATAGAACTAGAAAAGCTAAGTAGGAGAAAGCAAGTGGGCATTTATGTAACTGAAAAATGGTGTTTTACACCTTTCATAATTGGCACCAGGGTCATGATTTCAAACTAAACTTGATCTTTTGCGGTACAGTTCATTTATTCGTGACCAGGCATGACTTATCTTTTGAAATAAAATGGTTATCTGGACTGGTCTCAATATTCAGAAGAACCACTTGTTCTTAGTATCATCAGTGCATTTTCCAAGCCATGTGTGGTGGTTTAATTCAGATCTCCCCAATAAACTTAAGTGTTCTGAATGCTAGTCTCCCCAGATGATGACAATTGGAAATTAAAGCCTCATGGAGGTGATATACTGTTGGGGGCAGGCTAATGGGTATTATAGCCAGCTTCCCCTTGCCAGTGTTTAGCACACTCTCCTGTTGCTATTGTCCACCTTATGTTGGCCAGGGGGTGACGTCCACCCACTGCTCATGCCATCGTTTTCCTTGTCATCGTGGAGCTTCCTCTTCAAGTCTGTAAGCCAAAATAAACCTCTTTTTTCCCACAAGCTTCTCTTGGTTGGGTGATTTCCACCAGTGATATGAACCTGACTGCAACACCATGGTAACTTATGTGGCAAAACAAAATATATCCAGAATTTAATCTGTTCATTTTCTTTCTTTTTCTCAGCTAGAGCTACCTACCCAAAATAATATTGTGCATTCATAATGAACCAGTTTTCTAAAACTTTTCTAACTCAACTAAGGTAATTTGAAAATAATTATAAATCATCTGTTCTGGAAAAAGTGTTTTCTTTTTCTATTAACAAGTATTTTCAAGCTTCCTAATGTACTTGGGTTTTGAAAGAACATATTGGATCATGACTATGTAGTAGAGTATTATAGTCCTATAATTCACAATTCTAGGTTGTTAAAATAATCATTATTTTCAAATCATATTTACTGAGGAATGTATCATAAAATAAAGTGCATAGATTCTCAATTTATTGATTAATTTATATGTATATACATATATAACCAAAATAATAAATAAATGTCCTGATTAGAGACAACTTGAATGAAGTCACAGATTGTTTTTCCTTCTATTTTTTCTTACAGTTTTTCATCTCCTGATTGTACTCTATATATGTGTTCTTCAAATGCACTGAAATTTTAGTTCAGATCTTTCTGGACTCAATATTAACTAAAAATATGTAGAACCCATTTAATTTTTAGCTGGTCAACTTTTATCCAGCCAACTTCTATATTCGTTTCTGATTTCTGAAAAGTATTCAGTATCTGACAATATATTTTTAATCACTGGGTCACATTTCATTGCATACCTGCATCTATTTAGATAGCATTGGCAGTCCAATATTGTTCCATATTTCTGCATAGTGATTAGAGCAGCTCTAAACATTTGTGCACATGTTTTCTACATCATTGGGATAAATTCTTAGGAATGGAATTTCTGGGTCATTGTTGAAGTGTATTTGTAACCATTTAAAGAAATATCAAAATCTTTTCAGACTTTTTCTAATTTTATACTCATATCCTCTGTGAAATTTGGTGGTACATATCTCTAATTTTATGCATTTTTAAGGGTGTGGTCTTGTATACCTTTCCAGGGGCCCGTTTTTTGTTTCCTCAAAGACCAGTTGCATCAAATGTGTTTTCATTATTAATTTATATATTTTCTATATTGAGTTTTTTTTTTTTTTTTTTTTTTTACATTTGAGTCTGTGTTTGTATTGGATTATTTGTCATTTAAGAATTGATTTTGTATCCGCCATCTTACTATCTTATCTGGATAGTTGCCATATTCTGTATGCAGGTCTTCAAGTGTATTTACATTGTAAATGTTGGCCCATTGAACTCCATGACTTTTAAAAAATTAAAACTGAGAAGAGTTTTGAATATTTACAGAGTCTAAGTTACTCTAAACTGTTTCCCCTCTCATTCACGTTTCATGGGTTTGGTTCCTACTGTGTCATTACTGGGAACTACTGTGATATCTCCAAGAGACAAGGATTGCATTCAAAAGTAGAATAGCACTCTAAAAACTCTAAAAATAGCACCAACTTCAGACACCCTCCAAGGCTTGTTAACAGTTAGACCTTTGATTTTGGACAGGTGGAAAGTTTCAAGTCCAGAGCCAAATTATGTTGGGCTATCTTTAAGCCACTTAGTAGCATTAATTGATCATCACTGTGTCAGAACTTATGTTCTTATAACAATCAGGGGATCAGATAAAATCTTTTGGGAATGTACTGCAGACCACCAGCTTCCACCAATCCAAAGGCTAAGAATGCCAGCTCATAGCCTCTAAAACCTATGGTGGAGATTTCTCTCCTTTGCTGTAACCTGCCTACCCACTATTTCCACCAATACATTTGAAAAGTGCCTTTGTTTATGACTTTCATTTGTCATGTAACTATAAAAACTTCAGAAAACTGTTAAAACATGGAACTTGGGGAAACCAAAATCTGTGTTCTCAGGTCATATTTGGACCAAATAAAATATCTCTTATTCCCTTTGATGTGAGATCTGTGTGTTTAGCAACGATAACTCCTGGGGAGTGCTGCCCTCAGAAGGAAATGAGCAAATTCTTTGGTGAATATGCTTACCTCTCATGAGAGAGTTGTTATAGAGGCAATCCTGACTCCTAAATTCCCCTGGCTTTCTGCTTGGTCATTTGGTATCTTTCTCTTACACACATATTTACCTTTGTGAGCCAAGCAGATGGTAATGCTATTCCTTTTGGCTTTAAGGACCATGAGACCCATAAAACATTTTTTGCTTGTTAGTTTAGTTGTTTTGTTTGCTTTTGTTTTGATGAATAACCCTGCCTAAGGTATTTCATTATTGTACTGGAAATAGACTAATGCAAGCTTCAACACACTGTTTTCATATCTTTTATTGTTAGTGGTTTTTGTGTTTTAAAATATGGCCTTATGTTGTCTGGAAATATTTATAATCTGTATTTAGGTACATAATTCTTCTCAACTAAAAATTTGTAACTGACAAAAGATAGTATACCAGATTTACAGTGAATTTACTCTAATTGTCTTCCTATCATTAATGCATCTCTCAATCTTTTCACCATTAATAATTCAGACTTACAGAAAGTCTTTAAATTGGGTAGAGCTATGATTTCTAAGATGGTCCCCCAAAACTAATGTATTGAAGGTCTCAATGTAGCTATGTCCAAGATTTGGGAAGTGCTGTTGTGAATTATTCTATTTAGACTGGGATGGTTTGATCATCACTGTGTCAGAACTTATGTTCTTATAACAATCAGGGGATCAGATAAAACCTTTTTGGAATGTACTGACAGACCACCAGCTTCTAGCTGCCCTCCATAACTGCATGTTTAGTTCCCAGCTGATAGCAATTTGGGAGGTGGAGATTTGCTCGAGGAGGTGTGTCATTGCAGGTGGACTTTGAGGTTTATTAACGCTCAGTTTGCCAGTGTTAGCTGACACATTCTCCTGATGCTGTTATCCACTTGACTGTGGTCAAGAGATGATGCCCAGCCTCTGCTCATGTCACATTTTCCCCTGCCATCATGGAGCTTCCCCTCCAGTCTGTAAACCAAAATAAACCCTTTCTTCCCACAAGCTGCTTTTGGTAAGGTGCTGTGTGTCAGCAATGAGATGGTAACAGAAACAGCATCAAAATTTGAGGGAGTATTGAGAAAGCCTACTTAGAACTTGTTGGAAATAGTACATCCCTTGGGTGTGTCCTTCAAGCGTAAATTCCCCCTCAGTATCTTCCTCTGCTTTTCTGTTCCCCGAGTACTATGCAGTGAGTAGCTTTGCTCAACCAGAGTCTCAGCTCCATGATGCTCTGCTTCACCACAAATCCAGAAATAACAGAGCCAAGCTACCCTGGACTCACATTTCTGAAACTGTGATCTAAAACAAATGTGCATCCTTTAAATGGAATGTCTTAAATACTTTCCTAAAAAATTATAATTTTATTAAATGGTAAAATCATTAACAACATGATATTTTGGAGAAACAGTCATAATTTCTAAATATGTTGTCACTTTCTTAAAAACAAAAACAAAAATTGTTTTTTGAGGATTTGGGTTGACTATTGGAAAAAAAAAACATACTTATACCTTGGTAGGCTAGCTTGAGAGTTTAAGAGAAGCTGAAATATACATGCTCAGCTCATTTGCTAAAAATTTCTTCAAGTGTACCATTTAACCCAGTACTGCTTCTCACTGAACTCTGTCACAAACTGTTGTAATTGCCACCATATCTCTGGTGCAAAACACTGGGATAAAAGAAGTTATTGAGAGGAAAGTTGTAATATTGTCCTATAGTCTCAAAGGGAAGCTTCATGATGGCAAGATAAAACATGGCATTAACAGAGGTTGGACATCGTCTCTTTGGCAAAATCAGGTTGACAAGAGCCACAGGAGAGTGAGGTGATATCTGGTAAACAGGAACTGGCTATAACACTCCAAAGCCCACCTCCAACAATACACCTCCTTCAGAAATATCTACCTCCCAAATTGTCACCATCTGAACACCACGTATGCAGAACACATGGGTTTATGGGAGACTTCTGAATGAAACCGCTACACAAACACATTTTATCTCTGGGCTTTCCCTAGTGATAGCTTTATCTTTCCTCTTTGCTATTTGAACTTTTCAAGACTTTGTGCATGGTGAGATGTTTGGGTCGAGTTTCATTTTCCTGCATATGATTGTCCATTTTTTCTAGCACCATTTGTTGAAGATGCTGTCCTTTTTCCATTCTGCATTGGTAGGACCTTTGTCAAATATCAAGTGGCTGTAGTTATTTGACCCAAAGTCTGGGTCTTCTATTCTGTTCCATTGGTCTATATTCCTGTTTTTATGCCAGTACCATGTTGTTTTTATTACAATGGCTTTGTAGTACAGCTTTAGATCAGGTATGGTGATGCCTCCAGAGGTGTTTCTTTTGCTGAGGATATGCTTAGATATCTGAGGCCTTCTGCCTTTCCATATGAATTTTGAGATAGTTGACAGCTTGCTTGTCTCTTTTGATACCACCCATTTTGTTACCTATCTCTGGCTTTTTTTTTTTTTTTTTTTAATGTATGAAAAGAATAGGAAAGTGGCCACATTGTAAACCCTGCTATTGCTCCAGATTTTCTACTCAAATTATTTAAAAATTTAAAGCTAGACATTATAAAGTCAGTTTTGGATCTAACTTAAAATATATATTATTTTATAACTTATTTATAACTAAATGCCCTAGAGGGAGTAATGAGGGAAGCACAAGGAAGTACATTATTGTCTATATTTTCTGTATGAGGGAATATATAAGAGAGAAGAATGTTTCATTCATTGGTGGGCAAGGTTCAACTGAAAATGTGTTCAATGAATGATTAATGGGATTAGAAAATATTTCAGAGCTACAGCAAGGTTGAAGACCTAAGGAATGAAGAGCATATGTGGGCTCTTCAAAACCAGTCTGATGAGAATGAACTTGAATGTGTGCCTTGACATTGGCAACAGATGTTCACTGTGTCCCATTCACATTGCAAACAGTGCCAGGCTGGAAACTCAATGTCCGAGATCCCCTAACTCCCAGAATGTAAAGTTTAGTTTTCTTACATTTAAGAAAACACCCATTTTGATATATCAATGAATTGAATTAAAGTGATAATTTATCAATTAATATTTACTTTTTAACTTTATTTTCAGAGAGAAAGAGAGAGACAGAGTGAATGGGCACACCAGGGTATCTAGCCACTGCAAACAAACTCCAGATGCATGTACCCTCTTGTGCATTTGGCTCATGTGGGTACTGGGGAATTGAAACTGGGTCCTTAGGCTTCACAGGCAAACACCTTAACTGCTAAGCCATCTCTACAGCACTCAATTGCTATTTCTTAAAATTTTTTTTTGTGGATAGTCCCTTGAAAATCATATTGCTTCCAATTATCCCTTTCTAATCTCCCCTAAAGTGAATTTTGTAGTCATAATCAGAAATTTTTATAGTTAAACTTTCTACAAAAATATTTTCTATTTTCTCATATTTTAAAAATTGTATATAGTAACTTGAATATATAAATATATATTATGTTATATTTTATATATATTTGTGAAATGAAAATAATATAATCACTTAAATGTTATTGAAACTAGACATGTAAAGCTTTGATACCTTTATAAAATTTCCAGATCACTGTGGCAAAGTGTATAACTTAGTATTATGAAATCAAAATGCAGTTTCACTGTATAATCTGACAAAAAATGTAATGTGCTTAGAATTAGAAGATTTTAAAAATACACATTTGCTCTAGACTAGAACAATTCTATCAAAATGGGCCTGGAGAGATGGCTTAGCTGTTAAGGTGCATGCCTGCAAAGCCTAAGGACCCAGGTTTGAGTCTCCAGGTCCCATGTAAGCCAGATGCACATAGTGGTGCATACATCTGGAGTTCGTTTGCAGTGGCTAGAGGCCCTGGCATGCCCATTCTCACTCTCTCTCTCCCTCTCCTTCCCTTTCTTTGTCTGTAATAAATATATAAATAAATATAAAAAAGAAAAATTCTATCAATATCATTTGATAATAAATTGAGAAAAATAGCGATTTGACTTACATATGTTTTCACTAACATCAGGTCTAAAGGACAATTGTGTAAAAATGTAATTTATTTTTTCCTGGATTACCATATCTCTATTGTCATGAGCTCTGCTTTATTTTTTGTGCTATGATTAGGGCTTTATCTGAAGCAAACACCCAAGAACATTTTGCTAAGCAAAGTGAGAAAGGAAGGAAGGAAATATTAATTGATTATTTCTATCACTGACTTAATAAAATCACTATTTCATTGAATTGGTCAACTGAATTTTCAAAAAATAAATCATAAATCATTAATTTATAAAACAAATATGTACTATCTGTATGATCATGCAATAAAAGAGCTGTCATTTCAAATAATAATTTAATGTAAATTTAAAAGTATAGAACCCAAATACATGTTATTTCCATTGATGCCTACAAATGTGCCACCATAGTTCAAGAATGTCCCTGTTGGTCTCCTGACAGGTAATGTTCACTTTGATCTGCACTATCACTGTGTGATACGTCTGCCACTTGCTTCTGATGGATAAGCCACAACAGCCCTGGAGATGACTCCCATCACTCACAGCTATTAATTTGGTGATGATTATTAGAATACTGTAAACATTCCAAAGCATATCCAGATATGTTTCATTCCATGTTTACTATCAGTGTACTGAACATATGCTTCTTTGCATTTTATTTATAGTTTGTTACTCATTTGTTCTTGAGTGTTAATACTTTGTAGTTTATGAAGTTGATAACAATGGCCCTTTATTAATTTTGGAAAGACCTTTCTCTTATTCTTTTCTTTTGAAATATTGCCTCTTGCCCCTGTGTTTTATGCAGAATAGGGGTTATTTAACCAAATAAATCTGGGTTAAAGTTAGGAAATAATACACCAGCTATATTTTACTTTGAGATCTCTTTCAAAATGGAGTTATAAGCATCCATCAGACAGATTCATATTTGAATATCAAAATGACTTGAAATGGTGACAGAAGTTTAGTCATTAGAAAATACCTCAAGGTTTCTTATATGTGGTCTTTTTCCTTAAATTTATTTATTTATTTATTTATTTATTTATTTATTTGCAAGCAGAGAGAGAGAGATAGAAGAGAGGCAGACAGAGAGAGAATGGGCATACCAGGGCCTCTAGCCACTGCAAACGAACTCCAGATGCATGTGCCCCTCAGGCATCTGGCTTACATGGGTCCTAGAGAATCGAACCAGGATCCTCTGGCTTTGCAGGCAAACAAACACCTTAACCGTTAAGCCATTCTCCAGCCCCTTATATGTGGTCTTTATTCTGACTCTAGCATTTTTACTTAAAATGAGATAACATGGAAAAAAAAAAACAAAACACGAGAGCCATTGCTTAGTGCAGTCTTTCAGTGCTCCTAATAGTAAATAGTAACCCTCATTTTCTTTTTATGACAGAAAGCTATACTAGATCAAGGAAAATTCACATGTTCTATAATATCCATAATGTGTTTTTAAACAAAATACTGAGAAGCAGAATATTTTTCAACATTCTCAAGAGCTTTCTTTTAACTAAGAATGAAATACTAATAAAACCTAGTATTTTATGTCTTTATTTTAAGCTATTGCAAATATAAAGAGAAAGAAAATCCTCCCAACATGCTCCACACACATTCACACACAAACATGCTAACTCACAGTATGCAGGATACAATAAGAAGAATACCTTTAAAAGAAGAGGGAAGACGGGTGTAGTGTCACATATCTTTAATCCGAGCACTTGGGAGGCAGAGGTAGGCCAATTGTTGTGAGTTCCAGGCCAGCCTGAGACTACATAGTGAATTCCAGGTCAGCATGTGCTAAAGCAAGACCCTACCTTAAAAATAATAAAAAAAAATCAAATAAAAAACAAGCAAACAAAGGTAAATACATAAAAGAAGAGGGGAAAAATAGAAATCAGTGTAAGTCTACCAGTTACTTTGAGAAACCAGCATGTCTGTTTCATTGATCAAACCTATAGTATTTTAACTTTTAACTCACACAAAATTAAGTCAGATTATTTTAAAAGTATATACTAGCTCATCAGAACAGAGTTTTTGTATGTCTCCTGACCCTGACTCTTATCATATTTATATGATATTTAAGGATAAGAGATAGGACTAAACAGGCTGATGACTTAATTTCTTTTAAATATATTTTTAAGATATAAAAAGACTTTCTGAAACTAACTCAAAACATTTGTGTATGTTTATGAATGCATGTATAGATTGGTAAATAAATATGATAGATGGAATATATGTCCCCCACAGACTTTTTTTTTTTTTTTTTAAGTTTGTAACTTGGATCTCCAGCCTTGTGGTTGGAGGTGCCGTCACTGGAGTGGATCTGAATTCTAATCAAAAGATACACAGAGAGGTCTGAGTTCTGTTGGGGTCTCTGTTGCAGGGTTTGTGTTTGATGCTGTTTGCTTTTTGCTGAATAGTGATGGTTTCTTTCTGCTTGGATATATGGAAGCAGCCTCTTACTCCACTAATGGGATTCCTACCCCATCTGTAAGCTTGCAATAAATCCCTTCCTCCCCTAAACTCTGCCAGGTTTGGATGTTCATCCCAGCAATGTGGAGCTGACTACAAAAATAGACAATGCATATATAGAGAGAGATATAGAGATATGATTTATTATCTATTTCTTTCACCTTTCTTCTATTACTGACTTGTTCCTCATGAAAGATTTGTTGTTTTAATATTGTTTCCGTGAAAAAGTGAATATAATCATTAAATGCATATATTTTGTTTCCTTACTATAGAGGCTAGATTTCCTTTCTTAATTATAGCATAAAATTTTAATGATTTATTCTATCATGTCATTTCAGAATTTTTGTCATTATTTTACTTGTTACAAAAGATAGAACAACATTATTTTTAAAAGTTTTATAAAACATTTTTTATATATGCATATAATGTATATCATCTGGATTTCTTATTGATGGCTTTTTGCTTTTTGAAGCAGGGTTTCAGTCTAGTATAAGAAGCCCTGGAATTCACTCTGTATTTCAGGCTGGTCTCAAACCTATAATGATCATCTTTCTCAGCCTTCTTTAAAAAAAAAAAAAGCACTTTTTATTGACAACTTCCATAAATATAAACAATATACTATGACCTCAGCTTTCTGAGTGCTGGGATTAAAGGAATTCACCACCATGCCATTCTATATGTTTTTTTTTTTTTTTTTTCAGAATCCCCTCCTATTACAATCCCTTGTCACCATCTCCAGGCATTCCCCTTCAAGTGTTAAGATCATCAGAACCCACTTATAAAGCTACATCAGCATGAGATGGGAATCATCTCCAGAAGCATTCAGCCCCTTGCAGTGATAAACAATGAAAGACCCTAACTTAGACAAGAAGGAGGGTGAGGAACAACACTTTAGACTGCCCTCTAACCTCCATATGTGCTAGGTATATACACAAAGAGAGAGAGAGAGAATATTGCTGTTTAATATTAAAAATATATTTCTATTATTAAGAACATAATTTGGAATGAAAAGACAGACTGATTGTAAGGGGGAGGGGATATGATGGAGAGTGCAGTTTCAAAGGGGAAAGTGGGGGAGGGAGGGGAGTACCAATGGGATATTGTCTACAATTAAGGAAGTTGTCAATAAACAAATTAAAAATAAAAAAGAAAGAAAATAAACATGGACACTGAAAAAAAAAAAAAAAAAAAAGAACATAGTTTGTATGGATACATCATGTGTTGGTACCATCTTTTCCCTCTTTCCTGACCCCATTTTGCAGGAAGCCCTCCTCAATGGGGTTGCTAGTTGCTGGTATTCCCCATGGGGTTTTGGGTTCTGTGTTGTAGGAGCAGTAGTCAATTATTGGGGAGAACAGTACCTCTAGACATGACATCCCAACCTGTGGCTCTTACAATTTTTCCACCCCCTCTTCCACAAAACTCTCTGAGCCTTGGTGAGTGTGGTTTAAGCGTACTTCAGTGCAAAGCTCTCAGTAGCCTTTGGATTTATGCTTTGGTATATGTTGAGTATCCTCAGCATCTGTCTCCTTCACCCTGGAACTGATTGTCAGGCTCCCCATAGAAGCAGCGCTCTTGCTCATTTCCTCACTTCCTCTGTGGTTTTGACTGAGCTGTGAGGGGTGGTTTATCTCCTCAGATTTCACTACTTTCTGCCAAAGAAAAACAGATACTCCAATGGAGAGTAAGTCAGCGTAGGCTAAATTGGTTAAGTTTTATTATAATTTAATAGATGTAGCCCCTCTTTTAGCTAAGACTAGTGACTTTGGAGAGCAAAATTTTTGTTTCCAAAGGATGCTGACCTGGTTCCCAGTTTCAGATATTAGTTCATTTCTACTAAGCGGATCTCTTAGCCAATCAGAAGGCTATTGGTTACCCATAAGGCTGTGTGCCACCATTGTACTGGTGTGCACTTACCAGGCTGGTTGCTTCTCAATAGCTTCCCGCTCAGACAGTTGTTGGCCACTTTCCCTCAGTAGCTCATGTAGCACTTTCCAGCACTAGATGGGCTGGCTGGGGACTGGCTCTCTTCTAGATTCCAGCCAGTTCTGTGTTGGCAGCATATGGTGTCTTCAGCAATAGGGTCTTACCTTTTACCTTGGTTGGGTAATCAAGTGCTTTGACAGAAGCCTGTCTTGTTTTGGGACCTCAAAGTTCTCTCTGATCAATAGCTCAATGTGGTAGCACCTATTTCTGTACTGGTAGTTACAGGTTCGAGCCAATTTTTTTTTTTTTTTTTAAGAGTAGGCTTCATTCCACCCTCTCCATGGCCCTTCTTTTCAGGTGCTCCCCCTGTACTCTTGTTGAGGGTTATATGTTTTAGTCCACCTTCAAGGAGAAAGGTTTCTATAGTACCATTTCATTTTGGGTGTAGTTTTGTGTTCATTTCCCCCACCCTCCTTTCCCTTCGTGCCAAACATTCCATCCCTTGAAATTTTAATTTTCCATAAAATCTTTCTTTATTGCCAAATGGAGCTCACCTAACCTTTTATAGAATTATTTTCTTATTAAACATAATAATGATTTTCCTTGAACATCTGAACAGTAATATATAAATGCAGTGTTTATGCAGGTAATACATAGATGGAATATACACATAGGTCACATATGGATGATGTCAGCACTCATATCACATGAATAGCATGAGGTTTCTACCACTGATTAGAGTACATGTAGACACATATAAAAATGGTAGAAAACATCCATCTTCTCAAAAATGGCTAGAGATAGATCATTAGGGGTGCTTAAATATGTTTGACATTAATCAGGAAGTCATTCAGAAAAATAGAAGAGTAAGTAATTCACTGAAAATAATTTATGCCCTCTGTAAGGACAGAACAGTCTCAGGTAATTTCATGATCTATGCTCACAATCACACCCATATATATACATATATTTATTAAAGCTACAATCCACTTATGAGAGAGAATTCCCTATTTGTCTATGTTACCTTACTGAATATAATGATTTTTAAATCCATCAATTTAATTGCAAATCTCCTAATTTTATTTTTCCATGCAAATGAATGAAATCCCATTGGGAGTACAAAATGTATTTTCATAATACATTCATCTACCAGCCTATGAGTGGTATGAAAAAGTGGCTTTGTTTCCTTAAAATATCTCTGGGAGAACCATGGTGGCTACTTTTGGTCCTGATGTTTTATCTAAAAGGAATGTGCAATTTTTTTGTTATTCCAGACAATGTTGGTGACAGACAGCTGCTGGACAGCTCTCTTATCTTCCATTTTTTTGATTCATGCACTCCTTAGGGAAATAAAATAAAACAAAACAAGTAAGCAAAAGCTATTTTTTTTTTTTTTTTTGCTAAGTGTCAGGATGATTCATTTGTACTTAATATCATTTTTTATTTCCCATGATTATTCTGATGGAAATACAAACAGCCTAATATTGGCACTCAGCAGAAAAAAAAATATCACCAATGAACTTACATCTGCAGTACCTATGCTGTTTTTTTTTTTTTTTTTTTTTTTTTTTTTTTTTTTTTTTTCCAAAGTTAATGTATGCTGCTGGGAAAAAAATGCCTTAATTTCATTCATTTTATTGAAGACAAGCAGATAAACACCTATAGGCAGATTTATCCTGCAGGCAAGAACATGATTTAAGAGAAAATGTCTTAGGTTATGGAAGATGCTCTTGGAAAGAATTCTTTAGTGTGAGCTAATTGCAATGTAGCTTTGTAAAACTGTTTACTTCATATATTCTTGGAATTTTTCCAGTTCCTTTATGGTATGGCAGTCTGTTGGCTCATACCTCCGGATATTTTCAAGCAGACACAAAGAAGAAAGCCTTGCTTCCACACCAGTCAAGGCTTTATTATTATTATTCAACAGATAGTAGAGGAGAGATTCCATAGACACATATAATTTTATTAATTAATAAAAAATAAAATAATTAGGGGAAAAACTAATAGGAAACCTGAGTGATATATACAAAATCATACATAAGTAAAAAGCATAACTATATTTTGATACCTTAATTATCAAATGATTCAAATTTATATAGGGTTAGTTATACATTTTGCATCCAGAATATAGCACTTCTAATAAATACTATGATTTATTCAACATTAGAAAATAATTCTGATCTTGATCCTGATTCATGACTTCTGATGCCTGATTCAGATTGATACAATATAAAGACAACATAAAAATATTTCACTTGCCTTCTCAAATATGTCTAGCAGTTTTAAAATCATTTAAGTTACTTTCCTCTTATAATACCCCACTTATGAGAAGCTACACATATCGACAATCAAAATCTTTTAATGATGTTTCAATGTATTATATGTTAACATAAATTATTGACAAAATCTCAAAAAGTAATGTTCTCTGGTAACTTATTTCTAATTTCCATGGTCTGCTTTGTAGTTATCAGACCAGGGCATGTACTGCGGCTAAGAAGAGAGACCCACTCTCTATAACATTACCATTTCAAAAATGATTCCCTCATTGCAGAAGCAAACCACCAACATAGATTGACTTTCCATTCATCTACCAGCCAACAGTAAGAAGTTGATTAGCTGGCTCACACTGCTCTAGGTACATTTCTAGGTAAATGAGGGAAAGGCCTATTTCTATAAAAGGACGTAAAATTCTCCAAAATGCCATGAGCTGAATTCTAAGCACCTCTGTGCTCATGTAATTATTTTGAAGTTGAAATTACATAAGGGGGACAATGAAAAAATTCATAACAAGTCACAAATAAATTCATGCATGGGAATAGCTGTACCACGTAAAAATACTGACACTGGGCTGCATGGATGAAATGATGAGATCATAATCAGAAAGGCCAGTAGTAGGATGAGGAAGCTTCAAATAAATTGAGCTGTTCTATGTGTTTTTTCCCTAAGAATAAGTAAATGTGATCCATTCATCTATTTCATTGATTGTTTTAAATTTTGTTTTGTTTTACTTTCCAGATACTGAACTTAGGAAAAGCTTAGTGGAATAAGAAGAGAGAAGACAAGGAGGGACAGGAAGAGGATCTGAAGAAAGACATCATTAAAAACAGCAAGCTACATCAGGGACATGGTGGAAAAAAAACTGATTAAAATAAACTAAGCACTTCAAAAGTTGTAACTATGCTTATGTGGTATTTATTTATTTATCATTTTTGCAGTGCTGGACATTAAACTCAGGTCTTGCACTTGATGAGCTACCACTATATCAGAGACTTCCCCAAATCATATAAGAATAGTCATCAAAGAAATGTCAATGCAAGGAAAATGAGAGTATCAGTGATAAATAAAATATACACACATAGACATCCAACATGTTTGAGGGCAGATTGTACTTAAAATTTTAAAATCAGAATACTTTTAAATATGTTTTACAAATCATGAGAACATCAAAACCTTTAAAACTTCAAAATGGATGAGAGAGACAAGCAGACACAAAGAAGAAAGCCTTGCTTCCACACCAGTCAAGGCTTTATTATTATTATTCATACAGAGGTATATATAGGGGAGGCAGGAAGAGGGCAAATGGGATTTTATGGCTATAGGGGAGGCAGGAAGAAGGCAAATGGGATTTATGACTGCCTAATGGATTTTATGACTACCAGAGGGTCAGGGGTCTCTTGAGTGATAGGCCTCAAGAATGTCTGTTGAGATTACAGGCAGGGCGGATTTACATCAGTCCTGTTTGTTTAAGATACACATCTTTAGGTTACATTCTTGTTCTTATCAAAGCAGGCTTTTTGGGAAGGCTTGGTAAATTTCACAGGAACTCAGGAAGCTGAAATCTTAACACAAAGAGTGGAGGCTTCTTCCTCCAAATGGTTGCAGTTTGGCTCAGTGGTCTCCAACATCTCCTCCCTTCTTTTATACAAGACAGGGGGAGGCCCGCAGTCAAGCGGTGGGCTTTAACCAAGTGGGGGAGAAGTGACCTGGCTCCTCCCGTGGGTCATTTTTATCGCCCACAGATTTGGCCCTTGGTACCTTTTGGGGAGGGGAGGCAGGGCCTATATAATTATTATGTATGGTACCAACCTCCATGCAAGTCAGGTTTTCTCTCAGGGAATTCAGATGTGGTCAGTAAGACCTTCCCTTGTGTTTTCCACACCCACATTGGTACCCATCCCCCTAGGGGGTGCATAAGTCTGAATGCTTACGCGGTTCCCGGAGGCTTGGAGTATTAAACCTTGGCCAACATGCCTAGAATGATTATAAAAGGTAAACAAATCTACAGGGTTTACAGTGGCTATAGGGTTTACAGAAACTATAAGTTTTACAGACATTAGGTTTAAGAAAAAACTATAGGTTTTAAAAAGTAAACAAATTTACAGGGCTTACAGTGGCTATAGGGTTTACAGAAACTATAAGTTTTACAGACATTAGGTATTACAGAAACTATAGGTTTTAAAAGGTAAACAAAGGCTTACAGGGCTTACAGTGGCTATAGGGTTTACAGAAACTATAAGTTTTACAGACATTAGGTATTACAGAAACTATAGGTTTTAAAAGGTAAACAAAGGCTTACAGGGCTTACAGTGGCTATAACAGCTATAGGGTTTACATTCATTGTTAGGGGAAGGTCTCAGCTGGAGGCAAGTCCTCAGTTGCGATTCCTCGGCTTGCCAGCTCCAGTCTGTGATAGTGGACCTGCAGAGGTTGCTGGAACACTTGAGCTCTGGAAGCTGGAGTACCAGGACTCAGTCCTTCTGATTGGCATAATTAAGTCAGGAGAACACATGACAATAAAGACTACATTGGAGGAGTAATCTGTAGCTGTGTCCTTTTTAGAATTAATACAATTGGTGATAATATACCAGGTACAACTAAGAGTAAATTTCATTAGGTGATTGACCCACCTGGGCCCAAGTACAAAAGGGATAAGGGAGGGGCAGACACGTACAAAACTTAAAATAATTTTCTTTTAGCGTACTTTTCATAATTTTGTTTGAGGCCACCTTTGGGACCCAAGATGGGCTGTATCTCTGATTATTTATTTTGGTATATACTGAAGAACCAAAAAAAAAAAAAAAAAAGAAATCAATTAACCTGTTACATTCAGTCTCTGCAACACTGTTTGCTTGCCTGACTCAGGCATAGCCACCTCTGTATGTTGAAACAAGTTGTAATTGCATTGCTGAAGTAAGCCTCCTGGAAATTTTTGAGTTTATTATTTCTCTAAATTACTGTTGTAAACCAAGTTAAAAGTTTTTTCTTTTTACTTAGAAGACATCATTTATTAGCCAGATGACAGTACTGTCATTATAGAATCAGACATTTATTCAACCCAGGCCTAACTAGCTAAGGAATGTGTTGACCTCTAACTCTGTAATCTATGTTTGCCCAGCAGTAAATTTCCCCTGCTTAAGCTGAATGAGAATCTGAGAAAGAAACTGCTTGGGAGATACTTAAGGCATCAAAAAAATCTTTTTGCAGCCTTAACAGGATCACCAAAAGACAAATGACTATATGAAATAACAGATATTTTCTTTTGTAAACCTTGTAAATTTATGTTAAGATTATTAAGATTTTAAATACCCCAAATATGATTTTTAACCTTTTACCATATAGTAGCAGTCCCATTGTAGGATAAAGGAGTAATGCTCATGACAGAACAATTGCTTTTGAACCACCAGATTGACAACCTGCCTTTTTAATACATAACAGCATTTTTTTAGAGCATCTATCCTGACTGACAGCTTTTAATCAATATCTATCTGTGAAGAAAAAGTTTGAGAAAAATTTTAATCAGTCCAATAACATAGCTTTTGGGGAGTTTTATACCTGTAGGACCTTTTAGAGATACTCAGCCATGGGGGCCTCTGGTTTTTATAACAGACAAATTTTGTAAACCATTTATTGACCTGAGATGTAACTCATTAATTGACCTGAGATGTAACTTATTTATTGACCTGAGATGTAATTCCCAGTTCCCATTCCCTCCCCCACACAAGAATTGGGACCGAGGCTTCAGCGGTGGGCTTAATGTCTCTTTTTAGCTGTGGCTGCCAACACCTGTGAAGAAAGGAGTGAAAAAAGGGTGGGGGGTTAATTAAATTTTTTCAGGTCACGATGTGTGGGATCTGGTCTGGATGTCTGTTCCTAGGACAGAAAACATTCTTTTTAATATTTGAATGAAAGGGTGTCCTCTGATAGCCATTGAGGAACAGAAATAGATACTCCATTTTTCTGAGCGATGTCCTTGATTTTTGTCCTAAAGAGGGGGAAGGGAACTGTCCCATGTTATTAAGTCAAGGGAGAAGCGTCTGTCCATAGGGAAACAACATACAGACACACAAATATGACAGAAACATATAGGGCCCAATAACACAGACACACGAATATGACAGAAACATAGGGCCCAATAACATAGACACAGAAACAGAGGGCCCAAGAAAAGCTATGCATAAAAAAGAGAAAGAGAGAGAGAGAGAGAGAGAGAGAGAGAGAGAGCTCTCAGATACTTACCAGACCGGTCTGAGAAGAATTTTTCGAGTCTCAGTCTTGGGTTTGCTTGGGTTTCTCAGTCAGGGAATCAAAGGAAGTGTCAAGTCCCCCACACGAGTGTTTGGGGACCCCCAGGGTTGTGTGACATTTACCAGAATCATAACAAAGGCAGTTATGTTATCAGGAGCACATAGTTGGATAGGAAACAATTATCACAGGCAATGGAGGGAGATGTTAGGCATTTTTTGTATATTAGTTATATTAACCATGTGAGAGAATTAAATATTAATGAGTCAATTTTAACCTTAAGATATAGTTAAAATGTTGACAAATAGGAACTTAATTAACTTTATTGGGTACTCTAAATTTAGTCTTTTTTAACCATCATCATGACCAGATTAATATCAACAAGCTAAAGTTTTAAGTTTACAGATTGAATACCATAGTAACTTGCTATCAGCTAGAGCCATGTTTTTATTAGTTTGATGTAAGCCCTAGGTTAATAATCACTTTATTGTATCTAAAAAGATCTGTAATCTGGTTAAGTGTTTTATCTTTAACTTTTGTTTAAGTTTACTTAATATCTACAGTTACATATTTTTATTTTACAAATTATGTAACCACTCTGTAATAATCTTTTTCATTAAATAGTTACCAACATTTAAAGTTTTTTTTCCAGTTTATTTTTAATCAGTTTATATTATTATTACCAATGAAAACTTTTATTGTTTTTACAATTAGGCTATTTAAAAAAAAAAAAGGCCTTATGAAATATCTTTAAAGAGTAGATCAGACTTGACTTTTGACACACATTTAAATTATGAAAGTAGATTTGAACATTATAAAAAAAATTTTTTTTGACAAATTTAGTATTAAGCACATATTTAAATTTAAATATAATTTTTGAAACTGTTTTTTTTTTTTTTTGTTAGTAGTCCCAGAAAAAGCATAGAGAGACAAAATAAGCTTAAAACAGTTGTAAATACTTATAAGAAGTCTATATCTATTTATAATAATTTGGCATTTACCCATATTTTGAAATTTTGTTAGTAGTCCCAGAAAAGTATAGAGAGACAAAGTGAACTTAAAACAGTTGTAATACTTATAAGAAGTCCATATCTACTTATAATAATTTGGCATTTATCCATATTTTGAAATTTTGTTAGTAGTCCCAGAAAAGTATAGAGAGACAAAGTGAACTTAAAACAGTTGTAATACTTATAAGAAGTCCATATCTACTTATAATAGTTTGGCATTTATCCATACTTTGAAATTTTGTTAGTAGTCCCAGAAAAGTATAGAGAGACAAAGTGAACTTAAAACAGTTGTAATACTTATAAGAAGTCCATATCTACTTATAATAGTTTGGCATTTATCCATACTTTGAAATTTTGTTAGTAGTCCCAGAAAAGTATAGAGAGACAAAAGTGAGCTTAAAACAGTTGTAATACTTATAAGAAGTCCATATCTATTTGAGACTTTTTTTTTTTTTTGTTGTTGTTGTTGTTGTTAGAAGTTCCTAAACTCTGCAAGCCAGTGAAGCTAAGAAAGAGCCCCCTTTTTTTTTTTTTTTTTTTTTTTTTTTTTTTTTTTTTTTAAATAAAGCCTATTATCTCCTTGTTTACCTTGCTGGAGGCCGCCTGAGCCCAGGTGGGGTAGGCACGCCCCTGGAGTCTGGGCTTTGCATTCAGCTATGAATGGAGAAAGGGGAAGGGGCTTATCTGATAGTGAGACTGAAGGATGTTATTAATCAGGTTTCAATAAGAGAAGGCGATAAAAATCTTTTAAACAATCACCCATGTGACTCCATCGTTACTCATTGATAGTGTCTTTTTTGGGGGAACCATGGACATTTTTTAAGAGAGCAAGAAATTTAATTTGGGTTCCCTGCATCTTAAGCACCTTAAGCCCTAGAATAAACAATGCCGGTTTGTTTAAGGTTTGCTAAAAAGAAAAGCCTGTAGGAGCCTAAGCCTTGCCCCCAGGTGTGAGCTTTTGTCTTTGTTGCTGCCTGTGGCTTTTGTAAATTGTAAAGAGGAATAGATAGAAGGTTTATTGCCAACACCCGATCGGGCAGTCGGGATTTGAACAATGAGCTCGGGGCCTTCAGTCAATGCCAGAGAGTAGCCCTGGCCGAGAGACTTCAGTTGCCCTGTCGCCTTGATTCAATTCCACGCGAAGGCTTTAAACCGAAAACAAAGAATGAAATAAGAAGACAGCATCTGAGAGGGGAGATCTGTCTTTTTCTTTGAGATGGAAAAAGTCTGTTTTTCTTTACATTACACCTCTCCTAATTCCTCAGTGGGGAGGCTAGCCCCCCGAATCTTTGTTAAGTTACGTTTCTCTGATGGAGAAACGGACAGTTTATTTTTTCTTTACATTATCTCTCGCCTGACCCGTCAGTGGGGCAAATATATTACCTTCTCACTGGGGGCAGCCCCTCCTGGGCTTGTTAAGTTACGTTTCTCTGATGGAGAAACGGACAGTTTATTTTTTCTTTACATTATCTCTCGCCTGACCCGTCAGTGGGGCAAATATATTACCTTCTCACTGGGGGGGGGGGCAGCCCCTCCTGGGCTTGTTAAGTTATTAGTCTTTCTCTGATGGAGAAAGGGAGTTTGTTTTTCGCTAACTGGGGAAACAAACTCTGCCTAGTTTTTTAATGGCGAGACAACCATATGAAACTTCGCCTAAGTCCGTCAATAAAGAGACAATTTCTTCATTGGGGAGGCAGCCCACCTGGGCCTGTAAATCCCAAGGGGAGGATGTCCCCAAAGGATCACCCGATTTTCTTTGTGCCTTGAGGTTCATAAACTATGAACAAATATGGCTTGTCCCGAGACATTCGTCGCTATTCTTACCTTACCCAGGTCTGTATTACAGGCGGGCTTTCCTGCAGTGACCCACTGTGGATCTTCACTCACCAATGAGGTGGCGATCCAATGCTGAAGAGACGGCCGTCCTTCCTTGCGACGTCCAAGTCAGTCCTCGTACCTCAAGCCCCACGTCTGGGCGCCACTTGCCCCGGCCGGCGGGGTTCAACAGGGGCTCGAGGGGAGGCTGCTCCTGGATGAGAGAGACAAGCAGACACAAAGAAGAAAGCCTTGCTTCCACACCAGTCAAGGCTTTATTATTATTATTCATACAGAGGTATATATAGGGGAGGCAGGAAGAGGGCAAATGGGATTTTATGGCTATAGGGGAGGCAGGAAGAAGGCAAATGGGATTTATGACTGCCTAATGGATTTTATGACTACCAGAGGGTCAGGGGTCTCTTGAGTGATAGGCCTCAAGAATGTCTGTTGAGATTACAGGCAGGGCGGATTTACATCAGTCCTGTTTAAGATACACATCTTTAGGTTACATTCTTGTTCTTATCAAAGCAGGCTTTTTGGGAAGGCTTGGTAAATTTCACAGGAACTCAGGAAGCTGAAATCTTAACACAAATGAGTGGAGGCTTCTTCCTCCAAATGGTTGCAGTAGACTCTACCTCAAAGAAGAAAATGACAAAATGATTTTCTTACAGCTGATGTCATCATACTCTCCCAAGTGATAGTGAGCAAGTGATATTAAATATGGCTTCCAGCGAGAACATACATAGCAAGGTCATTTGATCTTACATTCTCACCATGAACATCCCTTCATTGATACATATTATGATCTTACAAACATAAAATCTGCATATCATGATTTTCCCACATTAAAATGAGCCTCTTGGGTAGGTATTACTTCCCTGTT
Source organism: Orientallactaga sibirica (assembly GCA_036365145.1). Classification (NCBI taxonomy): domain Eukaryota; kingdom Metazoa; phylum Chordata; class Mammalia; order Rodentia; family Dipodidae; genus Orientallactaga; species Orientallactaga sibirica. The sequence continues at coordinate 4,513,383 of JAEOAD010000043.1, read as the reverse complement.
TCAGCACACTACCTGATGATTATAGCTGTGGCCAATTATATAATTTCTCTTTCCCAAGTATATTGTGCTACCTCCATAGCCAAATATTAATGAATAAACCCTGCTCAAAGAAACCATCAAAATTATGTTAAATATTTCAGTCATGTAAATAGGTAGTGTATTGATACTCTAGTCATCACAGTTGGAAAATAGTTGGATAAAATGAAGGTCAACTCTCCTTTATAGTTCCACCAAAGAACAGAGTTCAGAGGGTGAAGTTTTCTCTCTACTTATGCATGGTCACATAACACTGATACAAATATAAATGTGTGGGGATTTCTTCCCACATACACACAGTGTTCCACCAATTAGATAGGTTGAATAAGAATTAAATAAATTGTGGCACTCTTGGCCTGGAGGGATTGTTACAATTCAAATGCCACCTATGGATGCCTATACTTCAGACTGACAGATCACAGATTAGGGTTTATATTACTCCCTTCAATTTCAATCCATTTGCTGATGTGGATCCCACTACTTAGGGACATGCTGCAAGTTTACTCATTTATTGTAATGGATGGAACAATGGTTACGGATGAGGACAGTCACATGACACAAGTCATGTGATGTCCCTGTCTATACAAGGTGAGCTTCCCTCCAAGGACTGTCATAGAACCTTACAGAAAGTAGAAGTACTGTTTAACGTATGCTATTCATACTATTAACAATGTTGATGATATTAATGTGTATACATCAAATTACTTTTTAGTATACCATTTATAAGTTGAAACAATGATGTTTGGACAGAACACTAACTTTTATCATTAATAATTTATATGTTTTAGCATTCTGTAAATGGATTAAAGAATGTATCACAAAACCCCATAGAGACTAACATCCTTATCCCTCTATGAAAATACACTCGTGTCAATTTTTTTTAGAAACAGTTTCTGGTCCATTGAACATTTATCCCCATTAATAAATTATAAACCATTTTGTAAATAATGTATGTTTGCTTAATATTCATGAATTCTCACTTGGTATTCTACATAACTGAGTAATAGGCAAACTTATTTACTGATGGTAAACTTAAGCTGAAAGTTCAGCTATGCCAAAATTATTCCTCAAAAAAATGGTTGCATATGAAGAAATTGTGCATCAGCTCATAGGTAGGTCTTTATCACTTCCTTTTTCATCTCACTTTCTTAGGATAAACATTATACAACTGCTACAAACTAACAATTCTTTCTTCTGTCTTGAATCCTTTGGAGTGTTTTGAAAGTAATCGGTCTTATACAATTTCTAGTGTTTGAATACTTGATACCTAACTAATGAAACTTGTCCAGATGGTTGTGGAACCTTGAGGAGGTTTGCTTTCTGCCTTGCTGGGGGAAGTGTGACACTGGGGACTGACCTTGATGTGTTACAGCCTGGATCCATTCTTTTTATATCTCTCCCTTTCTTTCTCTCTCTGCCAACCCAGTGAGATGGCCTTTCCTTCCGTGATGCAACATCCATAGCACTGTAATCTTATTTAAAGAATTTTCTTCCATAAAATGCTTCTGGTCAGGACTTTTGTTAAATCAACATGAAAGTGACTGATACAAGTGTCATTATAGGTGATATGAAAAAGATGTCTTTATATCTTGGTCCTAATTTTACTTTGATCTAAGAAGGTTACTCTTATTATGTACTATAATTACACATTCCTTACTAATAATAGCTTATACAAATAAGCAAAGAAATCAAATAATCCATCATGTACAATAACTTCTATGAGAATAGACACTTATTTTGACCAAGTATGACTTTAATTTTGCTCAAACAATTTTAGTTCAATTCTCTTAATAGTTTCAAAGTTGAAAAAAATAGTTCCTAGTTACCCACATATCCTTAATTATTTCAACTCAATTCTTAATAATCAACTTTACAGAAATATAACATATATGGCATTTTCCTGTTTAACAATAACAGCTACTTTCAATTTAAGTCTTGTCAGCAATTGTGTAAATTGTGGGGACTTGCCACTAACTGCCTTCAGAATGTTGAGATTTTAGTGAAGGGATTCTGTTACATGGTGATTACAAATCTTGTGCATTACTTTTGAAGTACTAGGAGATTAGTTACTTAAGTGTTTAGGTAAGTTAGACACACTTATCTTGGTGCTCTCAAAAAATCATATACTGCTATAAAATTATACTAGAGAGCAATAAAATGGATGTTTAGAAGAAGATGATTAACATTGAGTTAGTAAAAATAATAAGGCATATCACGTAAAATCACATGCTACTTTGGCTGATAAAATTTTAAAGCCCTGCCTGGCATAGTAAATTGACTGCTGGAAATCCGTAAATTTGGGTTCTTTTCATGACTGACACAAAGATTTAGTGTCATCATCGTGAGCTAAACATTTGGGTGGCAAGTTAATAATCTGTAATATAAGATTGTATGCTGGTCAAATATATTGTAAGTGTTTTATTTTTAAGACCGTCACTTATTTGTAGAAGCTGACAACATTGTTGGGCATTTTCCCCCAGCAGCCCATGTAGCACTTTTCAGCACTATACAGGCTAGCCCCTGTGGGAATTGGCTTCCTTCAGGGTTCTGCCAGATCTATTGATGTTCTGCATTGGCAACATGTGGGGTCTTCAACAATAAGGTCTTACCTCTTATATCTTATAGGAGTTCACTTATTATGATCTGTTCCAAGCCTGTATTTTTTTTTACTACAAATTTTATTATATCATTTTCTCTTTACTAAGTAGAATTTCATTCTACGCATGTACTACATCTTCATTATCTAATCATCAGACACTGGATCTGCGTTGATTCCAGTTCTTAGCTATTGTAAATTGAACAGCCATAAACCTGGTTGAGCAAACATCTCTGCAGTGAAGAGTGGAGCTTTTAGGGTAGATGTCGAGTAGTGGAATAGCTGGGTCAGTTGATAGCTCTATTTTCTTCTTTTTCATATATCTCCATATTGATTTCCCTAGTGGTTATACAAGCTGGAACTCCCTACTGAAGTTAATGAGGGTTCCTCTTTCCCACATGCTCATCAACATTTATTGTCATTTGACTTTTTAATGGTTGCCATCCTTTCTGGACTAGGGTAACATCTCATAGTTGTGTTAATTTGCATTTCCCTGATGGTTAAGGATGCTGATCATTTTCTTAGGTCAGTATTAGCCATTTGTATTTCTTCCTTTGAGAATTCCCTATTCAATCCTCTGCTCCCTTTTTTTGTGTGGATTGTTTGATTTTTTTTTATTGCTTAGTTGTTTTAGGCTGAGTTCTTCTAATTCAATCAATATGTATAAACTTTAGTATTAAGAATCAAAATAAAAACACCCATTTCTCATAAACTCATCCTATTTCTATTCTGAGAATTTCTTAGCAATACCTAAAGGCTGAAACATGTATTATAGTGCTAGAGACATGGCTCAGTGGTTAAACACATATGCTTGCAAAGCCTGGTGGCTTGAGTTCAATTTTCTAGTACCCACATTAAGCCACATGCATAAAGTGGTGCATGTGTCAGGAGTTTGTGGTGGCAAGATGCCCTGGTTATCTCTCCCTCTTTCTCTCTCTTTCTTTTTCCCTCTCCCTCTTTCTCTCTCCTTGTAAATAAATACATAAAACATTTTATTTTATTTTAATTTTACATTCATGTTGGTGCCTTTGATAACCTCCTCCCTGTCCTCCCCCCTCCTCATTGGGGAATGTGGGTCATATCGAGTATTGTGGGGGTAGTCAATGATAGAAAAGCATGTTCTTCCTTAAAAGGATTCTTTCTACTTGCCATCTTATGTATTTTCCAACTTTTCTTCAATAACTATTGCATAAAGAAGCTAGGAATAAAAAGAAGATAATTCCAATGAAATACCATGTTAAACATTATAAGTAGCTTCTCTTATAAAGGGTAATAAGAAAGGTAGAGTTAAAAGGGACAGAAGAGTAGGATACCAAGTTAAAAAATAACATCAAAATACTTCTTAATAAACAGTGTTGATTATCAAAATAGTTTTCTACTTGATAAGAAGGCAATGCTTATTCTATTTTAAATCTTTTCACATTTTCACATTCTATTATTTTCTCAGTTGTACATACTGTCTTCTAACATTCTCAAAAAATAACTGTAAATATATGGTCAATCAATATGACCAATAAAATAAATTTTAACACATAGCTCACTGAAAAAGCAGAATTAACATTTACATATATTTTCACTATTTGTGAGGCAAAGTTATCAAAGTCCCCACAGTATTTTTGAAAAACAGAATGAGTTATAAATTTTTTACAATTATAGAATACTTTAAGCTATTTCTGTATGTTTGTGTGTGTCCCTGTTCATGTATGAGTGAATATATTAGTTGTTTGAGTTTAGAAGTTTGCATGTCATGTTTCATGCATTAAATCAGAGGACAAATTTGATATGGGTACTTTTGGTAGTTTGAATGTGATAAAGTAAATGTATGGTCCCATGGATTCAAGTATTATATTAAAATTGAGTTTTTAACTTCAGCCCCTAGCGTGCAGATTCCTCTTACAGGGAGGGATGCCACTGGGGATGGTTATCAGAATCCAGCCTTAATGTGGTTTGGGAACTGATATGATTCCCAGCCCAAAGGTGTGGAGAGAACAGTTTGAGTTCTGGTGGTTTGTATATGCTGTTTTGTGCTTTCTCTCTGCTTGGATCTGTGAAAGAGAGCTAGCTTATTGTGCAATTGATGGAACTTCCCATGGGGATCTCAAAGCTTGTAATAAATTTGTTCCTCTCATAAACTGTGTCTGGCTGTGTGTTCATCCCAGCAATAAGGAACTGACCACAACAGTCTAGCTCAGCAAGACTGATTTCTCCATGTCCTCTAACCAAATCATGCCATGTTTTCAGCATCAGAGTTTTATTATTTCATTCTGAAATGCCACCAACAACAGTGGCAATAAGCTTTTGCATTTGAGGGGCTGCAAGGACCTCTCTGACCAACAATGCATAGGAAAGTAGCTCATCCCTGACAGTGTGATCTTCATTCAACAACCTCATGGTCTTTCCATCCATGCAGGGTATATTCTTTTAAAATCTTTACCTGGGGTACTTACTGTCTATTAGATACTTTTGTTAGCATACAAGACAAATAGAGTTTAGCACTGTTTCATTTGTAAAACCTTATATAACGCTATTATAAAACAGAGGGTAGGCAGGATCTCTGAAAGCCCATCACCATATATTCTAAATAGCACAAGTTGGTCAGGCATCAGTTGGTCTCAGGTGTCAGCACCTAAATGGACACTAAAGGAGAATTTTAGCAAGGTTGGAAACAGCATGAAATGAGTCCATTGCTTGTATCACCTGCTTCCTCATTGGGAACAGCACCATGGATGGGAGGCACTGCCCCATCTAGCTTTCTATAATCTCCAGATACAGTCTATAATCCTTACCTTGTGGGACTTTTATGGGGCTGCCTTACATCTCCCCACCCCACAGCCTTGATGGGCTCAGTGAGGCTCATACAGGAGGCTTGGCACAGCCCAGAACCAAAGGGGAATGAGGATGCTCTAAATCCTGCTGTAGTACCTGCACTTTGAGTTAGCTTCCCCCACGCACTTGAGCTGGCACTGAGGCTGTGGCCTTGCTGATCATTTCTAATATTTCTGTGATAACCTAAGCCTAGGTGAGTCATTTCCACCCCAAGCATAGCTTTTTGTAGGATAGAAAGTTACATGGTTCACTCTGGGGGTTAATTGCCCACCACTGGGTCAAGCTTAGTTCTCTTCACCTGCACTCTATCTTTCATTCTCTCTGAGAACTGTTCTTCAGGCCTTAAGGCTTTCCAGAAGCTCACTAGCACTGCATTTGACTTTCTCTCAATTATCCTCAGCAACTCCTGCTCTACACAAATCTTGCCACATCTGCCTTCTCATGAACCTACCAGACCCCTTTGCTGTTGGGCCTGTCTCTCATCTCCTCTACATTTACAAACTTGATTTATCAGCTTTATCTCATGGTTTCCATCCTCACTGTTTGATTCTTTTCATGGGTTCCAAGTTTTTGGATCTCATGAAGGGTTCTTCAACATCAGTCTGACTTGTGCTTTGTTCACCTTTTGGCAAAGACAGTAGGCCAACACCTCTATCTCACTGCCTCTTTTATCCAATTTACCTTCGAAATCACAGGCTACCACAGCCACATGTCTCCTTCCCTTTGCAATTCTTCCTTTACACCATCAACTTCTTTCTGCACAGCCATCTCTGCTCAGCTGAATACCTTATAACCCATAACTGTGGCCAGACTACCTCTGCAGCAGCTTGCCAATGCTCTAGTTCCTTAAGGGCCACACTTAGGGACTTCACCACTTTCCTCAATCCTGTAACAGTTTTAGAGGCATCCCCATAGTCACACAGTGGACTCCCAATCACCAAGTCTGCCTGGCACTCACTCCATACCACACAGGAAGATGGCCATCCCGGGATTCATCTGAATGACTCAGCCTTGGTTACATGTATAACCACCCATAGCAAGTTCCATGAAACCATCAATAAAACCAAAAGGCACATCACCATCATCACCACATACCACATGGCGAGGGATGGCTATGTCAGATTTCCCTGGCAGATGCTCCGCCCTCAGCCTTGGTGGCATATCTTATTACCCATGGCCAGGACCACACAATTGCTCCTCCCAAAATTATCATTGGTTCTGTCATGTCTCACACTGGGCACCAAGTGTCTCAGAAAATATTTCCCCTGGAGTGACACAAACACACATGTTCTTCCCAGATAGGTAACAGATGACAGACCAAAGGAATATTACACCAAAACCAGTTTGATGAAGCATTGAGTTTACTGGGTTAATCACAAAGCAGGTTGGGGGGTTGCTTAAAGGAGCCATAGATGACTCAAACAACAAGTTTTCTCTGCTACACAGCACCAGGGTACGAGCTGATATGCCATTGAATTCACTGAAGCCTCTCTCTCTCTCTCTCTCTCTCTCTCTCCTCCTGGTTGGGCTTTAACCCAGGAATCATAGTAGCACACTCCTGCAAGCCCACATAACTTCCAGTGGTCTCCAGGTTCTTCACTTATGAGTTCAAAGATGAAATCCACAGACAGATAAAGTTTAGAGAGATGTTAATTTACTTAATCTTAGATCTTAGGGAAAGAAGAATTTAGAATTTAGAGATTAGGAGGTGGAGTGAATACAGATCTCTTACCCAAGAAGAAGTCAACAGGTGGTTCCAGGAAAATGGGGAGCCTTCTTGAGAGAGCTTAAGAGAACTGGTGCTGGAGAGATTGCTTAGTGGTAAGTGTTTGAGTGCAAAGCATAAGGAATGAAAAAAAGAGAATAACAGAGATCAAAGCTCCTTCACAGGTAGAAGTGTTTCTGGAAATTAAAAGTCTACCTAGAGACTCTAACCAGGTTCTTTCTAAGGTTATGGATGGGTGGTCCAGATTTCTGTGTAGGGGATCAGATCTAATTCTTAAGCCTCCAGGAACAGGAACTGTTCTAGGAATACAGATCTCCCTTCTTGAGAGTGAGACTTTTCTTGAGTTTAAGAAAAAAAAAAAAAAAAAAAAAAAAAAAACAGATCTAGGGAGGGAACTCTTTTAGGCAGAAAGAGATCAGGAAAAGACAGATCCTTCTGAAATTTCCAACCTCTATCAAAGAAGAGACTTCAAGGACAGGCTCAGGCACATACCTCACCTTTACTTTTGGAATTCTTTCTCCCCTAAACTGCCTCACAGCCATTTCCATAACTTCAGCAAGCTAACTTACCTCTATAAACTTTATTCCTCACACCTATGTAGGTCTAACCAAGTGTTATAGGTTTTCTGATTATCTTGAACATTATGTAGCTCAACAGGCTGAAATTATGCCTTCTTAACAAAGCATCTGCTCTCAAAGCTTCCTCAAAGAAAGTTTTCTGTGTCCTTGACAAGTTAGATCATCATGTGTGATTCATATCAGCAGCCTAAAAATAAAATAAAGGGAAAAAAAAAAAAAAAGTTCAGTAACTACAGAAAAAAAAAAAAAAAAAAAAAAAGGAATTTGTATTCAAATCCTTAAGGTAAGGTTAAAAGATGTAGTGAGAAATGGATTCTGGACATATTTGGAATATGAGGCCATTAGTATTTCCTGACAAGAAGATTTTGGCTATGAAAGAACAAGAGAAGTTAGGAAAGATGCCCTAGTGTTTTTGATACTTAAGGTGTTGTCAATTTGATCTGTTTAGTAATCCACAGAAATCCTTTTCTGGTGGGTCTCAGAGGTTGCTTCCAGAAAAATTAACTGAAGGAGGAAGTCCTTCCCCCAGAGTGAGCCCTTCCCCCAGAGTGGGAGACCCCTCTCAGATGAGAACTTTATATAATGAGGCTCTGGGTAAAATGAGCCCCTTCCTTCCATCTGGCTGCCAGAGCTGCTTGCTGCCTTCCAGCATCAGTGTAAACCCAAGACCTGCATGGACTGAAAACCAGCAGCTCCTGAGGAAGCTTCCAGGCCTTTGGTGCTAGATTGGGATTGCTGAGGCATCTGAGAAGCTACCTTGTTCCTTGATTCTTGGGCCTGCAACTGCTATTGGACTACCATAAATGAATCCAATATATTCTCTTCTTAATATAATTCATTCTAGCAGTTCTGTTCCTCTAGAGAACCCTGACTAATGCAAATTTTGGTGCCAGAGTGGTTCTGGAGAAACAGAATTGAAAAGATGAATTTCGCTAGTGTGCTTGGTGCTGAGTTGGATCTCCAACTTCAGTACTACTAAAGGTCCTACAGGTAATAAGGAGAGCACTTTTACTGGAAATATAGAAGGCATTAATAATCCATGGTGTGAACTATTTTTAAAACTCCATGAGATAGATGTATTTGGTGATCTTGAGTCATGTCTTGTGAAGAGGAAGGAATTTAGTGACTCAGTATTTAAAATATTTGAATATTTGAGGAAGAGTAAGACAAATGATGAAGGCTGATTGGTTGCTTCGAGCATCTCTGGGCAAATTATTGAGGGGACAACAGAAGCTCAGAAAGGAAATTTCCCAGCTTAAGACCCACATATATAATCTGAAGGTTTCTATGGGTGCCCTGGAGGAAATTCTCATCTCTAGCCAGAACAGGGCTCAAATTGCAGAAAACCAAACCCAAGCTCTCATTGTAAGATTGGCTAACTGGCAACATAAACTCAAACTAAAGCCTCACCAGCTATCAGAAGTTAAAGTGAGGGCATTGATTAGAAAAGCGTGGGATCCTATGACTTGGGATGGTGATATGTGGGAAGATCCTGAAGAATCTGTGGACATTGAAACCTCAGATTCTGAAGAAGTTCTTTTTTTTATCAGAATATGACCTCCCCTCCCTTAGCAGCAGTTGTACCCCCATCTCCACACCCTTGCCTGAGGGAATTAATCCTTCTTTGTTGGAGGAATCAGCAGGATGTACTGATGCCTCTCAGTGCCCACCTATCTTTACCTCTAACCAGACTTAAGGTTATGCAGGCCCCTAAATGTGAGATAGAAAATGTGACACAAGATGTGGTAAGGTACACCCCTAAAGAACTTCAAGAGTGGGCTGGAAAATGGCTTAGTGGTTAAGTGTCTGCCTGTGAAGCCTAAGGACCCCAGTTCAAGGCTCAATTCCCAGTACCCATGTAAGCCAGATGCACAAGGTGGCTCATGCATCTGGTGTTCATTTGCAGTGCCTGGAGGCCCTGGTGTGCCCATTCTTTCTCTCTCTCTTTCCCTCCCTCTTTCTTTGTCTGTTGCTCTCAAATAATATTTTTAAAAAATTTAAAAAAGGAACTTCAGGTGTTTTCTAAATTATACAGAGCAAAGCATGGGAAATATGTGTGGGGATATATTTTAAGGGTGTGGATTATGGAGGAAGGAACACAAGATTAGAATTTATTGAAATGGGCCCATTGAGCAGAGATTTTAGATTTAACACTGCAGCTCCTACAGTTGGAAGAGACTCCAAGAGTTTATTTGATTGGTTGGCTGAAGTATGGATCCAAAGATGGCCTACTGTGAATGAGCTCAAGCTGCCTGATATCTCTTGGCTTAATGTTGATGAGGGGATCAAAAGGCTCAGAGAACTTGAAATGCTGGAGTGAATTTGCCATGTAAACTCATCTTTGCCAGACAATGTGAATAGCCAGAAGATGTGTCCTTCACTAAGACTATAAGTAAGAGATTTGTGAGGGGAGTACCAGCATACTTAAAGTCCCCCACCATTGGTCTTTTATGTAAAAAGACATCGCAGTGGGACCTGCAGTTGCTGCATTATGTATCTTAGATGCAATGGGTCTAACTGAATATCAGGGTAACAAAGGCAAGTGTGCATCAAGGGATGGGAAATAAATCCATCCAAATTTCAAGGACTTTCTACCTCAGCACAATTTCTTGGAGTTCTGTGGTGTGGGGAATGCAGGGATATTCCTTCTAAGGTGAAGGATAAGTTGTTGCTTCCAGCCCCTACTACCTATAAGAAAGAAGCACAATGTCTAGTGGGCCTATTTGGATTTTAGAGACAGTACATTCCTCACTTGGGTGTGTTATTCCATCCCATGTACCACGTGACTTAGAAATCTAGTTTTCAGTGGGGCCCAGAACAAGAGAAGGCTCTTCAATAGGTCCAGGCTGCTGTGACAGATGCTCTTCCCCTTGGGCCATATGATACAGCAGATCTGATGGTATCTGAGGTGTAGTTGGCAGATAGGGATGCTGTTTGGAGCCTTTTCCAGACCACCATTGATGAATCACAGTGGAGGCCCTTGGGATTTTGGAGCAAGACCCTGCCATCATCTGTAGACAATTATTCTCCCTTTGAGAGACAGCTCTTGCCCTGCTATTGGCCTGAGTGGAAACTCAATGTCTGACAATGGGCAATCAAGTTACTCTTTGATCTGAGCTGGGTGTTATCTGACCCAACAGGCCATAAAGTTGGACATGCACAGCAGCAGTCCATCAAGAGGAAATGGTATATATGTGATTGGGCTTGAGCAGGCCCTGAGAGCACAAGTAAGTTACATGAGGAAGTTGCCCAAATGCCTATGGTTTCTACTCCTGTTACAATGCCTTCTGTCCCCAAGCATACACCTATGTCATTATGGGGCATGTCCTATGATCAACTGACTGAGGAGGACAGGACAAGGGCATAGTTTACATATGGCTCCACACGTTATGCAGGCACCTCCCAGAAGTGGACAGTTGCAGTATTACAGCCCCTTCTGGGACAACTCTCAAGGGCTGTGATGAGGCAGAACCTTGGGCAGTGCACATGATTGATCATTTTGCTTGGAAAGAAAAATGGCCAGTTGTGTGGTTATACACTGATTCCTGGTTTGCAGCCGATGGTTTGTCTGGATTATCTGGGACTTAGAAGGAGCACAATTGGAAAATTGTTGAGAAGGACATTTGTGGAATGTACATGTGGATAGAACTCTCTGAATAGTCAAAATATATAAAGATGCTTGTGTCCAATGTTATTACTCATCAGAAGGTGACCTCATCAGAGAATGACCTTAATAATCAAGTAGATAAGCTGACCCATTCTGTGGATAGTGGTCAACCTCTTTCTTCAGCCATCCCTATCATTGCCCAATGGGCCCATGAACAAAGTGGTCCTAGTGACAGGGATGCAGGTTATGCATGGGGCCGACAACATGGACTTCCACTAACTGGCTTCCACTAACAGCTGCTGCTGACTACAAATTTTCCAGGAGTAGAGACCAACTCTGAACTCCCAATATGGTAGCATTCCTCAGGGTGCCCAGCCAGCAATTGGTGGAAGGTTGACTATATTGGACCATTTCCATCATGGAAAGGGCAGCATTTTGTCCTTACTGGAATAGACATATATTCTGAGTATGCATTTGCTTTTCTTGCACATGGTTCTTCTGCCAAAACTACCATCCATGGGATTACAGAATGCTTTATCTACCATCACTTCACAGCCAAAGAAGTATGGCAGTAGGCTCAAGATCATGTAATTCACTGGTCTTACCATGTGCCCCACCAGGGGCAGCTGGCTTGACAGAATGGTAGAATGGCCTTTTTAAATATATGCATATAGTATATATACAGCCATGATGGTACCATCATTAGCTTTCTCCCTGCCCTTCCCCCATGGGTGATATGGGTCTTGCCTTATGGGGTAGCCATAAATTATGCAGAAGAGGCAATGACTCTGTGTATAATGACCCGACTCATGGCTCTAACAATCTTTCAGCCCTTTCTTCCATGAATTTCCCTGAGCCATGTTGGGTTCATTTTAGGTCTATTTCAGTGATGAGGTTTTGTGAGTCTCTGTGTCTCTGGATATCTGATTTGGTAGGGGTTGAGTGTTCTTTGTATCTATCTCCTTCACCCTTGTGTTGGTACAAGGTTTACCAATAAAGCAGCATTCTTGCTCATTTCCCCTGTAACTCTATGGTTTCAGCTGGTGCCCTGGTGAGGTGTGATGGGCTGATTCTCTCCTCCGGTTCTGCATCCATCTGAAAGAGAGAAGCAGATTCTCCAACAGTGAGTGTGGTCAGTGCAAAATGATACATGGATAACCATTATTATTTTAGAGAGAATTTAATAGGTGTAGGCCCTCTTGTATCCCACTATTGGTTGGAGCTTGATATTGGAGAGCAGGCTCATTTTTGGATATGGTTCTGCCTTGTTTCCCATTTCCAAGTATGGGTTCCATTCCACTGAGCAGATCTGTTAGCCAAATATAGAGCAGTTGGTAACCCACCATGGCTGTGAGCATCACATCAGGTTGTTTGCTGCTGAGTAGCTTGGACCATGAGTTGCTTAGATAGATGTTGGTTGTTTTCCCCCAGTCACTTATGTAGCACCTTCTGGTTTGGGGACTGACTCTCTTCCAGATTCCAGCTAGGTCTCTCCATGTTCCATCCAAACAGCATATGGTGTCTTCAGCAGTAGGATCTTACCAATAACCTTTGGTGGGTCATCAAGTATTCTGACAGAAATCTGTCTTCTTTGGGGAAACCTTGTAGGTCTCACTAATCAACAGCTCATTGTGGATGTTAACCACATGCTGGTATTGGGAGATACAGGTCAGTGCCAAGGAAAAAGAATGAAAAAAATATGAAAGAGAAAGAGAGAAGAGAAAAAAGAGGGAGTGAGAGAAACAGGAGAAGATTGAGGTTAGTGTTCATCATACCTGCTCCAGGCCCCTGTGATTCAGGTGTTCTCTCCAAGCACCTGATGCAGGTTCGACCTTTTAGTATGTCTTTCAGTATATAGTATTTTAGGGTAACATTTCCATTTGGGTTCAGTTTATCCCCCCCCCCCCAGCTTTCCCTGCCCTCTCACCCCACCATACCTATTGTTCAGGAACAGATCATTCTTAGCGAACTCACCCAATCACAGAAATATAAGCATTGCATGTTCTCACTCATCTGAGGCTTCTAATTTGTATTTTCCCTAGATGTTGACACACCTAATAAACATCGTGAGGACTGGAATGGTCTTTTCAAGAAACAGTTACAGCGCCAACTAGGTGGCAATAGATTGGAAGGTTGGGAGACTGTCCTCCAGCAGACTACATATGCTCTGAATCAGCATCCTATATATGGTGCTGTTTTTCCTATAGCCCAGATTCATGGGTCCAGTAATCAAGGGATGGAAATGGGAATGGTCCTGCTTACCATCACCCCAAGCGACCCAATAGCCAAGATTTTGCTTTCTGTTCCCGCAACCTTATGCTCTGCTGGCCTAGAGGTCTTGGTGCCAGAGGGCAGAGTGCTTTGGCCAGGAGGCACAAAGAACATTCCATTGAACTGGAAGCTGATTCTTTTCCTTGCCACTTTTGGTTCCTAATACCTTGCAGTCAACAGCTTAGGAAAGGAGTTACAGTGTTAGCAGGGGTGCTTGATCCAGACTTTGAGGTGGGGTGGAAATCTGACTGATCTTCCACAATGGAGGTAAGGAAGAGTATGTCTGGATTGCAAGAGATCCTTTAGGGATCTGTTAGTATTACCATGTCCTGTTTTCAATGTCAATAGATAACTGCCCTAGCTATCTGTTGTTGAATTTATGTTTGACCTATTATAGTAGAGATTAAGCGTTAGTCAAGGAACCTTGCTTTGCCCTGGGGGTTGATATTTTCTTCCTGGTTCTATGTGGGATAGTTATACCATGTTAGGGAGAATTATGAGCTTGCTACTGTTTTCATTTTGAAATCAAGTATGATGTAACGAAATAGGGTATGATGTCAAGTTGACAAGGGGTGGATTTGTGATGTTTAAGGTATTGTCAACTTGATCTGCTTCCAGGAAGGATTAACTAAAGGAGGAAGTCCTTTCCCCAAGTGAGCCCTTCCCTCAGAGTAGGCAGAAAATCTCCCTTCCTTCCACTTGGCTGCAGGAGCTGCTTGGTGCCTTCCAGCCTGGACTGAAGACCAGAACGAGCTGAAGATCTATATGGATTGAAGACCAGCAGCTCTTCAGGAAGCCTCCAGGCCTTCAGTGCTGGACTGGGACTGTTGAGGCATCCAGCCATGTGGACTGAACAGCTACCAGGTTCCTTGATTCTTGTGTCTGCAACCGTTTTTGGACTACCACAAACTAATGCAATAAATTCTCTTTTTAGTATAATTCATTCTAGTGGTGCTGTTCCTCTATAGAACTTTGACTAATACAGTTATCAACTTTCATGAGAAAGAGGATATCAGTGCAAAAATAAGAATACACAAAGAAGTAAAATAATAAAGGACTTGCTAGAAAAAAGTTAAGATTTCCTTCTGTCCCTATTTCATATAATTGCTTCAGTATTGACCTTTAATAATTTACTGTTTCACACCATCTTTCTTTGGTTTTCCTGACTCTAATCCAGCTCCTAGACAACATTCTCAAGTGTTCTCGCCATGTACATATTGTCTCCTCTGTGTTCATTCTCATAGTGAGGATTCGTGATCTTTCATTGTTTTGATGAAACCTGGATTATCTGTGATTACAGAGAGGCCCTTACTAAAACTCTTGATAAAATGGGCCTTTCTCTGATCTCTTCATAATCATCTGCTCTCCTCCTGGAGCTCCTTTAAAATCAGAATAATATGGTATAAATCATAAACACATAAATTGATTATGTTTGGCCTATTATATTAGAGACTAAGCAATCCAACCTTGTTTTGTGTTGGGAGGAGATTTTGCATTTCTGGTTGTATGTGGGGAAGTTATAGCATGTTAAGTGGAATTATGAGCCTTGGTGTGTGTGTTTTATGTCTACTTAGTGATGAGCTTTCAGGATCTTCTGGATTCCTGCTTCAGTATGTATTGAGTATCCTCAGCATCTGTCTCCTTCACACTGGTGCTGATTGTCAAGTTCACCATGGAATACCACTCTTGCCTGTCACCACAATTCCTCTGTGGTTTCACCTTTTCCTTGACTGAAGTGCAAGGGGTGGCTTATCTCCTCTGGTCTCATTACCTTCCAGGAGCTGAAGCATGGGTAGGAGGCTGTCATCTTGATCAGAAGCCAAAGTATGTTTTTTTTTTTTTTTTATAATGATTCATTAATAACAGTGAATATTCCTAGAGACCACATTAGAAGTTGTTAATGTCTGATACTTGGATCATACAGTTACCTTTCATAGAAAATATCGGAATGATAATAGATGTAGTAAAATTGAGATCAGGCTTATAAGATATTAGGAAAACAAGGGTTAATAAAATAATAAAAAAATGATTCTTCTATACCTTCTTGTTCATGTTTTCATATATAGGGGGAATAACTATGAAAAGAGGGTCCCAGAATTACAATAACTGAAATAGTTGATGAATGCTATCTCACCACCTAAGTAGACAGCTCATTTGCAAAAAATATATTAACAGAATGTGTATTTAACTGGGGTTGAGGTTCATTATTCTTAACATTAAAATTTTGATTTACTACAAAAATGCCAAAAATACTCATTGTAAAAAAGACAGCCTCTTCAACAAATGGTGCTGGAAAAACTGGATATTTATCTGTAGATGGATGAAAATAGAGCCTGATTTTTCTCCATGCACAAAAAATAAGTCCAAATGGATCAAAGACCTTAATATCAGACTTAAAACTCTGAAAGTGGTAGAGAAAAAAGTAGGGGAAATCTTTCAACATTTTGGTATAGGCAAAGACTTTCTGAATGTAACCCCAGTTGCTAAGGAAATAAAACTACTGATTAACTGCTGGGATCTCATGAAATTACAAAGCTTTTGTACAGCAAAGGACACTGTGAATACAGCAAAGGGACAACCTACAGAATGGGAGAAAATCTTTGCCAGCTGTTGCAGTCAGGTTCACATTGCTCTTAGAAATCACCCAACTAAGTGCAGCTTGTTGGAAAAAAAGAGGTATATTTTGGATTATAGGCTCAAGGGGGAAGCTCCATGATGGCAGGGAAAACGATGGCATAAGCAGAGAGTGGACATCACTACCTGGCCTACATCAGGTGGACAACAGGAACAGGAGAGTGTGCTCAAACACTTGCAAGGGGAAATCAGCTATAAAACTGATAAGCCTGCCCCCAACAGTACACTGCCTCCAGGAAGCTTTAATTTCTAATTGCCATCAGCTGGGGAACCTAGCATTCAGACCGCTTAAATTTATGGGGGGCACTTGAATCAAACCACCACATTCCGCCTCTGGCCCCATAAACTGATTACCATACATGATGTAAAATGCAATTCATTCATCCAACTTTAAAAGTCCCCATAGTTGTTAGAAACTCCAATGATTTTCATACATCCCCATAGTCCAAGATCTTTTAACTGAGCCATAACACTGAAAAAAAAAAAAAAATTCCCCCTAAAAAAATCCATAATGGCACAGAATAAACATTCACACTGCAAATGATGACATTGGGGATATCAAAGAAATATTCAACCAATACAAGATTTAAACAGGGCAAACATCAAACTCTGTAGCTTCAAGTCCAACAACTCTAATCAGTGACAAATCTCCAAATCTGATAATCCTAACCAACAACAAGGCTCTGGAGTTCCAATATTGCCCCTCTAGTTAGGCTACTCACAGTCCTGGAAAACTTCATCCAGGGTGGGAAGCTCTCCTTAGCAGCTATCCCGTGGCCCCAGCATCTCCACTGGATCTCCGCTGAAACCCACAGTCTATCTTCATGGCTTCATTGGGTCTCCATGTAGGCATCTAGCAAATCTGCTTCACACTACCCATGGCCATTTCCAAAACACAAAGGTGCTTTGCAAACTCAATAACCCTGTTTCCTGCAATTCTTATCCTCCACAATTCCAGGTAGGGTGCCAATTTGTTAATCCAGAGGGGAATAAAGGGGACTTTGAAAAACAGGACACTCCTTGAGCACTCAGTACACTTCAAAGGAGTCTACATTCTTCCTGTTACCCCAGTGTAGGTCAGCTGGCCCAATATCAAAGGTTATAATCTCTCAATTGCAACTGAATGGGCAGCAGTTCAAAGATTTTTTTGTTGTTGTTGTTGTTGTTGTTGTTTTTTTGTTTTTCAAGGTAGGGTCTCACTCTGGCCCAGGCTGACCTGGAATTAACTATGTCGTCTCAGGGTGACCTCAGTGATCCTCCTACCTCTGCCTCCCAAGTGCTGGGATTAAAGGTGTGCGCCACCATACCCAGCAAAGATTTCATTTTTTTCTGTGTCATATCCCTCTGCTTATACCCATCCATTTCTATGCAATGCATCCTTGCACAACTTCCCAGTACATGAGCATAATAGCAAGCCCGTTACATAAACTGCCTCTAGCCCAGTCCACACAAAGCTACTTTTCATCCTCATAAGCCAAACCTCACAGTTCATAGTTCTTACTGCATTCAGATCTTGCAACTCTGACCAGAAGAATCTATCAAGCTGTATATACAGAACTGCAAGGTGTCTCCTAGGCCAAAGTTTTAAATTCTTCCACATTCCTCTTGAAAATAAGCTCCAAAAGACCAAAGCTACATTCCTGGTACCAACATTACTATTGCAGTCAGGTAAACATTACTGGTAGAAATCACCCAACCAAGAGCAGCTTGTGGGAAAAAAAGTTTATTTTGGTTTACGTGCTCAAGGGGGAAGCTCCATGATGGCAGGGAAAGTGATTGCCTGAGCAGAAGGTGGACATCACCCCCTGGCCAACGTCAGGTGGACAATAGCAATAAGACAGTATGCCCAAACACCGATAAGGGGAAACCAGGTATAAAATCTATAAGCCCACCCCCAACAATACACTGCCTCCAGGAAGCTGTAATTTCCAATTGCCATCAGCTGGGGAATCTAGCATTCAGAACACCTAAGTTTATGGGGGACACCTGAATCAACCCACCACATCATCTATACATATGACCTATATATATATATCTGGATTAATATCCAGGATATACAAAGAAATAAAAAAAACCTAAATAATAAGAAATCAACCCAATTAAAAAATGCCCTATGGAACTAAATAGAGAGTTCTCAAAAGAAGAAATGCACATGGCATATAAACATCTAATAAAAATGTTCTATATCCTCAGCCATCAGGGAAATGCAAATTAAAACTGCTTTGAGATTCCATCTCACTCCTGTCAGAATGGAGACTATCATGGAAATAAATTTCAATAAATGCTGGCAAGGATGCGGAAAAAAGTGGAACCCTTCTACACCATTGGTGGGAATGCAATCTGGTCCAGCCATTGTGAAAATCACTGTGGAGGCTCCTGAGACAGCTAAAAATAGATATATTATATCACCCATCTATACCACTCCTAGGCATATATCCTAAGGACTCATCTCACTATGATAGAAACACTTGCTCAAACATGTTTATTGCTGGTCTATTCACAATAGTTAGGAAAAGGAACCGGCCTGGATGTCCCACAACTGATGAGTGGAAAATGAAGATGTGGCATATTAACACAATGGAGTTCTATTTAGCTGTAAAGAAAAATGAAATATTTAGGAAAATGGATGGATCTAGAAAGGATTATACTCAGTGAGGCAAACCTGGCCCAGAAAGCCTGTTGAATGTTCTCTCTCAAATGCAGATCCTAGCTACAAATGATTGGACTATGTGAGTTGGAATAAAACTCCATAGCAGAGGTCAGAAAGCTAGAAAGGTGATATAAAGGGAATAGAAGGAAGGGAAGGAGGACATAAAGGATGATATTATATATATATATATTATATATGTAATATTTTATATATGTGTGTGTGTGTGTGTGTGTGTGTGTGTGTGTGTGTGTGTGTAAGTAGAAGAACAGATTACTAGGGGTGGAAAGGCCTAAGTGAGTTCAGGGGAAGAGATTGAGTAAAGGAAATGTGGAAGAAGGGCTAATCAAAATCTAAGAGGGTATGAATAAGTCATATGGAAACCTACTTTTTGGTACAATGACACACCCAAAAGCCATGGATTGTTACTTGAAAATTTTCAGTGCCAGGGATGGGATACCTTCTAGTGAGTTGTTGGCCAGGGAGGTCCCTTGTACCCCCAAGACATTATAGGCCGTTGTTGAGGCTCTTGGTTTCCCACCAGGAATAGCTGGTAAGACCCTATTGCTGAAGACTCCACATTCTTGGACTGCAAGGTCACTGAGAAATCATGCTGAAGCAGAGCTGAAAACCTCCTTGGTGTAAACCAGCTGACAGAAAGCTATAAAAAGCTATGTTGCATGAAGTTCCATGGGAGAGAGAGAAATCACCCCTGGAGATAAACAACAGTGGACACTGTAAGCCTTAAATTTGTCCAGCCAGGCCAAATGAACCAATGGGTACAAGAGTATCATGTCTGTTATGTGAGAAACCAACCCCTTTCTAATTGGACTGGAGGCCTGTTCCATGGGAGGGAATACATGCAAAAAAACCTATGATGGGGGAAGTCATGAGCCCTAGGGGTGTAACATCTTCTGGTGTCTGGCTAAATGTATATACTATGCTCACCAAACTGCCCACTAAGCATTTATCTTAATGTTCATACCCATGTATTAATGTTACTCTAACTTTTGGTTAGAGAAGCTTTTCTTTTCAGAAGGCAGTGACCTCTGGGATGACCCAAAGGCACCATCATGCCAAGAAGAAGTGGTAGGAGTGCTCAGCAGTGAGACATCTGTACCACACCTTCCGAGGTTCGCTGTCCATTGCAGAAGAGGTGGTGGAAAGAATGTAAGAGCCAAAGGAAGGGAAGGACTCCTTTCAATGCACTCTTCCAGACATAAAATGGATATCCATGACTTCGCAGTACCTGACACTACCTACACAAGACCATCATAATAGGAGGAAAAGATGATAACATAAAAATGAAAGGAAATCTGTTTGAGGGGGAGGGGATATGATGGAGAAAGGAGTTGCAAAGGGAAAATGGGGGGAGGAATTACTTTCGTTTATTGTCTATAATTATGGAAGCTGTCAATAAAATAATTTTAACCCCCCCCAAAAAATTAAATAAATTACATTTTTTTATTTAGTGGATCATATATATTTATCTTTCAGTTAAAGTATAAAATTATTATGGATCTTAGTAGGAGGGATCAGGATAGAATCCTTCCAGATGCATTTTATGTAGGCATATGTAGTTTAGATTGAAATATATTGACTCAATAAATTGTTTTCTTAGGTTTTTTTGTTTAGGATTTCTTTATGTCTAAAAACACATGTTATATAAATTTAATTTCAATCAGGGGATAAAAAATATTATTGGGATGTAGCCATAATTTGTATAAATTATTCTTTTATCTCTCTCTTTATGTAGTGTGTGAGTGTATATATAGTGTATGCATTACATGTGTGTGCAAATGTGTGTTGTCTAGATACTCACATGTGAAGATCAGAAGAGATGGTCCCATGTCCTGCCCTATCACTCTTCATCATTTCCTTCAGGCAGAGTCTTGCTGAGCCTGACAGTGTTGTTTTGTCAGTCAGGCTGGACAGTCTGACCATGGAGCCTCAGCAATGCTTTTGTCTCTGCCTCCACAGGACTAGAATTACAGGCATGCCTGGTCACTTTTCACATGAGCACTGGGAATTGAACTCAGACCCTCGGAGGTCCTTATTGTTAAGCTGAGGCATTTCCCTAGCCCCATAAATTCTTTCTAACACACATTTAAAGACAGAAATCTTCACTAACCATTATAATTACTGAGGTTCTTAGTTCTGAATACACTCAGAAATCAAATTCTATGACAACAAAGCTTAAATAAATACAAGTCGGAAATGCTGATGATGTACACTTATTGAAGAACTACCTTTTAAGGAAGTTCTGACATTAGGTATCCCTGTGGGGAGAACAGAAGGCTAAATGAAGAAGGAAAGCTACAAAAGACAACAGTGGAGGTGACCTCAAGCACCACATGCAGAGCTGGTATCATATACATTAACTTCCTCTCGTAAGAATCCAAAGAATGATGTGCATGACAAAATATTTCATGTAGCCTGACAGAGGAAATCAGTAAGTTTGCATATTTTGGAAGATGTAGTGAAGGCTCACGCTCATAGTTATTGACTCGGGTTTTGACCAGCAATATTTTTAAATGCTGAGCATTCTGGAGGTAGGGGTTTTGTCAGTGTAAAAGGTTTTCAAACAGTGTTTCCTAAATTATTCCTGAATAGAGTCTGAGTAGTCTTAATCTTAACATGTTTTATTGTCTTCCCTATTATAAAACCAAAGATCACTGGGACAATGAATATAGTAGGTATTTGAAGTGCAACATTCTTTGCCTAAGGAATCATTTTAATTGGCAAACCAGTTGAGTTTATTATAATGATAAATATTAAGTTCTTATATTTAATGAAGTGCTTATAAAACTCTGATGCTCAGAGATGTAATTCCTTATAAAATTATTTGTCTTAGTTTTTGACCTAATTTACTTTTTTCTCCATTTTGCTTTCAACACACATATTTGCCTGCTGTTTGAGTAATGAGTTTATAGATAGCGTGTCCTAAAGTGATTTACTTAATATTTTGTTCTTTGATTTTGAAAAGTAAATTGCAGTTTATTTTTAAAAACTTTTTGTTAAACAACTAGACATTTTGTTATTTAATAAATGTGATCCATAAGTTCTTTGAGCAGAATGTTTTGACATATTATGTTTAGTTTAAAGGCAATACAAGTCCATAATAATATCCTATTGAAAAACATTGTGTTACATTATACAAAAGAATGTATAGGGCCTGGAGAGATGTCTTAGCAGTTAATCACTTGCCTGTGAAGCCTAAGGACCCCTGTTCAAGGCTTGATTCCCCAGGACCCACATAAGCCAGATGCACAAGATGGCACATGCATCTGGAGTTTGTTTGTAGTGGCTGGAGGCTCTGGCATACCCATTCTCTCTCTATTTGCCTCTTTCTCTGTCTGCCTGTTACTCTCAAATAAAATGAATTAAAAAATAATATTTAAAAAAAAGAATTTACAACAAAAAAAAAAAAAAAAAAACCAATTTGGCAGTATTTTCTGAGACTAAAATGCAAAGAGCTGTGTTAGGGGTTGCAGCCCTAGCTAAGCAGCAGAGCTTCTGCCTAGTATATGCAAGGCTCTGGATTAGAATCCCCAAAACACAAAAAAGTACATTCAATTGAATAAATGATGAACATGATTGTTTTGCCCTCAAGGTGACCTGATACATTGTTGGCTTAATTATTCAACTAATACTCATTCATGAGCACATGTCACAGTGCATGTGGCATAATAAACACTTTGTACTTGTATTCAACAATTTTTCATTGTTTTGTGTTAGATATTACCCTAGAATAAGGATGTACTTCCTGTAGTTTACAATTCCTGTTCTGATGGAACACACAAGAAATAAGTAAATGCCTGCCCCCCCATCCATTTATGCTATACTCAGGCTAATGATAAATGTTATGTACTAGCTTAAGACAAGATATGGGAGATATTAGTAATAGAGTAATTAAGGATATTAGTAATACACAGAAGCAAGTGAATCAGAGATATAGAGGGAAAGGTATTTCAGCCAGAAAACCAAATTTACAATTGCAAAGTCCTATTGTCAGTAATTAGTAAACAAGGAAAAGTGATGGAATAAAATTAAATATCAAAGCAAAAGGTAGAACATAAGATAAGACCTTTTTGCAAGAATCCTATAATATAGGACCTTTTAACTTATGTAATTTAGGGCTGGAGAGATGGTTAAGCTATTAAAGGCATTTGCATGCCAAGCCTGATGGCCTGGTCTGATTCCCAAGGACCCACATTAAGCCAGAGGCACAAAGTGGTGCATGTATCTGGAGTTCCTTTGAAGAAGCAAGAGACCTTGACAAGCCTATACTTTCTCTCTCTCTCTCTCTCTCCATATATATATATATATATATATATATATATATATATATATATATATATATATATATATTTGTCTCTATCTCTTTCTGTGTGTCACTCTATCTCAAATAAATAAATAAAAATAATAAAACATAAAGTATGGAATTTTGAAATATTTTGTAAGTAAAATTGAAAATGATAAATACATGATTTAATTTATATTTTCAAAAGATTACTATGGACTCTGTGTTTGAATAGTAAGTTAGATAAAAAGGGAGATCTGGGTTGGAGACATGTCTCAGTGGTTAACGATGCTTGCTGGAAAGTCTGATGGTCTGGGTTTGAGTCCCTATGTAAAACTAGAGTCATAAGTTACCACGTGATTCTGTAGTCTGTTTGAAGTAGCAGGAGTCCTTGATGTACCTCTCTTCTCTCCTCTTTTCTCTTCTCTTCTCTTCTCTTCTCTTCTCTTCTCTTCTCTTCTCTTCTCTTCTCCTCTCCTCTCCTCTCCTCTTCTCTTCTCTTTCCTCCTCCTCCTCTTCTTCCTCTCTCTCTCTCTCTATTTCTCTCCATCTCTCTGTTTACAAATAAATGAAATGAAAATGTTTAGAAGAAGGGAGATATGAGCATAAGTAAATTGGAAAAAAAACACAGTTTATAACTTAATTGAAGTGGTGGTATTTAGTATTATCAGAAATTTAGGACCTGGGAAGATAGCAATAAAAGGTGCTTGCTTGAAAAGCTTGGTAGCCACAGATAGATTCCCTAGCACCCATATAAAGGCAGATGAACAAAATGGCACATGTATCTGGAGTTTGTAGCAGCGTGCCCATTCTCCCTCCCCCCCTCTTTCTATGTCTATTTCTTTCTCTCTCTAATAAATAAATAAGTAAAAATATTTTGTTAAAAAAAGTGTTTAAAAATTTATATGGGACTCTTACGTAAGATGGCAAACTAACAAGTGCTTCCATGTGACTGAGTGAAGAAGCTAGGACTGAAAAGTATATACTCTTCCTATTAGGTCAATGCCTGAAGAAAAAAGGAAGTAAGTTAAGTCAAGGTGAGATCTGCAAATGTCTCCAGAGAAACAGCCATGAAGTGCTGGCAGCTGGTCTCCACACCAGTGTGGATGGCAGTGGGGTGGGGTCAGCTCTGGCTTCAGGGAGCTGCTGTTCCTCAGGAGCTTAGGTCTGGAGACTCGAACAGAGATTGGATCTTCTACGGAATGAAACAGAAGGGCAGTTCTGGATAGGGAGAGGAGACTGAGAACTGTACTCGCTGTGGGAGGAGAGACAGCCTGAACAGGGCTGGTCAACCCTGAGCTCTCAAAAGAATGATTTGTATGTTATGTTGTATGTGATGATGAGTCCTTTTTTGTAGGGAAGGGCATTTCCCGGCAACCTGAAGGAAAAACAAACAGAGAGGTCCGTGAGGGGCTCAGCATGTTTGGGGCCTGTGCCCTCCTGGCTGGTGAGGGGGACAGAGTGCTGCACATGGCACTTGGGGCCTGTGCACTCTGGGTGGATGAGGAGGTGGGGTGTTTGGGGACTGTGCTCTCCAGGCAGAAGAGGGATGAGGCTCTTTGGGGTTTTGCATTCAGGTTTCCAGCGTATTTTGGGCCTCTGAGCTCCTGGCTGGTGAGAGGTGGTGCATGTTTGGGGTATATAATCCCACTTTTTGCAGTGTGCCTCCCCACCTCCGTGGGTCCCCTCCCAGAACACATATTCTTCTCAGCAGCCCATGGAACCTTGTCCAAAATCATATATTAGGACAGAAAGCATACCTCCATAAATTCAGGAAGACAGACATCCTCCATCATGACACCATAGACCCCAATGCATTAAAGCTAGTAATTAACAAGAGAAACAGCAGAAATTACACAAACTCCTGGAGACTGACCATCACACTATTAAACACTGAGTGGGTGGTGGAAGACACCAAAAATACTGCAAAATTTCTAGAACTGAATGATACCAAAACACAACATACCAAAACTTATGGGACAAAATGAAAACAGTCCTAAGGAAAAATTCAAAGCACTAAATGCCTTCATAACAAAGATGGAGAGAGCTCAATTTACTAACCTAACCATCCACCTAAAGGCATTGGACAAACAAGAACAATCCAACTCTAAGAGTACCAGACAGAAAGAAATAAAAATCAGAGTCCAAATTAATGAATTGGAAACTAAGAAAATTGATGAAACTAAAAGCTTGTTCTTTGAAAAATAAACAAGATTGATAAATCCCTGACCAATTTGATCAAATAAAAAGAGAGAGAGAAAGAAATAGAGAGAAGTCTCAAATTAACAAAATCAAAAATGAAAAGGAAATGGCTACAACAGACTCCAGTGAAATTGCAAGAATCACCAGGACATATTTCCAAAAACTCTGTTCCACAAAATTGGATAACCTGAAAGAAATGGATGAATTTCTAGACACATACCACCTACAAAACTAAATCCAGAGCAGATAAGTGTAAACAAACCTATTACACCCATCAAAATTGAAAATTTAATTGAAAACCTCCCCAAAAGGAAAAGTCCAGGACCTGATGGATACTCAAAATCTACCAAACCTTCATTGAAGAACTGAGACAAATTTTTCTAAGCTTTTGTACATAATTGAAGGATAAGGAATGTTCCACAGCTCCTTAGATGTAGCTAGCATTACCCTAATACAAAAAAACAGAGATACAATAAAAGACAATTATAAAACTATATCCCTGGTAAATTTAGATGCAAAATCTTTAACCATGTCCTCGCAAACCAAATTCAATAACTCATCAAAAACATTCACGTCTTTAAAGTAGGCTTCATTTCAGGAATGCAGGGTTGGTCTGATAAATAAATATTAATTAATGTAATACACCATGTGAATAATCTTAAAACGCAAGAACCATATGATATTTTCAACTGATGCAGAGAAGTCCTTCAGCAAAATACAAAACCATTTCATGATCAAAAAACTGGAAAGACTAGGTGTGGTGGTTTGACTCAGGTGTCCCCCATAAACTTGTGTACAGAATGCTTAAGTTCCCAAATGATGACAATTTGGGAATTAAATCCTCCTGGAGGGGGTGTATTATTGGGGCAGGCTTATGGGTATTATAGCCAGCTTCCCCTTGCCAGTGTTTGGCACACTCTATTTTTGCTATTGTACATCTGATGTTGGCCAGGAGGTGATGTCCACCCTCTGCTCATGCCATCGTTTTCTCCTGCCATCATGGAACTTCCCCTTGAGTCTGTAAGCCAAAATAAATGATTTTACCCACAAGCTTCTCTTGGTCAGGTGTTTTCTGCCAGCAATGTGAACCTGATGGCAACAGTAAAGTTGGTATCAAAAGTGGGGTTATTACTGCTAGAAACCTGACTGTGTGGAGTTTGGCCTTTTTGGAGCTGATTTTTGAGAAGAATGAGGATGAATTTAAAACCCTGACCTAAGAGATTCCTGGAAGTACTGTAAGTACACCTTGATGGATTCTGGTCAGAGTTGAAAGATGTGAAAGCAGTAAGAACTATGGACTGTGAGGTTTGGCTTATGAGGGTGAGAACGAGCTTTACCTGGACTAGGCTATAAGCAGTTTGTATGAGAGGTTTGCTATTATGCACATGTCCTGAGAACTTGTGCAGGACTGCATTGCATAGAAATTGACAAGTGTAAGAGAGATATGACAGAGAAACAAAATCCTTGGGCTGAAACTTCTGCCTATTCTGCTGCAATTGTATGAGAGATTACAACTTTTGAGATTGGACCAGCTGACCCTCCTTGAGACAGACTCTTTCGAGACCTGAATGCTGAAGGATTGTCCTATTCTTCAAAGTCTGCTTTGTTACCCCCTGGATTAACAAGTTGTACCCCACCTGGTACTATGTAGTATAACAAATGCAGGAAAGGAGGGTCATTGAATTTGCAACACGATTTTGTACTTTTGAAATGGCCATGGGCACTGTGAAGTAGGCTTGTTAACTTACTTATGTTGAGCTCAACAGAGCCATGATGATGAAGGATGAACTGTGGGTTACAGTGGAGAGACAGTGGAGATGCCACGACTATGGGATGGCTGCCAAAGAGAGCTGCTAGCCCCAGGTGACGTTTTCTGGGCCTGGGTAGCCTAGCTGGTGGGGTGGAATTACTATTCCAGAGACTAGTCACCAGTTAGAATTATTGGGCTTGGAGAATCATCTCTTGTGAGAGTTGGATGTGGAACTACAGAGTCTGATGTTTTTCCTATTTTTTTTTTTTATTGAAGTGTATACTTACATACAAAAAAACATGGTATTTCCCTCCCCTCCCCCATTCCCCTTCACAACTTCATTCTCTGTCATATCCCCTCCCTCTCTCCATTAGTGTCTCTTTTAATTTGATGTTATCATCTTTTTCTTCCATTATGAGGGTCTTGTGAAGGTATTGCTAGGCACTACAAGGTCATGGCTATCAAGGCCAATTTCTGTCTGGACAGTTGCATTGTAAGGAGTTGTATCCTTCCTTTAGCTCTTACATTCTTTCCGCCCCCTCTTCCACAATGGACCCTGAGCCTTGGAGGGTGTGACAGAGGTGTTTCAGTGCTGGACACTCCTCCATCCCTTCTCCTCAGCACTATGTTGACTTTTGGGTCATCCCAGTGGTCATTACTATCTGAAAAGAGAAGCTTCTCTAAACAGAAGTGAGAGTAGCATTAATATGTGAATATGAACATTAAGTGTAGTGCTTTCAGGGCAGCTTGGTGGGAATAATATATACACTTACCCAGACAAGAGCAGGCTTTGTGTTAGTTGAATATCTCTTTGCTCTGCACATTGCCATCTTTTGCAGTATGAATGTTTATTCTGTGCCTTACTTTTTTTTTTTTTTTTTTTTTTGTATTTCATTCAGCTAAAAGATCTTGGACTATGGGGATCTTTGAACATCATTGGGATTGATAAAATACTGTGAGAACTTTTAATGCTGGACTGAGGGTATTGTATTTTACATGATGTATGGTTATCAGTTTATGGGGATCGGAGTTGGAATGTGGTGGTTTGATTCAGGTGTTTCCCATAAACTTGTGTTCTGAATGCTTAGGTTTGCAGCTGATGGCAATTTGGGAATTGAATTCTCCTGGAGGCAGTGTATTGTCGGGGATGGGCTTATGAGTCTTATAGCCAGATTCCTCTTGCCAGTTTGGCACACTCTCTTGTTGCTGTTGTCCATATGATGTTGACCAGGAGGTAATGTCCATGCTCTGCTCATGCCATCATTTTCCCCTTCCATCATGGTGCTTCACCTGGAGCATGTAAGACAAAATAAACCCTTTTCCCAAAAGCTCCTCTTGGTCAGGTGTTTTCTGCCAGCAATGTGAACCTGACTGCAATGCAAGGCATGGAGGAATTATATCTCAACATAATAAAGGCTTTATATAAACCACCTAAAGCCCAAATTGCTCTCAATGGAGAAAGAATCAAAGATTTCCCATCAAGACTAGAAATAAGAGAAGGGTTTCCACTCTCACCAGTACTCCTCAACATAGTATTGGACATCCTAGACCAAGTAATAAAAACGGAGAAAGATATAAAAGGCATACAAATTGGAAAGGAAAAAGTCAAACTAGCCCTACTTGCAGATAGAATGATAGTATTCATAAGTGACTCAAAAAAAAAAAAAAAAAAAAAAAAACTCTATCAGAAAACTTCTAAAGGTGATAAATTCCTTCAACAAATTGACAGGATACACAACCAACACACAAAAATCAGCAGCATTACTGTACACAAAAGAGAAATATACAGAAGAAGAAGTCGTCAAGGGTGTTCCATTTTCAATACACATACACACAAATAAATAAATAAGTTAATAAATAAATAAATAAATAAATACCTTAAAATAAAACTAATCAAGTAAGTGAAAGACATACATAATTAAAACCTAAAAACACTCAAGAAAGAAACTGAGAAGGGCTGGAGAGATGGCTTAGCAGTTAAGGCAAATGCCTAACAAGCCTAAGGACACCGGTTCGATTCCCCAGGTTCCATGTAAGCCAGATGCATGAGGGGCATGCATTTGGAGTTCATTTGCAGTGGCTAGAGGCCCTGACATGCCCATTCTAACTCTACCACTTTCTCTTTCCTTTTCTCTATCTCTAATAAATAAGTAAGTAAATAAATAAATAAATAAATAAAAATAAGATCTTTTTTAAAAAAGAAAGAAATTAAGTAGGGGCTGGCGAGATGGTTTAGCAGTTAAGGCATTTGACTGCAAAGCAAAATGTCCCCTGTTTGAATCCCCAGGACCCATGTAAGCCAGATGCACAAGGGAGTGCATGAACCTGGAGATTCTTTGCAGTGGCTAGAAGCCCTGGCATGCCCATTCTCTCTCTCTCTCTCTGCTTCTTTCTCTCTCTCTATCTTTCAAGTAAATAAATAAATAAATAAAAATTAAAACAAAAACAAAAGTGAGGAGGACATGAGAAGACGGAAGGACTTTTCATGTTCCTATACAGATAGAATATTGTGAAAATGGCAATTCTACCAAAAGCAATATATAGATTCAACACAATACCAATCAAAATTCTAGTATCATTCTTCACAGGGGTAGAAAACAAAATCACAAAATTCATATGGAACGGCAGAAGGCCCCAGATATCCAAAAATCCTCAGCAAAACCAAAACCTATGGAGGTATCATCATACCCTATCTAAAGCTATACTACAAAGCCATAGTGACAAAAATAGCATGGTACTGGCTAAAAATAGAAATATAGACCAATGTAACAGAATTGAAGATCCAGCTCTTACTTCAAATAACTACAACTACTTGATCTTTGAAAAAGGAGCCAACAACAAACTGTGGTGAAAAGACAACATCTTCAACAAATGGTGCTTGACAAATTAGATAGAAAACCACACATAGAAAAATGAAACTAGGGGCTGGAGAGATGGCTTAGCAGTTAAGGCGTTTGCCTGTGAAGTCTAAGGACCCCGGTTCTATCCTCCAGGTCCCACGTAAGCCAGATGCACATGGTGGCACATGCATCTGGAGTTTGTTTGCAGTGGCTGGAGTCCCTGTCACTCCCATTCTCACCCTCTTTCTCTCCCCGCCCCTGTCTCTAATAAATAAATAAAGAAAAAGAAAAAAAAAACATAAAAAAGAAAAATTAAACTAGACTCACTCCTCTCACCATGCACAAAAATCAACTCCAAATGGATTAAAGACCTCAATATAAAACCTGAAATTCTCAAACTAACAGATAAAAATTTGGGGGAACTCTCCAAGATATAGCAGTGGGGAAAGACTTACTGAATAATAATATCCCAGGAGCCCAGGAAACTAAACACTCACTCAACCAGAGGGATCTCATGGAGCTAAAAAGCTTTTATACAGAAAAAAATACCATAAACAGAGCCAACAGACTACCCACAGAAAGGAAGAAAATCTTTGTTAGCTATACCATTGACAGAGGCCTAATATCTAGCATATACAAAGAACTAAAAAAAAAAAAAAAAAAAAAAAAAAAAAAGAAAAGCCGTAAAAATTCAAACGTTCCACTCAAAAATGTGGCATAGAAATTCATATGGAATTCTCAAAGGAAGAAATAAAAATGGCTAATACATAAGAATATATTCAACAATCTTAACCATCAGGGAAAGGCAAATTAAAACAGCTATGAGATTCCACCTTACTCTAGAAAGGATGGCAACCATTAAAAAAAAAAAAAAAAATCAAATGACAATACATGTTGGCAAGAATGCTGGAGAAGAAGAACCTTCATTCTTTGCTGGTGGGAGTGCAAATGTGGATAACCACTGTGGAAATTAATATGGAGAATCTCAAAACAGAGCTACCAAATGATCCAGCTCTTCCTCTGCTGGTCATCTACCCTAAAGGCTCCCATCTTCACTGCAGAGGTATTTTCTCTACCATGGTTATCACTGCTCAATTCACAATAGCTAAGAACTGGAATCAACCCAGATACCCATCATTTGATGACTAGATAATAACAATGTGATATCATATATATAATGGAATTCTACCCAGCAGTAAGGAAAGTGATATAATGAAATTTGCAGGAAAATAGATGGACTTGGAACAGATCATACAAAGCAAATTCACAAAGGTACAGAAAGACAAACACCCCATATACTCTCTCATTGGTGGTTTCTAAGATGGAACAGCTTGAGAGGCAAACATGCCTGAAAAAACACTGGAGGGACAGATAAGAGGGATGGAAGGGAGGGAGGGGAGGGAGAATAGCAAGGTTGGGAGAGATGCACAAAAACAAATCCAAAATGAATTTATGCCATGTAAACCTTCCTGCTGGATAGCAGACAAAATTATATAATACTAATAGGAGGATGGGGGAATGGTCTGGTAAGAAGGGGCCTGGAGAGGATGAGGTCTAACCCTAAAATATTTAGCTCTGGCTTACAACCCCCAGTACCAGAAACTGGTAGCAACCCTTGTTCAGCTGCTGATTAGAGATTACATCCCCAAAACAAGACATGCTTCTATAAAATCAGTTGATTACCTGTCTAAAGTAAAATGTAAGACCCGATTGCTGAAGACACCACATGCTGCTAATGTAGAACATGGAGAGATCAAGCTGAATCTGGAAGGTAGCCAGTTCCCATCTTGTTAGCCTGTATAGCACAGGAAAGTGCCAAAATAGCTGCTGGGGGAAAATGGCCAACAAAGTTGTGAGCAAGCAGGGGACCCTGCTATATGAAAGCAACCAGCCTGATAAGATGTACACATCTGTGCAATAGTGGCACACAGCCTAGGTGGATAACCAATGGCTCTCTGATTGGCTATCAGATCTGCTCAGTGGAAATGAAAATAAGTTCATAGCTGGAACTGGGGACCAAATCAGAATCCTATAGAAACCAAGATTATGGATACCAATAAGAAGCTCTCATTAGTCTTTGGCCATAAGTGCAAATCTCTCTAAATTAAAAATGCTTATCACTTTTAACCTATCTTGATCAATCTTTTTTTTTTTTTTTTTTTCTGGAAGCAGAGAGACCTGAGGACAACCAAAATCTGTCAAGAGAGCTGGAGATATGGCTTAGCAGTTAAGATAAAAATCACCTGTGGCATAGCCCTTTCTGAGTCTTCCGTCTCCTCCTGGCACTACCAACCAATCAAGATCTTTTATACACATTTGAACTTGGCCATGAGCCTTATCCTAAGTGGATGCCTAATTTATAGAAAAGACCTGTTCCAGAAACCACATAATTTCTTTGTCTTTACCTCTTGGAAGTCCTCCAAGGAAGGAAGGGAAAGCCCTTCTTGACTTGAGCCTCTCATTCATTCTCTCTAATAAATATTTCACAATCTGCCCATTTTTGTGTCTGCATGTTTCAATTCTTTCCTAATTGGAGACAAGAACTTAATCCTATAGAATCACTGGCTTCGGGAGTTCTAAGCCCACCCAAAGCCCAGCCCCTCTTCCAGTACACAGTCACATTGGAGAGTCTACAGGGCCCTTTCACAAAGATGGAGAAAGACCAAAGTATAAATCTGGTATGATTTAAAGAATACAATTCGGGCTGGAGAGATGGCTTAGTGGTTAAGGTGCCTGCCTGCTAAGCTTAAGAACCCGGTTCCAATCTCCAGGTCCCACGTTTAGCCAGATGCAAAGTGACACAAGGGCGCAATGCCTCACTTGCCCACAAGGGGGTGCACACATCTGGATTTCATTCACAGCAGCTGAGAGACTGCTGGCGCGCCCATTCTCTATCTGTCTCCCTCTCCCTCTCTCTCTGTCTGTCTCTCTCTGTCTCTCCAAAAAAAAAAAAAAAAAAAAAAAAAAGAATACAATTTGAGAAGATCTTCCTGAGTACCTATGAATTTGAAAATTTTAATCATGTTCCTTTTCATATGTCTTCTCTTCCATGGCAACTTTAGATAATTATTATCTCCAAGTTTTATTGTGTATTTCATAAGTAATATGGTAGGAATGTTTTTCTGTGAGATATGCATGATTAATGTACCACTTTTCCTCTGATAAAGAGTCACAAACTAATGCTGAAGTATTGGTTTTAATATTTTACAGCTGTATCAGCTTTTGTTTTACATCCTTAGGACCAGAAGTGTTTGCAATTTGGGATTTGTTTTTTTTTCAAATTTGGGGACAGTTGCAGGTACATAATGAGATATCTTGGGAAAGGAACTCACTTCTAAATAGAAAATTAATTTAGGATCCAATGACACCTTATGCATCTATCCTGAATGTAACTTTTTTCAGTTCTCTTGGTGTTCTTTGCATTTTGACTGTGAACTGCAACATGAGGTCAGATGTAGAATTTTCGGATGTAGAATTTACACTTGTGGAAACATGTCAGTGCTTCAAAAACATTTTGCTTTTTGAGGCATTTTAAAATTTGGGTTTTGTGTAATAATAAATAGATGTCCATCCAGAACTTTAGAGGAGTAGCTTATCTACTTGAATATGGGCCTAGCTATCAAAAGACACTTTCTTTCTCTTTAAAAGTCTGCAAGAACTAAAAAAAGCAAGAAACCAAAATTTCAAGCTGTGTCAAGGTTTTTCTCTAACAAGGAACTTGATCAAATGTACCACATTGTCCATGATTACCAAAGGAACAAGTTTTAGAATTGAGAATGCTCTCTTCATAATTCTGAGTCAGGTAAAGGCAAAACAAATACAGCCTAGTTGCAAAATTTAGAGAAAAGACTGAATGAACATCCTTCCATGTTTACTAAGATTTCTCCTACTTTCTACAACTGAGGTTGCTCACGTTTCATATGCTAATAAATTAAGAAATTTTCACTGTAGTTGTAGTAGAAATTTCATTATAATTAACAATGGTGAGACTGAAGTCAGTGTCATTCTGTTAAATAGCCACATGTCTCTACCAACTGTCCTGTGAAATCTACAGGCATAAACTCATCCAAATCATATCAAAAGGCCAGGCTGATGCCGATAGGACTGTCTTAGTCAGCATTCTCAAGAGAAACAGAATGAATTGTGTTAAAAGGGAATTTACTAGATTAGTTTATGACAGTCCAACAATAGCAGTTTGCATGTTTGAGAGTCAAGTAACACAGTAGCTGCTCAGTTCACCTGGATGCTTCAGCAGTCCCAATCTGGCATTGAAGGCCTGGAGTCTTCCTAGAGAGATGTTGGTCTTCAGTCCACGCTGGTCTTTATCCATGTTAGAAGGTAGCCAAATGAAAGGAAGAGATTCTTTTCTCCCAGATCTTCCTTAGATAAAGCAAGCCCCCCCTCCCCCCCTCCCAGAGACAGCCCACTCAGGATCAGGGATCATCCTGGGGGAAGGACTTCCTCTTTCAGTTAATCCTTCCTGAAAGCAACCTCAGAGACCCACCCAAGAAGAATGTCTGTGGATTCCTAAACAGATCAAGGTGAAAACAAAACTTAACCATCACAAGGACCCAGTACAACTGGACCCTTACCCAGAGTGGCTGTAATTAAATGCTGTGCTGAGGGACTTTGCTTTTTATCTATTGGCTTCAAATCATTGCCACAAAATGGAATGTCAAAGGGCAGAAGTGCCTTTTATTGAATGGCGTTGAAAGAATTTGCATCCATCAGAAAAGCTGGGCTTCTTAAGGATGTTTAGCAATGACTAGTGGGGTCTCTTGCCAGATGCACAAAGCACATCCTTTGGTTCTGTCTTCACACTGTTACAGAGGGAATAGGTACAGTATACACAAGGAATCACTGTATTGCTTTTCAGTGTTTCTGGCAACAATGTTTCTTGCTCTCTTTTCATTTCTCTAGCTCACTTTCCTTGAATACGTTTTCTTTTATTTCACTATTGAATTTTTTTTTTTTTTTTTTTTTTTGGTTTTGCAAGGTAGGGTCTCACTCTGGCCCAGGCTGACCTGGAATTAACTATGTAGTCTCAGGGTGGCCTTGAACTCTCAGTGATCCTCCTACCTCTGCCTCCCAAGTGCTGGGATTAAAGGCGTGCGCCACCATGCCTGGCTCTAACTATTGAATTTTGATGAGAGAACTGAATTCATCTTTCAAAATTCTCTGGTGGTTTATGTATAAATTTGAAAAATAAATGTAGAGGCTGACTTTTAGGAGATTGATATTCCTTCTTAAGTTGTTCTTGATTTGATATCGCTTTTAAAGTTAAACAAATTGAATGGACATCAGTAGCTAGGAGCCCATGAGCCTGTATATTACTATCGCAGTCCATTAGTTCTTGGATTCCACAAGTGTTAATTATATTCTCAGAGGTATTTGTTTTCTACTTCTCTCTGACTCTAATTTTTATTCTTCTAATATATTTTTTGAGTCTCAGGAGTAGAGCATATAATTACCATTCTTAGTGTTGGATGAACCACATTGATGGGGTTTATTATTTCTAATCCCCAAAGATTAAGACTGATTGTCACTTAACTAGGGTAAATCTTTTCCAAATATCCCTCAGTTGCCATAATTAGAGTCACTGAGAATTCTTTCTTAACAGATTTTTAAGTAAATTAAATCTGTCAGGGTTCTTTCATTTTTTGAAATTGCCGAATTGCTATTTTGCTCTCATATGAAATAATTACACATTGAGTGAAAACAGGAAAATATATAGAAATACCTATGCAAATTATTCAAATAGGTATCCTATGAATCTTGTGAGTAGTTTTGCTCTATTTGTCCGTCTGTCTGTCTATCTATCTATCTATCTATCTATCTATCTATCTATCTATCTATCTCATAAATGTGCCACCAAAATTTTACTTATTTGCTTTCAGCTCAAGCAGAGAATCAGAAGCTGTAATGCTAAAAAATACTGAGGACTTGATTATAAGTAATTGTTTAAACTAATGGTGGAGCTTTCTTTTTTTTTTTTTCTATTTTTTTAATGTAGTGGCATCCTTCCCATTCTGTAGGAAAGGCCATCAGGGAAGGGTAATCTGACTTTTTAGCACAAGTTAAAGCTTCAGTCCACAGGAAGAGTACCCTCTTTTGGTAAAGCAGCACTATTGTCAGGGTTGGGGCATCCAGCTCATCTAGAATATTAATTTTTCTTAAAGTCAACAGTGTTCTTCACATCTGTCAAGCATTTCCATAGCGGCATCTGGATTAGTAGTCCAACTTCAAATGCCCACATGGGCTTTACCAATTTTCAAAAGTCCAAAGTCTCCACCAACCACACTAAGCAATTTATTACATTTAAATTCAACTTTGCTCAAATTCTCAGGGTATGGTGAGAATTGTATGTAGCCTTTCTGCCAGTAGCTTAGGTCTAACAAAATTATTTTCTTCCCATCTGAAAATTCATAAGCCAAGTCTTCTCAGTCCCCAATTCTCTCTGCATATAGCATTTTCAAACTCTCGCCAGAATAGTACATAAAGCTCTACTCACAGCCCTGCATAGCTTCTTCAGTCCAAATTAACACAACCTTCCTTTTTTTCTGACAGATTGGCTGTCCTGAGAACAGCAATACTTCATTCTCCACACCACACCACACCACAGCATGGGTTTACAGTGTGAACGGACATTCATAGCTTGGGGATGAAGGTCAATTCTATGCTTTCTGAATATTGTATGCATACATTCAAAAGTTGTTAGAAATACTTATTTATTTTAAAATATTTCATTTATTTTTTTAAGAAAGGGAGAGAGAGAATGAGAATATGAATGGGCAAGCCAGGGCCTTTAGCCATTGCAAATAACTCCAGAAGCATACATCACATTGTGTATCTGGCTTATGTGAGTACTAGGGAATTGAACCTGGGTCCTTAGGCTTCTCAGGCAAGTGCCTTTATAGCTGCACCATCCCTCCAGCCTTAGAAATACCTTCTAATTTTGAAATTATATGCAGAATAACTATGGAAGAAATCAGAACATGATTATTAAGAGAACTGGTAAATGGGGAAAATGTCAACAGGAGTCATATACTTATGACCCAGCCCATAATATCAGTTATAAAATGACTTACAAAAGACAATAGATAACAAGGGGGAAAGAGTGTGTAAACAAAACAGGAGAAGTATGAATGTGATAGATACACGTGAAGAATAGAAATAAATAATATTAAAAATGTTTTAGAGTGCCAATCTAAGAAACATGAGATTTTTGTTATTTGCTTTTAGGCAAACAGGATATTCAGAATTTTTAAAAATAATATTACAGGTAAAGAATTTTTCTAGAATGACTAATTTATCAGCTATACAGAAAATGTATTTTGCATTGAGGAAGTCCTCTGGAACAAATCAAATTAGGTATTAGAGAATTAAGTTTCACTGGAATATCATGTATTGATGTAAATAGAGAATATAATGGTATTATGATACAGATTCCTGGACAATATATATCATATATATATATATATATATATATATATATATATATATATATATATATATATATATATATATATATATATATATTGACATTGATATTTACTACAAATGAGCAAAAGTAAGAATAGTAAAGAATTGATCCAACTGGTAGTGTTGTATTTTAAAGGTAGGAATAAAATGCAGTATAAGATCAGTAATGATGTAAAATGATCTTAGTTTAACATTTGTTATGATTCACATTATTTTTAGAACTATTTCATTGTTTATTAACAAGTCTAGTTCATAAGTTGTAATTGTATATATGCTATAATTCATAAGCAAACAAAGAATGCATTGGGGATGTCTATATCTTAAAGACTGATTGAAGATTTATAGAGAAAAAGTGGTTTGTGTCCCTGATTTTACTTTATTTTATTTTTTTTTAATCAATATATATTTTTTATTTATATTATTCTGATTTTACATTCATAGTATTGGTTCCATTGTCCTCCTCCCCTTCCTCCCACTTTCAAAGACCCAAAAGGGAAAAATAATACAAAACCCTTTACTCTGAACAACAGGCTAAAACAGTGATCCTTCAGCAGGCCTACGGAGGGAATACTCGAACCACAGGAACCTGGAGAGAACATGATGAAGGCCAACTTTAATCTTGTCCTGCTTCTCTTTCTCTTCTCTCTCCCTCCCTGATTTTACTTTAATTTTCACAGAAAACCTTCAAGCAAATATATTACTCATGGGTTAAAAGTCTAGGAAGGATTTGATATTTTTCCTTGATTTTTTTTTTTCCTACATTTTGGGTGATCAAGCTTTAATGTAATCTTACTATGTACTGTTTTTGAACTCTATTTCATCAATATTACAAAATTAATAACTGTAATTATCTATAATATTGGATTGATAGACATTAATATTTGGTTTTGTGAGCTTACCTGTTATAGTCTATTGGTTCTTTGTTAATAAAAGTGCTATATGTATAGAACATAATAGCTTCATTAATTATTTTTCCATTTAACATTTTAGGAAGATTTTTAAAAAGAAGATATTCAAATACCATATTTTTGATGAGTTTATTAATTCTTATTTTCTTGTTTTCTTTAAATTTCTTGACATAACTAATATTTTGGTTTAAATGATTTTAAAATCTTATATAATTCAGAATATTTTCCCTTGACTACATAAATTCTTTTTCTCTTAGGTATATGTTCACTTTCAACTTCTGGTGTATTTCATCATTGACCCTGCATAGATAAGAGAGAATAGCAACATGCTAATTGAGATCATCCTTGCAACTCCCAGCAAGATCCATTCTTTTTTAATTCTTTTAGTTAGCTAATTATTTACTTATTCACAAGCAGAAAGAGATAGAGAGGAGAGATAGATAGAAAGAATGGGTGAACTAGGACCTCCAGTCCCTACAAATGAACTCCAGGTGCATGCACCACTTTGTGCATCTGTAGTTACATGCATACTGGGGAATCCAATTTGAGTCATTAGGCTTTGCAGGCAAGCTCCTTAAGTGCTGAACCATCTTGCCAGCCCTCCATTTTAGTCTTTGAAGACCTGTCTGCATTTGATCTTTTCTGAAAACTTTCTCAAGGAGAGTACAAACTGTTAGTGAGAGAGTAGCTTTAATTGAAAGGTAAATTGGTATTTTCAAGATGGAAGAATTTAGAAATTTTCTGTCTTACAAATCATATTAAATTTATGTTTTCACTACTGGCTTTTATGGGAAGCTGGTTATCATTTTGTTTGTTTCTTATACCACTAAGCACCTTTATTAGGCACATCAGGCAGATTATCATTTCAGGAAGAACTGTTAACTATTTGGAATAAAAATCAGTTTCATTCTCTGAATGAATGAGTTAGTCTCTAAAATATATTGCCCACTTACTTATTTCCTTCACATACAAAGCCATTGTATATATACTCTATGGCTACTTAATATTTGATTGTGCTTTTGGGTTAATTTTATTTTGGATGCTGGAAGAGAAATTTCCTCAGTAACCACTTCTTACTCTCTCCTCTTATCTACATATATTCCTTTTTTTTTTTTTTTTTGAGAGAGACAGAGATAGATAGAGAAGGAGAGGTAGACAGACAGAGAATGGGCGAACCAGCAGCCTCTCAGCTGCTGTGAACGAAATCTAGATGTGTGTGCCCCCTTGTGGGCAAATGCAACATTGCGCCCTTGCGTCACTTTGCATCTGGCTAAACGTGGGACCTGGAGATTGGAACTGGTGTTCTTAGGCTTAGGAGGCAGGCACCTTCTCTCCAGCCCTCTACATTTATTTTTGTCAATCATGTCCCATCATCTTTAAAAAATGTCAATTCACTTACATTTTTAATTGTATTTGATACAATTATTTCTTTATAAGATCCCTATAGATTAGCTGATATTTTTACATTTCTTTATCATTTAGGTTCTCTTTTGGTAAAGGATAAACATCAGGATTTAAGACTTGCCTTTTTCTGAGAATTCTTAATCTTTAATTTTTAATAGTATTTAAATGGACCTTAGTATGCTATATGGTCAAAGAAAGTTTAATTTCTTCAGCCTAGGCTTATGTTGTCATCCTTAAATACATTTTGTACTTTGACCGTTATCTAATGTATGTGTAGCTGACATAATATTCTGACACTATTGCTCTCTGTACATTATCTTATTTTCTCAGTCTGACATTAAATACAGTTATGATGCCATCATGCTTGTATAACCAGGCTGACGACTCAGAAATCATGCTCGTCAGTGAAGTCTAGTGTAGTCACTTATCAATATAGAATAGAAGTTCTAAGGAAGAAAATATCCTACGAGACCATATTTCACACACAAACCATGTAGAAATTTGTGTAATAGTTTAAAACATCAAGATATGATGTTTGAAAATTAACAAGTATTAGCATTTTACGCTTTGACATTTGAAAAGTTTCCACTAGAACTTGAAACAAACAGAAGGGACATGCCAATCCTTGCATCAAAATTGAAGCTATTTAGTGGAAAATGGGCATATAAAAAATAAGCACAGACTTTTACATCCTGAGCTCTTGCTGCAGTTTTTTGCCAGTTTATAATGGATAGCCCCCAGAAAGTCTCTGTAAAGGGCTCTTTGCTCATGTTTTTGAATCCTCCATAGACTCATCGGTGGGATGAAGACTTTGCCTTTAATACAATGGTCAGCCTTAAAGCTTTTCAGATATTATTGAAACACAAGGGCTCTGACCTAAGCAATGGATTAATATATTTATTTATTTATCTTTTTAAAACATATTTTTATTTATTTATTTTCAGGCACAGAAAGAGATAAAAAGAGAGAGAGGGAATGGAGTACTGCAAATGAACTTCAGATGCATGAGCCACTTTGTGCATCTGGCTTTACATGGGTACTGAGGAATCAAACCAAGGCCTTCAGACTTGCAAGCAAGCATCTATAAGCAATGAGCTGTCTCTCCAGCCCTTAATTTAGTCTTCATTGGACAGCTCATTAACAGGTGGAGGCAAACTCTAATCGTAGAAAGTAGGTCACCTGCAGGATGTCTTGGAAGTTATCTATATTTCCTGGCCCCTTTTTCTCTCTTGCTTCCTGGCTGCCAGGCTGGTCTGTGATGAAATGTGTCCCTTGTCTCCGGCCTAGTTGCACTGGGCTAGCTAATCAAAGCATGAAACCTTTGAAACCATTCTTTCTCTCTTATGTTGTCTTATCAAGTGTTTTTCTCACAGTAATTAAAAGCGTGGTTTTTTATTGGTTTTCTCCCTCCAACAGATAACTAGGGAAAAAAAAAAAATTATGGAAGTCACTTTCAACAATAATAAAATACAAGGTGAATATTATTTTACTAAAATTTTATTTGATGTATTTCTGATCTGGATGTAGCTTATATTTATTTAGATAATGTCTGACTACTAAGAGGTCAGACAACAAAATCATCTTTAGGGGAAAAAAGTGGTTTTCCTGGTTACAAAAAGAAAGAAATTTTAAAAAAAAGATGTTTCTAAATTAGCATAAAAACCTATGTTACTTTTTGCCTTTATCTGCATCTGGTCTGATTTAGGAAAGAAGAGAATGGGACTGAGATATTGATGGCTCTGAGCTCACCTTTGTGTTGAAGTAGCAGGGGGAGAGAAAGAGAGACAAAATGTTGAAAAATGATGGTCTCCTTACTTCTAAAAAGACAAGTCCTTTCCCCCAAACCATCTGTCATATAATCAGATTCTCTGGTCATCACAGAAAAACTCAGTCAAATCAAAGTACAGATGGTCGTTTATTACAAAGCAACACAGGAGGCTTAGAATAGATGATACAGTTGGTCATTTTTCCACATAAAGTCTCTGATTAAGTATGAAAAATGTGAACATTTGTTTATCTTGAAAAAACTGCTATTACTTGTCAGGCATGACCAATTAGTTATTTCTAAACTGTTACCCATATAATTAAGAAAAACAACCATCTGTAAAGTCAGAAGTTTGTGTCTCTTTTCTGATCCACATGTAAATATTACATCTGCAGTCCAATATACTTTAAAGACAATTATCACACACAATATGAGGCAGATGATAGAAATTGATAAATGTTTTATAATTTGTGTTGATATTTATCCCTCTACTTATATAATACTATAGAGCAAATGTGGATGAAATCATAAAAAAACAGGATTTTTAAAAATTCTCTATAATATTTATTTTAAAGCATAAAGCAAGCCGGGCGTGGTGGCGCACGCCTTTAATCCCAGCACTCGGGAGGCAGAGGTAGGACGATCGCCGAGAGTTCGAGGCCACCCTGAGACTACATAGTTAATTCCAGGTCAGCCTGGACCAGAGTGAGACCCTACCTTGCAAAACCAAAAAAAAAAAATAAATAAATAAATAAAGCATTTCTTCTTTAATAATAATAAAACCTAATAAAAGTTATACCATTTATTACATTTTGATAACAAATTAAATTTAGGAGGATTCACTCCTAAAAGCCAAAGTGGCCCGACATATTCTAAATTGGCCTTGAAATAACAATTGTCTAATTGCTACATGACCATGCGAAGGAAACATATAACATATAGTGTTAGGATTCTTAAGAGAAATAGAAATGGAAATAGATTGGTACATAATATATACGTAACATATATAATATATACTTACATGTGATATAAATATATAGATTAAAATATTCAAGGAAATGTAAGTAGATACCTACAAATACACTTCTCTGTAAAGTAAATATAGAAGTATCTCTTTGTATATTTGTATGATAAGAAAGTGCTTTGAGGTAATAGAGGTTAGTAGTTCTCAACATTTATTGTCAAGAGCCAGGAAACCCAGGAAAGCTGATGTGTAATTCTAGTTTGAGTCCCAAGGCTTGAGAAACTAGGAGATTGAATGGGATAAATTCCATTCTAAAAGCCAGCTACCTTAAACCAATGAAATGTCTGTTTTAGACTGAGCCAGACTTGTAAAGGGCAGTGTCTTCTTTGTGGCAAGCAAGCAGAAGGAATTCAGTTTTTTTTTTTTTTTTTTTTTTTGTACCCTGTTTGTTCTTGTTAGGTCTTTAATTGATTGCACAGGGCTACCCCTACTGTGAAGAGCAACTTACTTTGTTCAATCCACTGATTAACATGTTAATTTCATCCACAAAAACCCTCCTGAACATTCCCAGACTAATGTTTTAATAAACATTTTGGCAACCTGAGACCGAGGCAATTTGACACAAAAATTTAATTAGTATACATACCTAAAACAGGAAAAAATGATAAATCATCAAACCTTTAAAAATAATCTTATTAGAATGCAATTACTATGTATATTTTATATGTTGTTAGGTAAATATATATGTTTGACTTTAACAAATGATGATGTTTTGGCATTATAAAATTCAAAATAAAATTATAAGCAAATTAATGTATTCAGATTAGTGATTTATTTATTTATTTTTTTTTAATTTGGTGACAGAACACATAACAGAAGCAAGAAACTGAAGAAAGGAATTACTTTGGTTCTTGCTTTGAAGAGGTGTGGTCCATCCTGGTAGGGAAGGTGTGGAGGTCTCCATGGAAGCAGCAGGGTGGCCCTGGGACTCCTCACTTTTTGGTGTTTTAAGAAGCAGTGGGTCTGGACTGTAAGCCATCAACATCCACTCCGCTCACCCTTCATCTGCCAGGATAGTACCATGCCCATCAATTCCCGTTGCTTCTAAAAAGAACACTAGGAACAGAGATAAACTGCTTGAGAACTAGTTATGGGAGGGATGTATTACAGTCAAGCCATAACCATTCTTACCTAGCTGTTCATAAAGTATGACCATTTAATAATGTAAAATACATTAGTCCAATTTCAAAAGTGCCCCACATCTAAAATGTATTCAAAAATTTCTTCTAAGGCTCACGTCAATCTCTGAACTGTGTGATCCTAGCAAAATTAAACATTAATCTATGTACTTCCAATATAAAGTGAGACAGAGGAAACCTTGTTCCCTTTCCTAAAAGGACATGAAGAGGAAAGCAAGGAAATATGACACCCACACAGGTAAAAAATCTCA
Source organism: Orientallactaga sibirica (assembly GCA_036365145.1). Taxonomy (NCBI): domain Eukaryota; kingdom Metazoa; phylum Chordata; class Mammalia; order Rodentia; family Dipodidae; genus Orientallactaga; species Orientallactaga sibirica. The sequence goes on along the minus strand of JAEOAD010000043.1, from coordinate 4,469,394 downwards.
AGCCTTAGTCTGGAGGCTTAAACCTACAATGTCCACTTCTGCAAAGGCCCATGCGGCAGGAGAACTGCCTATTTCAGGCCAACATGAGCTCTAGAGCGAGTTTGAGGCCTACTTGAGCAATTTAGTGATACTATGTCCCAAAAAAATATAGAAAAAAAGAGGGGTGGAGAAATATTGGGATTTGAATGTAAAATCCTGCCTCCCCCCACAAAATCTCCATGTGTTTAAACAATTAAATGATCCCCAAATAGTAGCACTGTTTTGGGAAGGTTGTAAAATTTTAGGAGATGGAGTCTCCCTTGAAAAATCTGGCACTGAAGACAGACCTTGACATTCTAAAAGCTGGCCCTGCTTCATGGTTTTTTCTCTGCTTTCTAACTGAAAGGCCACAATTGGGCTTCCAAGTTTACCTATATCTTCTTACCGTAATGGGATGTGCCTACCTTGAGCTTAGCCAACATTAAACCCTTTTCTTCCCTAAGTTACTTCTGGTCAGATATTTGATCACATTAATGACAAAGTAACTGTTACAAAAATTTGGTAATGAGAAGTAGAACTTTGATATGGGAAATCTGATCATGTGGTTCATTGACTTTTTGAACAGGTTTGTGGGAGAATGCAGAAGAACTTGAAAATTTAGTCTAGAAAAGACTTACAATGATGTAAACAGAACATGGCCATTATGGTAGGAGTTTAGAAAACAGAAATAATTCTCTACTTATTGCTGTCTTTCATATATTGCTGAATAACAGCAGTCAACATCATGTGGTTTCAGAGGTGAATATTGACTCTATCAGGAACTGAGCTGTAAACAATTAATGTTATGCTGTGGCAAAATTCTAGCTACATTCTGACCATGTTATGAAATCTCAAGTAAGGTTGGATTTAAAATTACTGGAGTAGGGCTGGGCGATGGCTCAGTGGTTTAAGGAATTTGCTTCCAAAACCTGCTGGCTTGGGCTTGATTTCCCAGCACCCACATAAAGCCAGATGCACAAAGTGGCACTTGCTTTTGAAGTTAGTTTGCAGTGGCAAGGGTCCCTGGTGTGTTCATTCATATTCATTCCCATTCTCACTCTCTTGTTGTAAATAAATAAATAAAAATTACTTAAAATTTTTTAAAAAGTACAAAATTAATGTATTTAGTACAGGAAAATTTTCTCTTTTTTTAGGTTTTTCAAAATTATTTATTTATTTATTTGCATGCACAGAGAGAGATAGAAGAGAGGGAGATGGAGAGAGAATGGGCACGCCAGGGCCTCTAGCCACTGCAAACAAATTCCAGATGCATGTGCCCTCTGTGCATCTGGTTTTTGTGGGTCCTGGGGAATGGAACCGGGATCCTTTGGCTTCACAGGCAAACGCCTTAACTACTAAGCTATTTCTCCAGCACTAGAACAGGAAAATGTTCAAGGCAGAAGAGCATGGAGTGCAAAGCACTGCTGATGTTGACTGCTGTTATTCAGCAATATGATGAAAGACAGCAATAAGTAGGGACTTAGGATTATCTTACAGTATTTTATGGCTTATCTAGTCCACAGCTTCAAATTCTTCCACATTCTTCCCACAAACTAGTTCTAAAGGCTTATAAATTATATTATCAGGTTTATCCTAATAACCACCCTTTCCAATTCACAATTTCTGCATTACTTAATTTTGTCACCAAAATTTTTTATTTTTTTTGAGAAAAAATAACTTTAATTTATATTAATTTGAGAAAAAAATAACTTAAGTGAAGAATAATTTATCTCCTCCCTTCCCATAGTGCATGACCCACAATCCCCATTGGGTTGCCCTGCATCCCCAATGAGGAAGGCCTTTTCAGAAAAGGGGCAGGGAGGAGGGAAAGGATGGTACCAACATGTGTTAGTTACATACAAAATGTCCAGATCTAATAAAAATTAAATTAAAAAAGAATGATTTATCTTAATTCATGGTTTTATAGGGTATAGTCCATCATGACAGAGAAGGCCTGGCGCCATGCATGGTAGCAAGACTATGCAAATCAGCTCCTTCTGTCTGCAGACCCGGAAATAGAGACTCCAGAATGGAACTGGGGTAGGATTATGCACTGCATCCTTCATTTTGATAGCCTGATATCTGCCAGCTATACCCACATCCAGGAACTTCTACAACCACTGAAGATCATCCCTTTATATGAATCTGTGGGTGACATGTCACATTAACACCAAGCAGGGAGATACAAAGCTACAATTTATAAAGCTACAATTGTTATGTTTTTCTCTGATAGTCTTAAATGCCTTTCTGAATTCCTAAATTAGTAGATGATGTCACAGGCAAATTTCATGTATCCCCCACCTGTTCTGGAGGTTCCCTAAACTACTGCTTTTGCTACATAATCATACACAAGGCTGTCTGGTCTGTGATTCTCCTACATTTGTAAATTTCAAAATGTAAAAGGTTATAAACCCTTTTGGGTTAAAACATGAATTCACAGAGCAAAAACATCCTCTCTATTTCTGTCATAATTATTGATTGTGATCATAGAATAAATGATGTTTCTTCTTCAAAGAGGATTTCATCTTTAAATGTGTGAGCTGTGGACATGTCTTTTAGTTTATTATGCTCATTTATATACTGTCTTTACCAATTTGTTAACTTTTTTTTTTTTTTTTTTTTTTTTTTTCCTGGTAGGGTCTCACTGGCTCAGGCTGACCTGGAATTCACTATGTAGTCTCTGGGTGGCCTCGAACTCTCAGTGATCCTCCTACCTCTGCCTTCCGAGTGCTGGGATTATAGGCGTGTGCCACCATGCCTGGCCAATTTGTTAACTTTTTATCTGGAAAAGATGCTAAATTGTCTAAGTTATTTCTTTGCATCTGTTGAGATGATCATATGAATTTTACTCCTCATTTTGTGTATGTATCCCCTTTTTGATGTGTCTTTTGTTGTTGTTGTTGTTGTTGTTGTTGTTGTTGTTGTTGTAACATTGGGGATTGAACCCAGCACCTTATACACACTAGGCAACAACTCTACCACTGAATGATTTCCAAAGTCCCTTGATATATCTAGTTTTGATTTATGTGTGTTGAGTCATACTTTTATCTGATAGATAATCAGGATTATCGTGAAATAAGTTATTTTAAAAAAATGTTTGTTTGCTTGTTTATTTATTTATTTATTTTTGAGAATGAGCTCACCAGAACCTTCAGCCACTCCAAACGAACTCCAGACATGTGTGCCATTTTGCGTATCTGGTTTTATATAGCTACTGGGGAATCAAACCTGGGTTCTTAGGCTTTGTAGGTGACAGCCTTAAATACTAAGCAATTTATCTCTCCAGCCAGACATAAGTTCTTTTAAAGAAATTATTAAATTGAGTTTGTTGGTATTTTGCTGGAGATTTTGCATTCCTATTAGTCTGTGATGTTTATATAAAATTTTATTTCCTTGTAGTGTCCTTGTCACATTTGATCCCTGATGAATAGGGCTGAACATTTCCCCTGTTTTGAGTATATTAGAAGATTTTAAGAACACTGGCACATTTTTTAAATGTTTTATAGAGTTCTTCAGTTTACCTATCAGTTCCTCAGATTTTCTGGGCTAGATTCTTTAAATTATTGGTTAAATCACCTTGATCATTATTCATTATTTCATTTCTTTCTGCTCCTTCATGATTAACTCCCAGGAAGATGTACATTTCCAGAATGAATATCTATTTCTTTTACACTATCAGATTTGGGACATGTGACTGTTCATCATACTTTAAGATTTCTGTGATATTATTTGGAACTCTTTCATCATGTTTTAGTTTCTGCAGTTATTTATCAATTTTCTATTTTTTCTGAATAAGTATGCATCACTACACTGCTTTTTAAATACTCTCTCCTTCACTTATTTCTGCTCTGATTTTTGTTATTATCCACTGCTTTTAAAATATTCTCTCCTTCACCTATTTCTGCTCTGATTTTTGTTATTATCCAGGTGTTTGTGCCAGTTTTTCTGCTTTTCTAGTTCTTAGTGATGAAGAAGTATTTTCAGTTGATATTTTTCACAGAAGTATGCATTGCCACAGAATTATTCTTAGAACTTCTGTTCCTGCGCCAGGGATTTTTTTTTTTGTTCATGTGATTCATAATCACTTGGCCACTAATTCACTCTGAAATTATGAAGTTATATGATTATTTTTTTGTGTTGTATAGCCATATAATTATAATCATGCCAATTCCATTTGAAATTCAACTGCTTTGGAATTTCAATTGAAAAATGGATTGTCTGTAGAACTTCCTGGTAATAACTCAGCCTACTCCTGCCTGGGTTGTTACCTTTGAAATGCCCCTCAGACATATGGGACTGCTCAACATGACTATCAAAATGGCAAGGTAATATATTTAGGGTTATGTTATTTAAAACTGCAAAATCTGACATAATATTTCATGAAACAATACAAACAAAACACACATAAATTTTTTCTATTCATGAAGTAATACCTATCATGGTATACACAATTTCAAGCAACATTCGTATCATAAACTATTAAGGATATGTGTAATTTTAACAAGTTTTTAAAGTTATAGTCACTTATGGATAAGTGAGCATCATTCCAGTATGAACATGCATGCCATAACCAATGTTATGTTCATCTTTTCCTTCATGCTCCTGGGTAAATGCTGATATAAGTTTTATATTCTCTTAAGGCATTTTCCTTTGCTACTATGAAAACAAACACTTATTTGCCTTAAAAGTTTTCACATAATAAAAATCAACTTATTTTTTAGTAAATAAAATTGCTATGACTCTAACACTTTTCAGCAATATTAAGTTACTTTTTTTGGTGATATTAAAATTATGTAAATTTAACTATTCATTTATTCACCATTATATTATGAATAGGCAAAATATTTACTAAGGTTAACCTAGCATTACATTATAAAATTTGTACTTTGTTACTCTGATATAATTGTCAACAATTGTTTGCAGTAGAGACAAAACTTTCTGGGGTTATAGAAATGGTTTGGCAGCTTAAGACTTTGGCTCGCAAAGCCTGCTCACCTGAGTTCGATCCCTCAACTACCTACACAAACCTGGACAGACATTACTTTGCAGTGTCCAGAGACCCTGGTCACACACACACACACACACACACACACACACACACACAAACATGTATGTATGAATAATCTTTTTAAAATATTTTACTGATTTGCAAGGACAGGGAATGAAAGAGAGAAAGAGATGGGGAGGGGGGTACACCAGGGCCTCTAGCCACTGCAAACGACCCCAGTGCATGTACCACTTTGTGCATCTGGTTTTACGTGGGTACTGGGGAATTGAACCTGGGTACTTTGCAGGCAAGTGCCTTAGCTGCTCAGCCATATCTCCAGCCCCACATGTAAATACATTTTAACAAACTTTCACTTATGGTTTTATGACAATACATGCTGAATTTTCCAGGTAACATCCACATCAGGTTAAAATGTAAATTAAATTTGTTATTTTTAAATGCATTCTCTTCCAAGATGCCACACCGAGTTATAGACTTCTTAAAAGGACAATATATAACAATATCCTGTCTATAATTTCAGCCATTTGGGAAGAAAAGGCTCTTTCGTGTGTAAAAAGTTCAAGTTTGAAAGTTATGAAGGAAAGGAGGTTAATAATTCTTATGACACAAGATTTAGACAGCCAGTTCGTTCATCACCTTAGATGGGGTGGTGGACTTTTACCTTACCATTCTTTCCAAAGAATGAACATTTCCTAGTATGAAAACAGAGGCTGACATACAAGCTTTTCACTATTTTACAAATTATGAAATTTTAAATATTTCTAATGCAACTTGGAAGACATGCCGTGTGTGGTTACTTACCTAAGGAAATGGAAATTCCACTTACAGTGTTTTCTCTGTATCTATCATTTTATCAACTGTGGATGCTATTTGGATAACAATGAATATAAAAGGATGAGGAGACTAGCAAAGTCCTTTCTATCTAAAACATAGCATTAAAACATCCTAAGCAGAGTAGCATAAAATGCCTGCATACATAAAGACCTTAAATATGAATATCAATCACACACAGAGTCTCTCTGGCAAACTGCTATCTACCTATACTGCTGTGCTAATCTCTATTCTCTGCACTTTTTTTTTTTTTTTTTTTTTAAGTTTGGCGCTACCCTACTATAACTTAAGGGAAGCTGCTGAAAGGTCAATTAAAGTTGAATAACTAAGCTCCAGCCCAGCATTTTTAAGGAATCAGGGTTATAGTTTAGTTCATATTAAAAGCAGTTCATTAAACAGTTTAGAGTAATGGCTTGGAGTTTTCTTGGTAGCTATTAGTATCACTGACTGGGAAGCAGCTGCTTAATTTAATTGGCAAACACTTGCTCTTTTCATTTATAAGCAAAATTAGCACCTACACTCTTGGCAATAAATTAGACATTGTCCCTGTTCTGAAATGAGAACCACTAACCACTGATTGTAATTAGGGTTGATAACCTATCCACATGCCTAAGGCCTCTCATCTGGCTCTTCCACACACCTTAGAAAATTCAAGGAACCAACATTGCCTTGATATAGCAAGCTTCTTCATAACTGTCAATCTGACTTCGTAAACATCTAATGGAGTAATGTACCAAATGGTTCTTTAGTTGTATCGGTTGAAAGGATCACTGCTATGGGTAGCAGCATAGATATGGAATGCAGTTTGGACAAGGCTTTCGGTTTCATTATTCCTCAGGGCACCTGTATGACAATGAAAATATTGTTATAGGATTCTTGGCTGCAGACTGCTATCTAGCCATCCCCAGGGCAGAATGTTGTGACTATTTTTCCTTCTTCTTTTGTAAGGAAAGTATCTTGGCAGCAATCAGTCCATGTGTCTTTCCCACGAGTTAGGACCCTGACAACCTGGAGACTGAAAGAACACCTCTTGTCACCTGCACCTCACCCTGCCTGTCTCATAAATGCCACCAGATGACCACAGCAATATTGATCATGTGATATAAATAATGTACAACAAAATTGTTTTTTTTTCTTCTTTTTGTTGTTTTTTGTTAGTGGGGATTGAAGCTAAGTCCATGTATTTCCTAAGCTGGTACAGGTACTCTATCACTGACAGTATCCCCAGATCTCTTTCTTTTTTCAGACTTTTTTATGTTTTCTTTTGTTTTGAGGCAAAGTCTCCTGAAGTTGTTCAGATAGGACTTGAACATGCCACCTGTTGAAGTTACCTTCTTGTTGCTGGGACAAACATCTGACCAGAAGCATCTTATGGGAGTTAAGGAGTTATTTCAGACCTACAGATTCCAAGGGAAGCTTCATCATGACAGAAAATGTTTGATCACTTCAGCATATATCCATAGCAGAGACAGACAGGAGCCAACACCAGCCAGTACAAGCAGACTATAAACACACCTAGTAGGGCTGTACTCAAGATCTAGACCCCCCCAGTGTCACACCTCCTCCAGCAGGGCTCCATATGCTGAAGATTAAGTTATAAACTTAATGATAATTAAAAATATTTAAGGCTGCATGGATATTACATTCAAACCAACAGACCATCCTTTTGTCTATGTCTCTTGAGTAGCCGGGACTATAGAGTATTAGCACCAGACTCATTGCCATATCTCTGAACAATATTTTGATTAAAGTCAATGTTTCTCTCAGGAACTTTATTTGTTTGACCAATGCAATGCCATCTACAAAGTGGTCTCATAGTGCTTAGTAATAATTTTTGCATTCATTTCCTCTCTATAAAAGTCATGATTTTAACTCACATCGTGATTAAAATATATCCTTTTAATTCCTATTTCACAACTTTGTTACATATAATACTTCTCTCCTGACCTATCATCATTCATTTCTTTCATTTCCACAATTTATGTTAATTAACTTCTACCTAATTTTTGTTCCATCAGTACATTGAAAATCTTTCATTCTGCTTTACATAGACTAGCATTTTATTGTTTCATAATTCATAGTTTTTAAGGTAGTGATCTAATTTGGCACATCATTCTCCAATTGCTGATATGTGACTACTGCATCAACAAGCAAAATGTGAGGGTTTTGGAGACTAGGCGTATATTTTCATTAAATAGCATCCTTCCCTAACATAACTGGTAAACTACTCAATACCATTTAGTGACCAATAATTAACTGACAATTATTTTAATTATGAAAAAAAATATACAGATATATTAATAATGTCATGAAGTTAATTAAGCTCATGTTTACTTATACACAAAAATTCAATTGCTATGTGTCAAATTAATTTAACATTAAGAATGTATAATTTTGGAGCTGGGTGTGGGGGCTCATGCCTTTAATCCCAGCACTTGGGAGGCAGAGGTAGGAAGAATGCAACGAGTTCAAGGCCACCCTGAGACATAGTGAATTCCAGGCCAGTCTGTGCTAGAGTAAAAACCTACCTCAAAAAAGCAAAACAAACAAACAAAAAAAGGTATAATTTTGGATAGTAGACTGAATAAAACACATATAACATTCTGAATCATTAGCTGTGTACTCCATTACTGGTTCAGTAACAGTTACGTAACTGGCAGTGAATAGGGAAAGAAATCATAGCTTGCAGGATTCTAAACAATGCCATGCCCTTATTGAATCATGGATTACATTTTAGTAAAGTTCAATGATCAAATGATTTGAAGGCAAAAATAAACAGCAACAAGATATCAAAATAATCTAGGAAAACTATTTTTTTCAAAAGAATAAATCATCCTTTCCTGAGTGTAAGAAATTACATTTTAAGACTGACTTTAGTATTTCATTGTCTTAAAAATGGAATATAATTTCAAACTTTACTTTGTATTTTATTAAATCCATTTATGTGTTGTGGTAGTTTGAATATATTGTCCCCCAATATATTCAGTATTTTATTAGTTTATAGTTTGCATCTGCAATCACCTTGCTAGAGGCAAGGTCACTGGGGGCCCAGTCTTAAGGTGTGGTGATGGGTTTGAGATTCCATTGTAAAGATATGCAAATGTGTCTAGCAGGAGTTCCTGAAGTCTGCTGTGTGACCTTTTGGCTGTAGTTAGTTTTTTACTCTGTGTGCTGTGGTGGCTGGTTGGCTTTCTCTCTCTCTGCTTGGTCCTGTGGAGAGCAGGCCGCTTCTCTTGCCATTATGGAACTTCCCCTGGATCTGTAAGCTTCAATAAATAATATCCCTTCCTCCATAACTGTGCCTGGTCTGGAAGTTCATCTCAGCGAACCTGAAGCTGTCTGCAACAGTAAAGTGGTACCGAGGAGTGTGGGGTGAGATGAACCAGATCGTGTGGATGTTCGTCTTTTGGAACCTTTGTTTTGGAGGAATGGGCATGGACTTGGTGCTTGCAACTGAAGATGCCTTCTGGAATGGTAAGCCAAGTTTTATGGACTATTCTGATGAGAGTTTGAGAATGCTAAGTGCAGACAGTATTGAACTTCGAGGCTTGGCTTATGAGCTTTCTAAGGGGAAGGAAATATGGCAGAGGACTTTGTTGGAACTGGGCTATTGGCATAAGGGATGGCTACGTTCTGCTATCCAGGTCCAGAAAGTTTGATCAAGGTTAAATTTGTAATGGACTGATGTGCTTGGCTAAAGATATCGGACTGAAATTTTAAGATTTTTGAGTTGGAAAACCTGAAGCAAGCTAAAAGTAGAGGCACTGAGACTGGTTAAGCTGCTATTGTTGACACATTAGCAATCTTAAGGAAGGTGGAAGGAAGGTGGCCTGACTTGATTTACATTAAAACAATGGAGAGGATGCCTGAGGAAAGACTGTTAGAAATGCAAACTCTTGGAAAGAGCTGACTGGAGAAGGAACCTGCTTTTCAAGGCTATGGCTTATTTTGTCCCTGGATTAAGAATATGGCTGTGTCCTGCACACCTGGTATTAGTTTTGGAAGCATGAAAAATGCATAGAATGGTCATGAGTTGCACACGGTTCCAGGAGCCGCTGCTGAGATGCGGCATGAAGCAGGGCATGAAGACCCTCAGGAATAGGCTGGAAGAGCCTTTGGAAGATGGACTGTGGGTTGCATGGAGACCTGAAGATGTTTTGGATATACCAGGACTGTGCAAAAGGGCTACCATGGAGTGCAGTGTTGAACTGGGATGAAAGTTTTCCCTGGCGACTCTGCCCAGCTGGAGGGGCGGAATTGGTAAACATGGAGACTGTTAGTCTCTGGTTATATTGAACTTGAACTGCAGAAGTTTGATGATGGCTGATGGTGATTGAGTTTGCATTGTTTTAGTCTCTCCTTGCTATTCCTTATACAGTTAAAATGTTTACTCTGTGCCTTTACATGTTGAAAGTATTTAACTTGTTTGATTGTACAGGACTCACTATCTTAAGTTGATCAAGACTGTGAGAACCTTTGAAATTGGACTGAGTACAATTTACAATGTGTGATAGTTATAAATCTATTGGGGACCAGGAGCTAAATATATTGGGGGCCAGGGGCGGAATGTGGTAGTTTGAATATATTGTCCCCCAATATATTCAGTATTTTATTAGTTTATAGTTTGCATCTGCAATCACCTTGCTAGAGGCAAGGTCACTGGGGGCCCAGTCTTAAGGTGTGGTGATGGGTTTGAGATTCCATTGTAAAGATATGCAAATGTGTCTAGCAGGAGTTCCTGAAGTCTGCTGTGTGACCTTTTGGCTGTAGTTAGTTTTTTACTCTGTGTGCTGTGGTGGCTGGTTGGCTTTCTCTCTCTCTGCTTGGTCCTGTGGAGAGCAGGCCGCTTCTCTTGCCATTATGGAACTTCCCCTGGATCTGTAAGCTTCAATAAATAATATCCCTTCCTCCATAACTGTGCCTGGTCTGGAAGTTCATCTCAGCGAACCTGAAGCTGTCTGCAACATGTGTAACAATCACCTTGCTAGAGGCAAGGTCACTGGGGCCCCGGTCTTAAGGTGTGGTGATGGTTTGAGATTCCATTGTAAAGATATGCAAATGTGCCTAGCAGGAGTTCCTGAAGTGTGCTGTGTGACCTTTTGGCTGTAGTTTTGCTCTGTGTGCTGTGGTGGCTGGTTGGTTTCTCTCTCTCTGCTTGGCCCTGTGGAGAGCAGGCCGCTTCTCTTGCCATTATGGAACTTCCCCTGGATCTGTAAGCTTCAATAAATCATATCCCTTCCTCCATAACTGTGCCCGGTCTGGAAGTTCATCTCAGCGAACCTGAAGCTGTCTGCTACACTATATGTATCACAAATACACATATTTTTAAAAATATTTTTATTTACTTGCAAGGAGAAAGAGAGAGAGATGGAGAGAGAGAGAGAATGGGCATACCAAGGCACTCCAGATGAAAACATGTGCCACCTTGTGCATCTGGCTTTATGTGGATACTATGGAATCGAACTCAGGTCATTAGGCTTTGCAGGTATGCACCTTAACCACTGAGCAACCTCCCTAACCCCACTATGTATTATTTTAATATCTTACATAAGCATGAATGATTGTTTTAACTCATAGGTGTTTTTTAAAAAATAGTTTTAATTGCTGGAGAGATGACTTAGTGGTTGCAGTGCTTGATTACAAAGCCTGAGGACCAATGTTCAGCTCCCCAGGACCCATGTAAGCCAGATGTACAAGGGGCACATGCACCTAGAATTTGCAGTGGCTAGAGGCCCTAACATGCCCATTGTATCTTTTCTATCTGTTTTTCTCAAAATAAGTAAATAAATAAATAAATGTAAAAAATTAGATTCTAATAAAAATTTTGTGGGAAGAAATGTCTGAGTTTTTTAAGCCTGTTTTTCACTCAGGTACAAAACTGAGCAGTGGAAGGTACTAAATAACAGATGTAATTCACATCTGATAATGACAGAGTTTAATATATGCAAGTATAAAAAGCATATAAAGAATTATATAATAAAAATATGGCCGGGTGTGGTGGTGCATGCCTTTAATCCCAGCACTTGGGAGGCAGAGGTATACAGATCACCATGAGTTTGAGGCCACCCTGACAGTACAGAGTGAATTCCAGGATACCCTAAGCTAGATGAGCTAGAGAGAGACCCTACCTTGAAAAACCAAAAAAAAAAAAAAAAGTTTTGGGGGCTGGAAAGATGGCTTAGTGGTTAAGCACTTGCCTGTGAAGCCTAAGGTCCCTGGTTTGAGGCTCGATTCCTCAGTACCTGTGTAAGCCAGCTGCACAAGGTAGCACATGTATCTGGAGTTCGTTTGCAGTGGCTGGAGGCCCATTCTCTCTCTCTCTGTGTCACTCTCAAATAAATAAATAAATAAATAAATAAATAAATAAATAAATAAATATAAAAATATGTCCTTTGCTTATGTTTTCCTTTACTTATTCTCTTAATATATGTTTTAAAAGTTCAATTATAACTGAATTTTAATGAGTTTCAAAATGGACATGCTTTCTTGACCAAGGATGACAGAGAGAACTTGAGATGGAAGAAGGGTCAAAGAGATTTTACATTCCTGGTTTTTAACACGGAAGAGGAATATGAGTTCAGCACGTCAAGAAGCCTCAAGATGCTAGAAATTTCAAAGAAAAATAAAGCACTGCTCTCTGTCCTCTCCAGAAGGAAACTCAGTCTCATTGGCCTCAGATTTTAGTTTAATGAGGGTAATGACAGACTTTGAAAGATAAATTAATATTATAATTAAAATATAGAATTAATTATTAAGGGCAACCTTAGAAAACAATTTCACACCATCATTTAACAGATTGCTTTCAATTACCTAAAGTTAAAATAAATCAGATTGTGTTAATATGTCCTGAACAGACTGTGTTTTACCATTTTAGCCTAACATGAGAATGAATTGGTGTCGGGATTTGTTTCATGGACTCAGAAGCAATGATCTCACTTGTGTGGGGAGCTGTAGTAATCAAACTTTAATCACACAGTGAATGCTTTGCATATGCTTGATCATTGTCTCTTCTCTCACACATCTGTATCCATTACCTTCTTGTTGTTGAGAAAACAACATCTGACCAGAAGCAGCTTAGAGAAGAAAATGGCTTATTTCAGCTGATAATTTCGACATTATCCTGACAAGGAAAGCAGGAAGACACATATTATTTCTCAACATCAGCAGGGATGAAGTAGAGGGAAAGCTACCTAGCACTGGAAAACAGAGCAGAACTATAACACCTCGTGCTCTGGCCCTAGTTACACACATCTATTTTTCAGCAGGGCTCCACCTTCTAGAGATTCTAAACCTACAGGACTAAGTGAAAAGGTTTAATCACAAACACATAAGGCTATGGGAAATATTTTGTTTTGAAATGACCACAGACTTCCCCTGGTTCCAAACACGCGAGACCATATCATAATACAAAATGCTTTCAACCCAAATTTAAACATTATTTATTTATTTATTTATTTGAGGGTAGAGATAAACATAGATAGATATATGAATGTGCCAGGGCCTCTTGCTATTGCAAATGAATTCCAGAAGCACATGGCACTTTGTGCATTTGGATTTATGTGGGTATTGGGAAAATTGAAACCAGGCGATCAGGCATGGCAAGCAAATGTCTTTAACTGCTAAGCCTATCTCCAGCCTTGGCCCAGTTTAAAAGTGGCCATAGTTTCTACAGTCCCAACACTATTCAAGAATCCAAAGTCCAGAGCTAGAGCAATGGTTTGGCGGTTAAGGCACTTGCCTGCAAATCCAAAGGCCTCAGGTTTGATTCCTTAGGACCCATGAAGGCCAGATGCACAAGGGGGCACATTGCATTGTTTGCAATGGCTGGAGGGCCTGGCATTCATATTCCCTCTCTCTCCCTCTCTCTCACATACAAAAAAAATAAATAAATAAATAAATAAATAAATAAATAAATAAATAAAATCCAAAATCTTATCTGAGACACAAAACCTTCCAACTGAGAGCCTGAGAAACATTTTCCATACCTCCAACATACAAAAGGTACATACCTCCAACACATACAGTTACATACATCCAATATATAAGGACATAGTGTAAATATTACCATTACAAAAGACAGGAATAGGAGCCTAGAAGAGAAAAATAGAACCAATGTAAGATCAAAACCAATAGGGAAAACATGAAATCCTGCAGCTCCCTGTCCAGTACTTTGTGCATGTGATGGAATAATCTGGGCTCTACAAAGGCTTTTGCAAAGTCTTTCCCTCCAACTTAATGCTAGCTTTCCCAGTAGAATCCATTCCAAGCCAGTAACTTTCCTTAGCATCCATGTATATAGTTCAGGCATCCCCAAAACCTTTGGGTCTCTGCCAAAATCTCCAATAGACTCAGTGTCTCTTTGCAGGTTCTTTGACCCTGCCTCTCACTTCCTAGCTTTAGTGGCTCCAAAGGTCCAGGACACCCTAGTTCCTGCACTTTCATGCTGCCAACATCAATACCAGATGGATCACACTGACAGTTTTTTTTCTTTCTAGCAAGGATGTATCCCCACCTTTTGTAATAGGAAAACTTCTTCATCATTCTTCCTTCCCGTCCTTCATTTCTAAAGAATCACTGCGCCTCTGCCTTTCAATTTATGACAATAATCAGGAAGGAAATTAGTTTATAGTTTCAGAGGGAAGTTTCCTAATGGTGAAGGAAACTACAAGAGTAGAAAGCTGGGCCTCCTATCTTCACAGCAGCAGAGAGGAAGTAAAGCATGTAAAATGAGTGTGGCAAGCTGTGCTGGGATGTATAATTCAAAGGCCCACGCCCACACCCCTCAGGAGTGACACAACTCTACAGCAAAGGTATACAAGACAAAGCCGCCCCCCACCCCAATCTGGGGATTAAGTATGAGGCTTAATTACAATCACATGAGACTATGAGGGCCAAATTACATTCAAAACACCACAGCATCCAGAGTGTCTCCCTGCTTTTTGCCTTCTGAGTTTTCCTCATTATTTCAGAAAACATTAAACCTGATATGAGGTAATCTATGTTTTTCTTTGTTTGTTTGTTTGTTTGTTTGTTTGTTTGTTTGTTTGAATCATGTACCATGTAGTTCATTTATGGGAGCCATCCAGACCTTCTTACCTAAGAGAGAGCAAGCAACAGAGAAACTTGATTCTTTTCTCAAAAGTCACCATCTGACCACACACTCAAGCATCCTCCATCAGCATGTCAATGTAGACAATTCAGACAACTCTTGTCTCTTGTTTGACCTCAGTTCTAGGACTAAAACAGCATCAGGAATGAGTTGAGTTGCACACAACATACTAATCACTGGGTTAGAAAATGTTGAAAACAAAGACATCTCATTGAATAAGAAGAAATGAGATGCCATATTTATTTAGCACAGTGCCTCAGGTGTATTAGGATGATCCGAACTTTCTAGTTATCATACACTACCTTATATATTACTTTTATTTTACTGCTTAAATTGTCTATCTATAGGAAGAACAACATAGTCCCATTAAAAAAAAATAGTAAAACCAGATGAAAAATCTTGGAAAATTATAATAATAATAATAAAACCCTTTGCATCTGCTTCTATTACCAGGAAATTAAATATATCTCCAAATATTATTTATTTTACAGTGAACCTACTGTTCTCATTTATAATGTACTATATGACAATATAATCAGAAAAACAATGGACCCTTAAAATTTTATTTGAGAGTAGGCTAAATTTCTTTCCTCAATAATGGTTAATTTTGTGATGAATAATAAAGAAGAAAAAATATACAGGAATAGTTTTGTTGAAAGGTTTCCTTATTAAGAAGTAAAAGATATAAAGATTTGGCAAAATATGTAATATATGGATTAGACATCTTGTACACTCATCCATAGGAATGAGATCCAAAATAACACCCTAAAAAATAAATTATCTTTTCCTATTTTTAAGATGCTATAAAAGGCAAAGACTAATATACATTATTCATAGATTTCAACATAGTCCCAACTTTTCCATTATTATTTTGTGATGAATAGTATACCAGTTATAAAATCAAGGACACATAGAATTTTTTTTTATCAACTTAGCTTTTATCAAGTTGACTATAGCTCCTAGACATTTATTAGTTTAGAAGGAGATGATTTTTATAAGCTCCAATAATATTCTTACCATCTTAGGTACCGATCGATGTAGACTTTTCCTAATGTTATTTGCTTGATTTTGTCATTCATGCTGACGTACAGAGTTTCCAGGGATAAAGTTTTAGTGTATTAATATAGTTCTGTGAAAAGGAGCTCCTAATGTTGGATACATTTTAAGGACCTCATAGGGACAATTAACAATGTTTTAAGTAATAAAGTGATCCCTACATCCTTTATCTATTTAAAAAAGTCTCCTTTAAAAATCTTCATTAATTGTCAGTTTAAAAGTATTACCTATTTAACATAATTGTGAACCAATTTTAAATATATTTTAGATTTTGTAATGGTACAGTAAACATGCATGTTTTTATTTATTTGAGAAACAGGCTATAGAACTTCCTTTAACTTCATCTTTTCTTTACACATACATTATATGTTGGTACCATCATTTTCTTCCTCCCTGTCCCCACTCCACTAAGAGACCTCCTTAGTGGAACTGCTGGTATTCTTCATTTTATTTTGTGTATTCTACCCACTATATTAGGTCATCCATTCCTGTCCTTTCAGTAAGTTAATTCTTATTACAGTCAATAATATGTTTCTTTTAAAGTTTGAACTCTTATTCATGTTGTAAAATGTCATGCACACATAGAGTGTGTCAGGTCATTGGCAAGCTGTGTTCACATTTCCTTGTCTGCCTGAAGAATTCATGCAGCCCACAAACTTGGACTTCATCTGGGTCCAGATTAAGATGAAAAGGTCACCCTACAAAAGAGTACCAATGAAAATGGTCTATAAATTCCCACATACCACATATTTCAGATAGACAAGTCTCTGGAATATCTACAAGATCCAAATTTGGTTAAGCCCTCACCAATGTCATTTATTTCCATAATACATGTGACACCACCCCATATTCCCTGTTTTATCTTTTATTTCACTAGGGTCTTAAATCATTTGCTATAATATATTTACCTTCAAAATCCAAGCTCAGTACGTGTTAGCAATTGTTACTGAAAATAACATGAAAACAAACAAAAAACACTTAGAATGGTACAGGGTGACTGGAACTTTTACTAGTTGTATGGAAAAAAAAAAAAAAAAGGGCTGTTTGTCACTGAGAGTTTGGAAATTCCTAGAATGCTGACGTGTCTCTTACAGGACAGAATTAGTCTAATGTGGGATGAAAAACTGGCTTATTTAGAGTATCTGGAGCTAGAACAGAATGGAGTTCAGATAAGTTTGTATTGCAGCATATTTCAAAAGCAGGAGGGCTTATATGTCACCATGTAGAGATATTTCCTACCAAAAGTCATGTGAATGGAAAAGTTTGCTAATTAAATGGAATTACTAGTTATAAATGACATTTAATGTTAACCTAAAAGAAAGGAGATAATAAATCCTTGTTTGATTTTTTTTAAATTTATAAATAATGTAGTCAAAAGTACAAGCCAGGTACATTGAGACCAACATACCATATTACAAAATAATTTGTGTCATATGAGTTTAATTTTTGTTCTTATGAATCATTGGAACCTGTTGGGAATATTTGAAGCAGAAATTAGAGGGAAGATTGGAATTTATTTTAGCATCCAGAAAGAGAGAGGGCATTGTCCTATTTTTGAAAACTTATGCAAATATTTATGTGAAGATGGAAAGAAAGAGACATGTTTCAGGGCAGCTTATGTGGAAGGAATTATAGTGTTTGGAGAGTGATATTCCTATGGAAAGAGATGTAATCAGGTGCAATATTCAGGTATTCAAAAACCAACCCTGGCTTAATACCAGTCAATCAGACTGAATGTCAGATCAATCAGCGGAGACTGTGGCTGGTTTACCAGTAGCAGACTGACCTGCTCATTATCAGCCTCGTAAACGAAAGAGACAAGAAGTGTGTCATTCATGTTTCTATCTTAAGTGAATGGGCAGGTCTCAATCTAATATATATGGCCAAGGCATACTGATGTACTGAATTGTAATGGGTTCTTATTTTCTTCCAAAGTAGCATTTTGTAATTTCCTCATATGAAAAATTGGAAATTGCAGTGGTAAGTTCATTACAGCATTATTGCAAACATAAAAATCGACATCAGCTGCCTATAAAAAATAGGTAATTATAGTTTGAATGAAGTACATATTCAAAATTAAAAGTCTTAAATTCTATTTGTTATATATTATAGATAATATACAGCAGAGACTAGTTATGGAAGAATACTTCATTATTATTTTTTGGTATACAGTAAAAATTTTATGAACACATTGCCCAAATGTAGTAAAGTATTTTGACTAATTATTGTAAATTAGTATTATACAACATGAAAACAATTATAGCTCTTGTGCCCATAAAAACAAAGCTATATATGGATTTTGTAGCTATTAGTATATGTGTGTAGCTATTAGAATATGTTTGTCCTGGTCTGGTTATCCTTCCTCAATAGACTATCTAAGGGAGTTACTGGACCAGTCATCCTGATTAAAACAATGGAAATTAACACAAAGACAACTATCACTGTATAGTTTTCTAGGTTTATTATTTCAAATATTACTTCATAGCACTAATTCAGTAAAAGTATACACGTGAATATGTAAAGAAACTAATATATTTTTGATGGGACGATAAACTGTTAAAGTTTATTTCAGGATAAATTATTAATTACTAAACAAATTAATGTAGGTATGCATACACCTAAACATAGCAGCACATCGATAAGTGGTCATTAAACCATTGTCAATCGAATTATTAAAATAACTGTCCACAGGTAGAAAACAAATAAGATGTTTGCATGCTAAGAAACCAATGTAGAAAGAAATCTGAAGCAGCAGGTGAAATGGTGAGTTAATTACAATTAGGAACTAGTGGAAATATTCACAATATATTGTTAAGTGATAAAAGAAGAAAATAGCATTACACAATGTAAATGACTCCTTTGGTGAAACTTATAAATGAATTCTATTCTTAGGACTCCAAGTCTGTTCTGTGTCTCACTATACCCTGCTGCCTTCCAGCTATATTAACAAAAATTAGCATAAATATAGCCCTTGTGCCTTGGATTCCCCTGATGCAAGGAACCCCTGATTAATTTCCAATTGGGGCATGGGTGTCTAGAAGTATAGATCATCTTTAATTTGACTTGAGCATTGGCTCAATCCCCAAAGAACAAAACAAAACAATACTTATTGTTTATCGAGGCAAATGTATTCATAAGAATTTATAAATGGATGCTTACAGCATAGTTTAAGAAGGAACTGTAATTAAAGGAAAAGAAAATCACTAAACATCATGCTTATAAGAAAATACTAAATAATTGGCATGTGGGAAATGTCAGAGAAGGAAGAAGTGGGTGAGGAACAAAAGAAGGGGGAGGACAGAGAGAAGGCTAATGATGGTACCATAATGGCTGTATATACACTATATACATAACTAATAAAAAATAAAATAAAATAAAAACAAGAAGGGCAGTGAGATGTAGGTACATGTGAAAGGAGGACTGGTTACCTTATTTTTCAAAGTCTTCCAATGATCCTTGCATTCATTTAAAATGTATCACTTACCCACACTCCTTTTAAGTGTGTCATGGACCAATAAGCTGAATCATGAGGTTTTCTCTGCACATGCTGTTTCCAGTTTTTTTTTTTTTTTAATTTCCATGTCATTGTTCATGTGAGGCATTCTATAAATTTCAAAATTTTTGAATGGCTACCTCTTATCTTCTCTGGCAGGAAAAAACTCAGGGATCTCTTATTTCACAAAGCCTTCCTTAAAGATATTTATCATAGCCAATCTCTCGTTGTAGGAAAAATGTGAAGGTACATAGTGTCTTAATCTAAACTTTTTATTAGCCCCTAACTGTCCTATAGGTGTTGGTGAATATACAGCTTATTTTCCTTTAAATAAATAACATTCCTCAATTTTAATTATGAAAATATTAATATTTTATTTCTTATAGTTTTTTTCTTTTTAATAGCTTTTTAAAAAGTCTATATTTCTATGTAGTTTAATGAATTATCTAAAATTCATCTATATCTAAACTATAATTAAATGAAGTTTGACAGTTGCTTATTTAAACAATGAATCAAAAGTAATGTGCATATATTTTTTGTATATTTACCTTGGATTACATTCAAATTCCTATCAATGTCATGGCTATTATCTAAAAGATGTTCCCTCAGAGAATTTTTATTTGATCTTTGTTATCCCTTAAGTGATAGAAATATAGGCAAGCTGCTCACTGAAATTCTGCCTTTAGGAATCTTGAAGACCATTAAGCCACAGATTTGTTCTGTACATCATGACAGGAATTCTGTTCTAACGGTACTTTTAGACACAAAAGAATTTTGCCCAATCTGTGCACATATACACTTACAATGCATGTACAATTGTGGGTGTACTTACTAAATAAACCAAACCACATTTTCTGACTTGCACACCTACATACTCTTTGCAAGACCTGTCACATCTGGATCTACTTCTTGCACACTTATGCTCAATTCTCCACGCTATAGCCATTCAGTCTTCTAGATCATTGCCCCCTCCAATATCCTTTTTATATTAAAGGATATATGCTTGTCATGAATTTTTTTTTAAGTTTTTCTCTAAATTTATCAGCCAATTACTCTTGTTGTATGACTCAACTATCAATTTTACACAGGCCTTCCAGATAATCACCACTTACATTTAGGTCATATTTATTCTATTTTCTAATAAGTGTTTTTCTTTTCCAGTGTTCTTCACTGACTCAACATTAGCTGACTAACTTGGTTGATGTCTTTTAGGACCATCAGAATACTAGGTCCTTTAATACATCTTATAAATGTTGAATTCTCAGTGCCTACAATAGTGTGTAGTATGTGGTCATTGTATGGGAAAGAACTTAATGTCTGTCAGCTATTTTTACTGGAAAAATCTACTGGTTTTGATATCTTTAAAGAGGGTGCAAAGGTGTTATGTCAGAGACATGAGATCCATTCACCAGGCTATGCAGCCATGTTTACAGCAGCACTATTTACAGTTGTCAAAGTATGGAGTCTACCTGGATGACCATCAGTAAAGAAGAGGTAGTATTAATGCAAAATACATTTTAATTATTTTGAGCTGGAGAGATGGCTTAGCCATTAAGGCACTTGTCTGTGAAACCTGGGGACCTAGGTTTGACTCCCTAAAATGTACATAAGCCAGATGCATATGGTGACACATGTGTCTGGAGTTGCAGTGGCTAGAAGCCCTAGCATGCCATTTTTTCTCTCTCTCTCTGTCTCTCTCTATATATAAAAATATATATCATATATATATATATTTTTTTTTAATTTTATTTATTTTTGGAGAGAGACACAGAGAGAGACAGACAGAGAGTGAAAGGGAGACAGATAGAGATGGGCGCACCAGCAGTGTCTCAGCTGCTGTGAACGAAATCCAGATGTGTGTGCCGCCTTGTGGTCAAGTGTGGCATTGCACCCTTGCGTCACTTTGCATCTGGCTAAACGTGGGACCTGGAGATTGGAACCGCTGGAGATTGGAACCAGCATTCTTAGGCTTAGGAGGCAGGCAGGCGCCTTAACCGCTAAGCCATCTTTCCAGCCCATAAAATATTTTTAAAAATTTAAATATTTAGGAATGTAATTTCTTCCTTTAAATATGGAATTTGCCTGTTGTACAAATAGCAAAACTACTTTTGGATTGTTATACTAGAACCAGCTCTTGGAAGAGCCATGCAATTGTTGCAACATTTAGCACCATTACTGTGGTGAGTTGAATCAGATGTCCCTCATAAACTTATGTGTCCTGAATATTTGGTCACCAACTGGTGGCAGTTTGGAAGGTGGAACCTTGCTGTAGGAAGTCTGTTCCTGGGAGCAGGCTTAGGGCTATTATAGGCAGCTCCCCCTTGCTAAGAGTTGGGCTTACCCTCTTGCTGCTGTTTTCTATCTGCTGTGGCAAAAATGATGTCCAACCTCTGCTCCTGTGATTCTCTCCTCTGCCATCATGAAGCTACCCTTTGAAGTTGCAAACTAAAATAAATTATTTCCTCCTATAAGCTGGTTTTAGTCAGGTGTTTTGTCTCAGAAACCAGAAGATAACTACAACAGGGCAGACTACACAGCTTTGTTGGAGATGGAAGTGGGGAGGGCAGACTTGGATCATCACTCACACAGAGAGAGACACACTGGTCATTTTGTAATGACAGAGAGCTGCTGTCGAGGACTAATTGCAGGAGTTAGTGCAGCTTTTTCCCTAATTGAATAGGAACCCTGAAAGAAAAGGAAAGGGAGAGTGAGGGACTGAGAGAACACACTACTTTTAATCATTTTCAAGCCAGGAATATGGAAATTCAAACAAGATTGTGGAGAGCCAAAAAGAAGGCACAGACATAATGTAAGAACAGATGGAGTCTCCTGTTTTTTTTTTCCATTTACTTAACAGAGGTTTCAAGATACAAGAGAGAACATTACCTCAAAAAACATACCTTTCTTTCTTTATAGTACAAAGAGCAGAAGAGGGAAAAAGAAAATATCTGCAATGAAAATTAAGTGCTATACTACTGCCAGCTGTCTTGGGTGGACTGCCCAGTTTTTGAGTGATTAAAAGGGAAGTTAAAAACCAGAATACTTCACCTGCTGATTCCTGTGGGACTTTGATGTTGGAATAAAGTACTGTTTGGCTGTGGATGTAATCAACAAGTTTACATCATTAAGCTGCATCAGGAAGTCAAGTTTACAAAGACTTTTAAAAATCTTAGTTATATATTTCCTTATGAAAATGGGAAACCTATATGTATAACATATAGAACAAACATGAAGCATAGATAATAACATAGGTTTACTTCTAATAAGAATTTTTTTTTTGTAGAAACTATTCCTGAGTACTGGTAAATTGTACTGCAGATACCAATCAGTAAACTTGACTTAACATGATCATTAAGATAATTACAACCACCCAAGTACCAATTGATGTGGTTCTAATAATTGTGTAATTTAAAAATATGGTTATTTTCCAATGTTAACTGTTATTTTTCATTTTAAATTCATTTTTATTAATATGTTGTTTATCTTTCACAGTCTGAATGCGTGGTGGATCTCTACAATGAGAACTTTAAAAAACTCAAGCAACAAATTGCAGAAGACACAAGGAAATGGAAAGACATCCCATGCTCCTGGATTAGAAGAATCAATATTGTGAAAATATCAATCTTACCAAAAGCAATCTACACATTTAATGCGATCCCCATTAAAATCCCAATAGCATTCTTCACAGAAATAGAAAAAAAAACAATCCTAAAATTCATCTGGAAACACAAAATCCTCAAATAGCCAAAACAATTTTGTGCAACAAAAATCAGGCTGGTGGTATTACCATACCCAATTTTAAGCTATATTACAAAGTCATAGTAACAAAAACAGCATGGTACTGGCACAAGGACAGACAGGTAGATCAATGGAACAGAATAGAAGACCCAAATATTAATCCAGCCAGCTATAGCCACCTTATTTTTGACAAAAATGCCAAAAATATTCATTGGAGAAAAGATAGTTTCTTTAACAAGTGATGCTGGGAAAACTGGACATCTGTATTTAGCTCTATCTCTGATCCATTGATTAAATAAATGTAGTATGGACTTAAAAAAGTTATTTCTTTATTTGCATGAAATAAAGAGAGAGAAAGAGAGGAAATAGGCATGCTAGAGCCTTTTGCCACTGCAAAGAAACTCCAGCTGCATGTCTCACTAAATATTGGGGAGTTAAATCTCTGGCAAGCTTTCAAACAATTGCCATTAACCACTGAACTATCTCCTCAGCCCATCAATGGACTTTATAATAGGCACCAGTGAGCTGACTTTACCACTGCCATATCCATACTACATTTATTTAATCAATGGATCAGAGATAGAGAACTGACAGCATAGACTTAGGTAGCAAGGCCCATGACTGCTTGTTGTAAGGTATTAGAAAAGAATCACTCCGATTGCATTATGCACAACAACTTTAAACTAGCGTCTTTGGATTCTTGTATTCACAGTTGGGCATCATTAAATTAATAGGCACCAGTCTATCAGGGCAGTACCTTTTCAAAAGTTGTTGGAAATTTTCCTGGTGGTTGACTCTGAAGTCTGCAGGGACAAAGTAAAGGAGATGAACTGGGTGGAGTTCAAGGTCATCCTCAACTATAAAGAAAGTTCAAGACCAGCATGGACTGCAGGAGACCTTGTCTGAAAAAAAAAATTAAACAAAAGTGAAAGTGAAAGAACTAATAATAACCAAAAACAAAAATATGGTTATTTTCCAATGTTAACTGTTATTTTTCATTTGAACTTCCTTTTTATTAATGTATTGTTTGTCTTTTATAGTCTGAATGTGTGGTGTTTGTGCACTACCCTAGTCCATCCTGAGTAGGACAAAGTCATAGCCCATCTTTCTGGTAGCACAAATCTCCATGACAGGATTGCTGTGTCTCTATTAGCACATATTAACTGAAGCTATTAAATATTCACTGGAGCCATTTCAACTCTCAAATCATTGCATTTCAGTAGCAATAAGATAAATGCTGACATATCTTTTCAATTTTGAGGTATTCATTTTTCCCTCAATAACTGGAATTCTTCTACTGGAAAAAAGCCAGATGGAAATAAAAGGCATTTGTCTTGTAGCCTTTTGGATTTAATGTTCAAATTGATTTAAAGATAATGCATATTGGGACACATTCTACTTAAAAAAACAGACACCAATGTTAAAAGCATCTATATTTTATAAAACCTCAAATTTAAGATGAAAGATGTAGCTATTAACTCAGTTTGAAAAGATTAAAGACTGATTTTAAAAGTAGGTTTTTTAAATTTTTTTTTTCCCCAAAAGTATATACACATTCAAGAAAAAAAAAAAAAAGTGCTATGATATGGATCAGTGTTTAACAGTGCTTCCCTGCAAGCCTGCTGATCTTAGTTCAATTCCCCTAAACCCACAAAAGGTTAGATTCAAAGTTGGGAATTTATCTATAATCAAGGAACCTATGGCAGTGGGAGGCAGAAGCAGGAGATGCAGCAGCTTCTCCTGGAAAAGCTGATCTCACAGGGGTGGAAGGAGAGGAGAAACACCTAAAGTTGTCTTCTGACCTGCAAACAAGCACTGTGGCAAGCGTGCATCCATGTGAGCATGCACACACACACAGCATTTGTATACACACAAATAAAGAATAGTATACAAACAGACATAGTCTTGAACTGTGTTTTCTTTTTCTGTTTCATGTGATCTTTCAGCAATTCTGTTTGAATTTTGTCCAACTTTTACCTCTCTATAGTCTTCATTTTTATTAAGTGTGTGTATGTAAGTGTGCACATATACATGTGTTTGTTTACCTATCTCCTACCCAACACTGGGATGACAAACACATACCACCATACCCACCTTTTAAATGTACGTTCTATGGATCAAACTCAGGTGATTATGTTTGCAAGGTGAGTGCTTCCTTGAATGAGTATTGAAGTTACCTTCTTATTGCTGGAACAAAACACCTGACCAGAAGCATCTTATGGGAGGAAAGGGCTTGTTTCAGGCTTACACTTTTTTTTTTTTTTTTTTTTTTTTTGTTTTTGTTTTTCAAGGTAGGACCTCACTCTGGCTCAGGCTGACCTGGAATTCACTATGTAGTCTCAGGGTGGCTTCTGGAACTGTTAGTGATCCTCCTACCTCAGTCTCCCTAGTGCTGGGATTAAAGGCATGCACCACCACACCCATCTGTGTTTTGTATTTTTACAGCAAAGGCATAAGCACAAAGTTTATTGGGATTGTTTATTAAGCCATTCACACACATTCAACGTCTCTGGATGGAAAGAATATTAATTTTACAAACATAACAAAGCTCAAATGTGGATATTTCAAGAAAAAAAAAACTTTTTAATGGCGGTATCTTTAACAAATTGAATGACAAAACTAGTGGGGTCAGATGTATCTGAATTAACTCCAAAATTCAATATTTTCAACATGTTTTTCTACTTAAAAGTGAACAAGAGCAAGGTCTCATAACTTAGCAATTATGGTGTCTTTTTGTTTGTTTGCAAATGCCCCAGAGAGATATTTGATAAAAGAAGGGAAACACTTACACTTTGAAGGGGACACTTCAGCATGGCAGAAGAAGCTGGCTCACGTATCACTGCCGAGTGAGAACAGTAAGCAGAGCTGGCTCTGAACACACAAAAGGGCTGAACATCCCAACCACAAGGTCTGATGGCAGCAATACACCTCATACAACAAGGCTCCATCTTACCAAGACTCCACCAGCTGGGGAGTAAGTAGAAAAGCCCTGTAGCTATAGGGGAGGCTTACATCCAAACAACACACTAGCTGTCACACCAATCCAACATTTGTACTTTTCAGTTGCCATGGATCTTACCAGCTTGAAAACCCATAGTAGCTTTCTTACATGTAGCTGCTTTCTCTCTCATGTCTTTCATTTCCAAATATGCCATACCTTTGAATACTTTGCCTAACCTTGTAGTATGTATTTCTTTTTAACTTGGTCAAAAGTGCCTGAAAGATATGGCCAGTGATATAGTAATGACCTAAATTTTACGGGAGTAACCAACTGCTTTCTGATTGGATTTGAGGCCAGTTCCAGTGGAAGAATTACAAGCCTGTTCTGTAAACCTGGACCAAAGCATATAGCTAGGGAAAGGATACCTGAGAATCTACACTTCCCAGAGTGGAGCTAATGGCAGCTAATTGTTGCTGAGAGAGGAGAGTCAGATTTATCAGTGGTGCAGGCACTGGAAATCTGTCCATAAACACAGTAACAAGCTTCTACCCATGATCATGTAAACAGCCCTAATTATTTAAAACACACATTCTTTCTCTCTCCATATATATATTGTTTAAGGGGCTGGAGAGATGGCCCCAATACTAATGTAAAGCCAGATTTACAAAATAACACATGCATATATAGTTCATCTGCAGTGGCTGGATGCTCTGGTGTACCCATTCTCTCTCTCTTATTTTATTTGTTTTTTTTATCAATATATATTTTTTATTTATATTATTCTGATTTTACATTCATAGTATTGTTGTTTTTTTTTTTTGTTTGTTTGTTTTGTTTTTGTATTTCATTTTCAAGGTAGGGTTTTGCTCTAGCCCAGGCTGACCTGCAGTTAGTCTCAGGCTATCCTCAAACTCACAGTGATTCTTCTACCTCAGTGCTTGGATTAAAGGTATGCACCACCACACCCAGCTTTTGAACTTTTATCTTTTAGGTATTGTGATGAGTTCTGCTATTATTCAAGATCCTTCTCCTTGCTCCACTTAATTTTGTTTTCTATGTGTATGGTGGTTTGATGGCATTTTTGTGTGTGTAACTGCTGGATCATTAGGCAGTCCATGTTTACTTTTTGTGGTATCTGATTGTTATTTGCTACTGGAGCTTTCCTATTTAAATCCACACCCAAAATATCCATTCTCATCTACATGTTTGCTGAACTTTTAAATTTCTCTTTAGGTCTGCTCGTTCTGTGAACTATTCTGATGGAGCCATCTATCCTGGAAGTATACTTAACTGTGGTTTCAATTTACTTTTCTCCAAAGATCATCATCTTCCAGATATTTGTTTTATCTATCATATCAGGAGTGATGTATATTGAAGGTATTTTTTAAAAATCTGGTTATTTCAGCCATGCTACAGCTGAAATCACAGAGGAATGAATGGGGAGATGAGCAAGAGTGCTGCTTCCGTGCTGTTCCTGATAATCAGTGCCAGGGTGAAAGAGACGGACCCTAACAAAGCAGAGATCCAGAGGCTCCTAAGAGCTTATCACTTTAAGTAGACTTAAAACTCACCCACCATGGCTCAGGGAATTTGGCAGAAGAAAGAGCAGAAATATTGTAGGAGCCACAGGTTGAGAAATCATACCCAGAGGCATTCTCTCGTCCACAAAAATGACCGACTGCTGCTCCCACAATGCATAACTCACAACTCAATAGGGAATATCTGCAACCCCACTGAGGAGAGTCTCCAGCAGATTGGGGGCAGTAATGAGGGAAAAGGGGGTACCAACACATGATATATCCATACAAAAATATGTAGTTAATAATAATCATAAATCTAGTTACTTGATTTATCTCAAAGAGCTTGATTAATTATGTATTCTGTGCATTATTTTCTCATCAAATCTATCATTTTAAACTTACTGACATTCCTAATTATTCTGTAGTTATGTACAATAATTAATTTATTATAAGAAAATACAGTTAAATCTTGGGAATATAGAGCAATGAGATAAAGAATGTATTTTCTTTTTGTTTATGAGATGTGGTGTGTTGGTGGTGATGATGGAGGTGGTAATAGGGTGTGTGTGTATGTTTGTGTGTGTGTTGCTCTCTCTCTCTCTCTCTTTGTGCATGTGTGTGTGTGTGTGTGTGTGTGTGTGTGTGTGCACGTGCATGCACTTGCAGTTGCCACTGTACTTGCCTTTCCCAGGGGACACTTGCCTGCTGTTTCTGGAGCTGAGAAGAGGGTGTCCCACACCATGTCTCTTATGCTCTCTTCTTGTTTGAGCTGGAGTCACTGATAACCCATCTTGCTCTGCTTTTCACAAGTGTGATTTTCTGGTTTCTGCTTCCTTTGAGTGACTGGAGTTACTGATGCACATAACCATGAACAACTATTTATCTGTATTTTGGAGATTTGAACTTGAGTATTTTCAGGCCCCTTCGGATCCTTGTGCTTGCATAAGAAGCAGACTTAACCACTGAGCTATCTCTCTAGCCCATATACAACATATGTTCATGTTTGATTTTCAGCATTTCTGTTAGAACTTCAGTATTGTAATATTTCCAACCTGCATTTCTTGAAATGTGGTACGTTTGTCCTACAAAATAAGACTAAAAATAATTATTTCAAACATGTCTTTGGAAATTCACTTATTTTATTTTGATCATACAGTTTTTGCTTTCAGTGATACATTTTCCGTAACTAATTCTATAATCCCCCTTTCAAGTTTGTTATAGTCAAACCAGATTAATTATGCATTTGTATCACTCATCCAATTTTGATCTAATTAGATTGTAAATAGCTTGATCTTTTTCATATTTTAATCTCTATTTTTTTAAATACTGTGCATTTTAATTAATGTATAAGCACTCCTGATAAATTAAAACTACATTATAACCTTATACAGATTTTCAGATGCATAGATAGTTGTGTGTGTGTGTGTGTGTGTGTGTGTGTGTGTGTGTGTGTGTGTGTGTATGCATAGTTATGTGCAGGAGTGTGGGTATGTGTTTACTATGATGAGCGTGTGGAGGTCAGAGGACAGCTTCTGATGGTAGCCATCACCTTCCTCCTAGTTTGATGCACAGTCTGTTATATTTGCCAGCTTCCAAGTGATTCTGCTGCCACCACCTCCATTCTCACAGTAGGTGCATGATTATAGTATCTTACTTGTTTTGTGTTAATAACACATGAATTTATTACACTTATCTAACATAACATCTAACATAATACTAAAGACTTATTGATGAACAATATTTGTTCAGATGCCATTGTTTCAAGCTATTATAGAGAGTAAACGTCTGAAGGTGGGATATCTCCATCAGTGAGGAGTAATCATGGGTTAAGTACATGACTCCTCTTGAATTTTTGCAACTGTAATTTCCTTCAGTGCATTAACTGTTATCATAATTCCTATTCTGCTTTCTGTACCTGGGCTCTCTAAGCCATGCAATGAAACACTTTCTTATTCCATCATGCTATAAAAGAAGCATTTCTCTAGAGCAGTATGGCTTCACTTGAAGCCCTGGGCTGTTGCCATCCATTCTCTCTAACTATGTTTGCTGTACTGGCTGGTAGGTTTGTTCATTGCTACAACTTCCAGACAGAAATTCTCTTGACCTCTTATAACAATCTTGATGATTGATGCCTATACCCTGGTGCTATGTAACTCAACATTCTTCTTGATAATATATACACAGTATTACTCCTAAATTCAAACTTTCTCTCTGATCCAATTAATACCACCATCCCATGTAACCCTACTGACCAGCTAAACAAACATTCCTACATTATGCCTCTCTGTTCTATCTCCACAGATTTTCTCTTAGCCTTTCTCAGCCATAGACTCAGTCAACATAGCCTAGATTTTGCTTTGATCATATTATCATTACCTGCTTACTTCAAGTCATTGTCCATACCAACAGTGTTCATCCCTTTAAAATCCCTATTCATCCTAATTTGTCAAACTTATTTATATCTCATTATCTAATCATGATGCATGCTCAACTCTTACCATTTCTAAAGTAATATACTAGATCCTGTTTCGCCCTTACAACCTACCACATTGTTTCCTGCTCACAAAGAAATGTCTTTGAGTGATTGACATATTTTTTATTCACTCCCTTTTTTCATGTCTCATCCCAATCTAGACTTCTTTCCACATTCTTCCAAAGAATCACTTAATGTAATTGTCCATTCAAAAACTTCTAGGGATTAATTATGCACATATTCTCCAATTTTCTAATTTTTTTGTCTTTTTGTTTTGTTGTTTGTTTGTTTTGTTTTTTTGAGGTAGGGTCTCACTGTAGTTCAGGCTGACCTGGAATTTACTTCATAATCCCAGGGTGGCCTGGAACTCATGGTCATCCTCCTATCTCTTCCTCCCAAGTATTGGGTTTAAAGGTATGCACCACCATGCCTGGCATTTCTAATTGTTCTTTTTTTCTTTAGGGAATATTTTTCTTGGATTTTCTCCCTATTGTAATCATTATTTTCAAGTCTCTTTGATTATTGATTTCATTTTTGATGATTAACTCAAAATCTCCTCATGCTGTAGTTGGGAAAGATCTAATCCTTCCTCTTTCCAGTCTCTCCCCTTCCATGTTAAAGGCTTCTATTCACATCTATATGTCAATGACTTTTCAAATTTAGATTTAAAATTCATTTAGTTATAGACTCAGATATTCCAATATCTACTCAAATCTGGAGGAAACAAAAGATTTATTTATACACAACAAATTCTTTAATTTTGATAAAGGCCAAAGTTATCTCAATTTGAAAATACTTCAAACTCAGAATCTCTCTGCAAATGTTCCCAGTTCATAAAATGAGCTGTGACTTCTCCAGTGTTTCTCCTTTCAGTGATTGACACTATTGTCCATCTTTAGGATTGGTCTAGATACTGGTAAGTCATATTTAGTAGCTCTCATACATTACATGTCATTTATTACAAAGCCTTATCTCCCAAATCTGCTGTATTCATCTTCATTTCCTTGCAACTATGTTCATACACTCTCCCTTTCTCTACTATTGACCTAGCTTATACAAAGTCAGCTTTCAGGTCTTGTATAATATAGCTACAAGATCAAGAAGAGCCCAAAAATCTTTTAAAACATTCTTATTGTTTTGTATTATTTTCTGCTTAGAACACTTTATCTCATTTTCCCTAATTCTCAGTCATTTTCTTATACAGATAATTTAAGTTCTTTAGATTCCTCCCTGATATTATTTCATAAAATTTATTCCATAACTAGTAAGCAATAATAAATTACTATTACCTATGTATTTGCATATTTAAACACTTAACATTAACATAGTTTCCTACTTATTTTGTGTATCCACTACTTCAAAATATTCATAACACAAAGATCTGTCTCATTTCTTATCCTATTTTACCTGAATGACTAGAATAATCCCTGGTACATCATCATGTACCATTTAGTAAGTCATTGAATGAACACAGAGAAATAAATGCCTTGTTATAGTGAGACATAATGTATATATACAGCTTGTAATATCTGAAAAAAATAAAACCTACTTAAAGTGTAGCAAATTGCATAAAAAATCTCACATTCTCCATTTTTTTAAATTAAGAATATAATTTGTATGTATACATCATGTGTTAATACCATCTTTTCCCTCCTCCCTGACCCTCTTCTGCTGGGGTCCCTCCTCAGTGGGGTTTCTGGTATTCACCATTGAGTTAAGGGCTATGCACTGTGGGGGAAGCAGTCAATTATTAGGGGAGGCAATGCCTCTGGCCATAATGTTCCAACATGTGATTTTTCAAAATCTTTCTACCTCTCTTCTGCAAAATTCCCTGAGCCTTGGTGGGTGTGTTTTAAGTCTACTTCAGTGATGACCTCTCGGGAGCCTCTGTATTTCTGCTTTGGTAAGTGTTGAGTATCCTCAGCATCTGTCTCCTGCACCCTGATTATAGGGCTCAACATGGAAGCTGCACTCTTGTTCATCTCCCAATTTCTCTGTGGTTTCACTTGGTCCTTGCCTGAAATATGAGGGGTAGTTTATCTGCAAAGGTCTTGCTACCTTCTGAAAAAAGGAAAATCAGATTCTCCAATGGAGACTTAAGTCAGGATAGGTTAAATTGGATAAGTGTTATTAATTTAGGGGGATTTGAGTGGATGTATCACCTCTTTTAACCAAAGACTAGTTGGAGTTTGATATTAGAGAGCATAATCTTTCTCTCCGTAGGATTCTGACTTAGTTCCCAGTTCCAGATATGGGTACCTTTCCACTGAGTGACTCTCTGAGCCAATCAGAAAGCCATTGGTTTCCCACCAAGGCTGTGTGCCACCATTGTGCTGATGTGTACTTCTTGTCAGACTTATTTTTTTCTGAGTAGTTTAAACCGCTGGTTGCTCAGAATACTGTTAGTCACTTTTCCCCAGTAGCTCATGTAATGCTTTCCAGCAATATTCCAAAATGCCTGGGGACTGGCTCTCTTCTAGTGTCCAGCCAGATTTCTCCATGTTCTGTGTCAGCAGCATATGGTATCATCAGAAACAGGGTCTTTCCTTTTACCTCAAGTGGGTAATGAAGGGATTTGATAGAAGCTTCTCTTGTTTGGGGGGACCTCGTAGTTCTCTTTAATCAACAGCTAAATGTGGGTAGCACTGATTTCTTATACTTAAAGTTACAGGTCATGGCCAACATATTTTAAGGTTAGACTTCATACCATCCTCTCCAACATCCTTCTTTTCAGATGCTCTTATTTGGGGGCTAAATCTTTTAGTCTGCCATCAAGGATAAAGGATTCTATGATAACAGTTCATTTTGGGTTTAGTTTTGTTTTTATTTCCCCCCAGCCTCTGCTTCCTCTCCCTCCACACCTTTCATTCCCTACTGTCTGGGCCTCAAGTTTCCTAGCAGGTATGCCAGCAACTCAAGCAGATCCAGGTTAGGAACTACAGAAGAGTGAGAACATGCTGTGTTTGTCTTTCTGTGATTGTGTGTGTTCTGTTCTAAGTCCCTCCATCTTCCTACAAATTTAATTGTATCATTTTTCCTTGCTGCTGAGTAGAATTCTATTGTGTATATGTAGCACAATTTCGCTATCTGTTTGTCCAATGAAGGGCACCTGGGTTAATTTCAGTTCTTAGCTATTTTAAATTAAGCAGCAATAAACATGGTTGAGCAAATATTTATGTAATGAAGGGTGGAGCATTAAGGGTAAATACACAGTGAGGAAATAACTGGGTCTGTTGGTAGTACTATTTTCATCTTTTTCTAGAGTCTCTATATTGGTTTCTTAGAGGTTGTATAAGATTGCATTCCCACCAACAATGAATGAGGGTTCTACTTTCCCCATATCCTCACCAATGTTTATTTTTGTTTGATTTTTCACTGACTGCCATCTTTACTGGAGTAAGATGAAACCTCATAGTTGTTTTATTTTCCATTTCCGTGATAGTTAGGAATGTTGAACATTTTCTTAAGTGTGTGTTAGCCATTTGTATTTCTTCCTCTGAGAACTCTCTATTCTGTTCTCTATCCCATTTTTTGAGTGTTTTTTTTTTTTTTTAGTTCTTTGTAGTTCCTAGATATTAGGTTTCTCTCATTGATATAGCTGCAAAAACTTTCTCCCATTCAGTAGGTAATCTGTTGGCTCTGCTTATGTATTTTTTTTTCTGTGCAAAAGCTTTTCAGTTTTGTGAGATCCCATTGTTTGAATGATGATTTTTAATTTCCTTGGTTACTGAGTATTGTTCAGAAAGTCCTTTCCCATTCCTGTCTTGTGGAGAGCTCCTCCTATTTTTTTTTTTTTTTTTTTTTTCAGTCGTTGAAGAGTTTCAGGTCTTATATTGAGGTCTTTAATCCATTTGACTTGATTTTTCTGTATGGTGAAATGAGTGCCTCTATTTTCATTTCTGTACATGTGGTTATCCAAATTGTCCAGGAGCATTTGTTGAAGATGCTGTCTTTTCTCTACTCTACAATATTGGCACCTTCATCAAAGATCAAGTAGCAGTTGTTACTTGACTTAAAGGCCTGGTCTTCCACTCTGTTTCATTGGTCTATATGCCTGTTTCTATGTCAGTCTCATGATATTTTTGGAACTATGGCTTTGTAGTATAGCTTTGGATTAGGCATGGTGATACCTCCAGAGGTGTTTCTTTTGCTCAGGATATGTTTGGATATCCGAGGTCTGCTACCATTCCCTATTAGTTCTTTTTTTTTTTCTTCTCTGTGAGGAAAATGCTGGAAATTTTATTGGTATTGCATTCAATTTCATATTGCCTTTGGTAGAATTTCCATTTTCACTATATGTATTCTACTTATCCAGGAGTGGGGGAGGTCTTTCTATCTTCTAAAGTCTTCAACAGTTTCTTTCCTGAGTGTTTTATGTTTTCATTGTATAGACCTTTCATACCCTTGATGATAATATCTGATAAAATAGTCATTGAACCTTGTGGGATCTTCAGTGAGTGTTCTGTTTTAAATGTGAACTGGATTAAAGTAGGGTGGGGTTACAACTGAAGATGTGCAGCCTGTGGAGGTTGCAAGTGTATTAAAGGTACCTGGGAAATTGGGAGGTTGGGCATTGGGAACTCGGGCCAAATCACTTGCATTCACTCATCAGCACATAGGAATTGGAGGTTGGAGATCCAGGGGTTGTTGAACTAGGAGCTGGGAAGCTGGGAAGCTGGGGAGCCAGGAACAAGAGTCAAGATCCCACAGTGGCCCAAGTACCCTCTGGCTCAGGGGAACAGGGAGTTGGGGACTGTCATGAACAAGCAGGAGCAAGTCTGTAATAATGTTGAAACCATTTATTCCCACTCTTAACACTCAACATTTGCGTAATCATACATTCCTTTACCTAGTCTCCTCCTACTCTGGCCAAACCCAGAGGCAGCTTACCTGCAATGACACTTTGTCCAAGAACAAAATTCCAGATGAATGTGATGATCTCCAGTGTTTCTCTCTCAGGTTGCTCAGGATTCCTGTGGAGGTGCCCACACTATGTCCATCAGATGCTGGACTTATAGAGTGACCACTAGCATCTGGGTACTTGCAGCCAGGGACCAGGGCCAGAGCTCTGGCTGACTTGCTCCTTGCACACACTCTGCGTGCTGCTCTGATTCTTCAGGGAAGCAAAATGCACTTTGTGATTCTTCTATGAAGGCTACAAAGACACCTTGAAACAAAGAATATAGTGGAGTG
This sequence comes from Orientallactaga sibirica, assembly GCA_036365145.1. Lineage (NCBI taxonomy): Eukaryota > Metazoa > Chordata > Mammalia > Rodentia > Dipodidae > Orientallactaga > Orientallactaga sibirica. The sequence goes on along the minus strand of JAEOAD010000043.1, from coordinate 4,434,014 downwards.
AAAATAACAAAGTATTCCATTATATTCTACAAAATAATTAGATCAGTTCTGTAATATAAACTTGAGGAAAAATAAAGATTAATTAATTAATTAAATGAAAACATCTCTACATAGAACTAAAGTGATTTTTATTGTTCATATGAAAGTTGACATAGCAAAAGAAATTAAAAGGAGTTCAGAATGCTAAAATGTTAGTTATCTGAAGTAGAACAAATTAAATCCCTTAGGATTATGACAGGGATTTGTTTCTGGATCTGGGATATAGCAAAGCCTCTAAGGTATCTTAACTTGTTCTAGGCCTGTGGGTTGGAAAATATCAAGAATATGTAGCCAGGTAAATAATTACTGATTTGTTTCTATGTCTTAAATGAAGCTTATGAAGGTCTTAATTGTAAATAAGTCATGGTTAAATCCTTTCATACCTGTCAGAAATGCTAATATTTGGGTTGTTTATTTAAAATAATCCATATGCTTTAGATACCAGATGTTCTTAACTCACATCTATTCCTTCCCACTGTGAATGATTTCCTCAAAATAGTAGGTTTAAGGAGGTATCTTGATCTAATGCGAATTATAAAATTCACAAAGGCTTAGAAATGTGCCTGACATATTCTAACTGACTTATAATGGCAAAACAATGATGATAAAAATTTAAAAACGCCAGTCAAAAATAATTGTATTATTACCATAGTAGAAAGCATCTGTTTATATAATGCATCATTAAAACATAAGATTTAATTTTAATTATATACACCTGGACATATTTGTAATGCCACATAAACAGTTCAATTTTGACATTTTCTGTGACTAAAATATTTACTTATGGAATAATTACATAGTATTGGACAAATGACTTTTAAAGATAATTTATTTCCTTAGAGGCTAATCCAAAATTTCACAAAACATAATCTGTGAATGGACAGTAAGTCAAAATATTGACAGCTGATTATATCTAAAAAATAATTTTACAAAGGGCTGGAGAGATGGCTTAGTGGTTAAGACATTTGCTTACAAAGCCAAAGGATCCCAGTTCAATTCTCCAGGACCCATATATAAGCCAGATGCACAAGGGGGTGCATGTATCTGGAGCTTGTTTGCAGTGGCTGGAGGCCCTGGCAGTCCCATTCTTTCTCTCTCTCTCTCTCTCTCTCTGCCTTAACAGAAATAAGTAAATCAATTCATATTTTGTAGCTAATACACTAATTTATTTTTAAAATGTTTTTGGTAACTTCTATATACTTATATAATGAATTTTTATCATAGTATCTTCCCATCATCACTCTCCCCCCCTCTTCTATAATTGTTATTACTGAATCTCTTCCTTCCTCAGATTGTCCGTCTACTATTTTTAGGTCTTTCTCTGTGTAGTACTTTCGTAATCATCCATGATGAAATATCAATGAGCATTGTGCAGAGAATGGCAAGATCTGTGAGGTCATTCATGCAATGTCCACCTCTTGTCTGTAATACAACATTGTCAGACCCTCTCCCTATCCTCTGGCTCTTGCATCCTTTCCACCCCCTCTTCTGAAATATCCCACAAGCTTTGACAAGTGTGATAGAGATGTTTCATTTAATGCTCACTGTTAGTTGTCTCTTAATTTCAGTACTTTGATAAGTTCTGAGCTTCCCCAGGAGATATCACCATGTATGCAAAGAAGCTTCTCTGATCAAAAGTGAGAATAGCACTACCTTTAGAGAAGAAATATACATATTTAGAGGGCTATTTGATGGGCACAATATGTTCATTTAGTCAAATCACAGTGATAGATTCCCCACAGCAATAGATTCCACATAGGGTCTATGTCCTTCCAAACTTAGGTGTGAATTTTCTCCTGTGAGAACTAGACTCAAATCCATACAGAAGCAATTGGTGAACCCCATAATAGTCATACCACTATTGAACCAATGGTCTTATCTTGCCTGTCTGGCCAGTTATATAGTACACAGAGTGCACTGCTGACCAAACTTCACTTAAATTTTCAAACTTTGCTTAAACTTCCAAGTAACTTGTAAACTACATCCTTTAAAATATGGTGACTTCAAAATCTGTAGAAAATATTTCTTTCTCACTTTCTTGTTGCCACATTTAAATGAAAATTTGTATTTTTCTTCCTCTTATTGACAGTTAGTAAACCAAGATCTACTCCTGACAGAATCATGCTGAAATTATTTTTTGTATAATCTGAAATCAAAATTTTGATGACAGATGTGTAGAGTTCGCTATATGGGACAGTACTCAGGCTTCGTTTTGAAAAGCCAGGCTGTGACTCTACTACCAGGGACTGGACCACTTGACAATATAGTAACAGCCTGAACCCCCTTGATGACTACTAAAATGATCATGTGGTATTTTATATTAGTCAATGTAGTTTTTAAATCATGTCTGGGTTATATCATCTGTGAAGCTCATGCTTTCCAAATTTTTCTCTGTTGTTCAACTTTTGTTTATGATAAGGGGAGGCCTCTGATATTGATCACTGAGTTGATTTGGTGTGTAAAGGGTTACCTCACTCTTACTTAGTTTTAACTATAGGAGCTGACTCCTATCTTTTAGCACATATCTACTAGCACAAATCATTATTCTCAAAAAATGCATGTGAAGATAGTGTGTTTCCTATTTTACAAGCTGTAACCATTCTCACATTTGGAAAGGGGATAATTCTTAATAACTGGGAAAGCACAATGATGAACATGATGGGTCATTTTAACTGGGCTATGGGTGGCCCAGGTGAAACATTGCTTTGAAGTTGTGGGTGTAGCAGAGCACTTCCTAGCACATGTGTTTAACTCCCAGCAGGAAGAAAACAAAATGTTTCTAGTTGTGTCTCAGGAGATATTTGGAATGAGATTGGCTTTTGAAAGGATGGGTTTTGTAAACTGCCTTCTACAGAGTGATTATCATCAACAATCTACTAAGAGCCTATGCAGACAGGAGGAAGAGCCCCTATATTCTTGCCTTACTTACATAAACTAGAAAATCATTGTATCATTGCCTGCCTTCTGAACACGGTTTACATTATATGGTCTGCTTGTTTTCAAGTTCTCAGACTTGGAATAAATTAAACCATCTACTTTCTTAAGTTGTCGGCTTACAAATAGTAAATCTTGGGACTTCTCCCTTATAACTTGCCTTATTGCATAAGGAAATTGCTTTTCATAAATTTCCATATATAAAATCTTCTTTTAGTTATTTCCTTGACTAGTACTGGCTTTAGATTCAAGAATAAATCTATGAAAATATAGGAGGAAGAATTAGTGTTCTGAATTGGTTCTAGTCTTCCTGGAATTTCCTTTCTAATCTGATTTGTTCAGAATACTATTATCAGCTCTTTTCCAGTAGAAAATAACTCATCAAACTCATCCATCGAATGATCTGGCAGTAACAATATGAAATGCCCATGCATTCATAATTGAAAATCAATTATACATAAAGACCAAGGAATTAGATGACTTGCATATGATGCATTTAAACATTTTTAAGAAAATAATGGATAATACTATTTTGCAAGCCTAATGTTGATAGAAAAACAGCCTAACGAAAGGAAAAACTCCAAAATTCATATTCTAGTTCAAGTACCATGTAAATAACCTAAGAACGCCAATGTATGCCCTGAAGGAAACCATTATCTTCAGCTGCTGCAAATTAACTCCAGATGCACTCACCACTTTGTGCATTTGGCTCAAATTGGTACTGGGGAATCGAACCAGGGTCCTTTGGCTTTGCAGATAAGTGCCTTAACCACTAAGCCATCTCTCCAGCCCAGTATTATTGTTTTTATCATCCCTTTACATTTCTAGTTATCTCTCTGGGTTTCTTACTTATATTATCACTTTAAGGTAAGTTTTATATACTTCCTAAACCTGTCTCTTATTGTCTTACAATATATATAATTTTCTGAATAAATTTCCTCTGAATTTTTCATTTATAACACTTTAATTTTGAATTGTTGAAGTTTTTTTTGTATATCTTAATAATATTGACATTTTCCATCATTTATTTCTTTAAGTTTCCCATAAAGCATTAATGACAGATATTTTAACAAATGATACATTGGCCTCACACACATATGCAGACATGTAAACATACATGCAAGCACACAATACACATGGAGTACTGTCAGTGAGATGGGGAAAGCACACAGGGAACCATATGTGGAATTGAAAAGAAATCAGGTCCAGGACAGCATGAATCAACTGTGCGTGATACATGAGGCAGGAGGGAAAATCAACACTGTCTCAAGTGGGACAGTGATATGAGCAGATTTTGTTATAAAGCAAACAGAATTTATAAAGGCACTTTTAGACATTCTTGGGATAATTTCTTACTATTGTCTTGGCTGTTAATGTCCTCATACCTTACTTCCATAACTGATTGTAACAAACCTTGATACTGGTTTATATTATACCTTAATCGTTACATGTTATAAGTAAGAATGTCATGTTTATTGTGAGTATGATCTCTAAGTAAAAACTTCAGTTTGTTAATCACATGGGCATTGCATGAATTAATTGAATATTATTAAGTAACATCCTCAGTATTTACTTTTTCCTTATTCAAATTAAATAAGTTAACATTCATTAATTGTATTATACAATATAAAATGTGGAGATTAAATAAAACATGTTAAAACAGTTTGCATTTATACATTGCTACATTAAATCCTAAGTATCTACTCATTGATAACCTATTAATAAGGTAAAATCAATGTATGCTCCTAGAGTTAATAGATTTAATAAAAATTGGAAATCAGTAGTCGAATAAATTTTAAATTTTATTTCCTTCTCTTTTGAATTGTTTATTTGGATATGGCCCAAAAGAGCTTAATTATTTTTCTGGTGTTACTTAAAATAATTTTATACAGAAACATTCTCTTTTACTCACTTCATCATCCATATGTGAGACAAGGGGCCATGTCCTCCTCAATGTCAACTTGCCAATGTAAAAATGTCAAATAAACCGGGCGTGGTGGCGCACGCCTTTAATCCCAGCACTTGGGAGACAGAGGTAGGAGGATCGCCGAGAGTTCAAGGCCACCCTGACACTACATAGTGAATTCCAGGTCAGCCTGGACCAAAGTGAGACCCTACCTCGAAAAACAAAACAAAACAAAACAACAAAAAAAAGTCAAATAGTTATAATGTTGAGTTTGTACTATTCAATATAAAAGTCTCATTTCTGAATTTGTTCCTTTAGGTTGAATCAGCAGATGGAAAAACCATGGAAAGGCAGAAGCAATTACAGGAAAAAGGAAAGTGTTCACTCTATAGTGGGGCTGTTATTAAGAAAAAGAATCAAATTAAATCTAGAAATTGTTTTAAAATTTACATATTTTGCTTTACTTTTTAACATTATGGTATGATTTTATTATAAATACACTCCATGACTTATTAGCTATCTGGCAATGTGTTCTTTCATTCAGTTGTATTCAAACACCAGCTCTTCAGAGCACAGACGGGAGATCTCATTCATCTTGGTCATGCCCCTTGGTACTCGTCCTCAAATGGAATTTGAAATTGACTGTTCAGGAAATCTGGTCTAGCTACAGGAATGAAATGCATTAAAAAGCCAAATCATAATGTAAGAATAAAAGGATTTCACTAGGATTTTGGTCATCTATGGAAGACATGAATTACATTTAAATAGCATCATCAAGGTTTCACAAATACCTGCCTCAAACAATCTCAGGAATGGGCCCAAGGGGCTCTGTGTGATTGAATAGACCTTTCCTGGTTGAATGTGGAAATGGAACAAAGACGCACAATGAGAAGGTTCACGCTGCTATCACCAACAGCTTACAGGTGCCAGTCTGTCCTTATCTTCAAAGGCAGTCAGACCCCAGCTGTGTAGCATTTCAAATCAAATTGTTTCACTTATATTCTGCTAAAACATCACTATAGAAATATGTAGGCAAAGGGCTTGGTAACTAATTGTACCTCAGACCTAAAGGAAGTGTTTAGGAATAGTGTTTCTGAGTTCAGTTTTATTATAAGCTCACTGTGAAAGGTGAGATATATCTTCAAAAGATAAATGACAAGCTGATAACTTAGTTCCATACCGAGATCTGAGACTTTATATTATACCTTAATCATTATATGTTATAAGTAGGAATGTCATGTTTATTGTGAATATGATTCATCATAAATTAATTACCCTAAGTGAATCTGTATTTGAAGGTAATTTTAGCATTTAGGAAACTGAAACTTTTCAATACATTTCCACGATGGAAAGATACTGATATAAATATATTAATATAAGTATTTGTATTTTCATTTTCTTTATATGGCATACCCATAAAATACATATAATGTACATAATAAATTTTAAAAAGTAAGTAAGATTTAATTATTTGTATTTGGGATATAATTAGCAAAATAGCTGGGTGTGGTGGTGCAAGCCTTTAATGCAAGCACTTGAGTGGCACAGGTAGGATGAATCTGAGGCTGGTCTGAGACTGTATAGTGAATTCCAGGTCAGCCTGGGCTACAGTGAGACCCTGCCTTGAACAAACAAAAAATAGTAATTGTAATAATAGGGAATATACTTGTAGTTCACGAAAATAGTTTCCCTCTGGTCATTTCTGAAATTCAGTTTCCAGAGAATCCATAAATTCATTATTATTGGAGATGGCTGGGTTATCTGGTTTATGTGCAATTCTGAGTACTCATGTTTGGAACCCCGGACTCCCACATAAAACTCAGAAGCTGTGGTAGCCTTCTGTAATCTCAGTATGTCTACTGTGAGAAGGGAGGCAGAGCCAGGAGCATCTCCCAGAGGCTTTCAAAGCAGCTGCAAACAACCAGAGACCCTGCCTCAAATAAACTGGATGCCTAGGAACAACCCAAAAGTTGTCTTATGAACACTACACCCACACTGTGACATGCATGCCTCCACTCTCACACACAAGCATGCACAAAGTACAAACAATATAACTTGAAATACTTGTATGTATCAAGGTGAGAACTTGCTAAATATATATATAAAATTTCCTCAGTTTCAGTTTTTCACAATGATTCTAAATGTGTACTTCTGTAGTTGAGTTTATCTGTGTGACATTTTCTGGCAGAACTTTGGGTGTCTCAGATGGCTGGGATCAGCAAATGTTGGGTAAGATCCATGTGAATTTCAGCTCTACTATTGAATACTGATTCAGAAAAGGAAATGAAATAGCCTTGTCTCTCCCCACTTCAAAAAATCAACCCAGACATAAAATCAAATATCAAAAAGATGGGAAGAATCTTGATTGATTAGTGGCTCTTCCATTCCGTTTTCCTAATCTGCTAACTTCTGGTGGACACGACTCCCAGCTCCAGAGCTAGTGAGTTTGAAAGCTTGACACCATGTGGGCCCTGGAGGTCAAGCATAATAAAAGGATATTGTTTTCCACTTACATGGAAGTGCTGAAGCCTTGTGATTATGTGTTTTCCAAATTATTTGAAGGAAAAAATCATCGCAGGTCTTCAAAATTTCCTGAAAAAAAGAGTACATAGGGCCAAAGAGATGGATTGGTGGTTAAGGCACATGCCTGTGAAGCTTAAGGACACAGGTTCAATTCTCCAGGTCCCACATAAGCCAGATGCTTATGGTGGCACATACTTCTGGAATTCATTTGTAGTGGCTAGAGGCCAGGTGCTCCCATTCTCTCCCACCCTCCCTCTCCGTCCCTCTCTCTCTCCCCCTCTGTCTCTAATAAATAAATTTAAATAAATAAATAAACAAACAAAAGAGTACATCTTCCTTCTCCTTCATCTTTCTTCATTTTCTTTATCTAGCTTCTCTTCTCCCTTCTCTTCCCCCCACTTCTCTCCCTCTACTGGACATCTTCTCCTTCTCCTCCCCTTTTCCAACCCCTTCCTTCTGTTTCTTCAGCTTTTCTCTTTTCAGCTAGATGGAATAAAGACCCAATTAATATTAGGTTGTCAAGTCTCAGGACTTCAGGCTTTGCCTGTGAGGAGCATGCAAAGAGGCCCCAAATGTCATACATTAAGATATTATGCTTGTCTTTCCTTTCTCCCTACCATTGTCCACAAAATCCAAACCAGCTCACAGAATGAATCAACCTAACTGTTGTTTGGATTGGTGTCCCAAAAGGCCCATGTGTTGAACACGGATCATCAGCATATGGCACTATTGGATGGTATTAGCACCTTTAGGAGGCAGGAGCAAGGTAGGAGTGTGTCACTGAATGATTCATAGGTACTCCAGCTACTCCCCATTTCTCTTGAACTTCCAGCTCTCCACAGTGGGCTAGGCATTTTTCTCTATCATGAGTCCCTACCAAAATGTCCCATTGGTTACATGATAGCAGCCACAGGGACAATCAACCACAAACCAAAATCAACAACATGTTAGCCAAAATCAAAGTTTGCTCTTTTTAAAATTGATTATCATGGGTGTTAGTTAAGGTTAGGAAAAGCTGACCAACATAAGCCTATTAATAAATATCTGCTGAATGTTTTTTTTTTCACAAGTTATTTATGTCAAAGATCACTTTTTACCTTTTATGAACAAGTAATAATTATGGGACTTTTTGATTTTTCCAGGGGGGGGAGTGTTTAATTTTTTTTTTTTTACTGATTATATTTGTCATTAGTGCAATGAGATAGAGGTTATGAACACAATTATATACATTGTTGGCTGTCATTTTAACCAGAAATTCTGAGATACATGGATTTAGTATTTGGGAAGATGTTTATAATTATTAGATTGGGAATTTCAGTTGTGATTTCACTTGTTTACATGTCATTCATATCTATATCCAAGTCAGTGAAAGGCAGGGAAAGAAATTCACTTAGTAATGTAAGATGTCATAAATAATTGACTATGATAAAATTAAACTAGGCTTTTAATCATTGGCAATTAAATTTCATACCATCAGTGAGGAGGGTCCATTTCCCCAGATGTTAAATCCAAGCCCTGGTAGTAACATTTTTTAATTAGATTTCAAATTTGTGAAACATTGACCTAATTTTAAATATTTATTCACATTAAATCATTTTCATTACAATATAAAAATCTTCTATGTACTTACATGCAATAGTGAAGACTATAAATCTAGATAATTAACTCAAATTTACAAAAACTATAGATATCTGCAGTGGTTTTTAGAAAAATATCAATGAAAACTAGAATGTTGTATATTTACTTGTTCTCTCAATTTTGTTTTCTCATGTATGCACTTCATTTCTTGGATATTATTTTTCAATTCTTGTAAGACTATAGAAAAGTAGTAACCAGGCTGGAGAAATGGCTTAGCAGTTAAGGTGCCTGCCTCTAAGCCTAAGAACGCTGGTTCCAATCTTCAGGTCCCACATTTAGCCAGATGCAAAGTGATGCAAGGGCACAATGCCGCACTTGACTACAAGGGGGCACACACATCTGGATTTCGCTCACAGCTGTTAAGAGGCTGCTGGCGTACCCATCTCTATCTGCCCTCCTCTCCCTCTTTCTGTATCTCTCTGTGTCTTTCTCCAAAAAAATAAAAATAAAAATAGAAAAGAAAACAAAAGTAGTAACCATAGATAATCATAGTTCTTAATAAAAAGGTAAAATATTTTCTATTTATGATGACTTTATATTTATATAAAATATTAGAGTTAAAAGACTTGACAAGAGTATTGCAATGAATTGATAGTGCTATTCTATAATGACAAAAATTATGAATATACAATATTGATAGCTAATCCAGAAATTTCTTTTCTTAGCTGCTGTCATTACCATCATCTTTCTATATTAATAATTTGGTGCATATCAGACTATCGTGTCTTTCCTAAAACCATTTCCTCCTTGGCTCCTGTCCCTCTTTTGCTATTGTTTAGCTCTTCCCTTTCCTTTCTTGTCATAATCCTTCTGCTTCTTAATCATGTAAGAAATAGTAATCTTGGATCTAGTCTTCTGTATTATGGACTTCCTTTTTTCTTTCAGAATAATTTGCTTAAATTTCCTAAAATTACAAAAATATCATAGGTCAATCTAATTTCAATGTGAATGGTTCTGTGTCTCCTTTCTATGAAGAAAGACAGAAATGAAAATCATGAGACATCAAATAAAAAATGCCTTTTCTTTTTCACACCATCAATGTCAGTTGTTTTTGTTGCCTTTTCTTCTACTCCTCTTTAAAGTATATCTTAGAACATTTTACACTTTTTTAAATCAATACTTAGTTTACTCACTGTCATCATAAAGTTTTGCTAATTCTGTTTAGTATAAACTGAAATTCAAAATGTCAGCTCTAAACAAAGCTAGAATGAGGTTACTATGGTTTTTCTTATCTAATAGTTTATCATTCCAAACAATTTCCATCTGTTTTTGAGGAAATTTTCAAGTAATATATTTTTATTCACTTAGTGCACATGTGCATACTGCTGGTCTTAAATTATAATGTTAAATAAATTATTTTTAATGATGTATCAATTTTTTATAAAAAATTACATAAAATGCTGAGTAATCTATTGGAAAACATTTATGTATAAAATGAGGATAGGACTCAGAAGAGAGCTGAGTAGTTAAAGATGCTTGCTCACAAAGCCTGACAGCCTGGATTCAGTTCCCTCATGCCCATGTCAATCCAAATGCAAAAGGTGGTGAATGAGTCTGGAGTTCATTTGCAGTGGCAGGAGGCTCTTGCACAACCATATTCACTATCTGTCTGCCTCTTTCTCTCTCTCAATAAATAAATAAAACTGTTTTCAGATATTAAAATGTAAAATAAAACTGAGTATAAGATGTAATTAAGTGATACATTTTGAATTGGGTTAGCACATAATTTCATGGCATTATGCAACATAGAGCATATTATTATGTGTAAAGTAACTTAATATAATTATAATAATAGAATTATGTGACTGCTTTTCAATTTTAGCATACATTTCTGATTATAATATGAATTATTTTTAGGATGCAATTGTCATTGAATATAATACTATTAAATATGATTTCAAGTTATACTTCAATCTTTTTTCTGTATTCCTAATTGCTTTTAACATTGCCTGAAAGCAGCCCATTTAAGAAACATTAGGAATAGGGGCAATGCCATTTCACTTTATAATACTACTGTAAACTTTACCTGGGAGGCCAATTGAAGCTTAGCAAGAGGTGCTACACTTTCAAATCTACATAAATACCTCTAAATTTGTACTAACATGTTGCTAGGTATGCATCAAATAGCTTTTCCTTGATTTCTGAAATGTTTCACACTCCTGTTGAAATGTGATTTTTTTAAAGTGACCACTATTATTTTACCTAAGGAAATGGAAACAAATGTGTTCATTAATGTCAGCATGTGAATACGATTTCTAGGTAAATGGTAACTTACGCTCACATAGCAATTCAGATTTGTTAGTTATTTTGATGAGCAGATTTCTAAAAGACAAGAGTTCACCAAATGTGTGACAAGATCATGTAGGCTTTTCCTGATGACCTATATCTAATATTTATATGACTTTTTTCACTATTCTGATTGGTACTTAAACTCTTTATTTTCTTTTTCATTGTCTCTTGTCTCACCAAAAAGAAACATGCAGTGGTGCATGGTGGTACCTAATTGAAACAACAACTTTTGGAAATGGAAGATAAAAAGACAGAGGGCAGCCTGGGCCTCATAGTGAGATCAGAAAACCAAATATGTATGTGAGCAATTGTCATACTCCTGCTTAGTTCTCTAAGAATAGAACAGGGCTAGTAATTTATAAAGCTTTTAAATAAAGTAAATAATACTCTTCACATTATATTTTCTTTATCACAAAAGTCAATCACAGTCAAGTGTTAGTTCTCTTCTATGAAGTTCATTCCACTTTTTATCTTACATATCTAGTTTAGGCTTCAATCACTGATGGCTTCTATTTTTGACCAATAGACTAGCCCACCTGCATGATGTAGACACACTCTCTAGTCCTAATGGTCTTTTCTCACAATGCTAACGTGCTGATTGTACTGTGAAGGGAGAGAGCACTCACTGCTCAAGTAACAAGAAGCTTTCCAATTACTTCCAAAGTAAGACAGCCTTGACATTTTCTGGGAAATAGCAATGTTCAGTATATCCCTGTGGCCATTCTCTTCATGCTACAAGAATAGCTCAATCTGCACTATATAATCCTCTAGTAATGTACATTTTAACTATCTAAAAATGGCCAAAAGTATTCCATTTAAAAGTGCCACAACTACAATAGTAATTTCATTTTTAATAATGTTCATACACAAATGAAAGAGAAAAAATGTTGATAGTACTAACATGTAATTTTAAAATGTTGCAATTTTGTTTTGAAGTGACAATATCTGTTTAAAATATAATATATTATGTAAAATAAAAATAAAAGTAATTTTAAATTATTATGAACATTATAAAAAGTAATGCTTTATTTATAAAGCACATTATTACAGTATTAAACTTCAAGTAGGAATGTATTATATAATAAATATTGAAAATTGCAACTCAAATTATATATTTTAGAAAATTTGAATTTGATTCTTAGTCTTATGTCCAACTGAGCAAAAGAAATATGTGCTAATAAGTGCTTCACTTACTCATTTAAATAAATTAGTCACAACTTTAGAGATTGTCACATTCATAATTCTTTTTTTATTTATTTTATTTTTAATTTTCTTTTTTGGAGAGAGAGAGAGAGAGAGAGAGAGAGAGAGAGAGAGAGAGAGGGACAGATAGAGATGAGCGCGCCAGAAGTGTCTCAGCTGCACAAACAAAATCCAGATGTGTGCACCCCCTTGTGGTCAAGTGCGGCATTGCACCCTTGTGTCACTTTGCATCTGGCTAAACGTGGGGCCTGGAGATTGGAACCGCTGGAGATTGGAACGAGCGTTCTTAGGCTTAGGAGGCAGGTGCCTTAACCCTTAACCCATCTCTCCAGCCCACATTCATAATTCTTAAAAAGTCAATTTAAAAAATCTTAAAAAGTCAATTGAAGTAGGTTCAATTGTATTATAATTTATATACTATGGCATTCAATTGTTTCATGTGCATAATTGAATTAATCACAGGAAACTCACAATGGTATTCAACCATCATCACTATTCAATTGTAAACATCTTATCACATTAAACAATTCAAATGGGTGACAGGTGTAGGAAAGAATTATTCAACATTGTATTACAATCATCAGTTAAATCTATAACAAAATCACAATGAGATTATAGCTATAGACTTCCTTAAGTTAGAATGAGTTAGAATGTGTGTTATACAAAAGCACAATGAGGTATTGGAGAAATTGCCTAGTGGTTAGGGCACTTACCTGTAAAGCCAGAGGACCCAGGTTTGATCACTAGTACCCACGTAAAGCCAGATGTACAATGCTGAATCTGGTGTTCATATACAATGGTTAGAGTCCCTACTGTGCTCACTCTCTCTCTTTCTCTGTGCCTCTACCAAACAAATAAATATTAAAACAATTAAAGAGCTCAATGATTATATGTTGTGAAAACATGATCAGAGACATCTGAATTTCATGTTCATTATAGCAATATTCAAAAAAAAAAATCAAAGCCAAAGAAACTATATAAAAGTCTTTCATCTGATTAATGAATAAAGTCTTTATATACAATTAATAATATTTAACTACAAAATGGTAAAAAAAAAAAAAATGAAACCTGTCAGTTATGATTGCAAGATGGAAATGGTGACATAGGGTTAAATGCAATAAGACAGACAGAGAAAGTCAGCCTTCACATCCACATGCATTCACTCGTGAATAAAAAGTCTATCACAGGTCATGAGTTGATACTTTAAAAAATATTTTTCTATTATTTTTCAATAGACAGAGGTAGGGAGGGAAGGGAGAGAAAGACAGAGAGAGACAGAGAGAGAGGGTGGAGAAATGTGTACTCCAGGACCTCCAGCCACTGCAAACAAACTCCAGATGTTGTATGTGCCACTGAGCATCTGGTTTTACATGGATGCTGGGGAACTGAACTTGAGTCGTTAGGCTTTGCAGCAAGTTTCCTAACCACTGAGCAATCTCACCAGCCCCATGGGTGTCCACTTGATCCACAGTTGGTAACTCTTCTTGGGCTAGTGATAGAAATATTGTTTCTTTGTTGATATAAAAGAATTTGGATATCATTAAATGTTACTTATATAATCAATGGGAAGTCCTAATTCTAAACAAGACTTTTGCTTTTGGACTAATCATCTTTCACTCAGGGCTTTGGCAATAAGAGGTTTTTCCTACATCAATAACAAAGACCTAGAAAGGAATACAGTGGTCATCCAGCCACATCCTTACTGGCTTTGCCAATGGGAGACTGTAGTTGAGCATGTGATGTCTATGGCAAAGGTGCCTTCATTCTAAATTTTAGTGACTATAGTAATGGGCCTCGAGGGTGACCTGCTTTCTCCAAGACAGTCAGCATGGGATGCTAGTATGACCTGCCAGCAGCCAAGAGGATTTTTGATGCATATGACCAGAGCATTCACATACAATCTCGTGGACTTTTTTTTTTTTTTTTTCTGGTTTTTCAATAAGCCATGCAGACAAGAGGTAATGATGAGGGTGGAGGGTATGATGAAAGTATATTATATGATTATATGAAAATAACTTAATGAGGGGCTGGAGAGATGACTTAGCAGTTAAGCGTTTGCCTGTGAAGCCTCGGGACCCTAGTTGGAGGCTCAATTCCCCAGTACCCACGTAAGGCAGATTCACGAGGTGGCACATGCATCTGGAGCTCGTTTGCAGTGGCTGGAGGCCCTGGTGTTCCCATTCTCTCTCTCTCTGCCTCTTTCTCTCTCTGGTTGTCACTCTCAATAAAAAAAAATAAACAAAAAAATTTTTAAAGATGACATAATGAAACTAATTATTTAGTAAAATGAACTTGCAATAATAAAACAGAAATAAAAGGGATAGACAATCCCAGGCAATTTTTTTTTTTTTTTTTTTTTTTTTTTTTACATATCTGCCTTTCTATTTTGTTAGCCAACTCACTACATTATTTCTTTTGTGGAAACTCATTGCATAAACTATCAAATATGGCATCTTAGGAATTTAGTTTCCTGAACATTTTCTGACTTTTAAATGTCCCATAAAAACCCAATTTAAGTAAGTTGTTCTTCTAACTATTGTTTGGATCTTGAGTTTCCATCAAAGTCACAAATGTTGAACACTTAGCTTCCAACCTGTGGTAGAATTTGGAGGTAAAGAAACCTTTAGAAGGTGGGACGTAGTGGAGAAAAATGCATATATTTGGGCATACCATTGGAGATATATTGAGTTCCTCTTGATTCTCTTATTTTTACATTCTGGCTGATATTTGGTGAGTATTTCTCCACTTTGTGACCCAGCTATATAGTATTATAATACCACAGCAATATGGAAAAGTAACGATTGAAATCCTTGAAATTGTAAACAAAAATAAATATTTCCTCCTCATAGTTTATTATCCTCAAGTGTGTTGTCATAATCATTGAAACCAGCTTTCATGGAAAATGAGCCAAAAATAAAATTTTCCTCTTGTTAAGAAGAACTTAAGTTGTTTGTCTTGAGTATTTGGTCACAGTGACAGTGATAGGTAAAGGTTTCCTAGAAGTAGATTATATCGCCAGGACATTCAGCCACTGCAAATGAACTCCAGATGTATATGCCCCTTGGGCATCTGGCTTACGTGGGTTCTGGAGAATCACAACAGGATCCTTTGGCTTTGCATGCAAATGACTTAACTGCTAATCCATCTGTCCAGCCCCCTAGAATCATGCTCTTAACAAATTCATTCTTGTTGACCAGAAGTCTTTTTAAAACATCAAGTTAGTTCCCATTGAAAGAGGAAATGCTCCCTTGATTACAATCCTAATGCAACTATACTTTTGCTAAAATGACATGAGTTTTTTTGAATTTAAAAATGCCAGGGTGGGGCTGGAGAGATGGCTTAGTGCTTAAGGCACTTGCCTGCAAAGCCTAAGTACCCAGATGTAATTCCCCAGTACTCACTAAGCTAGATGCACAAGACAGCACATGCTCCTGGAGTTCATTTGCAGTGGCTAGAGGCCCTGGTATGCTCATTCTCTCTCTCAGTAAGCAAATAAATAAATAATGCCAGGGCGCGTTAGTGGGGTAAAACAAATAGCTTCTTTCAATTGTGGGTTGTCCCCTTGCTTGTTTCATACCCTCCCTCAAAACTTAATTAGCACTCCATCAGTGATATTTTTCTTCTCTCAATTGACTGATTATCTGTGTATCTCCCACTGCATGATTTCATGATCCATGGGTCTCTTGTTCTACTCCTGGAAGGTAACATTAGAAACACAGGTATAACTATTGGAATCAAAGCTCTGAGTTCTTGAGTGCTGGGCTGTTCATTTGGGATTTCTTACCATTGTCATTCTCATCACCAAACTCCGCATCTCTGGCTCCAGCCTTAGTGAATTGTGGATTTAAATTCTAGGTCTGCATTCTCTTCACCTTTTTTGCTCTGGGGTGCCCTTTTTTTCATGCACTTTGGAATCCTCTTTTATTTTATAGACATACTAATTTACTTTACACAAGATAAGTCATTTTGCTATGTCTCAATTCAATCTTTTATTAGCAATGTACATTGTGTAGGATATAAAGCATTCCTGTTTCACTTAAAGGTTAAAAAAACAAAGTCCAGGGCTGGAGAGATTGCTTAGTGGTTAATGCACTTGCGTGCAAAGGCAAAGGACTTAGGTTTAATTCCCCAGTAACCACATAAAGCCAGATACACAAGGTGGCACATGCATCTGGATTTCTTTTGCAGCAGCTACACATTTTAGAGTTCACATTCTCTCTTTCTCTATCTGCCTCCTTCTCTCTCTTCCTCATAAATAAACAAATAAATACATAAATAAATAAATAAATAAATAAATAAATAGAAAGTCCAGGGCTGGGGAGATTGCTCAGTGGTTAAGGCACTTGCATAAAAAGCCTGATGACCCGGGTTCAGTTCCCCAGTACCTATGTCAAACCACATACACATAATAGGCACCTGAGTCTTGAATTAATTTCCAGTGACAAGAAACTCTGGCACACCTATTCTCTCTTTCTCTTTCTCCCTCTTTTACTCTGTCTCACTCAAATAAATAAAAATAAACATGTTATAAAAACAAAGTTCATGAGGCATAGTACTCAGCATAAAAAAGGCACATGTTTGAGAAAATGGAAATAGGGGCTATTACCCATTCTGCTTCCCATTATTCACATCTCGAACTACATAAAGTAGTGAAATCTTCCATATCAAGTTAAAAAAAAAAAAAAAGAAAAGGGAATTCTATTGCTCTGTTTAAATGGAGTATCCTCTTATTATAATGATAAGAAGTTTTGGAAGAAGGGTACTCAGCTATGTGAGCAGCAAACTCATCTGTTTGATTTGCAAATATCATTCTATTTAATGAGAAAAATTTGAATGAGGTAATTTCAAGCCACAAGAGTACTCTAGCTATTTTTGTCTACATTTAAATTCAAATGAAAGCTCAGCAATCAGTCATTTCAAACCAGAATGTTTCATTGTTAGTAATTTATTTTGTCAACATTGTATTATAGCCTAACTCTGTGGTGCTTTTTAAATATAATATTGTTAAGTAAGGGTCTATTTTATTTCTTTTCTTTCTGACTATATAAAGAAAGGCTCTTTTTAAAGTTTAACAGAAAATTACAAGGCTGGTCTATACTACAATTGGATGAACTATTTATGTTGTAAAAGAAGGATTTAATCTCAAGCTATAACAGTTCTTATATTTATTAATTATTATACTTAATAATTATTTCTCAAGCACTTTGAAAATTAGAATCCAATTCATTTTAGTTGAGATTAAAGAAAATGTTGGTGCATGTCTGTAATATTAACACTTAGAAGACTGAGGCTGGAAAATTGAGTTTTAGGTTAGCCTGGACTATATAATCATATATTATCTCTAAAAATAGATTTTATAGAAAGCTGATAAAATAAATAATGTTTAAAGCTATTAATCTCATGAGAACAAAATCAATAACATATATATGAATCATAATATATTTTTCCATACAAAAGTAAATTTTCTGGGCTGGAGAGATGGTGCCTGCCTGCTAAGCCTAAGAACTTCAGATCCAATCTCCAGGTCCCACGTTTAGCCAGATGCAAAGTGATGCAAGGACGCAATGCTGAACTTGCCCACAAGGGGGTGCATGCATCTGGATTTCATTGGCAGCTGCTGAGAGGCTGCGCACCCATTCTCTATCTGTCTTCCTTTCCCTCTCGCTCTGTCTCTCCAAAAAAAAAAAAAAAAAATAAATTTTCTATCCCATCTTATTTGAATCCAAAAATTCATGTGTGGAGAACATGCAAATCCTTCCAGAAAGGTCAGCTTATTCTCTCAGTCTGTGCTAAGTTTTACTGGAGTTGACTGGCTCAGTTGTTAGCAGGGAAAAGGCTATATTGAGAGACCTTTTCTTACGTCTTCTGAAGTTTGCAGACATGAAACAATAAAAATCATGCTTGACTTTTCTGTGAAATATCCAAAAGCAATGCTATGTCTTCCTTGGCTTTTGGTGACTGACTACAGACAAGAACAGAGCAAGCTGAACTCACACAGATGGGGATGAGGGGCACAGGATGTTTGGTTCAGTTAGCCATAGACACCTAGCAGAGGGAAGTCATGGGTTGAATCCTTTTGGAATGAACTGTGGTTAAGAGTTCAGGCTGGAGAACCAAACCACCAGAAATCAGGGTCTAGATGATCTGAAAGTTCTAAGCAGCCAGTGAGTGGAGGTACACAAACTAAGCTGTAAGTAAAGGGTAGATGAAGTCCTTAGAGCACACTCAGAAAAATGGACACGAATATGTGAACGTAAGTGAAATAATTGGACATCACCATCTACTGAAAACCTGCTCCTCTTTGTCACATTTCCCATGTACCCACACACTTTCAAAAGCATCAAGAGCAAAAAGAAGCTTTCAAAAATGAGGAAGGTTGGAGAAGATTGAAGAGGAAGAGTGCAACAAGCATATCACAGTATGCCTCCAGAAAGAAACATTGGACCCCTTGCCTTTCCCACTCTAGGCTTTACATATGAAGGACGTAAAACAGCAGCTCTAGTTTGGATCAGTGATAAAGACGTTAAGATTAAGCTATAATTTGTTGTTTTAACCTAGCAAAGTGATAAATGGAATAAATGAAAACACTTTAATTTTGCTATATTTCCAGAACAGAAGGGATGTAATCTTAAAGATAACATTTAAAAAATTGCAATTACTTTGTATTTCTTATCCCACAAAGTACAGAGTGTTAATTAAAATAGGTGCTTAGGACTTTTTGATTTTTACATTTGGAACCCAATACATATGTTACTCTGTCATGTGGTTCAGCAAATCTCATCTCAAACCATCTGCTCTCATCTTCTGATAGAGTACCAAGCTGAAAAGTAAATTCCTTGTTGGGGAGATATACCTTAGTTAATTCTCAATGTAGCTACATTTCTTGATGTATGTTTCAACTACAGTACTGAAAAATGCTTTGTGTTTGTGAGTAAATGTGCACCTTTATCCCCTGCATTATTTAAGAAATAAATGGGGCTGAAGAGATGGCCTAGCAGTTAAGGCTTTGCCTGTGACTCCTAAGGACTCAGGTTCATTTCCCTAGTACCCATGTAAGCCAAATGCACAAGGTGGCACTTGCATCTGGAGTTCCTTTTAGTGCCTGGAGGGCCTGGAGCCCCCCTATTCTCTCTTTCTCTATCTGCCTCTCTCTCTCAAATAACTAAGTAAATAAAATACTTTGAAAGAAATAAATGGATTGATTTTTACTTTAGTGACATAATATGTGCTCACACAAAATACAATATATAGCAGATTAGATGCATTATTTCCCTGCAAGTACAGGGTATGTTCCAGGTATATGCGCATGAATGAAGTAATACACAAGTTTGATATGCATGCATGCAATTATACATGCCTATTCCTGAATGTATATTTTATACATCTGTGTATACTTGTTTTCATACATTTCATTGACTTTCTAATTAAATTCATCTATTTTCCCTTATTTAAATACAGGCTCTTTATTGCTATAACTTTCAAGGTTGACATTTACATATTCTTACTTTTCAGAAATCCATGCCAAGTTGCAGTCCTTATTTCTCCATAGATAGCCTCTCCATTGTTCTGACTAAAGAAATGCATGGAGGTACATATGAAGAAACACACATATATGTACTCAGATCTAGTTTGTATCCATTTGTAGTTTTGGCAAAAATGATAAATTCACTTTGCCACCTGTGATTCCTTTCTTGTTAGCACTCCAGGTGTCACTTACTCAGCTTTTACTTGTTTTTTTAGTACTTTTCTGATTGTTTTCTGACAGTGAGAAATGGCATTTCCTTGTCTTTCCATTATATGCTACTATTTTGTTCATTCTGGAGTGGTAATAAGCAATGCCATGATTCTAATCACCAAGCTGTAAACTAAATAGAATAGAGGATTGGTAGATCGATCTATCATTATCTATCTATCTATCATCTATCTATCTATCTATCTATCTATCATCTATCTAATATATATATATAATATATAATATATATATAAATATATATATAATATATCTAATATATATATATAATATCAGAGAGAGAGAGAGTAAATGGGCACGCCAGGGCATCCCACCACTGCAAAAGAACTCCAGACACATGTGCCATCTTGTGCATCTGGCTTACATGGTTTCTGGGAAAACACACCTGGGTCCTTTGGCTTTGCAGGAAAGTGCCTTAATCACTAATCCATCTCTCCAGTCCTCAGTAGATTTTTTTTTAATATTTTCCTTACATTAGCATGTGCAGTACACTCTTTTCTTATACTCCATCCTTTCTGCATATAAGGAAGCTTACTATCGATATTATTTTGCACAAATTGCATTATTCTCTACCATGCCCCAATTTCACTGTCTTACTACTTCATAGACTATCGACTATAATAGACTATGAAGTAGTAAGACAGTGAAATCAAGACTGGAGTCATGGATATGTATGGTAGAGAACTACTTGAATAACCATGGGAAGACACCTAATTTCAGGAGATTTGATAGGCAGGGTATAAGAATGCTACTAGAAAATTCATATGTACTGTTTATATATAAATTGTCTTAATAATTTTATAGAAGTCTTCAAAACCATACTATGGACTGGGAAACCAAAAAGCTATTTTGTGGTTTTAGACTAGGCTACACACTATATGACCAATCATTTATTGTTCTGCTTTAACTGGAGGAATATTTAAGCCAAACCAACAAGAAATTAATAAGTTTCTTGGACTTTGCACAAGAAACTTTATCTGCTGAAATTCTTTTTCACTTTTACTTATAGCAACCCAAGATTGATGTTGATATGTCATTTTCTGTAGAGCAAATTACTCCAAATTAAAATATTCCATCCTGAAAGGAAAAGAAGCTCTGGTTAATAAGGAGGTCACCTCTTGAAGCGCTGAACCTTCAAAGTCCACATGCACATTCCCAGATTATAGGAATGGTAACCAACTGTTGACGATTTTGACAAGTGTCATGTAGCAATGGAAATATTTCCTCTTTTGAGGGAGACTCAGCAGGTCAAGACATTTGGGGAAAAGGTTGCAAGACCCCGTCCTTAAAGGGTAAATAACTTCACTGGAGGAGACTCTTAAGTCAGCCCAGCTGCAGTTTGCTGGAGAGATGATGCAGCTTCCCTGAATCAAAACTTATGCTGGGGTGGGCTTTTCTGTGACACAGTTTTTTCTTTGAGTCATCCATGCTCTTGTAAACAACCACTCACCCTGCTCTCCTCTGTAAGTAATTCTGATAATGTCAATGGCTCACCGAACTGGTACTAGTGCAATGGTACTTTGTTCTGTTATCTGAGCCCTATCAGAAGTAAGGACGATATGCTCACATCTCCCCAGGGAAAATTTCATGCAACATCATTGTTTCTATAGAAATAAATAAATGCCAGAAAGGAAGACGGTGAGTAAAAGGCTGATTTCATTCTTTTCAGTAAAAATAGAAAGTAATTTGGGGAAACATAATTCCTACTGACTTCACTTGGATTTCATGAAACTAACTGAAATAAAAACTATAATGCACAAGAAATCTCCACAATGAATTAAGGTTTTTTTTTTTTTTTTTTTTTTTTTTTTTTTTTTCCTTAAATAACACAGTCTCTGGGGTTCTTTCTCATCCTGCTACATGTTATTTCCCCATGTTTTCACCACAAGCACTCCCATTTACTAAAAAGAACATCTACATTATATACGCTATGTAGCTTAATCCCAAATTGAATCTTACCTTTTCATTGAAGTAACATGAATATATTCAGTTTTTCAACTGAAATGAAAAGACGTCAGATCAATTCCTTTTCTCTGATTTCTGACTTTGACTATGGCATTATTACAAATTGCCCTGAGGCATATCTTTCCTCTTTAATGCCATGTCTCGAATGCAAACTTTCTCTAATAGTTATTGTTCAACATTACATAATGAAAGACAAATGCCACCTCGTTATTAAACTGTCAGACTATGGAAAGGGAATGAATCATAACAAATGTTATAGGCTACAAAGATATAGCCACAGTGAATTTCCTTCAGGAGAAACATGTACTATGTGGACAAAATTAACAGAACAATATTGAGAAAGAGAATTGTCCTTAGATACCTGAAGTAACAATATCACTTGTTCATCAAAATTATTAGTTGTCCAGAATTTCCCTTGTATTGATGTATTGATAGGTCTTTAAATACTTGATATGTGAATTAAGGAATATTTAAATAAATAGTTCTAAGTATTGAGATAAAATGAAGTCCCTTGCTGAATAGCTTTTTAAATTGGAAACTCCTTAATATGTAATATGTAATTGGAGCTTACCCCAGGTATCTAATGGAATTGTCTTATTTTAGCATTATTTAATTTTTATCACAAAAGATTCATTTTATACATTATTTTAAAAAGTATTGTAATACTTCTGTTTATTTCCTCTGTTACTATTTTATTGATTGATATAATCTTTAATTGAATATAAAACTTATTTTCTAGATCATGCAAATGTGTAATCTTCTTCATAATCTTAATTTTAACAAAGAGAACAAATACTTATATATTAATCCAAAGGGGATATTATTACTTAATTTTTAAAAATTTATTAACATAAGGCACCATTGACCTTATATTGTAAACCAAATAAATATAAGTACAGATCTCACATAAAAAAAAAACTTTCTATGTATTTATACAACCTTAAAATAACCTTGAAAATTCTAAGATTATCAAACCAAATGTAACATAACAGTGATAAACCTCAATGTCTCTCTTTACAGAAAAAAGTGAAAAAAAGCTTTTTCTATCTACAATCCACTATCATGCTATGGGTTGGGACTGCTCTCTTTATGTTGCAAGCAGTGAGATCATTGCAGATTGTCTGGAAGTGCTAGAGTAAGACCTTTGCTTCATCTAACCATTTATGATGACCACTGGAGGCAAAAATTTCAATCGCAACTCATCCATCAACACCCACAAGCTGGTAGACTAAGTTCTAGTGTTTTCCCAATAATCCAATAGAGAGTGGATCCAAAACTCATTAGCAGACTACCAGAAGCAGTGCATGGTAATTGGTGCTACATGTAATTACTGTTTAGTCACAATAACTTTCTAGATAATCATCATCACCCACCTCATCCCATGATGGTATATTAATGATGGGACACAATTTACCTAAATTCTGCTATGTAATTGAATTCCAAAGACAAAAGCAGATTATAGAAAAAATATGTCCAGATGACTAACTTTTCTTTTTTTATACTGTAAAGAAATAATTATTTTAGATATTACCTAAATTAAGGTTTTTCACATTTAATATTTTTTCCATGTGGAAGTTCATCTCACTTCATTCTTCACTGAAAATCAAAACCAAGAAGGAAGTTACTATATGTACATTTTAGAATTAGAGGAAAACAAAAAAACTATTTGTTACCTACTTTATCCTGATTTCATTTAAGATGGAAAGGGCTCATCCAAATCACATGCATAATGTCTGACAAAGCACAATATACAAAAGGGACAGAGAGCTGACTTTATTTTCTATTATCACATTTAACATAAAGTTACCATTTAGACAGAAAGCACAAATTATTTAAGTATTGATCCTGTTTTTGTGCATAAGGCCTAATAGGTAGGCCGAACTCCTGACAATACAGGAAAAGAGAACAGGAGAAGAAGCAGGAGATGATATCAGGAGAAGAGAGCTTTCAGTACTGGACACCTGCCAAGCACCCCATTTTGTGATCAAAGGCAGCATGGGAGTAAGTGTTCCAAATCTTGTGAGCTGTACTGTGTAGATAAAAGGCCAAGTATATACTCTGAGGCTATGTGACATACACACGTTTCTTTCCCTCAGAACTACTAAAAGCTTTATATAAGCCAACTTAATCATGGAAGAGAACAAAGCAGGTGGAAAGGAACAAAAAAATAGTGGAGAATACTATACAGGAGAGATTTCAAAAATATCTGTGAGCCTTGAAATTCCATGCAGCATGTTTCTTTGAACTTTTTGAAAAGCTGTTATCTAGTTAATAAAATTTATTTACCAAACTTACTTTTTAGGAATGTTTAATTCTAACATAAACTAACATTATGAATAATAATAGCTCCCATATATATATATATATTTAAGATTAATATAAGCAAAATAGCTTCAAGATGTAGATGGCATTGTTTTCTACCCTAATAGATTTTTACTGAAGAAAAACAGTTTTTTTTTTTTTTCTCTTTCAGCTGTTTCTACCAGTGTGCTGGTGCTGAAATGCTTGCCATTGAGTCCAAATTTAGTCATTTTTGATAAAATGAATGAAGACCTTTATACAATTAAAGTGCTTCGTTTTCCTGCTTTTTCTGAAATAATTTTGGTTTATTTATTCAATGAGCATTGATTAAATAACTATTTGTGAGAAACTTTCTTGACAACTGAAAGCATTATGAAACAAATAAGAACAGCAAAGCCTCTACTGTGAATTGAAAGGAAACCAACATGCAAACAACTGCTTGGGAAAACAGTGTAAGGGACTCACTTGTCTATTCAGTATTTCTGAAGTCCTCCTTGCTTTCCAGGCACTGAGCTATGCTGAAGGAATGGAGCACAATGCCTAAAAACAATAATGTGCTTTATATAAAAATTAAAATCAAAAGCAGCAGCTGTAAGAAATGAAAACAGATAACTCAAAGATTATAACATTAAATTCAGATTAGCTGATCATTCCTTTCAAAAATCATCTCTAAATGGAAGTACGGAAATTGGGAAATTGAGAGGAAAACTGTGTTTTCAATTTTTAATGCAATAGGGATTCAAGGATATTGTTTTAATATGTCAGGAAATGACACTAGGGATTCCTTCTAAGGATGGAAGTGGAAACGGCTTGGTTAGGGAAAAAAAAAAAAAAAAAAAAAAAAACTAGTTGTTTTTATCTTTTATTTATTTATCTCCAAGGAGAGAGAGAGAGAGAGAAAAAAATGGGCACAGCAGGGCTTCCAGCCATTGTAAATGAACTCCAGGCTTTGTAGGCAAGAACCTTAACCTCTGAGCCATCTCTCCAGTCCCTAGGGAAAATAAATTTTCTTTGTTTTTAAAACAATCATGCATATTTAAATATTTACTTCCAATTTTGATGCTTATTACCTTTTAATAGAAAATAAATAATCCTAATAGGACTAAATTTGAAGTAATGTCATCTACCTTAGATGTCAGTGTGTTTTTCTAAGAGAAAAATACCTAAGTACCTAATAGCAATCAAACACAAATTGGTCAACAGGATTTCTATAATACACATTATTTACTTAGAAAAAATGTGTTTCTGTATACTTAGGAGCATCTGTCTAGTGAACCATTTGAAAAATAAGCATGTATAAGAAAAGGCACATGGACAAAGTGTGTTGAAAATCACCAGACAAAACGTGATGTATCAAACTACAGATCAAGGGTAAAGGAGACTGAAGTGGCAGAGTGCCACAAAATGACTTCCTTCATTTTAGCTGTGATTGTCATTTTGAAGCTGAGCCTAATACATGAAGGTGTTGAATTTTTCACAGAAAATTTTCTGTAGTCAGAATCATCTTACAACTTCAACATACTGCAGACATTTAAATATCAACTTGAATTAAGTCCCCAGTCATTCAAGAGCTTGACTATAGACTAGGAACTGCTGTCCTGAAAGGCCTGCTGGCAAGCCCCAAGGACACACCAAGGTCACTTTGATTGCCTTTATCTTACCACTAATTCACCTGCTTTACAGGGAAAGACGGCTAACTTTTTTTTTTTTTTTTTTTTTAACTTCTACACTTAGAATCTGGTAACTGCATGAGAGCTCAGTAAGTAAAATGCTTGTTTTACTGAACAATAAGGACCTGAGTTCAAAACCCAGTGCCCACCTAAAATGTGTGCATAAGGCACTTACCTAAAATATCAGCATAGGGAAACAAAAGTATCACTGGTGCTCACTGTCCAGTCAAAAAAACCTTAATGGGGGCTGGAGAGCTGGCTTAGCAGTTAAGGAGCCTGCCTGCCTGCTAAGCCTAAGAACACGGTTCCAATCTCCAGGTCCTACGTTTAGCCAGATGCAAAGTGACGCAAGGGTGCAATACTTCACTTGACCACAAGGGGGTGCACACATCTGGATTTCATTCACAGCAGCTGAGAGACTGCTGGCGCACCCATTCTCTATCTGTCTCCCTCTCCCTCTCTCTCTCTGTCTATCTCTTTCTGTGTCTCTCTCCAAATAATAATAATAATAATAATAATAATAATAATAATAAAACCTTAATGGTGAGTTTCTGGCCAGTGATAGACCTGGTGTCAAAGAGAGGAGAATGGTATTCCAGAGTAACATTCAAAGCTGTTCTCTGGCCTCCACATGCATACATGTGCATCCATACACACATACACATACACATCCATACACACATACACATACACATCCATACACACATACACATACACATCCATACACACATCCATACCCACAATAATATATCCCCCTCACTAAGGAAACAAAGTAAAAAAAAAAAAAAAAAAAAAAAAAAAAGAGAAAATAAATGTAGACTGTCTTTTAGACTGTCAAATTATCTGCATATTTAAAGTCATTTTATATAACTAGAGTAAAAATTATATAGTTTTATTTGGGAATTATTGTTACCCACTTCAGACTACTAGATTTAGATGTGAATTATATAAATATAAAATTGTTTGTGTTGGGCACAACCATGGGAAATTGCAATAAGCTCATTTCACTATCCTTACTTTCCTCTAAGTCCCCTTTCTCATGCTATGTTGCAGGTTTTCACAGTAGAAGAGATGAAGTGGCCTATCATCTTAACACCTTCGAGTGGTGTCTCATTTTCATTTGAGGAAACAGGAATGGTGTAACAGCTGCAATCCAGGCTCCAAGAGGCAAAATGTGGTTCTATTTGTGGTCTTGTAACTTTAGTGTCATTAATATCATATGAAAGCTGAGTTGCTAGAAGATGAGTGATATGTAGAGAAGACTCTGAGGTCATCCAGACTAGACAACAGGTAATTGAATTATAGGCATATAAGGAGGCTAAGTCACAATCCTTAGAGCCTGTAGGCACCATGTAGTTGACCTCAGACAGCAGTACATGAACTCTATTGTTGTATGCCACTGAACACATGATTGTGACAACAGGTGACTGATTATATTGTGACAGGGGTATAGGGATATGGAAAGAAAGACATCAAGATTATCCTATGAAAGAAGCCAGTTCGGGGCTGGAGAGATGGCTTAGTGGTTAAAGACTTGCCTGTGAACCCTAAGTACCCTGGTTCCAAGCGCAATCCTTCAGGACCCACATAAGTGAGATACACAAGTGGGTGCATGCATATGGAGTTCGTTTGCAATGATTGAAGGCCCTGGCAGTCCCATTCTTTTTCTCTCTACCTGCCTATTTCTGTATCTCTCTCTCTCAAATTAATAAATAAAAATAAATATTTTTTTTAAAAAGAAAAGAAACCAGAAAGTAGCAGACTAGAAATCCTTCCTTAGCTGGGCTACATGTAAAAAATACAGCATGCAGTCCAGAATGTTCAAGTTCAGGAGACACAAGCATTTTGTAAGTGACCTATAAAAGGTCATGGGAATGGAGGCCCAACGCTTTTGAGTACATGGCTTGCCCCAGCTCACTAGCTTACTCCCATTCTCAGGAGTACTATTCTAGTTCCTAATACATTGTCTCTCTATTATTACCCATGTGTCCCTGGTGCAAATATATGTCCTGGGACACAAGAACCTGGAAGTCTCACATGATGCCCCTCTCCCATTCTGATCTGTGCCTATAATAAAATCATATTAAAATACCCTAGAAACTCCATACATGACATTCAGGTTTATGATAAAATGCTTCTGAGTCTGTTTCTGCCCTACAGTAGTCCTACAGTATACATGGACTGCATTTATCAAAATGTCTTGCCTGGACCAGTGTACAAAATGTACACCAATGGTATGTTTCTCTGAGATTTATTATTCATTTGTATTAATATACTAGATCTCTCTCTCTCTCTCTCTCTCTCTCTATATATATATATATATATATATATATATATATATATATATAATTTACATGTATGTTATTAATTATATATGTGTGTGCATGTATAGATAGGTTGATAAATATCATGCATCCTCATATACGTATCTGTTAAATGCACTACTTTCAAAATATTCACTTATGCTCATGTGTCATACCAATTTCTCCATCTTGATATTCATTTTTCCCCTTGAAAGATATCATGCATTCCAACTCCTACTCACAAATTTAATATTATTTAGCATTCAAAAAGCCTGTCCTTTACAGTATTTCATAGTTTGGATGCACAAACTAGTGCATTATAAAATGAATGAATGTTTGCTTTTTATTTCCTTTTGCTTTCCTCCTCACCTGTTTTATTTCTCCCCAACATCAAAAATAAACCCATGTACACCTACTTTGCATACATAGTGAACATATTTGTCTCTGGAAGTTGATTTTGTCCATAATATAAAAGATATTATGTTGGATTTTCTATTTTCAGTGCAATATCATGTCACTAATTTAAATATGATGTTTCCTTTGCATTTACTTTTGTATTAAACCCCAAGGGTCATGGTGGCAATGTAACATTAGCTGGAGAGATTAAAATAATTAAAGCATTATAATCTCACTGTTCTGGACTTTCATACTCAAATGTAAGTAGGGGCAGGCTCCATCTGAGACCCCAGCAAAATCATTCCTTCTCTCTTTTTGGTTTCTCTTGAGAGAGTAAGCAATGCTTGGCAACCTTGGCTTACAGAGCTGAATCACTCCAATGGTTGTCTCCATTGTCCCAGGAGGCCATCTCTGAGTGTGTCTGTCATTTGTTTGTAATAAGGACCAGGCATGTTGGATTAGGGTCTAACCCCCAATTACCTGAAGATAACTTGGTTACATCAGCAAATGCTCTCCATCAATTCTCAGGAGCTGAAGAATAGAAATGTATGTTATCATTTGGAGGGGGCACAATTCATTCCATTAACAAATCTTAGTTGATATTTATTTAAACTATTGCACTGCATTTTTTAAGAACAAAATATCACTAACCAATACAACCCTAGAAATTAGTATTTTTTTTATCTTGCAATATATTATTTTTCAGACCATGCCAAACTTTGCCCAGCAAACCAGTGTTGATAGCTACAAGCAGAGAAACCACAAAGTCACTCAATAAAAAGGAAAGAGGTCTAAAGCCTGAGATTTGCCATGTATGAGAAGACAGCCACCAGTTATAACTTATGGGTGGTTTTACAAGTGGTCACATGTCCATAGCATTCATTAAATAAATAATCACAGGCTAATTTCTAGAAACATCCATGTGGATCTGTCAATTAAATCTGCCAGTCAGAAGCCTTTATAAAAACTTGAGGTGGCATACTTAAAACAGTCTTAGGAACCACATAATTAAATGGATTAAATATTAATATTGCCTGACTGTATCATGAATCACCACTTTATTTTGTACATGACAACTGCATCTGTAAATTAGAAAGTGATACTATGTCAGTACTCTATACATATTTCTAGCCAAAAATTCAATGACTCTTGGGATTGTCTGTGTCCTGAATGAACTGAGAGTAACATTTTAGTACATCAGTTAAGATACATGATTTATGTACATGGTCTGACTGTTCTGAGCAATCATGTCAACATACACACATGCATATTAGTACATGGAGTGGCAAGGAAGATACTCATACCATTGTTTCCATAAAATGTACTTAGGAAAGGCACAACAATGTCCAAAAAGGACATTACACAATGATATTACTTGGATTATGTAAATGAGTTGATGCAGCATATTCAAGTTTTCATTCTGAAACAATATGTCAACTACAGACCAAATTTAAAATATCTTAGGTAATAACTGTAAGTTTATCATTTGTGCAATACACATAAAATCCATGAAATGTTTTTATCCAGGTAGAAATGTATCATAACATTATATTGTATGTTTATGTTATAATCAAAATGATTTATGTTGCTTTTAAAAATGTAAATAACATTTCAGTTATATATTTTTCAATTCTTTCCTGTTAAATTTGAAGGTTTCTTAAAAGTTCCCTAACACCACAAGTATTGCATAAGGTTACAACAAGTAATATTTTGAGGTGAAAATGACTACTAATAGAATGAATTTCAACATGTTTTCTGAGTTTTGTCTATATAGTTATTTGAATGCTTATCATTATAGTGATTATAATATATATTTCATTATAACATATAACCATAATTATAATAACTATGAATAAGATTGCTACTAGAACATCTTTGAAAATGGAGCTATTTTTCAGTGAAAAACTTTTCACACATTTTACTCTCTTTGATCTACCATTCAAAGTTGGCTTTCATTGAAACTAAAACACCATCTGTCTCATAGATTGAGACATTTGAATACTTTGACAGATAGGACAGCCTTAAGGGAAGCTCAATCACTCTTGTCCATAATTACTTTTTTTTAACATTACCTGAACTTTTATGACACAATGAGATATTTAAGAAACTGTTATTCTAGTAATATCAACCCTGCTGTGTTTAAAAGTAGCTATCCAAAATGGTTTTACACAGTGACTTGTTAATATATTTTTAACAGAATTTTAGATTCATAAGTTTGGGCTTCATAAAATTTTCATATTCTGAATATGAAGGCTTTTACCTATCCAAATCCATGTTCAAATAAGTCTTATCTGTTTTAATAATAGTAATTTTTTGACATTGATTCATATATTTCAGTATTGATCAATGCATGCCAAGGTCACTTAATTAACTAGGATTGTATTCTTAATCTCACAAACATACTTTAAGGCACAACATTGTTAATAATATCTCAAGCAAGGCTACTTCAATCTATATATAAGAGAAATGATGGCTTACCCATGTGTTTTGAGGACATTAATAAATTTGTCTTAATAAACAACAGTAGGTTGTACACATGTGTAATTTAAAAAAAAATAAGAGGCTGAGGCAGGAGTATAAAAGGAGTAAGCTAGGCTACAATCTATAGACCCTGTCTCCAAAACAAAACCTGCTAAGCATGGTGCAGCATGCCTATTTATGCCAGGGATTTGGTAGTTGTGGACAGGAGGATCAGAGTTCAAGTTCATCTTAAGCTACATAGCAAGATGGAAGTAAACCTGAGTTACAACAGTGCCTCAAAAAAAGTAAGTAAAAAAATTCTAAAACAACAACATACTATGCACATGCAAATATATTAATATTTATTAAATTTCTGAACTTGAATTCTGATTATATGTGTGTGTGTGTGTGTGTGTGTGTGTGTGTTCTCAACTGTGTAGCCACATAGTTGTCATTGAGGTGAGGTTAACAGCCCCATATCGATTACTGTCTCATTGCTGGGACAAAATACCCAGCCAGTAGCAGCTCATGGAAGGAAAAAGATTTAATTTGGCTTTCAGCTCTACAAGGTGGAGTCCATCATGGTCTGGAAGATGTGGTAGGCAAGAGGGGTTTTCAAATTGCTACAGGAAGCAGAGTGAAAACAGAAAGCAACACCTACAGACCTGCCCGCCTAGTGACACATCCTCCCCCAAGGCTCCACCTTCTGAACCCTTTTGGAAAAGGACCATCAGTAGGGAAAGACTCATTCAACAACATTCGCCTTTGGGGGGGAATTTGCTTTCAAACCACCAAAAGGAGTTAACATAAATATTGCATGAGATCCGCTTTCATCTTTTCTTTAGTAAACCTGAGTTTTTACTGAGAATGAGGGCTAAGAGTGTTGAATCTAGCTATCCAATGACAATTAAGAACAGAAAGGGATGAGCATGTACTTGTGCATTCATAAAAAAACCTTCTGGAGAAGTTTCCCACTGAGTCCCAATCTGCTGAACTCTGCAGTGAAGGTTGAAAATAGAGCTGGTGATTAAAGTCTCTCAGTGAAATTCAGCACATGGGGAAATCAAAGTGATAGGACACTTTGTTTCTAGTACAGAAGGAGGGTGACAGTGACAGAACCCTGGACAGTTCAGAGGCACACATATGTTAAAATATTCAAATTCTTCGAGAGACTCCAGGAGTTATTGATGTGCCAAATAAAATTTACCCTGTTCAAAGTGAGTCTCCTTGTCAAGTAATAGGAAATAAATGATAGGTCAAGACTATTAGAAAATTACTGATGGCAATTCTGTCATCAGAAAGGCTAAAGGAAAATAATTTGGCGTGGGGGAGAATTGGGGGAAAAAAACTCAAATGAACATATTCTTTCATATTCCCAGCAAGACCAGAAAGACTCAAACACTTATACTGGTCATGATGGTAAAAGTCTGTCATCCCAGAATTTGGAAGATGGAGGGAAGTGAATTAGAAATTCAAGTTTCTTTTAGGTTACATAGCGAGTTCCTATCCAGCTTGGGTGCATTACACTTTCTCAAGAAACAATAAGAATAACAAAATCCACCGCCCCCCCAAAAAAGAAGAAGAAAAGCACACACTCGATATATAGAAAAAAAGGGAATTTATAATTACTAACTGAAAGGAAGACATTGCTTATAGCAGTGACAATAAGCATTAAATAGCGGTCTTCTATAGTCACAGGGATTAAGAAGCCTGAATTTCCTATCTTTTCTCTTTGTCTCAATCCTGACAGGAAACCCAATAATGAACATGAAACTTCTTTCAGTTCTATTACCTCTTTAAATATTAAAACTATCTGGTCAATATTTAGAGGTAAATTATGAACATGATTATGTTAATAGACTGTTTAAATAAAATAGCTAGGCATATTTGATGTAGGGGAAATATAGTAAAATTTTATTAACTTAATATAAATGCTTTATTCCTCTATATAGTTAAAATAATATTATATTATATTAGTAAAGGTTATTTTCAGATATCAGAATCAAGGAATATGTAAAACAAGAAGGCTACTTGAAACTGCAAATTTAATTCTAAGTATTGATGTATAATTGATGTATACATGTGTTGCTTAAAAAAATCTATATATCAAAAACTCTTGAAACTTCCATAAAAATTGCATAGTACTTATACCTTTCAGTGTATTTTTAGAATTTCATTTTGTCTTATTTTATTAAATATATAGTATGTTTAATATTTTGGTGTAGTTCAGTTATGCCTGCTAGCTATATTATTGTCAAATAAAAAAATAAATGCTCCAAGAAATGAAATGATACAATATTTATATCAAACTCTATGGGTATTTACTTGTTATTTAAATTCCGTGGCAACTAAATTTGGGCAAAGAAAATATTAACCAACCATATAAGAAGTATGTAAATCTTAAAATGAATTAATATACATACTAACTTCAAAAACTAGTATAAAATATATTTTTCCAATTTGAATGTGTAGAGCAGAATTACAAGATCCAAGGTAACATGACTTTGGAAGCAGTAAGCCAAGTATAAATGAAGCCACTACATCCTGAAGACTTTAATGGATTTGCTTCTGAATAAACAATGGAGAGTTGCAATTTGATATATGCACCTGATGCTAGAGTACATTTGCTTTTCTTGCTCACGTTCTTCATCAATGCAATGTTTTCTGCCCATATAACACGTGGTCAAAGGAAAATGCCCTGGAGGAAGCACCTTGGTCCCACCGCACAGTGATAACAGTAGCAATGGAGGGTAAGTGGACCCAGAAGTTCCTCACAGCTGGGAATAATTTAGTGGGGACAGATGAAAGTAAATGAATAAAAAGTTCTTTAATAGTGGGTAAGGTAACATGTTCTGATATTTTTAATATATTAGAAATCATGCACATGTAAATGCATGTGCTACATATTGCTGATAAAGTTATTTTAGATGATGTTCTTAGGTGTTTCAAAGCTGTATGTAACATTTCATATGTACTTCTTTGGAATTTTCCATGTATAATATTTTTATGTGGCCTAGTGATGTGAGTAGATAATCATTTTGAAATGAAAATTCTCTTGTTGATTGAATTTTATAAAAAGTAACTAGACTTAATGTGGAATGGTATTCTCCTTGAATTGTTGTTTAATTGCACTGCATTTTTGTGTTTACATATTTTTTCCTTTTATTCTTTAAAGAAGATAATAACATGATTACCACATTATTGTAGTACTATAGTACTTGAATACAATCAAATAAATTTGCTTGTGTGACTATATCCATATATATATATATATATATATATATATATATATATATATATATATATTTTATATTTATATTTATATTTATATTTATATTTATATTTGTATATATATATTTATATTTGTATATATATATAAATGTTATCTCTATATATGTATATAACTTTATATTCATACATATATATATATATATGTACAGAAAGATACATGGATTGAGATCTATAGATTTCCTATAGGTTCACATCCATATGTATACGCATTAGAGAGTTCCAGGTGAGACAGACCTGAATTTAATTCCAAGCTCTGACTAGTAGGAGTCTTTTGACTTTAAGTAAATTTTTCAAATTTCATAGTTCAAATTTTTCACTGTTGATCTAAGACTGGCCTCAAATATGTGATTCCTCTGCCTCAGCTTTCTGAGTGTTGAGGTCAGCACATTCAGTAATTTTAAAATATTTCTTTATTGTTCTTGCAAGTACTTTAAGTATAATTTCTACATCTGTAGAGACTCATGCATGAAAATTTTCTGCAATATTCATGTTATAAGTTTGTACACATATGTATATGTGTGTATATATATGTGTATATACATGCACACAAACACACACACACACACACACACACACACATATATGCATAAAATAATGACCGTGAGTGTGTTCTCTAAATGTATATGTTCTATTGAACATTCTTTAGAATCCCTTTAGGTTTAATATGAAGTCAACAAAGAGCATTATTTTATTTGTGTATTATCTTTATTTCACTTGACTTTGATTATTAATGGACATAGAATACTTAATGGGTTTTTTTCTCAGTGCTTAGAAAAAATATTACTTCATTCTATTATGATTGTCATGACTACTGCTGTCATAGGTTTCCAGTATCAGGGGTGTATTCCCTCCCATGGAGCAGGCCTCCAGTTCAATTAGAGAGAGGTTGTTTTCACCCATAACAGACATGCCACTATTGCACCTGTTGGCTCATTTAGCCTGGCTGGCCAAATTTAAAGCTTGTAGTGTTCACTGTTGAGTATCTTTACTGGTGTTTTCTCTCTCCCATTGGACTGCATGCAGTGTAGCTTTTTCCAGCTTTCTCTCAGCTGGTCCACATGGAGGAGGCTTTCAAATCAGCTCCAGCAGGATTTCGCGGTGACCTTGCAGCCCAAATATGTAGAGTCTTCAGCAATGGGGAAGACCAGAACTTTTGATAAAGGGTCATGTATAGAGTATATTTTCAAACATGGAGATATTGTCTTTTGACATCAGCTATATGAAATGTGTGTGTAGTGGGCAGAGAAGACCTGAGCATCATTTCAATCTACTGGATCTCAGTAACTTAATGGTGCAGATAGCAACACCTGAAGTGTGGAGGCATATTGGAGTAGAAAAAGATGGATAAATTGCAACTTGGACTTATTTGTTTTGAATGTGAAAATATTACTTGTTATTCAAGTACAAGAAATAAACAGGTAACAGAAGGCTGTGGCACCAGGGTGATATGTTAGTTTCATGTATACATTTGGAAGTTACCAGCAAGTGGATGTGTTCAAGGCCATCTGTAGTACCAAATCATATTGCTGTAGAAATAAATGCAGAATGAGATGTTACTGACAAGTATGTTACCAGTTCTTTACACTTTCCATATCTATCCCTTTTCTAAAGTGACTTCACACTGCTTTTAAGAGATATGTTTCTAAGCCACTTTCAAGAAATGAAGTCAGCTGCATGACTTGCTTTGGCCAGTAGAAGGTAAAGGAAGGCTAAAGGGAGACCTGTACATATCACACATATATCTGATATTTTTATTTGGACATTTCCTCCTGTCAGGCAACACATCAGTTTAGCAATCACAAGCAAGGAGGCAGGTAAATCCAGCAGACTCTAGGCTACATGAATAAAAACACAGGACAAAGAACTTGCTTTTAGTCACTGACATTTTGAGTACCGCATCACTTTTTGATAAATACAAACTCAAAGAATAAATCCTAAGGCTACTCCAGCTAGTAGAGTGTGAAAATGAACAATCAAAGGAAACCAAGAAAGAGTAGTCAAGACAAAAAAAAAAAAAATCTACAAGCATTCTAAATACTATTTAACCTACAAAATGACACATTTGAAAAGAGACAATTATCAATTGTGACAAGAATTGTTAATGTAGGCATGGTGAAGTTTGCAAAATGGCCATTAGGTTGAAATGGGGAAGTTATAATTTACCAATTTCAAAGATCTTTTTGAAACTATGGTGTCAGATGAAATCAAACATTTTCACTTGTTATAGGAGTAACATATGACTCCAATAAAAGTTAATTTTAAACTGTAGTATTTTGAAGTTGATTATAATCTTTTGGTTTGTTATATATGTTTTATACTGTTATAGAAGTGTCTATCCTGTTATAAGATATTTGATGAAATGGTATCAGTTAAGTCTTTAATTCTATGATGTGTGACATTTCCTGGGAAGATGGGAAGAAGCAGAAAATCATACTAGGTAGGGCATTAAGGACAGACAAAAGAGAATATTCCATCACATTCTAGCTTAGAGAAACAATCAGTTTAATCAGGTTATATACAGTAACACAGATGACTCAAAAGCAGCTGCATCTCTTAGAAGCTCAACTCAGCTCAGGCAACACTCCAGAAAGCTGCTGCCCTGAGCAACCTCATGTCCCAAAGGGAGCTCATCCAGACATGGAGCCCATTCCAACTAGAAGTTGTCACTGCTTACATGTCCTGGAGAAGGACTGGTGGATTTTGTCAAATTCAGGACCTGCCTAAGACTTCAGTTTTGTTTACTTCCTTAGCCTTGTTCAGTTTCATTTACTTCTTTATTTCTTGAGTCTATAGGAACCAATCTCCAGGAGGCAAAGTTTCCATTCAGAGGACACAGCTATATACTACACAACAATGCCATAATGTACATGTTTCTTCTCTTTATGCATATCTATATCTATATATGTGAATTCAGAGTTTCTTGCCCTATAAACCAAAATATACATGAAATATACTCTATTCATTAAGGTATATAGTAGCAAGTTAATAAAATTCATAGAGAATAAGAAAAGATTTGTAGAGAATATGTTAAAAGTATTTGTAATAACAAAGTATTGTAAGGACATAAAGATACTGCTCTAGTTGTTTTGGCCTCCTCTTTATATGAAAGATTTGACCTTGATGCATGAAAAAATAGTTTCCAAGAACATTGTATATTAATATTAATTATTATATTAGTTTCCAAGCACATTATATATTGAAATTTAGTATAGAAAAAATCAATTGTGTTTATTTCTTTACATTTCTCTGGTAATGAGATTAATGAATATATTTTGGCAAATATACTTTTTAAAATTTTTGTTTATTTTTATTTATTTATTTGCAGCAGACAGAGAGAGAAAGAGGCAGAGAGAGAGAGAGAGAGAGAGAGAGAGAGAGAGAATGGACATGTCAGGGCCTCTAGCCACTGCAAACTAACTTCAGATGCATGCCCCACCTTGTGTATCTGGCTTACTTGGGTACTGGGGAATCAAGCCTCGAAACAGGGTCCTTAGGCTTCACAGGCAAGTGCTTAACTGCTAAGCCATCTCTCCAGCCCCACAAATATACTTGTTAGTCTATTTTCTGAATCTCACATAAAACTAAGACAGGAATTATGTATCCTGGGCATTCAACTCAATACCATTGTTGTACAGGAAGTATTTTTATCTTCTCTGTGATTTGTTACACCCCCTAATGAAACAATAACATAGTTCAACCAGCCTCTCACTTGTTATTTAACACAGGGTTGAAGAGAAAATAGTGAGCCATTCCTAGTAACCTTTGTGCATCCAGGACCCACAGTGGTCAGAATGAAATAATTACAGTGCCTTCAAAGCAATTAAAAAGCAGTTCTGTGCAGAGGTGAACCATCCTCCTAATTGTGCCCTAGGGAGGGCTGCTTCTGAGGGATGCTTGGGATTGCTTCTAAGCAAAAGTAACTGCTCTGGCTGTCTCAGCAGGCTTCACTAAGTAGAAATGTATAAGCTTTCAGGGTCTCCTGGGAAAGAATTGGCTGAATACCTGGGTATGCACATTGATTTCTTAATCACATATGGTAAACCCCTGCAGAACATGATGTAAAAACAAGTCATGTGATTTCAACTGAGTGACTTACCACATTAAAACTAAATTAGAACAGTGTCGATAAGCCTAAAGAAATGAATGTCCTTCTATGGAAAGCAGTACTTCAATTTATAATTCTGCCTAAAGGTTGCCCTGCTTAAAAATAATCAAATGCAATGGATCTAATGCTTGTTGTTTAATTTTAAATAATATCAGACGAATGTTACCAGTAGTGGGGATGTTCTTTATAAGCATACAATATTTTCTTCCTTTAAGATATAGGAAAAGGTGACATTCTATACCCTGTTGTGAAGGACAAGAGTGTAAATCCCACCCAGAATGAAATAAAAACTGGGAAAAGCATGCATATAGTTTTGATGTTTGTAATTTCCTATATCATGATAGCTCCCACTTTGGCCTGGAATTTTATTATTCAAAAATACAGGGGGCTAGTGAGATGGCTTAGCAGTTAAGGCACTTGCCTGCAAAGCTGAAGGACCTTGATTCCATGCCCCAGGACCCACATAAGCCAGATGCACAAGGTGGTGCGTGCTTCTGGAGTTCGTTTGCAGGGGCTGAGGCCCTGGAGTGCCTATTCTCTCTCTCTCTCTCTCTCTTTCTCTCTCTCTCTGTCTTTTTCTGTGTGTATGTCTGCCTCTCCTTCTTTCCCAAATAAATAAATAATTATTAAAAATGAATAAAAAATAAATAAAATATTAAAAGAAACATGGTTTTAAAAAAATACAGAAATGTTTTGTTAGAAACACAAATTATTTAAAAACTGCATATTAATAACAAACATATTATGCATTGAAGTGTAATAGCAAGAGCTAAGATTCTTATCATTTGAGAATATTTTTTTTTTTTTTTTTTTTTTTTTGGTTTTTCGAGGTAGGGTCTCACTCTGGCCCAGGCTGACCTGGAATTAACTATGTAGTCTCAGGGTGGCCTTGAACTCTCGGCGATCCTCCTACCTCTGCCTCCCGAGTGCTGGGATTAAAGGCGTGCGCCACCACGCCCGGCTTTTTTTTTTTTTTTTTTTGAGAATATTTTATGTCTAAATGATTCAACAATATTTTAAGTTTATTAAAATATTTAACAAGGTTTATGAAAATTTCATCACAGATATACCAAGTGTATACTATATCTAATCTAAAATTAAACTTCTAAAACCACATGTTGGATAGTAGATGGTATATATTCTTTGCAAAGTAAAATTTAGTTTAATGAAAAAAATATTTTATTCATTTATTTATTTATTTTAGAGAGAAAGAAAGAGGGAGAGAGAGAGGGAGAGAGGATCTTGGGCAGGTCAGGGCCTCTAGACACTGCAAACAAACTTCAGATCATGGACCACCATGTGCATCTGGCTTATGCGGGTACTAGGAAACTAACCTGGATCCTTTGGCTTCACAGGCAAGCACCTTAACCGCTAAGTATCTATTACAACATCAAAATGTTTTAAAATAGAGATTGTTTTTAACTAAACTTGAAATTATAAAACCTCGTTCATGAACACTAACTTTTAGGAAAGTCTAAGTATATTTTTATTATATTATTTATTCTTTTCATAAATTTATTTATGAAATGTTATTTATTCTTTTCATGGACTATAACAAAATGAGAAGTATAAATGGAGAAGATTAAAATAAGCTACAGTAGTTCTAGACATAAATGAATGTTTACACAGGAATTAAGATATGACAGTTGTAATCTGTAAATACCTATCTCACATTATCACTTGCTGCAACTGTTTTTATTTCATTGGTTTACTGATTATTCTAGGAAGATTTTGTATTTTTTTTAATTTTTAGGGGGAGCGTGTGAGCGAGCGAGAGAGAGACATAGGGAGAGAGACAGAGAGAAAAGGTGCACCAAGGCCTTAGCCACTGCAATAAAACTCCAGACACTTGCACCACCTAGTGGGCATGTGCGACCTTGCTCTTACCTCACCTTTTATGTGTCTAGCATATGGGAGATCTGGAGAGAGATAGAACATGGGTCCTTAGGTTTCACAGGCAAGTGCCTTAACCACTAAGCCATCTCTTCAACCTTATTTTGCATTCTTTTGTTTGTTTGTTTGTTTTTTGAGGTAGGGTCTCATTCTAGCTCAGGCTGACCTGGAATTCACTATGTAGTCTCAGGGTGGCCTCTAACTCACAGCAATCCTCCTACCTTTGCCTCCCAAGTGCTGGGATTAAAGGCATGCGCTACCACACCCGGCTTTGATTTTGCATTATTAAGTACAAAATAGCTAGAATTTTGTAAAATTATAAAATAGAACACAAAAACATCTGTTTATTCTTTCTGATGCTTTACTGTGTTGGAATGGCCAGGTACCTAACTTTGTGTGCTCATTTTTTTTTTTTTTTTTTTTTTTTGGTTTTGCAAGGTAGGGTCTCACTCTGGTCCAGGCTGACCTGTAATTAACTATGTAGTCTCAGGGTGGCCTTGAACTCTCGGCGATCCTCCTACTTCTGCCTCCCGAGTACTGGGATTAAAGGTGTGCGCCACCATGCCTGGCTTGTGTGCTCATTTTTTAAACAAATAGTAAGAAAATAATACATGTGGAATGGAATGTGTTTCTTTTATTTC
Organism: Orientallactaga sibirica; assembly: GCA_036365145.1. NCBI lineage: Eukaryota > Metazoa > Chordata > Mammalia > Rodentia > Dipodidae > Orientallactaga > Orientallactaga sibirica. The sequence continues at coordinate 4,392,707 of JAEOAD010000043.1, read as the reverse complement.
TTCCTCAAATTTTTACTAGTTGTTGACTGCCATAGAAGAATCTCAACCATATGGTGTAGAATAAAGATTTCATCACATGGCATTACAGTATGTTGAATTAAAACTATAAGGGGAGAAGAGTTGAATATAAAGGTCATAAAATTGTTAGAATGTACAATTCTGTAAAAGGAGTCATTACTATCTCTCATCTCAAGAATATAATGATTTATAGTTCAATATTTGGGCTAGAAGAAGTAGATTTTACTTTAAAACTATGTCTTCTTTGTGACAAAAATAACACAGTAAAACAAGCAGTGTGAAGAGCTGTATATTTTAAGTCTGAAAAAGAAACATTTCAGAGTTTGATACTGTTCACACATTCAATGAAACTTATTGATCACTTACAATATGATAACCACCAGGAAGAAAGATGTACAAACTCAGAATCAGTTCTCTGGAGACCTATCATCTCCTAATGGTAGTTGTCCACATATAATCAAATAACCATAAAAATGCAGCAGGCTCTATTTTTAATAGACATTTGAAAATGATGTTCTGTGGGCCAGGAAGAGAATACACTGAACTCTGAATAATAATTCAGACAAGACTTCCCAGAGGAACTATCATTTCAGCTACAAGTTTTCTTTCCATTATTCAAAACTCTCAAAATGCCAAGACTATATATCCATACACTTAGTGCTGGGAAAAAGAATGGTTCCCAGCTTCCACTCTTGGGCCCCCACTATCTATTAATGTGCAGCTGTCAGAGTTAGCTATTCAAAATAATGATCAAAATAAACTATTATTAGAGGTATAAATTTTGTGCTCACCAACCTCACACCATGGTTCATAATGCTAAAGAAGCTCTATACCTTAATATTTCTATGATCTAATCATCTACATTTCCTTTCTTTTCTCTTCTCTGCACGTCTTTGAGGCTCAAGGTCCATGCTCTTTATGAAGCCATTTAAATTTTATATCTATCACTTTGTTCTAACATCTGCTCAAGTATTATCTTTAGAGAAACTTTCATTTTTAAAAATTATTTTATGTATGTATTTTCAAGCACACAGGGAGATTCAGAGAAGAGAGACAGAGATAGAAAATGGGTATGCCAGGACCTTCAGCCACTGCAAATGAACTCCAGATGCATGTGCCACTTTGAGTATCTGGCTCTTCATGGGAACTGGGGAATCAATCCTAGGTGGTTAGTCTTTTCAGAAAAGTACCTTAACTGTTGACCCATCTCTCCAGCCCCCAAGCTGTCTTCTTCTTATTATTATTAGTTATGTATATACTGTGTATACAGCCATGATGGTGTCATCATTAGCTTTCTCCCTCCTCATTGCCGAGGTAGCCATCAGTTATGGGGGAGAGGAAATGTCTCTGTGCATAATGACCCTACTGCTGAAGACACCATATGCTGTTGGGACAGAACATAGAGTGACCTGGCTGGAACGTGGAAGAGGGTCAATTGCCAGACAGTTAGCTTGTCTAGTGCCAGAAGGTGCTACATGAGTGACTGGGGAAAAATGACTAACATCTGTCTAAGCAAATCATGGTCTAAACTACTCAGCAGCAATCAACCTGCTGACATGATGCTCACACAAGGGTAATAGTGGCACACAGCCATGGTTTGTTACCAACTGCTCTTGATTTGACTAATGGATCCACTCAGTGGAACAGAACCATACCTGGAATGGGGAAACAAGTCAGAACCATATCCAAAGATGAGCCCACTCCCCAATATCAAGGTCCCACCAGTAGTAGGATACAAGAGGGCCTACACCTACTAAATTCTCTCTAAAATAATAATGGTTATATGTATATCTTGAACTGACCTCACCATAGGAGAATTTGCTTCTCTTTTTCAGATGGACACAGAACCTGAGGAGAGAATCAATCCATCATACCTCATCAGGGCACCAGCTAAAGCCATAGAGCTATTGGGGAAATGAACAAGAGTGTTGCTTTATCAGTGAACCTGGTATCAGCACAAGGGTGAAGGAGATAGGCACAAAGAACACTTAACTCCTACCAAATCAGATATCCAGAGACACAGAGACTCCCAAGACCTCGTCACTGAAATAGACCTAAAATGAACACAACAGGGCTCAGGGTTAAAGCCAAAAACTGTCTTAATCACTCTATGAAAATTTAAAAAAATATAATTTATTATGATATAATACAAAATAAAAATTTATCTCCAGTCTTGATTCTCAATCCCCTGCTTAAAGCTCTTCAAAACTTTGGAATGTTATAGGTGATGAAAGTAGTAGGGAGAGGTGACCCATTGAGAACACTAGACAGGTTCAAAATGGAGTCTGGTTGTTAGAGAGACCAAGCCATGATTCCAACATTAGAAATTTCAGTGCAAAACTAATGTCTGAAAAGGGGAAATGAAATCACATTACCAATGAATGTTGAAGAAACTAGGCTTACCTGGTTGATTTCCATAATCAAACCTAGATACCAGGGCGTAAAATGCTTCCAGGCTGGTAAACACATGGAATTCTAGGAGCATACTTTCCACTTTCCTCCATGCTCTGTGCATAATCTGACGTGCCTTTATTGTGTTGTATCCCTAATCATGAATCAGAAAATGTAAATGGTTGCTTGAGTTCTGTGAATCATTCTAGAAAAACAGTGGGCTTCACAATAGTTTCAGAGTAGCACTAAGTTTGTAATTCAGCAATCAGAATTGCAGGTGGCCCAGGACTTATAACTAACATTTCAAGTGAAGTTTACATTATAGGACAGAGACCTTATTATCTGGGAGCTGTGCCTATTCTGGTTAGTTATTTTGTGTAACAAATGTGCTCAAACTATTGGACACCAAGGTGGTGATAGAAAATAGCAGACTTATTATCTATTCTAATCTGTCCTCTTCCCAAGTCATAGTAAAAGTAACTGTCTCCCAAAATCCAAGACATTCAGTGACATATTTTTTTTTTCTTTTTCATCAGACTCCATAAAATATGAAACACTGCCTGAACATATTAGGCGTGTAATTAAATTAAAAGATTAAATTGGTCTTAAAGAAATATCAAATGAAGGAAAATAAATGTGATACTATGGAAACCCACCAACAAAGTATCAAAAGTAACAGAAGAAACGAAGTAAAAGAAACTCCAATATCTTTCAGCAAAATGACATGCTCCCTAATGTCTGAGAGTCTGCCTTCTCATCTGAGTGCAACCAACTTCATTCCATGCCCTGCAATGAAAATTGTGTGATGCTCCCTCTTGTTTACTTATGCACTGTAAGATCTAAGCATCCCCGCAGGTTTCAGCTGAAAATTCGAAAGAGGCAAATTCTCCCCATATGGTTTCTGCATTATCCATATGAGGGTAATCAAACAAACCAGCTAGGGAAATCAAAGGGATCAGCTGGAGACTTTCTCTTTGCTACCAGGAAACAGACCAGTTCAAATAATCTGCTTCCTGGGAATGTCATTTGCAATGCTGGCTTTCTCCTCTTCTCTTGTGAGGATGACATAGATTTGGAAGTATGAAGGCAATATATTGTATGATAAATGCGGAATTAAATGAAACTAACGCATTTAAAAGATGTCCCTTTGTGATCATTTTGGTTTGCTTGTAAATTAATTCTGCAGCAAACCAAAACCTAACAGAAGCAAAATTTGATTTGAATTCATTTCCTTAATGAACTTTTTTTTTTTTTCTGTTGTTCTGACCAACCACAGAGACTTTTGGCACAAAATACCCATTCAAATGATAATAACCCATAATGTAGAATTTTTACATACGTAGTTGGCATATTTTTCTCTCCAGATAATTTCTAAGGTCTTTAGTTAAAAATAACCTAAAATATCTATTTTCTGTGCTTGACAATTAATTACATTGTGGTATGTTAGATGTCAACATTATTGAAACAGGATGAGAAATAAATGAGTTTATAATTCCATTTGTGAAACTTTTCAAAAATTATCTGGAAATAATACTTCAAAGATAGAAAGACACTTTGAACATGTAGCTAAATATTTATTATAAATAACTCAAAACATATAGAAGGGAAAACCTACCCAAATGAGCATCCTGAATTGCTACCCATTTATCCATTTAACTTTTGGAAACAGTTATGGTTTTTATTTGGTCATGACAGAGTATTTAGTGCTGAATCTTTTCTCACCATAAACAAGTGTGATATTGTACAAAATGTATGAGGTATGTTTTCTAGCATTAATAAAAAGCAGCAATAAACAAATGTTATCATTGCCATAAGTTCTGAGAAATGAAATTTTTAAAAAGCATCAGAAAGTCCCATGATTTATCTAACTCTCTGGTACAGTGGCAGAGATGACAGAGACAAGGGGTCCTGAATAGGCTCTAATTTGCAGAACTTGGCCACCAGGAGAAACATGGACAGAGAGTGTTTCTGGAGCCTGCATCAAGACCTACCCTGATTTGGTAGATAACGTCTGAATTGTTGCTGTAAAGGTCCATGAGTTCTGCTACAGGATGGATTCTTTGGGGTAGAAAGAAGCATACAGACATCAGGGAACACACAGATTGGGAAGGCATTAAATGTGATGTACTGTTTGAATAATCAGATGAGGTCAAGGGCTTCAAAAGTTTAGTTCAGATGCCAGAAGAAAAATCATACCTAAGTACTGAAGACCACACCCAAGAAGTACAAAATAAAAAAGAAAAAGGCCTGACTTATCAAAGAATAAAATTTAATCTTTAAGGGTCAAAGGGAATTGCTAGTCATTTAATTAAATGCAGGAAATAAGATAAACATCAGTCAAAAAAGGGAGCATAATTATTATCCCATACAGGTTATTAATCAGAATGCCCAATATCAGGTACAAATGAGTCTCCTTGAAAAGGAAAAGTGTTACATAGACTAAAGAGAGATAGTCAATGGAAACAAATACAGTGATGAACAATTTTTAGATCTGCAGACAGGACTTTCAACCTGCTTTATTAAATATGTCAAAACTGTGAAGAAAATGATAACATCAGAGAAAAGTTATTCTTTACCTCATTTATATCTCACTCTCTATCTCATCATATTTTATAGAAACTAAGTTAAATTAACATTATTTAATTAACTGCATGCAGAATATTCTATACTAGAATCAACAAAATGGACATAGCAGAATCAAAGTATAATATGAAATGAAGGAACACACTATGGTGTGGTGACACAAACATATAGTTCCATCACTAACTAGCAAGAAGTGGGAGGATTGAATCTGAGGCCAGCCTAACTCTTCCTCAGAGAAAACTAACAGAAATTACTTTTCAAACTGTTTCACAAAACAGGAAGAGACAAAACACTACCAAACACTTTCTAAAAAAGTTAATATTACACTTGTATCAAATACATACAACTTTCTCTGATAAATACAGATGCAAAAATTTTCATCAAATACTTGCATATGTGAATCCAAAACATATTAATATCATACATCATAACCAAGTTGGTTTCATTTCAGGTTTGTCTGTTAAACATACTTAAAAAAATAAATGTAATACACCCCATGAATAGAGTTAACATAAATCATACAATTGCCTCAATAAATACAGAAAATCATCTGAACAAGCTCACCATGTCTTCATGATAAAAGTTCTAAAGAAACTAGGACTCAAAGGGACATATCTCAGTACCACAGAGGCTATATAGGGGAAAATACAGCCAACAATACTAAATGGGCAAACATTCATTTCCTCTAAAATCTTGAATGAGGGGCTGGAGAGATGGCTTAGTTGTTAAGACACTTGCCTGTGAAGCCTAAGGACCTAGGTTCGATATCCCAGTACCTACATAGGCCATATGCACAAGGTGACACATGCATCATTTGTAGTGGCTAAAGGCCCTGGTGCACTCATTCTCTCTCTCTCTCTCTCTCTCTCTCTCTCTCTCTCTCTCTCTTTCTCTCTAATAAATAAGAAAATAAAATGAAATATTTAAAATTTAAAGGATGCAATGATTCCCACTTTCTCAGTATTATTCAGTATAGTGCTTGAAGTTTTAAGTAGAGTAATAAAATATATATACATATATATATATATATATATATATATATATATATATATATATATATATGGGATAAAAAAAGAAAAAGAGTAATGCATATTATACATATTTTTAGATAACATGATTCTTAACTTAAAAACCCTAAATAAGGCTAAAGAGATGGCTTAGTGGTTAAGGTGCTTTCCTTTAAAGTCTAACAACTAAAGTTCAATTCCACAGTGGCCACATAAAGCCAAATGCACAAGAAGTTGCATGTATATGGATTTCATTTGCAGCAGCCTGACATGCCTATTCTCTCTGTCTGTCTGTCTTCTCTCTCCCTCTGCTTGAAAATAATAAATAAAATTAAAAAAAAAAAAAAACCTTTAAGACTCCACCAGAAAAATCTCAGATCTTGTATTAGTCAAGGTTTCAGCAGACCAAAAATACATACAAAATATAGTAAATATTTAATTTTCAACTTTCAAAGAACAAATTAGAATATTTTAATGACAATCTTAATAAAAATACCCAGAAATAAAATAAACTCAAGCAAGGTGTTGAAAGACCTTTATAATGAACTTTAAGACAATGAAAAATAAATTAAAGACACTAGACACAGGGAAGACTTCCTTGCTTCCTTGCTTGGTAAAATTAATGTGTGAAAATGGCTATCCTTCCTATAGTTATAACTCAACATAATCCCCATCAATATTTCAAAAGCAAAAATCCTAAAGATGATAAGGAAACAATAAGACTCCCAAGCAGCTATAGGAACCCTAGGCAGATAGAACACTGCTAGAGGTATCACAATTTCTTGCCTCAAAATACACTACAGAACAGAGTAAGAGTGGAAAAATCAACATGACTTTCTCTCTCTCTCTCTCTCTCTCTCTCTCTCTCACACACACACACACACACACACACACACAAACTATACTGTATACTTATGGAATAGAATGAGACTCAGAAATAAACCCAACTGACACCAGTCACCTAAAGTTACACATTCACACAGTAGTGTGGAAATGATATAGTGCCATAGCTGCTTTAAATATCATTTTGAAGCCGGGCGTGGTGGCGCATGCCTTTAATCCCAGCACTCGGGAGGCAGAGGTAAGAGGATCGCCGAGAGTTCGAGGCCACCCTGAGACTACATAGTGAATTCCAGGTCAGCCTGGACCAGAGGGAGACCCTACCTAGCAAAACAAAACAAAAAACAAAAAAAACAAAAAAAAAAAAAAAAAAAAATCATTTTGGTTACATGAATATGAGATTTTAAAAATGTACAGAGATGGGCTGGAGTAATGGCTTAGTGGTTAAGGTGCCTGTCTGCCAAGCCTAAGAAAGCCGGTTAGATTCTCCAGGTCCCATGTTTAGCCAGACACAAAAAGTGATGCAAGGGAACAATGGAGCAATAGCCCACAATGGGGCACGCACGTCTGGAGTTCATTCACAATGGCTGAGAGGCCTCTGGTGCACCCATTCTCTCTTTTTCTGCCTCTTCCTCTCTGTCTTTGTCTCTCTCTCTCTCTCTCTCTCTCTCTTTCTGTCTCTCTCAAATAATAATAATAAATGTGCAGAATTTTGTCAGAGTTTATTTGTAGGAAGTAATCAATCAGATGGATAAATAATGCAGTGTGGTATTGTGCATATCACCATGCTAGCTGTTATTCCATGAGGTATAAGTTATAGTAATGTTTGTTTGGCAAAATAAATTAAGTTACTTTTTAATGCAACATTCCAACATGACATGGAGAAGTACAATGGAAAAATGTTCATAATCTTTTACATGTTTATATTTCAACCTTAGAACAACATAGAAAGATGTGTTTTAGCTGACTGGGGGTGGATTTGGTCTGTACTTTTGTTTATATTTTTTTTACTAGTTTAGTTATTGAAGTTTTACCAAAAATGTATTGATATCATTTTTATAATCTAAGTAATTAATTTGACAATATATGTACAAATCATAAATCTACAGTAGTTATTTCTGAATGATAGGATTATGGGTGGTTGCTTCTCTTTCAAACTGCTTTCTTTTTGCTATTTATTAGCTACTTGACTAAGTGAGAAGAATAATGAATTTATTTGGCAAGTTGAAGTACTGCTCCAGGTAAATGATGATTCTCTGTTGTGATTGCCCCTGGTCTCTCTCTTCTCCATGAGGCAGACCAGCTTCATCGCATTAACTAACCTCACAGAGAGGGTTTGTGCAATGTAAAGTAAATCATAAGGGGGCATAACCTTACAAAGACTTTTTTCTCCCCTTTTATCAAAACTGTTGATTATCCATTTTTTTTTTTCTGGCTAAATTGTAAGTTAAAAGAATAGCTGACTATATTTTAACATCATGTAGTTAACCTTTATTTGGAGATGAAAGCTGAGAGACATGTATTGTACAGGAAAAAACACCTCTGTTGGGTCCTTCTTGGATTTTGCTTAGGCTTATTCGTGATTTAAATGCTAGTTTTTAAATACACAGCAATTCCCTTGTCTGTGGCTGAGTATTATGGAGCCATGTTTCATAGACTCAAGCTTAATATTATATCAGAAAACATTCACATCACTGGAGGAATAAGATAAACATAAAAATAAATGATTAGAATAGACAAAAGTATACAGAATTGATATATTTCTCTTTTCATCCTTAAATATCTGAGAGTTTGGATGTCATCATTGTTGTTTTATCCTTTTAGACTCAAAAGTAACTGAGACACAAGCTGCTCCTGTGAATGGTTGAAAATCTTATAAAATACTGGGCTGGAGATATGGTTTAGCAGTTAAGGCATTTGCCTGTGAAGCCTAAGGACCCACATTCAATTAACCAGGACCCACATAACCCAGATGCATAAAGTGGTACATGTGTCGAGTTCATTTGCACTGGAAGGAGGCCCTAGTGTACCCATTCCCTCTCTCTTTCTGCCTATTCCTCTCTCTCTCTCTGAAATAAATAAATAATATTTTTTAAAAAGCTATAACAAAGTAAAAGTTAAAAGAAAATCTAATAAAATCCATTAGGTGTAAATGTAACATGTGTACAAAGAATAGATGGGAGCATTGTGATACTCACTCAGCATATTATAATAAGTTAATTTGCTAGTTAATATTTCATATCCATATAGAGCAAAAATAATACTAACAGAAATCCGAAAGTTGTACAATAACTGATTAATTAACTGGCTGACTAAAAAACTAATTAAATAAAGTGAATAGAAAGGAATAATATATGTCCTCAAAATTATCATTTGGTATTGATAATTTCAAAGCCCAATATACATGATATGGTTAAATCAGACAATGAGCAGTCCTAATCATAAGTTATGAGTTAGCCATTTATATTTTTACATTTTCTTATATCATTGAGCTGAGTAGTGGTTCCACAGATACTTGTAAATTTCTGCTGTTAGCTACAAAGAAACCCACTGAACTGAGCAACTGAATTTCAAGATTAAAAAGCCACTGGTGAATATTATTGTGAATTTCCCAAATTTAGACTGAAATTTAAAATGCTGAAAATAACTCTTTGAAATAATCATTCTCACATTGTTTGTACTGGATTTCTTTATGATCCAAATATTTTCTCATTGTATTAGTGTGAATATCTTTTCATACTAAGTGGTTTTCTTAAATGTGGTGCCACCTATTCATCAGGTCCAAAGAACATATGTAAAATCATATTAATCTGCTCTACTTTTACTGAAATTTTCTTTCTTAATTCAATGCAGACATTTATGATGGCTGAAACATATTTTGTATTTTTCTCCTGAATTCAACATCATACTTAATGCCATACTAATTTTATGAATATTTGACACAAAATAATAAATTTTTAAAATTTTTATTTTATTTTTATTTGAGAGACAGAGAGTGAAAGAGGCAGATAGAGAGAAATGGAATGGGCATACCAGGGCCTTCAGCTGCTGCAAATGAACTCCAGACACACACATCACCTTGTGTATCTGGCTTACGTGGGTCCTGGAGAATCAAACCTGAATAGTTTGGCTTTACAAGCAAGTGCCTTAATTGCTAAGCTATTTCTCTAGGCCAATAATAATAAAAATTCTTACACAGTGTGGTAGATTGAATAGATGAGCCCCAATATATTTAGTGTTTTATTAGTTTGTCGTTTGGATCTGCAGCCACCTGGCTGAAGGCAGTGTCACTAGGTGGATCTTAAGGTGTGGTGGTAGAGTTTAGGATTTCAATCTAAAGACATGCAAAGTGTGCCTAGCTGGAGTTCCTGAGGTATGCTGTGCTGTGTGGCTTTTGGTTTGTGGCTTTTTTTTTTTCCCTCTCTGTGTTTGGTCCTTTGAAAGCAGACCAGTTTCTTCTGCCACTATGGAACTTCCCCTGGATCTGTAAGCTTCAATAAATATCCCTTCCTCCATAACTGTGCCTGGTCAGGAAATTCATCTCAACGAAGCTGAAGCTGTTGCTAAACATAGGATGTAAGCCATTTCTCTTGCATCATGTTATGCATGTTTTAGTATATATTCAAAAATACAATTACGGGCAATCAATGATGTTGTCTCAATTGAATATAAAATTTGAAGGTTCAGATTTAAGAAGAAACTATTGATAACTATTCAATTTTGAATCAATTCACCATAGTGATGATAACATATTAGTTCATAATTAGTCTAGTTACTAAGGAATAACAAATAATAAAATAACAAAATGTAAAAAGGAGACAACTCCTCCTTATACTTGTTCAGTCTTGAGGGCTCGAGTATAAGCAGATATGCAGAGAACCTGCTTTGTCATCTACCTCCAGTGAGTCTTCATCTTGGTGTCTAAAAAACATAAAATCATCTGAAGTCTTCTTCACTTACATGCCTGAAACCTGAGTGAGCAGCATAATTCAGATATTCAAGTGAGATAAAATTCTCTAGATAGCCTGTATAGAAGACTCCATCAGGATGCTTGGTTCCTATACAGGCTGTCAGCTCCAAGCAAGTCAGTTCAGTCATCTTGTAGGGCAGCTAAGGGATATGGCATGAAGGATACTACAAATAAAGATGTTTATAGTGTTTATTTTTTATTTTCTATTTGAGTCAATAAAATGTCTACCTCCACCAATGACTGACACTGCTTCTCGATGTCAGCCAAAGTATTTATAGCCATTTTTTTTTTTTTTTTTTTTTGAGTTAGGGTCTCACTGTACCACAGGCTGACCTGGAACTCACTCTGTAGCTCCAGGCTTACCTCATCTCACATTGATCCTCTTACCTCAGCCTCCCAATGGTATAATCCCATTAAAAAAATTAAATGAAATGGATTTATATACTGTAAGCAAATACTGATAAAAATTACCATAAATGGAAGAATATACATAGATATGAAACCACAGAGATCATAAAATTTACCTTTTTATATACACACATGTGAGAAATCCAAAGATTAAAAAGCAAGATTACTCATCTTTTGGCAATCAAAAGGGACAGAACAAGGGAAGGAGGGAAGTAAAGGGGAGGAAGGAAGGGAGGAGGGGAGAAAGGAAAAAAATGAAAGAAGGTAAGAAACAAAGGATAGAGGGAGGAATGAAGGAAGGAAGAAGGAGTTAATTTTAAATGTCAATAATTATATTAAGAAGACTCCCTTTTAGCAGATGAACCATGATTTCTGTGTATGTGGGAAACGGGTAATGTCATTTCTGGAGGAGTTTGGCATTTGAATTCTTTGGTTTACTGCAACATATACCCTCAATGTAATTGGGTGGTATTCAATTGTCTGAAGGTCTAGAAATACCAAAAAAAAAAAAAAAAAAAAAACTAATTCATTTTTTCTAGAAGAAGAATGCCATTATTTCTCTGCCCTTATACATAAAAACTTAAGTTTCTCCATTGCTTCCACTGTGAAACTTGCAGCAGTAGCTTGAACAATTTCAGACATTTCACATCCAACCGAAAGCTATACGGTGGGTTTTCCTGGTTCAGAGGGCTTAAAACTTTTTCTATGCCAAGCTACCATCTTCCTTGTATCTCTATAGTACAGAAAATCAGCTGGCTGTATGTCTGTCTGTCTAACTATATACCTATTATCTATAATCTGTCTTCTTTTTTACTATTACCTATCTGCCTACTTATCTATTTATTCTAGCCTCATACTGACCTCTAACTCATGGCAATCTTCCTACCACAGGCTCCCACGTTCTGTGGTTAAAGGGGCGAACAGCATGCTTAACTTAATTGTAAAGTAAGTTTTATTAAATTTTCCTGACAGACAATGATAAAGAATGCACTGGCCATGTAGTCATTGTTATTGTTACCCATCCTTACTTATATTTACTTGTTAAAGGGTTTGGTTAGCATGTCTCTCTTCTCAAGAAAATACTTACTGTTCTATTGACACATGATGAAATTTTCATTCATTAAAAAAACTCTTGAGATATGTTATAATATTTTTAAAAATATTTATAATTGTTTGGAGATAGAGAGAGAAAGAGAATTAGCATGCTAGGGCCTCTTGCTGGTGCAAGAGAACTCCAGATACACGCTCTATGCTGTGCACTGGTATATATGGATACTAGGGAATTGAACCTGTACCAGCAGGTTTTGTAAGCAAGTGCCTTTAGTTGTTAAGCCATCTCTCAACCCTACCGTCATAATATTTACCTGTACCTGTACTGTTGTCCTTGAAATTAAACAAGTTGTCTTTTATCACAACACAGCTTCTTAACATATATCTGTAAAACATTTAAAATTCTCTAATGTTTTAGATAGTATCTAAATGTGTTGTTGTGCTATTATTTGTATCCACAAATTAGCAAGTTATACCTTCCTTTTTACATCCTTTCTCATGACTACAAGAAGTGGATACCCATAGTTGTTATCCACTTACAATCACCTCACCAGCAGTAGATGAGAGACAGACTTATATAAGTGTTCTTCGGTAAAATATTTAACTGTGAAGATTTTCATAAAATTCTAATGATTGTCTTTTTTTGTAAAGGAAACTATTTTTATTTCTGTGCCATGTTGGTAGGGTTACACTCTTATTGCCGTCTCTAGCCTTTATGAAGATGGGGGCATAATGACATCTTAACTTTAGGAATGGATCTTAAGAGTTTCTATATAAGTAGTTAAAGCTGGACGTGGTGGCACATGCCTTTAATCCCAGCACTTGGGAGGCAGAGGTAGGAGGATTGCCACAAATTCAAGGCCACCCTGAGACTACATAGTGAATTCCAGGTCAGACTGAGCTAGAATGCGACCCTACCTAAAAAAAAAAAAAAAAAAGGAAGCTTTGCAAATATCATCATTCTCAGTGAAAATAATGCAATAAAATACTATTAACATATAACTAGGATTATGATATACATATTTTTGGTGGTGGCAGTTTGTGTGTGGGGCAAGAGGGCATAGATTGTATTCTGAATAGTGTGTATGTTTATTGTGTGTGTGGTATGTACACCTGTATGCAGATCTATTTGCATAGATGTGCATGTTTCTAGAGTTCAGAGCACATAAGGTGTCCTGTACTGCTCTTGTGCTTTATTTCTCTTAGAGTCTTTCAATGAGCTTGAAGGTTGTTAATTTCCAGTTAACCTGGCTGTACAATGTGCCCCATTAATAATCCTGTTTCAACCATCCTCATAGCTAGGATTATAGGTGTAAGCAGCCATATTTGGCTTTTTGTATGAGTGATGAGGATAGAACTCATGTCACCATGCTTGTGCAACAAGCACTCTTACCCATTATGTCATCACCCTGCCCACCCATGCACACATTTTTATATAAATATGTCTATATAGCAATTCATGACAACATGCTCTATATAGAAAAAAAAATCGAAAGTTTAAATTTCCATTCAGAAAAAGCTACTATGTCATTAAAATAATCTCTGTGAGAAAATAATCTCTGTGCACATATTAAAAATGTTGAGTCTTCTAAAGGGAAAGATCTGAACATAAAAAATGCTTGTCAAAAAAAATGATATTGCAATTACAATGCTTAACAAATATGAAAGGAAATTCACACATATCTTTTTGGAAATACATGCAAAATAATAAACATGATAATGAATCAATTCAATGATGTCACTGGTAATAGAAACCTATTATCTCTTTGCAAAATTTAACTGAAAATATCCTTCACGTTTCTTGAATTTATAATTAGTGTGTTTTCTTTATGTTTCATCAAACCTGAAAAAACATTTCACTTGACTAAAACCATGAAAATTCAGAACAATAATAAATGTCTAACAGATTTTGTAGAGAGCTATCAATTCTTTTTGTTGTCATTTTTATATCAATGTGCAATTGATGATAGGACAATAAAGGATATACTTTGGATATTACCTGGAAATATAAAGAAATACAGTCACTATTCTTTCAAAAACATCTTGAGACTAAATAAAACTTCTTATTTTGGAGAATATATACATAAATGATACTTAAAATTTGCGGCACATCCTCCTGAAAGATTCAAACTTTATTAAATTATCAATGCAGGTTATTATTGTTAACTATATCACTTTTCAAATAGCTGATGTTTTTACTTTGATAACTAAAGTCAGCATAAAATACTGCTCTCATTTTCAGTGTTCAAGGTCAAATAACATCTGTCCTGAAATTTCATATCTTCCATATAGTTTTAAAAGCATTAACCTCCAAATATGAACCCTATCTTTCTTCTAATTAATTCTTTTTAACATTCCATAGAGTTAAAGAGAAAATACACTGATATCAATTATTGAAGTTCATATAATTGTGTTCAGCATTTCATTATAATTATAGTTAGCTCAACATTTTTTAAATTCTAATGCTATAAATGGAAAGTTTAATTACCATGATATTTAAATTGGACACATTTATTCTTTATCTCCCAACACAATTATTAAATTGATCAGAATATTTATCTTATTGTAGCTATTTGCTTCAACCCATAAAATTTTATGTAAATTTTAACATAATATCATTATGCATTTAAGTGGATATGTAAAAATGTTATTGGACCTGGAAATAAATGAAAATTAAATAATTTTAAATAATTTTGCTATTAATAGAAGTGATGGAATTATACTGGATAACTCTACAGAAGTTCAAACATGGCTGTATTAAATGTAATCTTCAAAATGAAAATATCCACACCTAAAAACTTCCTCAAATCTCTGCATAGTTTATAAATTAGGAAACTGTACTTCAAATCACTTTTAGATTCTTAGAATTGTTTTAAGAGAATTCAGGAATGATTTTAAAATGTCATTACACTTACTATTTTATGGATATATCTTTATAGCCTCATGATTGTTTTGTATGTTCTGTAATGTACATGAATGCATGTGTCCACATATATGTGGGTCACATGTGTGGACATGTGTACATGCATGTAGATCCCACAGGTAGATGTCAACTGTCTAAAGTTGTTCTCCAGTTTTGTTTTTTTTTTTTAAAGCAGAATCTCACATTGAACCTGGAACTCACTGAGTCAGATAGACTGAGTCAGCAAGCCCTAAAGATCCTCCTGCCTCTGCCAATCCAGAGATAGGATTGCAGGTATGCATGGCTACTCCTGATATTTTTATATGCGTACAGCGGATCAGAACTCAGGTCTTTCCTTATTAGCAGAAAGTCCATTGTGTACAAGTAGAGTCTTCTCCCCAAGCCAATTCCTGATTTTTATTCATGAATGTGATCATATTCAAAGAATGTGTTCTTATTATTTTCAAGGAAAGTTGTAATCACACTAGAAAACATGAGATTGGAAAAAATGTTCATTATTTTATTCACAAGATATACACTGAGAGAAAAATTTAAGAAAAGAAAGCCAGCTGTCAAATTTGGGTCTCATGTAAAACAATTGTGGTAAAGGACAAAGAAATTAAAACAATGCAATGGTATATATATATATATATTTTTATTTTATTAAATTTTATTTCAATTATTTATATATGTATGGGATGAAACATGTGTATATATATACTTGAATGAAATATATATATATATATATATATATATATATATATATATATATATATATATTTTTTTTTTTTTTTTTCACATTGCAACAAAAGTTGAAAGCCACCAGCCTAAAAACTCTTGGGCAAGTGCATCAGCCTAGTCTTTTTTTAAAAGGAGGAAGAGTTTATTTCAGCTTACAGGTACAGGTTACAGTCCATCATGGCAGGGAAGGTGTGGCAACAGAAGCTGGTCACATTCAGCCCAACAGTGAGTAAGCAAAGTAGAGAGATGAATGCTTGTGCTCAGTCAGCAATCTTTTTATCCAGTTCAGGATCTGCCCACAGCTTAACACCTTAGGTGGGTCTTCTCACCTCAATTAGCCAAATCAAGATAATTCTTCACAGGTGATTCTAGGCCCTGTCAAACTGACAGTCAATATAATCATCACAATAACTTTTAAAATATGAAACATGTAAAATGCATGCTTTTTTCACATTAACTTATTGAAGAGTTTTTCTCTATTTTAATAATGTGAATTTTTGTGATCTCAAAAATTATTCAACAGATGGTAGTCATGTAAGTATCATAGTTTTAATACATATAGAAAAATTATCAACCTCATCAATATTGTTTCTTTGCCTTTTGAATGCTACTGAATTTCACTATGATTAAGGATATCAGTTAAATGATGGGGTTTATTCCATTATTACATCAATTTACTGTTGGTTGGAATGAGTGTTGGAATGTTTATGTAAATTTGTTCACCTCCTTGCATCAATTATATTATAAATACTACAGTTATTTGCGTTTTGTAAATGAAACTTTAAACTATACTAAGTTTTATTTACTCTTAAATGGTAGAATGAAATTCTAATCATAAAAATGTGACAAAAGATAATAATAACTTAGATAGTAATGAACATATTTTGCTTAACATTGAACCATTTTAACTTTTAACTTGTCTGTACATAGTTTGGAAATGCATATACTTTTCTGCATATGTAATCTGTTGAAACATAATACTTAACACACAAGTATTTCTAAATACTTTTAGATGGAATGTGAAAAATAAATTTTTCATTAGGAATTCTTAATTTTTTTTTGGTGGGGGTGGGGGAGAAAGGAAGTTTGAGGCAGATTTCACTCTAGCCCAGCCTGACCTGGAATTCACAATTTAGTCTCAGGCTGGCCTTGAACGCATGGTGATCCTCCTACCTCTGTCTCCCGAGTGCTGGGATTAAAGGCATGCACCACCATGGCCATCTATGAATTTTTATTTTTATAATAAACATTGAGTTTTATGTCTGTATTTCAGGTGATAATGTATATTTAACTTTTATGTTTGTTTTAAATGAATTTACTTCTTTTATTTCATCTGTAGAATTTAATAACCACTGATGTAATTTCACAATCAAGAAAATGAATATAATCATATGTCTCAGTAGATTAATTCTGCCTCATGATAATATTTTCACTCAAGAACTGACTTCTATCCCACAGTTCAGTCAACCATTAATCTACTTACATCAAAAACATTTCTGGTGTTCATCATAATGTTACAATAATTCCCTTATTTAGTACGGTTTCTTTCACTCAGAAAAGTGCATTTTTTGATTCATCTATGTAATGTGCACAACAATAGTTCACTCCTAATATTTCAGGGGAGTATTTGTTCATACAGATATTACAAACTGGATTGATACTTTCAGATATTAAAGTACTTCAGACAGTTTTCAGGTTTAGGAACACTAAGTGTAAAGCTGCTAGCCAAATTCATGTTTAAGTATTGTATGAATATGTGTTTTTATTTCCTTTGGTTAAATACTTTAAAGGGAAGATTTGAATAATACGATTGATTTATCGTTAATTTTCTAAGTAACTGCTGTTTTTTTTTTTTTTTTTTTTTCAAAATAGTTGTTCCATCTTACAGATCTTTCTACTTTATTTAAATTTAAACTTTTTATACAAATTGATATTCATATATTTTCAACACGTTAAATCATGCAAAAAGAGTTTTATAGCTCCATATGAGTATTTGTGCATGTTTTATGCATACAACTATTTCTTAGCCTCCTTTTTATTTATACATAAAGCTCTCTACTATCTAGCCATCCCTAGAAATAATCTATCTATCATCCACATAATGCTTTTGTTCTTTCTGTTTCAAATACAAGACATTAAAAAGGGTCACATTAAAAAGGCTACAGAGATGGCTTAGACGTTAAGGTGCTTGCCTGCAAAGCCTGGGGACCAAAGTTCCTTTCTCCAGGACCAACGTATGCCAAGTGCACAAGGTAGTGCATACATCTGGAGTTCGTTTGTAGTGGCTGGAGGCCCTAATGCACCCATTCTCTCTCTATGTCTGCTTCTTTCTCCCTCTCTTTCTCTCCTTAAGTAAAATTTTAAAATATATTTAAAAGTATTAAAAAAACACAATAGAAGTTTTAAAACTTTAAACATAAGTCTCAAATGAGAGTTAGGTAGGAATAGTGCAGTTGTCATTTTTCTAGGGACAGTGCATATGAAGGGATCCTACAATAACCAGCCCACCTTCACATAAATATCATATAATTTCTGGTTAAATCCAGGAACACTAAACTCAGCTTTATAAATTGAAATAAAATTTCTTCAAGTATTGCACATATTTTTAAGAATTTACTTTAATGTGTTGTGACAATTATATAATCCCTTGCAACTGGATAGCCTTTTTATTACCCTTATCCGAGATTGATATTATCAGGTTAACTCTTTTAGCTATCTATGCGAGATGAGTACTGAGTTCTTAGTAGGATTTTATTTGTTTTTTTTCCAATAATTTATTTTTATTTATATTATTCTGATTTTACATTCATAGTGTTGGCTCCCTTTTCCTCCTCCCTGTCCTCCTTCTTCCAAAGGGACCCTCATCAATGGGGAATGTGGGTAATGCATTGTGGGGGTAGTCAAGAGTTCTGGGGGGTAGACCAAGACTCTGTGCATAATGCCCCAACTTGTGGCTCTAACATTCTCTCCGCCCCCTCTTCCACAAATTTCCCTGAGCCACATTGGTGTCATTTTAGTTCTACTTCAATGATAAGGTTTTGGGAGCCTCTGTGACTCTG
Source organism: Orientallactaga sibirica (assembly GCA_036365145.1). Lineage (NCBI taxonomy): Eukaryota > Metazoa > Chordata > Mammalia > Rodentia > Dipodidae > Orientallactaga > Orientallactaga sibirica. Next base: position 4,373,738 of record JAEOAD010000043.1, on the reverse strand, counting down.
GATATCTGGCTTATTTGGAGTTGGATGTTCTCAGTGTTTATCTCTTTCAGCCTTTTTCTGGTGCCATGATCCCCAGGAACACTGTATTCTTGCCTGTCCCCCACATTACTCTATGGTTTCAGCTGGGGCCCTGGTGAGGTGTGATTGGCGGATCCTCCCTTCAGGTTCCTTGTCCATCTGAAAAAGATAAGCAAATTCTCCAACGGAGAGAGAAGTTAGTACTAGATAGATGGGATGGCCATATGTTGCAGACAGCTTCAGGTTCGCTGAGATGAACTTCCAGACCGGGCACAGTTATGGAGGAAGGGATATTATTTATTGAAGCTTACAGATCCAGGGGAAGTTCCATAAAGGCAGGAGAAGCAGCCTGCTTTCACAGGGCCAAGGAGAGAAAGACAAAGCCAACCGGCCACCACAGCACACAGAGCAAAACTACAGCCAAAAGGTCACACAGCACACTTCAGGAACTCCTGCTAGGCACATTTGCATATCTTTACAATGGAATCTCAAACCATCACCACACCTTAAGACCGGCCCCCAGTGACCTTGCCTCTAGCAAGGTGATTGCAGATACAAACTATAACTAATAAAACATTGAATATATTGGGGGACATATATTCAAACTACCACACCATAGATATTTTGGAGGGAATTTTATATGGGTAGGCCCTCTTCTAGCCCACATTTGGTGGTATGTTGATCTTGGAGACTGAGCTCATTTTTTGTACATGGTTTTGACTTATTTCCCGGTTCCAGCAATGAGTTCCATTCCACTGAGTGGATCTATTAGTCAAATCAAGAGCAGTTTGTTACCCACCATGGCTGTGTGCCACTACTGCACTTGTTTGAGCATTACGTCAGGTTGTTTCCTGCTGGGTATCTTATACTGCAAGTTGCTTGGATAGATGTCAGCCATTATCCCCCAGTTGCTCATGTAGCACCCTCAGGCACTAGACTAGCTAACTGTCTGGGGACTGACTCTCTTCCAGATTCTGGCCAGGTCTCTCCATGTTTGGTCTCACACACATATGCTGTCTTCAACAGTAGGGTCTTACCATTGACCTTGGTGGGTCATCAAGAACTCTGACCAAAATCTGTCTTTTCTGGGAAACCTTGTAGGTGTCTCGGATCAACAGCTCATTGTAGAAGTTAACCCCGTGGTAGCTCTGGGAGTTGTAAGTCAGCACCTAGGAAGGTGAGGGAAGATAAAGATAGATAATGTAAAAGAGAAAGTGAGTCTAGAGAGCAGAGGGAGAGAGGGACAAGAGAGAGAGAATCAGGAAAAGGTTAAAGTTGGTCTTCATGATGTTCTCTCCAATTTCCTGTGGTTCAGGTGTTCCCTCTGCAGGCCTGCTGAAGGATCAATGTTTTAGCCTGTTGTTCAGAATAAAGGGTGTTATAGTATCATTTCCTTTTGGGTCCCTATTTTTATCCCCCCACCCTAGTCCTCCCTCCCTCCCTTACCTTCCTTCCATCCCACCCTCCCTATTATCTAGTTCTCTGAGTATTTATTAGGTTTGTCATTGTCTCAGGTAGATTCAGGTTAGGAGCAACAGATAAATGAAACCATGCGACAATTATCGTTTTGTGATTGGGTGAACTCACTGTGGATGATATACTTTTTCTCACATTTTTTTTCTTGAAAGTATCAGCATTTAATGATATATAATTTAAAAAAAAAAATTTCTTGACAACTTCTATACTTACATATAAAAAAGCTCATGATATTTCCCTCACCTCCCCCCATTCCCCTTTAAAACTCTAATCTCCATCATATTCCCTCCTTTTCTCCATTAGTCTCTCTTTTACTTTGATGTCATCATATTTTTCTTCTATGATGAGGGTCTTGCAAAGGTATTGCTAGGCACTGCAAGTTCATGGATATCAAGGCCAATTTCTGTCTGGACAGTTGCATTGTAAGGAGTTGTACCCTTCCTTTGGCTCTTACCTTCTTTCCGCCCCCTTTTTCCAAAATGGGCCCTGAGCCTTGGAGGGTATGACAGAGATGTTTCAGTGCTGGACATTCCTCCATCCCTTCTTCTCAGCACTGTGTTGCTTTTTGGGTCATCCCAGTGGTCATCGCCATCTGAAAAGAGAAGCTTCTCTAACCAGAAGGGAGAGTAGCATTAATATGTGAATATGAACATTAAGTGTAGTGCTTTCAGGGCATCTTGGTGGGAATAATATATACATTTATCCAGACAAGAGCAGACTTTTTACCCCTAAGGCTCATGACCTACTGTGCCATAGACTTTTGCTTATTTTTTTTCAGGACCAGCCATGTATTCCCTCCCATAGAGTGGGTATTCAGTCCAATTATGCAACAGTTGGAAAGGATTATACTATGTGAGGTAACCCAGGCTCAGAAAGCCAGTCATCACATGTTCTCTCTCATATGTGGATCCTAGCTACAAATGTATAGACTTCTGTATGAACTGGAACCAAAAATCAGTACCAGAAACTAGTAAGCTGGTAAAAGGATATAAGGGAGGGAGGAGAGGGAAGGACTTAAGTGTATGGTATTGCACATATGTAAGTAGAAGAACAGATTACAGGGAGGGGAATGGCCTAAGCGAGGCCATGGGAAGAGAATGCATAAAAGAAGGGCAGGGGGAGGGTCAAACAAAATTCAAGATCCTGTGAATAAGACATATGCAAACCTACTTTTTTGAATAATGGCACATCCAGAAGCTATATACAGTTACTAGAAAATTTTCACTGCCTGGGATGGGATACCTTCCAGTGAGTTGGTGGCCAAGGAGGTCACAGTAGCCTCCAAAACATAAAAGGCTGTTTCCAAGGCCCTTGATTTCCATTGAGAAACAGATGGTAAGACCCTGTTGCTGAAGACCTCACTTGCCTGAGAGGTAAGGTCACTGAGAAATCAAGCTGGTGCTGAGCAGAAAACCTTCTACTTGTAGACCAGCCAACTGAAAGCTGGAAAAAGCTGCACTGCATGCAGCCATATGGGAGACAGAAGTCATCAGCAGTGAAAACAGTGGACACTGGAAAATTCAAGTTTGGCCATACAGGCCCAATGACTGAATGGGTGCAATAGTGGCATGTTTGCTCACATTTTTATGTGTACTGTTTTTAAAATAGCTAATGTTAGCCGGGCGTGGTGGCACATGCCTTTAATCCCAGCACTCTGGAGGTAGAGGTAGGAGGATCACCATGAGTTCAAGGCCACACTGAGACTACATAGTGAATTCCAGGTCAGCCTGAGCTGGTGTGAGAACCTACCTCACCCCCAAAAAAAAAAAAAAAATAATAAAATAAAATAGCTAAAGTTATTATCTGATCTTTATTTTTTATATTGTAACTTTTTTCACATTTTTAAGGTCCAGTGATGCTGGGCTTATTCGCCATTGAGATAATCTGGCAGCTCTGAGATTAGAGTAGATGATGATATTGAAGTCAAAAAGAAGGAAAAAAAAGATGAGAAACTTTCTTTGTAGTGTAGGAAAACCAATGGCATTTGTGTGCCAGAATAAACACTAATGGTGTCAATTCCACACTTTGGCAATTTCTCTAAGTCTCATTATCAAATATACATATTTAATACTAAATAAAACTGTAAAGATAAATATATTTTAAAACATTTTCAGTAATTTATAAATGTAATATATAAGAAACTAATGAAAAATATTTCACATACTTTTAAAAAATGGACATCAGGAAGAAGAATATCTTGAATTGTACCTTTTTGCAATTTATTTATTTATTTTTTTTATTTTATTTATTTTTGGAGAGAGACACAGAAAGAGAGGGAGAGGGAGACAGATAGAGAATGGGTGTGCCAGCAGTCTCTCAGCTGCTGTGAACGAAATCCAGATGTGTGCACCCCCTTGTGGGCAAGTGTGACATTGCACCCTTGCGTCACTTTGCATCTGACTAAATGTGGGACCTGGAGATTTGAACCAGGTTCTTAGGCTTAGCAGGCAGGCGCCTTAACCGCTAAGCCATCTCTCCAGCCCTTAATCTTTTAAATAATAAAAATGTGTAATTTATTTTTAAAAAGTAAGAGTCCAAAATTGGTGATAGACACCATGTAAGCCCAACACTCTGGAGGTTGGAACAAAAAGAGATTTTAACTTTGAGGTTGACCTTGGATCCAATCTGAGAAACCACATCATAAACAAACTTAAAAAAAAAAAGATTGCTAGATTCAAAAGATACTCCATTTTAATGGGATGAATTTCCATATTTTATAGGAAGTCAATGTATAAAATATATGCACTCTGTAACAGTGTACTATTTTTGTAATGGTAAAAGAAAAAAATAAAGCATTATGCATAAGAAAACATAAAAGAATGGTATAAAAATAGTAATTCAAACGTGCTATTAGACACACACGTTACCTTAAACTTTCATGATTTTAAATACTGGGCTGTCTATAGACTACCCTGAAAGAGTACTGAACTTGAAAAATACATTTCATTATAGCATTCTATATGTTTACAGACCTAAGATATGCAAAATAGCATTCAATTCATGTGTAGACTCATCTCTGAACTCATGACCAGACAGTTCTAGAAACTAACCTTCTTTATATAATTCTAGAGTACTTAAATTTGATTGAAATACACAACAGAAATGAAGATCACTTTTAAGAAATTGATTAAAGCCACCTTTATTTGATTAATCTTAATGTCATCAATGTTTTGTCTCTATATCTGAATATAATAACTGAATTATTTTCAAAAAGGAGATTGGTATTATCCTTGTGCCCTTTCAAAGATTTCTTGTTCCTCATTATCTCTAAATATGTTTCCATTTGTCTTAAAAATAGCATTTTTTTGCAGAAATTAAATTATCATGCCAACATAGTTTCTGTTAATTAGAAACAGTTGACTTAGATGCACTGTTTCAATATGACCCAAACATTAAACCAGCAATTGGAGATCCAATATTGGACCTATTATATATGGTACTAAGCTGTTTTTGAAAAGATCACAATTATATTTATATAAATGTTTTGAATAATAACAGAGATTAGCTCAGATCTTTATTTAATTTTGTAAGCTTTTGAAAAGGGAATTCTTTCTTTAATTCTGTACACATGGATTAACAAAAGTAACCTAATGCATGTTAGCTTAATGAAAGAGAAGTAGTGAATCAAAGCGTATTTATTTCAGTTCACTTGTTCTCAGGACCACTCATTTGTAAAATCTAATGAAACTGCTGGAATGAAGAAAAGAGAGGCTAGAAGAGATTTGTAGGGAAAACTGAATTAACAGTGGAAACAAAAAGATAAGGCCAAATTTTAAGGAAGCACATGTTTCTGTCAGAAAACTTTAAACCAACTAATTTTACTGACTTATTATTCCATAAAATCGAATGCCACACTGAAAGAATTTAATGGAATGTATGAAAAGAACAATGTTTAATTGTTACTGACATTAAGAAATAGCTACCTTGGGCTATATGTCTGCATAGAAAATGGAATAATGTGGATCATATGTCATTAATTGAAACTGAAAACTACAGAATTGACACAGTGTTCTAAACTTCTCTCTACTAAGGGAATTCAAACATGGCTTATTGCAGCAGAATGTTTCCCTAGAGCAACCTTTGATCCCCTATTAAAATGCCTGCTTGAGAGTTCAGCATTGCCTGGTGAATCTAATGCTTGTTCTAGACAATACCAGACAATAGCCCCTGACCTTAGCATATTTATGAAAAAGGTCTGACAATTATGAGTCCTCCTTTGTCCTTTCAGATGTATGTGCATCTCCTATACCTAGCAGTCTATTTCTCAAGCACCTGAAAGCCAATCCTTTAAAATGCAATCATCAGGGGGAAAAAACAAGGCCTCTATAATCCTCATGTCTGGAGGAGAATATCGTCCAGATTTACACAATAGGCAGCCAGCACATAGCTGGCCTGATGACATTAACCCTAACCATCTCTTTGCAATCACTCTTTTCTTTGACTCTGATCTTCAGTTTATGTCTTCTCCTTCATTTTTTCCTCACAATATCCAATCACTTCAGCACTAGTCAGAATGGATTTCTCTGTTCTCAGGTATTACCAATATTCAAAGAGTAAATCTGTTTTCACTGTTTAATATCCAGTCATATTTCCTTTGTCAAAACAAAAAGGCTAGTTAATCATTAACATACAAACTTGTGACCAACTCAAGATCGCTGGGTCAATCTCATATTATGTTGTTATAATTCAGCCTGTTAGAAATTGTTGCTGGTTAAATTTGAAGGAAAAATAATCATTAATGTATTTAATACATTAAATACATTAAAGAGTTTAAGCTCATATCATGAGAGCTAATGGTTATTTAAAATATTTATCTAAGATTTTGAATCTGTCTGATATTTTATTACCAGTTGTATCAGAACTGAGCTGTCCTTTAGCTCTCCAGTTCTGATAAATCCTGGTAAATTGAATATGCTCCACTCAGCTGTGAAATGTCTTTGTGCATAGATAATTTTTAGCAAATAACAATACATAAACCAAATAACAAACCTGGTGTGGTTGAAAAATCTGAAAACATAAAGATGTCTAAAAATCCTGTTTCCCCCTATCAGTCTTAGATTTATGTGGGGATATAGCAGAAAGTATTCCTAAAACTTGAGAATTATGGTTGCCAGGAAATCATTACCAAGTAACTCATTTTAGAGAATTCAATGGGCCATGTAAGAAAATGCACATTATAAACAAATAATCAGTACCCCTATATGATCTATAGCTGTGAAACAATACCTAAGCAGAAACAACTTAAGTAAATGGGTTATTTTCTGCTTACAGTTTTGAGGGAAAGTGTGATGGTGGGGATGGCGTGGTGGCAGGAGTGGGAAGTTGACTTATCACATCAGAAGGCAAGAAGCAGAGAACAAACAGAAATTGGGGTGGACTACAAAACCTCAAGTTCCACCCCTAGTGAGCTATTCCATCCATTTCCTAAGGTACCTTCATAAACAGTGACACCAGCTTGGAATCAAGTCTTCAAATACATGAACCTATGAAGGACATTTGTATTCAAAGTACAACTGAGTCTTACTTAATCTCAAAGCCAGAGGTCATGTACAGCCATGCCCTGACACTTGAATTCCTTCAAGCATGTTTCTCTTGGTACATCTTATCTCCAAATGAGATAAATGAACTAAAATGTAGGATTTACATATGGTCCCCCTATAAGGAGATTTTATAATCACTTTAACTGTTTACCTCTCAATGGGCATGTGGATTACTTCTTTATTGTTTCTATTCCTATAAATATAGTGGAAATAAACATAACTTTCTGCATTCTTCTATGTGAGATTTTACTTCATAAAATACACAAATAATGAACCCCTTGAGTGTAAAAATGTGGGACTTTTGTAGGTGTGATGGCTATTGGTGATGATTTATGAACAATGCTGGACAATTCATTCAACTGCCTCAGAGTAAGGAAAGAATCCAATGACATTAAATATCATTTCCTTCAGTAGTTATTACTACTAGTAGTAAAAGTTACAGCTTTATTTTGCTTTTTAAATAAATTATTTCTACTGTATTTGTTACTTTTCTCATTGCTATGACACAATACATAACAAAATCACCTTAAGCAACGATCAGTTTACTTTGACTATTAATTAAAAATAGAACCTATCAGTTAGAAATATATGACAGTGGGAGTGAAGGGTAGATAGTCACATTGCATCTGCAATTAGGAAGCAGGAAGTGATGAACGTTAGTACTCAGCTTCTTTCCTCTTTGTTGTCTTTTAGTCTTTTTTTTCCCTCCAACTAACCTTCAACCTAAGCATATGTTTTGTTATATTCTTTATTAATCATTTCACTGGTCATTATTAGATTTCCTTTTAATATCCATTCATATCACATGATTAACAATGAATCCATTAACATTTACTCAGATTAGAAGTGTATCCAAATGTATTTGCTTAAAAAGAGAAAATATAAAAAGAAAAAAAAATCATTGGTCATAATCATTTTGCTCTTTTCCCTTGGTAATTCTAGTTTTCTTCAGTAATTTTTCAAGTTATTTTTAAAATACTTTTTAAATTTTATTTGAGTGTGTGTGTGTTTGTGTGTGGGTGTGTGTGGGAGAGAGAGAGAGAGAGAGAGAGAGAGGAAGGGAAAGATAGACGGAGAATGGGTGTACCAGGGCCTCTACCACTGCAAAAAAAAAAAAAAAAAAAACCCTCCAAATGTATGTGTCATCGTATGTAGCTGGCTTATATGGGTACTGGGGAGTTGAATTAGGGTCCTTAGGCTTTGCAGTCAATCACCTTAACCACTAAGCAATCTCTCCAGCCCCATCAAATTAGTTTATAACACTTCTAATGGCTATTAGTGGGCTAACCAAAATGACTTATTTCCCTTAAATATTTTTCTACCCTAATAAAAGGGTTTCAATAAGACAGAGAAATACCGTAAAATGGCAAAATAGCTCTATCTAATGATTCTCTCACAACCACAAGCAACTTGATCAGGTGTACAACAGCAAAACCATTTCCCAAGAGCTATGGATACAAGAGGAATAATGACACCACTTGGTTGCAACACAATCATAAGACACACTGATGATAGTAGGAAGAGTCCACTTACATTGACTGTGTTTATCATTCTGTACACCCTACGAAGAACACCAAGGGGAGATTTTCATGCTCTTGGATGCAAGAGTGGATGGACCATAGGATTTTATTTTGATTAAAAAAAAAAAAAACAGACCATATAAAAGGGTCTATACCCTTTGAATTCTCTCTAAATTAATGGTTATCCCATTTAACCGGTGCTGACTTCATTCTCCACTGGAGAATCTGCTTTATTTTTTCATATGGGAACTGGACCTGAGAAGATAAATTACCCAGTGCAATCCACCCTGGCCACAGCTGAAAATACAGAGGAATTGGGGAAATGAGCAACAGTCCTGCTTTTTTAGTGAATCTGATATCAGCACAAGGGTGTTGGAGATAGGCGCTGAGGACTCTTAACACCTACCAAACCAGAGAACCAGAGGCTCCTAAGTGCTTGTCACTGAAGTAGACTTAAAATGCTCCCAGCATGGCTCAGGGAATTTTGTAGAAGAGGGGGCTGAAAGATTGTTGAAACCACAAGTTGGGACATTTTGCACAGAGAAATAGCCTCCCATCCCACCATAATGCATGACCCACAATCCCCATGGGGTTGACCTGAATCCCCAAGGAGGAAAGCCTTTTCAGAAAAGGGGCAGGGAGGAGGGAAAGGATGATACCAATATGTGTTGTTTACATACTAAATATTTCTATACCTAATAAAAATCAGACCCACAAAATCAAAACTAATCAAGCAAATTCTGGTTCCAAATTTGATAGTCCAATCCTCCAGATTTGCACTGGCACCAGGTGGGACCATTTCACCCTAGGCTTCATGCTTGTGTGGTTGGTTCTATATTCAGCCCACACCATCTGCAGCAGGCACCAGTACTTTCTGTCCATGGACAGCCCTCAGCAGCAAATAGGCCACAATGTTTTCAGTTTTAATAATGCCCTTTTACTATGCTAACCAGAGAAGAAACAAACACACACACACACACACACACACACACACACACACACACACACTAAAATGGCTCCTGGTATTTATTGTCAATGTGATACAATTATGTGCCAGGAAGTACATTAGCAATGCATACCTCTGTGTCTATAAGGGAGTTTTAGGCACAGTTAGGTCATTAATATCATGGCCGTCTTGATTTGTTCTTCATAATTCCTTGACTGAATATTGATGTGATGACATTACTGAGAAGTGGTGAAATGTGAGTAGTAGGGCCTTCAGAAGAAGTAGATCAATAAGGGTACAGCCTGTAGGCTCTATATTGCCCTTGTCTCTTCCTACATCTTTGCACTATGTCCTCTCCACAATGATGCATATTATTGAGCTCTGCCATGCCACAAAATAATAACCCCAAACAAATCCCTCCTCAGTTTTTTTTTTTTTTTCTGAGAGAGATTTTATCACAGCAATACAAAAGTAACTAAAACAGGCATCATAACAAATAACCAATCCTGGGAGGGCAGGTTGTAGATAGGTTTTCACAGACAACATTACTCTGTGATAATTGGAATAAGTAGAAAGTACTCCAAATACACACTGATAACCAGGCAGAAGGCTTGAAGAATAATCATGGAAGCAAGATATCACCACAACAACAAAATAAACCGCCAATTATTACCCCTACAGAAATTAGTTTCATGAATATTTTGACAAAGAATTCAAAATAATTATTTTAAGGAATCTAAGCAAACTTCAGATAAAAAGCAAACATTCAATAATACAAGAAAATCAGTAACAGACAGGCCAAAGCATGAATTTAGCATAAAATACTTTCTGGAGGTTGGAAGTAAAAAGACAATGAAAAACGCAACAAGTGGCATCAATAGCATAGCTATCTAGATAGAAATCTGTGCACTTGAAGACAAGTTATTTGAAAATATATGGTCAACGGCGGGAAAGAAAAAACAAAATGAAATGAACAAAAACATATCAGAAGTGGTTCATATATACAGCTCCATAATACAAAAAGGAGAAATTCTGTCCTTTGGGGAAAAAAAATGAATACATTTGAAGATCATTATGTTATTTCAGTTAAGTCAGCCACAGAAAGATAAACACTACTTTGTATCACTCACATTAAAAATACAAACCTGCAGGCCTCATAGAAGTAGAGGGGGAAATTGCCATTGCCAGTGACTAATACCTTTTGAAGAATAGCTAAGAATATGTTTGTCAAGACTAAAATAAATATTTAGACAAAAAATTATTTAATTTAAAAATATGTTCAGATTATTAGTAATATAATGTTTTGGGGGGTGTAGTATGTGTGGAATGATGTGTGTGATGCTTCTTCCATGCAGGGTGTGTACATATGCTGAGGCCAGAGGAGGACTATGAGTGTCCTTCTTTAGCACACTTTCTCATTGTTTGTTTGAGATGGATGTCTCCCTGAACATAGAGCTACTGTTTTTGTTCAGACTGGCTTAACAGTAAGCCCCAGTAATTCTACTATCTCCACCCCCCAGGATGTGTAGCCATACCTAATTTCTTATGTGGGTTCTAGGGGTCAAATCAAGTTTTTTCAGGCCTTCATGCTTGCTCAGCAAATGATTTGACTGCTAAATCATCATGCAGACCCCAGTACATCATATTCTTTAAAAGAGTATAGACTCTCATGTATTCTTCAAAAAGATTACACCTTGTTTTAAGATCACATATTTTCTCTAGGTACCATTGACTTTCACCAGGTACTATAATTGGGGAAAAACCATTACATTTCTCCTCCTATAATTTGCAGCAAATGACCAGATGTTGTACATTATTGTCGCTATTCTCAGAATGATATCTTTGGAATCGTAGCATATTCTTCATAGGATATCTTTGGCAACTGTCCTAAACATCTCTTACTGTTTCTTTCACAACACATTTCTTGTTTCATGAGTTCTGAGCCAATAATTTCACAAGATCTTGCAAGCTCCTTACTTTGTGCTGAATGCTGATAGCTCAGTCTTACTAATGTTTAAATGAGCTTTTGTAATACTATTTTAAAGCTTTTGATTTTTTGCTTGATATTCCTAGCAGGATCATTTTATCATTGTGTTAAAGTTATGATCTGCTTACTTCAATGCTATTTTAGGAAATAGCTTCTTGTCTGTGTTTTGTGGGTGATTCCCATTTGAGGTCCACAGTGTTCTTAGAACACTATGAATTTCTTTCTTTCTTTTCTTTTTTTTTTTTTTTTTTTTTTTTTTTTTTTTCTGTTAACAACCTAAGAAATCTTATTAGGTACTAGAGTGGGCTGGTAGACAGTGAACAGAAGGCACTGTTCTTTCATTGGGAAGGAACAGGAAGTACACAATTCTTTACTTGCCAACTCTGTCCCGAGGCCCGTGAAAATTTTATTTGCTCTCAGTCATTCACCACATGCACTTTTCAGATGTCTCAGATTCCAAAATTGAAATTCATTCAGTTTGATATCTCCTTTCTAGATTCAGAAAAACAAAACAGGCCTCCTTGTATCTTTGTGAGCAGTACATGGAGATCTTTCTAAGCATTCTGGCACTTAACCATCAATGGTCATAGGGAGATCATGTTCTTCCCACCCAGCACAAGGAATCCCGTGCCTCCGGGAATTAAGAGAGTCCACACTCCCAAACACCTCTCCAGTTATTTATTTTGGTTTTGTTTTGGATGTATATTTTATTTTTTAAATATATTTGATTTATTGATTGACTTATGAGAGTGAGAGAGAGAGAGAGAAAGAGGGACAGAGAGAGAGAGCGAGAGAGAGAGAGAGAGAGAAAGTGGGTTCTGCAGCACATCTAGCCACTGCAAATGAAGTCCAGATGCATGTACCACCATGTACATCTGGCTTATGTGGATTCTAGGGTGTCAAGCCTGGGTCCTTAAACTTTGCAGGCAAGCTCTTTAACCACTAAATCATCTCTCTAGCCCCATTCTTATTATTTGAAACAGTTTCAAATAGCCCATGCTGGCCTTGAACTAGTTTTGATTCTCCTACCTCTTCTTGACAAGTGCTAGGATTATAGAAATGTACCACTATGTACCTCCTCCTCCTCCAGATCTGATACTAAAAATGTTGTCCTATTCCATAAAAGAAGGTAAGTGATTGAACATTTGGAATGTGCTCTCAAGATTCACTGTCCATAATGTGGTTTCCAAAATGGTCTTGTTGTATTCTTTACTGTTCCTTAAGAAAGGGATGAATTTAGAGGAATGTAACTGAGATAAAGGATAGAAGAACAGGCTGGCCAGTCTGGAAATGTTGCATATCACTTTGGGTGAGCACTACACCACTGAGCTACATTCCCAGACTTAGTGATGAATGCCACTTATAATCACTCTCCATTGCACCAAAAACACAACTCACCTGCCTAACCATATGTGCTCCACTAAACACCCAGAAAACTATCCTATGGCATTAATATCTTAAACAAATAATACAAAAATGAATATTCTTTTTCTAAAAAAATTAAATATATTTTTTTCATTTATTCATGAGAGAGAGAGAGAGAGAGAGAGAGAATGGACAAATGGGTCACCAGGGCCTCCAGCCACTGCACACAAAATTCAGATGCATGTGTCACCATTTGCATCGGGCTTTATGTGGATATTGGAGAATTAAACTCAGGTCCTTAGGCTTCATAGGGAAGTGCCTTAACTGCTGAGACATCTCTCTAACCCAAGCAATAAATATTTTGACCATATAATTCTGGTTAGTTGCAGTGTTGATACCCTGAATTTGAAGCACCGGGTTTTATTGCTGCTGAGATCCGGAAGCTGATCTGGTTTTCTTACACAGTAAGTCTAGTTAGCTTTCTCATTATCTACTGAGAAGCACCACTCCAGTGGCACCATTCAAACACCACCTAAGCATCTACCGTCTACATTAACTATCTGTGGTTAACGTAGAATCACCATGGAAACAGACCTGTACTTATATCTGTGAGGGATTTTCTAGATTAAGTAGTTAAAGTAGGACAATACTAACTGGTTGGCATGATCTCATGACTCTATAGAAAGGAGAAAACTAGTTGAACGTTCAGCATTCATGTTTCTTTTCTTCTTCCCTGATTCCACTACAATGGGACACTAGATTTCCATCCCTACCATGATTTCCAGCCAATAATGGACTTTTCTTCAGAAATTGTAAGCTGAAAATAAACCTTAACTTGCTTGTGGTTGGGTATTTTGTCCAAGCAAGGAGACAGCAGCTAATAATCCCCAATAATAATAATAATAATAAAAGTTCAACATTTGTACATAAAACTATACAATTTTAACAACTGAGATCAACTAATCTTTTATAAATAATTTCTAGAATGCTGAATACATTTGTGGAAATGTGCCTTTAAAGTGGTATTGGTTATTATCGAGGCAGGCAACAGAATCATAGGATTCACTAGCAAGGAAAAAAATTACATAGCTATCTATACCAAACATGTCACATTTTTTTTCAGTGACATGTGGCATTGCTTCTGAGCAACTCTCAGACATCTATTCCACAAGGGACTCACAAGAAAACCAAATTGTATTTTCAGGCAACTTAAGCTTGCTTGGTTCATGCCTTCCATTCCTAACCTGAAGGAGAAATCAATAAATGCTGTTAGGTACCTGTCCACTTCCACTCTAGACATTTCAGGAGAAGACTTTAGGTTGTATGACCTTCTGGGTATATTGTAAATCTTAACTCCTCAGGTCAAAAAACATCAGTTGATGTAAAAAGCTCATGCAGCAACTATTTTTATTTTTATGGGTGAAAAAAAATTAATTACTGTGTTTCTCAAGGCTTTTTGCAATAAGTTTCCTTGCACAAATAATAGTCAATACTGAAAGCATTATTTTATTTATCTAAATTAAAATAATTGCTCAATGTTTTGACAGTTGTGGCCATATGTTTATAATAAGACAGTTAAGAAAAATAGATACAATAAAATAATATAATCAATTTTAAAGAAAAGCCTGAAAAGAATTGTTTAAATTGTTAAAGCCAACAAATTAAAAATAACCTTGTTAAAATAAAGGTAAATATTATGATTTCATATTATAGTTAGCCTATCAACTGTTCTTTCCAAATCTATGCATGTAGCAACACCTTAAGGCAATCAGATTCAAGTGTCAGTCTCAGGTATGACAATGTTAATATAAAAAACTCATTAGGATTATCTACATAACATATGACAATAATGCTACCAATATCATAGTCAGTAAATCTGGATATTAAAAGAAAAGTAAGACATTTGTTACATGTTGACCATGTCATGAAATCATGAGCTTTAAATGCAGCATGTCTATTCATGCTTTAAGCCATTCCATGTTGTTTTAAAAGCAATAATGCCGGGCTGGTCCTGGTGGTGCACACCTTTATACCCAGGGCTTGGGAGGCAGAGGTAGGAGGATTTATGTGAGTTCAAGGCCACCCTGAGAATACATTGTGAATTCTAAGTCAACCTGGGGTAGAGTAAGAGTCTACCTCAAAAAAATAATAATAATAATAATAATAATAATAATGATAATTAATAATAATAAATAGTAATAACATGTAATAATGATAATTCAATGATTCTTCTGTACATCAGTCTGGGTAATTTTGCTTACCTTTGTTAATCTGCAATTATGAGACTTGAATTTTTCTTAAAATCTGTAAAACATAAATTTATTTTTATATGTTCATAGGTATGTGATGAATGTTTGTGTGTGTGTGTGTGTGTGTTTGTGGAAGACAGATGTTATTGTCAGCTATTTCCTCAATTGCTCTCCAACTTATTTTTTGAGACAGGATCTATCATAAAGCTCAGAGCTCACACATTTGACTCTCAAACTAGAAAATTTGCCCCAGGAACTGCTTGTCTCAACCCCAAGAGCACTGGGATCGTTGTTACTCATTGCCATGACCAATGGCTCTGGGGATCTATGTTAAAGTTCTCACACTTGCATGCCAACTACTTTACTGAATGGGCCTTTTTCCCAGCTCCCACAATGTACATTTCTTTTAAATATATATTCACATGTCAATATGTGTCTAGTTTTCTATGTTTCTTCATAAATAAGAGCAAAAAAGAGGAGATGCCAGGTCATATTTTACATGTGATATATTTCAAATGCAATATTGATTTGCTGGTAGTTAAGTTTGCTTTCATAAAAGTTAATGCAGTGAGTGGTAGAAAAATGAAAAGTCAAAAGCTGGTTAACAGGGGATGAAGCAATGGCTTAGTGGTTAAAGTACTTGCCTGTAAATCTGAAGGACACAGATTCAATTACTGAGTACCCACATAAACCATAAAGATCCACAAATTGGCACATGCATCTGGAGTTCATTTGGAGTGGCTGGAGACCCTGGATTGCACATTTTCTCTATATATCTGTCTCTTTCTCCCTCCCTCACCTTTGTCTCTCAAATAAATGAATAAAATTTTAAAAATTAAAAAAATCTTGTTAAAAAATATAAAACTATTGGTATATGTTATGATAAAAATAGAGTTTACCATATTCTTAGTATAATATCAGGAGTGAAAATAAAATTAAGATCTTCAATGATTCTTTAGTCAATGTGCTAGTCTCCAACCAGGCTGCCATTTTAGCTTAACTCACTGGATTTTTTTTTTTTGAAAAAAATATTTTGAAATATTTTTGAAAAAAATATTTTATTTATTGATTGACTTAATTTGAGATAGATGTATGTGTGTTTGTGAGAGAGAGAGAGAGAGAGAGGAGAGAGAGAGAGAGAGAGAAAGAAAGAGAAAAAGAGACAGAGAGAACAGGTACACCAGAGCCTGAAGCTACTACAAATGAACTCCAGACACATGTGCTACCTTGTGCATCTGGCTTACTTACACAGGGACTGGGGAATTGAACCCAGGTCCTTAGGTTTCACAGGCAAGCACCTTAATGGCTAAGCCATCCCTTCATCCTTATGTAACTTTTTTTTTTTCAATAGAAAGATTCAAAGAAAGAAGTAGCCATGTTAGTTTTCAGACATGAATATGTCCAAGCCTCACATACAGAAAGACACTGAAAAGATGTCCAGTGAGTTATGGTCTGATAAGAGCTTTACATGGCAGTATGTAGAAACATCCAAAACAAAAGGGCAGGAATTGACTAAGGACTGTTAAGATGTAGAAGCTCCAGACCTTTACATCAGGAAAGGGAAAAGATGGTATTTATGGTACACTCTAGGAGCACATGCCTGAGTTACTTCTTCATAACTGTTACAAAATACTTGAGTAAAGCAACTTAAGAAAGAGATACATTTGTCTCACAGTTGGAGGGGATAGAGTGTACCATGGGGAAGGCATGGTAGGTAGCAAGAGGGAGGGAATTGGTCACACTATCTCCACAATCAGGAAACAGAGCTAGATGAATACTGCTGTTTGGATGGTTTCCTCCATTTTGACTTTTTATTCAGTCCAGAACCTCAGTATGGGACAGTACCACCCAATCTCCTGCTGAGTCTTTATCTCGGTTAAATTTCTTTGGAAAGAAGCTCCTTGACACACCCACAGGTATATCTTGTCTGTGACTCTAAATCCAGGCAAAATGTCCATGATGGTTAGTCAGCACAGTGTATTTAAAGCTTCAAGAAATTCCAAGATGGACTACACACAAAATTCCCCTTAGCTCATAAGAATTATGTTATTGCATTAACTTATTATTGTGCAAATATATTCCATTTCCACTAGGAAGAGAAATGAGCATGATTTGTTATTAAAAATATTACGCTCTCTTCCTCTATCAGGATCAGATCCAAAGCATTTTAGTTTTATGGATTATCATTTGCAAGTTAACTCTCATTTCATAAGTAGTATTTTAAAGTCAGAATCACTACTGCATAACAGGTAAAGGGCTAATGATAAGAGCACCCTACAATGGACAGTTCTAGGGTAACTCATGAGTCTTTTTGACATCCTTTGGTGTGCCTACAGAGTTGGAAACAGTCTTTTTCTTAAACTCCTCCCTGTACTTGAGTTGTTTATTTCAGGTATAAATTCTACTGCCTTCACTTTTTTTTTTTTTAGTTTGCTCTTTATTTTATAAGTTTCACGATGAAATAAACAGCAAATTCAGACAGCTGTACACAGAAATTGTATGTATAACTTGAATTTACTTCATTATACTGACTGCTAACCATTTTACTATATCTCTGATTTCATTCCAAAAAAATAGAGAATATCATGTAGTGCATCTGGGCATTGAGGTGTAAGCACAAGGGTTTTCTCACAGTTGAAGCAATATGCTACTTGGGGACCAAGGGTGCTTTTTTCATCAAAACACACTGGAAGGATGAAAGGGATGAGACATAAATAAGCAGATAACTTGGGAAACTGTACTCTGGTCTAAGCTTCCATTATCAGTGCCTGAGCTACACCTGGAACCATCTCTCTGTTATTTCATTCTCCACACCCTCTTGTCAAGGAAGCTGAACTTATCTTTTGAAACTTAATTCAGGTTGCATCATCCTTAGAACATAGATCCTAAACAGTGTTCAATTTTGGATACATAAAATCAACATTATATAATCTTAAGGCATTATCACTCCCTATCTCTCCAAGCTTTTCTTCTCTTCTCTGTAGTAACATTTATACACTGAGATATCGGAAGTTTGTTGTTCAGACTCCCTGTAGCTCCCGTCAGAGCCTAGATTTCTTATATCCTTTATGTAAAATTCTACTGAGAGTTCTCAACAAAACCATCACAATTCAACCATTATATAGCCCAATATCTAATACTAATGACTTTCATTCTTTTTTTTTTTGTTTCTTTTAAATTTGTATTTATTTATTTGTAACAGAAAAGGAGATGGGAGGAGACAGAGGAGACAAAAAAGGAAGAGAGAAACTGACCATCCCAGGACCTCTTGCCACTGCCAATGAACTCCAGACACATGGAAATTTCATTTTAACATATTGTCAATATTATTTCTTCATCACTCATATCACCACTGAATTTATTCTATGTATTGATTTACTCATATGTGTGTCTAGGAATAGATATAGCTTCTATAATGGTGGAGACGCCATTATGAATCTCTAACAAGAATAGCATGTGATTTATCATAAGTTCACAATTATGTGAAGGTTGATTCATGACTTGATCTGAACAACTTTTCTGTTCAAACCTCATATTCATTTCTTGTTAACTAGAACTAATCAGATCATTACTTTATAATGTAGATTTGAAGACTTTCTGCAATAATGTTTATTAGTGTAGGTAAGGGTAAAATATGCAATTTCACTGTCAATAAGTAGTAGGTTGGAGCCAGCATCAAGCTTGTAAGCAAGAGCTGACTCTTCCAGTTCCAGGAATATTGTGAGCAGGTTGACATTATTTGACAGATTGAGATCAACCATGTTTGAAGTAAATGTGCCATGGAAGCTATAAAATTCTGCATATCAGAACCTTATTTCCCTCAAAGAGCTGATTATTTAATATGTATCAGCATGTAACTGTATTTCAATTTATATTAAATATGCCTCTTTAATGTCAATACTATGATTACTCTATTACAGTGAAGTGGAAAATTTGAAGGCATCTGCTTTATAAATTAGGTACCAAAACGATATTG
This sequence comes from Orientallactaga sibirica, assembly GCA_036365145.1. Lineage (NCBI taxonomy): Eukaryota > Metazoa > Chordata > Mammalia > Rodentia > Dipodidae > Orientallactaga > Orientallactaga sibirica. Next base: position 4,354,661 of record JAEOAD010000043.1, on the reverse strand, counting down.
TAAATAGTATTACATGAATTTAAATTATTAACTTGTGTCAAGTAAGCTACAGTAGAATGGTATCATAAAATCTATTATTTCAAAACAGTCACAAAGAAGACATGCTTAGTCCTTATTTATCTAAGAGGAGTGTTTATAATATCTGTCATTCCACAAATATTAAGACACCAATTGTACAATTTGGTTGGATATTAGAATTACTTGGAGAACTATTTTACAAATCCCAGACCCAGACCCAATTAAATCTAAATTTCTAGAGATAACATTCTTTCTGGTATCAGAGTCTTCTTAACATTTCCTACTGATTCCAACATGTAGTCAAATCTGAGATTCCTTACCCCAAAGAAATGAGAATTACAAATGGCAACAAGCCTAATAGATATGGCTATGGATAGATATGTAGCTGGAATATTTCTACTTATACCTTATGCCAGTCAAGCTAAACTTCTGCAGTTACATAATGTCATTATCTCTGAAATGTGCTTGGTTGAAATCCAAAGAAGATAAATGAGCACTCTTCAGAGAAATGGTTCAATTTGGCAGATATCACCACTTCCATAAACAAACTGTTCAAGAGAATCAATTCTTGGAGTCATTATAACTTTAAGAATAGAAATTAAGAACTAAGAGGCAGGTGTTATATGGAGCTTTAGTAAATCAAACAGAAACATTTGTACTTCTTTCATTATGTGTAAGACTATTTCTCAAGGGGGCTGCTCACAAGTTGACTATGGAGCATGGAATGCTGGCTTAGCCATTGCATTTTATGGTTATCTAAACATCCTCTTAAGATGATGCAGAGCTGTGAATTACAAAGGGCAATCTCTACTTTTGTCCCCTAAATATATAGTACATTTTGCTGAAAATTCACATTAGGTCAGAATATTTTTCTTGTCTAGTTTTTCTTGGTCTAAGCATTGAAATATCCAGAAGGCCAGTTATCACCTCTCTAGCTCTCTTTCCTGCTTGCCTACCTGTTGCAGTCAGGTTCACATTGCTGGCAGAAACCATCCGGCCAAGAGCAATTTGTGGGGGGAGGAGGTGTTATTTTGGCTTATAGGCTGGAGGATAGCAGGGGAAAACGATGGCATGAGCAGAGAGTGGACATCACCCACTGGCCAACATAAGGAGGACAATAGCAACAGGAGAGTGTACCAAACACTGGCATGGGGAAAGTGGCCATAATACCCATAAGCCTGCCCCCAATAATACACTGCCTCCAGGAGACCTTACTTTCCAATTGACATCATCTGGGGAAACTAGCACTCACAATAGCTAAGTTTATGGGGGACACCTGAGTCAAACCAACACATTCCACCTCTAGCCCCCATAAAGTGATATCAATACATGATATAAAATATAATGAATTCAGTACAACTTTAAGAGTCCCCATAGTTTTTATCAATCCTAATGATGTTCAAACACTCCCATAATCCAAGGTCTTTTAACTGAGCCATAATAACAAAAAATACCTAAAAAAACATGTAATGGCACAGAATATACATTCACACTACAAAAGATGTCATTGGGCATAGCAAAGGAATATGCAACCAATACAAGATTTAAGCAGGGCAAATATTAAACTCTGTAATTCCAAGTCCAACTCTAGTCAGTGACAAATCTCCAAGTCTGATAATTCTAACCAGCAACAAGTCTCTGGAATTCCAATTCTGTCCCTCCTGCTGGGCAACTCACAGTCCTGGAAAACTTCATCTCAGGCTGGGAGCTTTCTTTAGGAGCCATATCATGGTCCTGCCATCTCCACTGGGTCTTCACTGCAACCCACGGTTCATCCTTATGGCTCCATCTGTTCTCCATGCAGGCATGTAGCAAACATGCTTCACAATGCCCCTGGCCATTTTCAAGACATAAGACCACATTGAAAACTCAATGACCCTCTCTTTCATTCATTTCTTATACTCCACAATACCAGGTAGGGTGCAAATTTGTGAATCCAGAGGGGAGTAAAACAGACTTTGAAGAATAGGATATTCCTTCTGCACTCAGGCCCCTTCTATGTTCTTCCTATTGCTGCAGTGCAAGTCAGCTGACCCAATCTCAAATGTTGTAATCTCTCATACAATTGCAGCTGAACAGTCAGCAGTTCAGCCTAAAGATTTCTTTCTGTGCCATGTCCCTCTTCTCACACCAGTCCATTCCTATGCAATTTAACCCTACACAATTTCTCAGAACATGGCCATAACAGCAAGTTTCTCACACAAACTACTTCTAGTCCAATCCAGACAAAGCTCTTTCTTACCCTCACAAGTCAAATCTCATAGCCCATAGTTCTTAATGCATCCTGGTCTTTAAAATCTGACCAGAATAGTCCATCAAGCTGAACTTACAGCACTGCATGGCATCTGTCAGGACAAGGTTTCAAATCCTTTCACATTCCTCTTGAAAATAAGCTCCAAAATGCCAACGCTACATTGTCAGCTGTCTAGCAGCAATGCCACTCTTGGTACCAATTTTATTGTTGCAGTCAGGTTCACATTGCTTGCAAAAGTCACCTGACCAAAGCAGTTTGTGGGGAAACAAAGGTTTATTTTGGCTTACAGATTCAAGGAGAAGTTCCATGATGACAGGGGAAAATGATGACATGAGCAGAGAGTGGGCAAACACCCCTCGCCAACATCAGCAATAAGGGAATGTGCCAAACACTGGCAAAGGGGAGCTGGCTATAACACCCATAAGCCTACCCCAATAGTACACTGCCTCCAGGAGGTGTTAATTCCCAAATCTCCATCAGCTGGGAACCTAGCATTCAAAACACCTAAGTTTATGGGGGACATGTGAACCAAGCCACCACATCACCTCACTAGAAAGTAGCATGAGTTAAACACATATCAATCTATAGATGAGTGAGTTCTTAGACCTTATCTTTCAAACTTAAGCTTCAGAACAAAGTAAAGTCAATTTACATCTGAAAAGTAAGGCTACTCATAACAATGGTACCAGTATCAACAATATGAATTTCATGGGGTTTTTTGGTTGTCAGTGGTGTTGTTCTTGTCAAATATGGAGTATAATGCAAGTCAATGGAGACTTGTAAATTGAAAAGGTTAGAATTATTGCTTGCCCTTTGTGGGTGGAGTAGGATTTTAAATATAATATTCACTTCCTTTTCATGTTTTGCTTACATTTAAAATTTCATTCATTCGGTTAAAATAAGAGGGAAATAAGATGAATGTAGTGGGCTGGGATGATGGCTCAGCAGTTAAAGACACTGCTTGCAAAGTCTGCCCATTGATTGGCCCAAGTTTGATTCCCCAGTACCCACCTAAATCCAGATGCACAAGGTACTACGTGTGTCAGGAGTGTATTTATCCTCTCTCTTTCTTCTGTCTCCACCCAAATAAATAAATAAATACACAATTGAATTCTACCCAGCAGTAAGGAAAAAAATGGTATAATGAAATTTGTAGTAAAATGGACAGACTTGGAACAGATCAAAATAAACAAACACACATAAACACAGAAAGACAAACACAGAATGTTCTTCCTCATCTGTGGTCCCTAACCTGAAAAAGCTTGAGTTGCATATGGGACAGGCAACTTGAGGGAAAGACAATAGGGATGAATTGATGCCATAGAAATCTTTCTCCTGGATAGCAGAATAAAAGGTATAATCCTCAACAGGAGTATATAGGGATTGTCTGGTAAGAAAGGCCACAGAGAGAGTGGGATGAAGCCTAACCCTAAAACATTTGGTTCTGGCTTATAACTCCCAGTACCAGAAATTGATTACAACCCACAGTGAACTGTTGATCAAAGAGACCTACAAGATCCACAAAGAAAGATTCACTTCTATAAAATCATTTTATTACCTGCCTGAGGTAAAAGATAAGACCCTATTTCTGAAGACCCCACATTCTGCAGGCACAGTTCATTAGAAACCTGGCTGGAATCTGGAAGGAAGCAAGCCAGTTGCCAGATAGTCTGCCTGAATAGTGCTAGAATGAGCTATGTAAGTTGCTGGGGCAAAATGGCCAAAAACATAGTGTGCTAGCACAGGACACTGCTATATGAAAGTAACCAGGCTGACAAGATGTGAACACCTGTGGAATAGTGACACCCAGCCTAGCTGGGTAACCAATGGTTCTCTGATTGGCTAAGAGATCTGCTCAGTGGAAAGGAGCCCATGCTGGAACAGGGAACCAAGTCAGAATCCCATGAAGGCAAAGATCATGGGCTCTAATGAGCAGTTTCCACTAGGCTTTGGCCAAAAGCAAGACTACACTCACCAAAATCTCTCTTAATTAACAATGTTGTGCTTTTTAACCTATCCTGACCTCATTCTGCAATGGAAATTTGTGGGTCCTCACTGTTCCTGAGGGTCATTGGCGACCAATGCCCTAGGTGCAGGAGGTGTTAGGGGGAAGAAGCAGGGTCCTGGAGCAGGTGAGTGTGATGGGCAATGAACACCCGGGAGGCAGTCTGATGGATAGCATGCTCTCATTTATTCAACAGGGGTGTGGGTTTATAAACACTGGAGAAAGGTTGAGAAGGCACATACAGACTATATGGAGATTGGATACATAGTTTGTAGGTTGTTATATAATTGGTTGAAAGGCAGAAGTGTAAGAGAGATAGTGGTGGGAAAAGCTAAGTGACTTCAGAGTTGTGAGGGAGGAACTGTAAGGGAGATAACATAAGAGGCAGGAAAGGCTTTGCGACTTCAGCCACATAAGGGTCTCTTAGGCAGCTAGCCACAAGGTCAGGAACTCTGGGGGACAAAGCTTGACTTATGGAATGGTCAGATGCTTTTGGGATCAAAAGGGGAGAGTGCCTCGCCAGTTCTGCCCACTCAGGGTGATGACAGGGCACAGTACAACCTTGCCTGAGGGCAGGGAGAGCCAGTCACCATAGCCAGGGTGAGTTCCTGATGATAAGGCCAGCTGCAATCCCCACAGTCCCAGTCCCCGGCCATGTCCAACAGCTCAGGCCAGCTTCCTCACAGTCCCAGCCTGTTTTTAGCAATGCCCAACAGAAGTTATGCTTTTTTTTTTTTTTTTTCCCAGAAAGCAATGAAAACTGAGATGAATCACCCCCTGACACATCAGCCAAGATCCAGGTAAAACCACAGAGGACCTGGAAAGATGAGCAAGAGTGCTTCTTCCATGGCAAGCCTGATATCCACTGCCAGGGTGATGGAGACAGACACTGAGGACATTCAAAACATACCAAAGAAGAAATCCAAAAGCTGCTGAGAGCAACACTAAAGTAGACTTAAAACCCACCTACCACAGTTCAGGGAATTTTGCAGAAGAGGGCAGAAAGATTGTAAGAGCCGCAAGGTAGAAAGGAATATCCATTGGTATTGCCCCGCCTCTTACAAAGGCTGACTGCTGCTCTCACATCTCATACCCACAAGCCCATGGTGATTACCAGGAATCCCACTGAAGAGGAACCTCATTGGAATGGGAGTATGAAGAAAAGAAATGATAATACCAACCCATTATGGGTTCATACAATGGTTCTAGTTAATAACAAAGGGAAAAAAGAAATACTATGGACATAAATGTTGTAATGGTAGTTATTTTTATCATGTAAAACCCCTTTAATAATAATAATAATAATAATAATAATAATAAATAAATTCTTGAACAAAAGAAAAAAATCATTGAATGTGAGCTCCACACTTGGTTGGATAAAATGTTTGTAAACTTTTTTTTAGTTGAGATAGGAACTTTGTAGTATCAGGTAACTGATAAAATTTTAGTACTGTGCAAGGAAGAAACAGATAAATTGAGGAGAAAGTGACATACTCCCTTAAATGTTAATTAATTCAAATCTTTGTATTTTAGAGATTCTACATAACATGTAATGGGCCATGCCCTGATGAACTCATGATGATATTCAAGCTACCTATTTTCAAACCACTTTGAACCCAGCTCACCAACTGACCTTTACAACTTAACCTACTATTGAGCATTGTACATTGGCTTGGTTTTTACCCTTGCATTCACTTTGTTGACTGTGAGCTGTGGTTTGTTGTCATAGCCTAACATCATAAGGTAACATTGCTGAAAGTCTTAGAAAGATTAATTGGAAAATGAATTGTAGAGTTTCCATTGAGTATTATTAGTTTTTCATAATTGTGAAGTCCAAATTTCCTAGGACACATTATCTTCAGTCAAAGTCCATCTATATCTCATTGATCTTATGCTTGGCGATAGAAGCTAAATTAGATTTTTGTTGTTGTTGCTTTTGTTTTAGAGGTAAGGTCTTGCTTTAGCTCAGGCTGACCTGGAATTCACTTTGTAGTCTTGGGCTGGCCTCAAACTCACCATGATCTTCCTTCTCTGTCTCACAGGTGCTGGGATTAAAGGTGCGTACTACCATGCCTGGTCTAGATTTTAATGATTACCTTTTTTATTTTTTATTTTTTGGAGAGAGAGAGAGAGAGAGAGAGAGAGAGAGAGAGAGAGAGAGATGGGCTCACCAGCAGTCTCTCAGCTGCTGCAAATGAAATCCAGATGTGTGGGCTGCCTTGTGGTCAAGTGCAGTATTGCGCCCTTTCATCACTGCATCTGGCAAAACGTGGTGACCTGGAAATTGGAACCACTGGAGATTGGAACCAGAGTTCTTAGTCTTAGGAGGCAGGCACTTTAACCGCTAAGCCATCTCTCCAGCCCAATGATTACCTTTTTGAGGGAGTGTGCATGTGTATGTAGCATATGTGTATGTTTGATTTAGTTTGTTATATGTATGTAGTGTATGCACATGTTTGAGTGCAATGCATTTGTATGGAGGCTAAAGGAGAACACTAGATATCTTCTTTGTATTCATCAACCAGTTTCCTGAGTCTAAATCTCTCATTAAACCCAGATTTGTTGGTTTCATTTTTCTTCAGTCAGCATCCCCAGTGATATTCTAGTCTCTTCCCAACTTTTGCAGGTCTGGGATCACTGCTGTCCATGTGTATACCAAGCTGTTTAAGTGGGTGCTAGGAAATTGAAATTTCATAGTCTCAGTCCTCCTGCATGTGCAGAAAGCACTTTTACTTACCAGGCCTTCATATCCAGCCTAAAATACATTTTCTAAAAATAATTACAGACAGTTTATATGTACATAAAAATATCAGATAAGCATATTATTTGATACATTTGTTGCAATTAATAACCAACATTAATATGGTATCAGAAATTTAAGTCTATGTTTATTTGTATATTGCATGCCTTTGCTATTATCAGATTTTGTTGAGATTTTGTCATAGCATTTACTAATTGTGCCTTTTTCCTTCTTGACCAAATAATTTCTCAAAAGTTTTTTTAAAATCACTTGTGTCTTCAAAAGACTTGGTAGAATCAGTTTTTTCCTATAGTATCAGTCAACTGGGATTTTCTGATAGTGTGTGACTGTGTGTGTGTGTGTGTATGTGTGTGTGTGTGTGTGTGTGTGTGTGTGTGTTATGCATGTGTATTGCAGGTGGGAACATCCCATGCATATGTGTGCAGAGGCCAGAGGAGAATGTCCAGTGTTCCTCTCTTAGTGCTCATCTGCATTTTTTTTTTTTTTTTTTTTTGAGATGGTGTTTCTCCCAGAAACTAAGCTGCTGTCTCTCAGAGAGTTCCAGAGATTTCATGACTTCTGTCCCTCATGGACTCGAGTTACAAGTTTGCTTGGCTGATAATTTTTCTTACAATTAAAAGTGGAGGTTTGGTGACAGAAAGTATTTATAAAATAGTGCCATTGTATAGAAAATATCATGACTTCATATAAACAGTAAATGTTGTTAGTACTAAACTTTAATGTTCTTATTGTCTTCCTGATCTCAACTCTTTGAGAGGAAGTTTGGAAGCTCAAGTTCCATCTTTATACTATTAACATATTCGAATTAATGATTTGAAATTATTCTACTTGGACAGTTTTTCTATTCTCCATTCCTTTACTTAGTAAAATCCATTTATGTCACTTACCAACTCATGGATGCTTATTTTATATTCTGAGGTGGTATCCATTGCTTCATAATATGTGCTTATTATTCATTATTTCAAACTTTAGCTGTCAGTTTATATCTGTGTCACTTGGACTTACAATGACTTCACCATTTCCCGGCTTTGTGGCACTACCTGGTGCTTCAGATTCCATTTGAATCTTTCCTATTCAACTCCTAAAACTGAGTTCTCTGAGGAGCCCTGACTCAAGAAATTGGAGAATGTTGGTAGAAAAAGAGATCAAAATGCTAAGATGTTTGTATCACCATTAGGATACCACTGCTTCTAGGTTCTGTCACCTGTTAACATGTAAATATATGCATACACATCTATACAATTAGGTCCATGTGCAAACACATTTATTTTCATTAAATTACATAAGAATGCTTAGTGATGTCTCCAATATCAGTCAATTGTCATTTTGATTACTTTTGATTTATTTCCTTGCTTTTTTGTACCCCAGCACTTCCACAGTGGGAAACCTGGCACTACACATCTTCTTTCTTTATACTTATTTTTTTAAGTTCCAAAATTCATGGGAAGCATGATAAACTGGACAACTTTGTCAACTGCAGTATGCATTTTCAGGTCTTTGGTCATCCAGACTACATTCATTTAAAAGAAGTGCTATACCCCACCTTCTCAATGAAGTTGCCTTATTAAGTTCCATTGTATTGACTCACTGGAATTGACCCTGAGATCATGCAACTTTTAAAAACTATACATTGTTAAAGTATTTCCCAAGAATAGGGTTCATAAGTTTACAGTAAATTTCTACAGATATTACAAAAGCAAAGTACTATATATCTAAAGTTTAAATGTCATTCAGAATACCAACATGTGGCTGGAGAGATTACTTAGTGGTTAATGTGTTTGCCTGTGAAGCCTAAGGACCCAGGTTTGATTCTCCAGTACCCATGCATGTCAGATGCACAAGGTGGTACATGCGTTGGAGTTCATTTATAATGATTAAAGGCCCTGGAACACTCATTCTCTCTTTTTCTATTTGCCTCTCTCTATATATATCCCTTTAATAAATAAATAAATATTAATAAAACAGAATATGAATATTCTCAACAAATTTTCTGTGCCCACTCGGTATCACTGTACCCAACTATGGATATCCCTAATGGCCCATTCACCATCAATATAATTTTGCTTTCCGTAGGCAGTCACATAATTGTGATCATGAAGTATTTAGTCTCCTCAGAACTTGTGATGTATGTTTAAGGTTCTTCATTAACTTTTTGTCTCTTTAATATACATTTATTTTTACCACTGAAAAAATTCTATATAGACATGTGCACACAGTTTTTCTATTTATTTAGCACAGAAAATCTTGGTTGAAATGTTTTCTCAAAATATAATAGCATATATTTTAGGCTGAACATCATAACACACACACATAATCTCAGTGCTTGGGAAATGGAGGAAGCAGGGTCAGTAGTTTGAGGCTAGTCTGGGTTACATGAAAACTGGTCTCATAAAAAATTAAAAGAAACAATTGGACTGGGTACTAAAATGGGTAATCTTACCTACTGGTAAAAGTTTATTTTTCTACATTCACACTTGTGTGTTTTTACTTACCCTTATCTGACATATCCTTGAAAATATGATTTAGAAATTTTGAATCAAATAGAATGGAGTTCAAACCCATATCAATAAATACAGTGAACTTCTTTGAATATGATGCCTTTGAAATATTTGCATTTATTGATTGTTTAATAGTTTAATCTATACAACAGTGTGTCTATTCATTGCAACAAAGAATATTCCAAATATATTTGTACAAAGCAAAGTAGTTTTCACATAATTTAATGTGTAATTAAAAGTAACTAAAACACTCTCTGTTTGACTGTGGATCATTCCCTTAATGAGCTGGAGAGTCTCATTTACATTATTGTGTATATGTTTATGAACTCAGACAAACACACTGTAGCTACATTAATGCTCAGGAGACATGTTATTATATTTGTATGTCAAATACATTTTTATTTCAACAAATATTCATTAATTATATCATCAAATAATTTTTAAAATGTATATATTGTTGTTTTGTGTGATTCATTTAGTATGAAATAAATTTCCTGCAGAAAGCTTCACATTTATTTGCATTGATATGTTCTCATCCATGGAAGAATGTGTCATCATCATACTATTGATGCTGATCTCTCTCTCTCTATTTTTGAGAGAGAGAGAGAGAGATAGAAAGAGGCATAGAGAGAGTGAGAGAAAGAGAGTGAGAGAATGGGTACAGCAGAGCCTTCTGCCACTGCAAAAGAACTCCATAAGCATGCTCAACCTTGTGCATTTAGCTTATATGGGTCCTGGGGAATTGAACCAAGATCTTTCGGCTTTGCAGGCAAATGCCTTATCCTCTAAGACATCTCTCTGATGATGCATTTCAATACAATGTAGAGCAGCAGAAGCATGTAGATGATGAGGAAATTATAGTACAATGACAAACAGTAAATGATGTGGAACAAATATCTTTTTTATAATATTAACAAATGCATATGAAAGTTTTTATGGTTTAATATGTGATAATGTATGACATTTGATGGCTGAGGATAATCATGTATTTATACTTCAGATTTGAAAGTATGATATCAGATTAAAGAAATACTTATTAAATAGTTTAGAAAAATAGACCTGGAATCAGATATTTGAGCTATTCTTTATCACACTGGTCATGACACAGCATTGTATACCAATGGCTGTGGTCTGGATATGGGAAGAACAGCTTAGATGACTACATGTGTTGAAATTTAATCCCACATGTGGCTTATTAAGAGGGTAGAAAATTAATGCTATGATGGTGAACTGAAGTATGGCTTTGGAGAATTATCTGTATCAGTTGAATTTGTTGAATACTAATGACTGAGAAGACAAGGGAGGACATATACAAATGTCTTTATCTTGTGTGATGCTCTGCACGGCCCCGAGTCTCTTTGAGTAAAATAAACATCACGAGTTGAAGTCCTTGACCTGGCAACATCAGCAGTGTCAGCCCAGATAAACTTCCTTTATAAAGTGATCTGATTCAGCTACTTCATCACAGTAATAAAAAGCAAATTAATGCACAGATGCACATTAATTCATAGTTGCCTTCCATGAAGATGACTTTGATTCTTTTCACATCATGTGGATGTAATAATAGCTCTATGCATTAATTAATTAACTAATTATTTTTTAATGGTCATCATATTATTTAGGATCCTTGGAGATTTTAATCAAAACATTTTGGGGAGGTTTTAATATTAACATTTCCCCACTGCTTCTCTAGTAAGCTTTGAGTATGATCTTATAGGGAGAAAATATTCTATAAATAGCTAATATTAAAGAAGATGAGGGCCTGGAGAGATGGTTTAGCAGTTAAGAGCTTGCCTGTGAAGCCCAAGGACCCCGGTTCCAGGCTCAACTCCCCAGGACCCACCTAAGCCAGATGCACAAAGTGGCACATGCATCTGAGTTTGTTTGCAGAGGCTGGAGGCCCTGGCATGCCTATTCTCTTTCTGTCTATCTGTCTCTTGCTGTCTCTTTTGAAAAAGAAGATGAAAACTATTTTAGTATAGTCCTTCTGATGCTTCCTGCTCCACCTAATATGAGCTGTGCTACAAGAGCAAAACAGCAATGACATTAAGAAAAGTAATAAAAACAAGTATCTTGTTCTTGAACTGTAAATGAAGACATCAAGCTGATATTCTTATGTTTCACATGTTTGAATGTTGATATAATGAGGACATAGCCCAGATTTTGCTACTTGTAAGAGCAGGCATTTCTGGCTAACATAACAACAGATGATCACTGATGAGTTTGCTATGGATTCTGATCCTTGTTGTTGACAGTTTTTCTTGTATAAATGTGGCATACCTGCCCATTGATTTTTTTTCCCAGTAGGACATTTTATTTTTAATCAGCTTTATTCTTTCTCAAACTATAGAGAATCCATAAACTTGAACAGATATCAAAATCATAATTTAACATGCAATTGATCACATTCAATTTAAAATTCTAATCAAAGTGCATTCAACACAGTGATTTAAAATGGTATATAGGCATTTATAAAGTAATTGCATCTATGCCCTTAATATAAAGACCAACAGTGAAAATAAAGAGATATGTGTTCTTCTCATTGCATATACTCAGTTACTTTTATACAGAAGAGAGAATGCTTTTTTTCCTCAGATTTTATAAAAGAATGTCAAGTTAGTAAAAGATCAACATTCTCTCATCATCTATATACAGTGTCTATAAACTGACAGGAGAAAATAAGGTTAACAAAGTTTTAAAAAATATGAGAAAATCCAGAGTAAAACCTATCCTCCTTGATTTTACCATGTGTTTTCTGTTAATATTAATAAGAGAGATAAAATGAAGAATTACATATAGTTATAATAAAAAAAAGCTGACTGATGTATAGCTCCTTTATAAAATAAAAGGATATGTATCCCAAATGGAAGCAGCTAGTGTGACCAAAGATACCATCAGAGGAAAGTTTACAAATTTATGCAAGTACTTATAATTATTTTTCACTAAACTATAGTCACCAATAAATTATACTGGCTGTATTTGGTAAAAATGTATCTTTGTTTCTTCTATTCCAATAATTCACAGTATGTAGGCATTTTCTAATCACCGTATATGACCAATAAAAGTATCCTAATTTGAGAAAACCCCTTTTTATAATTAGCATTTAAATTTGATCATTGAGAACACATAGGCTATTATATAAATATAAATAAGCTAGAGAAACAGTATTAAAACGGACAGGAAGACAAATACTCTGGGATTCTTTCATTTCTAATCCATATGGGCTTTTATGAATTCATTTGAGAATGACCTAATTTTCACTGATCTCTTTAGCACATTTTGCCCATTTCATCCCCATATGTTCCTAATAACTTATCTCACCTAGCTAGTCTGAGTTTGCATTACTTCTGGAAACATCCTGAGAATGATAGCTTTTCCACTGAGTTAGACATGCCTTTTATTCTTGGGGGACTTCTGTGTTTAAATGAATACTCACATGCTTCATTACAGTATCTCTAAAATACATGCAAACCCTGAGGCAGACCAAATTACTGAATTAAGGTGACATAATTCTTAGAAAAAGAGTTCTGTGCTGCAGTCCTAAAATATACCTAATGTCTCCAAGGTTCTGACTAATTTATGCCACTAGGGGAGCTGCCCCAATTTACTTAGGGTTTCAAATAAAATACCTGCAGCTGCCTCTAGCTACAACACTGATTAGGGACATCAGTATCAACCAAATTAATATTATCATAGTTTCATTATTTTTAATTGATCTTCCATCCTCAAAAGTGAAAATATTAGGGCCCAATTTAACTCATTAACTTGGATGGTACTAGAAACCATGAAGCTTCCAAACGGGAAGCTAATATTTGCTAAACAACTGTGCTAAAATAACACTTTTGTTTATCTATAAGTAATAGTAATTATAATGCCGGGATAAATTAATGGTGTGAAAATGTATAAACATTATGAAGATAGTTAAAAATTCAACTTGAAAAAATGGTTAGATGTTGAAAATAAAACCCTTTTTGCATGTCCATTGAAATATAGAATTGCATTCTTCCCACTCAAATGAAGTAATGTAACATAATATAATGTACTTCCTTACACTCTTGGTGTCTATGAAACAGCTAAAGTCATATATATATATATATATATATATATATATATATATATATATATATATGCAGAGAGAGAAAAGTGAAATATGCTGATAATATAGTATAAAGGACATCTTTATGATTGTATCATACCCCCATTTGTATGTTTTTTTTTTTTTTTGTGGTGGAATCATTTCACATTCCTCTTGGTTTTTTTTTTGTTTGTTTGTTTTGTTTTGTTTTGTTTTGTTTTGTTTTGTTTTTCCTATCCATGAACTGGAATTGTATTTTCCTTTTAATATACGAAATAATCTGTGTGATAGAATTTTGTTATTTAATAAATTAAGATTTCTCCAAGATAGTAAATATTTACTTTGTCATTCTCAAATATCAATAGATTACTGATTTTCTGACAGTTGTAATCAATGCAACTTGAAATTTGTTACATATGCTTTCTAGATTATTGTTGAAACATTAAAAAATAAAAATACACTTTTTATATAATTATTCTCAACAAAAGAAATTGGCACTCATTTCTTGGATCTCACCTAGTTAATTCAATAGAAACCATGATCATTGATCCAAATTCTAGATACACATTCTCAATGTGGTGCCTTCTTTGGGAAACTTAGGGGAAAGGAAGCCACTATGGTATGTATTCTTCATAGGAGGTATAGAAGCATGTTACATTCCTTTATGTCGTTACCATGTGACATCAGATACATGTGTTCTGTTTTTTTCCATATTTATATGCTGTCCATGTTACACCATAACTCAAACTGTGTAGCATTGAGCATCAATGTTACCCTGATTCTGGGAAAAGGTTAATTAGTGTGCTTCCCTTTATGCTCACAAAAGTTTTATCATGTTTGTTGGAAGTAGAATCTTGCTATTGACCATTCTGGGAGGAGATGCAATTTAAGAGAATTTATATGAGTAGCAACTTGATAAGAACCATTGTAAGATAGCCCATAGATGTTCTCTCTTAGATCAGAATTCTACTCTTAACTATGGGCTTGATAATTTTGTTCTTGAGTATTCAATACTTTTATGACCAGAATAAAATTCTATGCTTTTATATTCCCAAATGTGCCCATGTCCAGTTATCATATATCTACATAAAAGCTAGTATGATCATTACAGTTATTTAAGCTGAAACCAAGTCACTACTCATGCAAAAAAAATGAGAGAACAATGTTAATTATTAAAAGTCCTACTACTAATCTCATTGTAATCCTTTTCCTTCAAATTGTTTATAATGTGTAATTTGGTTTCCATAATGTTAACTAAAGTTAATTAAATTAAATAACCTAATGACATCTGATTTTTAAAATATATTTTAAGTTCATGAATCCAGGTTGTTTTTAAATCATGAGTATTTGAAGTATCCACACTTTTCAAAAAGTGTTTAATCATTTTATTCAAAATGTAAATCTTTATTATATAATTTTAAGACATTAATTGAAATTCTGCCCATAAAACTTTTATTCTGAAAGCTTTGCATTTAAAATTAGTTGTGATTATCCAAAATAGTGAAATTTTAAAAATGACATCAAAACTGTAGAATATATATCCTTCCTAAGAAGGGTTTCTGAAATCACATTTTACATTTTATTAGATATAGTGGGCCCTTCAGGAGTCCTAAAAGATACTCTCTTTGGTCCTTTCCTTTTATCTTTACATATTCTCTTTAAAAATTTCAATACATACTTATGCCTGCTGTGATGAAATTATCAGGTAACATTGATACAGGATTTCTTGAACACATAGTACTTTGAGTCTTTGAGTACAAATGATACTTTGTTCTTTCAAATGATATTAACATAATCTGCTAAAAGGCAAGAAAATACAAGTAGGTAGGGTGGGGGGGGAGGGAGGGCCTTGCTTAAATAAACCACTTTAAATATGGAAACAAGGTTCTGAGAACCAAAGAAAAGTACCAGCAGACTGAATTAACTCTGTAATACAATTTATTTCTTTCTTTCTTGTTTATTTTTGTTGTTGTGGTTGTATGTTTGTTTTTTATTGTTTATCCAGGTAGGGTCACACTCTCGCTCAGGCTGAACTGGAATTCACTCTATAGTCTCAATGTGGCCTCAAACATCATGGCGGTCCTCCTACCTCTGCCTCCCAAGTGAGTGTTGGAATTAAAGGTGTGTGCCACCATGCCCAACTGTAATAGTTTCACAATGCATGCATGTAGTTCACTCATGATCAGCAACTCCATCTTTGTGTTTGATGGGTCACATTTTACATGCTGCTCTCACTAACACACTTGCAACTGAGGTTTATATTTCATTCATTTTTTTCACACTTATAATTTATTCTTAATTAATTACTTATATCATTGTCATTTTGTTTTGGTTTTGTTTCTAGGATTTCACGTATCTCAGGTGGGGTTCAAACTCTGTAGGTAGCTGAGGATAATATTGAGTTCCTGAATTCCTGCTTCTGCCTCCCAAATGCTGGAATTGCAAATGTTTACCACCGTACTTGACGTGCAACAGACTTTGGTAGAAGAGATTTTCTCTTTCTTTTTTTTTTTAAGATTTTATATTTTATTTTTATTTATATTTGAGAAAGAGGTAGAGAAAGAGGCAGATAGACAGCAAGAGAATGGGCATGCCAGGGTCTTCAGCTGTTGAAAACCAACAACAAAAGTATGTGCCACTGTGGTAGTTTGAATATATGTCCCCCAATATATTCAGTGTTTTTTTTTTTTTATTATAGTTTGCATCTGCAATCACCTTGCTAGAGGCAAGGTCACTGGGGGCCCCAGTCTTAAGGTGAAGTGATGGTTTGAGATTCCATTGTAAAGATATGCAAATGTGCCTAGCAGGAGTTCCTGAAGTGTGCTGTGTGACCTTTTGGCAATAGTTTTGCTCTGTGTGCTGTGGTGGCTGGTTGGTTTCTCTCTCTCTCTGCTTGGCCCTGTGGAGAGCAGGCCGCTTCTCTTGCCTTTATGGAACTTCCCCTGGATCTGTAAGCTTCAATAAATAATATCCCTTCCTCCATAACTGTGCCTGGTCTGGAAGTTCATCTCAGCGAACCTGAAGCTGTCTGCAACAGCCACCTTGTCCATCTGCCTTACAGGGGTCCTGGGTAGTCAATCCTGGGTCCTTTAGCTTTGCAGGCTAGCACCTTAATGGCTAAGCCAACCTTCAACCCAATATTATCTTTGTTTACTATGTCCTCAACACTGAGATACTTTGTCCAAAGAAAATCTGTACACTGAGTATATAGTAGAATGCTATTTTTAATAAATTCATAGAAAGTTGAGACGGAGGAGCATTAATCATTGTGTGCCACATTTTTATTTAATTTTAGATAAACATGCAAGCATAAATCTTAATAGGAAATAAATACTTGAATCTAAATGGATATTATTGCAGATATTTTGATTTTTCATGGAACATTTACTGAAGAACAAATGTTTAGATGTTTATCACATTTAATGATATTTGTTTTCATACATATTAGCATGCTTTTACTTTAACAACATATCTATGATAAACACTTTGAAAAGACAAAGTTATAATTTCAGAAGTTTCAGTCCATGACATATTATACTTGTTACTATGCATCATTTTACAAAACATCAAGGTAGGATGCAGGTGCTGAGAAATGCTGCCCTCCACTTACTGGCTGGGATGCAGAAGGAGAGAGAGGAGCCAGTCCTTCAGAATTCTCTTCAGTGATATGATCCAAAGAATATAAAACCTCAACAACACCCATCTCTGAAAGTTTCTACCACCTCCGAAACATATCAAACTTGGGGCCAAGGCTTTAATGGACAGGACTGTAGGGAGATTCTGGGTACAAATTATAATGTCATAAAAATATCAATGCTAATTTTATTATATTTACATATATTTTTATTTTAAGATGAAATATAATTTTCACATATCAAAACTTTACTAAGTAAATAATCCCCAAGTCAAATTTATTCAGAATCTGGGGCTGGGGAGACAGCCCAGTTGTTAAAATGCTAGCAACACAATCATGAATTCCTTTAACTAGGGAATCAAGACTGACTGCTCTCTTCACCTACTAGCTGGGAAAAGACCTGCTGTTGACTATCCCAGGCTATGTCCAGTACAGATGGTGAATGACACTGAGTGTCTGTTCAAGAGCATAAAGAAGAATGTGGGAGAAGGAGGAGAGGCTCTGGACAGGCAACAGGAAGAGATAGCCTATCTTAAAGTAAGCAAAAGCAAGGAGATGATCTATTTGCTTTTATTGTATTTCACAATGAAGGGAGAACAAAATCATATGCCCTCCTCCGTATTAAAAGCAAAAACAGTAATATGTATGTGTGCAGATGGATTTTATTCATCTCGATGACCTTAGTAAGTGCAGACTTTCTTCTATGTGGGAAAGAGTCATTTTTAGAAGATAAACAAGGCTTGTGTACATACATCAGAATAACATAAGAGGACCATTATCCCAACTAAAACAGAGTACCACTTCATGGAGAAGCTGATGAGGTCTGTAAGTATAGACATCATTGGATTAAGACACAATCTGGATTCTGGTATAATTTCTCCATGGATACTCAGCCTTTGAAAACTATGCATGGGCCTGGGGAGATGGTGTAGTGGCCAAAATAGTTATCCTGTAAACATGAGATTCAGAGTTCAGATCTCCAGTTCCATGTAAAATGCTAGAGATCTCAGTGTGTGCTTGTAATCCTGGCCCTGGGGAGGGGAGATCAAATTCCTTGGGCTCATTGGTTAAGTAGACTAGTTCAATCAGTGAGCTTCTGGTTCAGTGATGGACCCTATCTCAATAAATAAGGTGGAGAGTGATTGAGGATCTATCACTGTTCTACTATGCATACCATATCCAAAATAACTTGAAACAGTTTTAATAATTATTTGTCCAAAATAATTTGGAAATTATTACGATTATGGGCATCTTTTATTTCCAACCACAAATCACATGAAAGGAAGTGGAGCTGACATTTTGCTCAAATAGCAGTTTTCTTACAAGTGCTTTGAAACCTTGAATATGGGTGAACTAATGAAACATTAACACAACGACAGTTCAATCAGTGCATAGCTCAGTCAAGATAGGAGTGCTGGGCAGAAACTACAGGGAAGGAACAGATAGGTTACCAAAGCCATGATCTGATGTTCATTTCTAACCTTTTCTTACAGCTGAGAAATCTGAGGATGGAAAATAAGAAAGGAAAAGCCAAAGTAGATATCTACCACAGTAAATGGAATAACTTCTCACTTCTCAAACTGACTATCAATAAACCTGACAAATTCTCTGCCACACACTCTGCCATATCCAGAGATGGAGGTATTATCTACAAAGGAGCTCACTGTGGAAAGGGGGTTAATAACACAGAGAAAACTGTGACCATATCACACAAAACTTCAATCAACAGTACATCAAAAATATATTAATAATAGATTGAAGACAGACAGATAATAAGTATTTATGAAATATATTTGAACTCTCAAATAACTAATTCATTTAACATGCAGACATTCTGTCAAGTATAATATTTGTTAATCTAAACATTTGGCTTTATTTACAAAATAACATTTGTCTCCCAGATATGTAGTGATAATCTTCATGTAAATATTTTCAGAGAAACCAAAGATGCTATATAAAGCTTGTCACTGAAAAGAAAAATAAGAAAATACTTATGTAGTTAATGGCAATAAAGAAAGGAGATTGTAGACTTTATAGAAGAATATTGGTAAAGAAGATTTTTTTTACTCTGAAATAAATTATCAGTAGATTAAATTATGTCCACAAATTCTTATTATTTAAAAATATTCTTATTTAGTTGAGAGACAGAGAGAATGGACATTCCCAGGTCTCTTACTAGTGCAAATCAATTCTAGATGCATGTGCCACTTTGTGCTTCTGGCTTTATATGAGTACTGGAGGATTTAATCATTAATCTAAAGTCCCAGGTTCCAATTTATGCTCCTTAACAGGAAAATTATTTCTTAAATATCCACCTTGTAATAATAATAATAATAATAATAATAATAATAATAATAATAAAAAATAACGGTCCAATTTACCAATTCCACGATCTATGTTCATTGTTATCTGTTTTCCAATGTGTAGAGAGCTGCAAGGTGCCGCGCCTTAAAGATGGCGCTGGCTTCTGCCTTCCGCCTTCCCGATGGCGAGTGCTCTCCTGGATAAACAAGTCCTTATTTGGCTTGGGCCGTGATCTAGGCTTGCTTCCGCATATGTGGACCTATCTGCATTCACCACGTGGCACACCAGGGTTGGCTGTTCAAAGGCTTCTTAAGCTTTGGGCGGGCTTGTCCCGGAGGCAGTCAGTCGGGGAGTGAGTCAGGCAGTGAGTGAGTGAGGCAGTCAGTGAGTGAGTCAGTGAGTGAGTCAGTCAGGCAGTGAGTGAGTGAGTGAGTGAGTGAGTGAGTGAGGCAGTCAGAGAGTGAGGCAGGCAGTGAGTGAGCAGTGAGTCTGTGGGTCAGTGAGTGGCAGGCAGTGAGTCAGTGAGTCAGTGAGTCAGTCAGTGAGTGAGTCAGTCAGAGAGTGAGGCAGGCAGTGAGTCAGTGAGTGAGTGAGTGAGTGAGTGAGGGAGTGAGTGAGTGAGTGAGTGAGTCAGTCAGTCAGTCAGTCAGTCAGTCAGTCAGTCAGAAGATTGTTTAAGTTGTCAGAAGATTGTTCAAGGTTCCTGAATAAACTGCTGAAAGAAGAGTCTGAGTGTTGCGTCTTCCTTACTGGTCGAGGCGGACGCGACACCAATGCATAGAATAATTATATGACTTTACATCCTTCAAATGGGAGCTTACTATTCTAGTTTTTTTTTTTTTTTTGAGACACAAAGAGAGAGAGAGAGAGAGAGAGAGAGAGAGGAAGACAGATAGAGATGGGTGCGCCAGCAGACTCTCAGCTGCTGTGAAGGAAATCCAGATATGCCCTCCCCCTTTGTGGTCAAGTGAGGCATCGCACCCTTGCATGACTGCATCTGGCTAAATGTAGGACCTGGTGATTGGAACTGCTGGAGATTGTTGCCAGTGTTCTTTAGGCTTAGGAGGCAGGCACCTTAATCACTAAGCCGTCTCTCCAGCCCGATTCTAGTTTTTGATTATGCCTTTTGTCAAATGAATACTGTTTCCACATCAGACTCTCTCAGTTTGAATTAATACTGTTAATTGAGAAAATGACAAAGTTTGCATTATGTTTTCTGGTGTGTTTTATTCATACAATATTTGCTAATTCCTCCCAAATAAATTTACCATGAACTTACCTTTATTATAGATAATAAATATTGAAATTAACGAAGTGAAACTCTTATCTGTCATAATAAAATCAGACTTGGAAGGTATAGAACTTATCCTCTTGTAGGGACAAATCATGCAAGAACAAGCACTTATGGGAGGAAAATTTTTATTTCAGCTTAATAGGAAGTTTCATCATGGCAGGGAAAGCATAGCACAGGCAAGACAATAGGTCTCTCATATTGTCACATCAGCTTAGAGGAAATAGCCTAGATACTGGGCTTGGGGCTTGGCTATGGTAAACCAAAACCCACACCAGAAACACACCTCCTCCAGCAAGGTTTGATCTCCCAGAGACCCTACAACTTTCTCAAATTGCTGCCAGCTATGAGGTAAGTATTCAGAACTCATGAGACTATGGGTGATATTTCATTCAAAATACCTAAGTAGACATTGTTTAAAATAGAAAGATCAATATGTAATTACTATTTAATAAATATATATTGCATATGCATCTACTAGTATAAAATTTCAGAAGAAAGAAAAGAATACAAAGTAGACTTAAGAAAAGGAAGAAGGGTGATAGAACAAGGGCACTATTTTACTTTTATTTGAATTTTCTAAATATATATGTATGCTATTTAATGTCATATATGTAGAGTTATTATAAGAAGGGGTTGGGGAGATGACTCTGTGGTTAAAGACATTTGCTTGAAAAGCCAGCTGTCCCAGGTTTGATTCCTCAATGCCCACATAGAGAAGTATACTAAAATGGTATATGCATCTGCAATGCATTTGCCATGACAAAAGACCTTGGTACAATCATACACATACACACACTAACATGCAAATAAATGAATATTTATTAAAAAAAAAAAATATATTCCCGTGCAGGTTAAAAAAGGAAAATACATATGTTCTTATACACACTTAGGCATTGCTAATGATTGAACCAAATGACTGAAGATGAAAATGAGGCAGAAGATTAAGGGAACTAAAGTGTCTGTATCCAGATGGGCAGACTATTTAATATTATCCTGTACATCATTTGGTCAAAATACTATGTTTTACCAATCAGGAAACTTGAGATTCAGAAAAATCAAGTGATTGATGGGAGTCAGATGTCTGGCAAGAGCAAAGCAAGAGAAGAGAAAGGCTTTTTTATCTACTAGTCAGTAGCCAACTGCTCTTCAGTGGTAGAAACCCAAACTTTTTCCATGGTGAGGTAGTAATTTCTTCCAAGGAAGACAGTGCCTGGCAAGTAGTTTATCCACTAAGCCATTTTCCGGAGTCAAAATTATTATCCTTTAAATGCAAATAAAGCTCATGAGATATGAATATTTGTCGTTTTGAACCAATCAAGTCTAATTATAAAACATATTTCCTAGTAATGTTCATAAAGTTTTGACCCAGCTTTCATCTCTCTCCCTCTCTCTCTGTCTCTCTCACTTTCTCTCTGTCTCTGTATACATATATGTATTTTATCAAATATTTTATCATATATATTATATATTTTTATTAAAATAAGTCTTTACTGACAAATTCTGAATAGATATGTGATATTGTTAATGACAAAATAAGAAAATCTGATTCTCTTTTGATTTAATGTGCCTAGGATCTAAGAAACTATTTTTTTAAATATATATATATATATATATATATATATATATATATATATATGTATATATAATTTTTAATTTTTTTAATTTTTATTGGCAACTTCTTTACTTGTAGACAATATCCCATAGTACTTCCCTCCCTCCCCCCACTTTCTCCTTTGAAACTTCACTCTCCCTCATATCCCCTTCCCCTCTCAATCAGTCTCTCTTTCAGTTTGATGTCAAGATCTTTTCCTCCAATTATGATGGTCTTGTATAGGTAGTGTCAGGCACTGTGAGGGCATGGATAGCCAGGCCATTTTGTGTCTGGAGGAGCATGTTGTAAGGAGTCCTACTCTTCCTTTGGCTCTTACATTCTTTCCTCCCCCTCTTTCACAATGGATCCTGAGCCTTGGAAGGTGGGTTTGAGATGTTTCAGTGCTGAGCACTCTTCTGTCCATTCTTCTCAGCACCATGGTGCCTTCTGGGTCATCCCAAGGTTGCCACCATCTGAAAAGAGAAGCTTATCTAAAAAAAGTGAGAGTAGCATTAATATATGGGCATGGACATTAAGAGAAGTGCTTACTGGGCAGTTTGGTGAGCAAAGTATATACATTTAGCAAGACACCAGCAAACATTACACCCCTAGGACTCATGACTACCCCTGTCGTAGGTTTTCAGTATCAGGGATGTATTCCCTTCCATGGAGTGGGCCTCCAGTCCAATTAGAGAGCAGTTGGTTTCCCCCATAACAGACATGCCATTATTGAACCCATTGGTTCACTTGGCCTGGCTGGTCAAATTTGAAGCTTGCAGTGTTCACTATTGAGTACCTTCACTGGTGTTTTCTTGCTCCCATTGAACTGCATGCAGTGTAGCTTTTTCCAACTTTCTGTCAGCTGGTCCACATGGATTTGCAGGAAAATGGATGGATCTGGAAAGGATTATATTTAGTGAGGTAACCCAGGCCCAGAAAGACAAATGTCACATGTTCTCTGTCATATGTGGCTCCTAGCAACAAATGATTGGACTTCTATGTGAGTAAAAATAAAACTCAGTAGCAGAAGCCAGTAAGTTAGAAAGGCAATACAAAGGGAATAGAAAGGGAGGGAGGGGGACTTAGTAGGATAGTATTATTGTATATATGTAAGTAGAAGAACAGATTAATGGGGGTGAAAAGGCCCAAGTAAGGTCAGGGGAAGAAATTAAGTAAAGGAATGGTGGAGGGAGTGCTAATCAGAATCTAAGAGGATATAAATAATCATATGGAAACCTATTTTTCTGGACAATGGAATACTCAGAAGCCATAGATTGTTACTAGAAAATTTTCAGTGCCAGGGATGGGATACCCTAAGGCCAGCCCAGGAGGGACCGTAGGGTCTCTGCCGAGTTGCGGGTGAGAAGCATGGAATAAAGACACAGACTCCGGGAGTTGGGTGAAAGTAGGCAGAGGGTGAGCTGCAGCAAACTTGTTTATTCAAAAAAGTGTAGGGGGCTTGGCTGGCCAATCATTGTATGGGATGGTCCCCTTTTTGTGACCAATGATAGCCTGTCTCTGGACAGATCATCTCATAGCAGGTTTCTCGGGAGCATGGGACTGTAGCTGTTGTCACGTCAGGCCTGCGCAGGATGCCATGTTCACAGAAGCCATTTCCTGGTTTCTTTTTCCATCCGGTCTGGCAAGGGCCAGACCTGCATTGTGCCATACAAGGGAGGTCACGGATACCCCCAAAACATTATAGGCCATTGCCGAGGCCCTTGGTTTCCCACCAGGAATAGATGGTAAGACCCTATTGCTGAAGACCCCACACTTGGGTGGCAAGTTCACTGAGAAATCATGCGGGAGCTGAGCTGAAAATCAGATTTTTTATTAAACACCATTTTTACCTAAAAATAGAAACACAAAAAACCTAGATGTCCCACAAAGAGAGTTAAAGCTTTGCTCATTTTCTTGATACAAAATTATCTTTTGTGACAGTATATACTTTTATTTTAATCCATATTAAAGAAAATTATGACAACACCTTTATCTCCTATTGTTCTTTACAAAGTACAATTTCTTTTATGAAAATTTACTTTTAAAACTAACAATTGCCAAAAAGACTGACAGACAGGAAAATATGTATGGCCTTTGCAAAGAATATCTTTATGAAAGTTTATTTGAATTTTGTTGTATGAGTTGTATGCCTATGCTGTGTATGTGTCTTCACAGGCCCAGTGTGAATGGTCTGTGCTCGAGGTCATTTTGTACAACATGCTGGCAAACCCAGAGGATAACTTTTTATTGCAACTGGGTCCTTATGGGAAATGAGGAGATCATAAATAATAGGTAGTCATTAAACACATAGTAGTAGCTAGGGGCATATAAAAAGAAAAATAACAAATATGACCTATGCCCACATTCTTACATAAATAAAATATTGTTCAAAAGACAAAGACATTAAAAGCTATGAAATACCAGGAAGGCTCAGTATTGGATACATGAAGTTTTTTTTATATTTCTTTCTATTGATATATACATCTGAGATTCCCTTATTAATTTCTCCTCATTTAACACTGAATATTTAAATTTGTTTCAGCAATTTTTTTTGTCGTCTGAGAAACAATGATGTAACAAGGAACACTGATCATGTATTTGAATTTTATTTTAAATAAGTAACTTTAAAATAATGTAAGTTATTCCATTTTCATGTAAGGGTGAACAAAAATAAAATCAGACAGTGATAACTGCATCTTTGCCCCTTGTAGAAACTGGAAATTAAATTATCTTTTTTCAACTTAATGATATAAAATCTTATTTTTAATTAAAGCATACCTCTTCCCTATTGATTTTAACATTAGAGAAAACATTAATCTCTCATGTATTCAATATGCTAAGATTCATTTACCATGCATGTTTAACTAAATACATCCTTCTAGGGTTTTTCAATAACCTGAGAAACATTCCAGTAATTCTGACGCATGCATTGATCAGATTGTGCCTTTAATTAAACTGTAGTATTATTATTGAACTATAGCCCAACCTAAAGTGTGTTAAGCCTAACCATGTCATCAATATTCAATTCATTTCTGAGGCATTGAAAATGCTTATTTCGTCACTGAATGTTAAAAGACCAAAGTGTGTGGTTCCCTTCCTGAAAGTTCATTTTGAGCTCTTAGTTCAGTGCTGTCCTGACCTTTAGAGCAGATTTCATGAATTCTGGGCACTGCCCCATGCTCAGCCTGTCTTGACAGATACTGGGCAAGTCATTCTTACTGGCTCTCTGCTCCATGTTTTTAAGACCCAGCAGTCACATCTCAGCTTAAAAAAAAAAAAAAAAATAGCAGCATGAACAACTGTGCTCAAAATTCTACACAATGACATCCAAGAAAAATTCACTTTTTGGGAAAATAACATAATTTACCACTGGTAAATCTTTGAGGGTATTGCTTAGCTATGTATATTTGTAAAATAGAGAAATATATGAATTAAATATTTTCAATTAATTGATATTATGATTAGATGTTTCAGGGTTCAGTTTATTGAAAAAATTCCCACATTTCTTGTTTTTAACTTGCACCCTTTTTAAAATATTTTTATTTTTACTTATTTATTTGAGAAAGAGATACAGAAACGGGCAGAGAGAGAGAGAGAGAGAGAGAGAGAGAGGGGGCACGCCAGGGCCTCCAGCCACTGCAAAGGAACTCCAGATGCATGTGCCCCTTGTGCATTTGGCTTAAGTGGGTCCTGGGGAATCGTGCCTCGAACCGGGGTCCTTAGACTTCACAGGCAAGCATTTAACCGCTAAGCCATCTCTCCAGCCCCAACTTGTACCTTTTTAATGTTTATATTCAGAAACACTAAATGTCTTTGCATTGACTTGCTTGTACATTTGTTTCTAATAAAGTTTAAAGTAGAAAGAAAACCTGCATGAATCTCTGGTTTAATAGAAACCCAAACTCATTTTACATATTCAATTTTCTTAATTTTCTTATACTAACAAATGAGATCAATGTAACTTAAAATTATTTGTATGTAATCAAGTATTGAAAAATTAACTGAATAATTAAACCTAATCAAATGTATTTTTATCAATGCTTATAAAATTGGAAGAGTGAGATGGAGCATCATTAAAATATTGGATTTATTTTCTTTACTGATGTGAGAAAAAATATCTTGTGTTAATTCATGCCAAATCTAATTATGCAGACTATTCAGAAGTGAACGTACATCTGGCATTATCATGCCCTGATTACATGCTGCTACACTGTGTGGAGACAGGCCATAATGTGTTTTAATGTGGCTCAATCAGAGATGGCTGGAAATTGAAGAAGTAGCATGCATCTGTCAGGAAGAAACAGCATCAATCGGTGATTCTGACAACCAGCCCTTGAAGAATTCATTCCTTGCTCTACGTCCTGTATTATATCTTCAATCCTCAATGTCTTCTTCTGAGGAGTGAATAACTGATGTCCAGATGATTTAGTTGCATGTACATAAAAAGAGATTTTGTATGTTTAGATCTGCTGAAATTATTGTCATAGGACACGTATATGAATAGAGGATGGCACACTAAACAACAAATAGAAGATCAATCCAAGGTATTTAGTTGAGACTATTTATTTATTATTGATTAATTATTTTTAAAACAATGTATCCTCAAGAAATGATAGTGAGCAAAGAACAAAAGGATCATTCTTTTTAAATATTTTATTATTTATTTATTTGTTTGAAAGAAAGTGGGGGCCCTCCAGCTGCTGTGCACAAATTCCAGATGCCTATGCCACTTTGTGCATCTGATTTATGTGGGTCCTGGGGAATCAAACCTGGGACCTTTGGCTTTGCAGGCAAGTGTCTTAACTGCTAAGCCATCTCTCCAGCCCAAAAGGATCATTATTTCAATTTTTACTTATTTATTATCAAGAAGAAAGTGAGACAGACAAACAAAGAGACAACAGAGAGAGAGAGGGGTTGGGTGCCATGACCTACTGTCACTACACATGAACTGAAGATGTATGCACCACTCTGTGCATCTGGCTTTATATCTGGATTTTTGTGAGTACTGAGGAATTAAACTCAGGCCCTTAGGCTTTGCAAGCAAGTGCCTAAACTACTGAGTCTTTCCTCCAGCTGTACAATTTATTTTACCTTGTAGTTTACTCCATTAAGTTAAAGTATTCATATATCCTAACTATTGTTTTAGTCTCTGAAATATTTAGTTAATATTTTCTTATTTAGTTTTACATCACTTTATGGATATATTTATCACTAATATATATTCTTTCAAATTTCTTCTACATTTCCATAATCTATGCAAGACTCATGTTCTCTCACATGTCCTCACACAATTTTTATGATATCATACTTCATGACACTTGAATGTCTATTGCTTCTTGGCATTTTGATTATGATTAAGTTAATATGAATGTGCCTATGTGACTCATTTAAGGCAATGGGTGTGAGGGGAAGGATCTATTTTCACTTGATTTCCAATCCCTATGTAAACTGAAGAAGATCACTGCTCTTGATTCTCAAGCAAGGGATTACTATGACACCTGTGTTCTGTCTCCCTACTTGCCACAAAATCTCACCATCACTTCTCTCTAAATGTTTCCATATGCCCTCAGTTCAACCCCATGCTCATGGATGCACCTTGGCATAGGGACCAACACCTCTACTGAGTTCTTTTAAAATATCCACTAGCTGCCACTAACACTGCCCTCCAAAATTGTCTCTTGTGACCCTAATGCTATCGTTCTTTTTAAAACCTTATGAAATTTTAAATAATGAAATAAAAAGTGTTTTTCTCCTTCTGTATTGAGCACAATGATAGAGGACCAGCTCCTCTCTAGAATAGTATGGTGGTATAGGACCAGCTCTCGTCTGCCCTGAGGTGTAATTTATACTCATGATTTATGAAATTGAAAATTCTGCAAATAATACAAAAAGAGGCAAACTATTAAAAGAAATATGAAGTGTATACATTTTACCTTAAATAAATACTATAAAATTGAATTTCTACTCTTTGATTGTGATCACATACTACATTAATGCAACTATCATATAGCATGAAAATTACAATCAATGAAAAGAAATAAATGGATTTGCAAATTCCAAATTAGAAAATATTTTATTTTCTAATGAGACTCTCCACTGCTGGCTTTCTCTGTGTGCTAATCTGCACTCCCTGAAAGAGTATAAAGACTTCAGATTTACATATGTATTTCCACCAAAGTAAACATGAACATGCACAATCTCACTTGTGATGTTCCTTACTCCTCCTTTTCCAAAACAAAAAGCTCTTTTTTCAAAAAGCAAATTCTTTTAAAAATCATTTATTGGAGCCGGGCTTGGTGGTGCACGCCTTTAATCATAGCACTCGGGAGGTAGAGGTAGGAGGATCCCCTTGAGTTCGAGGCCACCCTGAGACTACAGAGTGAATTTCAGGTCAGCCTCAGCTAGAGGGAGACCCTACCTCGAACCCCCCCCAAAAAAAAATCATTTATTGAGGCTGGAGAGATGCACTCAGTGGTTAAAGTTCTTGTCTGCAAAGCCTAAGGACCCAGGTTCAATTCTTTAGGACCCATGTAAAGCCATATAAACAGGTTGCACCTGGGTATGGAGTTCTTTGCAGTGGCTAGAGGTCCTGGTGTACCCATGCTCCCTCTCTTTCTCTCTCTTTCTCTCTCTTCTCTCTCTCTCTCTTTCTCTCTCTCAATCCCACTTAAATTAAATATTTAAAATAATTTTAAATATTTTTTATTTATGAGTGTGCACATGTGAGCACATGCATGCATGACAAGGCTCTTGCTACTGTATACAAACTCCAGATGCTTGCACTGCTTTTTTAGCATCCAGCTTATATGGGTGGTTTGGGTATTGAATCAAGACCAGCATGCCTTGCAAGCAAGCACCTTTAATAATCAATCCATCTTCCTAGGCACCAAAGCATAAAGCACTGATTTTCAGAATGTAAAAAGATTTTTCCCCAAGATTAAAACTATAAATTCGTTAAATATATTTTCTGACTGTACTTCATTGCAGGGGAAGAAACCTTTCAGTGCTCTAAGAAGGTCATTGAGATAATTGCATAGAGCAGGGTAAAGAAAAAACATCATTTTAATTACTTTCCTTGAGGATCACCATGAGATCGAGGCTACCCTGAGACAACCAAGTAAATTCCAGGTCAGCCTGGACTAGAGTGAGACCCTACCTCAGAAAAACCAAAAGGAAGAAGAAAAAGAGGAGGAGGATAGGAGGAAAAACAACAGATTAGTTGACATTTCAACTTCTTTTGTACAATAACTTTGTCATCAATGCTGCCTGAAATGTCTCTGATAGAGAAGTGTGTGTGTGTGTGTGTGTGTGTGGTGTATATGTATCTCAGAGGTTCAGATAAATAGTCTCAGCATGGTAGAAAGAAACTCCAGCTTCAGATATTCTATTGTGATTTTTATTCAGGCCTTTTGGCATCAAGGGCAGGAACTTAGTCCAAAACAATAGCCTTTTTAATTAGTACTTAACAGATTTTATTAAAAATGAAGATATCCTTTGTGAATTATAATAACACACCTATTTTTGAGAAGATACAGTGTCTGTGTTGTTGTAGATTGTTTTGGTAAGAAATAAAAACTAATGAATTTATCTGAAACATGCACATGCTTATGTTTCTCATTTTATTCATAGCATGCCTCATTAATCATGAATAGACTAGGGACACAGTGAATCTATTTTA
Source organism: Orientallactaga sibirica (assembly GCA_036365145.1). NCBI lineage: Eukaryota > Metazoa > Chordata > Mammalia > Rodentia > Dipodidae > Orientallactaga > Orientallactaga sibirica. The sequence goes on along the minus strand of JAEOAD010000043.1, from coordinate 4,324,549 downwards.
AAGGATGATCAGAGACCATGAAGCTGATAAGATCATGAGTCAAAGAAATTTTAATTTCTTTCTTCCTAAAATTAACCTTATTAAGCTAATTATAATAAAATACAAAGAGGAATACAAACAAGTATAATAAAACAAATGAATCATTAGGTCTTTTGTAGTATTTGTTATGTATTTGTCTGATAGCTGGTTGCATCCCAAAGCCTTTTTCCCCCTCCACAATAAGATCACTTTAAGCTGTATTACTAAAAGAATACATACTGTTTGGTAATCATAAAACTGCTTGAATCTTTTGTAGCTAAATGGCATTATTCCAGGAAAGCAGATAAAATTTAAGCTGATTGAAGTCATAAATATGTCAAGAATTGGTCTAAATCCATCACTAAATATCACACTACAACTTGAGATGCTCTACAAATATTGATAAAATATCAGCTTTAAAGTTCTGAAGACATATTAATAAGATAAAAAGATACTGCAAAACTTTAAACTAGACCTTCAAAAAAAAAAATTAGCAATGAAAGATCTGTATAAACCAGTAATTGCCTTGTACTTGAGATCATATCACATGAAGCATCAAATTTACTTTATAAATGTTTAATTAAAACATTCAGCTAGCCTTTGATTTATGAAAATTCTCTATAAGTGCAAATATTTAATGACATAAAATGTGCTGATATATATTAAAGTTTTAAAATGTTATTTTTTTCAAATTGATATCATTTTGGTTCACCATCTGATTTGAATTTGTTAATATTTCATTCCAATTTAACAAAGAATTATATATGTTTGGTTATTGTTTTTAAATGACATTTTTCTACATTTTTACTACAATTTTCAGAAAGAAAAAGAAAACTCATGACTGAATGTCTATAATGTCTATAAATAATAAGTTATCTCTAGTGTTTTAAGTGATATATTGTGTTCCACTTTGTATTTTTTTCATAAAATCCATGTTTCCAGTTTTCATTTTAAAGAGGTTTGAAATGTGTGAATCATAAATATTAATTAGCATATAGGAAATGTAATTTTCAGAACTCCACCAGACACAATTAGTTTCTTATGCCATATCAAAAGAGTGGTAGCCTGGAGTTTCTTCTCAAAGCCTGATCTCCCGTTTCGGTGGTCGTAATAGTCATATATTTCAACAATTAAATTGCCAAACTGCAACTGAATGCACCTGTGTGAGTGCAATAAACAGAACAATAAACAGAATAGAAAGTGAAAAGGAGTGAGAAAGGTTTATTTATCAGAGCAGGTATGGAGAGAGAATTCTCTGAGCATTGCCTCCCCAACATACATGAAAGCAACAAAAGACAGGAGGTTCTGAGCAGGGAAATGATATGTACATACAAACAAAGAAATACATGTCCTAACCAGCATATTCCTGAGCATGTCCAACTGAGGAAAATAGATCACATGTTTAAAATACACATAAAACTGGTCATAGTGGTTCATACTTGTATTCTCAGCAGATACATTCTTGGTGCTGGGACAGATAAGGAAAAAAAAGTCCCAACTAGAAGCAGCTGATTAAAGGAATGGGTATATTTAGTTACAGTTCCATGACACAGAGAGAGAATGATAAGACCAAACAGCCAGAAAGTATCATTTCCCCACAGCAGGAAAAATGTAGTCTAAGTACTGGGCTTGGGTCTGGGTTATATTACATTAAAGTCAGCCCCCAGTCACAAACCTCCAGCAAGCCTGTGCCTCCCAAAGAAGTAGAGCTCCGGTGAGTGTAGGGAGTTGGAATGGTGCAAGCCCACAGCCAAGTTATCTTGGGCATCTGAACCTCTTTAGTGTCTATTTATTACCTTAACGAAACTGTTGACATGCTGGAATATGGAATTTGGAATGATCTAAATCTGTTTTCCCAAGTCATGTTGACTCATATTTAGCTCCCAGAATAAACTATTTCTTATTTCCTTTGAGGTATGAACTGTTTTTTTTTTTTATATCAGTTTCTTTTTGTGCAAATGAGTTTGTAAATGTATGTGATACATATGTATTCTACAATGTAAGTTACCTTTGTGCCCAATGAAATATAGAAAATTTGAAGGAAATTTATTAGGAAGAAATTGAGAAAGTAATGAAAAAACTCTTGTAATATACTGTGCTTACAGGAACAATTTTTTTTTTTTTTTTTTAGAATGGAAAATCAGATTTATTCATGTTGACAAGAACTCGGGGGAATAACTCCCAAGTCTGAGCATCTAGTTCTGACATCCCAAGGTTTTTATATACCAGTATGACATCATCTTGAACTCTTTTTTTCTGTTCATTTTTTTTATTTGACAACTTCTATACTTACATACAAAAAACACATGATATTTCCCTCCCCTCTCCCCATTCCACTTTAGAACTCCAATGTCCATCATATCCCCTCCCTCTCTCCATTAGTCTCTCTTTTAATTTGATGTCATCATCTTTTTCTTCCATTTTGAGGGTCTTGCGAAGGCATTGCTAGGCACTGCAAGGTCATGGATATCGAGGTCAATTTCTGTCTGGGCAGTTGCATTGTAAGAGGTCATACCCTTCCTTTGGCTCTTCCATTCTATCCTCCCCCTCTTCCGCAATGGTCCCTGAGCCTTGGAGGGTGTGACAGAGGTGTTTCAGTGCTGGGAACTCCTCCATCCCTCCTTCTCAGCACTCTGTTGCCTTTTGGGTCATCCCAGTGGTCATTGCCATCTGAAAAGAGAAGCTTCTCTAACCAGAAGTGAGAGTAACATAAATATGTGAATATGAACATTAAGTGTAGTGCTTTCAGGGCAGCTTGGTGGGAATAATATATGAGAATGCATAAAAGAAGGACAGGGGAGGGTCAATCTAAATTCAAGATATTGTGAATAAGACTTATGTAAACCTACTTTTTTGAAGAATGGCACATCTAGAAGCTGTAGACTGTTACTAGAAAATTTTCAGTGCCTGGGATGGGATACCTTCCAGTGAGTTGTTGGCCAAGGAGGTCCCCGTAACCTCAAAAACATTAAAGGCTTTTGCCAAAGCGCTTGGTTTCCCTTGAGAAACAGATAGTAAGACCCCATTGCTGAAGACATCTCTTGTCTGAGAGGCAAGGTCACTGAGAAAGCAAGGTGGTGCTGAGTAGAAAACCTTCTCCCTGTAGACCAGCCAACTGAAAGTTGGAAAAAGCTGCACTGCATGCAGCCATATGGGACACAGAAGTCATCAGCAGTGAAAACAGTGGACACTGAATGTTCAAGTTTGGCCAGACAGGCCCAATGACTGAATGGGTGCAATAGTGGCATAAATACTCTTGGGGTAACCAACTGCTCCATACTTGGACTGAAGGCCCTCTCTATGGGAACGAATGCATGCCTGCTACTGAAAAACCTAAGCAAAAGTCTATGGCAGGTAAGGTCATGAGCCTTAGGGATATAAAGCCTTCTCTTGTCTGACTACAAGGAACAATTTGATTAAGAAAAATCAGATTATTACTATATGTTTTATACTACTGTTGAGAATTGAAAATAAGGAGGGAAACTGCAACAAATACATTTACTAATACTTTAAATGTGATGAGGGCAAGTTTCATGACTCAATATCAGTAATAAGGAATATGATATGAATAATTAGCATTATCAATGAAATTCCAAAAGATAAATATTTAAATAAGTTTAAGAAGTCCAGCAATACCCATAGTTAAATAACTCACATGCCTGTGGTCATTTAGAAATAACTACATTTGGTTGATTCATTATAATTATTTTAATTATGAAAGTAACTTTTACTTTTCACTGTGGCATATGATATTAACATGTATTTCTTGATTTATATTTTTCAAAAATGTAGAGCAAAAAACCTTAACATGATTTCTGATCTGTTAAAGGATCACCATTTATCTTTTTTTGTTTGTTTGTTTTTGTTTTTTTATTTTTCGGTTTTTCAAGGTAGGGTCTCACTCTAGCCCAGGCTGACCTGCAATTCACTATGTAGTCTCAGGGTGGCCTTGAACTCATGGCAATCCTCCTACCTCTGCCTCCCGAGTGCTGGGATTAAAGGCGTGCACCATCACGCCCGGCTCTTGTCTTCTTTTTCTAAGCTGTGTTTTTTCTAAGAAAGAGTAATATGATTGTAGCCTTTGGTTTAAATCCCTTTGGTTCAAAATCCATTGCTCCTGAAATGTACAAAGAAGAAAAGTGCATTTCAGCCATGAGTGTGTGTGTGTGTGTGTGTGTGTGTGTGTGTGTGTGTGTGTGTGTGCTTGTTCATGTGTGAAAGCCTGGGAACTCATGTGCCCAGGTCAGAGGACAACTCTATGTGTCAGTCCTTGCCCTCCTCCTTGTATGAGGCAGGACCTCTTGCTGTCCTATTCGCCAGGCTGGCTGGCCTGTTAGATGCTCTAGGACATGCTCCTGCCTTCAGCTACCTTCCTGCAAGGTGCTCTGGCCATACAAACTCTGGCACTACAGTGTCCAGCTCACATGGGATCTGAGATCCAAACTCAGAAAATCAAGCTCACAATTAAGCACTTTATTCACTGAGCCATATCCACCCAAGAAGACTGTCCTTTCAGAGGGTGGGACAGCCCCATTTTTACAAGTTTGAAAATGGATACAGAGGGCAAACAATGAGGAACTGTCCATAGATTCAGTCTTGTTTTTATTAAAGCTTGTTTTTATTAAAGCTTGTGCTTGGGTTTCAAAACTAAAACTAAAAATAAACCATACAAGTTTAAATGTGTGCTTTCAAATGCATTCATTATTTGAGGGGGTCAAATGATTTATTGAGCACCTATGAACTCTGACTGTAGAAGAGAACCATTAAAATAAAAATAAGTATGCTTACAGAGGATAAGAGTGAAAATAATATGCAGAGTATATTAGTAACACAAGCAACGATTGTCTCTGTGGAGAAGGATAAAATAGGGAATGGACACAGAGAGTGATGAAGGAAGGCAGTTCAAATTTGAAGTATGGTTCCCCACTGAATCCCTGAACAGAATACTACATGAGAGTAGAGGGCTGAAAAATATATAGAAAACATTAGATATTATTGAGATCATTTCAAACAAATCCTGAGGTATAAATGACACTGAGCCAACAATGAGCAGCAAGGCCAGTGTTGCTCAAGGATCCCATTCACAAGTCAGTGCAGCATGATGTCAGATAGTTAGCAGGGTCAGATGAAACACAGCCTTATAAGCAATCCTGTACAACTGTATGCTTACCATGAGTGAGCTGGGAAAGTGGAGAGTCACGGTTCAAAAGAGAGATGAGCATGTACTAACTACAGTGTATAATAATTATTGACTGTTGAGGAAACATTAAATGAACAAGGAACAAACTAGGAAGAAGTGTTGGAATGTATTGTACCAGAGTACAGGAGTAGATAGAGTAAAAACCTGTCAGAAGGGAAACCCTGGTCTTTGGTGAAAACTTACATGTGACACAAAAGAGTAATTATAGTGTTAACTTGTACTCCAGATACTACATACCTAAAAAAATGGTGTTGACATTACTTAAGTTAAATTAATAAAGATTCTGGATCATTATGTATTTTTCAGTTGTGGAAAATTAGAAATGAAACCATGACAATTTTAAGAGAAATGAAGAGTGAAATGGCAGTGAACTTTTGAGGTACTTATTAAAGATTCAAGTGGACATGTGAAATGAGAAATTGCATATATAATTCAAGTTCATATAAATTAAGCAAAGTACAGTGAACAGTGGCTGTCACTGTGGAAATTTTCATGAAGTAAATGTTATTGTAAGTTGTATGATATTCACCCCTCAGGAGGGAGAAGATAGAATGCCAACATGGGTTGGAAGGCCACTCCATGTTCCAACTTTAAGTAACAGGCACCTTCTCATTTCTGGGACAAAATACCCAACCAGAGCAACTTAAGAAAGGAAAGGGTTTATTTCCAGTTTACAGTTCTGAGGAGAAATTTCATTATACAGGGTGGAAGTAGAGAGTGGGTCACTAGCATTGGACATCCAAGCTAGACTATAATATCCCAAGCCTTACCACTAGTCTTATTCCTCTTCCAGTCAGGCCCCACATGAGGCTATGGGGAATATTTCTTATTCAAGCCATCAAAAAAAAAAAAAAAAAAAAAAGCAAGTACTTTATTGACTGAGCTATCTTCTCAGCTTTGAGAAATTTTATTTATACATATATACATGCATACATTCATACCTTTATATCTGCTGCTCCCTTGACAGCAGTACAACTAGGTTTGTAAAAGACACAGCAATGTTGCATGTTTTTTTTTTTTTTTTTTTTTTTTTTTTTTCCCCCTGGGAATTCTATTTCTATTCACCCATGACAGGGAAATGACAGCCCACAGACCCAGTTCCATTCACTCCCATCTTGGTGAATGAATGACTACTTTACAGCAATATGAATGACATTCACAAATGCCATATAGATGGAGTCCCCAGTTCTAGTCCACTTGCCACCTCCTACATATTCTAATTACCTTATAATACCACATGCAGATGGGGCAGGATCACATAAACTAGGGAAGACAAGGAATGGCTGAGGTCTCTGGTGATCCCCTATCCTTGATGGAAGGGAAGGTTACTAGAACCAATCTCATAAAGGTATAATGCTGGAGACCACATCCTCTCTGATTCAAAAAAGAAGTAATTACAGTAAAAGCAATACAGCAAAAAGTGATTCAAGGACAATTATGGAGAGGAGGACCGATGAAAATCAACTAAAATAAATTGCTTTTGGAAATACCAGAATGAATAATAGCTAAATCTCCAGTATGCCAACTATAGTGGCTTGAATTCAGGCATTTTTTTATGAAGGCTGAGCTTATAACTTGAGTATCCAGTGGCTGGAGTCCAGCTGGGGAAGAGGTATGTCACTGGTGTGTAAACTGCAGTTGGAGCTCTGTCTGTTCATGTTTGCTGCTGGTGGTGCTTATGACAGTTGTTCTCTCTGCTATGGGTCTGTGGAAGGAATCCAGCTTCTTCTGCCATTGAAGGTCCTTCCCCTGGGCTCTGTCATTCTGAAATACACACTTTTCTCCATAAGCTGCTTCTGGTCGGGTGTTTGTCCAGCAATGAGAAAGTAACTACAAAACCAACAAAAAAAGGACAAGGAAATAAAAAATAATAAAACAATGAAAAGAAAGGCTGTATCATCAAAGCACCTGGACATGCAACGGTGTTGAGGAATTATGTCCACTGTTGTGAAGAAAGCAAAGTACACAAGTCATATTGAAAAAAGGTACATGGAAGCAGAACGAGAGGGGAAAACAATATAATGCAAGCTTAAGTGTCTACAGTAGATGTTTGAGATGAAAGAACAGAGAGATTAGATGAAGAAAGTAAATAAGATATATAGACAGTAACATCAAAAATACAGTATACCAGAAAGTGATTTTGAAATACAGCAAATCTTGTTTTATAGTTTAAGACAAATAGTAATTAAAATAAGTAGTGAGCATTATGTTACAGTTATTTGATTTGACATCACCAAATGACACATTTTAAAAACAATTACCTTTCCTATCAGTGCCTTATTATGCTGAGGTAATGATGTCTAGAAAAGACTAATTTTAAGCAATCATTTCTTCAGATGCATTCCCTCGGAAGTTTTCTCAATGGGCTCATTTCTTATAAAATGCATTATCTGTGTAAAGTACAGTTTGAATCCTGTGGTACTGATGATAGAGGAGACCAGGTACAAATTTAAACAGAGTCAAACAAATCTAAACAGGAGGTTGCCCTCCTGTTTGTGGCCAAAACCTAAATTAATGTATTTGAATATGCTGCACAGTTGGTTTTCTTCTATAATAGTCGTTAGTCATAAATAGCTAGAAAGTAAAGTCTAAGAAACTGTGTTTTCTAGAATCCCAATATGAACCCAGGGGTCATCCCTTGAGTGAGCTATAAGAAAACGTTCCAGTTACGTGGGCCTTCTAGGTATTGGAGAAGAGCAGAGGAAACACCATTAGTCAGAGGTGAAGATACAACCAAGACAGAGATGGGCAAGCCCCACTGTAGCAGGCACTGAGCCACTCTGCTGAAACTGTTGCCCTGCTCCTTCTAGATGACCACCAGACATCAAGCAGGCTGCAGTAACAGCTTTGGGGAAGTGGTCCTCCATTATTTCCTTGAACAGGAAGCTGTGGGGTGAAGGACTAACGAGGGTTTCATCATGTTTCTTTTTTCAATAATTTATTTTTTATTCATATTATTCTGATTTTACATTCATTGTGTTGACTCCATTGTCCTCCTCCCTGTCTTCCCTCTTCCAAAGGGACCCTCATCAATGGGGAAGTGGGTCATACATTGTGGGGGTAGTCAAGAGTTATGGGGGATAAGCCAAGTCTCTGTGCATAATGCCCCAACTTGTGGCTCTAACATTCTTTCCACAACCTCTTCCGTGAATTTCCCTGAGCCACATTGGGGTCATTTTAGTTCTATTCAGTGATGAGGTTTTGGGAGACTCTGTGTCTCTGGATATCTGGCTTAGTAGGAGTTGGATGTTCTCCGTGTTTATCTCCTTCAGCTTTTTTCTGGTATCATGATCACCAAGAATGCTGTACTCTTGCCCTTCCCCACATTACTCTATGGTTTCAGCTGGGGCCCTGGTGAGGTATGATTGGCTGATCCTCCCTTCAGGTTCATTGTCCATCTGAAAAAGATAAGCAAATTCTCCAATGGAGAGAGAAGTTGGTCCCTCAGACATTCAAGTTAGATTTTTCCAGCTAACAATAGAATTATCCAAAGAAGAGACAATGATCCATCATTTTAAGATGAAAAGCAAGATGATAAGAAGAAAATACAGAAACTAAATAAAGGGAAAGGCTATTTTCATCTTGTAATCACCTCTCATTATTTCATGGAGTGTAAATCAGATTGATGTTATTCATAAATGAAAATATTTTCAGTTTCTGCCATAAGGAGTTATAATTCCATCAACTCAAATTTATCATCAAGTTAAGCTTTTTTGAAAATAGATTCTGAACATTTCCTGGTACGTCCTTGGCTACATGGAGTTCCAAACAATCTGCAAAATAATTGAAACTAATTTGCTTCGCATGGGGCTGGAGAAGCAGTCAAGCAAGACGACGATGAGCTTCTCTTGAAGTCAGAGTCACAGGGAGAGAAGTATTGGAAGATTTAAAAAAGGAAGATCAATAAGTATTACACATAAAGATGGATAGAGCATTAAAAGTTTTCCCATAACTTATCACCCACTAAATGGTCATTTCAGATGATTTCACACTAGAAACCTTCTAGATAGCTAACTGCCATGGAATAAGTAATTATGCTTCTTAAGTTATTCTAGCTCATGGTCTAATAGACCATTAAACGAACATTTATAAGTCAATTTAAATATTTTAAAGAATTTTAAGTCATCATTATATAATTATAACAGTGAAATCCAAAGCTCTTAAATCAGTAAATTTTAAACATGTATAAATCAATCTTATTTAATTATATTAAATTCAATATTCAAGTTAAATGTGAGACACTTGGAATTCTTTCCAATTAATATTTCATTCTCAAAAATTTCTTTTAATAGATTTTTTTACTTCCCAAACACAGAAGTGTGATTTCATGTAAAAATAATTACTTCATTTGATGAATATAAAAATTGGAAAATTATAAAGCAATATTATAATTGCCTTTTGGAAGGAAGGAAATGCTGGTCTAAGTTCTGTGTTTTTTTAGTTTTTCTTTTTTGTTTTGAAAATGATTCATGCTTTGTAGCCCAAAGTTGCTTTGAGCTCATGGTCCTTCAAGTTTTCTATTGCTGGGTTTATGGGATTAACACGTGATTGATAGGCAAGCAAGAATATGTCTGACTGGGCCTAAACTCATAAACACATAATACGTTGATTTTATCTTCCTCTCACTTTCTCTCTCTATTCTACAGCTGTTGACATTCAGACTATTTCAAACATTAAATGACCCCTTACAAAACTATATTGCCAAGCCTGGTTTATAATGAGATGCTAAATATACAAGAAAAGCAGAACTATGTTTCACAATAGCTATTTAATAATCCATAGATAATTGAAACATCTCACAGGGATCTACTTGAACAAGAGACAGACACAAGTTCTTCAATACCTACAGAAACTAATTTCAGCTTCTTGGTTTGATTGATTTTAAACCCACCATTTCTCCAACATCTTCTGAACTGTTCCCAGGGTATGGCTTTGCCTAACTGTTTGCAATGAATCTAGCTCCCTCCATCATGGGTGAGTTTATGGATTGAACCCTTTTCTGAAAATAACACAGCAAGCCTTTCCCGATTTCTAACCATTTGCACCTGACATGTAACCTTTTGCTGTTGCTGATAATGTCTCCTGCATAGGGGTCCTAGGGATTCCTGATTCCCCACTTCCTCTTTGTGCTGGTGTTCCACAGCAGGACAGTAAACTGTGTTGGAATCAATGCACAATGATTATTTCTGAAAGCCTACATGAGAGTTTATTAAGTAAGTGGTTCCTAACTAGAATAAGAAACAAGGTGACTTGTTGATAATCATGTTTATTCAATTAAATATATTAAACAGTCTTATTTATTCAAAATAGTTTGGAATATTTATTTGACACATTTGCAGAAAATAAAGTGTCTATTTTACACTGAAGGACATAAAGCAGCTAAAACAAAACATTACTCAGATAAAATATACTTCATACTTCTCATGCAAAATGATTATGACCCCATTCACAGTCTCAAAAAAGAATACATGGAAAGGACTGCTACAATCCTCTGTACTCCATAAATAATCACAGTTCATTACAAAGCTGATGGCTATCATCCAGTGTGTTTTTTCCTCTCAATTAAAGTATGCAGTGAAAAGTTTTTAATATGACAAAAAGTATTTTACCCATTTTCAGGCATGGTTCTTTGACACTATTACCACTAGAATTCCCACAACCTATGTGATTTACTATTATTTACTTATTTATTTAAGACAGAGAAAGGAAGAGAAATGAGAAAGAGAGAGAGAGAGAGAGAGAGGGAGAGAATGGGCATGCCAAGGCCTCTAACCATTGCCAACAAACTCCAGATGCATGCCTCATCTTGTGCATCTGGCTTGCATGGATCCTGGAAACTCAAACTTGGGTCCATAGGCTTTACAGGCAAGTTCCTTAAACACTAAGCTAGCTCTCCAGCCCATAATTTATTATTTTTTAAAAAGATTAAATTTGGAGAGCTGGAGAGATGCCTTAATGGTTAAAGCACTTGCCTAAGGACCCATGTTCAATCTCTCTGCAGATCCCACATCAACCAGATGTGAGACAATATAAATAAATATACTTTAAAAAATCTAGATGATTTCTTTTTTTTTTTTTCTTTTTCTTTTTTTTTTTTTTTTTTTTTTTTTTTGGTAGGGTCTCACTCTAGCTCAGGCTGACCTGAAACTCACTATGTTGTCTTAGGGTGGCCTCGAACTCACATCAATCCTCCTACCTCTGCCTCCCAGGTGCTGGTATTAAAGGCGTGTGCCACCACAATATATATATAGATAGATAGATAGATAGATAGATAGATAGATAGATAGATAGATATAGATATAGATATAGATAAATATATATATAGAGAGAGTCATGAAATTAATTAGCAATGTTACCAAGCAAAATATCCACTGGATCCTAGTAAGTAGCATGTTGAAATAACTGGGCATACTAATAGTATTAGTGATGGGTGAAAATGACCACCAAGGTAATAACATTTCCAAGAGTCAACAGCTGGCTGCTGAAGAATGTGTAGATAGAGTCATAATCATGACATTCATTTTTTAAGAGTGATAAAATGATTAAGAAGTTGAAATAAGAAGGAAGTCTACCACTGCATAATTTGACAAATACATGAGAGATAAAGCAGGAAGAGATATAATAAAGTAACTTAATTTTCCATGTGGACAATAAGCATGTTATCAGTAGTGACATAATTTTAGTATTTGGTGCACATAGACAATGAGTTTGTCTATCAGTCTAAAGCATGTGTGTGTGTGTGTGTGCATGCGCGCGCGCACGCGCGCATGCTCTCGCATGTGCGTGCAGGCATGCATGCACAGGCACACATGTACATGGATACTCACAACAGTTGTGATGCCAGAAATGATCAGATGGCAGTCCTCAGAGCTTTAGTGCATTAGAGCCAGTGTGTATCAGTTGATAAGGGAATTCTCAACTTCTTGTCCTAACAAATAAACAGAAATAAAAGATAGGATGGCATTGCTCTTAGTGATCCCATGGCAGATATTGGAGGCAAGCTGTGAGTATTGTGGAGAGTGAGGATTAGTAATATTGCCAACAGATCCTAATTCCTGCTGCAGGAAAGAAAGAAGAAAAGATAAAAATAAAATAGAACATGTATCCCCAAAGAAAACTGACATAATTCAGAAAGAAAAGCAAAAAAAAAAGATTTTAAAAGTATTCCTACTAGTGTGCTTGGACCATTTTCAAATTTTCTTGCATTTGAATAAGCATATAGTTAGGTGGTATGAAAATAGAAACAATTCACCAAACAGAATATCTTTGTTATTAGAAATATTTAGAGAATCTTAAAAGCTTAACTGGAAACATAATCTGGATGAGTGAAATTAAGTGAAAATATTGATTCTAAAATAAAAAGTCAAAATCAAGAAAAAATTCACAAAAATAGCATTTCAAGTGAAAATTCCAACTTCAGTGCTAGGCCAATCTGCTAGGTTAGACCTGTCTGTAGGATTAAGCCAAACTGTTGAGTTAGGCAAGGCCCCCTCACTTGACAGTGTCCTCACCGTGGTACAGAGTAGCTCATGTGAGAATTCCCAGCTTACTCTGCCAAGGATGGTGGTGAGGTGAGGGACTCTGTACACTCTGACTCATTGATTAGTACTTCACTGAAGAATGCTCATTCCTACCTTCCTTTCTCTCAATGGAAAAAAAAAAAAAAACCCTCTGTACATCCTATTTTTGTCTAGTTTACTCTCAGTAGTAATACAATCCTCACATCTTTGCTGATGCACTTGTTGACCGTCATCCTATTTAGGTGGAAGATGCTACATTTTAGGTAGGTCTGTACTCACTCCTGTCCAGCCTCTTGTATAGACTTTCTTCGTAAGTCAACAAAGGCTGCACTGTTACTTCCAGTTTGGCACGTTTCTCTCTTCGTCAGCTCTGGTCCAGCTCAGTTCACCGCAGAATGGGTAATTCAATGTGCAGCTTACACAGTGTTTGAAAAAGAGGATTTCCCCCATTTTTTTCCCAGAATGTTGGCTTCAGAGAGTTAAATAGCTGCCCAAGCATTTCCTGTAGCCTAAAAGGCTTCGGGGACCAAGTTCAAACCTCACTGTCAACGTAGCAACCATCTGCACGACTATTGGCAGTGAGAAAAGTCATCTGAACTCAGTTCTCTCCGTGGGCATTTTGTTTAGAATTTAGGCATTGTTAAATCATATCAATAATGTTGGTGATAGGTCTCTGTTGACAGTGTCTGTCATAGTCACATCACTGGGACAAAACATCCAACCAGAAGCAGCTTATAGGAGGAAAGGGTTTATTTTGGGTTTACAGTTTCCAGGAGTATTTTCTGCAGTGGTGAAGAAACCATGGCAACTGGCTCACATCTTCACACATCAGTGTCAGGACAGAAAAGCAGCAAGAGCAAGGTCAGCCCTGAATGCCTGGTAAAATTAACCCAAAGGCCTGCCTCCAGCAATACACCTCCTCTAACAAGGCTCCACTTCCCTAGGGTCCTACCAGCTAGGGACCCTAGGAAGGTTAATCACAAACCTTGAGTTTATGGAGGGCATCTTACACTGAAAACAGTACAGTGCATTTTATTCAAATAAGCTAAGCTGTGGGAGGCCAAACTTTTTCTTTCTGCCTACATCCCTTTAGCAGGAATGGCAATGGAAAAGCATTACTTTTACTGACATCTGGGCTGTCATTAGGCAACCCAGCTTCTCAGAACACTTCATGGATACCTTGAGAAGACTGCACTTCAGCTTTGAGGAATACTGTGACTGCAGCCATGACTCCTGCTGTAGCCACAGGGCTTCTTCTGATCTCTAGATTACATGCCTGACACAGAAGCTATTCATTCTCGCCTAGGCCTGCACTGGGCCACTTACCTCAGTGACCCAGTATGTTTGTGACTGGTGCCATGTGTAGGAAGCATGAGATTGGTCTAACCACAAGGTTAACAATGGGTCCTTATGTGAATCCTGCGATGGATGGATTTAGAAGCTGTGCTGTGATTCATGAAAATTTTAGTTCTGAATTTGCATGCCACATCTATGCCGCCTCAGTTTCTAGCTAAGAAACCATGTTATCCAGCTCACTTTATTGACTCAGGACAGGAAACACCCTCCTATATTGACTAGCACCTGGCATTAAATGATTAGCCTCTTCCTCAAAACCTCCTTCTGAATGCCCTTTACTTGAGAACTTCATCACAGAAACAGTGAACTAAGCAGCTCAAACCAAGAGGAGATGTCTTCAGTAGTGGTGGCAACACATCATGTCACTCTTAGGAGCAGCAGCAGTGGAAAAGTGACTAAAAATATCAAAGAGTAAATTGGGATAGAGGAAGCAGGAAAGAGATGTGGCAGAGATGACAATGGGTAGTATAGTATTTCATGAGTCAAAACAGTGAGAAGGCTTTGGCCCACCAGCTAGAAACCTTCCAGGAAGCTGACAAGACAAAATGATCAAGGCTTGGTTCTGATGTTTAAGACCTGAACCAAAAAGTGATGGTATAAGAGCCAAGAGTCCTGACACCATAGCTCAGGAGATAGCACAGGCAGTAATGTGCTCGGCTGGCAATCATGAGGGCCAGCATCTCCAGTACCGGTCTTAACATGCCTGGTGGTAGCATGTGCCTGTAATCGTAATGTTGGAGAAGCAGTGGAAACAGGAGAATCCCTGGGGCTCAATGGCCATCCAGTGTAGCCTAATTGGTGCACTCCAGGTCAATAAGAGAACTTGTGTCAAAAGACTTAATGTATACCTGAAAAATGCTCCCAAGTTGTACTCGGGCCTCCACACACATGTGCATGCAAACCTGTATATTCATATGTGACCACACATCAAATATGCCTGTGTATACACAGACATGCACGTGGTTATTATAGTTCATTATAATCTATGTTGCATTTCTCGTAGCATAGGGCACAGAATTTCTGAATTGTGACTCTAACAAATGCCATCTTTCATGTTTTTATGTGGAATTTGGAATTGGGATTGGTAAAGCATTGTGCTGGCACTCACCTGAAGAATTTGTCTGAATAAAAGCAATTGTGCTGGCACTTTAATCCCAGCACTTGGGAGGCAGAGGTAGGAGGATTGCCATTTGTCCACCCTGAATAAAAGTGAATTCCAGGACAGCCTGGGCTAGAGTAAGACCCTACCTTGAAAAAACCAAAAAGAAAAAAAAAAAAAAAGCTAATGTAAGTAGACATACAGAAAGATAGATGATAGGTGATAGATTGACAGATAGTAAAGAAAGAAAGGAAGGAAGGAAGGAAGGAAGGAAGGAAGGAAGGAAGGAAGGAAGGAAGGAAGGAAGGAAAGAAGGAAGGAAAGAGGGAAGGAAGGAAGACAAACAGGGTCATGGACAATTTTGGTGTACTCTAAAATTTACTTTTTCATCTGGAACATGTGGTAGGATAGTAATAACAACTCACAGGTGTCTGCAGTATGGGAAAGGATAAACTATCTGAAAGTCTCTGTATGTTTGTACTAAAATGTTAGCTAATTTAATTTAACTTAATTAGCTAGAGGTCATATTCTAATGTACTTGACATGTATATTATTTTTCATGCCCACTTAGACTTAGCAAAATTCACTCTCTAATCATAAGGTTATTATAAAAACTTATTTATAATTCAAAAGAGGCAAGTGTTAATCAGTCAAATTAAAAATGCCACAAATTAAGAAGTGCAACATGTTCCTTTTGGTCTAGGGATGCACAGACTGTGAGAACTCACGGTTAGGTACATGGTTGTAGTAATAATGTTCATTAAATCCATAGATTCCTCATGGCCCCATTTTTTTTCTGAGTGTGGTTTCCTGTCTGTGAAGACATGACAATAGTGTTTATTTGACTTAATTTATTTTCAATATAATCTGATAAGATATAATATAAATACTATATTATAATATATGATATACTATAGTATACTATAATATAAATCCAAGGTGTATGCCTTGCTTTGAAGATGAAATATTCCCACAGATTGATATGTTGCATGTTGGGTCCAAAGCAGAGGTCACTGTTGTGGGATATGATGTATATATTAAGAGGTGGGACCTAGCTAGAGAAAATAAGTTATGGTGGTGTGACTTTGATGGTTTTACTCCCCATAGTCACTTCTAAATATGGGATTCCTGTCAGCCATGAGGTGACTGGTTTTAGCCCCAGGCTCCCACCACCATGATGTTCACCCTCACAATGGGCCCATAATCACAGAGTCACGTGACTATGGACTGAAGCCTCTAAAGTCTTGAGTCACATTGAAACATTCCTCACTTATATTAAGCTTATAAGGCTTTTGATCACAACATAGTAAAGTCTGTCTAAACGACTAATGCAATGAATTTCATTAATAGCAATACAAAATGGCTAATATATCTTCTCTAGGAAATAATCTTCTAACTGCATCTTTCTTACTGACAGCTTGTGTGAAACATCTTAGTAAGGACACACTGAACTAACATTCTACAAATGATTAATATACATATTTTTATTTGAAAAGTAGAACAAATATGATATTTAGACAGATAGTATTAAAGAGCACATTTTCCCAGTGGAACTAAGCAAGTTCATTTTTCTCAACTCATTTTTTGGGGGCCACTGATAGTGAAAATGTGGTAAATTTATTCAACCTTGTTCACAGTCCTCATTGAATTCACTTAATTGTTCACTTGTTTTCATAAATATTTGTGCAATTTAAAACTGCATAACTCACTTCAGATTATGTGTTAAAACATTTGACTATGCAAAGAAATTGAAGTTGGCTTTAATAAAGGTTAATTCACAAATTTCACTTTTTTAACTTTCAGTTGTTCTCGATTTAATAAAAGGAATAAATTAGAAAACTCTCAGGTGATAACAAAAGAAAGCTATTTTTATGCCCTGTGGATTATGTGAACATTGCATATTGTTAAATTGTACCATAAAAGGAGGCGATATCTACCAGCTGCATCTATTAAAGGAAGGTTTTAATTTATATTAAAATACAGAACTGGGGCAAATAAGAATCTATCAATTAGTATCACCTGAAAACCTCTTTATAAGGAGTGTACCATCATTTCCAGCACATGTATTCTTAAAATTGGATGAAAAGAATACATTAGCACTTTCCATGGGTCCCTTAATAAAAAAGATTTTACTAGTGACAAATCATAGCAAGGAAAGAGGACAAAGTAGCATTTCTTCTTTTTAAGCCTGCTTTCTTTTTATAAGAAAAAAATGATATAAATGGGTTTTTCACTACTCACTCAGTTAGATAGAAGAATTAATGCAAGGATTAAAGCAATTTTCTTCTGAAAAATTGCTGAAGAAAGAAAGTTACGTAATCTCACCACAGACCCTGCAACTACAGATGATTTCCTGGCTTGGTCACAAGTTCAAAATGGGGACGTCTTTGGCTTTCTTTTCTCATAAGTAAGATGGGAAATGATAATAGTATCTATCTCCTACATGTCCTATAAAAAATAAGTCCTAAGCTTTCCATTAGCACACAGATTATTCTGAGTAAGGTCCATTGTGATGGTTGACAGCTACTCACTTGCCTGAAGTTCAAGGATTAACTAAGTGTTTCATTTTTCTTCTTTCAGATGTGACTGATTCTTTTATTTTTTTTTTCTCTTTTTTGGAGGTAGGGTCTCACTCTAGCCCAGGATAGCCTGAATTCACTCTGTTGTCTCAGGCTGGTCTTGGATTCACAGTGATTCTCCTATATCTGCCTCCTAAATGTTGGGATAATATCATGTGAATGATTCTTGCTGAAATTTCTGGAGCCACAGATGAATAAATTACACATCTTGTTTATAAGTAAAATTAAAACAAATTTTTTTTTAAAAATTATGTAATCCTCTCACCACCATCCTCTTTGCCTCTCTCACTCACTCCACTGAATACCCACATTTTAATCCTAGTATTGCCTCTTCTACACTGGCATCTATCTATTTATCTTTCTTTCCCCTTTCTTCTCTTTCTTTCTTTCTTTCTTTCTTTCTTTCTTTCTTTCTTTCTTTCTTTCTTTCTTTCTTTCAATTTTTCCCTCCTCCATTGGATTCTACAAAACTGTTGGTGAGCCCGATTTTATGTAGGTCTTATGCAGATAATTACAACCATTGTGAAATCATGAACATTGCCACTTCATGCCTAGGACACAGCATTGCATAGCGTTCTTCCCCATCCTTTCACTCTTACACTCTTTCTGTCACCTTTCCTGATGTAGTCCCTTAGTCACTGGAGAGTGAAGTTGAGAGGCTTCATTTTGACTAGTTTTGAGTCTCCCCAGCAATCATCACCATCTGGAAAGAGAGATTTGTCTACCAGAAAGTCTTGTTGGTGGTGGCCATGGTAAAGGAAGAGGGAGTATCTGGATTGATTGATTGCAGGCCAGGTGCCTATTGCCTTGAGTTTCTCTTAGCCAAACTGAAGCTTCTATATCAAAAAGACTGGTTTGCTTAGTGGTTGTTGAACTTGCCTAAAGACCCTGGTTCAATTCCCCAGTTACCCACATAGAGCCAGTTACACAAGATGGCAAATGTCACTGGAGTTCTCTCTATCAGCTTCTCTTTCTCTCTCTTAAATAAATTATTTTAAAAATCAAATATTCTAAACAATTTAAAAAGGACTGCTCAGATATTAAGTGTTTTTCATGAAAACATTTTCCTTAGAATGTCTTATTTGGACACAGACAAGTGGTTGATTCTGGTTTCCTTTGTGTATCCCAGTTTTCTTTAATCAAGGGTTTTCAGAGAATCTTCTACATTAATTTCTGCAGTGGTTGCTACACAAATCTACCATTCAGAGGTGTATAGTAGTTAGAACCCTCATAGAATGTATACCTTTCAGTTACTTATTTGTGTTTGTTTATTGGCTTTTCCAGGAAACAGAGTGGGTAAGATGATTGATTGGTTTTATTTTAAGATGAGGTCTGCAGAGTTCGTGGTGGGCTATAAACCACAATCCACCTGTCCTTTTTCCCCAGTGCTACAATTACATGTATTGCCACAGTGCACAACACTGTAAAACCACATGTAAAAAACACAACAAACATGAGTTTTTTTGATTTATTTTTTGTTCAAATTTGCTATGACAATATTTTGATCTATGGTAGTTTATATATACTTTTTCTTTTTGTACAAAAAATGAACACAATCTCCAAACAAAATACCACCAAATGTGGGCTAGAAGAGGGCCTACACATATAAAATTTCCTCCAAGATATCTATGGTCATCACATCTATCTAGTACTAACTTCTCTCTCCATTGGAGAATTTGCTTATCTCTTTCAGATGGAAAATGAACCTGAAGGGAGGATCTGCCAATCACACCTCACCAGGACCCCAGCTGAAACCATAGAGTAATGCGGGAGAAGGGCAAGTATACTGATAATTTTTATTCCAAGAAATTCATGTTGTTATCATTTACTTTATTTAATATGAAATATTTTATTTGTGGGCTGGAGAGATGGCTTAGTGGTTAAGGAACATGCCTTTGAAGTCTAAGGACCCCTTTTCGATTCTCCAGGTCCTACCTAAGCCAGATATACCTGGTGGCACATGCATCTGGAGTTTGTTTGCAGTGGCCAGAGGCCCTGGCATGCCCATTCTACTCTTTCTCTACCTCTCTCTGTCTCTAATAAATAAATAAATAAATATAATATTTAACAAAAATATTTTATTTTATTTATTTATTTTAGTATTTACTATTGTCAATGAGGTGGCATAGATATTACTTATAAAGTGAACAGAGTCTATGAGTTTTAGGAATTCTTTGTGGTTTAAATTTTCCTTTGACAATATTTTCTAAGCTTGAAAGTAAAGCAATATTATAAATTAACTTGGGTAGAAAATACATTTTAAATAAATATGTACAATTAATTTGATTAGCTCCCCTTTCTAGGAACATGACAACTTTTGGATTCATTTTTACTTATTTTCTATTATTTTCTAACCTTTCAAAAGGTTGCAAATTAAATTCTATTCATATTCTGTTTAGGTGAAGCTTACTTTCATTCCTGGGTACACCCTCACCAGGTGGATGCTATTCTGTACTGTGCCATGCAGAAGATATCACAGAAGGTACATCATGCCACCTTGCAAGGACCCTCATCATTCTTTCTAAGAACCTCATTGTATCACATTGCACTGCATTACAGAACACAGTCCTTCAGTTCCTGATCAGAGAAGAGTGAGCTCTTTCATTGGTCATTCATAAGAACTGTAGGAAATGCAACTCATCTATATCTATCAATATAACTTCATGATGGACTTATAAAAGTTGCTTTGAAGTATTGATTCAGTGTAACTTTTTTTATGTCATCCATCAACACTTCCATCATACTGTCTGTAACCGCACCAGTAACATATGGGAGTGCTTTTCTCCCAAAATCTCATTAACAAAATATTTAGTCAGAATTTCAGAAATTTAATTTTTCTTTTATTATAATTAACGGTGAGTATACATTTAAGTTTCTTTCATTTTCTGTTAATGCCTGCTTTATGTCATTTCTATCCTATATTTTTAAGTTGATACAATGTCCCTTGATATTACAGAAAAGGTCATCAGCTATCATATGAATGAGAAATGTTACCTGTGTTACCATTTGGTTTGAAACATTTTTCCCCTTAGTATTTACTCATTATAGACTTAACATGAAATTCTTTCTACTTTCATGTAGTGTTCTGTTTACATTAAGTTTCTTACCAATTTGGAATTTGTCTGGATGTGAGAAAATGAAAGAATCCAATTGATCTCTTCCAAATAGCTGTGTAATTTTCATAACACCACTTAAGGTAAATTCTTTTAAAAAGTATCTGAAGCAAGGATTATGTTTATATTGGCTTAAATTAAGGAAATATGTTTTTCATTTATGGTCTCCCTTAAGTGAGAGATTATAAATACACAGGTGATAAATATGATTTTGCAGAAATCCTTATAAATTCTACAAAGAAATCTACATTTCAGGAAAATTGATAGACTTGTAAAAATGTAGAGAATAATTTTCATAAAATAACAAGTTGGTGATTCTTTATTTATGTCTCATCATTTTACATGACTTCTACTTTTTATTGATTATAATAATAAATATTAGCATGAGGTATTTTGGAAATAAACAGATATTTCAGAGCTTTAGAATTATATACAATACAAGTACTAGATATTCTAAAATGTTTTATTTATTTATTTGAGAGAAGGACAGAGAGAGAGGGAGAAAGCCTTAGGCAAATAGAGAGAGAATGGACATGCCAGTTTCTCTTAGCCACTGCAAATGAACTCCTGAAGCATAACCACCTAGTTTATTTGCCTTTAGGTGTGTTCTGGTGGATTGAACCTGGGTCATTTGGCTTTGCCAGCAAGTGCTTTAACCACTAATTCATCTCGCCAGCCTAGCATTAGCTATTCTATTGACATCAGAAAGTATTTTTATAGACACAATAGTGAGTAGAATGTCTATATGACATGATGTTTCAGAAGGTATTATTTAATGTAGACTTTACTGTACACACTCAAGGCTATTAAAAGTTATAAATTGTTTTTTTGAGATATATGAAAACCTACAATTACCAATAATGGAAAAATAATATTCTTTTCTGTTCATATCTCAAAAATATTTACCTTTGATATAGCAATTATTCCTCCCATCAATGAAGAATCAGTGTTCCTGAAAATTATAATATAGTAATTGCATAAAAACCAGAAATACAAACATAATTTATAATTTAAATTAAGAAGTTATTTCTATACATTAATATTACTATAGTTGTTATGGTTTATTTGTGTTTTATCTTCCAGGGGCCATGTGGAAGTTTGTCCCCTATGTAATATCATTAAAAAGTAGTGAGAACTTGGACCAGGGATGGTGGTACATTCCTGTGATCCCAGAACTCTGAAGGTTAAAATAGAAGGATCACTATGAGTTTGAGGCCAGACTGGGCTACAGAGTGAGTTCCAGGTCATTTTGAGCTAGATTGAGACTTTGGCTCAACAAAACAAAACGTTAGTGACAACTTTAAGTGGGTAGGAAGTAAGTCTGTCTTTTGAGATGTTGCCCTAATCAGGAATGGCCTTAGTTCTTGTGAAATCCTTGAATGTGCAGGTATTTTATAACTTGGACCTTAATGCCCACAAAAGGCCAATGTGTCAAGAACCTGTTTCTAGAACATTGCACATGGTTTGGAGGTGGCAGAGCGATTAGGGTTGGGCCTGGTGGAAGAAGTCAGGTCATTAGGGATGCCACTGGAGAGAAAATTGATACGTTAGCTGCTCCTCTTCCAGTCTTTGCTCCCATACACCATGAGATGAGCTTGTGCTAGCATATATTCCCATCACAATGTCATTTTCAGCAAGGATCAAAGTGATATGTCCGAGTGAGCATGGTCATGGTCCAAAGCCTGTAAAACTGTGACCCAAAATAAACCTATGCTCTCCCAAGTTATTTGAGGCATTTTGTTACAGTAATGAAAAGCTGGCTAGCACAAAGCCTGACATTCCCTTGCATTTTGGCTTCCGGTTTGCCAAATGCTCTTTTCTTTTCTCATGTATCCTTGCCATGTTTTCACTCATCACAATGGGATATAGATAGAGTGTGCCTTGCAAGAGCAAATGCCATGATGTTTGAACACTCATCTTCTGAAACGATGAACTAAATCAATCTATTTTCAAAACAACTTACCCCAGACCAATTATAGAGACAGAAAACAGAGTGAGCCAGTGATCTTCTAAAGTGCAGGAAGATGGGGTTGTTGGCCATTGCCTCTATGACCCAAGCCCTCAGGAGGACTGCAGTGAGTTCGAAGTTACTAGTGTGAGATGCTGTCTTAAAATAAAAACAAAAAATCACCTGGGCATGGTGTCACATGTCTTTAATCCCAGCACTCGGGAGGCATAGCAGGATCTCTGAGAGATTGAGGCCACCCGGAGACTACGTAGTGAATTCCAGGTCAGCCTGAGCTAGAGTGAGTCCCTACCTTGAAAACAAAAAAAAAAAAAAAAAAAAAAAAGAAAGAAAAAAAAAATCGAACTTTGCAGGCATGTGAAACCAGAAAACATTACTCCTAAAGTGTCTTAAGCTTAAGCTTACTGGAACAATCAAAGCTGAGTTAATTTTACAATCTGATCTTTTTAAAATGTTTTTACAGTTTGTGGACCTACTCTTCCAAGTTATTATTATTATTATTATTATTATTATTATTAGGAGAGAGACACAAAGAGAGACAGAGAGAGAGAGAGAGAGAGAGCTGCTGAGAACGAAATCCAGATGCATGTGCCCCCTTGTGGTTAAGTGTGGCATTGCGCCCTTGCGTCACTTTGCATCTGGCTAAAAGTGGGACCTGGAGATTGGAACCACTGGAGATTGGAACCAGCGTTCTTAGGCTTAGGAGGCAGGCGCCTTAACCCCTAAGCCATCTCTCCAGCCCCCAAGTTACTATTTTGATGTAAACTTTTAGTGGCTATTTCACCCATATTCTGTTTACTTTATTGATTACTCCATAACAGCACCCTTTTCTATCTTGGGCAGCCATTCTTTCCAACTCTATGGCCTAGACTACATTAGTAAATTACCTTTTGATTATCTACAGATGAAACACATAACTCCAGTCTATGCAAATTATTTTATGTATTTAAAGGTTACTTTCCTAATAGAGGGTGTTTGAGATGAGAAAGCATAACAAACTGTAAAGCAAATACATACTATATTAAGCTTAAATTTCATGATGTTGGAACCCCTGGAGCCATGGCCAGTAAGGTCCCACCCTAGCCTGCCTGAGGCCCATGCTCCATCGCCAGCCAGGTCCCACTCCCTAGTTGGCCTGAACCCCCCCCAGCTGGCCTGAGCCCCACTGCCATCGCCATCGCCATCAAGGTCGGGTCCAGCCCTAGCCTGCCTGAGACCCGCTAGGGTGATTGTGGACCCCCCCACCACCGCTGATCAGTGAGAAGGCCAGTATGCCAGGGTTCTTGCCCTAGCCTTCCTTAGCCCAGCTGGCCATTGTGGATCCAGCGCAGTTCCACTCTCCACACACACCCCCCATCTCTAATCAGTGACCCAGGGCAGAAGGTCAGGGTTCCTGGCCTAGTCTCCTGAGCACCATGGGCAATGTGGCTCCAGTCACCACCTCCCCTCCCACCTCAATCAGGGACCCAGGGCAGCAGGGCAGGGTTCCCGCCCTAGCCTTCCTTAGTCGAGCACTGGCAATTGGGGGGTCCCAGTCACCACTCCCCTCCTGTTGCCACTCCCTCTCTCACCACAGATCAGGAATCCAGAGCAGTAGGCCTCTCCAATATCAAGGTCCTTCCAATAGTGGGATACAAGAAGGCCTATGCTTAAATTCTCTCTAAAACAATAATTGTTATCTATATATCTTGTGCTGACCTCAAACTCCATTGGAGAATTTGCTTCTCTTTTACAGATGGACTAGGACATGAGGAGAGAATCAGTGCATTGCACCTCACCAGGGCACCAGATGAAGCCACAGAATAATTGGGGAAGTGAGCAAGAGTGCTGCTTTCTCCAGGAACCTGATATCAGCACAGGGGTAAAGGAGATAGACACAGAGAACACTCAACTCCTACCAAACCATATATTCAGAGACAAAAGACTCCCATGACCTTGCCACTGAAATAGACCTAAAACAAACACAACATGGCTCAGGGAAATTTCTTGGAAAAGGGGGCAGAAAGATTGTTAGAGCCATAAGTTGGGTCATTATGCACAGAGACACTGCCTCACCCCCATAACTGATGGCTATCCCCACAATGCAAGACCCAAATTCCCCTAGGGGGAGGCCAGGGATAAGGCTAATGATGGCACCACCATGGCTGTATACACATTATATAGATAGATAACTAATAAAAAAAATCATGATGTTGGAGGATATTAATATTATGAATCTCTTTTTCTATTAATTTTAATTGTATATAATTAAAGTTATAAAATCAGACACAAAATCTATGGCTATATAAGGAATATTAATTGTCTTATTGGTGTACTGAAGTAAATAATTTAACTGCAGATTAATTTAAAATGCAGTTGGAACAAATGTCTTTTTAAAATGTATAAAATGGGTTTTAAAAGCATTTCAATAAAATGAGTGGTATATTGTTTTATTGAGTTACCCCTTGATTAATAACTTTATGATTCCTTGAACTGCATTCTGTATATCAAATGCAGCAATTGTTTTGGTTTTTCTCAATACATTTTGACATATTTAATAATTGAAGGTTATAGAAGAAAACATGCCAATCATCTTGAAATAAAGCTGAGCAGATGGCCTTTGAGGATTTTTCTCATAACTATAGATATGTTGGAGAATAAAAATGAGAAGTTTTATGTTCTGCTATTTATAAACTGTTTATAATAGTAGTTTGCCACTATTGAATGTATGTTTCTTCATTTTCTCCCAAAATTTGTTATTAAACCCAAAGGAATTATTATATACCCTAAATGATCCAAACTGAAGTTAACTTGAATAAATTACAGGAAACTTTGAAATTAGATATCATGTCTGATTGCTTCCATAATATTTAGGAGCCAAGCGTGGTGGTATATGCCTTTAATCTTAGCACTTGTCAGGCAGAGTAGGATTATCACCATGAGTTCGAGGCCACCCTAAGAATACATAGTGAATTCCAGGTCAGACTGAGCTAGAGTGAGATCCTACCTTGAAAAACCAAGATAGTAAGAATAATAACAATTATAATATTCAGGGAAGAAATGCTTGAACTATTTAGTTTTTAAAATTAAATGAAATATAACAAAACAATTAAATGTCTGGCTTCTTTGATTGTTTATATTTCACAGATTTCTCTTTTGTACTCAGAATCCAATATATGTAGGATCCACTTTATGTTTTTTTTTTATAATTTCTTAATTAATTTATTAGAGACAGAGGAAGAGAGAGAGAAAATGGACATGTCAGGGCCTCTAGCCACTGCAAACGAACTCCAGATGCATGCACCATGATGTGCATCTGGCTAACATGGGACCTGGAGAATCGAACCTGGGTCCTTAGGCTTTGCAGGCATGCGCCTTAACAGCTAAGCCATCTCTCCAGCCTTGTTTTTGGTTTTTAACTTTGTTTTAGTGTTTACTTTTTATTTGCAAAAAGACAGAAAGAGAGAGTGGGAGAAAATGGGCATGCCAGGGCTTCTTGCCACTGTAAATGTACTCCAGACACTCATACTACTTTGTGTATCTGACTTTACTTATATACTGCAGAATTGAACTCGGGACAATGGGCCTTGCAAAAAATTGCCTTTAACTACTGAGCCATCTCTCTAGCCCAGGATTTACATTTCAAAGTGTAAATCTGTACTTATTACAAATCTCATGACCAACAATTTTGCTAGAAATTACTTATTTGCATTTGTGCCTAAATAAGTTCACTGAAAATTTCACATTCATTGGTGTGTTATACCATACTTAAAATTGTTCAGTAATCTAAAAATATTTGAGTAGAATAGTCATATGATATGCATGCAATGCATACATATTCATAGAGTGCAGGAAACAATACAGTAAGAATGTGTGGGCAACTCTGTGATATTCTGAGAGCTCTTTATTTTCACACCATTTAAAACAGTTCTCAGTAAATTTATGCATCCATGGATACAATGCTGATTCTTTCAAAACAATGAGATGATCAAATCCATTGTGATCATGCCTTTACCTATTTATATTTCTTTAACTTTGATGGGAATCAGTAACTTCCAGTACTACATGACTTAGAAATCTGGGGAAATAGAAGACATGTCCAAAAGCCATTTGATCACTTTGAGTGCTGAAGTCTTCCTGTCATAGTCCCTAGGTAACTTCAAATGAAAATAAGATTCAGGGTCAGTTTTGATTGTGGAAAGAGGCTGCAAAGTAGTAATATAAATTGTGGGTTTTGAGTCCCCAAGGCACTTCATTCTAATCCTCTTGAAATGTGTTAAAGTTTTTAGAGATGAGTATAATTGTGAAACTCCTATTTTATTTTGTATTTATCCTTCTCGTTCCCTGTCTCTTTCTACCAATAACAACCTCAAGAGGACAGGTACTAAATCACCTGGAAGGGGTTTGTGGGGTCTCCAGGGACAATTGGATTCATGGTCCAAAGGGTTCTAATCACCTTGACAATGAGCAGTCTGCCCTTAACTGGGAGGATTTGTTACAGAGGCGCTCCTGAGAAATTGCGTTCCTGCCTGGAATAATTACAAAAGAGTCACTGAAATTTCTATAACTGAAAAGATAGAGAAACTCAAGGCACATATTTTAACATAAACATGGTCAGTAGGTGAAGATTTGTACTGGTGCACTACAAATTACTAAATACAAATATTAAATTTTCACTTAAATTGAGAGTTGTGTAGGAAGGTCAATCAATTCAAATAGGAATCATAAAATATAAATGAATATTGAAAATGAGAACACATGGTTTTATTTACACAGCAAGCTTCTCAACATTGCCTAGTGAAGAGAAGGTAAAAAAAAAAAAAAATCAAGGTCCCACTCCATGCTAGTAACTGTTCTTTGTATTTCATTTGCTTGTGTTGATAGATTACTAGCAATCATTAAGAGATTACTATCTATGTATTATGCATATGAGAAATATCAAGTTTTTCAGCTAGAATATACAAGTTCACATAACTTTATTATACCTCATATATCTCTTTGCTACATATATAATAACTGAAGATAATATGGCAACATTTTATCTTTATCTCTATATGCAAATAGTTGCAGGTAAAATACCAAAACATTAATAATAAAGTGTTTATGATATGAAGAGAAATTGGGCTTTGAATTTATTAAAAGGTTCTTTATAGAAAACTCCCTCTTAGAACTGAGTGGACAATTTTCATTTAGATAATGTATAAAAATATTCATGCCTTCTAAAATATTAAAGTAACAAGGTCTCTGTCAAATGCATGTGACAAATTCAGGCTTCGTTTCTGTGTTGGTGACAGTATAATTTGCCATTATACAAATATATCCATGTGTTAATATAGCTAGCTTTTCCATTACTCTACATTATTTTAGTCAAAAATGATATATTAAGCATGTGGGATTTTTATTGCATAGGTGAAGGTTCCAATCACCCCTGCAGCTGTCATATTTAACACAGCATATGAGAAGTAGGAGAGATGTACAAGTGTCAAGGAAACAAACATCCTTTCAAGCACCAAGATTCCATTGACAGATGGCTTGATAGCTTATTTTTTATGTTCTATGAATTCTCATATTCACCATAGTAAATGCATTTTAATAACATCTCAAATGCCAAATTAATGTGTTGGAGTAATCAAAAGATGGAAAAGGAGGTTTACAGAAACTTAAATATTTTCTCAGCCACACTGACATCCCACTGTATGATATTCATTTGTGTTAGATAGTGTAAACATGTTTTCTAGTTCTAGAGTGCAAACATGGAATTTATTACACATATCTTATCATTCTTTTAAAAATTAATATTAGCAACCTATGTATAAAAGTTTTTTTTTTTTTTTTTTTTTTTTTTTTTTTTTTTTTTAATAAATAATTATATGTTCTATAATGGAAAAAAAAAAAAAAAAAAAAAAAAAAAAAGTTTAAGGAGTCCATGATGGCTAAGGCTGTGTTTCAACATGTTTAAACACAGGTTGCTCAGTTATTTAGACAAACAGTTTTGAAGACCTGAATAGACTGAAAAGGCTGACCCTTTCCCTAGTAAATCAGAATGCATTTATTCATTTAATTTCTTTATTTATTAGAGAGATAGAGAGGGGTAGAGATGAGAATGGGCATGTCAGCCTCTCTAGCCACTGCAAACCAAATCCAGATGTATGTTGCATCTTGTGTATTTCCCTTTACATGGTGTAATAGACAGCTTCAGGTTCCCTGAGATGAACTTCGAGACCAGGCAGTCTTACTTTATTGAAACTTACAGATCCAGGAGGAGTTCCATAATGGCAGAAAAAGCTGGCCTGCTTTCACAGGACCAAAAACAGAGCAAAGCCAAAAGCCAAAAGCCAAAAGCCACACAGCACAGCACACCTCAGGAACTCAAGAGAGGCACACTTTGCATATCTTTCTATTAAAATCTCAAACCCACCACCACACCTTAAGATCTTCCCAGTGACATTGCCTCCAGCTAGGTGGCTGCAGATGCAAACTACAAACTAATAAAACACTGAATATATTAGGGGCCATGTATTCAAACTACCACACATGGATACTGGGGAATCAAACCTGGTTCTTTCGGCTTTGCAGGCAAGTACCTTAACCACTAAGCCATCCCTCAAGCCCATAAATCATAATTTTTCAGTATAAGTGTCTTTCAAACTGTCTTCAGACACTAAGAGAAACGTTGATTCTTATTGGGTCTCAAGCCTTCTGGTCTTCAGATCAAAGCTGAACCTATGGTCTTCTTGGGTCTCTAGTTTGCCCATTTACCCTGCAGATTGTGGGACTGTCAATTTTAAAACTATGAAGGGAATCCTTTACCATAGTTAAGATAGATAGACAAATGACTGATAGATAGATGTTGTTTCAATTGTTTCTGTTTCTATGACACACTTAATTAAGAAATAATCTAAAATTGTACAACTTGATGTGATGCCTAATATCATAATTACATGGACAGTGAATTAATAAAATATATTGGCAAGACCATTAAGAGCACCATTTAGTTCTTAGAAGTTTTATTTGGATTTGTATGTCACATTTGTATCAATGTTAAATTTATTGTTTTATGACAGTACAGTTAAGGAAAATATATCTTAAATTATTTAAAAGTAAAATGTCATTATGTCAAAAACTTTATGTATATAATGATCATAAGCATAGTACAGTCAGATATTATTCTGATATTATACTACATTCCTCTTTTTTTAATCTTTTTTTTCTCTTCAAAATGTGGAACTATAGTAATGGAAACCAACTGTAACTATTTGATTTAGCTTCATTTACTCAGCATGAATGCCAAACTCTCTAGGGGGGACTATGACTACTGTATTTATCCAACAAAGTATATAATACTAAAGTAAGGATCATTTCCCACTAATCATGGTGGTGAAGTCTCCTGCTGGAATGGTCTTATTTTATCTAATCCACCCCTCAGAATTATATGTGCACCTTCAGTGATTAATATTTTGTATGTACCAGCTACTTCCACTTACCATAACTGCAGCTATGGACTGAAGGTTCCCTTGGTTACTGTGAAGTACTAGTGATCCTGAACTGACACCTGGAGAAAGATAAGCTTTGAAGGGTAAATCTGCTAGCTTCCCTTGCCTGTGGGTGTGACAATTCTGAGGTGTGATTTGCATTGTCATTAAAGGATCCAGTCAGAGATAAGCTACTTTACCCAGAGCATAGCTTGCTATTCATTTCTCTGCTTTCCTCCCTGCCCTACTTCCCTAAAACTCTCTTACTGTACTTTCTGAAATCCCTCCCCAAATAAATTATTTCACTCAGATTGTTGTCTTGGGGTTGGGATAGAAAATGAGTCTTGATGGGCTAGAGAGATGGCTTAGTGGTTAAGGCATTCGACCGCAAAGCCAAAGGATCAGGTTGGACTCACCAGGACCCAGTAAGCCAGATGCACAAGGGGGTGCACACATCTGGAGTTCATTGTAATGGTTTGATGTCCTGGTGTGCCCATTCTCTCTGTCTCTCCTCTCTCTCTCTCTCTCTCTCTCTCTCTTTCACTCTCTCCCTCTCCTTTCTTTTTCTACCTCTTTCTGTCTCTCAAAAATAAATAAATAAATAAAATATAAAAATGTTAAGAGAGGAAATGAGTCTTGAGTTGATAGAAGTAAAGAGTTCCAAGGATATGTTTCCTTCTCCTCTGAGAAACTAGGGGAAGAAGGTGAAATGACACCCAGGTCTCCTGTAGGGAACCTCATGTCTAAACATGCACGTGAGATTTCTCCTGTCTAGGCAGACCTTGAGAAACAATTCCAGGAAATAAAATATTTTTCTTTTTGATATTCTATTTATTTATATTAGAGAGTGAGAAAGAGAGAGAGAGACACAGAGTGACTATGGGTGCAACAGCTCCTCCTAGCAATGTAAAGAATTCCCAAGCCATGTGCCACTTGTGCATCTGCTTCTGTGGATACTGGGAAGTCAAATCTGGGTCTTCAGGCTTGGTAAACAAGCATCTTTAACCATCTTTCTAGACCAGAAATGATATAGTTCTTTAAAAAACTAAGAAAAGGGCTGGAGAGATGGCTTAGTGGTTCAGGTGCCTGCCTCTTAAGCCTAAGAACGCTGGTTCCAATCTCCAGGTCCAATCTCCAGGTCCCATGTTTAGCCAGATGCAAAGTGACACGAGGGCGCAATGCCACACTTGACCACAAGGGGGTGCACACATCTGGATTTCGTTCACAGTGGCTGACAGGCTGCTGGCGCACCCATCTCTGTCTTCCTCTCCCTCTTTCTCTGTCTCTCTCTCTCTGTCTCTCTCTCTCTCTCTCTCTCTCTGTCTTCTGTGTGTGTGTGTGTCTCAAAAAAAAATTCAGAAAAAAAAAATAATTGGAGTCTATCAGTTATAGAACAAAAAGGTGGTTGGAATAACATATTCAGAAGGGTAGACATACAGTTAAATGGAATAATTGTGTTATTGGTGATAAAATATTGGAATGCAGTCATTAAGACAGCTTGTGATTCCTCATGACTTAACTTGCTCATTATATTTCAATAATGATCAGGGCATTTGAGCAGGTTTATGGCTGGTTGAAGAGTCAGTTTGGAGCACAGAGGTAGGAAGAAGCAAAGCAGACTGCCTTCTTTTCTTCAGGAACATGGTCAGGAAGAAAAGACAAGGTCTAAGTTTTAGTTTTGTTCATTTTCCAACCTGATAACATTGTTTTACACTTGTTTGTTTTATGTTGATAAGTGCCCTGAATATGACTATATTATATGCAAACCTATCAATGATATGGAAATATTAAAAATAACAGCTACTGAAAGACTTCAGGTTAAAATGTGCTTAGGAGCAGAGAATGGAGAGGAATTCAAGAGTAGATGTACAATTAAATATGATCAGAATTAAAAAGGTTTCCTTCTGAAGAGAGAAAGCCAAGAATTGCTGAACATTCTCTCATCCATATTAACTTATAAAGAACTCCAGAACGTTACAAGAGAATGTAGGAAAAACTGCAAAGACCGCTCACTAACATTTTTCTCCACTAAAATGTGTGTTAGTTCCTCCACTTTCTGTATGACATTTTACATTTTATTTTTGTATGGCATTTGCCGTAATACTGTACTTACCATTTGGGCAAACATCCCTGAGGGTATGCATCTATACATAGTGGGGAGACATAGAAACACCTAGCAAAATCAAGAAAAATATGATGTTCTTGAATAAAGTAAGCAATTTACAAACAGAGGGATACCTGTAATCTTTTCTAAGGCTTAATGTAAACCAAGCAAGGCTGAAGGTCTTACTATCTACCCAGGAAGACAATATTATTATTACAGTGTCTGTACCTGTCAAGCAGTTCAGTTAATCAATCCCCATAACATAGCTGTTTCTTTTGGAGACTGCCAGATTGGCTGCCTGACTTACACATATAATCTGATGGGACAATGAACCCACATAGAGTTAGATCTTTACCGTTTCCATAGACAGAAAACACATGAGCAGGGGTGCCAATTCTTCTCTGCCTTAGTCACATGAACCACACCAAAAGATAGTAACAGATAGACACCTGACAGACATTCCATCTCTAGGAAGTCCACTATGACCTGCAGCCATGCAAACAGAAAATTCTAGGTCTGTCTGGAGACAAAAGCCTCTTTGCAATTTCCTAGAGTCTGCCGGGTGAACAGAAATAGACTAATGGCTATTTCTCTCTGGACTTTCCATCCTGCCTTTGCAGGGAGCATTGTGCCACGTGATTCCATCAGAATTGTGAAAGTGCCTTCCATACATGGCCAGCATGGAAAAGAGCAAGATTGCCAGGTAGAGTAATAAGGTATGCAACACTGTTTGCATTTACCCATCACTTTCTCAAAAATCTTTTCTAGATTGGTCTTACTTTAAATTATCTCCAAAAGTGCATTTTTTTTCCACACAGGTAAAAACACATGATCTGTTGAATTTCCTTAGCAATGATGCTGATTACTTACTAAATGCATATGGTATGATATTTATTATTAAAATAATGAGTGAATTTATTTCATACTTTTGTCATTGTAAGATGATCAAATCTCTGTATTAATGACTCACATCAAAAATCGTTAAGTCACAAAACATAATGTGAAGGGCTATATTAAAATAAAAAGTGAAATTAGGGGCCTGGAGAGATGGCTTAGAGGTTAAGCGCTTGACAGTGAAGCCTAAGGACCCCGGTTCAAGGCTCAACTTCCCAGGACCCAAGTAAGCCATATGCACAAGGTGGTGCATGAATCTGGAGTTCTGTTTGCAGTGGCTGGAGGCCCTGGCATGTCCTTTCTCTATCTATCTGCCTCTTTCTCTCTGTGTCTGTCACTCTCAACTAAATAAATAAAATAAACAAAAAAAATTAAAAAGTGAAATTAAAGGTTGAAAATAATAACAAAAAGATGTACATGCAGAAAGAACTACTTATGAAAATTACTCAGAATTTTGTGCAGAGAAAAATGCAAACAGTTTAAATGAAAGAATAGTTCAATGGGCAGGCAAATGAGAATGATTACAAAAACACAAGCACCTACATAAAATTAGAAACATGTAAAATGACGGATTTGTGCACTACACTCACATTTGGTTGATTTTCTTTTTAATGGATTATGGCTGTTTAGCTGTTGCAAAATTCATACTTTAAAAGTAAATGATTGGATTGTCTTATTGATCTGCCAGCAGCTTTTCTTCCTCTTCTGACTACACAAGAATATGAAAATAAAACCATTTTTGCTTGTGTCAAACTCTTGCTCTCATGGGAAGTATAAGAGAAATGAGAATGTGGGTATCTATTATATGCAGACACCATCTAAATATTTTACATATGTGATTTATTTTTGCTACTAAAATTATACATGCTCCTTTTAAGGATTAAGAAAGTGTTATCTGTAATATGATTTTATGTGTGTCATTGTAATGAGTAACACCCATGGTCAACTCAACCACGAGTTTAAAATCAGGGTTTAAAATCACTTAGGCAGGAGCTGGAGAGATGGCTTAGTGGTTAAGGTATTTGTCTGCAAAGCCAAAGGATCCCTGTTTGATTCTCCAGGACCCAAGTAAGCCAGATGCACAAGGGGGTGCATACATCTGGAGTTCTTTTGCAGTGGGTGAAGGCCCAGGTATGCCCATTCTCTCTCCTCTCTCTCACTCTGCCTCTTTCTCTCTCTCAAATAAATAAATAAAATATAAAAATAAAATAAAATAAAACCACATAGGCAAGAAACCTTTGGATGTGTTCATGATGGCCTTTGCTGAAAGGTTTGACTGATGAGGGAAGACCCAATCTGACACCACACCATGAGTTCTGCTTCCTGTGTTTGAACCCAGGGTGACCAGCCATCTCAAATGCCAGGGGGCAGAGACTCTCAAGCCCATCCAGCCAAGCTACCTGCAAGTCGAGGAGGTTGCTCCTCAAGTCACCCAAGATCCTTTAAGTAAACTATAAGTAACCCCTGACCCATGCTCCTGTAAGTAACCACAATGAACTCAATGGTTCACTGAGCCAGTCTTGGTGTTATTGTTCCTGTGGTCTACTAGTGGTACCCTGTCTTGGAGGAATAAATGTTTGTTCATGTCTCCCCAGGAATCATCACTCAAAACCCACAATTAGGTATGAGAAATCCATACCCAGGACCCAGGCAGGAGGGTCACCACTCCCTTGTCTAACAGGGTAGTCCTCATCAACAGAGAGGATTAGGAGGGACAAACCTTGCTAATATCTCACGTGCATCCTCCCACATCCATTACTTTGATGCTGTTTTCAGAGAGAACTATTATACTGTTTCCTTACGGAATCTCCTGTGGGATGCCAAATCCAGGGAAAGGCTACTTGCTTTCTGAACTTTTATGCATAATGTACCTTTAAGGCAAAGAACAGGGAAATCTCTATTTACTAACTACAGTAAAATTTTAAAATGTTAGAGGACTCTGAGGACAAGTTAATGGTTATAGTTTGACAGACAATGTATATCTATCTGTAAGTGACACCACTAGCACTCAGGACATAGGGACAGCATGATAGAATAAATCAGAGATGAAGATCCCTTGAGTTGATAGAAAATCTTAAATTCCTACATATTCCTAAGAATATATGTATGAGCACACTAAACTTCTTATAGTGCAAGCTACCAGAGAATAAAATTGTCAGCACTAGAACGTTCTATTAAAAATCATATCCAAGAAAGAAGAGTGTTAAAAAAAGGAAAGGAGATCAGGGAGGTGGAGGGTAAGAGAGTGAGAGCACTGGACAAGATTAAAGCATGCTTTATGCACTCATCAAAATGTCAGCACCAATCATACTGTTTAGTATGATTACTATGTAGTAATAAATGAGCATGAGGAAGGTGACATAACTGGTAAGGTTGATTCTATGAAATAGATGCATGCTATTAACATAATATGCCACTCAAGAGATGCATTTAGAAAGTTAAACACTTCAAGGAGAAGGGTGCTCCAAGGCAATATCCCTTTGTTCCTTTGGTTGTCATATTTGGGGTCTCCAAACATACCTTCATGTGTATCTTTCCATGTTCCCTTTATTATTTAAAATAAGTAAACATCTATATTAATTTGTCCAGATCATCAGTAGGAAGATTAGTTTGGGGTGATCCATCTTACAACAATAGTACGAGTAGCAGTACAGGTCTTTTTTTTTTTTTTTTTCAATTCCACTTAAGCCTCAATACCAAGGAATATTTCATGTAGAACTAATAGTGGCTACTGTTCAAATAGCTACAAAGACCTGGGTAGGTGGTATGGAGAGGGGAGCTACTAATAACAGCTTCCTTTCCCAGTGATGGAATGGAGTTGCATTTAAAAGACTATACTTAGAATATTATCATCACTTGAAAATCTAAGCCACATGCAAACTTTTACATAGTAAGCTCATCAGAGCCATTACAGTGTAGGAAGGTACAGAAACTGATGGATTATCTTTCTCGTCATGTCTTCATAATTTAAACAACACACCTCATTCATATTTAATGTTTTAGGTTATCTTCTGGGTGCTGGGGGAAGAGTGATGGTTAGAATAAGACATTGTCTTCCCCCAATTATCAATTTTCCACAATACAAAGTTTGCAAACCTTTCTGATTCTTCCACATGTACAATCCCAATAAGTGATAGTCTCGTTACTTTCTAATTCTCATAGACTACTGCCTCCAGCACAAAGTCCTCTGCTCCGGCTGGGGTGTGCTTCTGTGAAAGAGCAGGTGTCTGGCATGTTTATGGTCCTAGACAATAATAATAAAGCCCAGTCAACACTGAGATGTACCCAATATTATCTGTTTAATAAAATTATTAAGTAAATAAGATAATCACCTATATCATAAAAGGAAATAATTCTTACTATATTCAACAGTTGTTTTGCAAATTTGTTTGAACTATTTTTTTAAGTTCACAAAAAGTGAGGATTCAACAGATATTAAAAGGTGAATGAAATATCATATTATTGTGTTATGTCTTTTAAGACAAGACTGTGAACTGAAGTATCAGGAAAGCACTGCATCTGCCTCAGATAAGGCTAAATGGATTGATAAATCTCCTGTAGAGATGGAATGTGAGAGGATCAGAGCCAAATTACCTTGGGCTACCTTTAGCCCCTTAATAGCTCACCTCTGTGTCTGACCCAACTTCCTGTTGACTATCATTTGATCAGGTGCCACCCTTTTTGAATGTCCTGAAAGACCATGAGTTTCCACCAACCCAAGGGCTAAGAATGTGTGATTTCCCCACTTTGCTATAACTTGCCTACCTGATGGTCAGCCAAAGTATTTGAAAAGTGCCTTGATTTATGACTTTCTTTTGCTCTGTAACTATAAAACCTTCATAAAACTGTTAACACATTGGGCCATAGAGTTTGAAGAAACCAAACTCTTTGTTTTCAGGCCATGGTCACTCATATTTGGCTCCAGAATAAACTATGTCTTGTTTCTCTTTGAAGTGACAACTGTGTCTTTTGTGTTGACATGACGAATGATTTAAACCTTTTCAAAAAATTCTCTGTGTGAGACATTAAGATTTATGTAGATATATCTAAGAGGACATTTCACACAGATGCATTTAAACTTCGCATTTAACACTTCAGAGAAGTTCAGTACTATTTTGTGTAAATGGAGAGAGACAGTATTGAAAGCAGCTAAGAAAGCACTATAAAACTTCTCTGAGTTGTAAAATATCTTATAGCATATGAAAGAATACATTCCTTGAATGTTATAAGATGGATCTCTGAATTTTCACAAAGTCTTAAAGAAGATCTAATATTTTGTGTTCAGTTTTACTGCAATTTTGTTTGTATCTTATACATTTCAGAGAAAATAAATAAAGATGTTTAAAGGATATTTTTAAATACTAAATGAGGTTATTATGGCCAACTGAAATAAGGAAACATCTCTTTGAACATACTATTATTTCATTATCACTGTTATTAGATAAATTAAATATCCAAGATGAAATTTTCTTTCTAAAGCTGCTCTAAGGCAGAAACGTTAAATTTTAGGAAAGCTTAGGCACCACAGGAACAATTGTTTTTCTCATGAGAATTCTATCTCTGGTTTTCATTCTCACAAGACTTGAATAATTAGTATAAATAGATGGCATACATATTGAGCAGCTTTGGAAATGAATGTTTTTGAGGGTTTTTTTTTTTTTTTCTGTGACAGCTGATAAGGGGAAAAAGTACATTTCTTTTTCCATTTTTTTCTTTTTCCATTTTTTTTCTTGCTCCATTTTTTAAATGAGGCATTTAAGTTTCTCATTTTGAAAAGAAGAATATAGTCACTGTTCTTCTAAAGGTAAAGGTGAATTGTTGTAGGGCACACCTAAGGAAAGGGAAACTATTACTAAATTTTTATTCACTTTGAAAACACAAAATACCATTCTTATAAAAATAGAAAAAAAAATAAAAGCTAAAGATATGGGATTTATTTTCTCTCCTAACTTGCCAATGGAGTAGTTCATTCCTATCCATAATATTATAGGAATTACAAGTGCTTCAGAAATACATGTGTAAGCATTCCTACCTTGTTTATTCCTCTTTCTTGCCTTATTTTTACTTTCTTTTCAAATGTGCTCCATTTCATTTTTATATTTCCATTTTTATGCCTGAAATAACCACATTCTAAAGACATTGTAAATAACAGTATAGTTATCCCAAGACCAGCCCAGCACATTTTGGGTCTTATGCTTTATAAACAATGAACCTGAACCTCACTATTGGCAGTTGTTACTTATTGATCCCACGGTGTGTTCCTCCATATGGAGAGTGACGGCAGGCAGTAACGTCAGCAGAGAAAAACATTTTCCCTTTTGAAAACTTCTGTGGTGATTTCCAGATCTGAAAGACAAACCTCACACTCTCGTGTATTTCCAACACCAGACATATGTATTTCCAGACGAAAATTTCTTGGCTAAGACCCTTGGTTTCCCACCAGAAACAGATGGTAAGACCCTGTTGCTAAAGACTCCACATTCCTGGGTGGCAAGGTCACTGAGAAATCAAGCTGGGGCTGAGCTGAAAACCTCCCTGTAGACCAGCCAATTGAAAGCTGGAAAAAGCTGCACGTGTGCAGCCCTGTGGGAGACAGAAGTGACCAGTAGTGAAAACAGTGGACATTGGAAGCCTCAAGTATGACCAGATAGGCCAAAGAACTGAACAGGTGCAATAGTGGCATGTCTGTTCTAGGGAAAACCAACTGCTCCCTAATTGGACTGGAGGGCCAATCTATGGGAGGGAATACATGCCTAGTAATGAAAACCTAATCAAAAGCCTATGGCAGGGGAGTTCATGAGCCTTAGGGGTGCAAAGCCTCCTCTTGTCTGACTAAATGCATATAGTATGCTCATCAAACTGCCCTATAAGCACTACACTTAATGTTCATATATTCATATATTAATGCTACTCTCACTTTTGGTTAGAGAAGCTTCTCTTTTCAGATGGCAGTGGCCCCTGGGATGACCCAAAAGGCAACATAGTGCTGAGAAGAAATGACAAAGGAGTGTCCAGCACTGAAACATCTCTCACAGCCTCCAAGGCTCTGGGTCCATTGCGGAAGAGGTGGTGGAAAGAATGTAAGAGCCGAAGGAAGGGTATAACTGTTTACAATGTAACTGTCCAGACAGAAATTGCCCTTGATATTCATGACCTCACAGTGCCTAGCAATACCTTTACAACCCTCATAAGAACAGAAAGAGATGATGACATCAAAATAAAACAGAGACTAACAGAGAGAGGGAGGGGATATGAAGGAGAACAGAGTTGTGAAGGGGAAAATGGGGGAGGGGAGGGAATTATCATGGTTTCCTGTCTGTAAGTATAGAAGTTGCCAATAAAAAAAGAAAGAAAGAAAGAAAGAAAGAAAGAAAGAAAGAAAGAAAGAAAGAAAGAAAGAAAATCCCTTTGCCAGAGTCTTTTCTCTACCTTATTTAGATTCTATCCCATGTCCATCAGTATTTTTCTTTGTTGCTCAACTTACTCAGTTCAGGGTAAGTGGTACTGAATTCATACAATTTTTGGAAAAGAAACACATTCTGGCTACCCTGAAATTTAAAATGTCTCCCATGAATTCAGATATATAGCCAAATCACAGTGGTTCATTCTTTAATATTTTCTTTGTTCACCCATATTCAAACTCCTTTAAAAGGATGTCTGGTGGTTTGGACCGATGGCTTATCGGTTAAGGCATCTGCCTGCTAAGCCTAAGAACCTGGTTCAAATCTCCAGGTCCCACGTTTAGCCAGATGCAAAGTGACGCAAGGGCACAATGCCACACTTGCCCACAAAGGGAATTTCATTAACAGCAGCTGAGAGAATGCTGGCGCACCCATTCTCTATCTGTCTCCCTCTCTCTCTCTCTCTCTCTCTCTCTGTCTTTCTCTCTCTGTGTTTCTTTCAAAAAATAAAAACTAAAAAAAAATTAAAAAGGATGTCTGGTAATAATTCCAAGTTTAAATGAGTTAAATGTTTAAAAGTAAATCAGGGGCTGGAAAGATGGCTTAGCGGCTAAGGCACCTGCCTGCTAAGCCTAAGAACACTGGTTCCAATGTCCAGCGGTTCCAATCTCCAGGTCCCCTGTTTAGCCAGATGCAAAGTGAGGCAAGGGGGCAATGTCGCACTTGCCCACAAGGGGGCACACACATCTGGATTTCGTTCACAGCAGCTGAGAGACTGCTGGCGCGCCCATTTCTGTCTCCTTCTCCTCTCTGTATCTCTCTCTGTCTCTCTCTCTCTCCAAAAATAAATTAAAAAAATAATTTAAAACATTTTAAAAAAAGTAAATCAGGTAACATAGAAAATAGATCACAATAAACCTATATATCATTATATTTTGATGTTTAAAGAGTCTTTTGAGTCATATTTAAGGTCTATCCATTTGAATGTGTCAGAGAAAGTGAAAGCATGGAGGAAAATCATTTTATCCTCTAGCCTATAAGATGCAAGGAGACTGAAAGAACAAAGATAAGAACAAAAGAAAATAAATCTAGTCAGAGCCAGAGAACAATGACAAATTCCTCTCAAATCACAAGAGACAAGAGAATTTCAAAGATTGATAACTCTCAATGTGGTGTAAATCATATTTCCCATCTATCAACCTGGTCTTATCTATCTATATTGTTACTGGAGGAAGTATCCAGTTTTTGGAAAGCTGTTGCTCTTAGCAACAAGTCATACTGATATTTCTTTGATTATAACTAAAGAGCAATATTCATTCTTGTTACATTGCTGTAAAGTATAATTTAAAGCTCATTAAAAGTGTAGCAGGTGTTCGCTTATAAAGTGCAGGTAAAAAAAAAAAAAAAAAAAGAGGTATAAGTTCCCTTTGGCTAAGCTGTCAGGTCTCTAAAAGCCTAATTTAGTTTGTATAACCTTTTAGCAAACAGACATGATTATAATAGAGAGAAGAGAGAGGCAAACAATATATGCAGGAAGGAAAAGGACTTAGCCTTTTGATTTGACCTTGATTCCCACCCTTTGAAAATATTACAGTCTTTTAACAATTGCAGCTTTGACATATAACACACTTTTCTTCCCAGGAGATAGAAGTTCTTCAGACATTTTCTTGGCATAAAAGCTACTCTAAAGTAGGAAATGAGTAGGTGCATAAACTGAAGCAGACTCGGTTTATATTCACAGCAAAGCAGGGAGAGATGAATGTTCAATCAGAGGAGCCTTTCAGGAGCTTTTTTTTTTTTTTTTTTTTTTTCAATGTGGAAAGCTGTTACTCTACAGAAAGGAAATTCACGCTCAAATTTAAAAGTGAGTAAAAGACCTGCAAAAGGGACTGTTTATCAATATCTTCAATTGTTCGCCCAAATTTAGCAAATGGTGGAAAAAAAAATGATCTCAGCCCATTAGGTGTAGACTTGGAACTGAATGTGAGAGGTGTGATTGTTAACTCAGTGGTAATTACCTGAGCTGTGCTCTGGCAGTTTGCCCTTTTACCCAGTAAACTCCCTGGAAACGTAGAATCAGTTGTTGGTTTGATTTTGCATGTTTCTCACTGTGAATGTTCATCTGCTTTTGGGAAAAGAGAGAACCATGTATATACATGATTTTAGGATGAGAGGGTAAAGGCAGCAACAGGTACAGTATCCAAGAGAGAATGGTGAAGGAATGGTACTCTGAAACTTAATTCTTAGTGGGTTCTAAATTGTTTGATAAGATTTAACATTTTATGCCTGATAGCAGAGTTCATTTCCCCAGTCCCCACGTAAAGCCAGATACATAAAGTGACAAATTCGTCTGGAGTTCATTTGCAGTGGGTAGAGACCCTGGCACGCCCATATTCACTCTTTCTGTGTGTTTCTTTGTCTCTCAAATAAATAACTAAAATCATAACATGAAAAGCTAAAGTTTTATTCTAATGAATAAAAATAAGAAACCTTTCAGGGCTGGAGAGAAGGCTCAGCGGCTGTGTGTTTCCTGCACAAATAAGCACCTAATGGGTCTGAGACCAACAGAGGTCAAATCTCCAGATTCCATATTCACAGCTAGGTGTGACCACACACATCTCCAACTGGCCCAGAAGGTTTAAAGAAGCGTGAGGATCCTTAGAGCCTTCATACAAACTCCTGAATCTGTAAAAAGAGACTCTAGCTCAAAACCAGACAATGCAAAGGAGCCATAGAGCTGGACACCCAATTTTCCACTCTATCCTCCACTGGCTAGTAATGCTCAAGAGAGGACATCAGGCACTGCAAAAGCGCATAAATGCGCATGACACACACAAACACACACACACACGTAAAAGATAAGATTTATGGGCTGGAGAGATGGCTTAGCCGTTAAGGCGCATGCCTCCTAAGCCTAAGAATGCTGGTTCCAATCTCCAGGTCCAACATTTAGCAACATACAAAGTGACACAAGGGTGCAATACTGCAATTGACCACAAGGGGGCGAACACATCTGGATTTTGCTTGCAGCAGCTGAGAAGCTGCTGGCGCACCCATCTCTGTCTCCCTCTCCCTCTCCCTCTCCCTCTGTCTCTGTCTCTTTCCAAAAATATAATAATTAATAATAATAATAATAATATTTAAGTAATAGATCTGCCAGTGTTACCTAGGCTAGCTTCAAATCGATGCTATCTTCCTGCCTCAGTCTTCCCAGGGGCTGGGACTATGTATGCAATCAAAATCACTCTAGGCTTAAAAGATAGTTGAAAAAAAAGTCTGGATTTTGCCCCATAATTTAAAGTAAATCAGGGGCAGAAGGGAGTAATGTTTTGGCAAAATGACCTCATCTTATTTACTCTGAGGAAGAAAAATATGATTGAAGATTATAATTGTTTCATTTCCTAAGAAAAGTTTATGCATTGAAATGGAATATTTTAAGGAAAAAAATAATGATTGACAGCCCTTTTCTTTATCCATGTAATTGTTAAATTCTGTTGTCAACATGATCATATTACTTATTGATTAAGAGATATGCCTCTTTGGGAGTGCTCTTGGGCAGGTCTGTGAATTAACTGAAGGAGGAAGGGCTTCCTCCTGTTGGTGGAGTACACACACACACACACACACACACACACACACACACACACACTCGCATCTCTGGAAGGACAAAGGCTTTTCCCCTGGCTGCCTATGCCACTTGCTGGTGCTGCATGCTTACTACCCGGCTGCTCTCACCACTGCTCATGTGGCCATCTACCCTGTTTCTGCTGTCCTTCCCTGATACTGGAACACAGCTCCATCTGCCATGAACATGGACTGAAGACCAGCGCCTTTCCAGGTACCATCCAGACCTTCAGTGCCAGATTGGGACAGCTGAGGCCTCCAGCCTTGTGGACTGAGCAGCTACCAGGTTTCTTGATACTTGAGCCTGCAGACTGCTATTGTTGGATTGCCCAGCTCTTGTAACTCTAAGCTAGTCCTAAATTCTCCTTTATAATACAAATTTATTCTATCAGTTCTATTTCTCTAGAAAACTCTGACTAATCAATTCCATTATTATTTCAGGGAGACTGGAATGCTGAAGAAGATAAACTAGGTAGCATATTTTAACATACATCTAACAGTTTAATACAGAAGTTCAAAAAGAGTTTTGCTTGGCACAAAGACAGGGTTTTGTTGTTTTGAATTTTATTGAGCCAATAATACATCTGAAAAATAGATATTTTCACTTTTCATTAAACAATTATCTCACTTGGTTTGTAGGTCCAAGTGGGTAGTACACAGTAAACATTAGAGTTGATATGCATTGTCTCTTTGTGTTCAACACATTAGAAATGGTAATACCCCAGTAGCTTGCCACAGAACCCTTTGGACAATTCCAGCATTTATCTTAAAATGTAATGATTTCCTTTTTCTTATTTATTCTTAGTGGATATTTGAATCTGTTACTTACAACAGTGCATAAAGTGGTTGCATTTGTTATTAATAAAAAGACTACCTATTTTATTCATGGTTTCAATTTTTTCCACAAAGAAGTTACTAAGTAAATAATTGCAGAAGACATTAAACATTTTTGTCTTGACATCTTGATAGTATTATTTCAAATATTTTCTACCCTTGGGTATGGAGCTTTGAAATTTTCAAAGGTGATGTGGTTTTATATTCTATCCA
Organism: Orientallactaga sibirica; assembly: GCA_036365145.1. NCBI lineage: Eukaryota > Metazoa > Chordata > Mammalia > Rodentia > Dipodidae > Orientallactaga > Orientallactaga sibirica. The sequence continues at coordinate 4,280,177 of JAEOAD010000043.1, read as the reverse complement.
GTGACTGTATAAGATCATTTGATTTCAGGCAATGCTCACTCCTTTGACAATTCTTATTTTATTTTGGTGGAATTTAAGCTCTCATTGCTATTGTTTAATGAGCATATTATTATATATCTGAAATTACAAACCACAAAATTAACTCTGTAGCAGACATATATTATGGCAGATACATAATATATATTCATCAAAAGATGCTCTGACATGAAGACTTTCTTTTTGAAAAGCTAATGTGTATAGTGCAAATTTATTTTTAATAAGCAATCATGTTAAAATTCATTCCTTTACTTTATGCAGCATATATTGATAGGATTAGAGCATCACCTTCATGGGGCCCTTTGGAAATATCGATGTGGTTCCCTGGAGATGCTACTAGAGGTCTGCATTTATAATATCCCAGTGAAACATGTCTTGTAAAAATAATCTGCACGAGGGCAGTGTGGGTTTGGAGACTGGAGCTATGAAGTCTCAGAGAAAACTAATCACTTCAATTGTTCTGTAAGATGTTGAAAACCAGGCCATCAACAATGTCAAGACTTTATTGCAAAACCTTTTTAAATAATTTATTTTTATTTATATAATCCTAATTTTACATTCATAATGGTGACTCCATTATCCTCCTCCTGTCCTCCCTCTTCCAAAGGGACCCTCATCAATGTTTCCTGATGGGTATCTTAGACTGAAAGTTGTTTGGATAGATGTCAGCCATTTTCCCCCAGCTGCTCATGTAGCACCCTCTGGCACTAGACTAGCTAACTGTCTAGGGACTGACCCTCTTCCAGATTCTGGCCAGGTCTCTCCTTGTTTGGTCTCATATGTGTATGCTGTCTTTGACAGTAGGGTCTTACCATTAAACTTTGGTGATTCATCAAGAGCTCTGACAGAAATCTCTCTTTTTGGGGAAACCTTGTAGGTGTCTCGGAATCAAGAGCTCATTGTGAAAGTTAACCCCATGTTAGTGCTGGGAGTTATAAGTCAGTGCCTTGGAAGGTGAAAGATAGAGAAAAAGATAGATAATATAAAAGAGAAAGTGAGTTTAGAGATGAGATGGAGAGAAAGAGAGAGAGAGGGAGAGAGAAGAGAGAGAAAAGCAGGAAAAAATTAATGTTGGTCTTCATGATGTTCTCTCCAATTTCTTGTGGTTTAGGTGTTCCCTCTGTGGGCCTGATGAAGGTTAATATTTTAGCCTGTTATTCAGAATGAAGTGTTTATAGTATCATTTCCTTTTGGGTCCCTATTTGTATCCCCAACCTTGTCCTCCCTCCCACCCTCTTACTCCCTCCCACCATTACCCTAGTTCCATCCCACCCTCCCTATTGTCTGGTCCTCAGAGTGCTTATTAGGCTTGGCAGCCTCCTGGGTGGATTCAGGTTAGGAGCGACAAATAAATGAGACCATGCGATGATTGTCTTTTTGTGATTGGGTGAGCTCACTGAGGATGATCTGTTCCATGTTTGACCTAATTGGGTAAAGAATATGCTACTTGTCGGGTGTGGTGGTGCACACATTTAATCCCAGCACTCAGGAGGCAGAGGTAGGAGGATCACTGTGAGTTAGAGGCCACCCTGAGACTACATAGTGAATTCCAGGTCAGCCTGAGCTAGAGTGAGACCCTACCTCAAACAACAACAACAACAACAACAACAACAAGAATATGCTACTCAATGGGACACATTTTGGGTCATGAGATTTCAGTATACTTCTCCTAAAGGCCATTGCACTTATATACTTTAAAATAGAATACAATTAAGTAGGCTAACTTATATAAAATACATTATTGTGTCCCCAAACTATCATTGTAAGAAGGGGTCACTTTATGCCTTATCACAGAGACATATTTAATTATTTACCAGTCACAATTTGCATTCTATATACTTTGTTTTGTGTTGCCTGGTTTCTAAAAGAGCCTCATCATCCTAGTCAATAAATAATGCATGCTGATTAGGTAAATTTTAAAATTAGAATCATAATATATGAATTACTAATGATATGCTTCAGGGTATCATAATATCATAGTAATATATAAGTTCACAATTTTGCAGTAGGATGAGACTAGAAAAAAAAGAGAATTATAAGAAATCCCAACTGGGCTGGAGAGATGGCTTATTGGTTAAGGCACTTGCTTTTGAAGCCTATGGACTCATGTTTGACTCTTCCCATGTTAGCCAGATGCACAAGCTGACACAAGCATACAAGGTGGCACATGTTCACTAGGAGGCACATGTGTCTGGAATTTGATTGTAGTGGTTGGAAGCTCTCTCTCTCTCTTGCTCTCCCTCTCTTACATTTAGAAAGAAAGAAAGAAAGAAAGAAAGAAAGAAAGAAAGAAAGAAAGAAAGAAAGAAAGAAAGAAAGAAGAAAGAAGAAAGAAAGAGAGAGAAATAAAGAAAGAGAGAGAGAGGGAAAGAAAGAAAGAAAGAAAGAAAGAAAGAAAGAAAGAAAGAAAGAAAGAAAGAAAGAAAGAAAGAAAGAAAGAAAGTCCCTATGGACCACCAGCACTTATATATTTATCACTGGGAAATAATCCAACAAAATATTCAAAGAAATCCAAAGTTTAAAAGAATTATTTTATTATTTATTTTACTCGGTGCTTCTACAACAGAATACCATGGCATGGGAAGGTAAAAAAGACATTAATATCTCAGTTTCACAGGATGGGAATTCATGGTCCTGGCATCTGGGAATAACCATGCTGTGTTATCCATTGCAGAAAGCAAATGTCTAGGGTTCCAGATAACAAGAGACAAGAAAGCAAGCTCAACCGCATTTTTCTAACAAAACTCATCTTTAGATAACTCACCCATTCTGATGATAGAGAAATTAACCCCTTCATGAGGGCAGAGTCCTTCTGACCTGGTCTCCTCTGATCAGATCAAACCTCACCACATTGCTGCATTGCAAATTCAATGTACAAAAAAAGGAACTTTGATGGAGAAATTGATTGAATTACTGTGATTAAAGATACAGAAAAGAAAAAGAAATGTTTCTAGTTCATACCTTGCAGCAGCACTATGTCTGAATGCCTGTAACCCTCTCCCTTCCCAATACCCTAGCCCCTAAGGTTTGATTACTAAAAGGTAGGATCTTTAGAAAATGAAGAAAAGGGAATGATATTTTAACAAACATGATCCAAGAGTGCTGCCTTGTCCCTTTTTGCATGTGAGGTGACAACAAGACAATGTCTTGAAGAACAGACCCACACCAGACCCCACTACACATACAAAAACTTTGATCTTAGACTCTTCAGCACCCAGAGGTAAAAGGAATATGTTTCTGTTTTTATATTAATCTCAACAGTGTAAAACAGACAGTACAAGTATTATGCAATATTGATTATGTGCTTTTGAGGATATGAATTCTGATAGTAAGTCATATTGACATTATTCAAAACAATGAATACTGCTAATGTCCTATTAATATAGAGCATTTCTGAGGTGGGGGAAATTAGAACAAGCATTCATGATAAAGACTGCGAAGATATTATACTTGAGAAAAGGATGATCCATTGTAGCCCTAAGACAGTGCAAATGTAAAGTTAGTTGGAAGGTACTTGGACAGATAGGTGATAAAGTCAAAAGTATGCTAGCTCAAGATTCTGGCAACCACATCGGGATGCTCTGTGTCTTATGTGCACTATGGAGGCTAGTTAGCAAAGGCTGAAGGTCATGCATGTTTTGGGTCACACTTAAGTGTTATACAATCCAGGAATATAAAATGGTTCAAGGAAACAGTCAAGAATCCATGAGATGAGCTCTGGTAAGAGTAGATATTAGATGTTCACAAGTGTCTAGAAAGCACAAGGATCAATTGAAGCCATTATAGCCTCCTCCTTTCCAACTTTTATTTTAAGGAAAAGTCAATTGGTTCCTAAACAACCTATTTGTATAAAGCAATTATCAGTTTCCCAAACAAATTGAGCCATTTACAATGTTTTTTAGGTAATTATTGCTTATTTGTCTAATTTATTTGAATTTTAAAAATGTGGTATAGAGAGAGTTGTCTCCTTTTCCAATGAATTAATTTATTTACCCAAGGAGTGGGGAACAGACTCCCAAGTTGGTTAAGAGCATATTCCAGCAGAACAGAAGAAATATTCATTCATTAGCTTCTGCCTTTGGGTACCTGTTTTGATATTATTGTTCTATTCTCATTGTGGCTTGAATGTTTATACCTCTAATCTCTATCACAGTTTTTGTTTAAATTAAAAATACTTTTTCAATTATGTTCACCATATATTACAGATATTACAACTTGATTTCATGTACAACTCTGGGTTCATAATGCATAGTTCATAATCTCTTTTAGATTAAAACTATTCTTCCAGGGGATGGACATGAAGCTCAGCTGGTGAATGTTTTTGCCAGCATAGGCAAAACCTTGCATTATTACTTAGCACAAAACAAATTATATGCTGTGGCACATGCCTGAAATCTTACAAGTTCACAATCATCCTTGGCAACATAACAACAACAACAACAATTTCCTGATTTGGAGATTATACTCAAACCTTTCTTACCACCCAGTATGTGTGTATATACATTTCCTAACTCTCTTCTAAAGCCTGATGGCATTTATTTATGACTTTACACTAACAATGGTTGTAGGATTAAGATTTTGCAAGGGAGAAAGGACATACTGCAGAGTGGTCAGCCTAATTTATCCGTATAACAACTTCAGGGGCAAACTCTATGATTAATACAATTCTCTAGATGTGGAAACCAGACTCTGGAGTAGTTAAGTAAATTGCTCAAGATTATATAGCTAATAATTACAGTAATCTAGGTGTAACCCCAGGTCAACAGAGATTGATTCCCACCAAATACCACCCTATGCTTTTCCTTCAAGGTACCAAGAATAAATTGTTTGCTCTACACAGTACATGTTGCCATGCCTAGTTATAAATTTCATCATGCTTAACATTATCTGCTGTTTGAAAAAAGTGTATTTTCACACTCATGTGATATTTAAAACTTTATTTTCTAAGAATCTATCACTAAATGTATTTATTAAAGGTTTCAAAAGTTACAATAAGTGTTCCACCTCACTTAACCAGATATTTCTCATGGTTCACAAAATACTTGAAAATATAAATGAAGTCACGGACACTAATTCTAACATTATCATAAGATGTATGTATCAATTTTTTTAAAAAAATATTTTACTATAAGTGTTCACCTCATTTTTATCTGCTCTTCAGAAATAGTTAAGTGAATATATGATATTCCACAGAAGAGCTTTATATATTCACATGATCATGGTATTTAGGTTGTCATTACTTTTTAAATTTATTGCTATATATTTATAGAATGAATAGCTCTTATTTTGTAAATACAAATGGTTTTTGTAAGCCACTTTTTGTTTTGGGTTATAATCAGATTTCAATAAAAATTACTTCATAAATTGACACAGACATTTTAAAGATTCTTCATATATTAAAACATTTGCTAAGGATATTATTTTCTCCCTATTAAGAAGTATATGTAAAAAAATGATTCAGGTCAGTAAACATGATTCAAAAGTACAGAGAGTGTTACTATCCCCAAAGTCTTGCACAACATATAAGAGGATAGATTGGTTTAGGGCCAGGAAAACTGTAGGGATAGAGAACATATACACAAAAGCAAATCCAACATGAATTGGTACCATAGAATCCTTCCTCCCGGGTAGCAGACTAAAAGATATAACCCTCAATAGGCACATGGAGGTATCATCTGGGATGAAGAGCCCTGAAGAGTGTGGGATGAAGGCTAACCCTAAAACATTTGGCTCTGTCTTATTACTCTAGTACCAATTGGTTACAATCTACATTGAGCTATTGATCAGAAAGACAAGACCTAGGAGGTCCCCAAAACAAGATTGGCTTCTGTAAAACATTTAATTATCTATCTGAGGTAAAAAAAAAAAAAAAAAAAAAAAAAAAAAAAAAAGGTAAGACTCTATTGCTGACGATACCACATGCTTCCAATACAGAACACTGAGAGATATGGCTGAATTTGGAAGAAGCCAGTTTCCAGATAGTTAGCATATGAAGTGCTGAAAAGCAGGGCATGAGCTGCTGAGGAAAAGTAGTCAACAAAGTTGTGAACAAGTAGGGGACACAACTATAAGAAATCAACCAGCCAGACAAGATGTACACAACTTTGCAATAATGACACATAGTTTAGATGGGTAACCAATGGTTCTCTGATTGCCTATGAGATCTGCCGAGTGGAAAGGAACTCATTACTGGAATGGAGAACCAAGTCAAAATCCTACCAAGACCAGCATCATGGACCCCAATGAGAAATTCCCACTAGTCTTTGATGAAAAGCAAGGCTACAGCCATCAACATCTCTCTACATTAAGAATGCTTATTCCATTTAATGTACCATGATCTCACTTCCCATTGGAGAATCTGTTTTTCTATTTCAGAAAACAGCAAGAACCGAGGACTACCAAAGTCTATCAACAAGACAAAAATAGATAGCTGACTCGGCCTGAGATGAACCACCCCTTGCACAGCATCTCCAAGATCAAGACACCACCAAATGTGGGTGAGAAGAGGGCCTATGCATATAAAATTCCCTCTAAAATATTTATGGCCATTCCATATATCTAGTACTAACTTCTCTCTCCATTGGAGAATTTGCTTATCTTTTTCAGATGGACAATAAACACTAAGGGAAAATCGACCAATCACACCTCACCAGGGCCCCAGCTGAAACCATACAGTGATGCAGGGGAAGGACAAGAGTAGAGCGTTCTTGGTGATCACCACACCAGAAAAAGGCTGAAAGAGATAAACACAGAGATCATCCAACTCCTACTAAACCAGATATCCAGAGACACAGAGGCTCCCAAAACTTCATCACTGAAGTAGAACTAAAATGACCCCAACATGGCTCAGGGAAATTCGTGGAAGAGGGGGTGGAAAGAATGTTAGAGCCACAAGTTGGGGCATTATGCACAGAGACTTGGCCTATCCCCCATAACTCTTGACTACCCCTACAATGCATGACCCACATTCCCCATTGATGAGGGTCCCTTTGGAAGAGGGAGGAGGATAATGGAGTCACCATTATGAATATAAGATTTGAATAAGATAAAGAATAATAAAAAAAGAACCAATTGAAACCACAGAAGAATTAGTGAGATGAGCAAGAGTGCTGCTTCCATGGTGAGCTGGAAAACCTGTGCCAGGGTCATAGAGGCAGACTCTGAGGATACCCACAAGGCACCAAAGCAGAAATCCTGAAGTGGCTGAGAGCTCAACACTAAAGTAGATTTATAGCACAGCCACAAAGACTTAGGGAATTTTGCCAAAGAAGGGGCAGAAGAATATAAAGGCTGCAAGGCTGGGAGGTAATATCCAGAGGCATTGTCCTCCCCCAACAATGATTGCTGCTCTCATAACTCCTAACTCACAACTCCATGGTGAATACCAGCAATCTCACTAAGGCAAGCCCTTAAGTGGAGTGGGGGAAAGGAGGAAGGAAATGATGGGACCAACATATAATCCGTCCATGCAAAGTTTCTTAACAAAATGTCTTAACAAAAATGTCTACTACCAAAGTATTTAATGAACAAATGATTAAGATATGATATGCATTCATCTGGTACATGCTAAACCACAAGATTCTGAGGAAGAACTGAGTAATGTGCTTGACTAGTTTTTCTAATGTTTATATCCCATACTTGTGTTCTAAGCAGCAAATGGTATATGGATTGGTGAATATCATTAATTGTTCAGTACACATGAATACATCTTAATAAATGTGAGTAGGTTCTCCATGTATCAAAGGCTCCATGTCCCAGTGCTAAGGTGGCTACTTGCTTGTGTTTGAATCCAGGACTACCTGTTGTCAGTTGTGTGTACCTAAAAAGTGTATTTGAACTGGTTTTGCTCTGTTAGTTTCAGATGTATGTTTGGGCATGACCATAACACACCTAAACCTCACTGCATCACTGGGCATGGTATCATCTGCTTGATGTCCTAGCACTTTAGACACTGAGGAAGAAGGATCACAGATTTGAAAACAGCCTGGTATACATAGTGAGATACTGTTATAATTTTCCCAAAAGAGTGTAATTCTATTATTACATGAATTCATAAGTATGTGGACTAGAGCCTGGCTTATTGTAGGCCCTGAATAGCTATTATTTTTATTAATAGAAATTGTAATTAAAAGATGACAGTTTTCTCTGGTTTCAATTAGAAGTTATCTTCATTATCTAAGAATCAATGATGGAGGAATTAAGGTTTGGAAATTTTCCCTAAAAAAATGCAACTGGATAGCTTAGTTTTCAAGGGGTCACCTATTTCTTTAACCTATAAACTCCTTGGCAAAAGTGACCTCCAAGTTCATGACTGCTCTTTGTGGTCAAAGCCACTCACTTAACACAGTGGTTTAATAACATTTCAGCAAGAATGGCTGGCCATAGGCTGAAGAGATGGCTTACCAGTTAAAGGTATTTCCTTATAATGTCTGCAGGCCCCAGGTTCAATTCCCCAGTTCTTACATAAATCAAGAAACAGAAATAGTGTATGCATCTGGACTTCTTTGCATAGGCAGAAGAACCTAGTATGCCTTCTCTCTCTCTCTCTCTCTCTCTCTCTCTCTCTTTTCTTCTTCTTCTTTCTTCTCTTTCTGCTTCTGCTTCTGCCGCTGCCTCTTCTTCTTCTCCTCCTCCTCCTCCTTCTTCTTCTCTTCTTCTCTCTCTCTAAAAAATGAATATAATTTTTAAAAGAATGGCTTGACTTGACTTTGTACTATATTATTTTAAAATAATAAACAAAAACATCCCAATGAAACCATTAAGAAACAGATAACTTAAAAGAATACTTCCAATGTTAATTATAGATAACATTTTTGAAGCCTGGCCACAAGAGGGTGAATATGTTTGGAGTTCATTTACAGTGGCTGGAAGCCCTGGTGCCCCCATTTTCTCTCTCTCTTCCTCCCTCTTTCTCTGTCAAATAAATAAAAAATAATAAAATTTGGCTAAAATGAAATATGAGTCAAAAGTATAATGACCACAAGACTGATGAACAGTGTCTAAACACATTTCATTTACAAATGTTGTTAATAAGTACAAAACACATACGATGATGACTGTGTCCTATTATAGGTATTTATATTTCTTTTTTATTATTAAGTAGAAACTCTGTATGGACACACTATATGCTGATACTATCATTTCCCTCCTCTCTGCCTCCATTACACTGAGGACCCTCCTTAGTGGGATTGCTGGTATTCACTATGGAGTTGGGTGTTATGAGTTGTGAGAGCAGCAAACTGTCACTGTTGGGAGGGTAATGTCTGGATATTCACTCCAGCCATGTGGCTCTTGCATTCTTTCTGCCCCTCTTCTGCAAACTTCCCTGAGCTTTTCTATGCATGTTTTAAGTTTACTTCAGTGTTGAACTCTCAGCAGCTTCTGGATTTCTGCTTTGGTTAATTTTGAGTAATCTCAGTGTCTGTCTCTGTCACTCTGAACCAGGTCATTCAGCTCACTGTGGAAGCAGCACACTTATTGCCCTTACCAGTTCCTGTGTTGTTTCACCTGGCCCCTGGCTGCTGCGTGAGGGGTGGTTCACCTCCTGTTAGGAAGTCAGCTATCTGTTCTTGTCTTGTTGAGAGATTATGGTTGTCCTTGATTCTCCCTGCTTTCTGAAAAATAAAAACAGATTCTCCAATGGAGAGTGAGATAAGGCTAGGTTAAAAGGGATAAGCATTGTTAATTTGCTGATTTTGATGATTGTAGCCTCAATTTTTCATGAAGGTTAGTTGGAACTTCTTATTGGAGTCCATTGTTTTGGTCTCAATAGGATTCTGACTTGATTCCTAATTCCAGTTGTGAATTCCTTTCCAACGAGTGTATTTCATAACCAATTAGAGAGGCATTGGTTACCCACTTCTGCTGTGTGCCACTATTGCACAGATGTGTACAACTTGTCAGGCTGGTTGATTTCATATAGCAATGCCCCCTGCTTGCTCATAATGTTGTTGGCCATTTTCCCCAAGCAGCTCATGTGCTTTTCAGCACTGTATGAACTAACTATTTGGGAACTGACTTCTTTCCAGATTTAACCAGATCTCTTGACGTTTTGTTCCTGCAACATGCAGTATGTTCAGCAATGGGGGCTTACCTTTTCGCTCAGGTGGATAATCAAGTGCTTTGACAGAAGCCTCTCTTGTTTGGGGGACCTTGTACATCCCTTTTATAGATCAATGTGAATTCAAACAAATTTCTGGTACTAGGAGCTGTAAGCCAGAGTCAAATGTTTTAGGGCTAGGCTTTATCCCACCATCTACAGGGCCCTTCTCACTGGATGATCCCTCCATGCTTTTATTGAGAACTATATGTTTTGATCCACTATCCAGGAGGAAGTTTTCTATGGCACCGATTCATTTTGGATTGGGTTTTATGTTTATCTCACCCCTCCTCTCATTTCTCACTCTGCAAACCCTTCCATCTCTCTTAGGTTCCCTCCGACTTGTCAGATATGCCTGCAACTCAAGCTGTTCTAGTTTAGGAATCACAAATGAGGGAGTACATGCTGGAAAAGCTTTTGTAGTGACAAACATCCCACTAACAGAGACAAGAAACTACACACAGAATGGGACAAACTGTTTAATATTTTCTATTATTTTTTGGCATATGATCTGCCATATGTAACTTTCAGTAATTTATCAAATGTATTTTATGTGACTAATTTCATAAGTCTATGGGACAGTATTATTTTATTTAACATATCATAAAGATGAGGTACACTTACAAAAATTCATATGGCTCAGGATGATGTATGCCAATATTTACTAGGGGTATTTACTACTAGGGCAATAAAGAATTTGTTGGTTAGGCTGGAGAGACAGCTTAGTGGTTAAGGCACATGCCTATAAAGCCTAAGAACCCCAGTTCAATTCTCCAGGTCCCACATAAGCCAGATGCGCGTGATGGCGCATGTGTCTGGAGTTCGTTTGCAGTGGCTAGAGGCCCTGGCATGCCCATTCTCACTTTTTCTCTCTCTCTGTCTCTCTTTCTCTCTCTCTCTCTCTCTCTCTCTCTCTCTCTCTCTGTCTAAAATGAATAAATAAAAAAATTGTTAATATTAATATATTTCACTGATTTGTCATTTATTTATTTACTTATCTATTTATTTATTTCTTGTTTGTGAACATTTGGAGTATGTGAGTGCTCCTAAGATGTTATTATTTCATTAGTTAATTGTCAGTTCAAAATTTTTGAGGGTATTAAGAAAACAATGTGAAAAAGACATTTTTACATAAAAGGCAACAATAGAATTATAATGTATCAACAAATTACTGCTTTAGGAGAAGTAAATTCCATAATTTCTGTCAATTCTGAAGGCTTATTTAGTATTCTCTCTTTTCTCCCAGGTAGGGTAGTAGTCTGGAAAGTTTGTAAATAAATTGAGAAATAGAATTTAAATAATAATGTTCAGGGATGGAGAGATTGCTTACTAGTTAAGGTGTTTGCCTGCAAAGCCTAAGGCCCCAGGTTCATTTCCCCAGAACCCCGGTAAGCCAGATGTGCATGGTGGCACATGCATCTTGAGTTTCATTTGCAATGGCTGGAGGCCTTTGCATTCTCCCTGCCCCCCAAAACTCTCATAAATAAATAAATGATATTATTTATATATTTTTTTCTTTTTTGTTGTGTTTTTTGGTAATTTTTTTATGAGAAAGAGAGAGAGAGAATTGGCACACCAGGGCCTCCAGCCACTGTGTGTACCACTTTGTGTGCATGTGCGATCAAGTGTGCATGTGTCACATTGTGTGTTTGGCTTATGTGGGACCTTGAGTTGAACATTTGTCCTTAGGCTTTGCAGGCAAGGGTCTTAATGCCAAGCCATCTTCCCTGCCTTAATAAATAACTAAATAGGACCTGGAGAGATGGATTAGCAATTAAGCACTTGCCTATGAAGCTTAAGGACCCTGGTTCGAGGCTCTGGTTCCCAGGACCCATATATGCCAGGTACCTAAGTTGGCATATGCACCTGGAATTTGTTTTCAGTGCCTGGATGCCCTGGCATGCCCATTGTCAATCTATCTGCCTATTTCTCTTTCTGTCTGTCGCTCTCAAATAAATAAATAATAAACAAAAACATTTTTAAAAATAAATAAATAAAAATGAAACATTATTAAAAGTGTTCAGAAAGATAATACTTAATAAGTATGGTTCAGAGAACATATACCTCAATAACATAAGTCTTCCTAAAGTAGTACATACTTTGTGAATCTTTATTTCTGTGCTGGGAATAGGCCTTTCAACATATTTTTCATCATCTGCACTTAATCTTCACAAAAGCAAACGTTATGCTGACGTACCTCAATTCAATACATCTCTCCACAAGGCCTCACCCTCAGTCTGCCCCTGTCTGTAACCTTAATTCCCAGAAATTGTCCATTAGAATTAACAAAATTCCATTTCTGAAACCTTCAAAGTAATATATATATATTTTTTAATTTAGCATGTGAAAACTCTAGTCTCTAGTAAGAAGTACAAGGAACTCACATTTATCCAGTGGTTTTCTCCTACAGGGCTTCTAAAAACAACCTCTTTTAATCATTGCAATAATACCAACAGGAGGGTATTATTAAAATTAACAATTCCTTAGTTATTGCCAAAGCATAATAACAAATACAGTTCTATATAACTATTAAAGATGTCAGTCAGTTTCATGAAGGAAGAAATGAGCACCACTGACAGTAAAAGAAACTACCACAATGTTTTAATAAAGATAATAACTTTCAAAAGTTAAAAATGGATGGTAGATGTGGAAATGAAGAGTTCCTTTCAATTCACCTGCTGTATTGTTAACATCTTCCTGAGAGTCTCTGTCAAACTCTCTCTATTCTGAGCTTCTCTGATTTCTGTTAGTTGATGTTTTATTTATTGATTTTGTTTAGTTAAATTTTGTTTTGTTTTAACACTCTGAAACAAAAGCTAAAACTCAAATTGACATGCTTCTATACATACATATACATATACAAATATATGTATGTATACATATATATGTATACGTGCTTCTATACATATACAAAGTTGTGATAAAGTCAGAGATAAGCAGTTGTATATTATGAAAGAATTCATTTTTTTAAGAAATGGCATAGTAATGTTCATTAAATATATATTGTTCACTTTACTCAAAGTATTTCACAAGTTATTAATTCCATAAGATTAATTATTATATAACATTTTGTGATTATTAATGCAATGCCTCTTTTCAAAGGAAGCTGTATGATAGCCCCAAGTCAATTGTCCCTTCCTGTAAGCATAAATCCTTTTTAGTGCAATCCTGCAAACATGACTTTCAATTATGGGGATTTCTTTGTCTTAGGACCATTTTGATCCCTTTGACCCCACTTAAAGCTATGTATAAGTCTTCTGGTGTATAAATATTCATGTTATGTTTATTGGACAATTATAGTTAATAAAAATAATGTCTGTCCACACATAAATTTTCACAAGTAATGATAATTAATTTAACTGTAGCTTCAAGTGGACAGGTGGATAATGTAAAAGACTGTGTAGTGCTCATGTTGATTTTATTATTAATGTTTTATATACACTGCACAGGAAACAACTTTTGCTTGCTATTCTGATTTAGATTTTTCCATCGTTTAAAAGGCACACAAGTTTTCCAATTTCTTAAAATGTTTAGTTTTCTTTCTTATGGCAACCAAATGAAAATGCATTAAGTCCTTAGAAGAGCAAAATGTGGAGATTTTAATGCTGAAGCAAACTCTCATATACTTTCACATCTCACAAATTATATAGATTATAAAATTCCTAAATAGTGAAATTATATAGATGTCCACAGATCTTTTATTTGAAAGCAGTTTTCCCTACTTACCCTTTCATATTAGAAGCACAACTCTAAGCAAACAATTTTACTTTTATAAAATTTACCTTCATTAGCTGATGGGGTACAAAATAAGGTCAGCATTCAAGGATTGTAAATTCAGGTTTTAACCAAAATTAAAGCATCTCTTAGTAAACTCTTGGTGAGCTGACATTGTTACTTTGACATTTTTATTGCAGCCGTTTTAAATAGTAGCTAATTATATGAATAAACGTGTGTGAAAGCATGCCTCTACCATTTTTGAAATTATTGTTTAACCTCACTAAATATTCAATAATACTAGCTACAAAAAAAGATCAGGTTTTTAACTGCATATTAAGGAGATTCTTCGTTCTTGTTTCAACTGCAACATATGTTCATCTGTAATAAAGAATTAATGTTCATTTTCTTATTTATCCCAAGCTTTTTTTTCTTTAACAGGTTTAAATGTATTATTTGATTGTTAGATAAAGTCATTTTTTTTAAATATAAGATGATTTCTGTTTTTTTTTTTAATTTTTTTAACAACTTCCATAATTACAGACAATAAACCATGATAATTCCCTTCTCCCACACTTTCCCCTTTGCAACTCCACTCTCCATCATACACCTACCCCCTCTCTATCAGTCTCTTTTATTTTGATGGCATCATGTTTTCCTCCTATTATGATGGTCTTGTATAGTTAATGTCAGGAACTGCAAGGTCATAGGTATCCAAGCCATTTTGTGTCTGCAGCAGTGCATTGTAAGGAGTCCTACCCTTCCTTTGGCTCTTACATTCTTTCCACTACTTCTTCCTCAATGGACCCTGAGCCTTGTAAGGTGTGATTGAGATGTTTCAGTGCTGAGCATTCCTCAATCAATTCTCAGCACTATGGTGCCTTCTGAGTCATTTTAAGGTCACTGCCATCAGAAAAAAGAAAAGAAGCTTCTCTAACCAAAAGTGAGAGTGGCATTAATATATGGGTGTGAATATTAAGAGAAGTGCTTACAGGGCAGTTTGGTAAGCATAGTATATACATTTAGCCAGACACCAGCAGACGTTACACACCTAGGGCTCATGATTTCCCTTGTTATAGGTTTTCAGTATCAGGTATGCATTCCTTCCCATAGAGCAGGCCTCCACTCCAATTAGAGAGCAGTTGTTTTCCCCCATACCAGACATGCCACTATTGTACCCGTTGGCTCATTTGACCTGACTGTTAATTTTCCACTGTTAATTTTCACCACTGCTGATTTCTCTCTCCCCCATAGAACTGCATGCAGGGTGGCTTTTTCCAGCTTTCTGTCAGCTGGTCTATATGGAGGAGGTTTTCAACTCAGATCCAGCAGGATTTCTCAGTGACCTTGTAGCCCAAATATGTGAAATCTTCAGTAATAGGGTGTTACCATCTGTTCCAGGTGGGAAACAAAGAGCCAGGGCAATGGCCTGTAATATTTTGGGGAGTATCAGGGACCTCCCTGGCCAACAACTCACTAGAAGGTATCCCATGCCTAGCACTGAAAATTTTCTAGTAAAAAATCAATGGCTTCAGCGTGTTTCATTGTCCATAAAAGTAGATTTCCATATGACTTATCCATATGATCTTAGATTTTGATTAGCCTTCCCTCCACCTTTCCTTTACTCAATCTCTTCCCCTGACCTCACTTAGGCCTTTACACCCCCAGCAATATGATCTTCTTCTTACATATGTACAATACCATCCTCTTAAGTCTCCCCCAGCCTTCTATTCCATTTATATTCCTTTTCTAGCTTACTGGCCGTTGCTACTGATTTTTATTCCAACTCACATAGAAGACTAAATATTTGTAGCTATGATCCACATATGAGAGAGAGCATGTGACATTTGGCTTTCTGGGCCTGGGTTACCTCACTAAGTATAATCCTTTCTATATCTATCCATTTCCCTGCAAATTTCATAATTTCATTTTTCTTTACTGCTGAATAGAACTGCATTGTATAGATTTATCACCTCTTCATTGTCTACCCCCTCAGCTGGGGACATCTAGGCTGGTTACATTTCCTAGCTATTGTGAATAGCAATAAACATGGTTGAGAAAGTGTCTCTATCATAGTGAGACAAGTAATTAGGATATATGCCTAAGAGTGGTATAGCATAGTTGGGTCATATGGTAAATCTATTTTTAGCTGTCTCAGCACTTTCACACTGATTTCTACAATGGCTGGACCATATTGCATTCCCACCAACAGTGTAGAAGAGTTCCTCTTTTTCTGCACCTTCAATAGCATTTATTGTCATTTGTTTTCTTGATTTTAGCCAGTCTGACAGAAGTGAGATGGAATCTCAAAGTAGTTTTAATTTGCATTTTCCTGGTGGCTAAGGATGTAGAACATTTTGTAGATGTTTATAGGCCATCTATATTTCTTTTTTTTGAGAACTCTCTATTTAGTTCCATTGCCCATTTTTTAATTGGGTTGTTTGATTTCTTATTATTTAGTTTTGAGTTATTTGTATATCCTGGATATTAATCCTTTGTCAGATGTATAACTGGCAAAGATTTTCTCCCATTCTGTAGGTTGCCTTTGTGTCCTTTGCTGTACAAAAGCTTGGTAATTTCATGAGGTCCTAGTGGTTGATCTATGGTTTTATTTCCTGAGCAACCAGGGTTATATACAAAAAGTCATTGCCTATGCCAATATGTTCGAGGAGTTTTCCTACTTTTTCCTCTAGTAGTTTTAGAGTTCTGGGTCTGATATTAATGTCTTTGATCAGTTTGGACTTAATTTTTGTGCATGGAGAGAGATAGGGATCTATTTTCATCCTTCTAAAGATACATACATATCCAGTTTTCCCAGCACCATTTACTGAAGAGGCTGTTTGTTTTCCGATGAGTGATTTGGCATTTTTATCGAAGATCAGGTGGCTGTAGATCTCTGGACTTACATCTGGGTCCACTGCTCTGCTGCATTGACATACAGGTGTTTTTGTGCCAGTTCCAAGCTGATTTTGTTACTACAGCTCTGTAATATTGGTTAAAAAAAATGGATAACACCAGCTTTATGTTTATTGCTAGAAATTGTTTAAATATTCCAGGTATTTTGTGATTCCAAATGAATTCTAGGATTGTTTCTTTCTGTTTTCATGAAGAATGCATTGGAATTTTGATGGGGATTGTATTAAATGTGTAGACTGACTTGGTAACATTGACATTTTCACAATATTGATTCTTCCAATCCAAGAACAGTGGATGTCTTTCCATTTCCTACTGTCTTCTGCAATTTCTGTCCTGAGTGTTTTAAAGTTTTCATTGTAGAGGTCCTTGTTAATGGGAGTGATTCCCTGATTTCATTCTCAGCATGTTTATTGTTATCATATAGGAAGGCTATTGATTTCTGTATGGTTTTGGGGGAGGGTTCTGATTTTGATTTATTTATTTGCTATGTTATTTTCTTTCTTTTTTATTAGTTATGCACGTAATGTGAATACATTCAGGGTGGCACCATCAATAGCCTCCTCTCTGTCCTCCTCCCTCTAAAGGGACCTTCTCATTGGGGAATATGGGTCATGCACTGTGGGGGTAGCTATCAGTTATGGGGAAGAGGCAATGTCTCTGTGCATTATGACCCATCTTGTGGCTCCAACAATTGACCCCCCCCTTCTGCAAATTTCCCTGATGCACATTGGGTTTGTTTTAGGTCTACTTCACTAATGAGGTCTTGGGAGCCTCTGTGTCTCTGGATTTCTGCATTGTAGGATTTGAGTGTTCTCTGTGTCTATCTCCTTCACCCTTATGTTTGTATCAGGTTCACCAAGAAAGCAGCACTCTTGTTCATTTCCCCACTTACGCTATCATTTCAGCTGGGTTCCTGGTGGGGTATAATAGGCTGATCCTCTCCTCAGGTTCAGCTTCCATCAGAAAAAGAGAAGGAAATTCTCCAATAGAGAGAGAAGTCAACACCCAATAAACAGGATAACCATTATTAGTTTAGAGAGAATTTTATAGGTATAGGCCCTCTTGTAGCCCATGATTGGTGGGAGCTTGATATTTGAGAGGGTGCTCATTTTTTGGACATGATTCTGACTTGTTTCCCAGTTCCAGCTATGAGTTCCATTCCACTGAGTGGATCTGTTAGCCAAATGAAGAGCAGATGATTACCCACCATGACTGTCTGCTGCTATTGCACTTGTGTAAGCATCACATCAGATTGTTTGCTGCTGAATAGCTTAGAACATGAGTTGCTTGGACAGATGTTGGTAATTTTCTCCCAGTTGTTCATGTAGCACCTTCTGGTACTAGACAAGCTAACTGTCTGGGAACTGACTGTCTTCCAGATTCCAACCAGGTCACTCCATGTTACATACCAATAGCATATGGTGTCTTTGGCATAGGGTTTTACCATTAAAATTTGGTGGGTCATCAAGTACTCTGACAGAAGTCTGTCTTCTTTTGGAAAACCTTGTAGGGTCTCTCTGATCAACAGCTCATTGTGGAAGTTAACTGCATGCTGGTACTGGGAGTTAGAGGCCAGAGCCAAGGAAAAAGAAGGGAGGAAAAGATAGGTAATATAAAAGAGAAAGAGAGAAGTGGGAGAGAGAGAGAAAGGGAAACAGTGAAAGCTTAAGGTTAGTCTTCATCATACCCTCTTCAGGGCCCTGTGATACAGGTATTCCCTCTGAGGACTTGATGAAGGTTCAACCTTTTAGTCTGTCTTTAAGGACAGACTATGGTACCATTTCCATTTGTGTCCCCCACCCTTACCAGGCCCTACCATCCCACCCTCCCTATTGACTGGTCATCCAGATGCTTATTAGTTATGTCAGCATCTAGGGAAGATACAGGTTAGGAGCCATAGATGAGTGAGACCATGTAACGATTATATTTCTGTGATTGGGTGAGTTTTCTGAGAATGATCTGTTCGAAGTTTGACCATTTTTCTTCAAATTTCATTGTGTAATTTTCCCTTACTGATGTGTAGAATTCCATGGTGATATACCACATCTTGGTTATCCATTCATCTAATGATGGACATCTGGGTTGATTCCAGCTCTTAGCTATCATGAATTGAGCAGCTATAAGCATGATTGAGCATATCTCTCTGAACTGAGGCTTAGCACAGTATGGGAATAATTGGATCAGTTGGTAACTCTGTAGTCATCCTTTGTAGGAATCTCCATATGTTTTTTTTTTTTTTTTTTTTTTTTCCATAGTGGTTGTACTATCTTAAATTCCCACCAACAGTGAATGTGGGTTCGTATTTCTCCACAACCTTGTCAGCATTTGTTTTCATTAGATGTTTTAATGGTAGCTATCCTTAATGGGGCAAGGAGTAATATCATAGTTGTTTAAGTTGCATTTCCTGATGATTAGGGATGTTGAACATTTTCTTAAGTGTGTTTGCCATTTGCATTTCTTCCTCTGAGAATTCCTATACAATTATCTGCCCCATTTTGTGAGTGAGTTGTTTGACTTTTTATTGTTTAGGTTTTTGAGTTCTTTGTAGATTCTAGAAAATAGGCCACTGTCAGTTGTATAGCTTCAAAAATGTTCTCCCAGTCTGTGGGTAATCTGCTGGCTCTGCTTATTGTATGTGAAAAAACTTTTCAGCTTCATAAGACCCCAATGGTTGAATGATTATTTATTTTCCTGAGCTAGTGGGGTTTTGTTCAGGAAGTCTTTTCCCACTCCTAGGTCATAGAAAGTTCCTCCTATTTTTTTTTTTTTCCAATAGTAGCAGTGTTTCCAGTCTTTTGTTGAGGTCTTTGATCCACTTAGACTAGATTTTTGTGCATGGCAAGATGTGTGGATCAAGTTTCATTTTCCTATATATGGTTGCCAAGTTTATCCAACACCATTTGTTGAAGATGCTTTCTTTTTTCCAGTCTACATTGTTAGAGCTTTTGTCAAATATCAAGTAGCTGTAGTTACTTGACCCAAAATATGGGTCCTTGATTTTGTGCTGTTGATCTATAGTCCTGTTTTTATGCCAGTACCATGTTGTTTTTATTACTATGGCTTTGTAATATAACATTAGAGAAGGTATAGTGAAGCCTCCAGAGGTGTTTCTTTTGCTAAGGATATGCTTGTATATTTGAGGCCTTCTGCCATTCCATATGAATTTTGAGATCATTTTTTCTATCTCTGTGAAGAAAGAAGTTGGGATTTTTATTGGTATTGCATTAAATTTGTATATTGCCTTTGGTAAGTTTGCCATTTTCCCAATGTTAATTCTGCCTATCCAGGAGCATGGGAGGTCTTTCCATTTTTTCATGTCCTCCTCAATTTCTTTCTCCATATCTTTATCTTTTTCACCAAAAGATTACTGATTTTTGCTTATTGATTTTGTATCCTGCTATTTTGCTGAAAGAATTATTCACCTTCAAGAGCTTTAAGAGCTTTGTTTCCCACCAGAAATAGACAGTAAGACCCTATTGCTGAAGGCTCCACATACTTGGGTGGCAAGTTCATAGAGAACTCCTGCTAGAGCTGAGCTGAAAGCTTCCTCCATGTGGACCAGCTGACAGAAAGTTGGAAAAACGTATGCTACATGAAGTTCAATGGAAGACAGAAAACACCAGTGAAGGTCCTCAACGGTGAACACTGCAAGCTTTAAATTTGGCCAGCCAGGCCAAATGAGCCAATAGGTGCAATAGTGGCATGTCTGTTATGGGGGAAACCAACAACTCTCTAATAGGACTGGAGGCCCACTCCATGGGAGGGCATACATCCCTGATACTGAAAACCTATGACAAGGGTAATCATGAGCCCTAGGGGTGTAACATCTGCTTGTGTCAAGCTAAATGCATATACTATGCTCACAAAACTGTCCAGTAAGCACTTCTCTTGTTGTCCACACCCATATATTAATGTTACTCTCACTTTTGGTTAGAGAAGCTGCTCTTTTCAGATGGTCGCTAACTTGGGATGACTCAGAAGGCACCACGGTGCTGAGAAGAAGGGACAGAGGAGTGCTCAGCACTGAAACATGTCAAACCCAACTTCCAAGTCTCTGAGTCCATTGCAGAAGAGGGGGAGGAAAGAATGTAACAGCCAAAGGAAAAGCAGGACTCCTGACAAAATGCTCCTCTGGACACAAAATGGCTTGTATATCCATGACCTCACAGTGCCTGACACTACCTACACAAGACTATCATAATAGGAGGAAAAGATCATGACATCAAACTAAAAAGAGAGACTGAGAAGGGGAGGGGTTATTATGGAGAGTGAAATTTCAAAGGGGAAAGTAGGGGGGAGGGAGGGAACTACCATGGGATATTGTCTACAATTAAAGAAGTTGTCTATAAAAAAATTTAAAAAAGAGCTTTGAGATGGAGGTTCTTGGGTCATTTGTGTATATAATCATATCTTGTGCAAATAGGGCTATCTTAACTTCTTCCATTCCAATTTGTATCCCCTTTACTTCTTTCTCCTGTCTTATTGCTTGAGCTAGGACTTCCAATACTATGTTGAAGAGCAGAGGTGAGAGTGGACACCCCTGTCTTGTTCCTGACCTCAATGGGAATTCCTTCAGTCTCTCCCTGTTAAGTATTATTCTGGCCTTACGAACTTTATATATAGCCTTTATTATATTTAGATATAAACCGCCCATCCCTATTCTCTCCAATGTTTTTATCATGAAGTGATATTGCATTTTGTCAAAGGCCTTTGCTGCATCTATTGAAATGACCATGTGGCTTTTGTGTTTAAGTTTATTTATGTGGTGTATTACATTGACATATTTCCATATGTTGAACCAGCCCTGTGGTCCTGGGATAAAGCCTACTTGTTCAACATGAATAATGCTTTTGATGTGTTGTTGAATTTGGTCTGTGAGGATTTTGCTCAGGATCTTTGCATCTAAGTTCATAAGGGAAATAGGCCTATAGTTTTCTCTTCTTGTGGCAGCTCTGCCTGGTTTTAGTATTAGGGTGATACTAGCTTCATAAAAGGAGTTGGGGAGCTTTCCCTGTTCTCTGATTATGTGGCACAGTTAGAGTAAAATTGGTTTGAGTTCTTCCATGAAGGTTTGACAGAATTCAGCTGAGAAGCCATATGGTCTTGGACTCTTCTTTTTGGGGAGGTTTTTTAATTGCCCTTTCAATTATGATGGGTGTTATAGGTTTATTTAGGGAGTTAATCTGCTCTGAGTTTAACTTTGGTAGGTGGAATGTGTCCAGGAATTCATCCATTTCCTCCATATTATCCAGTTTGGTGGAGTAGAGGTTTTTGAAATAAGTCCTGATGATTCTCCCAATTTCACTTATGTCTGCTGTGATCTCTCCTTTTTTGTGTCTAATTTTGTAAATTTGAAGCATCTCTTTATTTTTGCTTGATCGACTTGACCAGGGATTTATCAATCTGGTTTATTTTTTCAAAGAACCAGCTCTTTGTTTTATCAATTTTCTTAATTGTCTTCTTAGTTTCCAATTCATTTATTTCTGCTCTGATCTTAATTATTTCTCTCCATCTGGATCTTTGGGAGTTGGATTCTTCTTGTTTTTCAAATACCTTTAGGTGGATGGTTAGGTTATTGGATTGTGATATCTCTGTCTTTGGTCTGAAGGTTTTTAGTGCTATGATTTTTTTTTTTTTCCTCCTAAGGACTAGGTCCATTGTGTCCCATAAGTTTCAGTAGGATGTGTTGTCATTTTCATTCAATCCTAAAAATTTTGCAATTTCATTTTCTTATTTCATCCACTACCCATTTTTTTTTGTTTGTTTTAATGTGTTGTTCACTTTTGAGGAGCTGGTGGGATCCAGGCAGATCTTTTGTTGTTAATTTCTAGCAATACAGCATTGTGGTCTGATATCATGTAGGAATTTTTGTTGATTTTCTTAAGAACATGGTGGCAGCCCTTATGACACAGTATTGATCTATTTTAGAGAAGGTTCCATGGTCTGCTGATAAGAATGTGTAATCTGTGGAGTTTTGGTATAATGATAGTGGAGTATTGAAGTCCCTGACTATGATGGTTTTGGTGGTTAGTTCTGTTTTGTTGTCAAGTAGGTTTTGTTTTATGAATTGTGGTGCACCTGTGTTTGGTGAATAGAAATTGATGAGTCTGATATCCTCTTGTTGGATGATTCCCTTGATAAGTAAGAAGTTGCTTTCTTTCTTTCTTTTTTTTTTTTTTTTTTGATTAGTTTTGGTTTGAAGTCTATTTTATCTGATATTAGTATAGCTATACCTTATTTCCATTTGCATGGAATATCATTTTCCACCCTTTCACTCTGAGGAGGTGTCTGTAATAAGTGGTGAGATGGGTTTCTGAAAACAGCAGGTTGAGGGGTCTAATTTTCTGATCCACCCAGTTAGCTTATGTCTCTTGATGGGAAAATTAAGGCCATTAATATTTAGGGTAATAACTATGAAGTTTTATTTAATCCATGCCATCTTGTGGTGGTATAAGTGGTTCAGTGTTTTCTTGGAGTTTATCATTTTTGCACCTTCTCTGAGTTTTGTTACACTGAACTGTTTCTTGTAGGCACTTGGGTTTGGTTATTTGACTCTTCTGTGTGGAGAATTCTGTAAATTATTCTCTGCAGGTTTGGCTTTGTGTTCATATAGTTGTAAAGCTGACTTTTATCATGGAAAGTTTTTCTTTCACCATCAATTATGAGGGATATTTTTGCTTGGTAGAGTAGTTTGGGTTGGAAGCCATAAGTTCATAGACTTTGAAGTGCTCCATTCCAGGCCCTTCTTGCTTTCAGGGTTTCCACTGAGAAGTATGAAGTAATTCTGGTGGGTTATATATAATGTGTTTTTTTATCCCTAGCTGCTTCTAGGATTTTCTCTTTGTTATTGATGAGTAGAGTACCAATGATAATATGTCCTGGAGAATTTCTCCTTTGTTCCAGTCTGTTTAGAATTCTGTTCACTCCTTGTAACTTGATGGGACTTTATTTTGAGAGGTTGGGAAAGTTTTCTTTGATAATTTAATTGAATAATTTCTCCATTCCTTTGGGGTGAATTTCTCCACCTTCTGGTATCCCCGTGATCTGAATGTTGGGATGTTTAAGGGTATCCTACAGTTCCCTCATGTTCTGTTCACAAAAATTTTGAACTTATTCAAACTTTTGGACTCACAAACTGTTTCTTCTCTTTTGTCTTCTAATTCTGAGTTTCTATCCTACAAATGGCTGACTCTGTTCTTGAGAGCTTCTATAGAGTTTTGTGTTTGTTCAATTTTATTTGTAATTTCTACTACCTTTTTATGTATAATCCATCCCTCTGTTGAGCTCCCTTTTCACATCATTTTCTGATTTTCTTAGTGCTTCTTTGAATTCATCCTTGTATTTATTTATGTGTTCATTGAACTTATCCAGCTGATTTTTGAGGTCCTCTTTTTTCACTCTCCTTCAGGTCATTTAACTGTCTTTGGAATCAATCCTGGCTCTTTTCTATTAGATCTAATCTAGCAAGGACAGCACTCATATGATTTTTGGCCCTTTGCTGATTTTCTGCAAGTTCTGCTATTTGTTTGGCCAGGGTTGCATTGCTTTTGTCTTCATTTTGGGTTTCTGATCCTGTTCTCTTCTATGTTTTGATTAAAGACATCCATTGTGGGACTGGGTGACCTTGTTGAATTTAATTGTAACTGAGTTTTCATGCATTCCTTTTGCACTGTGGTCTGCCCATCACAGTGTAGGAATCATATTTCTTTTAGGAGGAATATGCAGTTTAATCTTGAAGTGTCTTTAGTGATTATTGCCTTTTATGTTTGCCTCAATTAGGCTTCTGATGGCAATGCGACTTGTCTACTCAGACAAAAAGTGCTGGTGAGGCTCTGTTGGGGGTCTGAGGACCTGATGAAGGAGCTTGTTGGTCGGTGGTTAGGGGGCCAAGAGGCAGGGCATAGAGGGGAATGGGACACAGCAGACTGATGTTGTGGTGGGGTGGTGGAGGTGGGCAGGATGGGATTGTGTAGTACTATGATGTTGAAGAGTGAGGGGGTGGGATAGTTTAGTTGGGGTCCATTGGGACCATGCAGAGGGGGTAGATGGGATTTCTGGGGTAGATGGGACTTCTGGTTTCTGTGACACAGGGGAGTGGGACTGCTATGGGTCAGGTGACACACATGGGGGATGGGCAGAAGTCCAGATGGGGGAATGGGAAGGAAAACAGAGGGAGAGAGAAGGGAATGGTATCCTGCTGGCCTGTGTCTGAGTTGCCTGCAGGATATGCAATGGGACCTGGTTGCAGCTGGGGTGGCCATCAAGTGGCCCAAAAGCACAGGGATGGAGAGGGAAATGTTAGCCTGCTTGCCTGGGTCTGAGTTGCCTGCATGGAGGATGTAGATGGGATGGTCATCAGATGACATGAAAGCCAAGGGATGGAGGGGAAATGGTAGCCTGATGACCTGGGGCTGCTTAATCTGTGGTAGTGCAGGAGGGGTCGGCTTAGAATGGTGGCTAGGATGGTGACTGGGACTGCGGGTGGGATGGCAACTGGCACTGCTGGTAAGGAGGCTGGGACTGAGACTGGAATGGTGGCTGGAATTGTGCCTGGGATGGAGATCAGATGGCATGAAGCCCAGGGATAGCGAGGAAACCCTATTCTGCTGGCCTGGGACTGTTCAGCCAGTGGTAGTGCAGGAGGGGGCAGCTGGAGTGGTGGCTGGGACTGCAGATGGGAAGGTGGCTGGGATGGCAGCTGGGAGGGCTGCTTAAGGGGTTTGGCAGACTGATGGGCTACCCAAGAGTGTGGGAACCAGCAGATTCCCTACTTTGTCCCTCCACACCTTCTACTGGAGGTCTACTAGGATTCCCAAACCCCTAAGTACCCCAGAGATCTTGCCTTTCTTTCCCTGTAAGGCAAAGCATGCTTAGGAGGACACCGTTTTGACTGGAAGTCTGTGTGTGTTTATTTCTTATTCTGCTACATTGCTATACATTGCTGCATGTTTGTCAGCTTTAACAGTTTGCTGGTAGAGTCTTTAGGGTTGTTTATGTACCATATCATCTTCAAATAATGATAATTTGATTTCTTCTTTTCCAATTTGTATCCCTTTTATGTATATCTCTTGCCTTATCTCTATAGCTAAGACTTCCAGTACTATATTAAATAAAAGTGGACACCCTTGTCTTGTTCCTGATTTTAGTGTAAAAGCTTCAAGTTTTTCTCCATTAGTATTAGGTTGGCTGTACATTTGTCATAAATAGCCTTTATTATGTTGAAACATGTTTCTTCTATTCCCAGTTTTTGTTGGACTTTTATCATGAAGAGATGTTGGATTTTGTCAAATGCTTTTTCTGACTCTAATGAGATGATCATGTGATTTTTATCCTTCATTCCATTTATATAGTGTATTACATTTATCCATTTCTGTATGTTGAACCATCCTTGTATCTCTGGGGCAAAGCCTACTTGGTCAGGGTGATTGATCTTTCTGATATATTTTTGTATTCTGTTTGCCAATATTTTGTTAAGAACTTTTGCATCTATGTTCATGAGGCAGATTGATCTATAATTTTCTTTTTTGGTTCTGTCTTTGTCTGGTTTTGTCATCAAGGTAATGCTGGCTTCCTAGGAGTTTGGTAGAATTCCTTTCTTTTCTATTTTATTAAAATGTTTGAGAAGCATTGGTGTTGGTTCTTCCATGATGGTCTGGTATAATTCACCAGTGAACCCATCTGGGCCTGGAGGTTCTTTTAGTTGTGATATTTTTTTATAACTGCTTGGATTTCCATTCTTGTTATAGGTTCATTAAAGTGGTTAATCTCATCTTGATTTAATTTTCGTAGGTCATATAGATCAAGGAATTCATCCATTTCTTTCAGATTTTCAAACTATTTCTTGTTTTGATCACAGTTATACATTTAAATTTATAACTTGTTTTATTGTTTTTACATTAATATATAAACAAAGTTGAAAAACAAAAGGAAGACTGAAAGGAGAGTTTACTTGAAGAAATTTTATATTTTCAAATAAGGGAATATGGGGGTGAATATAGAATATGAAATAACATAAGAGGCAAAGAGAGGGTAACAAGGGTTGATGTGGAGGAGGTAGGGGAACAAAAGTTAAATAGAGAGGAGGATATGGCAGAGGGAGATTGAACAAATCATCTCATTTTTACCTCTAGGCCCCATGTGCATATATGTGAAGGTACACCCCCATCCACACACACATACAAATGTTCATACACACATGTATGCACAACACACACACATCACAAATGCACAGAATACACACATGAGCACACACACACACACACACACACACACACACACACACTATTTGTCAGAGTAAAGCTCTAAAGAGCTAGAAAACTTACAGAGCAAAATATGCCCTGAAGAAATAAAGTTTGAAAAAAAAAGTTTCATTTTTAAGTAAACTTATTTGAAAGTAGTTATTTAGATGACAATCGTTTGGAATATATGTATGTATGTCACAGAGAAGCTTATGGTTCCTCAGAGAATGCAATCTATGTCCTTTTACTTGTATTGACCCTTCTGTTTTCTTCATACCTGGAACTTCATTATGACAATAGCAGTAAGAATGGTCTGGTTGAAGCTTTAACAGATGGCTGACTAAGGGTAACTAATGGCCTCAGAACATAGATTCAAAATGAACCCAAGCTTTGGAAGACACTGAGGCAAGACCCACATATAGGAACTGGTCTACCTGTGGCAGAAATATGACTGTCTATGTGGGATAGTGATAAAATCAGCAGATAAACTGTATTATTAGAGCTCCTGCCTCAGATTTATACTGTTGCATTTATTTGCTCACCACTCCTGTAACCACTTTATTTACATATCCATTTCATGTAGTGCTTCATTTTGTATGGGAAAGGGGCCATATGAGTTTTTTCTAGTACATGTGCTCAAAATATTGTAGAAAAATGAAATTGCATTCAATAATTAATATCCCATTTATTTCCTTTTACATTCATTTAAAAATTTTCTTCATTTAAACACATATTGAATATTAGATACCATATTGAATATGCAGGATAAAAAACTGTTAATCTCCAAAACAACAAATACAAAAAATGTAGACTCTTAAATAAATGATCATATAATTTATAATTAGGCTTGACTTTAATTAATGGGAAGTAGGTGAGGCCATTTCACAATGTTATAGTTAGGAATGATTCCCATCAATGTATGTTTATTTTGGATGTGTCATCAAAGAAAAGAAAGAAGATAGAATTAGTTCACTGGAAGAGAAATCTTTTGAGCACATAGAGAGCTATAAATGAACAAGTGTGCACTAGGAAATTGAGTGTGGGAAAGGAAATCATTTTGGATTTTTTTCACAGACCAAGAAAAAAAAGAGCAGAATAACTAAATTCACTATTTTGAAATTGATATTATCTTTTTCTTTGATTTCTTATATATTTAACAATTTTAGTATGAACATCTGATTAAAATATTTCAAAATAATAATGTCTTATGCAGAGAATTATGCACTTAATAAATAACTTTCATCTACATTATCTCATTTGATTCTCTTCACAAATGTTAAGTAAGTCCATTTACAATCTTGAGATAAACACCAGGGTTAATGATTTAGCCTCCATTTCCATAAGTAAATTACAAATATTCTAACTAACACAGATCACACACTTTATAAACACTGACTCACAAAGCATTGTTATTAAGACCATGCTATCATATCTAATTTTCAATTGGAGTTTAATATTAGGTGCAATTTAGAGTCATTCTGAAACAGGCACTTAACTCTTACTTTATATTAGTCCAAAATGTCAAAATAGTTCAGATATTTCAGTAGAAATTTATGGAAAAAAAGTTGTTATCTAGGAAAATATGTAAATGAGTGATGAGTGTCAATGAGTTAATGAAGTAAGTTTGCTCATTTTTTACAGTGGAAAAATACAGTGGGAAGCAATTGACTTTGCTGAAACGGAGAGAGAGAGGAGAGTGGGCTGAGGTGTGAGAAGAGCTGTGGGAGGGGAAAAGTAGGGGACATTTTAAAAATAAAAGTTGTCTGAACCTGATGTAAAGACAAGGAGGAGTGTAATGTGAAATGTTAGATACTGGAAATATCTCACATGTCATCCAAGGACCATCCTGTGAGAAGTAGAGCCGTAACTCTCCAACTTTCTGTCCTCAAATTAAAGGCTTTGTGTTAGTTTTCTTAACTTGAACTGCGTGAAAATATTTATAATCCCATAGAATTTCCACAATCATTTCACATACTTTATTTTGGATAAGGCTCACTTGTCATGAATAAATTCCACATATGCTAATTCTTCTTTTAGCAGTTTAACCTTTCTGTTTTTATAAAAATTAAATCAGGAGATAGAGGGGCAAGTTTATAGAAAAGGGTGGTAGAAAAGGAGGCCCATGGATGAGGGACATTGTATTCACAGCACACACACTAATTCTGTCACAGGCAGGTGACCATTTGTGAGATGAAGACTCAGGTCCTATCATGCACATTACTACTATTTGAGCCATTGTACTTGAGAATCACTTGAATTCATCCTTTTAAAAATCAATCACTGCTCATGCAGACGTCATGTTTAAATAGCCTAAGTGAAAGTTTCAGAGAACAGTGTGGGACATTTCTGATAGTCCAGTGTTCACACAGTGTTTACTTTTGACTCTCCATACATCATGTATTCATAAAGCAACATTTTGTGGTGAGAAATGAAAGGAAGAACACTGGAGCCAAATCCACTTTGGATGGATAATCATCCCTGGCACTTTTTAATTTTTTTTTATTTTAGAAGAGTGAGGAAGAGCATGTGTGATTCTGTGTGTGCCTCACACCTGTGCATCTGGGTTATGTGGGATCTGGAGAGTTGATCATGGGTCCCTAGGCTTCTCAGGCAAGCACCTTAATTGCTAAGCCATCTCTCCATCCCTTATTTTTCTTTATTTTTTATTTACTTACTTTTTTAGAAAGAAAGAGAGTGAGAGTGAGAGAGTGTGTGTGTGTGTGTGAGAGAGAGAGAGAGAGAGAGAGAGAGAAACACACAGAGAGAACCTGGAGCTTTTAAACTACAAAATTTCCAAGCTAGTACAAAAGTCACTTACATCAGACTTTATTGACCAGTATTAGTTTTCAAGGATATGTCAATAATTAGATCTGCAATAGATGAAGAACAAGGGAACAAATTCCAGCATAAAGAGTGTAAGCAAGGGGAAAATTCTCAGCAATTATTGCAAGAATTGAATAAAATGTTGCTTCCTGCTTATTTTGCACTTAAGGTAATATTTTTTCATGACTTTACCCAAAAGTTTTACTCACATCACACTGTTTTAAAGGCGATATTTTTTCTCTAAGATCATTACACTAACATTCTTTCAAAAAGCATGGATATGGAAAAAAGGAAAGCTGAATATAATCATCTCTATAAACCCACAGAATCTACCTTCAAAGATTAACCAATGATTTAGGGTGGGTATTGTGACACATGTTAGCAATCTTAGTACTTGGGAGGAGGATACAAGGAAAATCAGATCAAGGTCATCCTCAGCTATATCACCAGTTTGAGAGATTGAGGCCAGCCTGGGCTACATGAGACCTGTCTTAGGTAAAATAAAATGATTCACTGCCAACTAGGAAATATTTAACCCAACTGTGTCTGTATTAAGCAAGTATAGACATCTCTTTATTGTCATTCACTAACTAATACATTACAACAACTATTCAGTAAAGCTAGTTAGATTGTATTAGCCATCATAAGTAATCTAGAGATACTGTAGGGCCTTTGGAGAATGTGCATGGTCACATGAAACTTTACACCATCTTATATGAAACGTCACCATTCTTGGATATTGCTCTCTCAAAGTCTGAAAGCAGTCACCTGCAACGCACAATGAATTCATGTCTCTACACTTTCCCATGATGAAGAAAGTATCCAATAGAACTGCCTAAACGTATATGTCCATACATCTTTGCTGGTCTGTTTCATGTACATGTTAAATTTACAGAGTGAGACAAAAATGTTCATAGATGAATAGAAATATTCACCTGGAAATTTCTAGAGATTTGTTTTCAGATCATTTGTACACTATAGGAATTACAATTGGATAAATTAAACCCTTAATAGTTCCATCCATTAGGACATATGAAAATGCACCATAAAATCAAAAACATTCCCTACCCCCAAAACAGAAGAATAGCATCAAAAAAAGTAGAGGAAACTGTTCTGACAAAAGTGACACCAAAATGTAGCAGGTTTGATATAATTAGAATATATACAGTCCTTCCTCAAACATCTTGCTCTGTATGAGAAGCAGAGGGGTGCTGTTCATTGTAAATAGCTATGCAGTTTCTGGTAATAAAAGGAGCAAAGAACAGAAATGGAAAAGGATTGATTTTGGTTCACGCATATTTGTTCACATTCAGTCATGCACACTTTGGCCATAAGGCTAAATCCAGTTGCAAGGAAGGCAGGAGATTTGAACCATATGTAGATGATCACATAATATACTAATATCTAAGGACTCTGTTTCCAAAAATGAGGAAGGCACCAAGTGAGACACGTGTATCTATCTCCCTGAAATGCTTATCACATTAGAAATGTCATTGTCTCACTGAGTTTAGGAAGACTACTATGCCCATCATAGGCTTAACACAGTTAAGCAAATTGAAGTAAAATGTTTTCATCTTCGTTTCATTATATGTTAAATTGCATCATCTTATATTACTAAGATATTCCTGGAAACAAGTTTTGACAATGAGATTTGAGCAGCAGAAGCTTAGTATGTGGAACCCTCATAAACCTCCGTGCAAGAGGAAAAGAGAAACATCAAGCCAAAATAGCATTTGCTCTGTGGCGCAGTGGAGACATCTCAGCCAATCTCATATGACACTTTGGATCTACATGTCCTAGAGGGCAGTCTTACATGAACAAAGGACTACACATCCATATCCCATGTCAAACACTGAATGTGAATAACCCCCAGGCATTCAGTTTTATCGTCAAGTTGGCTCTTAGCAGCAGAGATAATGGGAGAGAAAGCTCAGCCGTAGGCCATTTCTGCCAAGTATCCCAAGAAATGGACACATTAGAACATTGCTGGCATTATTTTCTTTGCTGTATAATAAATCACTATAATCTTGGCTTAAAATATTTATTATTCCATAGTTCTCTGGCTTAAAAGTGCTGGCTGGCTCAGCCAAGCTCTCGGCTGTGTTCTCTGATAGCCAAGTAATCACCTAATAGGCTGGAATATTATTTGGAAGTTCTGGAAAAACTGGGAGAATTTAGGAACTGTCACTGTACAATGACAGTCTATTTTCCTTCATGCTGTGGACCATTCAAGGCTACTAAATCCTACTCATACACTTTGCCTCCCCATTGTGCGACAGCAGCATTGCATCTAATCACCTAAAACCTTGCCGACTCTACTTCTGCATACAACCAGATAAAGCTATGTCCTTTCCAAAAAGCTTGCATGATTCAGTTAGGCCAAGCCAGATAATCTGGGTTTAACATTAATTACATCTGCTGAATGCGTTTGCTGGATCATGTAACATATTCAATGATATTTATCACCAGAAGCTAGAAGATCAATGAACCATCTTAGAGTTCTCACTAATCACTGTTGTGTTATTCAGGATTCTAAAAAGGAACAGCACTGGTTATATGTAGTAAAGGAGGGATTCATCACATGGGTTGGGTTTACATGATAGGTGCTCCATCATCCAAAACAACCAAGAGCACACTGCAAAGGCAGAGAGCCTGGTTTGCTGATCAGTACACAATGCCTCAGCAGTCTCAATCTGAGGTTGAAGGCCTGAAAGTTCCCAGATGCCTCACTTTGGAAGATCAAAGAAGATCTCGTTAGATGTCAGAGGAGGATGGCAGAAATGGTGATAGACCAACCATTTTAAGGAAGAACAATGGCAGATGGACAACTTTATGTATTCTTGGCCACCAACTGTATAGTGCAACCCAAGTAGAGGGGCTTTTCCCCACTCAGTCAATTCTCCCTGGAAATGCAGAGAGACCTGTCTGGAAGTGTGTTTTCTAGGTAACTCTCTGTAACATGAATTTGATAATCAGGATCAACTTATAAATAAAATACCAGAGTATTCACCCTTATTGGAATAAATGTATACGGTGATAATCACTTGAGTAGAATGTGATTTCTGGTATTTATTTATTTCCAGTTAATCAGCACCTTCATATTTTAGGTTACTTGTCTTTATTATTTGTCATTAACACTTAAATAAGTAATAATCTAAGTGTGTCCAACAATATAGGTATAAAGTTCAGTGAGTTCTGTTATATTTGTGATCTATTTCATCTTGCTTTATTTTTCTGATTTTTTTAACTGATTTTATTTACTTGTGAAACTAAATTTGATTCAAATCTATACCAAAATCAAGCTGAATAGATAAAATATATCATGTATAGTAATTATCACTATTTCATATCAAGACCAAAGAATGCCAAGGCCTTCATATTTTCCAGATGCAGACACATCTTTATAAATTTTGTACATAGTAGAGATGAAAAAATATATAAGCAAGAAACAATGTTACGTGCACATTGTGGACCAGAGATATGATGAATACAGAAGGGAAGTGTGTAACCCTGGTCTCAGGCTGACAGAAAGCATGGCTGTGTTGTGAATTATTCAAGGTCTACAATTTGGGGATTTATCCTGAGATCATTCTATCTTTGTAAAGAACAGGAGCTTAAGAAGAGTTATGAGTCTTTCATACTTTTAAATTGTTTTCTTTTTTATTTGAAAGCAGAAAAATACAGAGACAGAAAGAGAGAGAAAGAAAGAATGGGCAAGTCAGGGCTATCTCCAGATGGATTATCTACTTTGTGCATCTGGTTTATTGGGAAATTGAACCTGGGTCATTAGGCTTTATAGGCAAGTCCCTTAACCACTAAGAAATTTCTCCAGCCCCCAAGAAGAGTTATGGATTTTGTCCCAAGTATGCTAAAGATAAGAGGCAACACTGTAGACAAGGGGCAACTGAGACAGGACAGCATAGGAAAATATCTTAGCAACCTAGATCATGTATTGCCTTGGGCAGTAACACCTCTTTCCTCACTATGCACTTAACAAACTATTGGTGACCAGGGACTCCCACCTGCATGGAGTTGCCTGCAGAATCCCACTCCAAACAATGGAGTAATCCCATAGTAATCCCATAGTAACCATTATTTACTGCGCTTTGGGTTCAGTTTCTATATACATTTAGGTTCTTGCTTATATCACAGCAGGGGGACATGTAGATTGGAATGGTTTGGGATGCATGCACATGAAGGCAAACTGTGCTCCCTAGGTACATTTTTAGAAGAATCCTTTGTCATCTTATGCCGATGCAGGAATAGGCATGGATACAATTAAAGTAAGATACATTATGAGGAGGGACATGCAGAATAGAAACAAAATGTTCGTATAACTGAAGTCTGTCAAAGTAGAGAACCTCTGAAATTGTGCCTCTTGGTAACTGGTCCTTCCCTCTTACAGTCTCCATAAAATGAGAATCCAGGCAATAACTAGTGACTTCCGAGATTTTCTTGTTCTGGTGGCCCACTGCGTGATTTTTGCTGCTTAATTTTTCATGTGCATCTTTTCTAGTTCTTTGAATAAGCCGCCAAGAACTTGGAAACTTACAGAGATATTGGTAATAAACAGTAAATGTAATTGAATTCAGGAAATGAAAGCAATAGTGATGTAGGAATGTAGAAGGTACAGAATGCCCATATGGTAACAATTAATTCAATATAGCTAATTGTTCCAGTGTGACTCTAGAAGTCATTATAAAGGAACAAATTACATTTGTTATAATACACAAATATACATAACTGCACTGAAGATGGGAAGAGACAGTTGTATTCTTAGATTTACCCAATGGAACAACTAAAACACTTTGAACAGTGACCAACAGTGCTTCCCCCACCCCAGGACGTATGTGATCTAAATGGCACTGTATATAAGAGATCAATATTCATATTCTTTCCTTTCCTCATGCATCCCTTTCAGCAAATTGGAGGATGCCTCTGACTTAATCAGAAACCAAAGAATTTTATTCATTAGGTCTTAACACTTCTAAAAATTTACATTTGCTCAGGGAGAACAAAGTCTATTGGTGTCCAGAATTGCCTTCCATAAAATGTTCTTTGTATTCTAACAGAATCATCAAGTCCAATGGAACATGAATTCCTCTCCATCCTTGTTTTGATTTTATTTTATTATACACTATTTAAGAATGACTTTGTGCCTAATATGTCAAGAAATGATTTCATCATTTGGAAAGTCAGTGTGGCTTGTATATTCATTAGAAATCCATTTAATAATTGAAAAAAATCTGTTTTTTTGTTAGACATCTAAGATTGTCTTCAAGAATACCAATCATTCTGTTGCCTTGATTTCTGACTTTTACCTCAGAAAAGAAGTCATTAGTGCCTGGGTGTTTGTCTTTATACTTGTTGGCCTACCTCTACACTTACTGGCATTATGTTTTTGAGCAAAAGTCACATGTAAATATTAGTATTCATAAAATGTGCTTTACAAGGCAGAATAATATGGAAACATGTATAGTAAGAAACTTAGTAAGTACAATTGTCTCAGTCCTCCAATCTCTTACCAGTCTATGCATGGCCATGCTGAGATTATTCATCTAATTTAGGGATTTAATTTTAATCCATCTTGCGAACTATATAGTAAAATAATAAAATCATATATCACTTTGATATAATGGAAGCATGGCACAATAGGTGAGGGTAAAGCCCATTTACTGGCATCACTTTTTGAGATGACACAGTACATTCATATGATCACTGACTTCATCCAAAGATACTTCAACCTTTGTTCACAACTAACCTCTTTGAAGGAGCTTTCACAAAGCCATCCTCCAGTGACATGCTTTACTTTCACAGATGAAATTATTTATATATGTGGTGGTTTGGATTTGGAATATTGCCCACAATCTCAAGTATGTTGGAATAAGTCTCCTACATAGACCATAGCACGTAGAACCTTTGGCAGGTGGAATGTTGCTGGAGGAGGTTTGTCCCTGGGGTGAGCCTTGAGGTGTATTAGTTCAGCCTGCTGTATGCTCAGAGCTAGTTTATTCTTACTGCTCTTCCTTCTTTCTTTCTCTGCAGCTGTTATATGAACATGTGAGCCAGCTATTTGTTCTGCCATTGTTTCCCTCACCCCCCAGAACTTTTTTCTCAAAACACTAAACCTGAAATAACTACTTTCTTCCCATAACCTGCTCCAGTTGTATACCCCACACAATGTTACATTACCTTCTATACACACTATACATACTATAAAACAATATACTGACATCACAACTTCCATTCTTAAATTTGAATATGGACAGAATATGTCCAATATAAATCATTATTATCAATTTTCTTAGCTGTGCAAAGGGTATTTGCCGGGGATGGTATTCTCTGAAAAGCCTGAGTTGAGACCCTGTGTGTCACTTGACACAGATCCGACGACGTGGTATCCTCTGGCTCATTCAACTTAAACAGAAATGGGGGTGGAATGCCAGGGTCCAGCCTGAGCATCAACAAGGGGTGAGACAACGAAGTTGGGATGAACGGGAGCAGTGATAACTAAACTTAGGGCATATTGGTACAAGCTGACAGGTCAGGCTTCAGCAGCGAGCCATTTGACTTCTCTCTCTCTCTGGCTTTTCTCTCTCTCTCTCTTTCTGCTTTTTGCCACAAAACCTCAGTCTTTTACTTTTCTTATACAAGGAAATAGGATTCAGAAGGAAAAAGGCAAAAACAGAACTGTGTCCAAATTTGACTCACATGCATAATCTTTGAAATTACAAGTACATAATATTACCAGGAAAGTTAACCCCATCCCTTAGAATCTTTATGAGCAAGCACTGTTAACCATTAACTGTGAAAAACACCTTTGAAAAAACACCTTGACCAATTCTTTTTTGAATAATGGGCCAGTAGTTCCTCACAGTTTCTTTTTCATTCTTTGTTAAATGTTGATTCTATTTTCAGTTGCAAGTTAGCAAAGGTGAGAGACAGATTGGCTACAACAGGTGCCTATTATTCAATTATAGTTAACTCAGTAAGTCTTTCTTTTCCTTTCTGCAAGCAATACTTTGTAACATAATCATTACATCCAAATTGTATTTGCTAAACATATGCCTAAATTAAATACTTATAAATTTGTATTTTCTCATCTTTTGATAAATAGTCATAGGGTCTCAAATCCCTAACAGCTAAATAATAAAACCTAACTCATCAGCCCATTTTCCTCTGTAGTCTCTCCTTTCCCAGACCCTAAGTCTCACTCTCCCACTCTTAGGGTCACACTGATATTGACCACCTGGAGGAAGCAAGCTTTTAGGATCAAATCTAGCCCCTCACGAGTAGCCTGAGGGGGCTCCCACCATTCATTGTTGTTGTAATAAACCCATTGTTTTCCAATCCATTTTTGTTTGATCTGGGAACGCATCTCCTATTGCCTGCATAATACTATTCCATAAAATCACCTCATCAGAAGCTGGCAGTATGTCTAACTCCCGGGGGTCATGGCTGGCCTGTAGATCATTCATAGAAGACAAAGAACAAGCCAAGATAAGGAGAGAAACCAGAAAGATCACGGCAACAAACATGAGCTGTACTGCTGAAAGAAGTAGATGTCTTTGCCAAGCTAAATGAGCCGAGGAGACTGCGGTGTCAGATCCATGTCAAGCAACACACAGGGTCTTGACTCAGGCTTTTCGGATCATGCCGTCGCCGGCAGGTATTGTTGATGTATAGGTAAATTTCTTGCCATAACCTAATGATACATGCTGAAATATTTAGGCATAAAATGTTTTATGTTTCCTTTTTTTTTTATTTTGCCTGTAGGCATAGTATGATCAACCCATCACCATCCTATAGCAGACAGCACCTTTCCTTGTAGCTATGACTATGAAATAAGAAAACCACACGGGGAGAGCAATGCCTGCAGTGAGAGTTTTTAGTGCTTCCAAAAAGAAGAAAGGCAGGAAGGATCACAACATTCTCTAGGGGGATTCTAGCCATTACACCTTTCTGTGTCCCCTATCCTAGCTACAAGTGATTTTCTGCATACACGGGAATTGAAGGATAGCTAAACATGGATTCCCATGATGGCAATTCCATGAGGTTGTAATCCATGGTGTGACTTTGTGATGATACACTGTTTTGGGAGCCCCCACATTCCTTCAAGTAACCCCTCACCTATGCTCTGTAAGTCAAGTTAGTAAATTCATTATTTAATCTTTACTTTCAACTATAGTCCGTGCCCTAGAGTGGATGAGTAAATATTTGCTCATGTCTCCCCAGGAAAGGGTAATGCAAACAATATCATGTCTGTTAAGATTTTATAATACTTTATCAACTGCTTTGAGCTGTGTGGTACATGTAAATAATTGTTCCCATAGGGCAAAGGTATATTTATATTCAATAAGGTCCTTCTGATTCTCTTTATAAAATGTATCATAAAGCCTGGCGTGGTTGCACGTGTCTTTAATCCCAGCACTAGCGAGGCAAAGCTAGGAGGACTGAAGTGAGTTCATAGCCACCTTGAGATTAAATAGTGATTTCCAGGTCAGCATGGGCTAGAGTGAGATGCTACCTCAAAAACAAAACAAAACAAACAAACAAACAAAAAGTGTCATAAAATAGTCATTCTTTTTTTATGGTGTATGTGTGTATATATGTGTTCAATGGGTGTTCACATGTGCATGTTCAGGTTTGTTACTGTGAGTACACATATATGAGGACGCATGTGTGGAGGTCGGAAGACAACTTTTGGCTTCTCAGTCTCATCTTTCCACCTGATTTGAGGAAGCGTGTCTTGTTCACCTCTGCATTCATCATGCTATCTGGATTATGACTCTCAGAGAATTCTCTTGTCTCTGCCTCCCATCTTAAGATACCTATAATGACATGACAAAAACCTCTCACAGTTTCTGTCTGTAATGCTGGCATCTGAGGATACAAACTCAGGTACTCAGGCTTATGCAGTAAGCTCTTCATCCATTGAGCCTTTGCCCCAAATCTAAGATACCCATTGGGGTGCAATGTCTGTGAATCTTCATAGAAGCCAATTCATGGAAACAGGAAACAGCTATGTTGGGAAGAAAAGTCTTTATGCCCGGGGTTACTTTAACATCCTGGTTGATTTTTTTTTTATTTTTGAATATTTTTTTTTGATTGATTTATTCATTTATTTATTTGGAAAGAGAGAGAGAGAATAGAGAAGGGAGAATGGATAGGCATGCCTGGGTCTCTTGCCTCTACAAACTCGCCAGATGCATGTTCCACTTTGTGCATTTGGCTTTCCATGGGTACTGGGTATTTGAACCTGAGTCAGCAGGCTTTGTAAACAAACACCTGTAGATAGTGAATCATCTCTCCACCTGATAATTTGCTTTTTAAGTTTTAATTATTCACAATCATATTTTCAGCTCAGGTCCCAGAACACTCTCCCAGAATACATTGTGTTTCTGTTTCTAGTTCTTAGCCAATTCTCTTATGTCTGTATACTTTGGTGATAAGGTATGAGTGTGTTGCTTTACTTTGTAAGGGTGTTGCCAATATAGGACGTTATAATTCCTCTGGACTCAGTTTTATGTTTTTTTGTACAATGTATAGAGAAAATACTTGAATTTATATTGTCTCAAGCATTATAGAAAGAACAAAAAAATCAGCCTCGTATTACATGTTTAAACCTTATAAAATTGTGTGGAGAAACAAAAATGCATATAAATATGCATATAAAATATTAGCTAATGGTATGAACCAATGTGTAAATATATCAAATGTAGACTATATTCAACAAGCTTTTAAACTAATGTAAAACAGATATCATATACTTTTGGAATCACTTTTATTTCTTACAGTATATGGAAAAGAAAAGTTAAGAAAAATTTTGAAGGAGTTCCCAGTTATTCAAGTCTCATATAAAGCATCATAACATCAATGTAAGAAAATTATGCACAGAAATTCATAGATTTCAACAGTCTCTTTCTTTGAAGACAGATAATAATATGTACTAAATGGCAGCATCTTCCCTTTAAAATCCTTAACTTTTGTTGTGAGCCAATTTGGCATAATTCACACTTAGCAACCAGAATAAATAAGGGGGAAAATCATTTGAAAAGAAATCATTAGTATCTTAAATATTTCACAAGTATTCTCAATAGAATATATTCTACTTAATTATAAAGTAAAATTCTCAGAAATATACATTCTGTTGGCCGAAATTCTCTAATAGCAACTCCAACTATTTGAGAGTACCTTCACATCAATTTTTCTCTCTTTCAACTCTTTTTGTTCTCAACACAAAGTGACTTCTTTTCATTTTTAAGATTTAGTATGTCAACCACAGCCTGCTCCATCACACAAAGATGCCCGGATACTTGAAAGACTGTGATACATCTGTGCTCTTCCCTGTGTGCTGACATATGTCTACGTGCAACAGAGAGAAAAATCTTCAAGGAAGGGCTCCTCTCACTTCCATAATTGCTATTCCAGCCTGCTCGTTTGGATAGATTATTGTTAGTCTGATAGGCAGCTAACATTAATGTCAAATTAATATAAACTATAAGGATGGCAGTATGCTGGAATTTGCATAATAATTATCAGAGTGGAAAAGCTTTTTAAATTGATTCTCAAGAACTAATAAAGACATATTAGTTTACTTACTGTAACATTTTTGGGATGCCATTTAAGGTGTCACATT
Source organism: Orientallactaga sibirica (assembly GCA_036365145.1). Classification (NCBI taxonomy): domain Eukaryota; kingdom Metazoa; phylum Chordata; class Mammalia; order Rodentia; family Dipodidae; genus Orientallactaga; species Orientallactaga sibirica. The sequence continues at coordinate 4,239,712 of JAEOAD010000043.1, read as the reverse complement.
CTAATTTTAAGTCAGTGATCTGCAACTTAGGATAATGGACAATATATGAATTTTAGGCACAAATAATTTATGTGAAAGTAGCATCCCTCATAGTTATTAATAAGCTTGTGTGTGACATAAGAGAACCATTTTTAATTTTTTACATGGTGCAAAATAAATCCCATCCTTTTTGAGTTTCCATCCAGAATTCATTATGTACATTCTCAGGTACCTTTCCTCCCCTCCACTTAGTGCTTCCCAGCAGGATGACAACAGTTCTTCTTCAAAGTCATCTAAAACTTGTTGCTTTTTCATTGGATCCCTGGGGGGGGGGGGATGAGATACTCAAGACTGTTTTCTTTATCTTTTATTTTTTTCAGAATTTTCATAGATGTATGTTACATTTTGATCACACGTACCCCATAATAGTGTCTCTTATTCCCTTTAGACACTGTACTTATCACTTACCATTGACTACACCATTCCACCACCTGTGGAAAACAACAGCTGTCATTAGCTCATTAGGAGAGTGGACTCTTAACCCTCTATGCTGACTGGCCTCCTCTTGTGAGGGTCCTGTGCAGACAACCATAGCGCTGTGAGCTCACAAGTGTACTGATGTTCCTTTCTACACTTGCCCTTTTGTTTTATATTGAAAACACAAATGTGTGAAGAAGGCATATGACAGCTATATATTGAATTTTTCCATCTGTGCCCTGCTAAATTTTGGTGTTGTTCCTCTACATGTCAATGCTTTTTGACCTCTAAAGTGGAGAATTGAGCTTTTTTTTTAATTTTTTTTTATTTTTGGAGAGAGACACAGAGAGAGACTGAGAGAAAGGGAGAGGGAGACAGATAGAGAATGGGCGCGCCAGCATTCTCTCAGCTGCTGTGAACGGAATCCAGATGCGTGAGCCCCCTTGTGGGCAAGTGCAGCATTGCGTCCTTGCGTCACTTTGCATCTGGCTAAACGTGGGACCTGGAGATTGGAACCGGGTTCTTAGGCTTAGCAGGCAGGTGCCAAACTGAGCTTTTTAAAGCATAGAAACAAGCTTCACATCATGTTTTCTGCAAGCTTAGGTGCTTCTTTCTCTAAATGTCTCTCATCTAATATCTGTTTTATTAACCCAGTTGTGAGGTTAAAAGAATTTCTAATAGTCAAAACATCTTTTACATAACTTAAAGACAAAACTAATTTTTGAGTAAAAATCTTCCCATTTTTATCACATTTCCATCAACAAATACCTAAAACAATCACAGTTACTTCAAAGAGAGAGGAAAATATCAGAGTTTCTTGTACAGTATTAATACTCCAGTACTAGTATATATTTAAAATGTAATCAATTCAATTTATATGAAGTTATGGCTAGGAAGAGTTTTGGATTTCTTTGAATTAATGAAAGAAGGCATAAACCAGAATTTGCATAAGTTTTATAATGTAAATTACATCATGGAAATATTAAAACATCATATAATGATATGATTGTGGTCAAATTGAATGACAGTGACTTGCTTTTACAAATTTGTCTTTGTGCTAAGAGTAAGGGAAAGTAAGATTGTACAGGGTTGGCCAAGAGGTAATTTCAGAAACTTTGATCACCTCTCAGGACAACTTCTCAGATGACACTGTAACTGTACGTTTTTTGCTTCTCTTTTTAGTCTAGTCAGTGCCAGCCACATCTTCTTCTTGATCCTGCATTATTAAAATTTGATAAAAATGTTTCATGCTGTCTACTTTTCAGAAGTGTACATGAGTTCTGATAACAGTTATATTCATTTTTTATTCTGAGTTTATACATGTTCCATTTTGAATATGAGAAGGAAGCATTTATTTTACCAAATTCATAGAGGCAGTGCAAAGTCTGACTCTAGAGCACACCTGCACATTGTTCTTCCTAAAGATGAGCACTGCCTACTGAGCGGAAATGTCATCCTTGTTTGTTGTAATTGTGTTGCACACAGTAATGAAAGACTAAGCCAGTGCCATCAGCAGTGCTGTGAGCAGAATTCTGTGTGAAATATTTTGGTTCAGAGACATGTGGACAAGAAACCCAAACAAAAAGGCTCATGCTGAACACACAGTTTCAACAGGAAGCTACATAAAGGTAATATAAGAATGATAATACAAGTAGGAAAAAATAGAGTATAAGGTTGAATATTTATTTTAATTAATTAATGAAGACACTAATAAAATTGTGGCAAAAAGAACACACAAAGTAAAAACAATACATGCTATTAATTGTGTAAAAATTCCAATGTCCTTTAATGTTAGAGATAACTTTGTTTCAGTTACCTTTTCTTTGCTGGGATAAAATATGGAACAAAATCTGGTTATGGGAGGAGAGGGTTTGTTTCTATTTACAGTTTACCAGAGAAATCTATCATTGTGGAAGGAGCATGGCAGGAAACATCCTCAGTTACATTTTACATGACCGGGAGGAAGCATAAAAAGCCAAAGTACCAAGTGGGATTGGACTAAAACTCTTCACGGCTTACCCACCCCCATGACTTACTTCCCCCAGCAAGGGTCCATCTCCTAAGGGTGCCACAACCTTTTCTATCAGCATCATCATGAAGCACTTGAGTCCATGGGGGATATTCCACATCCAAACCACCACAACTTCATTCAGGAACAAATAAACAGATTGTACAGTAAGTTCAAATTTGCAAATAGAAAGCAGAAAAATTATAACAACTTCATATGAAAAATATGAATAGCAGAAAACTTATCTGGACCAAAAAATAATTTAGAAGAATCCAGAAGAAACATGAAAAGTCGTTTACAAAACTAAATTCTAAGAGGATGTGAAATGTTCACCATCTAAGTTCACACAAAAGGAAAAGAAATTTATGACAATGTTAAGCAGTGACATTGGACTCATGTTTCCTGTACTGGATGAAAGAGTGCTCCTTCAAACTGAGGGCTAAAATTCACAGGAGAAGCAGTGGTGCCTAACAGTGCCCAGAATACCACGGCAGCAGGATCAGTAAAAGCAGTAATTACCATACCCACCTCTCCTAATAAACAGTAAAGATGGGGAAAGTATGAACATACATATTATGAAATGGTTTAGAATATGTTCATAGGAAATTATTATAATGAATCGAAGGTAGATTTGATTTAAAATATGCAAATATATTTGACAATTTGCTTAAAATTGGTTATTGCTAGGAAAATATAAATTAATGAAACTGATCACAGAAGAAAACCAAATGGAGGTATAATGATTTTTGTGAAGCATATTGTCTATCTAAAATGAAATAATGCTAAAAAATTAATGAATCAAACTAAGTATAAGCTTTAAAAGGTCATAGTATTTTGAAGTATTTTTTTTTTAAATCTGTGAGAAACAGACAAATATGATTCTATGTAAGTATTCCCATAAGACGAAACAAGAGTGTTTCCAAACATATATCATGAAGAAATGCATACATGCAGAGTTGGAAGGAGGACTGCTGGAAGCAAGTTTAAGAACAGCCATCTTTACATAGAGTTTCAGGTAAGCCTGAGCTACAAAGCAAGACCCTATCTTAAAAGAGTAAATCCATATTGTGTATTGAGTATGTATTTATAAATGTTTGATAATAAATAGAACAAAATGAAGTAAAATCACCAAATGTACTTAGATATTGTTTTAAAAATACTAAACAAGTCATCAATGTATTTAAAGAAATAATTGTAACATAATCTTGTGGGGTTGAGTTTATGAACTGAGATATCAATGCAATTTATTTAATTTATAAAATTTATCAGGTCCATACTCCTAGAAAAAACATCAGTGACTTTCTTCACAGGTAATAAAATATTTGACCAAATTTAATTTCAATTATCTGGTTAATAGCTCCTAAGCCTACTTTAGACTCAAATTCCAATAAAAGTAATTAGACAATGCAGGTAAATTGTATGAAGTACAAAATGTTGAAAAAATTAAATTATTGGTATATTTATCTAAAAATAATATGAAATTATCTATGCAATTTTACAGAAACAAATTATCATTGTATATCTGTAAAATGAAAGAGGGAAAATTGAAATAATCCGTATCATAAAATAAATTAACTGTATGAAAACTATCATATTTACAAATAGAAATAACCAAGTGCTTGTCCATCTGTCAGGGCACTGTCTACATAGGTCATGCACAGGGTGGCTTTAAACCCATCTTGAAGTTCTGGTTAACCCACCTCCTGTGTCACTCACACCCAGTTTCACCCTTCTGAGATCTGGTTGGCAGTTCTTCCTAACCCTGGAGAGTCACAGATAAGGCATTATGGAGACATATAAACAAGAATGGCTCATGAGAAAATGTTTCCCATCATTCCTCTGGTGGAAATGAGCTTCTCTGACATCAATGGGACATCCCCAAGGGCAACAGTGTATCTACATGAGCAGTCACTTGGTTATAACGAGGAGCATCAGATGACACAGCCATTGCTGAAATCTACACAGACATTGATTGCCATTATTTGTGGCCAACTTTTTGACACTGCTATATAGATCATCTCAGGAGTTGTGTCTGGGAAGCTGAAGATTTGAGACAATGGACAGAAGAGGAAACTCAGCAAGTAGCACTGTCAACCTTCTTCTGGGAAGATAAAGGACCATTGCTTTGGAGACAGTAGGATAATCACTGGGGTCTGGAAAGAAAGGAGGCATTTGGAATCATCTTCTTTCAGAAATGACTCTTCTGTAGGCAAGATCATGACAAGTGACAAAGCACAGTGTAGATAGCAAGCACAGCCTGGTAATACTTATTAGAGAAGGGGAGGAAAGACAACTTGCATCATTTCTCTCAAAGGACCCTGGTCTAAGATTATAATTGTAAGTAATTACAACACATGCTTTGTCAACTAGGTTCTATTCTTTTCCAGTGTTAAAATATGTGCCATAGACAGTGCTAATGGTCAGGTTTATATCTATTTATAGAAAACGAGAGAAAAAGCATGCACAGTTACAGGAATAAAGGTACATGAAGAATTAATGTCATTAGTTGACAGCCTGTTGATAGCCATTTACTTCCAGAGACAAGACCTGTGGGGTTTGGGTGTCAGTATGAACTCTCCTCAACAACCTGTTTCTAATGAGTGCCAATGTTCTGGACCAGCACATGGCTTGCTCAGGACTAAAGGACCATTTACTCAAAATCTCCCTATCATAGCAACAATGTGGATAAGAACCCAAACAAAAAGGGACACTAAAGGCTTCAGTCAATTAATCTAGTGTCTCTTGAGGAATGTGAAAATTGCAGTTCATACATCTATTCTGGGAACAACATTAATTACTGGATTTGAAGGGAGGAAAATGACGTCATGGGGAAAGTTCATCAGAATCAGTTATGCCAGGTGAATGTGGACTATATGGGCATCTCACCATCTATAGCCTGGAGGCTGGTGTCATGTACTAATCTTACTCAATGCAACTAAATCAACAAGATATTGTGAAGGCAGATATTCAATAAAAGCCTGTAGCTGCACCATGTAAGATGCCTGTTTCTGTGCTTAGGCAACTCCAGCTTTGAGGTTAAAGTTTATTGATGCACTCAATGATCACCTGGAGGCTGCAACACATGGATGTAATGCATTCTGTCTGCAAGGCTGCAGGATGAGCAGAAAATGCCAAAAGCTACCATCTCATGACTGATGGGGCAGCCTCCTATGATAACACCTTCAAGGTGTATACTGGCAGCAAAGTGGTTCACCATCACACAGAGCTCAATGGAGTACAGTACTCTTGTATACACTGTGTAAAATTTGTTAATCTGGCCTGGTGACTGCACCATGCTTTTCATGCCATGGATATGATGGTATATATATGTGTGTGTGTGTGTGTGTGTGTGTGTGTGTGTGTGTGTGTATTTAAATAAGAAACAGGAGTCTACTTCCAATGACCAGGCACACCACCTCCCCAGCTTGCCCTACATAGATAGCCCTACATATGCTGGCTTTGATTACTCGAGAAGATTCTGTTGAATGGACAGTGCCCTAATGAGCAGACTTCTTTCCCCTCCCCATCATCACATTAGGGGTAGCATTAACTACATGGATACATATCTCCACATTTCCTCAGTGCATGACTTCTCTTGCTTTACTTTAGGAGGCCCTTTTCATTTAGTTTCATCTGTTTACTGTGTGTTCATACCTTTGTATATCCTTCAGAAAGTTCTAAAGCCTAAGGTATGCACACAATGTGAACACTATGTGGAATATAAATGAAAACTGAAAACCCCCTAAACTCTAAGGATATAACAGATTATGGAGGAGCCTATAAGCACAGACTATAAACACAGTTTGAAAAGAGAGGATGTACCAATCAGACAACTACAGTCTTGCTCACCTTTCTGTAGGAGGTGTGGAAAAGACACCCACTTCTGTTCAGCAACATTGATGTTCTGTGTATAGCAGGTGTCTGTAGTTTACATGTGTGAATTACAGTACATGGCTGCTTCTAGGAAGCCTCTGTCAGATTACACAGGGCCATCCACCTAAACCTGGGGTGTATTTTGTGATTAGATTTGGGTTTTAAGAATGGCATTGGATTTCTTTTCATTCTTTTGCTATGAGTATTTGTGGTCTAGCCTATTGATGACAATGTCCAGCCTTGATAGCCCTTGTTAGCCACAGTTTGGCTTCCAGGGCAACAAAGTATATCACATTTTGATAGTTTCCTGCCTTTTTCTTTCCTTCCTCTGCCCTCAAGAGCAAAGGTTAATCTAATAGCAAAGATTAAGTCACTGTAAATCAATTTGTCTTTATTTCTGCATATATTTATGAGTCTAGAAATTAAAATTAAATAAAAAACACCATAATTTGGAGTTTTCTTGGTGGGGGTGGTTGGATGACTGATAAATTTTCACTACAAGATTCCATTCTTCTTAACTTGTGATAATGATTTGAATTCTTTGAGAGAACAATGAGACATAATAAAATCTTCATTTCTCTCCATCCAATGAACCAGTATGCCTTATATTGTCAATTATGATTTGGCATTTCTAAGTAAGTTAAAAAAGACTGTGATTCTTTGCACCAGGATACAGTTAACATCCACAATGAGCTGTTGATCAGAGAGACCTTAAAATGTCTCCCATAACAAACAAGATAGACTTTTGTCAGAGCACTTGATTATCCACCAGAGATTAATGATGAGACCCTATTGCTGAAGGCACTGTACACTGTTGGCATGGACCAGGGAGCAACCTGATTGGAATCAGGAAGACAACCAGTCCCCAGACAGCCCATCAAATGCTGGAAGGAGCTATATGAGCTACCAGGGAAAAGTGGCAAACATCTGTCTGAGCAACTCAAAGTCTCAGCTACTCAGAAGCAAACAAACTAGTGTGATACTCACAGAAGTGCAATAGCAGTACACAGCTATGGTGGGCAACCAGCTGCTCTTAGATTGGCTAACAGATCTGCCCAGTGGAAAGGAAACCATATCTAGAACTGGGAAACAAGTCAGAATCATATTCAGACAACAATTACACTTTCCAATGTCTCTCTTCCACTAATCTTGTGCTCTAAGATGGTCTACACCCTTCAAATTCTCTCTAAACTAATAATGGCTATCCCATTTAACCAGTGCTGATTTTATTTTTGTTTGGAGAATATGCTTCTCTTTTTCAGATGAGAGCAGAACCTGAGGAGATAAATGATCCAGTGTACTTTACCCCAGCCCCAGCTAAAACCTCAGAGGAATTGGGGAAATGAGCAAGAGTGCTGCTTTCTTGATGAACCTGATATCAGCACAAGGGAGAAGGAGATAAGCACTGAGGACACTCAAAAGCAGAGATCCAGAGGCTCCTAAGAGCCCATCACTGAAGTAGACTTAAAATGCACTAACATGGCTCATGGAATTTTGTGGAAGAGGGGACTGAAAAATTGTTAGAGCCTCAAGTTGGGACATTATGCACAGAGACATTGCTTCTCCCCCAAAACTGACTGCTGCCCCTACAATGCATGACTCATAATCCCTATGGGGTTGACCTGCATCCCCAATGAGGAGGGCCTCTTTGGAAAAGAGGCAGGGATGAGAGAAAGGATGGTGCTAATATGTGTTGTTTTACATACTAAGTATGTCCATATCTAATAAAATTTAAGTTTAGGGCTGGAGAGATGGCTTAGTGGTTAAGGCACCTACCTGCTAAATCTAAGAACCCAGTTCCAATCTCCAGGTCCCACGTTTAGCCAGATGCAAAGTGACACAAGGGCGCAATGCCACACTTGCTCACAAGGGGGCAAACACATCTGGATTTTGTTCACAGCAGCTGAGAGACTGCTGGTGCGCCCATTCTCTATATGTCTCCCTCTCCCCTTCTCTCTCTGTCTCTCTCTCTGTGTTTCTCTCCAAAAATAGAAAATTAAAAAAAAATTAAAAATTAAATTTAAAGATATTTTTTAAAAGAGTGATTTATAAAAACAGTGAGAATTAAATCTGTTTAGTTTTAAAATTAAATGACATACCTAAACTATCAATAAAATTTTCAATAAATTACTGAAAGGGAAAACAATGGTGTTATAACAAATATAAAACTAGGCAACTTTCCTTTTTGGTATTAAAATGATTTCAATTGTCTTCAGTATATTCATAACAAAGTACCATTTTTCCAACAAGGGAAGTTTTTTTATAAAAACACATTGGAATATGAGTAAACAAGTATGAAGTAGAAAACTGTAATGAAGTTTCCACAATGGAAACTGGTTAATTCATACTAAACATGATAAGCTATCAACATTAACACCAGGTGTGATAGCACATACCTTTAATCACAACACTGCAGAGGCAGAGGTAGAAGGATCACTGTGAGTTGAAGGCCACCCTGAGATTACATTGTGAATTCCAGGTCAATTGGGGCTACAGTGAGACTCTTCATCATTTTTAAAATTCTCAATAAAGACACTGGACATTTAAGTCCTTCTGGTCTACCTATCTACCCCTGGAAGCAAAATTTATGTCACTTTACTCACATTAGGCTTCTTTACCCTTTCCTCTGGTCTTCAATTCTTTCTGTGCATCAGAAGCTATTCTACTTTTTCCCTTTAACAGTGTCCTAACTTGATTTTCCAATTTTCTGCTAAGACATAGTGATAGATTTGTCTTTGGGGTTTTGGATAGAGGAATACAGATAAAGTCTTTTCTTTTTTTTTTTTTTTTTTTTTGTAAGGTAGGGTTTCACTCTGGTCCAGGCTGACCTGGAATTAACTATGTACTCTCAGGGTGGCCTTGAACTCTCGCTGATCCTCCTACCTCTGCCTCCCGAGTGCTGGGATTAAAGGCATGCACCACCACGCCCGGCTGTTTTTGTTTTTTGAGGTAGGGTTTCACTCTAGCTCAGGCTGACCTGAAATTCACTCTGTAGTCTCAGAGTGGCCTTGAACTCATGGCAATCATCCTTACCTCTGCCTCCTGAGTGCTGGGATTAAAGGTAGGCTCCACCATACCTGGATACAGATAAATTCTTTGCCAATTCACAGCTTTTTAGATTAAGAACTTTACACAAGAACCAACATCCAAACCTAATATATATATATATCCTGACGTCTATTTGCATTCAATATATCATCATGTGCTACAATGAAAACTCCGTTATTTAAAGAGTTAAATGTGAATCCAGGCTTGGTGGCGCACACCTTTAATCCTAGCAGGTAGAGGTAGGTAGAGGTAGGAGGATTGCCGTGAGTTCAAGGCCACCCTGAGACTACATAGTTAATTAGTTAATTCCAGGTCAGCCTGGGCCAGAGTGAGATCCTACCTTGAAAAACCAAAAAAAAAAAAAAAAAAAAAAAAAAAAAAAGAGGTAAATGTGTTTTGCATGTTGAAAAAAAATGTGAATGTTGTGGCCATTGCATGGGTTGTGGCTTTTACTTATAAAATGTAGCCACAAATATTTGAATCTTCCCTGAGTCACTTTTCTGCTTTTCTTGTGAAGTTTTCAAATATACTTCCCTACAATTTTAATCTTGCCTGGACTTGACATTTGCCTTTGCCCACATAATGTTAGAAAAGATGTCATTATACTTCTGTGCCTCAGCCACAAGAGCCACTCTGCATGTCTACCCTCTTTCACATTCTTTTCTCCCTTGGTACAATGTGCTCTCACATGACCCAAATACACCAGAACACACATGGCCTGTTTTACCAGCGGAGGCCCCAGATACATGAGAAAGCACGTGAATAATTTATGGGCAAGTTACTACAACAGCAGGAAGAAATCTGCCGTGATTTGATTCAAGTGCCCCCCCCCATAAACTTAGGTGATCTGAATGCTAAGTACCCAGCTGATGGAGATTTGGGAATTACTGCCTCTTGGATGCAGTGTATTGTTGGAGGCTGGCTTATGGGTATTATGGCCAGCTCCCCTTTGCTAGTGTTTGGCACACTCTTCTATTCCTGTTGCCCACCTGTTGGCCAGAAGGTGATGTCTACTCTCTGCTTATGCCATAATTTTCCCCTGCCATCATTCTCCCCTGCCATTGTGGAGCTTCCCCTGGAGTCTGTAAGCCAAACTAAATCCTTTTTCCCACAACATGCTCTTGGTATGGTGATTTCTGCCAGCAATGCAAACCTGACTGCAAGAGTAATGTTGGTACCAGAGTAGTGGGATTGTTGCTAGACACCTGACTATGTGGCTTTGGCCTTTTGGAGTTGATTTTCAAGAGGAATGTGGAAGGATTTGAAGCCTTAGCTAAGAGATGCCTTGCAGGGCTGTATGTACAGCTTGATGGGCTATTCTGATCAGAGATGAATGTCCTAAATACAGTAAGAACTATGGACTGTGGGATTTGGCTTATGATGTGAGAAAGAGATTTGACTGTGCTGAGCAAGAAGCAGTTTCTGTGAGAGACATTTTGTTATGACCATGTCCTGAGAAGTTGTGCAGGATTGCATTGCGTAGAAATGGACTGGTGTGAAAGGGAAAAAAATGAAATCTTTGGGCTTAAACTGCTGCGTGTTCATCAGCTATTGTTTGAGCGATTACAACCATTGAGATTGGACAGGCTAACCTGCACTGGGGCAACAGGAAGAATGTAGACTCTTTTGAAGGACCTGAGTACTCAAGGAGTGTCCTATTCTTCAAAATCTGCTTTGTTCCCCACTGGAATAACAAATTAGCACCCTACCTGGAATTATGGATGATAAGAAATACAGGAAAGAGGGAGTCATTGAATCTGCAACAAGTTCTTTGCTTTGTAAATGGCCATGGGTAATGTAAAGAAGGTTTGCTGGATGCCTGCATGGTGCTGTAAGGATGAACTGTGGATTGCAGTGGAGACCCAGTGGAGATGTTGGGACCTCAAGATGGCTGCTAAGGAATGCTGCTACCCAAGATGAAGTTTTCCAGAACTGTGAGTAGCCTAGCTGGAGGGGTGGAATTAGAACTCCAGAGAACTGTTGCTGGTCAGAATTATCAGACTTAGAGACTTTTCACTGACTAGAGTTGTTGGACTTAGAACTACAGAGTTTGATGTTTGTCCTGTTTAAATCTTGTATTGGTTGAACATTTCTTTGCTATGCCTAGTGCCATCTTTTGCAGTGTGAGTGTTTATTCTGTGCCATTGTGGGTTTGGGGGGCAGATTTTTGGTATTATGGCTCAGTTAAGAGACCTTGGATTATGGGGATGTTTTAACATCATTAGGATTGATAAAAACTATGGGGACTTTTAAAAGGACTAAATGCATTATATTTTATATCATGGATGGTTATCAGTTTATGGGGGCTAGGAATGGAATGTGGTGTTCTCCATAAACTTAGGTTTTCTGAATGCTAGGTTCCCAGCTGATGGATATTTGATAATTAATGCTTCTTGGAGGCAGTGTACTGTTGGGGGCAGACTTATGGGTATTATAACCAGCTCCTCCTTGCTAGTGTTTGGCACAGTCTCCTGTTGCTATTGCCCACCTTATGTTGGCCAGGGAGTGATGTCCACCCTGTGCTCATGCCATCACTTTCCCATGCCATCATGGAGCTTCCCTTGATATTTAAGATAAAATAACCCCCTCTTTTTTCCTCCAAAAGCTGCTGTTGGTATGGTGATTTCTGCCAGCAAGGTGAACCTGACTGCAAGAGTATAGTTAATCTGAGCACAACCCATTTGCTGTTGCATAGACTAGAGAGACACAGTGATATTTATTGCTGTTTGCCACTGCAACTTTGTTGATGTTTGTTACCCAAAATTATTATACAACAGGCTGGGCGTGGTGGCGCATGCCTTTAATCCCAGCACTCGGGAGGCAGAGGTAGGAGGATCACAGAGAGTTCAAGGCCACCCTGAGACTACATAGTTAATTCCAGGTCAGCCTGGACCAGAGTGAGACCCTACCTTGCAAAACCAAAAAAAAAATATATATATATTATACAACAAGTAAGTAATAGATATTTTCATGGAGGGTACTGAACGTAATGAAATTAGCTATCCATCTTCACAGAATTTTAATTAATTAATTAATTTTAAATTTTAAGTTATTATTATTATTATTATTTTGATATATCAAGGTAGGTTCTTGCTCTATCTTTCTCCCACACTGATCTGGAATTCACTACGTAGCCTCAGGGTGGCCTAGAGCTCACAGAAATCCTCCTACCTCTGTCTCCCAAGTGCTGGGATTAAAGGAGTATGCCACCCCGCACAGCTTCATTCTCACAGAATTTGTTTGAATCTTTACTCCATAAAAGGCTGATATAAACTAGTGTATAAGTTATCTCATATACTTAAGTGCACATTTTCTTGTCATGAGAATGAGTACAGCAATAATATCTGCCTAACAGAGTTATGTTGAAACTTTAATGTGCTAATATATCAAAGTGCATAGCAGAGTGGATGACACATGGTCAATGCTGAATAAACTCAAATTATTTTCCTCTTCTTTTGAAGTAATTTATAAGCTTTATCTGTATAATTATAAAACTGTTAAACTGAATTTAACATTAAAATTACACAGCATAACCATATTATTATATGGCAAAAGTTACACTTATAAATGATTATTTAAAAAAACATTTCAATAAATAAAAAACAGGCTCCACAGAACACTGTAATTTTCTCAAGGGCAAGGATAAAGTTACAATCAACTATTTTATTTCCATCTCTTAACATATGTGCTGCCAGATTATTGGTGTCTAGTATAAATTTGTTGGATTGAACCTGTGAATGCTAACGTGAAACAAAGTCCTCATGATTTTCTGCCATCATATTCTGGTTGACAATATAATTAATATAAGCTAAAAATTAACATTAATTAAATAAACACATTACCTTCCTCAGAATGGCCACTCACTAGGCATTTGTGAATTGACTATGTAATCAAGTAGGAGAACATACAAAGGTCATGAAAGTTAGGTAATTAGCTTTTCAGAGGTGAATAGGGCACAATGAATTATTCAACACAGCTTCTGTTTGTCTAAATAATTATTACATGATTTATCAAATATCAGCCAAAAGGCTAGATAAGTCTGTGCATAAACACAACTAGCTGTGGATTCAATTTGTCAATAAATTGAAGAGTGTAACAAATACTAAAATGAACATACTTTATTTTCTTGAAATGTGATTGTTTTCCATTTTCAAAAAGTTCCTTATCATTTTTTCACTTTCTAATTATACAAAATAATAAACATAGGAAAAGAGAGAAAGAGACATTTTATTTAGCAAAGTCACAAATCAGAAAGACACAAGCATATTATTAAATAATGATAACAATAAAGATTAGGTATCATACATGATCAAATAATACAGAAGCACAAGATAAGAAAATTAAGTGTGTTAGGAGAGAGTCATTGTCATTGGATTGATGTTGATATTAGTTATTTTTCATTACTAGAAGCAACTTAAGGGAGAAAGGTTCATTTCAGCTCATAAATAGTTGAAGGGTACTCTATCGCAGCAGGGAAGATGTGATGGCAGGAGCATGAAGCAGCACTGGTCACATTCCATCCACAAATCAGGAAGCAGAGACTACTAGATGAATGCAGGTATTGAGCTCATCTCTACCATTCTACTCAGTCCATGACCACAGCCCATGAAATGGTACACAAAGTTATTATAGGTTCTCCCATCTTAATTAACCTAATCTAGAAACTCCCTCACAAACATGCCCAGTGACTTGCCTCCTGGTGAATTTCAGATTCTCTCAAATTAACAATTAACAATTAACAGCACAGGGATTTTTATATCTTTCTATAAGAAAAGTTAAGATTTACCAAGTAGAAAATAATGAGAATTGTAAAGTTCACAAGCACCTATTATAATTTTAATATTAATATTTGGAGATACTTTATGATTATTTCATTTATGAAAATATCAATGCTGGAAAATTGTAGTTACTATCTTTATATTATAGAACTATTTATAAGAATCTAATATATATTTTAAAGGATTAATTAAGGACTAGAGTCTCCAAAATAAATTAAATGTTAGTTTCTTTTATTTTTTTAATATTTTGACAAGTTCCATAAATACAAATAACATACCATGGGCTGGAGAAATGGCTTAGTGGTTAAAGAGCTTTACTGAAAAGCCAAAGGACCACAGTGTGACTTCCCAGGACTCATCTAACCCAGATGCATCTGGAGTTCATTTGCAGTGGTGGAGGCCCTGGCATGCCCATTCTCTTTCTCTGTTTCTCTCTCCCTCTCCTGAATAAATAAATAAATATAAATGAATAAACAAATAATATATCATGATTCTAATCCCTTCTCCAACCTTCCATTTCTCCCACCCAAATCTCCCCTTGAGTGGACCTTTTCTTCTTTCTACCAAGTCTATCTTCTATTTTATGTAACCATTTTTCCTTCCTATCATGCAGGTCTTGTGTAGGTAACATTTGAATACCTATGCAATTTTGCCTCTCAAAGAAAACACTCCTGCCTTTTATTTGAGTCTTACATTCTTTCACCTACTTCTGCAATGGTCCCCGAGCCTTGGAGTATATGTTAGAGATATCGCACTTAGTGCTGAGCATTTCACTGTTTCTTCTTCACAGTACTTTTAAGAGTTTTGAGTCACTCCTGCAGTCACCACCATCTGAAAAGAGAAGCTCCTGTGACCAAAAGTGAGGGTAGCATTAATATAGAAGCCTAAATACAAGTATTTATAGGGTAGTTTGGTGGACATCTCGTTCTAGTGGGCAACCAAAATCCTTGGCAATAGCCTGCTATGTTTTGGGAGAATCAGAGCCCTCCCTGGCCAACAACTCAATAGAAGATATCCCACCTCTGACAATTACATTTTTCTAATAAAAATCTGTGGCTTCTCAGCACATTATTCACTTCCACAAGATACATTTGCCCATACCATCTTTTTGAATATGTATATTATTAGCTAGTGAAGAAGTAGGTTTCCATATGCCATATTAAAATTCTTGGATTTTGATTAACCCTCCTCCCACCTCTCCTCCTTCCACTCCCCTTAGAACACACCCCCAGTATTCTGCCCCCCTACTTCCATATCTACTACACCCTCCCCTTAAACACTTCATTCTCTTTCTTGCCCCATAGCCATTTTCTAGCTTTCTGGCATTTTGTACTAACTTTTATTCTAACTTATATTTGAATCTAGGATCCACATATGAGTGAGAACATGCCATGTTTAATTTTCTGAGTCTGGGTTACCAGTCTTAGTATAATCTTTTCAAAATGCATCTAGTTCCCTGCAAATTTCATAATTTCAATTTTCTTTTCAGCATAAAACTCCATTGTGTAAATATAGTACTTCTTTATTACCCATTCATCAATTGAAGGGCATCAAGTCTGGTTCATTTTCCTATCTATTGTGAATAGAGCAGTAATACACATGGATAATCAAGTATCTCTAGTTCAGTGAGTAGAGTCCTTACCATAACTGCCAAGTACTAAAATACCTGGGTCATATGTTACCTTTTTTTTTTTTAGATGTCTAAGGAACCTCTACACTGATTTCCACAATAGTTATAATAGTTTATCTTCCACTAAAAATGGAGAAGGATTCACTTTTCTCCACACCTCCCCCACATTTATAGTTGTGTGATTTCTTGGTGGTAGCCATTCTGACAGGAGTGAAGAAATCTCAAAGTAATTTTAATTTGCATTTCTTTGATGACTAAGGATGTGGAATATGTTTTTGGATGCTTATTGGCAACTTGTATTTCTTTTTTTGAGAATTCTCTATTCAGTTCTATAACCCATTTTTTGATTGGGTTAAATTTCTTATTATTTGGTTTTCTGAGTTATTAGTATGTCAGATATTTCTCATCTGTGAGATGAATAGCTGTCAAAATTTTATCTCCATTCACAGTGTTCTTGCCCATACAAATGATTTAATATAAATTCTACTTTATTAAATAAAATAATATCTATAGAATCAGGAAGTGAAATAAGAAATATCAAATACAGGTGGAATTGAAGAGGGATATGGCAAATAGGATCTATGGAAGGACTTTAGCTATTTTGAATATAAATAAATAGAAATATTTATTGTGGCAAAAATAATATATAAAGCATCCTAATATGGACATGTGGAGATTACACACACACACACACACACACACACACACACGCACATTCAATTAGTTTCAAGCTGATGTTTCACTCATTATAGGTCTTGTCATAAATAAACTTCAATAAATTGATGTATACTTTAATATTTTAGTGTTTTTTAAAATCTTGCTCATTTCACTATTAAGCCAGAGTAGTTTATAGAGCAGTTTTACTCCAGGATCTGACCTTGCACTCTTCCTGGTTCATGTGGATTGGATTTTGAATTAAGGTGGGAGAACTGTCATTTTGGTTTTTGATGTACTTTCAGTCCTACACATTGCCTTTTGATTTCACTTTAAGATCATACATTTCAAATTAACTCCTTGGTTCAAACCCCAAGGTCCTAGAAATTCCATGAAGACATCAGATCTATTTATCTTTATAGGAAAATCATTGTGATGGTTTGTATGAAAAATGTCTCTCACAGTCTCATGTGTTTATAATTAAGTCCCATACTTGATCCTTAGTTGGTACAAACTTTGGGAGGGGGGACCTTCCAGGGAAGGCATATCAGTGGGAGCACTTCTTTCCTTGTGATGGGTAGACATGTGATGTCTAGCTGACTGTCTGTGTTCCCTGCTATGATGAAACTTTCTCTGCAAACTGCAAGCCAAATATGTTTTTTCCACCAACAAGCTACTTAAGTTTGGGGGGTTTTCTCTCAGAAAAGAAAAGGTAACTGCTACAATCAGACAATGTGATTTTGTGGTATAATTTCTTAACTTGTGAAAAACCACCAAGTGTTAATAGTTAATTAAAATCAATTATATTATAAATTAAGCTGAAGTTTTAATTGGGTGAAATGATTTGCATGACCTAAGAAATCATTTGACACATAGACTTCATGTGGAAATGCCACCATTTCAATTTTTTACTGATGTGTCTACTGCATGACATACTTGACACTCTGCTCTTGTAAAACCAAGAGAAATTAAATTATTTAATGTCCATCCTTAGACTAAGAAAATGGGCCATTTCTTTGAATATAGTACTGACACAAATCAGTACACCATCCTCAGGTTAATTTATCGATAAAGAAGCTTTATAAAAACCAGTGTGTCAGGCTGGAGAGATGGCTTAGCGGTTAAGGCGCCTGCCTCTTAAGCCTAAGAATGCTGGTTCCAATCTCCAGTGGTTCCAATCTCCAGGTCCCACATTTAGCCAGATGCCAAGTGATGCAAGGGCGCAATGCCGCACTTGACCACAAGGGGGCGCACGCATCTGGATTTTGTTCGCAGCAGCTGAGAGACTGCTGGCGCGCCCATCTCTATCTGTCTCCCTCTCACTCTCTCTCTCTCTCTATGTCTCTCTCCAAAATAAGTAAAATTAAAAAAAAATTAAAAAAAAAAAAAAACAGTGTGTCATACCCAATTGTGGAGGCAACTCCCCTGATCCCATTGTTGTTTTTTCTACCATGATAGTCTCCACTTTTCTAGGAAGAACTCAGGCACACAACTGACTTCAAAATCCTTCCTTTGTTAAGAAACATAATTCTTTTCCATCCACAGAAGTTATTTAACTATTGTTGTTGTTGTTGTTGTTGTTTTTCCACCTGAAGTGTCTTTTCATCTCAGAATAATGCAGTTAAACAAAAACTTCATTCTGGGGAGTATTCAAAGCATTGGTAACAAGGCTTTACTGTTACCTACCTATTGTTCTTGCTTCTCCTTAACGAAATATAATTCTATTCTGGGTATCATTGAATGGGTTTATTTAAGAAATTGTATTTTCCCATTTTTTTTTTTTTTTTTTTGCAGTTGGGAGTGGTCATTTTCAAACAAATTAAATGTAAATAGATTGTATTGCCTATGTGCTTCATAATTGTGGAGACTAGTGTTTTTGTCATTCACGTTATTCCTGCTTATCTACATTTTATTTTGGTTGCCACAGGTGAAATCAGTAGTTGTCATGAAGCATTTAGCCTGAGCTCACAGCCCTAAACTCAAATATCTAAGTGGAAAGATATGAAAATCCTGATCTGCCTATAACTTGGTTCTTCTATTCAAAACGTAGACTGAATGTCTCTATTTGTTTTAGGTGTAAATAACAAAATCACTCACAGGGTTGGATCTGTCATTTCTATTAATTCACAGGCTTATTGTGCCTTCTATGATAGACCTATGTTTTATACCAACAAGATAAAAACTCAGAAAAAGAAAATTATCTAATTCCATAAGGAAAAAAGAGAAGGAAATTGAAAAAGGAAAGTGTGACAGAAGACTAAGTAAATGGGGCAGCTATTTCCTAATGTGAAAAGCAAGTAAACCAAGATGTTGGGGGAAAAATTCACACTATCACAATGACACAGAATAGTGTGTGTGTGTGTGTGTGTGTGTGTGTGTGTGTGTGTATTTGAGTTATGTGTTACAAAAACACAAAACTAGGAAGGAAAGTTTAATCATTAAGAATTAAAATGAAAATCTGAATAATTCACAAAAAATAAAAATGTATTTTTGCTTAGAGAATAGTAATCAACTTCTTTAGATTTATTAGTCTCAAAATACTGAAAGAATTGTAATTGAGCAGTTAAAATTTTAGTTATTTAACCTGAAATGAATTTGTGAATAGCTTCATGGTTTGGAACTGCTTAAATTAAAAATATGACTTGTTGTTGGTAATTAATAGTTTCAACAGAATAAACAATTATCTTCAAACTCAAATCAAATAAAAAGCAAATTATTTTCTGAGCAAAGTTTCATAAGCATCCTACTTTTATTGAATGGGGACTTTCAAACCTCAGATTTTGATTAAGACATAGAAATAAAAGAATTATTTATGAAATTGCATCTCCAATTTTAGTCTCACTTATGATTGCAAAATTCATACAATGCTGAAAGTTATTTCAAAATGTTAATAAATCTCATCTTTTTTATGTTTGCAATGCTGAAAGCAGGCTAAATTCATCTTACCTCTTGATCAATTGTAAGCTACACATTAAAAAGTAATATCAGTCATTGTTTTAAGTGTTATTATTGTAAAGATTTTTTCCAAGTGCTACTTACCTACTGATTACTGGAAACCTAAGAATTTACAAAATTATCTTCTGAATTGAGGTAACTAGGTCTTACATTTGCAATAAAAAGTTCCAAATATTAAATGGTTTAAATTGATCAGTGTTTGGGCAATTATACTTGTCAACTGCATTAAACAGAGTTGTACCTGGAAGCACTTTGACTCTTTTCTGGAGCCCATTCTGATTTAATTTCATTAACTGAAGGGAGTGCATTAAGCATGAGGAATATACTTAGAAAATAAGTAACTAAGGAAAATTAGTTCATCATTTTCATATAAGGCATATTATATGCCATTAAAAGAAATGTTGATATCATTTGTACCTGGAATGCAGCTCATGGAAATGCAATCCAGCATGTTCCTGCTATATTCACAGAACAGTCATTTCCAAAAGGCCAAGCAAATTTGAAAGCTTTAATTATAAGGTCTCAAAAATATGCTAGCATATATCTTTGAAAAGCTGTCACATATAGTTGTCTGTAAATGACAAGCCTGTTGGCATGGCAGATAGTGTTAGTGATGCAGAAATAATTGTTTTGAATGTTGAAGAGTCAAAGGACAAAGAGGGCAACATATTAAAATAAGATGTGTAAAAACCTAATACAGAATGACAAATACTTTTAAAAAGCAGTCAGTAGAAAGTATCTAAGTCCACTCACTATTGGAAATTTCATAGAAAATGCCTGAGAACTAGACTACAATGGCCAGATTTTATTATGATATTTCATTTATTGTGAAAAACCTCAGCATAATTTATTAAAAATATCTTCTTCATGAAAATGTCATTTGATATTAAAACTTTACTTATATAGATACAGAGGACCAAATAGACATCAAACTTGTATTTTAAAAAATCTAGTGCTGGAGAGATGACTTAGTGGTTCAGGCACTTGCCTTTGAGGCCTAAGGACTCAGGTTTAACTCCACAATACCCATGTAAACCAGATGCACAAGGTGGCACATGTGTCTGAAGTTCATTTTCAGTGCCTGCAGTCTCTAGTATGCCCATTCTCTCTCTTTCTGTCTTTTCCTCTCTCTCTCTCTCTTTTTTCATTTCTCCCTCTCATTCTCAAATAAATAAATATAATGCAAAATATTTTACAATTGTATGTATATATATTTATATATTGCAAAATATTACAGTGTTCTGCAGAACTGTGTGATGAATTTAAATAGGAAACTTCACTCAGAGGTTATAAACCAGAGTATTGGGGAAATGACTCAGCAGTTATAGGCACCTGCTGCACAGATTGCAGGCCCGGGTTCAGTTTCCTATCCATTCATGTAAAGATTAATAGGCATTCATGTTCACTAGCAAGAGACCCTTAGGCATGCACACACACACATACACAAACACTCACACATGTGTGCAAATAAATATATTTTGGACCTAGATTTAAAATTATTTTTATGTGTGCTTATGTGTTTGTGTGTTTTTTGAGGGGGGTAAATAATAAGAGGATATTTAGAGATAAGAAAGCAATCTTAAGCTAGTGGAAAAAAGAGACATTAATTCATTGATAAATGAATGAATGGTTAATTCAACAATAATAATTGAATGAATCATTGAATTTTCATTTCAGTAGATATCTAGGGGCAGGAATCAAATGAGTCACAATGGAGGGAGGGATGGGAAAGAGCATGGAGGGAAGAAGAGCAAATAAAGATGCATAATGACATTATTATGAAAAAGTCCTCATCATAAAAAAGGATTGAAAAAAGAAACTTTGAGTTTAGGCTCTCAGTATTTTATAGCACAACTTTTCAGTAGAACATTGGAGACTAAGCAAGAAGTGCAGTGAATGCACAATAGTGGTACAGCTCGGGTTAGAATGTGCCTCCCCATTACTTCCAGTGGCAATTTCAAGTTGACCAGTGTACTAAGAATAGAGGGATAGATGAAAGCTAGCTTTTCTTCTATTTCATGCTATTTAACAGAAATTCAAGATTCAAAGATGACTCCCAGGAAAGTCTTTTCCTTGCCAAGGTGAGGTAAATAGCTGGAGGGGGCAAATTTAGGGAGATTACTGGAATTAGGAAATCCTCTCTTTGGTCCATAAATGATGAAACAGGCATCTGGCAACTGCTTCTGCCACAAAGCAATGGTGCCTCTCTTGGACCTTCAAGGTACCTAAAAGCAGGAGGAAAGTCTAATATATTTGCCTTCAATTTATGTCTTTTTTGCTACCTCACGTCCACTGGCGTCAAGTTATAAGGCCTCCTTAGGATCCCCTTGCAACAGCAGAGCTGAGACCATGAACAGAGACCACACCTAGACCAAGAGAGTTTTATGATACTTTTTGCCCCTTATTCCATTTCTTCCTTAACTTAAATCTATCGATCATGTCAGCACCCCAAAGATTCACTAGGGTCACTGATCTTTATTTTTTCTCTTCCCAATGTGATCACATTTAATAAATTTCATTTCTCTGATTTTCAGCATTACTTGTCTCTTAGCATATTGTTGCCTGGTAGTTTGTTGTGGTTACCAGAATTCAGGTTTTGATCCTGAAATCTCAAAAATGTGATGTAAATGCCATATACTTAATAGTGAATAGACTTCAGTTTATATGAAATAAATTACACCAAAAGGTTGTCATTCTTTTTTAATATAATTGAATGTCATTTATATCCTAATCCTTTGACTCAGGAGAAATAAATAAGTATATTACCCATTAATGAGTCCACATAGCACTCAAAACTCATTATCATAGAAAGGGAAATTTCAAGTGCCAAGGATTGCATAACAACCTGAAGAGAACAGTTTTACTGTGAGTCAAGATTTGTTTTGTTCTTAGCATTATGTCTTTAACTACTGCACAGCTCTGCCTATCATAAAGGTGTGGAGATGGTTGTGCTTAGAGAGAGAAGGACCATACCCTGAAAACTCAAACACAGAGTGAAGGAGAACAAACTCCCTGGCTTTAGGTAGAGAGAAGCATCACTTTCCACTGTACTATTTGCTTGTTATATTAAAATAAACTAAAAATAAAAGATAAGACAGAGAAAAGATAATACAAAATTAAAAAGTAAAATGAAAAATAGATAATATGAGAGGAAATAATTAAACTAAAGCCTAAGGTGATAAGAGGAAACTGGGTAAATAAGTAATGTAAGAGCGAAGTAAACATGAGATAAAAGAAGACTTGTACCAGAGTAAGGCAAAGATAAATCAGCTAACAAAAATTAACTGTGAGATTGTGAAAACAAAAGGACTAAGAGATTAAAAGGAAAAGATAAATATGCATACAATGTTTTAAATGAATTGGAATAATGAAAGAGAATAAACTAGAACATGAAATATTAACTGAAATAAAATACAAACAAGGCTTCATCTTTGGGAGTATAACATAGGCATGGAGCCCTGTGCTCAGAGCTAACATTGATGAATGTATTAAATATTCTCCATGGAAAAAATGTCCTGTTCATATGGAGGACCCAACATTGTCTTCTTTGGCTAGAGGTTCTTAGGAAGTCAGCAGTAATGTCGTGACAATTTCTGTCCTTCCCGACCTTTTTCTTCAGCTGAGTCCATGCTCAGAGATGCTTATTGGCCCTGGCATTGCTTCCTCAGAATGTCCTGCTGAGCCTCTATCAGCAGTCAAATCCATGGTTCTTTGGAGTATTCCTTTCCAGCCAAGAGACAGTCTTTTCCCAAGAGGAGTTAGCATAGTTCCATTTCAGAGTTTATCTGAGAAATGCAGCGTTGTTCTTCTTGGCTTCAAAATGTTGTTGAAATGCACAGACTGTAGGTGTTTTATCAAAAATTCTTCTTACACTATCATTTATTTTCAGAGAAGACAGCTGGGAAATTTTGTTCATGTGCCTATGCTTTTTTTTTTTTTTTTTTTTTTTTTTTAATTGATTTTTTTATTGACACCTTCTATATTTACATACAAAAAAACATATATTTCCCCCTTCCCCTGCCCTCCCCCATTCCACTTTAGAACACCAATCTCCATCATATCCCCTCCCTCTCTCCATTAGTCTTTCTTTTAATTTGATGTCATCATCATTTTCTACTGTTTTGAGGGTCTTGCAGTGGTATTGCTAGGCACTGGAAGGTCATGGATATCGAGGCCAATTTCTGTCTGGGCAGTTGCATTGTAAGAGGTCATACCCTTCCTTTGGCTCTTCCATTCTATCCGCCCCCTCTTCCGCAATGGTCCCTGAGCCTTGGAGGGTGTGACAGAGGTGTTTCAGTGCTGGGCACGCCTCCATCCCTTCTTCTCAGCACTATGTTGCCTTTTGAAGGTCCCAGTGGTCATTGCCATCTGAAAAGAGAAGTTTCTCTAACCAGAAGTGAGAGTAGCATTAATATGTGAACATGAACATTAAGTGTAGTGCCCCCAGGGCAGCTTGGTGGGAATAATATATACATTTAGTCAGACAAGAGCAGGTTTTATACCCCAAAGGCTCATGACCTCACGTGCCATAGACTTTTGCTTAGGTTTTTCAGTACCAGGCATGTATTCCCTCCCATAGAGAGGGCCTTCAGTCCGATTATGGAGCAGTTGGTTACCCCAAGAGTAGACATGTCACTATTGCACCTGTTCAGTCATTGAGCCTGTCTGGCCAAACTTGAATATTCAGTGTCCACTGTTTTCACTGCTGATGACTTCTGTCTCCCATACAGCTGCATGCAGTGCAGCTTTTTCCAGCTTTCAGTTAGCTGGTCTACAGGGAGAAGGTTTTCTGCTCAGCACCAGCTTGCTTTCTCAGTGACCTTGCCTCTCAGGCAAGAGATGTCTTCAGCAATAGGGTCTTACTATCTGTTTCTCAAGGGAAACCAAGGGCTTTGGCAAAAGCCTTTAATGTTTTGGAGGCTACCGGGACCTCCTTGGCCAACCACTCACTGGAAGGTATCCCATCCCAGGCCATGTGCCTATACTTTCTATGGAAGACAACAAATGGGTGGCCTCAAACTCTTGGCGACCCGCCTACCTCTGCCTCCTGAGTGCTGGGATTAAAGGTGTGCGCCACCATGCCCAGCTTGGAATGCCCATCTCCTCTCTCTCTCTCTCTCCACCTCTTTATCTTTCAAATAAATAAATATAAATAAAAATAAACTCTTGGGAAATGAGGAATGGGAACTTTATATATTATAAGGGACATTACATTCTCCTCCTACTTAATCCAAGAAATAAGCTTATATTACTCTTATGTTTGCTGAAATATAGCTATTAGGACCCTCAGAACTGGATTATATACATACAGAAAGCCAAAAAATTTAGTAGTGAATACCATTGCTATTATTATGTTATGTGGTAGCTTGTAGTGTTGGCATTTGTATTGGGTATAGGCCTAAGAAGACTGCAAATGCTTCCTGAATTAGACAGGCTTCTCTCAACCCAGAACCAGTAGAACTAGATTCCAGATTTTACAGAGGGGTATCTACTTAAATACCCTTTCAATTGATGGGGGCTGTGTAGTCCAGCAGTGGCTTACTGTAGACTGGAGAGGCTGAGAACCTGGCAGCTGGTCAGTCCAAGAATCTGGATGACAGCATTCCCCATCTGGTGTAGAAAGCATGGAAGATTCCTAGATACATCCTGGTGCCCATGCTCTTCTCATGTTGGAAGGCTGAAAAAACTGTGGTCTGATGTAGGTTAAGGTTACCAGCAGTAGCAGCATCAATGACACAATAGAGATAGATTCATTCCCCAGCAAAAAATTAAGGTGCACAGTAAGGATACTGCTTGATCTCAAACGTCTTTATATTTAGGTCACCTACCATAAAGTACCACTTACTCTGGAGGAGATTCTGACCTACTCAGTTAATTCTTCCTCCAAGTGCCTTAAAATCCCCATTCACAGGTGTATTTCTTAGTCAATTACAGAGTCTCTTGACAACCAAGACTAAGCATCATACTTCTCTAACTCTTGTGGAATGGCTATCACTGGGCATTGCACCAGGAATGGGAAGCTAAGGATGTAAGAGGAGATGGTGTCAAACTACACAAATTTTGTCTGGAAACACACACAGACTATGAGTAAAACATGGAACACTTTAGAAAGACATACCAAGGAGCAGGTCACACTCCACTCAGTGGTTCCCTATAGACCAGTTGTCACATGTTATATTCCCTTGTGATTGAAGGGTTAATAGCCTTCCCTGAAAAATAGAAGGAACTGAAGAGTTAATAACTAACCTTAAGATGAGGAGGCCATAAAGAATGGAGACATCCAGTCCTCCCTAGTCAATTCTGCTAAAGAGCCTATTCCGAGCAAATGACTTTGATGCCTTATCTACTTCCCTTGGACCTGCAGCTAATTCAGTATGTTTGCCTTACGATGCTCCTTATAAGTTTGAACCCCAGCCTGACTCAGTGCCTCAGCCCTCATCCCTCAGGAAAGCTGAGGTCCCTCATTACCTCCCAATAAACAATCTGTCTGTAGAGATCAAGTCCGGTGTTCTTTCTTGCTTTTCTCCTCCACTTTCCTTACATTTTGGTGCCACAACTCGGATCCCTTCTGGGCTTTCTGGCAGCACACCCTCCCCTTTTCTTTCCCTCTCCTCTTCCTCACTTCCCTGCCATTGTATCTCTCCTTCAGGAATATGGACAGTCACAGAGCTCACTATTGGACTAAATGGTCACCAGCCTGACCAGAGACCTCTGGTCTTTCATGGCTTTAGTCTACGTGAGTGGTGCAAGTTCCATTCAGCCAAGTGGCTCAGGGAGCTTAATTGGTGCTCTGTGTAAACGCATCCTGACACCTGGCACCTTTCTCCTTCTTTTCTCCCTGTCTCTCTGACCCTTGGATTGCATGAGCTTGGCAGCTAATCTGTGGAGACCTGGGGAGTTCTGGTCAGGGCAACTCCCTGGTGAATGTCCAAAATCCCTCTCTGAGCTCACCTGAGTCCCTGACAGCCCTTTGGGTAATCCACCAGGTCATATCTCTCTCCTTCTTCCTCCCTTTTCCCACCTGACTTTTGAACTCCAGACTAGAGGCCTCTCACTGTGTGATCTGTTGCATCCACACCCTCATCAGATTACAGCTTCAGGACAAGGTGTTTGTTCTCTGTCTGTGACAGAGGTGCCCTGTCTCAGGCCGTAAGAAACTCCAGGAGTTTCTCACTTTTTGGTCTCTGGATGATCAGAGACTCTGGGAGTCTCCCACGTGTCCTTTCACTGGACATCCCAAGCATTAGGACTGCGAAGATGCTCCCTCATTATCCTTGGGTTACATTGGCCCTCCCTAATCCAGGGAGAATTCCACAATGGCAGCATTGGCCACCCTAGTCCTTGTCTTCCAAAAACACTCCATTGGCTTGTCTCAAGCTAATTAAAAGGAGCTCAAACTTTCTGAGCTCCTGCCTGCCAAATTACTCAAACTCTCTATCCAAATTTGGCCACAATATTCTCTAAACAATGGCAAATACTGAACTAATTTGATATTTTGGATTTCAGCATTTTCAGTGGTTTTGGTAACTTTCTCCGATGACACATGCAAAGATATGTGAGGCTCCTCCCCACTCCTGCCCCTCCTAAAACTCTATCTCTCACACAGTTCCACTGTCAGCTAGCCATGACTTACCAGGGTCTCTCCCTTTTCATACCAAATTCAAGCCATCTAACTTAATCAAATACAACCTCTGCCTTCTTAAAAGAAAAACTCCTGTCTTTACTGGCCTTCCTTAACTCCTGCATATGGATACCTAATTTCTCTTTTCCTTGCTTTTCCCTTTTCCTACCAGAAACCTGCAGGGGAGGTTGGACAGTCACAGTAAATCAGCAACTGCCTCACAGCTAAATAAAATAAACAGGCACAGGCTCCTGAGGAGGTCGTCCTTGCCTGTGTGTAATGGCTAGTAAAAAAAAAAAAAAAAAAAAAAAAAAAAAAAGTTTTAAAATTCAAACTAAGGACAGCTATTGCCCTGTTGTTATGGTGGCTGCCTGTTCCAGGTCCAAATCCAAATCCCATACACTTCCTGGTATCCACCTATCTCTCTCTCCTTTCATCATGATAACTTGCTTGAAAATTCCAACTCCCCTGGGCTCTCAAAACTCCCAGATGATGGAAACAGATCTCCAATAGATGGATAGAATAATTCACCTGCCCTACCTCCAACCATAGAGAGGCCATTTGCCATATCCACTTCATTTTAGCCCTTCTAAGAAGGGGTGAATAAGCCTCCATCTGTCTGTCTTCTTAAGGTATCTAGGAAGACAGACTTGGTTTCCTTGTCTTGTGCTCAGAGGACTGCCCTGAAAGCTGCCAGTCAAAATGCCTGCTTGCCTTCTGAATCCCCTGTCCTTCTCCAGGAGAAGGTCTCTGACTTCTGTCTTCAGATCAAGGACGCGTGTTCCTCAGACAGACACCCTGGCACATCTCACCCCTGTATGGGTTCTCAAATTTCCAATACTCCACTGGCCTCTCTGCTGGGTTGTTTCCTGACCAATCTTAAAATTCTTGGCCTAAAAAAAGACATAAAGTCCAAGTGCCTCATTTTTACTACAATATGGTTTGACCACAAAAAAGAAAAAATGGGACAATGATTCCCTTTGGCTAAAAATGACACATTAGGCTTCTAATTCTTAGAGATTTTGATAACTTCATAAACTGGATTGGCAACTGGCTCTGTTCTTGTAC
Organism: Orientallactaga sibirica; assembly: GCA_036365145.1. Lineage (NCBI taxonomy): Eukaryota > Metazoa > Chordata > Mammalia > Rodentia > Dipodidae > Orientallactaga > Orientallactaga sibirica. Next base: position 4,211,621 of record JAEOAD010000043.1, on the reverse strand, counting down.
CCCTGATCCCTTCTCTGTCAGTTCTGCTCTCTGACCCAGGCCCTCTTGAGGAAATAATCTTCCTTACATCCCATTAAACAGTTAAAGACCCATCCTTCCTTAGCCCAAAAAGATGAACACAAGCCCTCTTTTGCTGTGCCACTACAAGTGAAATCTCTCTTTCTGTCTCATCCTAAACTGTAGTTGTTAGGTTAACCTGTTACTCCGCAAAATACAGTTATAAAACTGGCCTTTGAAAATGGCCTTCAGCCTTCTCCAGGCCTTCTCCAGATACCACTGGTTTTCTTGTATCTCTTGTTCTACCTTAAAGTTTTCTAACATGATTTGCTTTCCTAGAAAGATCTGCCTATGAGCAGCAGCCACATGGTAAGATGAGGACTCTGCTCTCTCCTGTGTGTGTCTTCCTTTACCATCATAAACAATGGCCACACAGATCGTTCTTTATGACTCCAGATAAAATCAATTGGACTTGCTCAACTCCATGCCTTCCCAGGGGGCATGCAGTCCTCTCCCATATGTTAAGAGTCTTCCTCCCCCCAAAATGTAAAACTAAACTCTTCAGAAAAAGATGTCTCTTCTTGTTTCATGTTCCTTGTCATGTCTAATGCTGGCCATGTCATGTCATGTCATGTCATGTCATGTCATGTCATGTCATGTCATGTCATGTGTTCTATGTTTTATGTAGTCTGTCTTTATGTGTGACTAAATTCATGGTCACTAATTGTTCCAATGCTTAAGGTCATTAAGCATTTGATGAATATAGATATATTTTAAGGTAACGTTAAGTTACTAAAACCAGGTCTATGATATATTTCTGACTGCTTACTACAAGTTTATGTTCCAGGGCTTGATCTTGCCTCTAACTATGCCTTCTAAATGTTTATGACTTACATCTTTATAGAAATGATTAATTTGGGTTTACTGACAAAACACAGACATATTAATATGCTTCATCTATATTTATCAATATTAAGATATGGTATATATGCTTTCCATGAAATAAAATTATTAAAATATTATTATATTTCTAATGTTCCTCGCCTATAGAATTCTGGATAGAATATAATCAATGTATCTAAGAAAATGTGTAGGTGCATCTAAGACTTTCAGTAAACAATAGATCTTGCACTTCCCTCTTCTGAGACTGCTGCAAGGAAGATTCCTTTATGATAACTAATAGATACCAAAAAAATTCTGTAACAATTTACAACTAAAGTTAAACAAACAGGAACTGACTCCTAGGCCTGGCCCTTTTAGCCAATAAATACCTCATCTCAATATACCTTATCTGAAGAGATAGTAACCTGTCTTATTTAAAAGAGAGAAATGTCTTAACCCTCTCAAACTATATCTCTTTCCTTTACAAACACAGGAAATTTCAAGCAGAGGATTGTTAAGGATGTAAAACTCTGACACAATTAGTGTTTGGGAACTGCATATATGAAGCTTCAGTGAAAGCTCCCTCCCTCTCTCTGAAGTGAATTCTGCCTAAAAGTGTGTCTTCAGTTAAAATGTTTTAAGTTAAGATGGGTTAACATAAAAAGTTGTTTCTCTGTACTTCTCGCCTTAATTGTTTATCTAATTCAAACTTAACTCTCTGTAATAAGTTGGTAAATTTATTTATAGTGCCATGCCTTATATTGAGATAAAAATTGGGGTTAGAAAATGTAAATGCCCCTGACTCTAAGCTATATCCTGTATTGCAATAGACTTTTGTATTGATAATGTTCAATACTGAATGGTCTTTTGTATTGACACCGAAATTTTTGTACTGTTTCAAGACCAAAATTTGTTTTACAGCTTCTGACCTGTACTGAAAATCATCTTGTGATTCTTCTTATAAGATTGACATAAATGACCTTCTGGAACTTTACAGTTCTACCCGTTCACCTCAGAGGGCCTGTAACAGACTAACTCCATCTATCTGGGCCCCTTTTGATGGTTCTCCAAGGCCTAAAAGTCAACAGGAGTAGAGACTCCCCCTTTCACCATCCCACTTCAGCTTGAAGGTCTTAAACCCACCATCCATCTTCCAAAACCTTGGCGTCTCTCTCCACTGACATTAGACTTGGAGGTCATCAGAATACAGACCCAATTTCCTTTACCCCTGGTAACATTAAAAAAAGAAAAATTCCTCTTGATCCTAAACAAAGACATAAAATATATTATATGTGCTGATAGATTAAAAGGGTTGTAAAATATCTCTGATTAAGATAAGTAAGTTATATCCAAATGTTTAGCTTGTATGTGTTCCATCTGATAAAGCCTGTATTTTGTTACATAAATATCTGTTTACAACAACAGGTTTCTTAAGTGTTCTACTCATATGTTTTCCCATTAAGTAAAACTTTTATTTGTTTGCTATAAACTTATTCCAAAAAAGACCCCACAAAAAAACTGGACCTAATTATATAAAATTTATTGTGCCTGTAAAATTAATAAAATTTTAAACTTTTTCAGCCTAATATACCTCCATTAATTCCTCTAAAGCTAAGTCAGACCTTTTGCTCTCTGGACTAAGTACCTAAAACCTGTAAGCTTTCTATATTAAGAACTTACAAAAACCGTTAAACATGATAACTAAACTTCAGGAGCTGAAGAGATGGCTTAGCAGTTAAGGCATTTGCCTGCAGAGCCAAAGGATCCCAGTTTGATTCTCCCAAACCCATGTAAGCCAAATACAAAAGGGGTCACATGCATCAGGAGTTTGTTTACAGTGGCTGGAAGCCCTGGTGTGCCCATCCTCTCTCTCCCTCTTTCTCTCTCAAATAACTAAACTTCAAAATTAGTTACTTCCTTAATGTCTACCAAATTTAAATTTGAAATTGTTTAAAATGTTTCTAATATTGCCTCAATACTAGTCTCTTATACTTTCTACCTTACCTAAGCCAAATCTTGATACTTCCAAAAATTCCAATTAACTCCCCATCCAAGTTAACAATTCCTTCTTTCCTACAGACAGCACTCCTGTCTTCTTACCTACCACCTATGAAATTATTTTCAAACTTAGATATAATATTTATGTCACCTGTAAAGGTCATGCCACATACAAGAAATTTCATACATAGATATTAACCAAAACATAATGGCTAATAGATTTAATATGATCTAGGACTTTCTTTCCTAATGGCTCAGATAATTATCACTCTCCTGAAGAGCTGCCACCCTGCCTGTTCATAAAAGCCATGTAAAACCACAGCCTGCTATGTACACAAGGTACAAAATCAAATAAAGAACTGAAAGCTAAAGTCTCCTAAGCCACACCTAGTGACTAGAATGTCAACGTTGGACTGTAGCAATTGTGGAGAAAAAAAATGATACCAATCCAGAGCCAAAAATATTTTGGGCTGTATTAGCCTTTTTGAAGGCCAATAATATTATTTTTCTGCATGTGACTTGACATATCTCTGTCACCAGCTAAAATGTCTATTGTTTTAAATTTAAAAAATCTCACAACTCTACCTTCAACTTAAACCTACCTTGTCTCTGACATGTACTTTATTCCCCTGAATATGATAATATTCACTCTTTCTTTTGGTCCTTACATACTCAGATACATCACTGAATTCCTCTACGACAGAGTACATGCCTTCACTTCACAGCAAGCCACTAAATTCTTCATGGCCACTGAATATCAGCCCCTGGACATGCAACCTCCATAGGACTGCATGGGACACCTCCAGATCTACTGCCCCCTCCAGCAGGAAGTAGTCTAAGAGAGCTCTTCTCCCCAATTCCAGCCCATGCAGTCCTCCCCTAAATGCTCCACTCATCTCCAATTCTTCACAATCTTTTTTATCCTTCCAGAGTCTGGACTGAAGGGTTAATAGCCTTTCCTGAAAACTAGAGAGAACTAAAGAGTTAATAACTAACCTTAAGATGAGGCGGCCATAAAGAATGGAGACATCCAGTCCTCCCTAGTCAACTCTGCTAAAGAGCCTATTCTGAGCAAATAACTGCAGTATGTTTGCCTTAGGATTCTCTTTATAAGTTTGAACCCCAGCCTGACTCGGTGCTTGCCTCAGCCTTCATCCTGCGGGAAAGCTGAGGTCCCTCGCTACCTCCCCAAAAAAACAATCTGTCTGTAGAGATCAAGTCTTGTGTTCTTTCTAGCTTTTCTCCTACACTTTCCTTACACTTATCTTCAGAGGAGCAAGCAGGTTAACAAACAGGGAGTGGAGGCAAGCCACCATACTGGAGTACATTTTGCCCTTCTAAAACTTTGACATTTTAATGTTTTTTTAACAAGGTATTGAGGAACTTTGTGAAACACCAGATATAATTGGATTTGAATAGCAAAGGGATGGCTTAGGTTGTCAAAGGTGGCTGGTTCTTGTGTTAGTTTTCTGCTACTGTAAGAGAAAAATTACACCAGGCAATTTATAAAGGACAGTCTGGCTTCTGAAGGTTGGGAAGTCTAAGAGTGTAGCTCCAACATCTGGCTGACAGTGGGTAAAGACATCCTTGTGGCCCCATGTGATGCACAGTGCCGTATGGGGAGGCAGGCAGCATGAAATTAACTGGCCTTCTTTGCAAACACTGATGCCAGCTGCCATGGTTTGAGTCAGATGTCCCCCATAAACTCATGTGCTTTGAACACTTGGTTCCCAGTGGATGGCGATTTGGGAAGTGGAACCTTGCTAGTGGAGGTGTGTTATTGGGGGTGGGCTTTGGGGTGCATAGCTGTTTATGAATTTACTACTTTGTATTTTTGCTTACATTTCTACTGTCATTGTATCCATTTATTTGTTTTCCTTTTCTTAGATACTTTTGGATATGATGGAGCAGAGAAAACGATAAAAAAAAATGCAGTGAGGAAAGTTATTGAAATCCCTTTCTACAAAAAAAAAAAAAAAAAAATGAACCATTGTCAAATCAGGCTAGTACAAATATCACTGATTGTATTTGTAATAATTCCATCTAAAGTGCCCCTATGTAATTCTCTGGAAAAAAAAATTAGGAAAATATTAGGGAGCAAAATAAATGACCTGCCTAAATAGCATGTCTTATAAAGCAAGTACCTTCTGTTCCCCATTATATATATAGTATATTTAAATTTTATATATATTAAAATTTATACATTATAAAAATAAAACTTTATATGTATATATATGTTAGAATTTATATTTAAACTATATAACATTTGTAAATTGCAAAAGTCAAATAAGACATTGCTTAGTTAATGATGACTAGTACTGTTATTTAATCTTATAATTTTCAAAAGTCACTTTAAAGGACAGCAGTTACTTCTGCAAATTAAAATCAGACCTTAACAAATTCCAGGGAAGTGCTTTACCACTAAGCTATGTCCTTAACCAAAGAAAGTGACTTCAATAATCAGTTTGTCATTCATTTGAGAAGTGTGCCATCACAATGAACTATTTGATTAGAATACTGAATTCCAGAAGAAATTAAACCTTATGTGACTGTTTTGCTCTACTGCCTTGTAGCAACCTACCAGTCCCCAAACAGAATCAAAGTAGAAACAAACAAATTCCTTCCAAACAAAAAAACCCAAACATTTGCTATAAGAAATGACCTTAAGATGAATATTTTAGCTATTACTTGAAAATACAAAGATATGTTTATAATTCAATTATTTCATAGAATATCTTATAAATCCTCTATATTAGAAATAAGTACAAATAATAAAAGAAGATACCTCATGGCTATTTCATGTACCTGGGGAGTTACACAATCAATGGCCTTGCCAACATTATTAATACAGAATCCTGCTGAAAGGTCCACTGGCTCCAACTTGTTCATTTGATGATTCAAGCCATCTGGCTCATCTATAGACACACACACAGTAAACACAAAGCCAGAATCACTTGTCTTAAACAACATGATCTAGACCTCCCATGTAATACAGAACTGTGCCCTTGGTGTGGTAAGACAGAAGGTCCAGAATACACCTAAGTGAGTGGAAGGACTTAATATTTTTTTGTTTCTTTGTTAATATCCTATGTGGGGGCTATGGAAATAGCCAGTAAAAGCTTGATCCCTCATTTTTATTGCTGTGTTTCAGTTCTTCTTTTTTTTCTGCATTCCATAAAATTTTCTGTCACTGTAGGATCTTGAATTGTATTCCAGAATTAAAATCCAACCTTTTATCCTTACATACTTCAGATTCTTCCTTGTTCTCTGTCTTAAGTGGGGCACTTCCCAAAAGGATAAGACCCCCTACAGCCATCTTGAAAACAGAATGCCATTTTCTTCAGAATTTCTCAGAATGAGAGGTGATAAATCACTAATGATATTGAGCACAATTTTGTGTACTTATCAACCTCTTGCATAGCTATGCTGATATGTAAGTGATGTTTTATGACAAAATGTGCTGCAATATTTTAAATGCAAAAATATTGTGTGGTAATCTTTGCATTACTCATGTGATTTAAGAATTCCTTATTGTAATAAAGGCACAATACAATCAATATTAAGTCCTTTTACTTCTTTATTATCCTGCATTTGCTTTCCACGTCATTTAAAATATAAGCCAATTAGATTTATCAATATCACCTGCTTCTATCTTCTTGTTTCCTGAAATTGCCTATTAATTACCTCTTTCTTTCAGATGCAGTTCTCTTACAAACCATCTTTTTTAAAATATAACCAGCTGAATGCTTTCAATAAGTTACATTAACCATGACACATTTGGGAAGAATTTACCACTGTCACAGAAGACAACCTTCGCATAGCCAGCAAGGTCTCCCAGTCTGTGAAAATCTAGACCTGTGTGGCAATATACTGTTTCTCTCTGTATTTCATTTTCCTGACATCAATTCCCTAATCCTAACTCATCACAGTCTCTCTTTTATACTAAGATATTTGTCTGCAATGATCTCTTTCTGCATCCTTTATACAAATAAGTGCACTATGAATGCTTCCTTTATACTCAATCAACATTTACTTACGCTAAAATATTGAATAATTTCTTCTTGGTTTTATTCTCAAAGAGCATATCCTAAGTCCAGCGATTTATTTCACTAAATAGAGGATAAACAAATGAACTCAAGGTTTTTGTTTACACTGTATCTTAGTTTAGCACATGTTGAAAATTTGTTTGTAAATGGAACAACCAACCTTTCTTTAAAAGAATCAATGTAGTATTTGAAGAAATTTGTGAAAGAAGAGAAATATCTAGGATAGAGATGCATAATTATTTTTAAGTGTGAATACTGAATTTTTTCTTGAGTGGTTGGTCACTTAATAACGTTTAAGTAATAATTAAATCAATTGACTTTCAAAAGTGTTGACTCAAAAATCAATAATTTAGCTATCATGGTTTGTGTACATTTGAAGTAAGTACTTTAAGAGAAACGGGCTGGAGGGATGGATTAATTGTTAAGCGCTTGCCTGTGAAGCCTAAGGTCCCCTGTTCGAGGCTCCATTCCCTAGTTCCCATATAAGCCAGATACACAAGGAGGTGCATGCATCTGGAGTTCATTTGCAGTGGCTGGAAACCCTGGCATGCCCATTCTCTCTTTCTCCCTGCCTATTTCTGTATTTTTATCTTAAATAAATAAATTAAAATAAAATAAATTAAAAAAGAGTAACAACCATGAGAATTCTATAACATTATATTATGAAATATGCTTGGTTAGTAGAGTTTATTCTTCTAGCGAGATATAGCAAGTATAATTTAAGAAATACTACTAAGCTAATAAAACTTGGATGTATTTCTCAATTGTAATGGACAAATAAGCAATCCAATTATAAATACCATCCAACTGTTTGAAATCTTGGAAATTACTACTTTTCAGACATGCCCTATTTTTATTTCATTTAAGTAAGATCCATTTGATTTTAATTTTGTATATTTAGTATTGAAGTAAAGCATTTACTTACTTATATTATGCATCGAATATTTTCTTTTAGAGTGGTCTATATTTCCAAAAATAAGTACTTATAAAATTGGGACCTCTAAGGAAAATATAACAACCACAACAACAACAAAAAAAACTTTCTTTAATTGACTCCTCATATAGACAAATACAGTGCCTTTAAAAAGATACTGGTAGCCGGGCGTGGTGGCGCACGCCTTTAATCCCAGCACTCGGGAGGCAGAGGTAGGAGGATCGCCGAGAGTTCGAGGCCACCCTGAGACTACATAGTGAATTCCAGGTCAGCCTGGACTAGAGTGAGACCCTACTTCGCAAAACCAAAAAAAATAAAATAAAATTAAAAAATAAAAATAAAAAGATACTGGTATGCTTTAAAAATATAATAATTAGAAAGTAAAGTATTTACTGAAAATACCAAGTTTCCATGTACAGTATGCCCACTCAGTAAATGTGTATTCAGTTCCAAATTCACAGAGTAGGTGTAAAATGTATGTAAAAAAAATATGATATGAGGTTTCTGTCATAGATAGCATTAGAGGAAATGAAAAAAAAAAAAAAATGAAGTATTTTCCCCAATCTATTACTTTCTTTCTCTCTCACATTTCCATTCTTCTGTCTTCTCTCTCCCACTATTTCGGTCCTCCTTTCTTTGGTTCCTCTTCTTTCTTTTTCTTTCTTCTTTCTTTCTTTCTTTCCCCTTCTTCCTTCCTTCCTTCCTTCCTTCCTTCCTTCCTTCCTTCCTTCCTTTCTTTCTTTCTTTCTTTCTTTCTTTCTTTCTTTCTTTCTTTCCTTTTCTTCATGAGAACACTTCCTAACAATGTGTTTCAAACTGATTGCAAACCTGTGCTCTGCATCCCTAAGACTCCTGAGTACCAGGAATATAAACTCAAAATCTCTTAATTGTTTTATTTATCATATTTTACAAGGTTACACATTATTTGATGTCTGATGCTATCCTATTGATATAAGCTATTTACAACACATCCAAAGAGAAATAACATTTCAATTCAAATGTACCCTGTCTTCGGGTGGCATAGCTAACTCTTGCATAGAAATCTCTCTCTGCTTATTTTTGTAATTAAAATATATTTTATTTTTATTTACTTATTAGGGAGGAAGGCATGAGCATTCCAGGGCCTCTAGCCACTACAAAATCCAGACACATGTGCCACCATGTGCATCTGGCTTATATGGGTCCTGAGGAAGCAAACCTGGATCTTAAGGCTTCATAAGCAAGAGTGTTAACTGTAAGCTATTTCTCCTGCTAGAGAAATTGTATTTTTGAAAGAAAGGAAATTTTAACAAAAGCAAGAACAATAAAACTGTAAGTAGAAGACACATTACACAGCTCAACAAGTTATATCTGGCCCAAATTAACAGATGGACATATCATGCCTGAACCTATCTTGTGTTTTCATTTCAAGAAAAAGGAGAAACTGATACGTTTATTCATTAATGATGGCTCTATTTATCAAATTACACTAGATTCTCTATTTCACTTTAAATTCACATTTTTAAGAAAAAAATATTTCAAAATAAGAGGAAAAGACAGCAAAGAGAACAGACTTCTCTGAGAGAAGGATATTCCAGAACTAGAAAATCCAACAGCCCTAGTGGGAACTGGACTTCTATTAAGTGGGGGAACCCACCCATCCAGTCCAGGATTGGAAAACTCAAGTGAAGACGAAGGTGCTGATTGGTCCCTGATGCACCAAGTACTGTGCAGGTCCCAGAATACAAGTCAAAACAGCCCACTAAGCCAGTCTGCCAGCAGGAAAATTCACTTAGACTGGAGGGCGGGATGCGAGGAGGAGAAGTGGGGTCATCCTCTTCACAAGCTTGGGTTAGACTCTATCAAGGACTCTTTGTCCCTATCTGTCTGCCTAGCCAAGGAAATGGCCCATTTCCTGTAGTGTTTAAATCTCCCGTCCCGGAAGCCATGATAATTGCTACTAGGAAAGTGGGGAGATAACTGCTCTGGCTTCTTTGTGTTGATAAGGGGATGATGTTAGGCCACACGAATCAGGGTTCTTCTGGAGGGAGTGGTGACTAAAACCCAAGGGAGAACATTGAGGCCTGATGGTCAGCTTCTGCTTACAGTTTTGATATTTGGGGCTGAAACACATACGTTAGTTACATAAAGACTGAAGTCTACATTGAGGAATGTGATGTTTCGTAATGTGAGGTAAGTACAGTCTGTAACCATATTAAAAGTGACAACTTATTAGCTTCTTTGGCTTCCCATTCCTGTAATCTTTTAGTCTTTAGAAGGTGGTCTAGGAGATCCAGTCAATGAAATTAGATTGTTGTAGGACCATCTCAGTGTGGGCTGACTGTAAACGAAAAGGGATAAAGTTAAAACAGCAATTGAGTATACAAGTTCCAAAGATTGGCAGTATTGCTATTAGAATTATAATGAGTATAATTTCCTTCCACTATGAAAATTCTGAAACCCACTTCCAAATCTCTTCCTCAAATGGCACAGTGGTGTCAGACATGGTCTGAATCTGTTTGTGCAGATCTTGTTAAGCAGAAGAGACATTAGCAGAGTTACCAGGGATATACAAACAATATTTGAGTTTGATGATGGCACTTGTGCCACTCAGAGCTGCTGTGAGAATGTCTAAAACCATACGATTTTGTATAATTGCCTTTCTCATCATTTGGGACCTGAGAATTAAGAAGGAAGACTGCTTGAGCTTTTTCATTTAAAGCCTTTTGAGTGTATTTAGTGAAGGTATCTACATGCCAAATGACATGTCCTAGAACTATGGATGGGATAAAACAGGAAGCTAAGTGATCACACCATTGAAAACCACTTGTGGTTGACTGATGTCATCAGTAAACTGGAAGACAATCTAGGGTTTTTATTTGTTGTTTGTGCATCCATGGAAATCCTAGAGTACATTAATCAATTCATTCTGGTGGTAGCCATGGCCAAATATTAGTGCCACAGAGCCATTGGATGCCTTTAGGGGCTGCCAAATGCACTTCTGGCCTCAGGTTCCATTCAGTAGCAAACCATTCTTATGGGTGAAAGACAATAATGTTTTGTCATAAGTCAGGAGGGACCCATCCTAATTTCTAAATGTCACTGGGATAGTTTGTTCCCAGCATAACTATGCTTCCTTACTTCAGTGACCTTGGGTTGGAGTTGTTCACATATATATTTTCCAGGTTAGAAAACAGTCCTCCTTGCCCAGCACTGAAACACCTCAGTCACACCCTCCAAGGCTCAGGGACCATTGAGGAAGAGGGGCGGATAGAATGGAAGAGCCAAAGGAAGGGTCTGACTTCTTACAATGCAACTGCCCAGACAGAGATTGGCCTCGATATCCATGACCTTGCAATGCCTAGCAATACCTTCGCAAGACCCTCAAAATAGAAGAAAAAGATGATGACATCAAATTAAAAGAGAGACTAATGGAGAGAGGGAGGGGATATGATGGAGATTGGAGTTCTAAAGAGGAATGGAAGGAAGGGAGGGAAATATCATGTTTTTTGTATGTAAGTATGGAAGGTGTCAATAAAAAAATAATAATTAAAAAAATAAAAATACACAGCTACCAGCCGGGTGTGGTGGCACACACCTTTAATTCCAGCACTTGGGAGGCAGAGGTAGGAAGATCTTTGTAAGTTCAAGTCCACCCTGGGACTACAGAGTGAATTCCAGGTCAGCCTGAGCTAGAGTGAGACCTTACCTTGAAAAAAAAATATATATATATACATATATATGTGTGGTCTCGGGGTGGCCTTGAATTCACAATGATGCCCCTGCTTTATCCCCTTGCGTGCTGGGATTAAAGGCATGCACCAAAAAAAAAAAAAAAAAAAAAAAAAAAATAGAGGTGGAAAAGACCTGCTAGGTCATAAATTAATGATCCCATCTTACTGAAGATGTCTCCACTAATTAATAAAAGAAAGTAAAATGTTAAGTCTTGAAAGAAATCTCAGGATCTTTCAGTGTGACAGAAAGACAAAAAAAAAAAAAAAAAAAAAAAAACAGTCCTCTTGATAACTATAGTTGTTTTCTTTGTGTGTGTGTGTGTGTGAAAGCAGAACTGCTAGAGAGGTAGTCAATATACTTTGTTTAGGGCTTTATCAGATTCTCCTTTTGAAAAGCTCCATGACCCTTTTCATTCCTGGAGGAGCCAGGGCATTGAGAATCACCCCATCCAGTGACCTCACTTAAGGTGGGAGTGCTAGCTCTGGCCTGGTTAAGGTTCTCTGGTAATTGTTTCTAGTCATCTTCTTGAAAAAAAGGCAATACCCACCATGGGTGTACAGAAGTACTAGAAGCGTATAGGACCCCAAGACAGCACGTGTTTTGAATACTAACTTGGGCATGTTCTTGGACCCATAGGAGGAATGAAGTTTTATTCTGAGTAAAGACAGGTAGAGTGAAAAATGTGAACACAAGTAAGAGCATAAAATAATACATATTTTATGATGGACAAGACAGCAAACTTATTTTGGACTCTATCTTGTTTATTGGGCTCTTTTTCAGGTTTATTTCCAAGACTTGACTCACAAGTGATGAATCCAGGATTTGATTCTTGGCATTTTGATACCTCTTAGGTTGGCTAAAACCGTACCATAGGATCTCTCCCAGGTACGTTTTTGAGGTATGTCTGAGACCATGGTAGCAAATCTTGGAAGACCCCCTCCAAAATGATGCCATGCAGAGGGATTCGGATTGGTTTTACCTGATGATTAAATAATGAAATGGCAGGAAAGTATTTAACAGAATAAAATTCATTTCACAGTAAGAGGAAAAGAAAGCAAAGAGAAAACACTCCTCTGGGTGGAGGGGATTCCAGGACTGCAAAATACCATTTATTTATTTATTTTTTTTGAGAAAAGTCAACTCTTTTCAGGATACTCATATTTGTACATTATCAGCATCATTATAGATAACTGAGTAAAATGAGTATCATTTATTTTGATGTCAGTATCTAACATTCACTTTCAAATATGACTCAAAATTAGGAAAGGTTTAATATTTTGTTCATATTATGGTTTACCTTAAAATCTAAAATTGCTTAAAAGTATATTTAAGGGCTGGAGATGGCCGAACAGTTAAAATCACTTGCTTGCAAAGTCTGATAGCCTGGGTTTGATTCCCTAGTACCACCCAAATAAAGCCAGATGCAAAATGGTGCATATGCTTGGAGTTTGGGTATAGCAGGATGCCCTGGCATGCCTGTTTTTTCTATGTCTCTCTCACTCACACACATAAATAAACATTTACAAAAATGAAAAAATAAAATTATATTTAGCTGGGTGTGGTGATGCAGACACTGCTATAATCTCAGCAGTTGGGAGGTGGAGGCAAGAAGATATGTAATTCAAGCTTATCCTAATCTATATAGTGAATTTGAGGCTACCTTGGGCTATATATGGCCCCATCTGAGAAAACATATATATCCTAAAATTATTAGAAATTTCAAATATGTTTTTGGATAGCAAACTTATATTCGCATACCAGAGAGAATATCTTTCTCTCTCTCTCTCTCTCTTTTTTTTTTTTTTTTTTTTGAGTTTTTTTGAGGTAGGGTCTCACTCTAGCTCTGGCTGACCTGGAATTCACTGCATAGTCTCAGGGTGGCCTCGCACTCATGGTGATCCTTCTACCTCTGCCTCCCGAGTGCTGGGATTAAAGGCATGAGCCACCAGAGAATATCATTTAATGAACTGAACTTGCCAAATATTTGTAGGAAGGGGGAAATGTTTTTTTTTTTTTTTTTTTTTTTGATTGTCCAATTACCTATTCCTCTTGAATTATTTAAAAAAAAAAAAAAAAGAGAAATGTTTTGTAGGTGAATTTTATAGGAGAAACTGTGTTGTAAGTTTGAATCTTCTTTCCATAATAAGAGATTTTAGGCCTCACACCATTTTTAAAGTATTTTTAAAAATTATTTTATTTTTATTTGTTTATTTGAGTGAAGGAAAGAGGCAGAGTAAGAGAATGTGAATGTATGAACCAGGGCTTCCAGCCACTGCAAATGCACTCCAGACACATGCACCACCTTGTGCATCTGGCTTACATGGGTCCTGGGGAATCAAACTGAGGTCCTGTGGTTTGCAGGCAAGTGCCTTAACTGGTAAGCCATCTCTCCAGCCCCCTCACACCATTTTATTTATTTATTTATTTATTTATTTATTTATTTATTTATTTATTTATTTGAGACAGAGAGAGGGAAAGAGAGAGAGGGAGAGTGAGAATGGATGCACCAAGACCTCTAGCCACTGCAAGCGAACTCCAGATGTGTGCGCCCCCTTGTGCATCTGGCTTACGTGGGACCTGGAGAATCGAACCGGGGTCCTTAGGCTTTGCGGGCAAACGCCTTAACCACTAAGCCATCTCTCCAGCCTATCAACAACTTTTAACAATAGGTACATGAAAGAAGTTTGGATAGAATTTTAGAAACATCATGTCTCCAGCATTTGGAGAACATGGTAAATCACCCTAGGAGGTGTCAAGGAATAGGCATTGTCTAGCAGTCTGAGATGACAGCAAAATTACATGTAGGGTACTTCACTGCAGTCACTGTGCACCTTATCCAGGCAAATGATGCCCACAAGTCCAAGATGAACATGCAGATAAAACAAATGAAAGCTCTTTTCCATTCGTCCCAGACCATAGTCTTGAGGACTGCCTGGAGGGAAAAGTGGAGCTAAAACTTTAAAACACAAGATCTCACCACAAGTAGAGATAAACAAGGAAAATCTCTAAAGATCCCACAAAACTACTCATAGACAGCTGGAGAGATGGCTTACTGGTAAAGGTGCTTGCCTGTGAAGCCTACGGACCCAGGTTCAACTCCACAGAACCCATGTAATCCAGATGCACATGGTGGCACTTGTGTCTGGACTTTGTTTGCAGTGGCTAGAGGTCCTGTCACACCCCTTCTCTCTCCCTTCTCTCTATATCTCTCATGAATAAAAACATTAATTAACTAATTGAAATATTTTTTAAAAAGTACTCATGGACAAAGAAAATGTTAACATCTTTCATTCTTATTAGTATGAAATTTAGCCCCCCTAGATACATAAAATATGTGCCTCTGTGCTGTGGAGATGGCTCAGCGGGTAAAATGTTTGTGGTACAAGCACAAGCTCCTGGATTCAGATCTGCAAAAGCCCATGTAAATCCAAGCATGTTGGCATGCATCTGGAGTCCCAACGCTGAGAAAATGGAGACAGCAAATCCCTAGGGCTCACTGCTTAGAAATTCTAGCTGATCTGGTCAGATTTTGCCTCAAAGGATAAAGTGGACAGTGATAAAGCACACCTGGTGCCTATCTCTAGCCATCACACATATGTGCATGCATGCATACATACATATGCACATACATCCTCACACAAATATGCAAACACAGAAAGATGCATATAAATATGCATGTACATCATACACACAGGCACACATACATGTAAAACTCAGAAAAATACAGTGTCTCTCTTCATAGTTCTTCTCCCAATTCTAGAACAGTCATAACTTTGCTTAATAAGAACAGAGTAACAAGATTATAGCAGAAGAAACACTGATAAAGCGGAGTGCTCTCGTTTCACTCAGCTCCTGTGGATTTATGCCTGAAGGAAAACTTAGCTCTGGGAAAAAAAGTAGCTTTGCATCTATGTTAGTTTTGGAAACTTGACTACTAGAAAGGTCTGGATAATTTAATTATATATCTCACACCGTATCTGATAGTTAATGTCATCATGTGACATTTTGTTACCTGAAGTGATGGAAAAGGCATGAGAGTTGCTCTAGAAATCCCCTAAACACAGCTCCAACAGAGTGACCCTTAAGGTTGTTGCAAAATATCCATTTGCTATAAGAATATGCTTTAAAAACTCAACAATTTGATTTGTAAAACATAATGAAACCTAAGAGGAATCATTTTAAATAGCTAATTTAAAAGGATATATTTATAAGGTAGAGTTGATCTCACAGAATCAGCAGAAATGAAGAACCTGAAGAGAATTAGAAGAAAGAACCCTTGTCTCAAGTCTATGTTTTTATTGTCATGCTCTCTATATCAATTTCTTCATTTTTTTCTTTCCTAACTATTGCTCTTAGGTTTAATAGACAGCAACAAAATCACTCCCCGAGGCTCACTCAGATCTAAATTCTCTAAGAAAATACACAATATTCTTACTACTGTACATGTTTCCAGATCGTCTCTTAGTATTGGGTAGGAATCTGGCCCTACTGTGTGACACAATTACTACTCAGGACACCACGGTAAGCAGCAAGTAACTCTAAGAACATGACAGTAGATGAGCACCTCAAAATACAATGAAACATATATTAAGGGTTATACGAAATATGATGGAGAACTTGTAAGCATAGACAAATAGCATATAACTGACTATGGGAGGATCGGAGGGAGCAAGCATGTGAGTCATTCCAAAGAAGGGATTATTTTGCATGCAATAGCTCTTCCACAGGTTTTTCTGCCAAGGGGAATCACCTGCTGACGTAGGTTGTACATGGGCAACTTGCATTTCAGGGCTGCCTTGATTCATCACACCAATACTTCCAAGTTCTTTTGCTTTAGGGGGTTCACAAAGTAATTGTGGTTGCCTATTTGGGATGTAAGTGTGATATAGGAAATTTCACTTCTTCCTAGAGAAGCTCGTGCAAACATATTTGACGTCACTGCTGATACTCGGCATTGTAGCTGTCAAATAGTTTTGCCGTAAAGTTTTTGCAATATGTGCTTCCTGTCTTCTATGATTATTCTAGGTGAAAGTGGTTGAAAAGACAAATTGCTCTAAATCTTGAGTCACAGGCTGTGTATTTAAAACTCCTGGATATTTTTCTTTGTTGAGTCCTGGAAATTAGAGCTGCAATAGAAATGTCAGAGCACAGTGGTCTTTTTGTTGTTGTTATTTTCTTAGGCCTCACCTTTTCCTTCCTAAATTTACATAGCTATTATTTTATTTTATGCAAAACTTAAAATAAGCATACTTGATTATTAGATATAAATTGAATTTGACTAACTTTTGCCCATAAGCTCATGGTATTACTTTTATTTAATTTCTTTGCTCTTTCACAAATTTATAATTATGCAAAATATATGTACTTTTTTTCTTTTTTAATATTTTATGCACTCCAGACACATGCACCACTTTGTGCATCTGGCTTACATGGGTCCTGGGAAATCAAACTGAGGTCCTGTGGTTTGCAGGCAAGTGCCTTAACTGGTAAGCCATCTCTCCAGCCCCCTCACATCATTTTATTTATTTATTTATTTATTTATTTATTTATTTATTTATTTATTTGAGACAGAGAGAGGGAAAGAGAGAGGGAGAGTGAGAATGGATGCACCAAGGCCTCTAGCCACTGCAAACGAACTCCAGATGTGTGCGCCCCCTTGTGCATCTGGCTTACGTGGGACCTGGAGAATCGAACCGGGGTCCTTAGGCTTTGCGGGCAAATGCCTTAACCACTAAGCCATCTCTCCAGCCTATCAACAACTTTTAACAATAGGTACATGAAAGAAGCTTGGATAGAATTTTAGAAACATCATGTCTCCAGCATTTGGAGAACATGGTAAATCACCCTAGGAGGTGTCAAGGAATAGGCATTGTCTAGCAGTCTGAGATGACAGCGAAATTACATGTAGGGTACTTCACTGCAGTCACTGTGCACCTTATCCAGGCAAATGATGCCCACAAGTCCAAGATGAACATGCAGATAAAACAAATGAAAGCTCTTTTCCATTCGTCCCAGACCATACTCTTGAGGACTGCCTGGAGGGAAAAGCGGAGCTAAAACGTTAAAACACAAGATCTCACCACAAGTAGAGATAAACAAGGAAAATCTCTAAAGATCCCACAAAACTACTCATAGACAGCTGGAGAGATGGCTTACTGGTAAAGGTGCTTGCCTGTGAAGCCTACGGACCCAGGTTCAACTCCACAGAACCCATGTAATCCAGATGCACATGGTGGCACTTGTGTCTGGACTTTGTTTGCAGTGGCTAGAGGTCCTGTCACACCCATTCTCTCTCCCTTCTCTCTATATCTCTCATGAATAAAAACATTAATTAACTAATTGAAATATTTTTTAAAAAGTACTCATGGACAAAGAAAATGTTAACATCTTTCATTCTTATTAGTATGACATTTAGCCCCCCCTAGATTCATAAAATATGTGCCTCTGTGCTGTGGAGATGGCCCAGTGGGTAAAATGTTTGTGGTACAAGCACAAGCTCCTGGATTCAGATCTGCAAAAGCCCATGTAAATCCAAGCATGTTGGCATGCATCTGGAGTCCCAACGCTGAGAAAATGGAGACAGGAAATCCCTAGGGCTCACTGCTTAGAAATTCTAGCTGATCTGGTCAGATTTTGCCTCAAAGGATAAAGTGGACAGTGATAAAGCACACCTGGTGCCTATCTCTAGCCATCACACATATGTGCATGCATGCATACATACATATGCACATACATCCCCACACAAATATGCAAACACAGAAAGATGCATATAAATATGTGTGTACGTCATACACACAGGCACACATACATGTAAAATTCAGAAAAATACAGTGTCTCTCTTCATAGTTCTTCTCCCCATTCTAGAACAGTCATAACTTTGCTTAATAAGAACAGAGTAACAAGATTATAGCAGAAGAAACACTGATAAAGCGGAGTGCTCTCGTTTCACTCAGCTCCTGTGGATTTATGCCTGAAGGAAAACTTAGCTCTGGGAAAAAAAGTAGCTTTGCATCTATGTTAGTTTTGGAAACTTGACTACTAGAAAGGTCTGGATAATTTAATGACATATCTCACACCGTATCTGATACTTAATGTCATCATGTGACATTTTGTTACCTGAAGTGATGGAAAAGGCATGAGAGTTGTTCTAGAAATCCTCTAAACACAGCTCCAACAGAGTGACCCTTAAGGTTGTTGCAAAATATCCATTTGCTATAAGAATATGCTTTAAAAAATCAACAATTTGATTTGTAAAACATAATGAAACCTAAGAAGAATCATTTTAAATAGCTAATTTAAAAGGATATATTTATAAGGTAGAGTTGATCTCACAGAATCAGCAGAAATGAAGAGCCGGAAGAGAATTAGAAGAAAGAACCCTTGTCTCAAGTCTATGTTTTTATTGTCGTGCTCTCTATATCAATTTCTTCATTTTTTCTTTCCTAACCATTGCTCTTAGGTTTATTGGACAGCAACAAAATCACTCCCCGAGGCTCACTCAGATCTAAATTCTCTAAGAAAATACACAATATTCTTACTACTGTACATGTTTCCAGATCGTCTCTTAGTATTGGGTAGGAATCTGGCCCTACTGTGTGACACAATTACTACTGAGGACATCATGGTAAGCAGCAAGTAACTGTAAGAACATGACAGTAGATGAGCATCTCAAAATACAATGAAATATATATTAAGGGTTATACGAAATATGATGGCGAACTTGTAAGCATAGACAAATAGCATATAACTGACTATGGGAGGATCGGAGGGAGCAAGCATGTGAGTCATTCCAAAGAAGGGATTATTTTGCATGCAATAGCTCTTCCACAGGTTTTTCTGCCAAGGGGAATCACCTGCTGACGTAGGTTGTACGTGGGCAACTTGCATTTCAGGGCTGCCTTGATTCATCACACCAATACTTCCAAGTTCTTTTGCTTTAGGGGGGTCACAAAGTAATTGTGGTTGCCTATTTGGGATGTAAGTGTGATATGGGAAATTTCACTTCTTCCTAGAGAAGCTCGTGCAAACATATTCGACGTCACTGCTGACACTCGGCATTGTAGCTGTCAAATAGTTTTGCCGTAAAGTTTTTGCAATATGTGCTTCCTGTCTTCTATGATTATTCTAGGTGAAAGTGGTTGAAAAGACAAATTGCTCTAAATCTTGAGTCACAGGCTGTGTATTTAAAACTCCTGGATATTTTTCTTTGTTGAGTCCTGGAAATTAGAGCTGCAATAGAAATGTCAGAGCACAGTGGTCTTTTTGTTGTTGTTGTTTTCTTAGGCCTCACCTTTTCCTTCCTAAATTTACATAACTATTATTTTATTTTATGCAAAACTTAAAATAAGCATACTTGATTATTAGATATAAATTGAATTTGACTAACTTTGCCCATAAGCTCATGGTATTACTTTTATTTAATTTCTTTGCTCTTTCACAAATTTATAATTATGCAAAAATATATGTACTTTTTTTCTTTTTTAATATTTTATTTTTATTTATTTATTTGACAAAGAAAGAGAGAGAATGGGCACGCAAGGGCCTCCAGCTACTGCAAATGAACTCCAGATGCGTGTGCTCCCTTATGCATCTGGCTAATGTGGGTCCTGGGAAATCAAACATGGGATCTTTGGCTTTGCAGGCAAGTGCCTTAACCGCTAAGCCATCTCTCCAGCCTACTTTTTTCTTTGAATAGACATGGACCACCAGTTTTCCCATTTCTTTTCATGTGAAACCAAAATCATTTCTTCATAGGGAGGTTCTCATTACATCTGCATCACCATTCAGAAGGCTAGGCTGATTCTATTCGCAGTCAACAAGGTCTAATTGTGGAGCTTACACAATGCTTTCTGAACAACTGCTCCTTCATTCAATCACTTCACACGACAGCCAGCATTTTGCTCTCCATAGGATCATGTTCACCTCAGTTCAACTGCGTGCGCCAGCGAGATCATGTGACACAAGGAAGATCAAACCCTGGGCTTGAAGGAGGCCATCTAATTTCCTGCTCAGAATTGCATCCATGGTGATTAGAGAGAGAGTGGCAGAACTGTATTCCTGGGACAGAAGTAATGGCCAAATCCCAACCGCCAGCTTTGAGAATCTTCCCCTGGATGGGACGATTTTGTTGGTTTATAGCTTCCCTTGGGATACTTCAATTTCTGCATCCTATTTTAAAACAAAACCCTCTTCTTTTACGTAGTTTCTCTACGTATAAGATCTGTGGTCTTCTTATTTAATAGCAAAGATGTTCTTTCCTTGTGTCTGTGCAAGTATTCATTGAGCCTTCCTGAATCTTATTAAAATACCAAATGGATTTCTAAAATATTGCTACAATAAATCATTTTTAAGAGGTACACTCTGCCTTTCACTTTCAAGATAGGGTTTCTTCTTTATCAGACTGTAGTATATTTCCATGAGTTCAACTTTATTTTCTTACTCATTATTCATCCTCTAAGGAGCACATGTATACCTAAAATTAAATTCTGCCATCTAATCTCTGTGGGAGGTGAACAGTGTTCTATTTCCTCTAACACTGTGTTGCTTTCAAATTCCTTTCTATTTTATATGGAATAAGACAATTAAAAAAAAACCTCAGCAACAGAGCTCAGGATTAATCTTGCCATTATTCTCTTTTGTTTTTGTTCCCAAACCTGAATTTATAACTTGATTAGATTGTTTGTCCATCTATACATGTAAGTTTTGCAAAACCAGTCCTGCTGCCACTAGATACTTATATCCATGTGGATCTTTAATACCGTGTTAGTTTCCCCAGTTTAGCTTTTAGCAGAGAATGAACAATGGATGACCTTAAGATTAGACCAAGAGACAGCTTGCTAAGGAAGGGGATATTACTGCTCAATGTTTCACTCACCATCACCAACAATAATAAAACACACAGCATATACTTTATACCCTCCTGTTTAATTCTTACAGAATTCTAGCAAATAAATTATTTTGATTTCTAGAAATTTATAATCAAGTATATAGCCATTAATTTTAGAAAATACTTTTCTTCCAATCTGCAAGTTGTTATTAAGACATATAATATGAAAACCATGCACTTGAAACTTGATGCCAAAAGCAGTGCTAACTCAACATGCCCTCTACTAAGGTCAATATACAAGCTTTTGATTTCGTTTTTAAACGAAAATACTGCTTTCTTCCCTAATATAATGTAAAGTTATACTCAGGAGGAATTTGTCTCACTTCCTATTTTGTTATACCTTATGCCTAGGTAGAATGTTGGGAGTGCAAAATCGTTGACAATGTGATTTCTGTAAGCAAAATCCCATGAGATAGTAGCATGCTTTGCAGCATTTGAAAATGAATTCCAAATCTTTTCATTGCTCAAGATACAAAATAAATCCTTTAATGATTCATGACTTATATTGTACAGAATCTTTCACCATTTTCAAGGCAATCAGACACATACAAATTCTCAAAAGTAATTTTGCATTTGTTGAATGTGAAAAAGCTGTAGGCAGTTGGAAATGAATATGATATGAGTCCTGAATAATGAAAATAATGAAAGCCGTTAATATGAGGATTCTATTTGAATGGAAAAAAAAATGAGTCCTTTTACTTTTCAAAAAATTAATTGCTCTTATTTTAACACTCAGTTCAATTTGAGGAAATTGTGTGTGTGTGTGTGTGTGTTGTGTGTGTGTAACCTCAGTGGAGAAGTAATGTATCAACAGAGAAAACTTAAGGATATCAAGACTTGCTTATCAAATTAATTGTTCCATAATAAATACAAAGTTTACATTGATACTGTCTATATGGGTTAAAATCTATCACATGCCTACTCCAATGGCTTGTTTTTAAATAAAATTCATCAAAATACTACTCTTTTAAGTTTAATGATATATTTAATAGCATATCCTGAATTATTTATCCTAATATATTCTGAGTAAATTTTCTTTTCATAAATCTTGAGTTGAGGTTATTATTCATGAACAAATTAACAAGAACTTTGTTTATTTTAGTTGGTAAGAGAAGTGTTATTTAATCTCTCCACTCCTTTCACACTGAAGATACCTGACAGGCTTCTCATAAAAACATACAGAACAATTGGAAAATATTATGTGACATTGTAAGTGAGTGAGAAATTGAGTATAAAGATTCCTCTCTCTATTTTTCTCTCTCCCTCCCTTACTGTATGCGTGACTTGAAATTGATTCTAGTGCCTAGTGCATGATAGGCAAGCCCTACCAGTAAGCTGTATCCTCAATCCTCTTTTAATTAATTAATTAATTAATAATTTTTGTGGTTTTTTTCAAAGTAGGTTCTTGCTCTAGCCTAGGCTGACCTGGAATTCCCAATGTAGTCTCAGGGTGGCCTTGAACTCATGGTGATCCTCCTACCTCTGCCTCCCAAGTGAGTGCTAAAATTAAACGCATGTACCACCATGCCAAGCTTGTTTATTTATTTTTTTAAGCTAAGTCTCATTAAGTTGTCCCAGCTAGCTTTGAACTTCTTGTACTCCCAGCATGATTTTAACTTTAGATCCTCTTTTCTGTTTCCCAAGGAATTACAGATATGTGCCACCAGCAGTGGCTCCAATGTCTTGGGTCTTAAGAAACAAGAATTCAGTAAAAGTTTACTACATCCAAAATATTTATATTTACAGAAATATTGTCTATAAGAAAAAAAGTTACTTAATAAAGGAAATAAAATTATATGGTTTATTATTCTCAAATCATATATGACATAGTATGACTCATTATGCAAACAATGTAGTTACCTTATCTTCCCCAAACTGTGTGCTTCAAGATTTTGATTTAAGGATGGGGAGATGGTCCAGAGGACAAAACACTTGGCATATGTGGGTGAGTATAAGAGTTCAGTTGTCCAGACTCCACGTAAAAGTGGGAAACTGTCTTGGGCAACTATAATCTCAGAATACCCATGGATGGGCAGTATTGGGAAAATTTCCTGCAAGCACATGGACCAACTAGCGTAGTGAATGGAGACATAAGTAATGAGACTCCCTGCCTCAAACAAGGTGGGAGGGAAGGACAAAACCAAGGAAGTTCTCTTCTGATATCCACAGGCATCCCATGACACATCATCATCTGTATCCACCCGTGCACATACACACAAATACATACATACATCAAACACAGACACACAGGAACACACTCACAATATTAATATTAATTTCAAAATCGGTTGATGCTAGCAGATTTAGACATTAGTCTAAACAATTATGTTTAATACCCATTTCTAACATGACAATAAAATTAGCCATTGAAGGTATAATGTAATTTGTCCATATTTCCATATGATTTTTAGAAATTATAAAAAGATATGTCAATGAACATGTATAATCTTGTAAACAGTATAACATTATACGTACCTAGGTCAGAAAGTAATATATGAAGAAAATTACAGTGCACTGGTTATGTTTTAGTGCCAAATGCTTCCTGTTTTAACAAAGATGAATTTATTTATCAGAGATTAGGTAAATGCATATGCTCTTTTGTCACAGTATCTTAATTCCTGCCTTAAATACATACACACACACACACACACACACACACACACACACACATATATGCTATATATTTACACATACATATATATATATATATATATACACATATATATGTATATATACACACACATATATACATATAGACATATCAAGCTCTGTACTGGACTTGCATATTCTCTCTTTATAACTAAGCAATTATGGGGACACTTCTCTATGTGAACGCCCCAGACAAAATGCAGGGCTAAGCATCTCTGGGAGTTGTAAGAGACTCTTGGTGAACTAATTGAGTGGGCTCTTGACTCAAGTAGGGCTGATCCTAGCCTCTTGTGTAATAATTTGCAATTAGGACAGTGAGAGTATCAGCCTTGGTGAGTGAAGAAACTCTGAAATTATAGACAACGGTTACGCTTTCATGGAGGAAGAAAGGAAGAAAAAGTTGTCTGTGGGGACAAAAGAAAAGCAGACACATTGACTGACACTCTATTTCTTCTTGAGACAGAATCCTTTCTGGCTCTCAGCTTCATGAATCTCTTATGAATCCTCTGAATGAATTAAACTCTTTCTTTGACTGATCTAAATTGGAAATTTTATACTTACAGCATCTCATACAAGTAAATGACTATGGCATTGAATCCTCATGTTCTCTGCCTGCCACTCTACAGACTTCATTCTTTAAGTACGCATTTCTAGTGATTTATATATTTCAGCTTCAAGGTACATTTTTGATGATCCATGATATTTTAGAAAATATATTTTATGGAAAAATATATCTGATGCAATAGGCTTTTTCCAACATATTATTCCTATGGGATGATTTATGTGGATTTTCTTGACTTTCAGCAATCTTCTTGGCTGAATAACAGGAGAACATCACACCATGCTTACTTTGTTGTGATTGCTTATAGATTTTACCTGTTGGAATAATTCTTACATATGTTGAAAGGTAGACATTTCTTCATCAACGGTTTGTGAATTTAGTTTACAAGTCTAAAACATTGCCTTAACATAGTGAATAAAAATTGAGACATACATTATATATAATTATGTTTATATATTTATGATCTAATAAGTTCTTCAAAGTACACTCAGCATGAAGGATATATCACCACAAACTTGCAGACATCTCACCCAAATTATGCCACTTTTACACAAATATCATTTCATGTTAAAAATATCTAAAAACAGAGTAGAAGGGAACTCTGATTTGTCCTTTTTCTTCTTGAGTTAAAGATGTAATTTGCCTATAGGGAGATGTGATCTGATGTGTGTGTGTGTGTGTGTGTGTGTGTGTGTACGTGCACATGTGCATGTGTAGACACCCATATCTACATGTATGTTCACAGGCCAGAGAGTAATCTCAGGCATCATTCTTCAGGCACTATCTACTTTTATTTTGAGCTTGGCTATCCCAAATAGGCTACACTGGCTAACCAGAGAGTCTTATGGTTTCTTATGTCTCTGCCTTTCCTAAAATTATAGGCGTGGACCATTATAAACAGCTTTGTCTGCGAGGGTTCTGGGGGTTGATCTTCTGTTCTCATGCTTGCACTGCAAGCAATTTACTGACTGGGCTATCTCCTCCATCTCAAAGTAAAATTCTTAACAGGGATTTAAGGCTGAAATATTGATACTCTGGTGGTTTCAATATGAATTGTGTTTTGAATACTTGGTCTCCATCTGGTGGCAATTTGGGATGCAGAGGCTTGGTGGAGAAGGTGTGTTACTGGACGTGAACTGTATGGTTATTAATCCAGCCCGCTGGGTGTTTATTAGTTCACACAGAGTATTTGTTTCCTGCTGATGTGTGACAAGATGTGACCTTCTGGCCATCTGTTTGCGCCATGCTTTCCCTGCAGGGAAAAATATCCTCTTGAAATTTTAAACTGAAATAAACCCTTTTCTTCCATATACTTTTTTTGGTCAGGAATTTTTTCTCCCCAAATAGAAGATAAGTGTGACTTATGCAAACAGGCTTTGAAAGCTGTGATTAACTGCCCATGCTGAGATCCCTGGGTTGTCTCACATTGTCACAACTCTCAATTGCTCAGTTCTTTGTCCAGTTCAGCACATAAAGGGTGGAATTCCCCTGCCACTCTGGTTCTTCCATGCCATGTAAAAATTACATTACAGACATTCTCTTTGCTTTTGTTAATCTTTCTTAGGCTAATCTCATTCTCAGGCCTAGCTCTAAACCCTAAGATAACAGACCGAGAGTTCTTATTCTCACTGTATATCACCACTTGAAGAACATGTTTTCTTTCAAAATCACCCATCACAATAAATACTGCCTATTGTTCTCATCATTTAATACAAAAATCTGGAAAACTTCACTGCTTTCTCACATTTTTTAATTTTTTAAATCATAAATCCAAACTGATTAAATATTTTTTAAAAACTACATTTTTAGAATATATCTAAGATCTCAATATTTCCTAGCTTAAATATCTGGCCCAACTTCTCATTATATATAATAATTTTTAATAATAGTTTTCTAGCCGGGCATGATGGCACACACCTTTAATCCCAGCACTGGGGAGGCAGAGGTAGGAGGATTGCCAAGAGTTCAAGGCCACCCTGAGACTACATAGTGAATTCCAGGTTAGCCTGAGCCAGAGTGAGACCCTACCTCAAAAAACAAAAACAAACAAACAAAAAAAAATAAAATAAAATAAAATAAAATAAAATAAAATAAAATAAAATAAAAGTCTTCTAAGCTGACTACATTTTGGGCCATGTTTTTGCCCTGCTTTGTCTTGTTTTTGACCCAGCAGCCAGTGAACACCATTGTATCATGTTAGTCTTCAGAGTAAATTCTGCTATCTCCCACATACCTCAAGAAGAACTTAAGCCCAAGGTCTATCAATACAAGGCTGTATATCACCTATAAAGTTTTGGTATAGAGGTACTGACACAAAATGACAATATAATCACATGGCAGGTCATAATATTTTTAACATCATTTTGGAGTGTCCATAAGGAAAGATAAGTGCAGAATGAAGAACTGAAGAAAGAATTTCCTATTTAAATTCTCTATGTTTTCAGCCATAACAATTTCTCTTTCTACTTACAAAATAAATAACATACATGCATTTATATATAAATAATTAGATCATATAAACAAAATAAAAAGATGGTAAAACAAACAAGCAGCAAAAATGTGGTAAAACATAAATGAATATTCCACAAAGGATAAGCCATTTTTGCACATTTTCTAATATAAATTTGAAAAGGAAAGTAGATCTAGGAATCAGAAAAAGTGTTGCTGATTCTTGAATGGAGATTACTAAGATAATTCTATATCTGTCATCAACAGATAAAATTATTAAGGTTTCAGTATATAGAAGCTATTGCTTAAGCCCAAGTTTTTCTTACTTATTGATTTAAATATGCTCAAATGTAATTTTCTTTTTAGTTATAAGATATGTAAAGCAGTTATTTATGGGAAAAAGGAATAATAGGAGATTTTGATATTTTGTGTTGGTTCTCATCATATATATTTTGGTAGTGGAGGGTTAGCCACAACTTTTCTATACAAACCAAGCTAGCCTCAGAATTATCTCTGCCTCACATGTGATGGGATTATATCTCAGTTGGCTCTATCACTGTTGGTTTCTATTGTCCTCCCTAAATGTGTAACCATCACTATGAGACGCTTCTAAAATATGGGAATGCATGATCTAATAGCTGAAGAATAATATTTGCCAATTTTGTGTTACTTGGTGAAAGACATTTTAATCAAGACAGTGTATATGTAAGTGTTTCTATAAGAATACATTTTTGAGTTAGATATGAAACTAAGGTTAAGTAATATTGCTTGATTTCCAAAGGTAAGCAGTGCCTATATAGTATTTGAAGCAGTTGAAATCTAGTGTGACTCTAATCAAGTGATTTTGAACACTGTGCTTGAAGCTTTCCTTCAGGAGAGATGGTTACTCAGCAGGAACCACTCAAGGTGGAATGTACTTAACAATTTTTTAATTATAGACTTTGCTACATGAATATTAATGTTTTGGCATAAAACTTTACAAAGTAACAAACACTTTAAACACATATACAAAATATCACTATTAAATTTAAAATAATAGAATTTCATATCATGTAATATGGTGAGAGCTTATGTCTTTTTTTTTTTTTTTTGTTTTGTTTGTTTGTTTGTTTGAGGTAGGGTTTCACTGTAGCCCAGGCTGACCTGGAATTCACTATGTAGTCTCAGGGTGGCCTCAAACTCACAGTAATCCTCCTACCTCTGTCTCCTAAATGCTGGGATTAAAGGCATGTGCCACCACACCTGGCTCTATTTATTTTTTTATAGTCCAAATTTTTACCTTTGGGCCTCCAATTTTTATTAAATATTCTATTTATTTCTTCATGACAGAGAGAGAGAGAGAGAGAATGAATAGGCATGCCAAGACCTCCAGCCACTGCAAATGGAATGGAGGCACATGTGCCTGAAAGACCCAGGCCAGAGTAGCACCATGACAGGCCTCAGTCACTCTATAGGCCACAGAGGCGAGTTCCCAGAGTCAAGGGAAGAACAAGCAGTACAAGGAAAAACCATAAACTTGCTGTGTGAGCATGACTCAACATTCTTGTGGTCCTGGGCCGGATGGCCCAATAAGATCCACTGTCTCAGAGTTTTGTAAATGTCAACCAATCAAATGAATGTAACCACGGGTGCCAACGTGTTCAAATGTAATCCCAGCTTGCTGAGCCAATTAAGTTCAAAATTCTCCTAGACCCTGTAGATATTTAAAGAATAAGATGTACCTATCTTCTAAAAACTGTTTCTCTTTATTTCTCCTGTCTTATTTCTTTACATAATTCAAACAATTCTCTATAATAAGGTGATTACTTCATTCATAATGTCATACTTCATATTACAATAAAAAAATAAAGGCTCCCCCCCAAAAAAAAAAATCCCCTAGACCTAGCCCACCAAAACACTAAGACCAATCAAGAACCCCCAAGTACTGTTACTGTTCAAATTAGCCAATCATGTACTTGTGTGGGTGATAGCCCTCTTCCCCTTGCTCAAACCTCAATAAAAAGCCTGCCTTTCTGCTTCTGGGGGCTCTTGTAGGGATCCACTGTGTTGGTGAAGGCAAGAGACCGAGATTAAGCCCAGTAAAGCTCTTTGCGTTTGCATACGTGTTTGGTCATGTTTGGTGGTCACTGGAGGCGCCGTGAACTGGGCATTACAGTGCCACCTGTGCAACTGGCTTATGTGGGTACTGTGGAATCAAACTTGGTTCCTTAGGCTTTGCAGGCAAACACCTTAACCACTAAGCCATCTCTCCAGACCTTGTTTTTGTTTTCCATTCCTTGTGTGTTTCTTTCCAACACTTTTGATTTCTCCTAAAATTGTGCTACATTTCTTAGCTTTATATCATATATCCCTTACTTTTTTTTTTTTTTGCTTTTAATGACCTCTTATCTTTTGACTACTTACAAATTAGTATTAACTTCTGAAATGAATGCATTCTTCAAAGTATTTCTCATTTTTTTTTTTATTTTTTGTATTTTATCCTTCCTTTGAGTTCTGATTTCTGGGTGTGTGTAAATCTGTATCTCAATTGTCATATCACATGGTTATTTGCCTTTCATGTTTTTTGTATTTAAATGAATGACAGTCTCCTGGTGCATCTTGTAGTGGAATGATCTGCTATGGAAAGTGAGAAGGGTTTT
This sequence comes from Orientallactaga sibirica, assembly GCA_036365145.1. NCBI lineage: Eukaryota > Metazoa > Chordata > Mammalia > Rodentia > Dipodidae > Orientallactaga > Orientallactaga sibirica. Next base: position 4,181,866 of record JAEOAD010000043.1, on the reverse strand, counting down.
TTTTTTTTTTTTAATTAATTTAACTTTGTAGTCTTAGGGTGGCCTTGAACCTAAGTGATCCTCCTACCTCTGCATCTGCTGGGATTAAAGGAATATGCCACCACACCCTGCTAAGTGAGAAGGATTAAAGTTCTCCTTTTTCTCTTTTCTTCATTCAATGACTCTCTCCTCTCATTGCAGAGCCAAGTAGTTTCTTTCAAAGGTCACACTGCTTCCTCAAGTTCCTTAATGTCATCCCATGTTCTCTGTCCTCATAGCATATTTCCTGCCTTGCACATTTTGTAAAGCCACATTGGTTTCCATAAGGCAAAACTTCTCACATTCAAGTGAGACAACTTTCAGTTGTTTACAGCTTTGACCATTGTCACTGCTCCTGTTCCTATTTCCCTGGGTTCAATCATACCTCCTACTCCTTTTCTTCTCTATTGTTATTCTGTGTCTACATAATCCTGCACTTTATTCTTATGCATAGTTCCCCCTCTTAGGGAGAAGTTCTTTCAGCTTTACAGCTTTCTCTCTCTCTCCAGCTGTTACTACAGGTACAAGAAGGGATTGTTTGTCCATCTTGTTACTAGGTATGGTGTTTATGGGGATAATTGGGGATATTTTAATGTTTGCTATTGTCAAGCACCTATATATTATCTATTTCTGTAGGCCAGACTGACTGAAATGAACAACAACAACAACAACAACAACAAAAATCTGGAATCTGAAAACTAAAAATATAAGAAAGTCCTTCAAGCATTACACCCCATTTAATTATTATTCATTACCCTTGTGTTTATTAAGGGCTTGTCATATTAGATACTTTATTTTACTATAAGTACTCATACTAACTCATCTGATCCTTGCCACAATTAAAGAGTAAGGAATATTATTTATTCCTAGTTTAGAGATAGGAAAATCTTGACACCCAAAGTTTACTTACTCAAGTCACCTAACTTGTAAAAAGCAAATGCTGGGCTGGAGAGATGGCTTAGCGGTTCAGGCGCCTGCCTGCTAAGCCTAAGAACCTGGTTCTAATCTCCAGGTCCCACGATTAGCCAGATGCAAAGTGATGCAAGGGAGCAATGCCACACTTGACCACAAGGGGGGGCACATGCATCTGGATTTTGTTCTCAGCAGCTGAGAGACTGCTGGCGTGCCCATCTGTCTCCCTCTCCCTCTCTGTCTGTCTCTCTCTGTGGCTCTCTTCAAAAGTAAATAAAAATAAAAAAGCAAATGCTGCACTTTATATTAACTAGTTAATAAATTCTGAAAAATACTCATGGGTAGTAAGAAATTTTAGAGTTCTCTATTTAACAGATTTTGTATGATCCTTAAAGCTTACACAATGTATTTACCATAGTTCAAGCATTTTTCCCAAAGGGAAAAAAAAGCCACATATTAAAAAATATACGTAATCATGGAAGGGAAGAACTGTTGTGTTGTTTTCACTGGGAAGATTTTCTAATACTGAATTCAATACTATTGACTTCTTAGTAACAACTCTTTTCTCCCCATGATATAGGAAACCATCACGGTTTTATGCATATAACTTAAAGGGAGAAATAGGAAATGTTATATCATTCTAATAAAAAGAATGTACCTCCTGTGGATTTCCATGTATCTTATCTCTACCAAATCTTTGATCTATATAATGTTAACATAGGCTTTCCATTTTTATTGATGTTATGTAATTATTGTTCTTGACACTTTCATAGTAAAATTCCATATTTGAAATGCATATTTTCATAGGATGTAAAACTATATTACCATGTAGGCATACTTGATTTTACTTTCAATGCTAGGAAGATGAGACAATTAATTTTTGCAATGAATACATTTCCATGCAAGTGTTTCTCTATTTCCCATTAGAGATTTACCTCCAAGAAAGTAGCAGAGAAAGAAAATATAATAAATAAAAATATATAAATAAGACTAATACATAGTAATATCATGAGATTGCATTTCAAAATTTGAACAGAAATCTTATTTTATGTTGCATAAATTTATTGCCACACCTTTAGTATTTTATCATTACCATTATTATTATTTTATTAGTCTGAATTGTTCTAGAGCATTGTCAATACACAATTTTCAGTATATAATTCTATATGTTATTGAAATCTATATTTTTGTGCCACTAAAACTTCCACTTTTGCTGAACATTTTAATATGGTATCATATATTTCATAACAGTAAATGAATATACATTATGTCAGTAATAGGATTAAAGAAGAATTGGATAATGATGCAAGTTTTAAATGATGGTATAGCTTCTATTTCATTCATTCATTAAGAAGGTGATCAAAGATGTTACTGCCACAACAAAGTAATTTTATTGAATTATCTAATTTTTCTTGAAATAATGCATTTATGTAAAAAATCAAATGTCACCTTAAAACAGCATTTATAATTGATATTTTTCCTCTGCCATTTGATTCAATCATCCCCAAGTATTTCATAACAAGAATAAAATTGAAGCTTATTTCTTTGATTTGCTTTGATGTTTTCCAGGCAGGAAATGTTTTCAAATAATTTCTATATATAATGTGAATGCAAGTAAAGAGTTCCTCAACTTGTCAGAATGCTAATTAAATGTAATAGTAATTTTGTGATCTCTTGTGACACTATCATGGCTAATAGCAATCACTTGGATTTTCACCAAGAAGGGTGTGATTTTTATGCACATGTCTCATATAAATGTCCACTGTTCTAATATTCTACAATGCTTCCTTTTGATGAAATTATACAAAGCTAATAGTTGAATAGTTTATTATTTTAATGAGCTATAATTTCTTATAAAATCAAGAGTCTACATCCAAAGTATGACATATTGGTACTAAATGATAAATTGTTAATAATAGGGATAATATCCGAGGCAAATCCTTACAAGGCTGGGGCTTTTGTTTGTTTGTTTGTAATTTTATTTTATAGAAGCTCATGATGCTTTCTGGTTACCAAAGGCTCTGAACTCACAGGTAAACAAACCCTGAGCTGGCTGTGAAATTGCTAGTTTGGTGCATTCAGCAACAGCCCCAGGTTCTGACAGAAAATTTTCCTGAAACTCAAATAACTCTAACTATTCAAAAGTCACACATTTCGGAAAGTATTTTCAAACCTTACAACTTATATATTTGTCATAATCCCCATTCCTTTCTTGTGTTATGAATTTTTTAAGGCACACCTATATTCAAAAAGAGCAAACATTTTGCATATCTACTTGATAGACTTTTTTTGTATGTGCAAATTTAACTACTGTTTATTCTATTCCACAAACTAATTTAAAATGTTTTCCTCCAGTAGAGTTCCAATAGCATTTAAAAATTTTTATTTCATTGTCGAATCACTGCCTCTGGTAGGAGTGTACCTTTGTAGCAAGAAAGTTATCTACAATCTCCCTTTGGTGATGTCTCACTCAGGTGACATAATAAGATATCACTCCTTTAGCAAAGCTGGCACTGAGAAAGGAGTTTATTCCGGTGTGCCTTAACTAATTATTTTTGCTCTCAGAAACAGGGGTTGTTCTCTGACTTGCATAGGAGAAGATACATGAAGACAAGAGGGATTGACAGTTTCACCCCTGGTAGCTAGAGCCACGTACCAAAGGAAGCTGACACCCTTGACTTTCATTTTCTCCTGTCCTATCAATGCTGGGAAGTCTTAGCTCCCACATGTAGGCCCAGGAGGGTCTGGCTCTAGGGTTTCAGTTCCTGCCTATTCCAATGCTCACCAATTCAGTGGCATCATTCCCTCGGTACCTCCTGCCCTAAGGGACTGTCTTCAGTTGTTGTAGTGTTGGCTCAGGTACCTCCATTACCAAATCTGTCAATACTTCTGTGATGAGTTGCAAATGTCACCCTACTTATATTGAATTAGTAATGCACATTCTATTTTCTTGACATGAACCTACTATAATTACTATCAGAAGTAGTTTAAAGAAATAAACCTTTAAAAAGAGATTATAGCAGTGGGCTATACATGCATTTACACTATGACGTAGTAGGGATTTCATTGCCAGTGAGGAAAGGACTCAAATACCCATTGCACTGTCACAGTGGTGTTAAGTATGAGTACAGAATTCATGGCACAGTATGTCTACATCTGTCTATGCCATTGAACAAGCACTATTCTTACAGTATATCAATCTGCTTAGAGAACTCTAGTGTACAGTCTCCTGAAATATTCCCTTTTTGTCACAGGGAAGACATAGCTAACAAACTCTAAGTTTAATCATACAAACTGGGGATAAGAATGTACACAGAGAGAAAAACCTTACAGAATTTTAAGGAGATCCAACCTTCCCTTCAATCAAGAATTTCTGACTTTGTGAACTTACTTGGAAAAAAAAAATCCACATGATTATGTCATAATCATTAAGAGATAAGTATCAAGTATGTCTGAAAGAACCCTGATTTTAATAATTGACAATGACTGCGATCATAAAGCCTTATAATTAAATCCATAGATTTAAAGAATCAATTCCTTATTTGCTATCATGTTTGATGTCCCACTCATTATTGTATCTTATAGAGAAGGATGTTTCACTGCAAACCAGTAAGAACCATATAATTTTAGATTTGTATGATTGCACCCCACACTCTAGTATTCAGAATCAGCTCCCTTAACAACATAGCACAATGCTTTTCCACTGATTCATTTATGAGCCAATTGGGACTAAACACTCTACAGGATAAGTTTACTGTGCTGTAGTCTGGCAGACAGACTATGAGATCAGAAATAGCTTCCACTGATAAAGCAAATTCCCAGAAAAGACTCCTATGATTGAGTCTGTTTGCACAAAGTCCCAAAGAGAATTCAGAGTCCCAGTGAAGGCAGAAACTGAGATTCGGGAAGTCAGAGACATAATGCACCAGAGGCAAGTAAGCCCATTATAGTGTCCTGTCATTACTATATAACTAGGCAAGAAATCAACTGAAAAATCAATGTATAATAATTGAATCAAGTCCTTATTTTTTTAATTTTTTTGTTAGGTAATTTATTTTATTTTTATTTATTTATTTTACTTTTTTAATATATATTTTTATTTATATTATTCTGATTTTACATTCATAGTATTGGTTCCATTGTCCTCCTCCCCTATTTTTATTTCCATACAAATATGACCTGCTTGTTTAAAACTTTTTTTAAACAGATGGCTGCAGTTTGTGTGTTTTTTGTTTCTGTGTGCATGGCCACACATGCCCCTGCAAGAGCTTGGCCTTCTTGTTTTGTAATCCTGCATCAAGATTGTACTAATGCTTTTACCTTGCAGAACTGTTAAAGATAATACCCCCAAAAGATATTTGCACACCAAATTAAAATACAAAACAGTGGTCTTTTTCAACCAGCAATAAATATACTGTTAATTGCTATGAACAGAACCTCCATACAATCTGCCCTTTATTTCTCTTTATAACAGAAAATTCTGTCATGTACATATGAAGGATTCTAAGTATTCCTTTCATAATATGAAACATTAACATATTTCAACTCTAGAAAAATCTGCTTAGTCATTCTGAAATGCACTTTGAAGACTGTAGAAAACACTTACCTAGAAAAGAGAATAACCTTCATTTCTTCTGAGGGAGTAAAACATCTACTTTTTGACACATCCTTCAGTCTCCATTGACTGACCCATGTCAAATATCAGAGATCTCATGTGGAGAGGCGTGTGCTTTGTTTCTTCACAGATATGAGAAAATATCTGAGGTAGATACCATTGATACCCTAGATGATTTCAATTAATCCCTGAACATCTGATAAATATGATATGTAAATGAATTTAAAAAAATCTAAGCCGGGTGTGGTGGTGCATGCCTTTAATCTCAGCACTCAGTAGGCAGAAGTAGGAAAATTGCCATGAGTTCAAGGCCACCCTGAGACTACATAGTGAATTCCAGGTCAGTCTGGGATAGGGCAAAACCCTGCTTCAAAAAAACAAAACAAAACAAAAAATCTAACAAATGAATTACTTACTAGAACTTTAAATCAAATAAGTGATGTTTGCCAAGCGAATAGCTGGGTACTTAATTCATGTAATATAAAGTATGAGTGTGCAAAGTTGACAGCATAAATAAGTGTTATTTTATTTATTTTTTATTTTTTTTTTTTGGTTTTTCGAGGTAGGGTCTCACTCTGGTCCAGGCTGACCTGGAATTAACTATGTAGTCTCAGGGTGGCCTCGAACTCTCGCGATCCTCCTACCTCTGCTTCCCCAGTGCTGGGATTAAAGGCGTGTGCCACCACGCCCAGCTAAATAAGTGTTGTTATTTTAAAGTGAGAATAGAAAACCTTAAAGTAGTAAAATTAATTATCCGAGACTACAAAACAAGGAATTGTTAAATCTTTCTCTTTGATGCCCATTTCTAAGCACTAACATTATAAATAGCTTTGTAGATAATTTATTTCTATCAAATATTTAGTTTTTATAATTTTATCTGTGGTAAACTCAATTTTGTTTTTGTTTTTGTTCCTTGGGGTAGGGTCTTGCTCTAGTCTAGGCTGACCTGGAATTCACTATGCAGTCATAGGCTTTCTTCAAACTATTGTCCTTTCTCTGCCTCCTGAGTACTGTGATTAAAGGCATGCACCCCCATATCTAGCCATAAACACAATTTTTAGGAAATCTTTTTAATTATCTTTGTTTAGTATGTCAAAAAGCTGATCACAATAATTATGAATTAATTATAACACAACCCCTTTAAAATGTTTGGCTTTAAATACCTATTAGTGCCAGGAAGTGGCACTGTGTATAAATCAGGTACTTACTGGTTTAAGAAGGTAACAGCTTGGACAGGGGATAAGTTGACAAAGTGTCCTTTAACAGACATAGTGTCCACTACTCCATCCCTGCTGGTTCTTCTCAGATTCAAATCCAGTCTCTGTTCACATGTGTCCTGAACTTTTTCTTAAAAAAAAAAAAAAAAAAAAAAATTCTATATCTGGACTTTATTTGAAATCATTTAACTTTAAATATTTTCAACTAATTCAAAACCTTTTCAGTACTGGGAGTGTAGTTTAGTGGACTAGGGCTTATCTAGCATGCACAAGACCCTGGACTCAATTTCCAGCACCACAAAATGAAAAAAAATGAATGAGTAAATAAAACAATCAAAATTGGTAGCATTGTGCTATCCAAAAAAGTATGTCTAGTCCTCAAACACAAATCAGTTTTGTTATTTGTATGTGATAAATAGTTAAGATTTAATTGGAATTATAATTTATTTTACCTTATGATTACATATTTTGTTTTATGCAATCAGTTCTTAATATTAAAAGGTTAATCTTTTTAAAAAGTGTATAAATGTTTTCATCTCCTCAAAATTGATGGTTAAGCAGTCGGTATTTTTGAAGAAATTATTTCATGATTGTGGTGCCTTATTGAGTGAGATTAATTCCTTTATAGCATGGACCCCATTTCCCCCTCCTCTCAGTCCCAGATAATTACCCATCTTTCCATATGTCAGTTGAAGTAATTTTAAATTCCTCACATGTATGATATAGTGTGATGTTTCTCTTTTTGATAGCTTGTTTTGCTTAGTAAAATGTCCTGTAAACCAATAGAACTGGCTCAATTTCTTTTTATTTTATATATAAATAATATTCTGTTGTGTATATATCTTACACTTTATATAACAATTAATCAATCAATAGATAGTTTAGTAATTTACATATTTTTCCTACTCTCACTAATAGCACATGATCACAAAAAATGTGGATATATCTTTCATAGTGATTATTTCCTTTGTATATGTACCTAGAAGTTAGATTACTAGATCACAATTAATTCTACTTTTCATTATGATGAGCCTCCATAGTTTTCCATCCTGGATGTACTGACTTGCATCACCAACAGCAGTGAACATGGGTTGGTTTTTCTCCACATCCTCACAAACATTACTATTTTTTGTCTTTTCTGAAAATAATCATTATCCAAGACATGAGGTAATACCTCAGTGTGGTTAATTTTTTGTTCTATTTTTGATTTTTTTATTTATTTATTTATTTATTTATTTATTTATTTATTTAATTTTTTTATTTTTTTATTTTTCAATTTTTTATTTTATTTTATTTTTTTTTAGGCAGGATCTCACTCTAGCCTTGGCTAACCTAAAACTACATCTCAGGCTGGATTTGAGATCATGGTATTCATACTACCTCAGCTGTTTACAGGGATTATAAGCTGGAGTCATCATGTCCAGTGAGGCTAATTATGTTGTTTTTAAACTACTCTGTGTACAGTGCTTTGTTACAGCAGACAGAATTGACTGATGGCCTGTCAACAGGATATGTACAAATAAAAATTTAAACAATACTATGCTTACCCCTATTTATGTCAGTAAAATCATCTAAAAATGGGATGCCATTTATTTTACAACAATTTTCTTTGTAATTTGGAACTTTCAAGCTAACTGTGGTAAAAGTATAAAACTTATTACTTCAATACATACTTATAAATTTTTATTTTATTTCATTTTTGTTCTTTTGATGTTTTTATTGACAGCTTCCATAATTATAGCCAATAAACCATTGTAATTCCCACCCACCACTTTCCTTTTGCAAATCCACTCTCCATATCCTCTCTCCCTCAGTCTCTATTTTATTTTGATGTCATCGTCTTTTCCTCCCATTATGATAATCTTGTGTGGGTAGTGTCACACACTGTGAAGTCATGGATATCCAGGTCATTTTGTGTCCAGAAGAGTGCATTATAAGCAGTCCTACCCTTCCCTTGTCTCTTACATTCTTACTGCCACCTCTTCCACAATGAACCCTGAACCCTGGAAGATGTGATAGAGATGTTTCACTGCTGAGCACCCCTCTCTCATTTCTTCTCAGCACTATGATGCCTTCTGAGTCATCCCAAGATCACTGCCATCTGAAAAGAGAAGCTTCTCTAACCAAAAGTGAGAGTAGCACTAATACATGGGTATGAACATTATAAGAAGTGCTTACAGGTAAGTTTGGTGAACATAATATATACATTTAACCAGACACCAGCAGACTTTACACCCCTAAGGTTCATGACTTCCCCATTCATAGGTTTTCAGTATCAGGCTTGAATTTTCCCTCCTATGGGGTGGTCCTCTAGTCCAATTAGAGAGAGGTTAGTTTCCCCCATAACAGACATGCCACTATTGCACTCATTGGCTCATTTGGCCTGGCTGGTCATATTTAAGGATTGCAGTATCCACTGTTATATTTAATTTTTCCCCCAAGGTAGGGTCTCATTCTAGCTCAGGCTGACCTGGAATTCACTATGTAGTCTCAGAGAATATTCAAAATCACAGTGATCCTCCTACCTCTGCCTCTCAAGTGCTGAGATTAAAGGCATGGTAAATCCAGTTTACACTTTTTTTTTTTTTTTTTTAATCTCCATTAGTGAATCTCTGTCTCCCATGTAGCTACATGCAGTGTAGCTTTTTCCAGCTTTCTTTCAGGTGGTCTACAAAGAGGAGGTTTTCAGCTCTGCTCCAGAAGGATTTCTCATTGACCTTGCAGCACAAGCATGTGGAGTTTTCAGTAATTGGGCCTTACCATCTCCTCCTGATGGGGAACCAAGAGTCTCGGCAATAGCCTGTAATGTTTTGGGGGCATCAGGGACCTCCCTGGCCAACAACTCACTGGAAGGTATCCCAAACCTGGCCCTGAAAATTTTCTAGTAACAATCTATGGCTCCTGGGTGTGCCATTGTCCAAAAAAGTAGGTTTCCATATGATGTATTCATGCCCTCTTAGGTTTTGATTAGCCCTTCCCCACCTTACCTTTATATTTGTATTTTAAATGTTGTCTCAAGTGGAGCTAATTCTTAAGTAGCAAAGTTTTTTTCATTTAATGTTTTTATTTGTCTTTAAGCATTTTGTATCCATTTATAAGTTTCATGTACTTAAAATTAAAGATAATGGGCTGGAGAGATGGCTTAGCAGGTAGACTGCTTGTCTAGGAAGCTTAAAGATCAGGGTTCAATTCCCAGTACACACATAAATCAGCTGCACATGGTGTTACATGTGTCTGGAGTTTGTTAGCAGTGGGTAGAGGCCCTGGAATGCCTATTCTCTTTCTATCTGTCTTTTTCTCTCTCAAATAAATAAATAAAAATAAAATTTAAAAAGTTAAAGATCATGACCTGTAAACACCCCCTTTAGCAATTTTCTTTTCAACTGTGCATGAAAATAAACTAGAAAGCAAAACATTTATTTTTTAATGTCCTGCTATAATAAAAAATTATGTAATTTTGTTTCCTAATAAAAACATTATTCACCAATAAAATTTGCATTATTTTATCTAAGTGAACTTGAATGACCATTTCATAATAAGTATTAAAGCAAATATTCTCAATTGAAAATAGTCCAATGTGGTAATTAATCTTTAATTTCCTCATTTTAATTCTTGAGATATAGATAAATCAAGTATTTGTGTTATGATATTCTGGTGCACTTCCTGGGGTAAGAATCATTTTAAAAGGACTTTTCTCCTAAATTAAACAAAACACATATCCCTCTAATATAGACTAGTTTTCATGTGATTTCTAAGTACTCATGCTATTTTTGGCAAAAATGTGCAAGATTTCTTCATATTGAGTATTGTTACTACTCTGAAATATATATTTTGACACATCATTTACATTTATGTACATTTTCCATTTTAATCCCTATTATAATCTTCATTTTAAAATTTCTAACTTCATTTTCCTTGACTCCCTTTTGAAAGTCCCTCTCATGTATCACTCCCTTCTTTTATTATTCCTCAGACTATCATGTTTCTGTTCTCATTGTGTCTATCTCTGTTGCATCCAACCTGTTTCACTGCCCCACTAAAGTCTGACAGTCTGTCCTTACAGTGTAGCACTCAGTCTCAGTGTCCCAAATTTCTATTCTGTTGTCTTCCAGAAACTGAAGTGCTTTTTAATGATACTGAAAGATTCATGCCATTGCTGACAGCTGGTGAAATTAGATTAAAAAGTAGGTGTTTCTATAATTGTACTCTACATACTTTATGAAATGACTGCTTTTCAGAAGAATTTTAATCTCTTTTGTTATGTGCTTACCTTTTTTCTGACTTTAAGATGCTACTGTTAACACCTGAATATTCTGTGGTATAATAAAATTTTTATGGTCAAATTTACTCCATTCAGTTCTATCCTGAATCTGCTTTAATTTGGATGGATATAATTAAATAACATTCTTAGGAAGATTTCTATTTTGTATTCATTTAGTTGGGAAACAATCTTCCTTAAATTTGATTCATATATATTAATATTGGTAAAGTTCTTTAAAAGTAAATTAAGGTTCAAAATATTTGACTTTTCAAGAAGAACCAGAACTGCTCTGCTTAGTTATTAGAACAAATGAACTGAATATAAATATTTCTAGTGTAAGAAGTAAAAAGTACAAAGTTTAGAGATGGAAATGAAAGCATTTCATTTGCTTACTTCCCCAGTGGTCAATAAATATTTTGAGGTTGTATAGATGTTCAGCTAAGGCTGATGGAACACATTGATACGGTTGGGAAATACTATGAATATATAAATGAACTCTTTCAGGTACACGTAGCATATACATAGTGTTCAAATGTTGCCTTTGGAAATGCATACATTGTGACAGGACTAACTCTTTGGATTTCCCTCTTTCCTTTCTTCGAGACTGACAACATGGCATCCAATATCTAACATATTTTGGACCATCAGACACTGGTTTTGGTCTTCGGTAAGTGATCAGGGGCCTGAGGGTAAGTGCCATCCATTTCTGTAAGTAAAGAGCCCTTGTGTTAACACTGCATCCATGAAGTCATGCATAGGACCAAAAATCAATCTCAACTTGAATTGCAAATTAGTTCATCTATTTCCTACTTTCAATTTCCTCACATATAATGATGAAAAAAACAGTAATCAACATCATAGAATTCCCTGAGGTTTCTATGTGGGAATTAGAATGATATACTACACACACAGAAGTGCAAAAACTGTTTATGTGATATTTTGACTCATTTGTATTTAATTAATGGAGGAACTATAGAAGACTCTTGCAAGTTGAAAACATAAGAAATCTTTCTATACCTAGACAAAATGTTACAAGCAGAATATATATGATGCTATATTTTGGAGGAATGATATGTGTCTTGCATATGCACGTGTGTGTGCAGATGCACATACCTCATGCACACACATGTGGAGGCCAGGAAAGACCATTAGCTGTATTCATCAACTGGGCTTCTACTTGTTTCCATGGAGACACTTCCTGAATATGGAGCTACTGTTCTTTGCCATGCTGGCTGAATCTTGATCCCCAGAAACATCTTATCTCAGTTCACCACAGGGTTGGGGTTCCAGGTGTTTATGGCAATACACAGCTTTTCATGGGTGTCAGGGACCAAACTTGAGTTCTTCATACATACTTGCTTCATACTGCTTAGCCATTTCCCATATATATATGGTATGGGTAAATATGCATGAAATATAAGATGGATAAAACCAATTCCTACAAATGTAAATTTACTAAGACAAAATCATGAATAGAAAATAGAGCTGATATATTACTGAATCTTTTACAATCTCTGACAAAGAAAATCCCATGACCTAACAACTTGCTTTTCTATTGAATTTCACCAGACAGCTAAAGAAAATCTAGTACAAATCCTTCAAAAATCTTTCCAAACTATTGAAGAAAACAATACTTGTTTTACATGAAAAATTACTCCACTACCAAAGCTGGATTATAAGAATCAAAGTGTACGTACCAATATTCCTTATTAAACATGAAATATCTTATCAAAGTACTAGAAAATCAGGTTTAATGGCTTAATAATGAAAAAAGTATATATCGTATGTATCTTAGTCAGTTTCATGTTGCTGGGATGAACTTCCAAATAGACAGTTTATTGGAGGATTTTGTTTGTTTGTTTCAGACTCAAAGGTCCAGGGGAATTTCCATCAGTGGCAGAAGAAGCTGGATCCCTTTCACAGATCCATGCAGAAAGAAATCTACCAAATAGCCAGAAAACACCAAAAATAGATAGCACAAACTCACCAGAACTCAGACTGTTCTCCAACACATTTGGGCTGGAATCAGATCTGCCTTCAGTGACATGCCCACACACAGCAGGCTGCTGGAGGTAAAAGCAGGATGTTTAACCTTAATAAAAAGTACCTCAGGCTTTGAAGTAACATTCAAACTACAACATTCCACCCCTTGCCTCTATAGACTCATAACCATCTCACACTGCAGATTACATTCAGTCCAACTTCAAAGATCTCCATGTCTTTACCAACTTTAAGACTGTTCCAGAATCCCAAGTCTCAATTTTGATTCAAGGCTATCTCTAAACTGTGAATACTGTGAAATCAAAACAAGTTACAGGGCTGGAATAGATGATTCAGTGGTTAAGGTACTGAAAAGCTTAATAACCAGCGCTCAATTTTCTAGTACCCATGTAAAGCCAAGTGCACAAAGTGCCACATGCATTTGGAGTTCATTTGAAGTGTCTGGAGTCCCTAGCATGCCTATTCTCTCTGTCTATCTCTCTTCTCTCTCTGTTTGCAAATGCATAAAAATATTTTTAAAAACAAGTTACATACTTCCAACATATAATGGCACAGAGTATATATTTCTATTTGCAATAATGCATAACAAAGAAAGACAAATACAATAGATCAATACAAAATCCATAATCATTAGGCAATCATCAAACATTTGCAGTTCAAGTTTGACATCCAAAACCAGTGACAACAATCTCTGGAATTACCAATTCTGTATCTCTAGCTCAAGTCAGTTGCTGGAGAAAACTTTTATCCATAGCCAACAGTGCTCCATGGTAGGTTTTGCACAGCCCTGGTTTTTCCAAAACTTTGTGTCTCAACTGTAAACCATAGTAAATCTTATAGTGGCCCCACTGGCCTCTAATAAGGGTTTATTTCAGCCCCCATTTCCCATTCTGCATCTCAGTAGTGGCTTTTGGAACAGTTTGCACTTCATGAGCTTCTTCTGTGCATTTTTCATTCTTGCAAAAACAATACCAGGTATGCAGAGACACATCCATTCTGTTAATTCATGGAAGAAATTAATTGCATTCTTAAAGAGAAGCTTTCTTTCTTTCAGTCATCTCCATTCAAAAGAGTTTGAATTTTTGCCATACAGTCTTTCCTGAGTAGCATTCATCTCAGACATCTTTTCCATTGCTTCGATGTAATGTAGTTCACCCACCCTTAATGGTGGTAATCTGTTTAACAAAAGCAACTTTAGAAAACTAAAATCAGTCTCTGTGCCAGAAACTTTAAACTTGTGTGATTTTTTTTTTTACTTTAAATGATACATATTTCAGTTCCATATCTTCTGCCAAGTATAGCAGTCTAGCAATCTATTACTTTTAAATTCAACCTTGATCAAACTCTTAGGGCATGGGCACCAGAATGCAGCCTTTATGCTAGTAGCCCAGTTCCAACAAAGTTCTCTGCAGTCTCTTTCCCCTTTGAAAGTTCATAACAAACCCAATTGTATTTGCATTTATCATCTTCAAACTCTCAACAGAACAGCCCATAATACCGGCTCACAGCACTGTGAGGCTTCTGTAGTCTTAAGTACCAAGTCCATCCAAATTCATTCAGCACACAAGTTCCAAAAGACCAAAATCCACATGGTCAGAATCTTCTTAGCAACACAGCAACTTTCTGGTACTCAATTCTGTTGTGTTTACTTTCATGTTGTTGGGACAAACTTCCAAACAAACACAGTTTATAGAAGGAACAGTTTTCATTTCAGGCTCATAGAACAAGGGAAAACTCCTTCAATGGCAGAAAAAACTGGCTCCTTTTCACAGATCCAAGCAGAGAGAAAGTCACAAGTACTAGAAAATCAAATTTATTAAGCTATTATGCTTAATAAAAAAATCCTACATCCTATGTTTAAGTGGAATTTATAATGATTGGAAGAATAGTTCAACATATTAATGTCAATAAGTATATATAGCTTTAATAAACTAAATAAGGGAAAATTACAATTATTTCACCTTGTTGCAGTCAGGTTCGCATTGCTGGCAGAAATCACCCGACTGAAAGCAGCTTGTGGGAAAAAAGAGGTTTATTTTGGCTTACAGGCTCGAGGGGGAAGCTCCATGATGGCAGGAAAAACAATGGCATGAGCAGAGGGTGGATGCAGGGAGCTGTAAGCAGTCGCCATTACAAGATGGCGCTGGCTCCTCCATATTAGGCAGTGCCTTGGCGCCAACCGTATCTAAGGTATGCGCATGCGCTTGACGCAACCTGCCCCAAGCCTATCCCGTGGCGCCTGGTGATGGCAAGCTGGTCGCAACCAATCAGTAAACACCTCGTAGCAGTACACCCTATAAAAGCAGCTGCAGATTTGCGCCCCGCCCCTCTCGCCATCAGCTTTCCTGTTAACCAAGGGCTCTCCAATAAAGTGTGATACAAGAAGAATCTTCGTTTGTGGTCGTTCCTTTCCTGCTGGTCGGGAGGTTCGCTGCAAAGTGGTGCCGAAAACCCGGGACGCCGGGTGTCTTGAGGTCACCAGGCGAGGGGCCGAAGAGGATTCAGAACTTGACACACAGAGAGGAAGGCGCCGGTAAGTCATCCCCAGGCTTGTTTTCTGATGGAAGTCCGTCTGGTCCTTGCTGTCCTTGCCTGTTGCTGTCTGTATTGTCTGGGCCTTTATCTCTGCTACCAGTTGTTCTTACTTTTTTTATAAAGAAAGGGATATTTGACTCTCGAGCGTGATAGTGAAAGTAAAACCCTGGTAAATAACAGGGTCTTTCTCAGCTTGCGCCTCTTCCTGGTGGTAAGTTCGCTGGTAGATAACAGCGCACATCATGGGTAACACTCAAGGTGCCCCAGCGGCCATTGATCATTTTTCAGGGTTGATAAAAGTGCTTCTTAAACAGCGTGATATTCAGATTTCCACTGTCACAATTAGAAGGATACTTAGAGATATGGATTTGGCCGCCCCCTGGTTCGCGGTTTCAGGAGCCCTCACCATCTCCTCCTGGGAGAAGCTGGGCCACGATCTGCAGGAGGTGGAGAAGGAAGGAAGTCTAGGAAAGGGCACGTTGCCATTTTGGCGGCTAGTCCATTCTTGCTTGAGTAGTGGCAGACATGCAGACATTATTGGGGAGGGCCAAAGGGCTCTAGCTCAACATCAGGACAGTCTTTCAGAATCAGACACAAGCGGGGAATCAAATAATAGGCCTAAAAAGAAGCAGTTGGAAAAAACAGAACAAAAGAGACAAGAAAAGGAGAAAAGCCTAAAAGAGGAACTTGAGGAGATGGGCGAGGCTTGCTCAGGCCCACTCCCTCGGAAGGGGCACAGAGGCCCCGGAGGATTATATCCTCCATTAGAGGAGTTTGCAAGGTTACAGGTGCTGGAAGCAGATGATGAGAGTAGCTCAGAATCGGACTCTCATCAGGAGGAGGAGGTCTTTGGGATTAAGGGAGAGGAAGTGGAAATTTTACCGGAAGTAACCATAGAGAGGGGAGCTGGCAGGCACAGTTACCGTTGCCGCAACGCCATCTGCTGGGGGGTAATAAGGTTACAGGAGGGTGTGGCCCCGTGCAGCCCTCGGCCCCTCCACCATATGCTCCCGTAAGAAACAAATGCCATTTTATAAAAGACAAAACGTGGTCAAAGCTAGCTTCAGCTTTCCCGGTCTTTGAGGATCCTGCTACTTATCAGAGGAGGTATCAGCCCATTCCTTATGAACAACTAAAGGACCTTGTGCAGGCGGTTAAAGATTTTGGCCCTGGGGCAGAGTATTGTGATGCCCTCCTGCGTAGGATCCTGGTAACTCCCTTGACACCCACTGATTGGACGGAGCTGGCGAGAGCTTGTCTCTCGAGGGGTCAGTTCCTGGAATTTAAAGTGTTAGTCACTGACTCTGCCCATACCCAGGCCAGAAAGAATGTTGAACAAGGGCACCCAGCCTGGACGGCGGAGATGCTCTTGGGGCTGGGTCCACATGCGGCAGACCAGACTACATACCCCTGGGATGTTTATACACAGATTAATGATATTCACTATAGGGCATGGAAGGCTCTCCCTAATAAGGGGGAAGTCACTGGACATCTGACAAAGATTATCCAGCGGCCCACAGAGCCTTTTGCGGATTTTGCTGCTCGTATGCTGGAGGTTGCAGACAAGACCATTGGTTCCGCTGAACATACCATGCCTTTTATTCAGCAGTTGATTTATGAGCAATGCACTACTGAGTGCCAGAGGGCAATAAATCCAGTTAGAAAGAAAAATTTAGAGGCTTGGATTAAGGCCTGTCGCGAGATTGGCGGCCCGCTGTCAAATGCAGGACTAGCGGCGGCTGTTCTTGCTGCCACCAAGTCTCGGCAAGGTCAGAGTTCGAGGGGCTGCTTTAATTGTGGTCAACTTGGCCATTTTAAACGCCAGTGCCCACAAGCCAGGGACCCAAGATTTGCTCAGAAGGAGGAACAAAAGCAAAAGGCCCCAGGGACTTGCCCGAGATGTAAAAAGGGAAAACACTGGGCTAACAAATGCAGGTCAGTGAGAGATATCAATGGAATGCCCATACCACCACTTCAACAAGGACAGGGTTCAAAAAACGGGATGAGGGGCCCCCGACCCCAGGGCCCTCAAATATATGGGGCCCTTCAGGCGCCAGTTCCGGCGACGGCGCTGTCGCCGCCCCCTCAATCCGAAGAGCCACCTCAGGCTCCGCAGGGCTGGACCTCTGTGCCGCCGCCGGACTGGTCCTGACTCCTGATATGGGAGTCCATGCCCTGGAGACGGATGTCTGTGGGCCCTTACAATCAGACACCGTGGGTCTTCTTTTGGGGCGCTCCTCGTCAACGCTGAAAGGATTGATTGTTTTCCCGGGGGTCATTGATCCAGACTATAAGGGCATCATCAAGGCCCTATGTCACTCTCCTTATGGGGTTGTGTCTATTGCCCCGGGGGATCGTATTGCCCAGCTGTTGCTTTTACCCTCCCTCCATTCTTCATTCCCCGCAAGAAATAAAGAAAGGGGACATGATGGTCTTGGGTCCACTGGTGTGGACCTAGTATGCCTGTCTTTAGAATTAGACCAGAGACCGCTTTTGCAGTTAACTATAGAAGGGAAAATATTTTCAGGTTTAGTTGATACTGGGGCAGATAGAAGTATTATTCAGATGAATTCTTGGCCAAAATCCTGGCCTCTTCAGAGATCTTCTCAAACTCTGCAGGGCCTGGGGTATGCGGAGACACCGCAGATGAGTGCAAAAGAGTTGACTTGGTATACTGAGGAAGGACAAAAGGGCAAGATACAGCCTTTTGTACTAGCTGTCCCAATTAATTTATGGGGCAGGGACGTTCAGTCCCAGATGTGCCTTCGTCTGACTAATGATTATTCAGAGGCTAGTATAAGAATGATGAGAATGCAAGGCTATGTCCCTGAGCGGGGCCTTGGGAAGCGTCTTCAGGGGAGGGCAGAACCAATTATTCCAAAAGAGATATTGGACCGTCATGGATTGGGTTTAACGTAGGGGCTGTTGAAAATGAGGCTTCCACGGTTACACAGGTACCCATACCTTGGTTAACCTCGAAGGCGGTGTGGGTTCCTCAATGGCCCCTGTCACAGGAAAAGTTGGAAGCCGCTCAAAAATTAGTCCAGGAGCAATTAGATCTTGGTCATTTGGAACCCTCTGTCTCCCCCTGGAACACCCCAATATTTGTGATCAGGAAACAGTCAGGCAAATGGAGATTGCTTCATGACCTAAGAGCAGTTAATGCTCAAATGCAGGTCTTAGGGCCTGTCCAGAGGGGCCTACCTGCGCTCTCTGCCTTGCCCAAAGGCTGGCCAGTGATAGTTCTAGATATCAAGGATTGTTTCTTTTCCATACCCCTTTGCCCCCAAGATAGGGAACGTTTTGCTTTTACGCTCCCATCAATTAACCATGAGAGGCCGGATGCTCGTTTTCAATGGCGTGTGTTGCCCCAGGGAATGGCGAATAGCCCCACTATGTGTCAGCTATTTGTGGACTCCGTGCTGATTTCTGTGCGCCAAGCGTTTCCTTCTCTTCGTATGATTCATTATATGGATGATATTTTGCTGACTGCCTCTACATTGCCTCTCCTGCATGCTGCTTTTGAGATGGTCATTAGAACCTTGGAAAGTAATGGATTAATAATAGCTCCAGAAAAAATTCAACAGACGGACTCGATTAAATTTCTGGGTTCTGTCGTCAGTTTACATTCAATCAGGCCACAAAAAATGTGCATCCGCACTTCTCACTTACATACTTTAAATGATTTTCAAAAACTTTTGGGGGACATCAATTGGCTGCGAGGGTTTCTTCATGTGCCTCGATCAGAACTGCTGCCACTCTTTTCAATACTTAAAGGCAACCCTGATGTCACATCCCCGCGTGAGCTCACCCAGCCTGCTCGTGAGGCCCTTAAGAAGATTGAAGAGGCGCTTGGGAGAGCGCAGCTTGATCGCTATAAGCCTTCAAAATCGCTTCTCCTGTGCATTCTTAAGACTAGGAATGTTCCCACGGGGGTGCTTTGGCAGGAAGGACCCCTATTATGGCTCCATGGACATTCCTTGGGAGCCCGCACCCTTCAATACTTCCCACAATTGGTAGCTCAACAGGCCTGCTTAGGGCTCAAATATTGTTTGATGCACTTTGCAAAGCTCCCTGACAAGCTTATAATCCCCTATACTAAAGAGCAGGTAGAGGTTTTAGCTGGTACTGTGGATGATTGGGCCATTCTTATGTGTGCCTTTCCAAATGTCATAGACAATCATTATCCAAAGAGTCCTATTCTCTCTTTTGTTTGAGCACAACTTAGTTTATTTCCCAAGAATTACTGCTCAGGATCCTATCGCATCAGCCCCGACCATCTTCACTGATGGGTCAAAATCTGGCCAAGGAGCGTATTTGGTACAAGGGTCAAAACCTGTGGTGAGAATGTTCAGACCTGAGTCCCCCCAAATTGTGGAATGTATGATTGTTTTAGAGGTTTTTCAGACCTTTTCCACTCCTTTTAATCTGTTCACTGACTCTCAATATGTGGCCAATGCAGTTGCTGGCCTGGAAATTGCTGCTTCTGTTAAATCTGCTAGCACAATCTCTAATATTCTTCTACAGCTTCAGTCTTTGATTTTGCAACGAGACTGTCCCTTTTATGTCACCCATATCCGTGCACACTCGTTGTTGCCTGGCCCTTTGTCACAAGCTAATGATTTGGTGGACAAGGCCACGAGGCTGGCCATGCTTTCCTTAGATGATTCCAAGGCCTTAGCCACTGAATTTCATAGATTATATCATGTCCCTGCAAATACCTTGAGGAAAAAATTCTCTATCTCAAGAAATGAGGCGCGAGACATTGTAAAATCTTGTCAGTCTTGTGTTACTTTTCTGCCCTCCCCTCATGTAGGTGTTAATCCCCGAGGCCTCCGTCCTGGTGATCTTTGGCAAATGGATGTAACTCATCTCCCTGAGTTTGGAAGGTTGAAATATTTACATGTCTCAGTGGATACTTGCTCGGGAGTTATTTTCGCCTCGCCGTTGGCGGGTGAGAAGGCTTCTCATGTAAAAACCCACTGCCTGGAAGCCTGGGCAGCGTGGGGAAAGCCGCGCCGTCTAAAAACTGATAATGGCCCGGCATATACATCTACTGGTTTTCGGGCCTTTTGTGCGCAGATGCAAGTTGCCCACACCACTGGCCTGCCTTATAACCCACAAGGCCAAGGCATTGTGGAGAGAGCCAATAAGAGTATCAAAGCCATCTTATTTAAACAAAAGAGGGGGATAGCAGAAGATGCAACCCCTAGGGAGAGGGTTTCCTTAGCCCTCTTCACCCTTAATTTTTTAATTTTGGACAATAATGATAAGTCTGCAGCTGACAGGCACAGTCAAGATGTGGCCCAGGCACCCAGAGAAGTAGTGATGTGGAAAGATGTCCTAGATAACAAATGGAAAGGACCGGATCTTGTTATAATAAGATCCAGGGAGCTGTTTGTGTTTTTCCACAGGACCAGGAGTCGCCCCACTGGGTTCCAAGCCGGTTGGTGAGAACAGTCCATCCTTCCTCAGGAGAAAGTTTGGAGATTCATAATGATTCGTGGAAACCGGATGGTCATCCAGATCTTGACACTCAGTAAAGCAGAGCAACGTTGGGGAATTTTGTCAGCCTTCCCGAAGCCGATGCCAGTTCCTCATCAAGCGTCTGTGTTTCCACGTTTCTTCACCACGAATAAGGAACTAGGCCTCCCTTCCCTTCAGGAGGACCAACAGGTGGTCCCCATGGGGAGTCCCGCTCCTTTGTTGAAAAAGGAACTCTTTGTTTTACTTTGCAGTGGAATCAGACTGATGACTCTTGTATAAGACTTCGTCAGCAGAGTTTTGCCTGGTTTGAAGGGGAACTCTGGCCATGGTCAGAGTGCCAGAGCACTTTGGTCGCCTGGGCTGATGCAAATCATCTCTTCACCATATCACCAGCTATGAGGGGTCCCCCGCCTAGGTCAGGGGCATGGTCGGAGGGACTCTTTCTTCAGGATTCCAGAATGAATCCTTTTTCAAAATGGATGGTGTGTGGGGTCAATGGTTCCTGTACGGATGTGTCTCCATTGGTTTTGCTGTTGGGGGACAAATTGCTTGCAACAATGTGTCAGGGCATGAGACCTCAACGTCAAAAAAAGAAGGAGGAAGCGGAGGGGGATTTCTCAGCGGACTGGAGCCTCCTGAATATCTCGGGGAGTTTTCACTCTGGGTCATCCTTGTGAACATTATGCTCATAATCAGACATTCCCCTGCCCCGGTTTGTGTGCACCCCCTTTTCTGCTTATTGCTATTAATTCCACGAGAGTGGATCTTAGTCTTGCACAGGGCCTTACTTCCTGGATCTCCTCTGCTTTTAATTTTTTTAGGAATGGGTTGGAGTGGGACTGTTTGCTGCCTGCTGTATAGGAGGATGTCTGCTCTGCCTATGGTTGACTTGCAAAATGCGAGCCCAAGCTAGGAGGGACAAGGTATCTCTCAGGCACTAGCTGCATTGGAGTGTGGGTCCTCCCCAGATTTGGCTGTCGGCCCTAAAGAGCACCTAGTTTCCCCTGGCCCTTGCACCCTTAGGGCTTGAAGTGCCCATTGCACAAGGATGGGCAGAGGGTTGGTGTTGGGAGCACGGCACTCATCACGCTCAGGATGCGAGACACAAAGTACTGCACGTGGGGCGAGCTCTTAGCAGCTTCATGGAGGGCATGTCTGATTGCATATGGGTTGGTACTGTAATCCCATCTCTGAGAAAAGGTACTGGACGGGTGTGACACCAGCCTGGCTGGCCACTAGGTCTGGGGTCATCACAATGTCCTCTCGAGCATCAGAGATCAGACCTCTACCCTTGCCTGTTGCGTTTAAACAAGAAGGGGGAACTGCAGGGAGCTGTAAGCAGTCGCCATTACAAGATGGCGCTGGCTCCTCCATATTAGGCAGTGCCTTGGCGCCAACCGTATCTAAGGTATGCGCATGCGCTTGACGCAACCTGTCCCAAGCCTATCCCGTGGCGCCTGGTGATGGCAAGCTGGTCGCAACCAATCAGTAAACGCCTTGTAGCAGTACACTCTATAAAAGCAGCTGCAGATTTGGGCCCCGCCCCCTTCGCCATCAGCTTTCCTGTTAACCAAGGGCTCTCAATAAAGTGTGATACAAGAAGAAGTTTGTGGTCGTTCCTTTCCTGCTGGTCGGGAGGTTCGCTGCAGGTGGACATCACTCTCTGGTCAACATAAGGTGGACAACAGCAACAGGAGAGTGTGCCAAACACTGGCAAGGGGAAGCTGGCCCCCAACAATACTCTGCCTCCAGGAGGTGTTAATTCCCAAGTTACCATCAGCTGGGAACCTAGCATTCAGAACACTTGAAGTTTATGGGGGACACCTGAATCAAACCACCACACACCTCATGCAAAAAAATGCAATAATATATACTGCTTTTAAAAAATACTCAATTGAGACTAATAAATAGTCTTCTGAACACAGAAGGTATATAAAAATTCTTACTTTTCAGTGCTGGGCACTCCTCCATCCCTTCTTCTCAGCACTATGTTGCCTTTTGGGTGATCCCAGTGGTCATCACCATCTAAAAAGAGAAGCTTCTCTAGCCAGAAGTGAGAGTAGCATTAATATGTGAACATGAACATTTAGTGTAGTGTCCCCAGGGCAGCTTGTCTTTCACACCCTCCAATGGCTCAGGGACCATTGCGGAAGAGGGGGTGGATAGAATGGAAGAGCCAAAGGAAGGATATGACCTCTTACAATGCAACTGCCCAGACAGAAATAGGCCTCGATATCCATGATCTTGCAGTGCCTAGCAATACCTTTGCAAGACCCTCAAAATAGAAGAAAAAGATGATGTCATCAAATTAAAAGAGAGACTAATGGAGAGAGGGAGGGGATATGATGGAGACTGGAGTTCTAAAGTGGAATAGGGGAGGGGAAGGAAATATCAGGTGGGGTTTTTTTGGTATGTAAGATTAAAAGTCAATAAAAAATAATAATTATTAAAAAAATTCTTACTTTTGCTACATCTATTTAATATAGTACTGGAAGCCGTAGATCAAGAAATTAGACATGAAAAATAAATACAAGTAAAAGGATCTCATTTCATAGGTGACATGTTCTTATATGTAGAGTACTGTAAATATCCTATACTGGAAATCATATCTGGTCAGAGTTTATACAAAATATTTGGAATTTTGAAGGATTTAGGCCAGAACACATCACACACACACACACACACACACACACACACACACACACACAACTGATGTTCCTTACAGTGGTAATTAAGACATCTTAAAGGAAATTAGAAGACAATTTCATTAATAATGATGTCACAAATGAAGATGTATGAATTTAATTTAAACAAAAAATATAAAAAGATTGTTTAATGGAAACTATAAACTGTTTCTGAAAGAAACTTAAACTAAATAAATGGAAAACATTCAAAATTCATGGATAAGATAAAAATAAAATTTCATTTACATGTTAATATTTCTCTAAGAAATATACATAATCAGTGAATTTCCTATGTGTATACCAAAAGATATTTTCTAAAGTATAAAATGTATCTGAAACATAATGTTTTATATCTAACCTTCTAACACTCCTGTAGCTCAAAGCCAGTTTCTGCTGTATCACAATACTTTGTCTCAAAACAATAGTATAAGAAAAAAGTTACTGTCAAGCTGGGTCTGGTAACATAGCTATAATCCTAGCACAGGGGAAACTGAGGCAGAAGGATTACCCTTAATTTGAGGTTAGCCTCAAGGTACAAAATGAGTTCTAAGACACCCTAGACTACATACACTGAGACCCTGATTCAAAAAATGAAAATAAATATAACAAAACTTGAGAGTGGGAGAGGAAGACAAATAGAGATGGGTGTACCAGCAGCCTCTCAGCTGCTGTGAATGAAATCCAGATGTGTGGGCCCCCTTGTGGTCACATGTGGCATTGCGCCCTCACGTCACTTTGCATCTGACTAAATGTGGGACCTAGAGATTGGAACCGCTGGAGATTGGAACCAGAGTTTTTAGGCTTAGGAGGCAGGCGCCTTAACTGCTAAGCCATCTCTCAAGCCCAATATAACAAAACTTTTATAAAGCTACTATCAAGAGAATGAAAGGACAAATCTTTCATTTGATATATGACTTTTAGAGTGGGAGAAATTTTCAAATTGTATATCCGACCAGAGATAGATGCCTAACATATTTAAACCTTTAAAACTCAACATGTTACCATGATATTTCTTTTTCCTCTTGGGCTGGAGAGATGCCTTAGCAGTTAAGCGCTTACCTGTGAAGCCTAAGGACCCCTGTTGGAGGGTCAATTCCCCGGTACCCATGTAAACCAGACGCACAAGGTGGTTCATGCATCTGGAGTTCGTTTGCAGTGGCTGGAGGCCATGTTGTGCTCATTCTCTCTCTCTCTGTCTCTGCCTCTTTCTCTCTCTGTCTGTCTGTTGCTCTCAAATAAATTAATTAAATTAAACGAAAAAATTTTTTTAAAAATCCTGTTTAGAAAAAACGTAAATTTAACATACATTACAAACAAATCAATTTAAAAGGCTGTATTTAAAATCAATCAATTTAAAAGACAGATTTCCAAAGAAGATACACACAATTCCAGTCAGCATAGTAAATGATAGTTAGCATGGGTCATTCTTAGGGTAAGGCAAACCAAAAGGACATGGAGATACCACATGTCACCCATTTGGATGGCAGATATAAAAATGAAAAAAAAAAAAGCAAGAAAACAATCAATGTTGGCAAGTATATGGAGATACTGAAACATCCTACACTATGGATGGAGTTGTAACAATGGACCATACACTGTGGAATATAGGATAGTAATCTTTCCAAAATATATAAAGATGTTAGTACCTTATGAGTCATTCATTTCTAATTGGGTATATATCCAAAATATTGGCACTATGGTATAAACAGATATTGGCTCAACCATGTTGTAGCAGACAGCTTCAAGTTTGCTGAGATGAACTTCCAGACCAGGCACGGTTAGGGAAGAAGGGATATTTATTGAAGCTTACAGATCCAGGGGAAGTTCCATAATGACAGAAGAAACTGACCTGCTTTCACAGGACCAAACACAGAGAAAAAGCCACAACCCAAAAGCCCCACAGCACAGCACATCTCCAGAACTCCAGCTAGGCACACTTTGCATCTTTCAAACCCACCACCAGTGACACTGCCTCCAGCCAGGTAACTGCAGATGCAAACTACAAACTAATAAAATACTGAATATATTGGGGGCTATCTATTCAAACTACCACACATGGTCACAATGTGAAAAGGGTGCAAGTGCTTTTCAATGGAAAAAATGCATAAACAATGTGTGGCATATACATATAAAAACATAACATTCAACTTTTAAAAAATAAAGTAATTCTGGTGCCTTCTACAACATGAATTGACTGAGAACATTTTGCTAAGTAAAATCAAACACTCACAGAAAGGACAAGTCCCATATGATCTTTCTTCTATATGATATTTTAGTAGTCAAAATCTAAAAGACAGAAGATGAAATGGTGGCTAACAGAGGCCAGAGGAACAGGAGATAATATCTAATCTTTAGTCACCATAAAATTTTCATTTTCCAAAAGGACAAATGTTCTGGAGATGAAAGTTGTATAGCAATGTGAGTAAAATTAATATCATTGAATTGAAAGCAAAATAATGAATAAATTTCATGTTTGTATTTTACAAAATTTAAAAATCAAAGAAAATGAAGTAACTAAAGATAGTTTTAAAAGAAACTGCTTTAACTTGGTAATAATTAGAAAGAAAGCAATATCATCATGCCATTTACGGATCTTACCAAGTTAAGCACAACAATTAAACCTTAAATTACCTTTATAGAAGAGCATGTCCACAGCACATTTTAATGTTCCATGAAAGATTGCTATATCATTGTTGTTACTACTAAATTCTTGAGGCAATTCAAAAATTGTTTACTGTTAATAATTTTGTTGAGCTACATCACAATTGGGCCAAATATGATAACATTTATTAATGCTTTCTATGTAAGTATCTCATTTTTACCTAGTTTCCTAGTGCACATAATTTTACGGAATTCAGAACAATTATGGTTTAAGACACTTTTCTTGTATTAACTGAGGCTGAAATGTGCTCAAATTGTCATTAAGTTCTACTAGCATGCAGGTGTCTTATATGATAGCTATCAGGGAGCATGTCTTCAAAGTTATAATTAACAAGACTTAATTAAATTCCTATTGACAATTCCAAATGCATATTAATTTATGTAGGCAATCAGATGTAACATTAATTTATGAAAAGGAAAGTCTAGCCAGCTACACCAGAGATTCAGCTATTCTGATCTCCTTGCCTCTCGACCCCTGCAGTCCCATAAAGCATTCCACCATAATGGAATTGATGTAAGTTCATGCTCTCTAACATAACATCCTTTGGTCACCTGTGACTCTTCCTTACTTTAAAGTAGCTACTGAAACTGGAGAATTGAATTTTTAATTATACTTAATCCAATCATTTTAAATTAAAAGTCATATGTATCCAGTGTCTATCAAACAAGACAGTCTAATTTGAGATATTTACCTCGATAATTGTCTTTAAAATTTATTCTTTAACTTGTCTATTGCTCTTGACTCTCAGAATAAAGAGATAGGAATTGACAGGAACAATTTAGCTATTCAGAGTTCTGGCTCTGAAGAGCCTGGGATGAAAGCTGACTAGCAGTCATACACTCAAAGGTCAGTGGCAGATGGCTCAGAGACTGGCACTGAGAAGCTGCCACTAAGTTGTGCAGAGACTGCTCAAGGCAAAGGCTGCCCTCAACCACTGACTGAGCACAGTAGGGACACTGAGGCAAGGTCATTTTTCAAGAACTGGACTCTTCTAAATAAAGACTTTGATCACTGGCTTAGCAGAAAATCTTTTAGATCTGTTGCATTTGTATTTAACCTCCTTTACTTCCACCATATCTCACATGACTCAGGTATGCATACTCTAAGGACTCCTTCTCTGCTAAAGCTTGCCCCCTTTCCTTCACAGACATTTCTGGCTATACATCTTGAATCCAAAATCCATCACGGAAAATTCTATGAGAGATGTGGTAATAAGTGTAGCATCTGGTTTAGTCTAGTCTAGAATATCATCTCTAGTCTAGCCTACTGGGCTTCCTCCTTCAAAAAATAATGTCACAGCTGGATGGACATATAAATGAACATGCAATTGGGATTTTCAATGGGTCAGAGGTCCTGATCTGACATAGTGGTTCCCTCTTTGTTAACAGAATAGATTAATGGTGACATTTCATCATTTAAAGGTATCAACAGACAACATCATAGTTGGTAGTTTGTAATGAAATTACATGTTCAGGACAGGTATGGTGGCACACGCCTTTAATCCCAGCACTAGGGAAGCAGAGGTAGGAGGATCATTATGAGTTTGAGGCCAGTCTGAAACTACATAGTAAATTCCAGGTCAGCCTGGTCTAGAGCAAGATCCTACCTTGAAAAAAAAAAAGAAATTATATGTTCAAATAAGGTATTATATAATAGATAATCCAGTAAAATATGAAAAAAAATAGATTCATGACCACAGTACCAAATAAAGGAACACAGTTTTCATGGGCTTTCCTTTTCTTCCCTCACATCTTTTCTTTCTATGAAATTTTAGGTGGCAATATAAAGCAAGTTTAAAAATAAGACAAACACTATCTGTATCTGTCAAGGTTATCTAAATGTACAAAACCAATATAATTATATACTCATACAGTTATATATAAATACAATATATCCACATGCATGGACCCATTATATAGACTCATGTGATCAGAAGATATCTGAATCTCCAAATGGTCACCTGCACACCAGGGTCTCAGCTAACATAGAAGATGCCTAATTCGAGAAGCTGAGAGACCTAGAGTAAGGAGGAGCCATACTGATGCAGTTTCCTTACAAAGCCAGAGGCCTGGATATTCGCTAGAAGTCCCTGGTATGAGTCCACATTGACTTTTAAGAGACAACAATCATATATGTTTGCCTATTGCTCCCAAGCTGTACAAGCTGCCTTCCCCTCCTTCATAATAAAGTATTAGCGGGCTGGATAATTTGAGATTCTCACAGAATATACCAGCCCAGATTTCTCTTACTTTTCCACATGTATCATTTCCACAGTTTCCTTGCCTACTTGCTCTGGAAATGGCCTTAAGAATAATGTTGAATATAAGTAGTGATGTTGTCCATTCATGTCCTCCTGGCAACATGAAAGCTACTTTCAATATCACATGATTAACTAAGATATGGACTTTATTATTTCATCAGATTTGTTTGTCATTTACTTCTACATTGCTGAAAGTTGTCATGACGAATATATGTTGAATTGTATCACATATTATTTAATTATTTTTAATTATGTATTAGAAAGAGAAAGAGAGAGTGAGAGAATGGGCACACCCGGGCCTCTAGCCACTGGAAATGAAGTTAGGACACATGTACCACCTGGTGTATCTGGCTTACGTGTGTCCTCGGGGAATGAAACCTGGGACCTTTGGCTTTGCGGGCAAGTTCCTTAACCACTAAGCCATCTCTTCAACCTTCAGACATGTTTCATTTATCTAAGTATATGATCTATTTTTATAGTATTTACGAGAACAATTACATTGATGGGTACGTGTTTAATTAATTTTGCATTCTTGAAGTCTAATCACCTTTGGCTTAGAAGCATTTTTCTTTTCATTTCCTGAATGTGTTTGATATTTTGAGCTGTACTTATTTATTTATCTTATATGTGTTTACATTTGAAGATAGTTTATAATCTACCCTACATTTAAAAAAATTCTCCTCCTCAAATTGGATTTATATTTTTAACTTTTTATTGACAATTTCCATAATTAGAGACATGATGCCATGATCTTCCACCACTCACTTTTCCTCTCTCCCAATTCTCCCAACTAGATTCTTTTCCATTTTGATGCCATCACATTTTCCCTCCTATTATACAGGTCTTGTGTAGGTAATGTCAGCCAGTATGAGATCATGAATGTCAAAGCCACTTTATATCTGGAATACAGAAGTGTAAGCACTCCTCCCCTTCCTTTGGCTATTATAATCTCTTCCTCAATGGTCTCTGATCCGTGGAGGTGAGGGTGAGAGAAATGTCTCAAGTAGTGCTGAACACTCCACTGTCACTTCTTCTCATCACTTTGGCCAGTTTTAGTCACTGCAGTGATCACTGTCATCTGACACAAGAAGATTCTCTAACAAAACTGAGAGTAGCATTCATATATGGGCATGAACTTAATAGTTTAGAGGTGGGATAGCGGGCATAATATATGCATTTAGACAATAGTAGTACTTTTCCCCCTGGGCTTATGACCTCCTCAACCATAGTGTCTTGACTCGGTTTTCAGTACAAGGCATGAATTCCTTCTGGTGGAGTGTGCTTCAAATTCAGTCAGAAAGCAATTGGTCACCCCTAAAATAAGCATGCCACCACTGCACCATTTGGTAAATTTAGCCTGGCTGGCCAACCATAAAGCTTTCAGAGTCCACTGCTGGTTAACACTGTTAGTGGTGTCACTCCTCCCAAAGCTTGAAAGCTACACAGCTCTTTCCAGCTCCCTGACAGCTAGTTAATAAAGAGGAGGTTTCCAGCTCTGCTCCAGCCTGATTTCTTAATGACCTACAGCTCAAGCATTTGACGTCTTCAGCAAGAGGGTTTTACCACATAGTTCTGGTGTGCAGCCAAGAGCCTTGGCAATAGCCTGTAATATTTTGGGGGCATCCAAGGCCTCTCTGGCCAACAACTCATTGGAAGGTATTCCAGTCCTGGCTCTGAAATTTTTCTAATAACAAACTACTACAACATTCTGGGCACAAAATTACTGACCCCTACAGTATACTTCTGTCTAAACTATCTCTTTTTAATATATATCTTTTTAGCTAATGAAGAAGTGGGTTTCCATATGGCTTATTCATAAATCTTAAATTTTGATTAGCCATCCTCCCATCTCCTCTCTTCTATTCCCTACACTTAGACCATATGCCCACAGAATTCTGCCCCTCTGCTTACACATCTACTAAATGATCTCCTTAAGCTCTCTCCTCTTTTTTTTTAAATTTTTTTTGTTGTTTATTTTTTATTTATTTAAGAGCGACAGAGAAAGAACCAAATAGATAGGAATGGACACACCAGGGCTTCCAGCCACAGCAAACAAACTCCAGTTGCATGCACCACCTTGTGCATCTGGCTTATGTGGGTTCTGGGGAATCAAGCCTCGAACCAGGGTCCTTAGGCTTCACAGGCAAGTGCTTAACTGCTAAGCCATTTCCCCAGGCCCGAGCTCTCTCCTCTTTCCCTGTCTCATAGCCCCTTTTTAGCTTCCTGGCTTCCACTACTTTTATTCCAACTCATATATCTAAACATTTGGATGTCAGATCCACAAATGAGGGAGAACATGAAGTATTTGACTTTCGGAGTCTGGTTT
Organism: Orientallactaga sibirica; assembly: GCA_036365145.1. NCBI lineage: Eukaryota > Metazoa > Chordata > Mammalia > Rodentia > Dipodidae > Orientallactaga > Orientallactaga sibirica. The sequence goes on along the minus strand of JAEOAD010000043.1, from coordinate 4,150,888 downwards.
CCCTGACTTAGTATAATCTTTTCCACTTCTATCCATTCCCCATAAAATTTTATAATTTAAGTTTTCTTTATAGCTGAATAAACACCATTGTGTAAATATACCACATCTTCTTTATCCATTCATCAGTTGAATGGCATTTAGTCTGGTTCCATTTTCAAATTTCATTCTTAGAAATAATCTATGTTGCTATAAGTTGGATGGCATGCTTTTAGATTTCATAGAATTTATTGAAATTCTTGTCTTGATGTTTTTAAACAGTTTTATCACCTCAAACACTATTAATAAATAAATTTAAAAACTATAATTCCTGTCTCTCCACCTACAGTTCAAAACACCATTAGTCCATTTCTATTTTTCTTTCAAATGTAAGATACATATTTAACGAAAATCTGATGTTTATGTGAGAAAAGGTTGAGACTAATGTGAGGTTGATTCTCACAGAAAAAGATTCATTTAATTTCAGGCAGCCAAAGATTTTTACAATATAATTGAGATATGACACATTCCACAGTTCTCTAAACCGTATTGTTCTCTTAGTTAATGTTTTCTTTGAGTCCCAGCATAGTTCTGTGAATGTTTCCAGGGCCATTCTCATGGTTAATATTGAGACCTTTTGCCATCCAGGGTTAGGCTACTGAATATCTTCAGCCACTTTCTAACAGGCATGCAGTTTCTGTCCAGGAGTAGCTTAGACAATGAGAGGGTATTGAGCATGTCTTGATGGCCTTGGTCGTTCTTCAAGGCCTCCTGGCATAATTTATTATATCTTTTGTTTCACTTTCTAGTTTGTCCTTGTGAGACTATTGAGATATTAGAAAGTAATTCATTATAACCTTAATTGAAATTTACCAAAGCGCTATGAAAGTCCCTTACAATAAGAATTCTGTAAAATAGTTCTTATGAAACTCACTTCCGTTTCCTTTAAATCTGTTTTTTTTATTCATTTCCCCAAATTTATTTTCCTCAACATATAAGTGAATGAATGCAGTATTTGCCTGTTTTTTTTTTTGTTTGTTTGTTTGTGTTTTTTTTTTTTTTTTTTTTTAATTTTTATTTTTCGAGGTAAGGTCTCGCTCTAGCCCAGGCTAACCTGGAATTCACTATGTATTCTCAGGGTCGCCTCAACTCACAGCGATCCTCCTACCTCTGCCTCCCAAGTGCCTGGCTTGTTATTATTATTTTTTTTTTCCCAGCAAATAGCACACTTTTCTCCATTGGATGTCTATAGTGTTCAGCTAGCTGAAAATTTTCAAAATTAGATAAAATTTGCTGAGCAAAATTGACTAGTGGGTGTTCATTTAATCTTTGTGTGATCTCATGATTAGTAAACTAAAAATCATCAAGGGGATCATATGAAAACATATTATTTTGTGAAATCTGAGATTACATTTTTAGCTTTTACATGGAATACAGGATAGTTCACAGACATACACCTAATATCTGCAAAGTTGGTATACAAAGTCTTGAACTTTAAAAAGTTTTATTATTATTTTTATTTGTATATAAGATTATTTTGTATGGCTTTAAGAGACCTTCAGTCGTATCTTCAAGAATTCTGGGTCTAGGGCTGAAGAGATAGCTTAGCAGTTAAGATGCTTGCCTGTGAAGCCTAAGAACCCAGGTTCAATTCCCCAGAACCCATGTAAGCCAGATGCCCAAGTTGGTGCATGCACCTTGAATTTGTTTAGTGTCTGGAGGCCCTGGTACATCTATTCTCTCTCTCTCTCTCAATAAATAAAATGTATTTTAAATTAATTCTGGGTATAAGAGAAAATACATGGATAGGATTGAATGTAAACAATATCCTTTTCTGCTTAAGGGTGTACTTTTCACTGTTTCTGAAGCATATCAATAAATGATTGCATATGTCTACCAGAACGTCTCCTTCCCAGTTATTTATCCTTCCATTGCTTTCTATTACATGTAATAAATGTAATGTATAAAATACTACAATTCTAATACATTTTAATTGGTATTTGAAGTGTTGGGTAATTTAGTTCCTGGTGGAGATTCTCTTCCTGGTTTTCTCTACTGTCTCCCTGAGTTCTTCAATAAAAATAGAATAAAGAGCACTCAAGTTATTTAATGAATACTATGAGAATATAGTCTCATCATGAGAGTCTAACCATCCTAAACTCACTTAAAGATAAATACCTCCCAAAAGTCCCTTCTTCAGTATCATTACAGTGATGGATAGGACATCTACAAATTCAAAATCTGGAAATTAAGGAAGTGAATCTAGCTGCTCTCTCTTTCTCTCTCTCTCTCTTTCACCTCTCACTCTATCTCCACCTCTCTTTCTCCTGTGTGTTTGTAGAGAATACTTTCTTTTTCTTTTTTTGAGATTTATTTTTTAATTTAATATTTTTTTATTGACAACTTCTATACTTACAGACAATAAACCATGATATTTTCTCCCCTCTCCCCTTTTCCCTTCAGAACTCCACTCTCCGTCATATCCCCTCCCTCTCTCCATTAACGTCTCTTTTAATTGGATGTCATCATATTTTTCTCCTGTGATGAGGGTTTTGGTTTTTGGAGGTAGAGTTTTGCTCTAGCTCAGGCTGACCTGGAATTCACTCTGTATTCTTACGGTGGCCTGGAACTCTTGGCAATTCTCCTACCTCAGCCTCCCAAGTGCTAGGATTAAAGGCATGTGCCACCACTCCCGGTTCATGAAAATACTTTCTTAGATTTCTATTTGAGTAAGAAAATATAAAATAATCAATGCATCTGCCCTAACAGCCAGATTTTGTCCTTGCTCATTTACCAAGTGTGCCATGGAGAGTGGTATTCCAACCCCGCTGCCTTTCATTCTTATAGAAGGTGTTGTCACATGGACCCAGGAGGCCACGTATGGCCTCTGCCTTAGCCACATTATATTCATAGGGAGAGGGTCCTGCTTTGCCCTTCATCTCTCCTGGGCTTCTAAAGCTGAGACTAGAATTCTGAGATTGAGCTGGAGGAGAAAGATCATTTGTACTCTCTAAGTCCAACAGCTTTTTAAATGCCAGAATATTGTAGCTGTAAGGTTTAATTAAAGGGATTAGCATAACAAAACTAGGGAAAAGATAATCATAATATGCAATTTTGGATTTGCCTATAGAAAACACAAATAATTAAGATAATTTAATTTCCCGCCTTTGGCAATATTTTTTCCCCAGATTTGTGCTAAACAATGTACACCAAGGCCCAGTGAGCAGCATTATACATATGCTCTATATGGAAACTTTGAGAACTAAGATGACTTGTGTTAATACTTAAAAACTAATTTTAGCAATCATTAAAACAGAGTAAATCATCAAGGAATAAATACTAGGACTTAAAACTTATTTAGTTGGAGACTTTTAGTTATGTAGAGAAACTAAAATAATTCTGTTAAAATATTATTTTTAAACACAATTTATGTCTCCTATCATACGTCGGTGGCAAACATACATAATGGAATAGTTGAAGTAATCCCCATTGCTGTGGCAGGATGATTGCTGTGAGAGAAAATATCTAGAGGAGTAATTTATATTTCCAAAGCATGTCTCTTAGGTCATAATACTCCTATACCTGACAAATGAGTTTCACTCTGCAATATACCTCCCAGATACTTTGTCAGACAAACAAGACATAGCAATTGGTGATAAGAGTTTTGGGGGCATTTATTATTTTTCCTTTGACCCCAGAAGTCTCCCCATCCAATGTCTTATGGGATATTAGAATAAATTCCTGAGAAAGGCAAAAAAGAAAAAGTGAATACTTTCTTGACTTTATTTTGTTTCATGTATTCCATTTATAATAAATACCTTAGTACAGAAGGAATTACATAATATTTTTATCATTTTAATTCAGTAATGGGGAACCGTTTTTATCTGGGTGAAGTTCACAGTTTAGTTACACACGATGAACTAGAAAATCCTTCCTATTTTAATTTGGCTACAAAACTAATAGGTAAGCAAACAATTCATAGCTTTCTTATTCCATTCTCTCTTGCATCCACGGATATTAAATCATTCACTGCGATGTCCCATGATTCTCTCATGTGTCTCTCTTTGTAGAAGAATATGCTGACTGGTTTAAAGCTGATTGCTTTATGTGATTTGAAATTGGCAGGTGACAGCTAGGCATACAAATTCCACTATTCTCTCTTGAAAGGTATAAATACCAGATTAAAAAAATAATAAAATAGGAAAACAAGGTTTAAAGAAAAGAATGTTTGTGTGTAAAGTAATAAAACCAAATATGAGAGCATGTAATGTTTATCTGGAGACTCTGCTGCCCCTGTTAGTAGTAAAGGGATAATATCACAACCTCAACAACTGTTCAGTTGCACTTTGGTTACTGTGCACTTTACAAACTAACACTGTTCTCAAAACTGCCCAGGGCACACTGGCCAGCAATCCAAGCCGAGACTTTTCACATCATTTACATTACAATAAAATATTTTCTGTCTTATTTAATAATGGCAGAAAATAAATGAGATTGGCCATTTATATGTATCTTTATGTTGGGCATTCTAGGATATCTTTTTTAAGTATATTGATGATGAGAGGCTGGAGAGATGGGTTACTGGTTGAGGCATTTGCCTACAAAGCCAGAGGATTCCGGACCCACGTAAGCCAGATGAACAAGTGGGCACGTGCATCTGGAGTTCGTTTGTAGTTGCTGGAAGCCCTGCCTTGCCCATTCTCTCTCTCTCTCTCTCTCTCTCTCTCAAATAAATAAATTAATGAATAAATAAATAAAATATATTTTAAAATATATTGATGATGAAATATCTTCCTTGGTTCATAAAGAATCTGAAAAAGTTCTCATTTAAACATGAAGGGATATTTTCAGCTTTCAAGTAAGGTAATGTGGAATGAGAGAATCATTTGGGGGCTCAACCCAATGCAGAGAACGAGAAGGTTGAAATGCCCATCAATGTCATTTTAGAGACAATTTGTAGAAATATGTGCTTCACTTCACAATTCTTCTTCTTTGTAATTTAGATAGAAAGCATCACAGGGAAGAACACTGGCCATTGTAGAATAATATTGCTCATAAATAACACAAAGGCAAACCAAAAGATGAGAATGACAAGGGGAATCCTTGGCTCACATAAGTGCCTGGTATTGGTCTTGACATGTGACCTTGGTCTGTGTTTGAAATAATGCCATCTAAACTTTAGTCACTTTCCTTCCTTCATTTCTTGGTTTGATATTCTTGAAAATGTTACTCCTGGTGGCTGATATATTTCATCAGAAACTCTCAGTACACCCCTAGGCAATAAGCTTCATTCCTTGCTTGTGGCCCAGCTGAAGAGAGCTTTATCTGTTTCCAAAGGCATTAGAGAAAACCTCTGGTGATTGCTCTAAAGACACCCACCTTACACATGTACACAGACTGAAAATAGTCATAACAGAGAAAATCGATACTGCAGATATCCACTGTGCCTTCACCCCTGGAGCTGAGGTATAGTTGATCACATGTGAATTAAAGTATTGATAAGTGGGATGGAAAGATTGTTTTACTAAGAAAATGTGTTTCTGAAAAGAAGGGACGAGGTTGGAAATAGATGGTCATCGCCTAAATTTTAAAATATTCACTGAATAAAGCTAAATCAACACTTTCAGAACAGAGCCTGGGACTCAGTTCTGTATCCATTTTTATATCCACTCTGTTGCAAGTTAAAGGAACACCTTTTATTACCTTCAACTTCTGTAGGTCATACATCTAGCTCACCAGGCCAGAAAGCATTTTGTTGTCAACAGAAGTTATTCTTTTGTGATTCCAGGACTTTAGAGGTCTCCCTCCCTCCCTCTCTCCCTCCCTTTCTCTCTCTCTCTCCTTATTTCTTTGAGACTCTAGGACTCAGAATTTGCTCTCTTTTTCTCTCTTCTGAAGATTAATCCTAAAGCTTTGTGCATAGTTGGAAAGTCCTCTACCACTGATCTATATACTCAGCCCTTGTTTTCATTATTTTATTTTTGTTCATTTCATATATAAACAATATGAATTAACAAGTTTCATTATGAATATCCTTTGATAATGTCTAGCTCCCTTTGTTCTCCTCTTCCCATCATACGTGTCCCTCACCTCCCTGCTATTCTCATTCTCTCTTTGTGCATGTGCTTGTGTGCATGCACACACACACATGTGCGTTCACACAAACACTTATCTTCTAGATATCACATATAAGAGAAAATGTGATATTTGTTTTTCTGAATTTGGCCAGTTTTCTTGAACATACTGATCTGCAGTTCCATCTATTTTCCTGTAAATACCATAATTTTCTTCTTTATTATTGACTAACACCCCATTTTTTTGTGTGTGCACACACAAATACATATAAATGAAGGAAATATCATATATATATATATATATATGTCACTTACCTTATACTGAGCCCATGATTTACTGCATTTGCCAAGAGACTGTAAGCTGGAGATATTTCACAGCTCTTAGATCCCTCCTACATGGTCCTATCTATACTCAACCAGACAAGGGTTCAATGAATCCCCTTCATCTCTGCAACTTCCTCTCTTTTAGAGAAATATCTTGTAAAAGCTCAGGTCAGACCCATCCAGAAAAATCTTGCCATCTCTAGTAGGCAATGCCATTTAACAATATCTATTCCTGAGAGGACAATCAGCCTACACATAGCTGGGGCATATGCACCTGCACCAGAGAGGGAGTAGGCAATCTTTGGGGATAACCTGGAATTCTGTTTAACACACTGATCTAATTACTTTTGCCCTAGTATTTGATTCTTATGCAGGCTCGTTACATTTCTGCACATTATGAAATTATTTTCAATTATCATGCAAGATATATTTTCAGTATGATAATTATCATTCAACTTAAGCAATTTGGGCCTTTGAAATTTAATGTCCCAAATTAAATTAATAAATTTAAATTAAATTGATAAATTATTTTCCTCAATCTACAATTGTATGTGTCAAACTAAGGAGCAGTCATCCATTGAGAGCGTATTGAAATGGTCTGCCACAACCTTGTCTGTGGCAATGACAATGGACTTAATGACCCTGGGCTCAATTTTCCTATTTTCTGATTTCTTAACACTCACACTGAAATTTGAATGATACTTATTCAGTTGCAATGTATTCATAAAATAAATCTATACACAACAACATGATTCAAAAATAGTATAGACAAGTGGATAGAATGAAAAATCTTATGATGGGGAGAGAGATGAATGATACTTCTGTGGACATTTAAGACATTGACATATTGATTTCAATACACAATAACAGCTATGACACCGCATCTACTATGGTGCAAGCCAAAAATCTCATTTCCATGTTCTCAGAATCACCTCTTAAGTTTTCCACTTGGTTGGTATTATTTTATAGAGGGAATTCCTGAATTGATTGGCTCTCCTTCCAATTAAAAACAAATTTCCGGGCTGGAGAGATGGCTTAGCGGCTAAGGCGCCTGCCTGCTAAGCCTAAGAATGCTGGTTCCAATGTTCAGTGGTTCTAATCTCCAGGTCCCACGTTTAGCCAGATGCAAAGTGACGCAAGGGCGCAATGCCGCACTTGTCCACAAGGGGCTCACGTATCTGGATTCAGTTCACAGCAGCTGAGAGACTGCTGGCATGCCCATTTCTGTCTCCCTCTCCCTCTCTGTCTATCTTTCTCTGTCTCTCTCTCCAAAAATAAAAATAAAAAAATCCTTATTTTGTCATGTCTTTCTATGTATGATATCACTTGCTCTCATTTTTTCTTCTTCAATTTCTACTCCTTAAATTCTCATATTCACTAATGAAAACATGCTGCCCTCTAAGACTATAGTTGAAAGCATTCAATATTTATTCCACAAAATGAATATCTGCACATATAAGCATTTTGCTATTGTTTTATGGCAAGTTGATCTGAATGTAAACATTCCTTCCAGGGCAGAAGAGGCAGTCTCCTGAGAATCAGGAGCTAAATAAGTCCAGCAAAGTTGAAACTTCAAAATCCACAAGGCCGCTCCTCAAGGTTGGAGGAGCAGTCAAGATCTGCTGGGCAGAGGGTCTCTCCCACCAGAGAGCTGCCCGCAGCTGTGCTTTAAACTCCAGACATGCAGCTTACAGGAACTGTCACCCATGCTACAGTGGGCTTTGTGATGAGACCACCTTTGAGACATCTGTGCTCCTGTAAGCAACCTGTTACGCTGCTCTGCAAATAATTGCAATGAAAACACTGCTTTACAAGTTGGAATTTCCTAGAATTAATCCTTTGGACTTTTCTTCATGACTTTTCTGTTGATCCATGCTTCCATAGGAAGAGTGTCACACAAAAATACCTGATTTAGGAGGTCCACTGAAATGCTATGCATATCACAATGCAATGTGTCTTGCTATGTGTTTTCATGAAAATATTTATAGCCATATCCCTCAACTTTCTCCAAGACAAGCTTTATGTATCTCATATCTCATTTACTGCCCTGACATCCTTTCTCCTTGCAGACACCAGTGTATCTATGGTCAATGCATCTCAAACATAGATAAGGTTTAAGCATGTTTTTTTTTTTTTTTAAATTTATCAGATAAGTATTCCTATATATTTGTTTTTCTCAGAGTCTCTCTCTTAAGTCTCATTCCTCTTGTCTAACTTACAAAGCCCCTTTTCTTCTCTTTTCCCTAAAACTACTATCTTATTGCATCCACTAATTACTAACTTTAGAAACTCAGGAGCTAATGTTTCCTAGCTAAGTACAATTTGGATACATCCTTCTAAATAAAATAAACTCTGTCTTGCTTCCTCTGTGCCTGTTTTTGAAGGTGATGTAAAAATCAGACCTATGTCCCCTCCTCATCTCTGTACTTGCCAACAATATATTTATTTTTCAAAGGGGCATATGATATTTGATATAATTGCAAGTAATAGGAATTCTGCTTATTTTGTTCATTGCTAAAGAGCAGAATGAGAGGAGAAAGCAGGATCTCTGTCTCTGTACTTTTCTCTTCCTTTGTACTTCCAATTAAGAATTTTGTATTGTCTAAAAAAAACATAAATAAACATATAACTAGATGCTGATAATGAATGCAAACATGCCAATTAATTCCATGTTACATATTTTTTCACAGAAAGGAAGAAAACTAATTTGATAGAACTAAGTATAGCATTACACTTCATATTAAAATCATCGCTAGTTATCTTCCAAAAGCAGCCATTATATTTTCAATTAACACAGTACCAAAACATAGATAACTCTGAAAATAAAATGTATGATGAAGGAGAAAAATATTACTTTTGTAAAAAAAAAAAAAAAAAAAAAAAAAAAAAATAAAAGAAAAGAAAAGATATTGCTCAGACCTAACCATTCAAAAAAAAAAAAAAAAATCTCCCAGAAAGGAAGCACAATTTTGAGCCTATGTTATGTCTAGATGTTCTCGTTAGAGAATTGAAAAATAAAATGAAAGAATGAAAGAAAATGAAATTGTGTTCCACAATGGCATGTGTGTTTGTTCCAGGTAAAGGGAGTGGTGTCAAGAGATACTCATGGAATTTGTAAAGGTATAGTTAACACTATCACTGAACTAGAGGCTAGTGACAGAGGGACAGCAGCCACTCTATGATGGTTAAGAACATTGGTTTACTGAAACAAATGCTTATATTGGCCTTTAAAGGCAGTTATCTGGTGCCATGATCTTCGTTCAGCATGAAAAGAGACCACAAAACCAAAAGTAAAGCAGTGTGTTGTGGGTAAAGGAATCCTAAGAAATGCCTGGGGTAATGCTTAGTGGCATCTGTAGGGTCAGCAGCTAAGAATCATGTTATCCAGGGATGGGGAGCTGGCTCACTGGGTAAAGTGTTTGCTACAGAAGCATCAGGACATAAGTGTGGGATCCTAGCACCCATGTAAAACCTGGGTGTGTTGGTGTATATCTGTAATCCTAGCTTTGGGGAGTCACACAGAAGGATCCCAAGGGCTTGCTAACTAGCGAATCTAGCAAAATTGGTAAGCTCTAGGTTCAATGAGAAGCCCTCCCTTAAAACCTCTAATGGAGGGAGCTGGAGAGATGGCTTAGAGTTAAGGCGTTTACCTGCAAAGCCAAATGAGACAGGTTCAGTTCCCCAGGACTCACATAAGCCAGATACACAAGGTGACACATGCTTCTGGCATTTGCTTGCAGCAACTGGAGCCCTTCATCAGCCATTCTCTCTCTCTCTCTCTCTCTCTCTCTCTCTCTCTCTGCCTTTCTGCCTCTCTCTCTCATGCACTCAGATAAATAAATAAATAAATAAATAAATAAATAAATAAATATTTTTAAAAATAAAACCTACAATGGAGAGTGATTGAGAATGACACCCATAATTAACCTAGGGCTGCCACACACATGTGCATATACACTCGTGCACATACATACACAAACCTGCATATATACAAGCACAGAACACACAGACACAAGCAAAAAAAATAATAATCAGTGTACTTTACTGAAAATACAGGTAATGTGCAGGAGCAAGACCCAGTGACAAAGGTTTATGATCCTGGCTACTCTTTATATTTTCATCTTAATTGTTGCCAATTGGGCATAGTGTGGTTTCTTAAAGCCAATCTGACATAATAAAAGGTCACCATATCAAGCTTTCCTGGGAGGTGGTGAAATCCTTCCCTTTGGAATTACATCCTACTCCTCTCTACGCATGTGAGTAGTTAGTAATTCTAAATAGACTGTTCCTCACACTTTAAATGATTAAACATTGGTTGTATGGATGTAGAGAGTACTGCATAGACAAGGAGTTTATTTACTCCCTTCATGCAATCTGACAGTTGTTATAAGATACATGCCAGCATATGAACAGTGGCAGTGGCTATATATATATACATGCCACCCTTCCTTGGTTCTTTCTGGATAAAGTCCAATCTTTTACCAGGAAAGAGATATACAGTCCAAAAGATTCACCCAAAATATTTAGGGTGATGATAATGATATAATGAAATGTACATATCAGAGAATAGCAGCAGACAATATAATTCAACATTTAAATAGGTGAAAATATAACTTTTATGCAAATTAAAAAGTAAATTTTATGCTATTAAAGTATTTTTGCTGATTGTAAACTAACAGGGAAGTGCTTTTCTAACAGATAGGATTTGGTACAAGTCAGCTTGTACATTTTAATCAGTAAAATCTTGTCAACTGAAACGTGGGAACACATTTGTATCTATTAAATGGGGATTAAAAATTCCTCTCTCATAGGGTTGCAATGAGGCTTAAGTAAGGAAATGAGGTGAAATCATTTTTCCAATAAGAGAAACGTGGATTCTAGCGTGTTATTGCAACCACTCAGTAAGCTTAAAAAAGTGCTTTAAGCAGAGTAGTGAACATATAAATTGTTTAACATAAAAGGCAGTCAATGTTAACAAAGGAGTTCTAAGAGTTTATTTAAAATAAAAATGAAAGCCGGGCGTGGTGGCGCATGCCTTTAATCCCAGCACTCGGGAGGCAGAGGTAGCAGAATCTCTGAGGGTTCAAGGCCACCCTGAGACTACATAGTTAATTCCAGGTCAGCCTGGACCAGAGTGAGACCCTTACCATCCAAAAAAAAAAAAAAAAAAAAAAAATGAAAATGGATTTGAGTGAATTGCTAACTTTAAAAAAAAAAAAAATATTATTAAATTAAGTGCAATGCTACTTCACTAGGTAGCAAGCAAGTATAAAAATGCCCAGGCAAAAAGCAAAGATTCACTCTTCCCAGCTGGCATGGAATGGGGAAAAAGAGACACACTTGTGTTCAGGTACAGCCACAGGATCAAGAAGGCTAAGGCAAAGAAGAGAGAGTACACACATGGTTAGTTTCCTTTTTAAAAATCAAACATCCAATTAGAATGAGCCTTGTTGTTGGGCTCAGGTGTGACTCAAGAGGCTGAGTCAGAATGGGCAAGCTCCCCCTATTGCATTAAACCAAGGAAGAAGAAGGAAGCTGCTGTTGAGGAATTTCTTCCTGCCATCTTCGGTGAGTCTTGATCAAATATGGGCTCTAGTCCTGCGAGGGTAAGTAAGGTGGCATCCATGCTCTCTGTGGGGCTTTGTACCTGTGTGACTGCCTATAAAAAACATCTTTTTCCTGTTCCTCCTGCACTAGAAGACTTATAAATGAGTAGAGGTGCTTTTATTTGAATATTGGTAAGAGATTACATGATGGATTGTGCCTGTTATCACAGTGCTGTGGAGCTGGAGGTAGGAGAATGCCTGCATTTGCTGGTAAGCCAGTCTAGCCTCATTTGTGCACTCTATGGCAACGAGAAACCCTGTCATTCATACCTGAGGATAACACCTGAGGTTGTTCTCTGGTTTCCGTACACAAATGCACACATGCATGCTCACATACACATGAACACACACACACACACACACACACACACACACACAAACACACATAAACAAATCAGAATTGGTTTTAATGGTGTATCTTTTGTGTTCCACATTGTTTTCATGTTCATTTTTCAGAAAGATATTCCATTTCTCTGATGAAATCTTCACATTACATATTTGGTCTATGTGTATCTTTATATCTCATGTATTTATAGCTTTATAAAGTAATTAGAAAAGGCTAGCTTGTTAATGTGTTATTTTCATTTATGTTCATTTCCATTTGGGCCTTTGCTTCATGATTTATGTCACATGATTTCACTCTTAACATCTTTTTTTTTGGGGGGGGGGAGAGACAGAGAGAGAGGGAGAGGAAGACAGAGATGGGCATGCCAGCAGTCTCTCAGCTGCTGTGAATGGAATCCAGATGTGTGCGCCCCCTTGTGGTCAATTGCGGCATTAGCCCTTGTGTCACTTTGCATCAGGCTAAACGTGGGACCTGGAGATTGGAACCGCTGAAGATTGGAACCAGCTTTCTTAAGCTTAGGAGGCAGGTGCCTTAACCACTAAGCTATCTTTCCAGCCCTCTTAACATCTTTTTATTGATATCTTGCTGATCATTTTATGTTCAGCTTTGGGTTTAACATGAATTACAGACTGAAGTATGTCTTCTTTTCGCCAACATCAGCTGCATCCTTAAAATGTTTTGTTTATTTATTTATTTTCAAGGAGAGAAAGAGAGAGGGAAAGAAAGAGAGAGAGAGAGAGAGAGAGAGAGAGAGATTGATAATGGGCACCCAGGGCCTCTAGCAGCCACAAACAAATTTCAGGTTTATCCACCACTTTGCACATCTGGCTCAACATGGGTCCTGGGGAATGAGACCCAGGTAGTCAGTCTCTTCAGGCAAGCACCCCAATTGCCAAGCCATCTCTCCAGCCCTACATATATTTTTTTGAAGTAAGCTCCATTTTGCCTCTAGTTAAGATAGACCGTCTTCTCCATTGCAGCTTTATGCATATTTATTTGCATACTAGATATGATGTTTGACAGTGGAAGGCAGATTGCATGAATAGGTGCTTCAGTTTGCTGATGTCATTTTACTTTTTCAGACACTGTCTTGCAATGTCAGTCAGGATACATTTGAATCTATGGACTCAGGTGATCCTCCTGCTTCAGCCTCCTGAATAGTGATATATAATCATGTGCCTCTGTACCTTGCTAGGTGTTTTAGTGTGGAACTGACATGCCCAGCAAAGGCCCAGGTCCCCATACTGAGGTGCTGTTGGAAGGTGGTACAATCTTAGGGAGAAAGTAGTCTGTTGGTATAGGTCAATGAAGGGTATATTGGAATCACAGCCCCTTTCTCTCTGTCATTATTAATTGGGCACAATTTGGTGAGCATTCTTCTCTTCCCCATGTTCCTACCACAATGTACTCTACTACCATGCTGCAAAGTAACAAAGCCAGGTGACCCTGGATACAAACCTCTGAAACACAGAAGTAAGCCTGCTTACTTACTAAAGTCTTAAGTATTTTGTTACTATAATTCAAAGATGACCAACACATTCATGCCAGGGGTGTTTCCACATCAAACACAGGCTCTTCCTGGCACAGGTAATTTCTCTGCTTTGTAACATAGTCATTGGCTTCTGCAGCTTGTAGATAATTTGCTTTGTATTCACATCTGATATCAGAGAGGCCTTTAGATCTTGGAAGTTCTGTCCCATGTTGCCACCTGAGTGCTAGCTTTCAGAAAGTTACTGCTGAGTCCTGAGAGGAAGTCATTTTCCCTGAGCTCAGTTCTTTTCCTTACTACCCGTGGTCCACATGTTGTTCATTGCTATTCTGTGAACTTTCTATTGAAATACCATGAACTGGGTAGCTTATCAACAATATACCTGAAGTCTTATTTGCTGAGGGCTGGACAATTTAAATCATTATGGTCAATTACTTTTCCTAAAACACACTCCCTGCTACTTCAATGTTCTGTGTGTGTGTGTGTGTGTGTGTGTGTGTGTGTGTGTGTGTGTGTGTTTAAAAATATAGATTCCAAATTTGAGAAAAAACATGCAATATTTGCTTCTCTGAGTCTGGTTTGTTTCACTTAACATAATAATCTCAAGTTGTATATACTTTCCTGCAAAAAGCACAGTTTCATTGGTCATTAGGGCTGAATAGAAATCCATGTGTATAGGTACCACACATTCTTTATCCACTCATCTGTTGATGGACATCTAGGCTACTTCAGTCTTGCAAATATCATGACAATAAACATGGGTGTAATAATATCATGACTTTAATTCCTTTAAAGATATATCCAGGAGTGGTAGACCTGGCTCAGTAGTTCTATTTTTTTTTTTTTTCAACCTTATTTGAGGACCTAGTTTCCATAGCAGCACACCAGTTCAAATTCCTACCAGAAATATATAAGGGTACCTCTTGCCTCAGGGGTTAGTTTTTAGCCCATGGGATTCAAAGATAACCAAATATTAAACACCCTGGCCTTGAAGTTTAGCCATAACACTTTCATGTCCAATCCCATATTTGCTCATTATTAGTTGGCCTGGGTGAAACCTTTCTGAGAATGAATTGGCATGCCAATGCAACGTCATTCTGTGAATGCAGTCTTATTAATTCAATCCATCTGCCAGAACACACAACATCATTGGCAAGGTCTTCTCTCTTTACCTCAACTCTCTTATAGGCTTTCAAACATGCCTATGTGTGTACACACGAGATATGTTTAAACTACACACCTAAATCTATTTGTAGCTTTTTTTTTATTCTCATAGTTAGCAAGCACTGGTGTCTTGGATTTCCACATCCTCTGAAGTCACATATTTAAAGTCATGACCAGTTATAAGACATTATTGTGGTGGAGAGATGGCTTGGTGGTTAAGGTGCTTGCCTGCAAAGGCTAAGGACCTGAGTTTGATTCTCAAGTACCAGTGTAAAGTCAGGTGCCCACGTGGCTGGAGTTCATTTGCAGTGGCTGGTGGCCCTGGCGTGTCCATTCTTTCTCCCCTTCTCTCTATGTCACTCTTAGATAAATAAAAAAAGTATTTTTAAAAGACATTACTTCCATGTGTGATTGAATCACATCAGTATAATAGTTAGAAATATTTTTGTAATATATTTTGAGTTAGTGCCTTCTCTAAATGGCAAAGAAAACTAAATTTTATATAATCAAGGCTATGTATATAATTCTTTTCTTGTAGCACAGCAGACTAGCCATCTTTTCCCTACCTGTCTCCAAGCCTTGATTCATTTTGGTTTTGGTTTTTCTTCTCTACTTTTCAGTGAGGAAAGAGTGAATGCCTTTCCAACATGTATCATGCAGCTGATCACAGTAGACACTCTGTCAATATGTCATACATTCATACATGTGTAACTTGATTAATGAGCAATGTAGTCAGCCAGTAAAGAGACTGTAGCAAATTAAGATATTATACCATTTTTCTACTAGAGAAATGTGTTTTAATAGTGCATACAGAATCACATTAACAAAAATCACCGATGTTTCTTTGAGAGCCATTATCAAGGTCTGATGAATCATGTACACAAATGTCCTTTAGCAATATTCATGATTTATGCAAAAATAGAGAAAATCAGTCACCAATTTTCCCTATTCTCACAGAAAACTATCAAATGAAACAATGTTTTCCTGATTTTTTTTTTTTTTTGAGGTAGGGTCTTAATCTAGCCCAGGCTGACTTGGAATTCACTATGTAGTCTCAGGTTGGCCTCAAACTCACAGTGATCCTCCTACCTCTGCCTCCTGAGTGCTGGGATTAAAGACCACACCCGACCTCCTGATGAGTTTTTAATCCAATGAAATTATATAAATTGCCTTCTTTTAGCTACATTAAAATAGAACTCTATGTTTTGTTGGAAAATGTAGACGAACAATGCCTTCAACATTCTTTTCATCATTCCTGTGACTTGGTTATTTTTACTAAAGACATTTCAAATCAATTTTCATTGAATTAAAATATAAGCTATAATACAATTTACATAATAGTATTTAAATCAAATTTCAGGGAAAAGCAATAAAAGTGTCACAAAGAGAATATAAATATAGTAGAATAGAAAATTTCTGAAACTTTTGTTAGTTTTGCAATATAGTATTACATTTTGATTTGAATGAATATATCTGTTTTAAACAATGATTACAGATTTTATCTAACTAGCCAGGAAGCAAAGAGTTAAATTTTGTTAAGAATGATCCTTGACAATTTGTCAATAAGTAGGACATTGACAGGCTCTCAAGCTATGGCATGTCTCAGGAGACATGAAGATGAACTTCAATTTTTATATGATAATTGAAAATTTCAGAACCAGGTGTTCCATCAGTTAGCAAAGTTAGATAAATACAAAGATATGATGACAATTTGCAAAAAATAAAAAAAAATGTTGGTGAGTACAGATATCTGGAGAAAGTTTAGTAAATTCAAGTAATAGAAAGTGGCAAAGGGTAAATGATTATAAAAATGTATGGAATGTCTTATTTATTCATAGATTGTCTCATCAAATTATATTCTAAATTCATGGCATAGTAGAAAAGTCACTATTTGGATTCTGTATTATTTCTGTGGCTTTTTGTTAACATATTTACAGTATTGACAAATAGCCTTGACTACAGTATTGACTACTAGAAAGCTATTAATGTTTTTAATGTATATAATATATTTTAAGTTAATATCTAAATATATCAGTTCTATTTCTTTTTTGAATTTTTTAAAAAATAATTTAAGTTATTTTTGAGAGAGGGAAAGAGTGAGAAAGAGAAAGAAGGAGAATGGTGGGTGTTCCAGGGCCTCTACCCTTTGCAAATGAACTCTAGACACATGTGCCACCTTGTGCATCTGGCTTATATGGGTACTGAAGAATCAAACCTGGGTCTTTATACTTTTCAAACAAATGCCTTAACTCCTAAGCCATCTCTTTAACCTTGTTCTATTTCTTCTATCTACAAAAAAATATTATTTGCACCAGATAATTATTTATAGGCATTTAATATATTACACATACATGACTAAAGTAGTTCTGTCAGATTACTGAAGTATTTTACCATTTTTCATTTAAAAAAATTTGAGGGGCTGGAGAGATGGCTTAGTAATTAAGGTGCCTGCCTCCTAAGCCTAAGAACCCTGGTTCCAATCTCCAGTGGTTCCAATGTCCAGGTCCCACGTTTAGCCAGATGCAAAGTGATGCAAGGGCGCAATGATGCACTTACCACAAGGGGGAGCATGCATCTGGATTTCATTCTCAGCAGCTGAGAGACTACTGGCATGCACCCACCTCTATCTGTCTTCCTCTTCCTCTCTCTCTGCCTCTCTCTGTGTGTCTCTCTCTACACACACACACACACACACACACACACACACACACACACACATTTGATAGTAACATTTCTTCAGCAATAATTACCATATATGATGAAATTGCCTCATAAAGGCACAGCTCAGGTATACACACAAAACATTATCATTCATTGATTCAATCATTTATTTATAAATTTACCACATCATTATTATGTCCTAAATAGGAAATGTACTACATACCAGGCATGAAGAGTTGTCTCTTCCTTTAAAGAGGCTGCATTTGACTAAGTTAAAATTCTCCTAATTTATTGAAGCTCACTTGATTTTTACCCATATGTTGCATAATATTAGTTATATTCTATGAATCTCATTGTTAAATGATTTTGACCTTATAGAAATCTCATAAAATATGCATACACAAACTAGGTGGGATAGTCTATTACATGCCTCTCAGATTGTCTGAAAAGAAGATATGTTGATACTTTTGTCACTTTGTTATGACATACTATTTTATAATAAAATTTATTACTACAACAAATGATGAAGTTATACTACTGTAAATACATGTATTAATGGTCTTTCAATGACAAAATATCTGAGCAAAACAACTGACAGAACTAAAAGTTGAGGGCTGGAGAGATTGCTCAGTGGTTAAAGGCACTTGCTTGCAAAGCCTGACTGCCTGGGTTTGATTCCCCAATAACCATATAATGCCAAATGCACAAAGTGGAGTATGCATCATGAGTTCATTTGAAGAGGTCCTGGTATGCTTCATTCTCTCTCTCTCTCTCTCTCTCTCTCTCTCTCTCTCTCTCGCTCTCTCGCTCTCTCTTTCTGTCTCTCTCCTTGCTAATAAATACTTTTAAAAAAAAAGGAAATAAAAGTTTATTTTCACTCATGGTTTCAGATGTGTTTGTGAGGGTCACTTGACACAGTTGTTTTTGGCCTATGGTAAGGAAGTACATGATGGCTGTGTAATGATATAGAACAAACAACTTCATGGTGACCAGAAACAAAGAGAAAGACATGAGAAGATGGGTGTGCCCATCTTCTTCAATGGCATACCTCATGTTGTAGACAGCTCCATGTTACTGAGATAAATATCCAAACCAGACACAGCTTAGCAGAGAAAAGGATTTATTTTAAGCTTACAGACCCAGGGTAAGTATCATCAATGGCCGAAGTAGTTGGCCCCCTTTCACAGATCCAAGCAGAGACACAACCAAACAGCCAGCATCACCAACAAGCACATAGCCAGTGGCAAACAGCAGGGACAAGCAGCAGGGACACAGACAGAGCTCAAAATCTCTCTGCATACCTTTGGCCTGGAATTCCCATCCATCCCCACTATCACCTTAGGGATGGACCCCAGAATCCACCCCCAGTGATACCTCCTCCAAGTCAGCTTAAGACAAGCTTTAATATAACAACTGATTCTACTGGGGGGTTACATTCAAACTACCCCACATACCAGAAGATTTCTAACTAGGTTCCATCACTTCAAAGTTTCAACACTTCTCAGAGATTCCTTGAGCTCTAGGAACATGCATTTAACTCATTGCCATTTGAAGGGCACTATGTATTATACATTATATACTATATATAAGTATATATCCCTTTTTTGCACTTCTGGAAATAGGACATAGGGACTTGTACATATTATGCAGTAGCTTTATCACTGAAAGAAATCCATATCCATTTTTATATTTATTTTGCTTTTTGAGGATTTGGCTACACAACTCAGGTTGGTATTAGTCATGATCATCCAACTTTAGAACATAGAATGCCAAAGTAGCAGGCATTCAGCACCATGGCCACTCTGATACACATGCATATGATTAGTACAGAGCAGGTTGATTTGCACCAGCACCACCACCACATTAACATAATTCATTGCCCTGCAGTTTACAAAGACCACAACCCTGCCAGGCAGTAATATGCAAACATGTGAAAGCATGGACCTGTATGCAAGTGGTTTATGTTTGGAAGAAATGTGTTCATAGAAAGAAGGACTTGAGTATTTGAATTTTAAAATATAGAGGTTATGGTTATTTAGAAATCCACTTTAACAAAAATAATGATTGCTCCAAATGGAATTAGAAAAAGGTTCACATGCTGGAGAGATGGCTTAGTGGGTAAGGTGCTTGCTTGCTTTTGAAACCTAAGGACCCAAGTTCAATGCTCCAGGTCCCAAGTAAGCCAGATGCACAAGGTGGCACATGTGTCTGAGTTTGTTTTCAGTGGCTAGAGGCCCTGGCATGCCCATTCTCTCCCACTCTCTCTTTATCACTCACTCTCTCTCTCTCTGTCTATAATAAATAAATAAAAATAATTTTAAAAAAAGATCACAAGAACAAACTCATGAGGGAGATTCCATGTACCTTTGTTGACATTAGGGCTGGGGATAGCCATGTGTGTGGCTTGGTAAGTAGTTTGTAGGGGATGAGTGATCTCTGAGCACCAGAAAACAAAGAAACAGGGAACCCATTCAGAGGAGCACATGTGAACAAGTCTGGTTTCACAGGATTCTTTTCATACAGAAAGAAACAGTCTTACAAGCATGTTGATTTTAATGAGAACCTGAGCAATGAATGTGGCCCATCTTGTTATATTTCTGACTTGCAGAGTTAAAAGCTAATAAATAAGTCCTCTGTTAAGTCATTGAGGTTATTATGTTCACTGAAGAAACATCAAGCACAGCGCTGTCATGAGGTAGGAGTTTGGCCTGTGTGTCAGGTTTGTCTTGTCCTTGTTATTTCTCAACACAGAGTGCAGAGCCATAGCCCCAGTTTCCTTTCTTCTTTCCCTTTCCTTCTCCATATCCAAATAAATGTAAAAGCCTTTTCACACACACACACACACACACACACACACACACACACATATATATTTTACTCTATTAGACCTTAAGGTGTACAGGCTAGAAACATTTGCTCCTATTAAAAGTAAGGAGGCAGAGTAAAATTAGTTCGAGGCCACCCTGAGACTACATAGTTAATTCCAGGTCAGCCTGGACCAGAGTGAGACCCTACCTCAAAAAACAAAAACAAACAAACAAACAAACAAACAAAAAGAGTAAGAAGTAAAATAAGCCAACTATTTCTATAGGGCTGGAGATCACCTTACGACTGGGCTGGAGAGATGGCTTGGCAGTTAAGCGCTTGCCTGTGAAGCCTAAGGACCCTGGTCCAAGGCTTGATTCCCCAGTAACCATGTAAACCAGATGCACAAGGTGGCTCATGCATCCAGAGTTTGTTTGCAGTGGCTGGAGGCCCAAGTGCTCCCTCTCCCTCCCTCTGTCTATCTTTCTCTCTCTCAGCCTCTCTCTCAAATAAATAAATAAAAATAAATGTCACCTTATGGTCTGGGGAGGAGATTGCTCAGTGGTTAAAGGCACTTACTTGCAAAGCCTGCTGGCCTGAGTTCAATTCCCCAGTACCCGTGTAAGGCCAGGTGCACAAAGTAGTGCATGCATCTGTAGTTCATTTGTGGCAGCAAGAGAACTTGGCATACCCTGTCCCTCTCTCTCTCTCTCTCTCTCTCTCTCTCTCTCTCTCTCTCTGTAAATAAAGAAATAAACTTAAAATAAAAGATCAACATACTTTCAACTTACTTTCTTGAAATCTTTCTCCTCTTTATATAAATACAAAGGATGCATGATACAAATATAATAAATGTATGATAAATTACATAGTTAATCAAAAAGAGGTTTAATATTTTCCAAGTCTAAGCTGTAGACTTGCTGATTCTTTTTCACATAGCCTGGTCCAAGCAGGAATAAAACTAATTTCTCTTTGCCACTGAATTTTCAAAATAAATTATTTCCTTGTTCTATTATTTTTCTCCTGCAACTCACAAATATCTCCAAGTCTGATCAACTATAGGTGGAACCATATACTAAACAGGCCTATTTTGGCAGCTATTCCTAGTATTGAAAATCTCAATGAATACAGGTCCATCATTTCTGAAAGCCCTTTCTTCTCATTCACTTTACAAGCTCAAGGAGGAGGGTAAAGAGTTCTTTCAAAAGCTGAAAACCCTTTACTCTGAACAACAGGCTAAAGCAGTGATCCTTCAGCCCCAGAGGGAATTCTGCATGGAACCTAGATCAATGATTCAATTGTCCTGCTTATCTCTCTACTTTTCTCTCTCTCTCTCTCTCTCTACTCAGCATATATTTTCTTATCAAATTGAAGCATTTTATAGCATCATTCAGAACACTTCTATCCTCAGGAACTTTTGTCATCAGTCTTTTAGGTGAGAAAAACATCCCAAACACAATTCTGGAGAAGTTCCCCAGGGATTGCCTTTTGTTTAAAAACAACTTGGGATAAAGCTGAAGTAATGGAACTGGCAAATAGCCATGTGGGTAACCAACTGCTACTAATAAATCAAGAATGGAACAGAGGAACTGAAAAACAAAGCAAAAAAATAGCTTCTCCAAGATCAAGACAAATGTGGGCAGGAAGAACACCCTCCAAAACAGCATCCTCCTCCTCAGCCTGTGCTTGTTTTTTACCAGGTGGACATTCTCTTCATGCTGAGCAACAACAAGGGCAAAATACAGCGTTCAGAAAAGGCATAAACACAGAGGTCAAAGATATCCAGAGACACAGAAGGCTCCCAAAACCTCATCAAGAAAAAAACAAAAGAAAAGATTGTTAGGTCTTTGGGGCATTTAGAGACTCACCACTAACTTTGCTGAGCCATTCCCCATTGATGAGGTCCCTTTAGTTTGGAACCAATCAGAAAAAAGAAATAATAAAAAAAAGAAAGAAAGAAAGAAAGAAAGAAAGAAAGAACAGAAGAGAAAAATATTTGAAAGAAGAACACACACAGCATCCTCCTCCTCAGCCTGTGCTTGTTTGACAGCATTCTCTTATGTAGCAACAACAAGGAAACAGAACATGAAAAGAAAAGAAAAAAAAAAAGAAAAGAAAGAGAAGAAAAAGAAAGAAAAGAAAAAAGAAAAGAAAGAAAAGAAAAGGAAAAGAAAAGAAAAGAAAAGAAAAGAAAAGAAAAGAAAAGAAAAGAAAAGAAAAGAACCCTCTATCCCTGTCCCAGGAAAGCCTGAGGATGAGAACTCTCCTCCAAAATACATGCTGTCAGAAATATCTTGGTTAGGTTCATACCATGACTGAGTGCTCAGCTGTAATTATCCTCAAGCCTTCCACAGTTATCCCCTGGCTTAAACTCCTCCTCCTACTTCTTTCCTAGCTTTCCTTCAAAAACTTTAATAGACAAATTTTCAAATGATTTTTTTTACAAAAGCCAAGAAAATATAAAATAGAAGAATGTAATAAATGAGGAAACGTGCAAAAAATAACACATGAAGCTGACAAAGCTCTTAACTTCTAACCTCTAGGACCAAGATTATATAATGTTTATTACAATAGCAAAAGGTTAAATAAGAGGAACCCAGGTATTACTTACAAAATGTTTTGTTCTGAATTGAAACTAAAGTGCTCCTGATTTTCTTTTCCATATGTGCAGAATGATATCTTTTGTATTCCAAAGTTAAGCAGACAGGTTAGGGTAGATGATTTGGGAAGCAGTCTCATGCCTTTCACCCAGTGTCTTTGACTCTCTGTAAAAAGCCTTGACAAAGTCCAAGAGCCTCTCCTATAAAGCCTCAAAACTGAGACTGAGTCCACTCTTGAGAGCACAGTGTTTCTGTTCTTTGCCCATGGAATTAAACAATCTTACAATGGCGCTGTGGTGGTATTAATGAAATATCCCCCATAGGCTCGTGTGTTTTATGTTTTTGGACAGTAGCTGGTGGAATTTTAGGAAAATTTTGGAGCCTTTGTGAAGTGGAGCCTTGCTTGAAGAGGTGTGCCACTTGAGGTAGGTTTTGGGGAAACATGGGACAGGTTTCGGGGAAATATAGCTATGCTCCAAACTCAGTACTAATAATTTCTTCCTGCTGTTTGGCAATGTGATGCTTTGCTTGCTGTCTTCTCCCGTTAGACTTTCCCAGCTATAATGAAACTTCCCCTCAAAACTATAAGCAGAAAATAACCCCTTCTTTTTAGGCTACTTCTGGTCTAACATTTTTTCTCAACAAAGACACAATCATAACTCCAGGGTCTCTTCCATGAATATACATTCCTAGGCATGTTAGATAATTATACAGAATGCAAACAGAATTTTTAATATCATGATCAATTATATCTGTAATGACAGCATCTTACCTAACTCAAGAAACACAGCTGGGAAACCATTTTTACCCACATTGATCGATATACTTCCAATAACATCAGAACTTACAAACCAACAGTAATTAAACAAATTACTGAAATTTAGCTTTATTATAAATGGTTTTTTTTTTTTTTTTTTGCCATGCCGCTTTCATTCTAAAATACAGATAAAGTCATAAAAACCTGTATATAAAATAATAGGCTGTGTTGTAACTCTAGTCCAGTAACTGTGTAATAGCTTGCACTGAGATACATAAGTCTATCATCCTTCTGATAATGATGTTGTGAAAGCCATCCCTGTATGGATGCAATTCCACAAATCAAGTAGGAAGAAGAAACTATAATTTGTGATAGACAGCTTCATCAAGATTGTTTCTACTTTAGCGTGTGCTGTTCCCAAGTCCCAGCAGCAGGGCAGGCCTTCAATAGCAGAACCTCCTTTATTATTTTTGTCATAAATTCTTATTTTTTTCTACTTTCTCACCACTTGGGAAGTTATTCAGGCATTTTATGAGATAAGGTTTTATGAAATTCTATACTATACATATCTTTACAGCTAAAACTTATTTTACTGTCCTTCTAGGAAAGTGAAACCACAAAATGTCACTAGATTAATCAAATCACAGCAACACTCCCTATTCAAGAGAAGCTATGGTTGGGCTGAAGATATCAAAACTTCACTAAATCACAAGACAGATATTACAACACAAACATCAAAGCAGAATTTATTTGTCATTGTATACTAGATCCAATCCTTCCATCTGCACTAGTCATCTTTGTCATCTTGTCCATTCAGAGATAGTTTTCAAGGTCAGAATGGAGTTAATAATATACTTAACCTTAACAAATGTCCTAAGTACTTTCAGGGACTATTTTGTACACGTAATTAAATGGCAATAACATTATTCTCAAAGCAATATGAATGCTTAGTTAATAAAGTCTTCAGTCTTGGCAAATATCCTAAATACTGTCTGTGATTAAGTTTTTCAGATAGAATTAAATTGTAAAAAAATGAAATGCAAAACAAGATGAATCTCAAATTTGTACTCTGCATTTAACAATATAGCAACACCTTCATTAATATTTTCTGAATTCCTAATATTCCATCAGTTATGCTATGAGCTTTGTTAATATTTTGCCTTATAACAATTGAACTCCAACTTTATATAAGAATCATGAATAAGAATTGAAACAAATAAGCCAATAATTACTAGAGACTACTGATAAGCAACAAGTCAGACTAAACTGTGGACTAAAAATGGATTTTATGACCATAAGTGGCAATGACACTGACCAAGACAGTGTTGAAAACCTCTGAACTAATAAAGTAAATATTTAAAACTCATCATTGTACAAATAAGCTACATTCATGATAATTTTGTTGGAGTTAGTGATAATGAGCTAGCAATGAGGAGTCATTCATTCATTCAGAATTCATGCATGAAATTATAATTGTATGTCTAGTGCATACATTATAAGCTGAGAAATAGGAATGCAATAATAAATCATGCATGGTTTCAAACTGAAATATCTCACTATGCATGGAAGCCAGGCACATTAAATATTATAATGCAATATGATAACTGCAACCAAGAAATGTTGCAATACATCGAGTCAAAAATCAGCATAATCAGGGCTGGAGAGATGGCTTAGGGGTTAAGACGCCTGCCTTCTAAGCCTAAGAACACTGGTTCCAATCTCCAGTGGTTCCAATCTCCAGGTCCCACATTTAGCCAGATGCAAAGTGACGCAAGGGTGCAATGCCACAAGGGGGCGCACACATCTGGATTTCGTTCTCAGCAACTGAGACACTGCTGGCGTGCCCATCTCTGTCTTCCTCTCCCTCTTTCTCTCTCTCTGTCTCTCTCTGTGTCTCTCTCCAAAAAAATAATAAAGAATTTTTTTTTAAATCAGCATAATCAATACTATACCAAGCGAGTAGAGTTTAGTTATGTCTGAGATATGAGGAAATAAAGAGGCATTAATTCTTCAAGTCTGACTTATGCTTCTGCTAATTGAATGTATGTGCAGGAGCCAGATAAAGAAAACACTGTAAGGAGATACAATGACAAGTGTGGAGGCCCAGAGTAGGAAGGACTGGATATGGTGAAGGGTATGGAGTTGTTGAGGAAGTATGGAAGATAGTACTGCAAGTGCAATGTCTTAAAATCACACTAGGGATGTTTCAGTGATTGCTAGAATCTAAATTTGAAGTTAGGAAGCAAAAGAGTGAAAGATATTTTTAAAATATAAACAGAAAATAGAAAGTACAAGATGAAAAAATCTCTCACATTTCTACCTGTTTTGCAAATGTGATTAAGAATTAGCAAATATTTTATTAATGTAATTATTTCAGATCTGAATTCATTATAGAATCACAGCAGATGCAAATCATGTAAACTAGCACAGGCTAGTGTGGTACACAGAACATTTTGAGTATTACAACTCAGGAAACTGTTCTCTGTAAAGACAAGTAACTTCATCAGGGCTTTGGAAGTCACTAGAGAGACTTGGAAACTTACAATCTGGGGCAAAATTAGATTTTATTTTTATCACATCAATTCTGTCACAGAGGAAGAAAGTGTGGTGGGGACGATTAGTTTTTTTTTTTTTTTTTTTTTTTTTTTTTTTTTTCCCCTCACAAATTGTTAAGATTACATTTGGGTCAAATTTGTTATTCCAAAAATATTTAACTTCTTATAGCCAGAGGGTATAATTTAAAGCATCAACTTTTGGAACCAAATTGTTTGCATCAGGTCCATTAATTTACAATCTTCTTTATGAGGGCAAACTCTCTTATTCAAGTCATTAACAATGTATTCACGTTCACCTAGAAAAGTACATTTTAATTTTTTTTTTAAACAACCATGTACTGTGCTGTAGCATGCTTGCAATGTTCAACTAAGTATAAAAAAATCAATATTTTCTTACACAAAAACAAGAAATTGAAACTAGCCCTCTTGACATTTATCACTGCCAAACCAGAATAACTTATTGTTCTTATCCACAATCAGTTTTTACAGAATAAGTTACTAAGCTTACTAAATTGAGATTCATTTGATGTTTTCTGATACAGGGAAAAGAGCAATAACAAAAACAAAACAACAAAAAAATTATTATGTTTTTACCTAAAACTACAGTAATCTATAACATTCTCATCCATGGACCTAATTATTGCTTTACAAGAGAAGAAATTAACATGCAATGCTACAGTCTGTGATCCTTATAGAATTGCATGGTTTTAAATTCAATATACCCACAGTAGAATTATTAAGTAGAATAATTTCTCTACCTATGAAGTTCTTTCATTCATGTGAACCTCTAACTATTAATAAACAATTTATCTGAAATTTTCCACATTATCATTGAACATGACATAAAATATTATCTGGAAAATCAGAAGTCTAGGCTATTAAAATGTATGGCTGATGTAGTTTTGAATCAAGTTTGACAATTTTAACTTACATAATTAAGAATATATAACAATGATGATATTTGTAAGAATTGTCTCAGTAGCCGGGCGTGGTGGCACATACCAAACCAATTGCCTTTAATCCCAGCACTTGGGAGGTAGAGGTAGGAGGATCACTGTGAGTTCAAGGCCAGCCTGAGACTATATAGTGAATTCCAGGTCAGCTAAGATTAGAGTGAGACTCTACCTCGAAAAACCAAAAAAAAAAAAAAAAAAAAAAATTGTCTCAGAATTTTGAGTCTATTTTTATGGTTTCAGAAGATGTAATTTTTATTACCTAATGACATTATGACATTAACTATATCATTTAGGAAAGTGAATAATTTTCATATTGTTGAATAGTATTTTGCTTTCAATTTTCAAACATATAGTTTTTGTTTGTTTTTTTTTTTTTTGTTTTTTTTTTTTTTTTTTTTTTTTTTTTTTTTTTTTTTTTTTTTTTTTTTTTGGCTTTTTGAGGTAGGGTTTCACTCTAGTCCAGGCTGACCTGGAATTCACTATGTAGTCTCAGGGTGGCCTTGAACTCATGGTGATTCTCCTGCCTCTGCCTCCCTAGTGCTGGGATTAAAGGTGTGCGCCACCACACCTGGCCTCAAACACATAGTTTGATGAAAGTGTTCTGAAAGCTAATGATGATCTCAATTCTATTTCCAATAAACGGATTACTTTTTGTCAAATGAAAATATCATTTATTTAAATAAACAAAAATATGTTATGATTTCAATGAAAAGAGTTGCCACTGACGTCAAAATTTTCCTAAAGTTTAAAAATGACTTAAATTTCCATTTGCTAGCTTTTAAGTCACACATCTCTATCGGTTTTCTGACCGTTTCTCAAGGTCTTATACTTGTTAAGATGTTTATTAACCATGTCCTATTGTGGGACTCTAGAGTCACTTTCACAAGCCAGCATTTTTGGAGCAAAAGCCTTAAGAAGAAATGGAGGAAAATCATGCCCATGATCTGTGTTCCAATCATCAGGGTCAGGGATCTGATTGTCAGCATTAGAAAGTTTTTCATTTGCTTCCAAACGTGGTCAAGTAACCTTTGAGAGATTAAGTGGCTCATGTCTACAGCATGTTCCTTGACACTTTTTACTGGGACCACATGATAAGCATTATACTTGTAGTTAGTCAACTTTTTAGCAATCTTTGGACTTTTCTTTTTACATGATGCCTTGTGGTATTGTATCCTGCTAGCTTGTATCCTGTGATCAGGTCATAAAAACATATTTCTAAAGCTTCTCACTCCATTAATCCTTATTTTTGAAGTGGTGTCCCTCAAAAATCCCAAGGAAAGTGTCACTGGAAGAGGAAGATGATCCTGCTATAAGTGCCACAAGCAAATAGCTGAAGTTTGGAATTCACTCCGTAATCTCAGGCTGGCCTCAAATTTACATGATGCTTCTACCTCTGCCTCCTGAGTGCTGGGATTAAAGGAAACTGGTTTGGGATGAAGAGGTTTAACCAAATTCTCTGGATAGGTATGGTAGTTTGAAGATATGTCCCCCAATATATTCAGTGTTTTATTAGTTATAGTTTGCATCTGCAATCACCTTGCTAGAGGCAATGTCTCTGGGGGCCGGTCTTAGGTGTGGTGGTGGGTTTGAGATTCCATTGTAAAGATATGCAAAGTGTGCCTAATGGGAGTTCCTGAAGCTTGCTGTGGCTTGGCTGTAGTTTTGCTCTGTGTGCTGTGTGGCTGGTTGGTTTTTCTCTCTTGCTTGGCCCTGTGAAGGCAGGCCAGCTTCTTCTGCCATTATGGAACTTCCCCTGGATCTATAGAGCTTCAATAAATAATATCCCTTCCTCCATAACTGTGACTGGTCTGGAAGTTCATCTCAGCAAACCTGAAGCTGTCTGCTACAGTAAAGTGGTACCGAGGAGTGTGGGGTGAGATGAACCTGACCGTGTGGATGTTCGTCTTTTGGAACCTTTGTTTTGGAGGAATGGGCATGGACTTGGTTCTTGCAACTGAAGATGCCTTCTGGAGTGGTAAGCCAAGTTTTATGGACTATTCTGATGAGAGTTTGAGAATGCTAAGTGCAGACTGTATTGAACTTCGAGGCTTGGCTTATGAGCTTTCTAAGGGGAAGGAAAGACTGCAGAGGACTTTGTTGGAACTGGGCTACTGGCATAAGGGATGGCTACGTTCCACTATCCAGGCCCAGCAAGTTTGATCAAGGTTAAATTTTTAATGGATTGATGTTCTTGACTAAAGATATTGGACTGAGAAATTTAATATTTTAAGTTGGAAAACCTCAAGCAAGTTAAAATTAGAGGCACTGACACTGATTTTAAGTTAGTAGAGTTGCTATTGTCAACACATTAGCAATCTTAAGGAAGATGGAAGGAAGGTGGCCTGACTGCTTTACATTAAAACAATGGAGAGGATGCCTGAGGAAAGCCTGTTAGAAATGCAAACTTTTAGAAAGAGTGTTAACTGGAGAAGGAACCTGCTTTTCAAGGCTATGGTTTATTTCATTCCTGAATTAAGAATATGGCTGTGTCCTGCACACCTGGTATTAGTTTTGGAAGCATGAAAAATGCATGGAGTGGTCATGAATTGCACATGGTTCCAGGAGCCACTGCTGAGATGCGGCATGAGGCAGGGCATGAAGACCCTCAGGAATAGGCTGCAAGAGCCTTTGGAAGATGAACTGTGGTTTGCATGGAGACCTGAAGATGTTTTGGATATACCAGGACTATGCAAGGACTACCATGGAGTGCAGTGTTGGCTTGGGATCGAAGTTTTCCCTGGAGACTCTGCCCAGCTGGAGGGGCGGAATTGGAAAACCTGGAGAGCATCAGTCTCTGGTTATATTGAACTTGAACTGCAGAAGTTTGATGACTGCTGATGGTGGTTGAGTTTGCATTATTCTAGTTTCTCCTTGCTATGCCTTATACCAGTTAAAAATGTTTACTCTGTGCCTTTACATGTTGAAAGTATTTAAATTGTTTGATCTTATAGGACTCACTATCTTAAGTTGATCAAGACTGTGAGAACCTTTGAGATTGGACTGAATAGCATTTACAATGTGTGATAGTTATAAATCTATTGGGGGCCAGGGTGCTCAGTATTTTATTAGTTATAGTTTGCATCTGCAATCACCTTGCTAGAGGCAATGTTACTGTGGGCCGGTCTTAAGGTGTGGTGGTGGGTTTGAGATTCCATTGTAAAGATATGCAAAGTGTGCCTAATAGGAGTTCCTGAAGCTTGCTGTGGCTTGGCTGTAGTTTTTGCTCAGTGTGCTGTGTGGCTGGTTGGTTTTTCTCTCTTGCTTGGCCCTGTGAAGGCAGGCCAGCTTCTTCTGCCATTATGGAACTTCCCCTGGATCTATAGAGCTTCAATAAATAATATCCCTTCCTCCATAACCGTGACTGGTCTGGAAGTTCATCTCAGCAAACCTGAAGCTGTCTGCTACAGTAAAGTGGTACCGAGGAGTGTGGGGTGAGATGAACCTGACCGTGTGGATGTTCGTCTTTTGGAACCTTTGTTTTGGAGGAATGGGCATGGACTTGGTTCTTGCAACTGAAGATGCCTTCTGGAGTGGTAAGCCAAGTTTTATGGACTATTCTGATGAGAGTTTGAGAATGCTAAGTGCAGACTGTATTGAACTTCGAGGCTTGACATAGGAGCTTTCTAAGGGGAAGGAAAGACTGCAGAGGACTTTGTTGGAACTGGGCTACTGGCATAAGGGATGGCTACGTTCCACTATCCAGGCCCAGCAAGTTTGATCAAGGTTAAATTTTAATGGATTGATGTTCTTGACTAAAGATATTGGACTGAGAAATTTAAGATTTTAAGTTGGAAAACCTCAAGCAAGTTAAAATTAGAGGCACTGACACTGATTTTAAGTTACTAGAGTTGCTATTGTCAACACATTAGCAATCTTAAGGAAGATGGAAGGAAGGTGGCCTGACTGCTTTACATTAAAACAATGGAGAGGATGCCTGAGGAAAGACTGTTAGAAATGCAAACTTTTAGAAAGAGTGTTAACTGGAGAAGGAACCTGCTTTTCAAGGCTATGATTTATTTCATTCCTGAATTAAGAATATGGCTGTGTCCTGCACACCTGGTATTAGTTTTGGAAGCATGAAAAATGCATGGAGTGGTCATGAATTGCACATGGTTCCAGGAGCCACTGCTGAGATGCGGCATGAGGCAGGGCATGAAGACCCTCAGGAATAGGCTGCAAGAGCCTTTGGAAGATGGACTGTGGTTTGCATGGAGACCTGAAGATGTTTTGGATATACCAGGACTATGCAAGGACTACCATGGAGTGCAGTGTTGGCTTGGGATCGAAGTTTTCCCTGGAGACTCTGCCCAGCTGGAGGGGCGGAATTGGAAAACCTGGAGAGCATCAGTCTCTGGTTATATTGAACTTGAACTGCAGAAGTTTGATGACTGCTGATGGTGGTTGAGTTTGCATTATTCTAGTTTCTCCTTGCAATGCCTTATACCAGTTAAAAATGTTTACTCTGTGCCTTTACATGTTGAAAGTATTTAAATTGTTTGATCTTACAGGACTCACTATCTTAAGTTGATCAAGACTGTGAGAACCTTTGAGATTGGACTGAATAGCATTTACAATGTGTGATAGTTATAAATCTATTGGGGGCCAGGGGTGCAATGTGGTAGTTTGAATATATGTCCCCCAATATATTCAGTGTTTTATTAGTTATAGTTTGCATCTGCAATCACCTTGCTAGAGGCAATGTTACTGGGGGCTGGTCTTAAGGTGTGGTGGTGGGTTTGAGATTCCATTGTAAAGATATGCAAAGTGTGCCTAATAGGAGTTCCTGAAGCTTGCTGTGGCTTTTGGCTGTAGTTTTTGCTCAGTGTGCTGTGTGGCTGGTTGGTTTTTCTCTCTTGCTTGGCCCTGTGAAGGCAGGCCAGCTTCTTCTGCCATTATGGAACTTCCCCTGGATCTATAGAGCTTCAATAAATAATATCCCTTCCTCCATAACTGTGACTGGTCTAGAAGTTCATCTCAGCAAACCTGAAGCTGTCTGCTGCAATAGGGATAAGAAATATACATGAGAAAGAGCCAACAGAATGATACTGACTGGAAGAAGGCTGGTGCTGAGATTAAACTTAGATTTTTTAGTGAGTTGTTATAAATACTACTTTCTTATGTATTTTTTGAAACTCTTAATTTTGGTATCTAATAGTTAACATTACCATCTTTATTTCTAATTATAAATAATACAGGCTATGGAAATTCAGTCAACCTAAGTGTATATTCATGGGTGTAAAATCTTATGATATCATCTATAGTTCTATGCCATAATAAATATAATTATAATAAAATAAAATTAATATGTTCATAGTCAATAATACAGCCCTAGTTCTATATAATCATGATTGGAGGGGAAAATATCTTTCTACTCAGAATCTTTTGACTTGGCACAAGAAATAGTTCTTCAGTTTATAGGGAATTGAAATATCCCAATTTACCAAAAGATCATACTGGATAGCTAGCTCAAATGGCTTATCTTTCAATAAATGACTATAAAAAGGGCTTTGTCTCTTCTGTGTTTTTCTTTAATTTGCTCTAATTTTGCAGATAATTACAAATTAAGTTCTTTCTCAAACTCTTCACCCACACAATTCTGTCATCTCTGTAATATCACATATCCATATCTTCTCATATAGATCATACAGGACTGATGAATATAAATGTTTTTATAATTGTTTAGATAGGTAACTTTATCAGGGTTTTGTGAATTACTAATGCAATATATCTAAGTTATATTCTTTGTTAGAATGTAAACTCAGAAGGGAACTAGAGTGCTGAACAACTACCCTAAATATGCAATCATATACTTACATGTTAAAAAAAGGCACTTGACATGAAAGACTGACCAATACTATATCATATCTGTATCCCACAATATAAGCAACAAGGAAATGCCTTAACTCAGATTACTGTTACAATTCAATGAGTAGCTTGCACTATAGATATGCCATGCTCACAGTCTAGAGACTGGAAAGTGAGAAATCATGTACTGCTGCTTCAGATACTGGGAAAAGAGGGAGGACAATTTAGTGACCTAGAGGCATGCAACAAGTAACATAGCTCACACCAATTCTCAGAGCTGGATCAGGATGTGAGGGAAGGTAAACAGATACACACACACACACACACACACACACACACCTGCCACATTTTGAAACTCAAATTTTAATCAAGAAGTCAGGTGAAGTGATATCAAATTCCCATTCTGATGCTGTCAAAATGAGGCTCATCTGTAAATGATGCCCAAATTTTGGAATCAAGAGGTGACATGCTTTTGGCTTTATGTAAATATCAAGTGTAGTGGAAGTTGCAGAGCTAGCCTCAACTTTGGAAAGAAGGGCCTCTGGTATACCCAGGTATCCATAGTGTGGAGTAAGTAAAGAACTGGATGCATTCCCAGACTCAATAGAGAAGCATTTTAGGGTATAAATAGGAGTCTTCAATCACTGTAAATAGAAAAGTAGTCATAAAAATAATAATTTAAAAGTGATACATGAGTGCTTTCATATTATTCTTTACCCTCTAATTTCTACCTGGATACAACTCCCACACATCTGAAAGATGTAAGTGTAAATATGATTTAATAAGGCACAAGAGATGTGTGTTATTTTCTGGAATCACAAAAATAATAATAATGTCTTATATAAATAATATAGTAAATACCTAAAAATCCCCAAGACAGATTTTAAAGGTGCAATTTAAGGAGGCAATCTGTGAAGGTATTTTGTCATTTGTGCCAGCTAAAGTCCATTCAGAGAGCAGAGCACAGAGTCACATGAAGTTTCACATAGAGAATTATTGACATTCACAGGGGATTAGAATGAGGGAGATTGGCTACTAAATGGTGGGTGAAAAGAACAATAAAAATGTAGACATGGCAGATATAAGGAACAACCATTGTCCCCTAGGCTAAGATAGAACCACAAGCAAGAGTTCCTGCATCTCTCCGAGCTGAAAGATATGACTGGATAAGCCACAGCCATGCACACCTAGATGGCAAAGAAGCAGTTAAGGTACTGAGTGTGCATAACCAGGTTCTCTGCACTGTAGGGGAAGCCATCCATGGGACAGTGCTATGTGTGATACTTGCTTGAAAACAGCCAGAAGTCTGTCAGTTGGAGGGAGGATAGTTCATCAGCATCACTCTGAGAAGAGAATGTTCAGGAAAAATAATGCATGCTGTCCAGTAACTGCAGGAACCACATGCTGGAGAAGACATCCACACACCTTAGGAGTGTAGTAGGAAGAGAACACACTTAGAGGAAACCACTTCCTCTTCCAGAACCTTATAATCATAAAGCCTAACATTTTGCCAACTGACCAAGAAAAATATCTGCAATTGCTTTTTTTACCTTGTTTTTGTTTTGTGCATGTGGAGGTTGGGGTATTGGTTTTCTTATTCTGCCGTATTTGCCAAAGGTTCTTTTATGCCCTTGCTTGCAAATGGGAAGGGCAGACAAGCAGTTTGAAAGAGTCAGGTTGTCTTGAATTCACATTGCATTCCTATAGGCCTATTGGGATTGCAGATGTGTGTGCCACTCTTCATGTGGGTGCTTCTCCTGGCTTCTAATGTGTGTTAATTGTCAAATGTAGTGATCTCCAGGTCCCTCGTTTAGCCAGATGCAAAAGTAATGCAAGGGCACAATGCCACACGTGCCCACAAGGGGGCGCAAACATCTGGCGTTCGTTCACAGCAGCTGAGAGGCTGCTGGCACATCCATTCTCTATCTGTCTTCCTCTCCCTCTCTCTCAAAAAAAAAAAAAAAAAAGGAGTAGTGTATAGTAAGAATATCTAAAAGTGAACTTAGGTCAGCAGGTATGCACAGCAAACAGCTTTAACCACTGAGCAATTTTCCCAAACCTCAGAGCAAGTATTTTAATCGTGAGACATTTGTCCATCCCTATTATTACCTTCTTACCTAATTTGTAGAGCAGGTAGTCATGAGTAGATTTATCACTAATTCCAACATTACTTGTCATCAGATGCTCAAGGATCTTAGTTTAAAGTTTTGATTCACACAGCTTGGATATTATTATTTTTCTGATTCACTCTTTCTGGTCCTTGTAATCAAATATGTTCCCATTCTATTGAGTCCATGTTAGTAGAATTTGATAGAACTTAATGGCATTTTTCTCCTTGTATTTAGTAACCTATATCACTCATCTCTCCATTTTTGTGCTCATTACTTATATTTCGTATACAAGATTACCTTTTGGATTTTCTAAATGTGGTCAACAGCATATCATTTTCATTTTTTCCCAAATCATATTTTAAAAGATAGAAGGCACACATAATACTGGACCTGTTTAAGTAAAATTTAGCTGTGGATAATTCCATCATTATTCAACTGAATGCCTTCAAATTGACTTATGTACAAAAATTTGACTTATCTATATTAGATTCTTGGGTCTGTTTCAATCCATTTGATACTAAACAAGAAAGCAGACTATTGCCCATAGGAAGACTATAAAGAGCCAGTATGTTGAAGTTGTTCAGATAAAATCATATTTGCCCCATGTGTTATAACAAATATCCAGTTGATTTCCAGCTCAGGATGATGTTGACATGGGGTATGCTCATAATACACATGGTCTCTCAGTGGCAAAAATAACTGAGCAGGGCTGGAGAAGATGGCTTAGTTGTTAAGGTATTTGCCTACAAAGCCAAGGGACCCAAGTTTGATTCCCCAGGACTATGTCAGCCAGATGCACAAGGAGATGCATGCATCTGGAGTTCATTTGCAGTGGCTAGAGGCCCTGGCACACCCATTCTCTCTCCCTGCCTCTTTTTTTTTCTCTCTCTCTCAAATAAATAAAATATATTTTTTTAAAAACTTAAAAAAATAATTGAGCAGTGGCATAATAATTCATGAATATACAGTCTCTTATATATATTATAAAATATATCAATTTCATAACATATATTGTTGTTTCCTTAATATTAAAGAATTTCTTACTTATTCTTTTTATGTGGAATCTTTGAGTCTTAATTCAAGGAGTTAGTACATAGTTTTTGAAATTGTTTAAGCTGTTTTCATTGCCTGGTAAATTATAAACATATGGTTTTGATAGAAATAGTTGAATTATAATGACATAGAAGACCATAATCATTGAATCCAGTTTGTGGAAGAATTACATGCATTTTTTCACTGTATTGAATCAACTACTATGAATAACAAGAGAGAATTACATGAATAAAAAGAATCTCAAATGACTATCTACACATGCAATTCATTTCACTTAGAATTATAAATGTAATCCCACAAAATAGCATAGATTATTAAGAACATAAGCAGCTGGATTTCATTTAGAAAAGTACTGCTTACTGCTTTCTGTTTTAATTAACATTTTATGTTGGGAAAAGTTCAAGACATGGTGGCTGATGTTGTATTTGACTCTTTGAGGTCAAGTACTACAAAAGAGAGTGCTAGAAATGCCAATAGTGTAAATAGGCCCAGGGGAAGAAACCCTCTACTCCCAATAACTCTTTCTTTATTGAAGCATGTTGGGATATATAACACAATCTCTATGTATGCTCACGCTCAATACAAACATTTCAGAACTCTTAGCTTCTCACTAACTGATTAGCTAATAGTCTCCTATTTTATTTTTGAAGCTAGAAAGCTAAGTAGACCCCATAGTATATAATACATAGGAAATTTTCCCTAAATATGGTTTGCTGTAAACAAAAGAAATAGTCTGATTATTTTAAATAAAGTTGGGATTTATTCCAATGCTCTTAGGGGACTAAATAATTAAGTAGAAATTTTAATACCCAGTATCTGAAAGGACATGAACCACAACTTTTAGTATCTTAATAACTAAGAATACAGAAAACAAATTTCTTTATTGCCCTATAAAGTTTTATGCAATGTTGTGGGGGGTTGGGTAGCAATGTTCTGGGAGATTTTTAAATGCTTTTCTTTTCCAGAAGCAAGATCACTGCATGCAAGGCAAATGAAAAGCAATCAATATTTACTATAATTCAGAGTCATATGTAATTAAATGACTTCAAAATGACCAGTGGTAATCTTGGTGGGACATTACCTGGGAGAGAAGTGTGTGTGTGTGTGTGTGTGTGTGTGTGTGTGTGTGTGTGTGTGTGGTTTGAAAGTGAATTGACCTCCATTAGGTTCATGTGTTTGAACACTTGGCCCCTGTGATAGTTACGTTCTATTGTCAACTTGACCATGAGTTGCTTAGACAGATGTTGGTCGTTTTCCCCCAGTCACTTATGTAGCACCTTCTGGCACTAGACAAGCTAACTGTCTGGGCACTGACTCTCTTCCAGATACCAGCCAGGTCTCTCCACGTTCTGTCTGAATAGCATATGGTGTCTTCAGCAGTAGGCTTTTACATAAGAGCAAATTATATGTACAGAAATAGAAAGAGAATATTCATAGGCATTTGTTGTCCAAAAGGGATTCCAAAACACAAGCTTCCCTGAACCAATTTATACACATGGGTATACTTCTGGGCTAAACTGACATGATATGTGCAGAGATCCTGACCTTTCAGTCATCAGTGAATGAAGCTTTCAGTGATGAGGTCTTGTAATTCCTCTTATTCACGTCATCAAGCACCCTTATCAAACTGATTTAGGCTTGTTGTAAACCCTCAGTAAGGGAGTAAACAATGAAAGCTGTTCCCTACTGCTAGGTCCAGTTAAACATTATAAAACCATACATCCTTAAATCTAAAGATAAAACATGGGCTGGAGGGATGGCTTAACAGTTAAGGTACTTCCCTGCAAAGCCAAAGGACCCAGGTTCGATTCCCTAGGACCCACATAAGCCAGATGCACAAGGGGTCTGCAGTTTGTTTACAGTTAATTCTCTTCCTTTCTCTCTCTCTTCTCTCTGCCACTTTATCTCTCAAATAAATAAATAAATAATAAGATTAAAAAAGATTCTTCTTTAAAAAATGAAGATAAATGCTATGAACTCCATTTGTAAAATCATCTTTATGTCCATTACTCTAGATTTGTTCATGTCTAGGTCTGCCAGTATATTGAATATTTTATACCTTCCTATAGATGGGAACAAAATATGAGTCTTCAAGCACAAATTCAGAATGGATTGAAGCCATCTGAGTGATTGTCAATCACTGCCTTACAGTTTTCTGCTATGTTGATCAATTTGTGTTAACTTGAAAGGATTGTTGTGAATTGATCTATGAAGCTCCAGATATCTACTATGCTTGAAAGTCTTGTTAGAACTGTGCTGAAGGTCAGAATGAGGCTGCTTTTCCTCTGATGGAATGACATTCCTTATGTTCTCTTATAATTAGTCTCATGACTTTCCAAATGTATTTACCCAAAGGGGTCACCTCCCAATGCAGTGTGCTCTAGTCACTGTTTTTTTTTTTTTTTTTTAATGTTTCTAACTACTTTTAGCCCAGTCATTTTAATTTCCCACATTTTCCTCTCAAGAAATTATCACTCGATAACATGTTAACATTTTACTTATTTATTTTCTAATTTCACACTTTAGTTGTAAGTAAGCTCCAAAGGATGGTTATTTTCCAAGACTTTATGCCAATGTTCAGTGTAGAACCTGACATATTACAGGCAGTTAAAATGTGTTGAATATTGGAATGAGTGAATCAACTTTAAATATTGACCCATTGAATGATAAAAATCAAATATTAACATGCTCACTTATTTTGATCCAGAATTGAATTTTTTCTTTATTTGTGTGTGTGTATGTGATTAGTATGTTTGGTATATATGTGAATGTGTGTGATGAATGTATTTGTGTGTGTGTGTGTGTGTGTGTGTGTGTGCAGATGTGTGTATCCCATGTACACACGTGTGGAGGCCAGAGGAGGGCATTACGTTTTGTCCTCAGTCACTCTTCCATGTTATTTCCTTGAAATAATCTCACTGTTCCTTGAGCTCAGGCTCATAATGTTTTCCCTTTATTCTGGTTTGCAGGAATGTGTGACCGTATATGACTTTTCACCCAGGTCCTTCACAGTGAAATCTAGTCCTTGTGCTTGTACGAAATGTGCTGTTACTGATTCAGCTCCTGCTTGCATTTAGAATTCATTTCTAGGAACATATCAGTGACTATTTCATCAATTTTTACTACACTCCATTGTAAAGATTCTAAATGAATAGCTATATATTCATTGTAAATTATATATACACTATATATATAAATTATATATACATTGAATATCGATTCATTGTAAATTATATATGCAATTTTAATTACATGTTATCTACAGACTGCTCAGGTTGAAAATTTCCTGTAACTAGTCTCAACTCTTCTATAAATCTTCCATACCACATAGAATATTTAATGTGTTTTTTTTTACATGATTCCACCTCTTATTACTAAAAGTAAATCCTTATCAAAGAAATTTTATACATATTTAGAAATTATGAATCAAATCATACACACACTGTTCTCTAATAGTGCCACATTTTAGGGTAAAATCCAAACTCTTCAATAATCCCTTGTCAGTATTTACTTCATTTGGCTTTTTATTTCCACTTTGACCTAGTTTTCTATTACTCTCCAAAATCTTCTAACTGCAATATACTGACGTGATATCTCCTGCTCCCTTTCCCTCTCCCTCTATTGATATATTTTCTTTGTCTAGATTTTCTTTTTTGCTGTACTCTGTTCTTCTCCTTCCTCTATACATTGTGTGTCAAATATCACTTGCTCAATAAAGTTTTTCCTATTTTCTTTAAAATAATAACATGACTCCACTTCTAAAATAACATCTTTGATATGTTTTAACATCCTCTATGCTTTTCTTTTCATAAAATGTAGTCATATTATGATTTCATCTACCTTACATATTACTCAGTTATATTTTATGTCTGTCCTTTTTAAAATTCATTTACATATTTTCAAGAGAGAGAAAGAGGAAGATATAGAGAGAGACTGGGTGTGCCAGGGCCTCTAGCCACTAAAAATGAACTCCAGACACATGTGCCATCTTGTGCATCTGGTTTAAGTGGGACTGGGAAACCAAACCTGGGTCCTTTAGCGTCACAGGCAAGTGCCTTAACTGCTGAGCCATCTCTCCAGCCCCTATATCTGTCCTTTGTCTCATTTAAAAAAGCTTCATGGCACAAAAGATATTTGTTGGATTCACTAATATATTACAAGAATCAGGACAATATAGGTGATTGACCAAATGCAGTAAGTAAATGCATGTGTTCATGAAAGGACAAGTTGTCTTGCATAACTTTTTATGTAGTGATTCTATGCTTTATTTTTTAGTGAAATCAATATGGTCAATAGATTACCAAATTGTCTGTAATTATGAAAAGAAAGAGCAATCTAAGATGCATTTACAACATATTATTCTTCCATTATTCCTTTAACAGATGTGTAGATACCAAGATACCAGGCCCCAGGTTGTTATTGAGGCAAAGGTGAAAATCATGCTTAATCTATATCTTCAAATAAAGTAATTAGACAAATAATTACAATAAAGTTCACTTAGGTGAATGATGTAATCATACTGCACTCTCAACTTTCACCAAAGTGCTTACTTTGCCTTTAAGTTATGGCTGGGTAAAGGAAGAGCAAATTTAGCATGTTCTTAATAAAGTATACCGCATTACAAATAGTAAAATATGTGCCTGAGTGTGACTGCATTACTGGTAATGGAAGCAAAGAACATCTGCCCACTTTCTAGAATTACTATGCACGAAAAGGCATTATGAGCTGCCCATATTTGGGGATATCTGTTCAGTACAGTACCAGTACATTACTATGAAGAAAAGTTATAGTAAGTGTTCTACTTTGAAGCTATAAGCATATTTACCAATAAAAGATTTTTGATGCTATGTATATATTATTAATGGGAAATAACTCTCTGATTCATTAAAAACATACAAATAAAAATACTAGCTTGGTGTGGTGATACACACCTTTAATTGCAGCAGGCAGGAGGCAGAGGTAGAAGGATCACTGTGAGTTCAAGGCCACTCTGACATTACCTAGTGAATTTAAAGTCAGCCTAGGCTAGAGTGAGACCCTACCTTGAAAAAAATCAAAATAAATAAACAAATAATAAATAAGTAAATATATAAAATAAAATAAAGAAAATAAATGAAAAGAAAGAAAAAGAAAAAAACTAGAAAGGGTTGCCAAGCTTTCTAAATGACCAGACTCACTCAGGTTTGCTTTGCCCAAGGGGTACCTTGGCTTTCTGCTAACTCTATTGCTGGGGACAGGAGCATGAGCTCATTTCCTTTCTGAAGAGTTGAAAGCTGGCTGCCTCACGGGGTAGTCTTCCTAATCATCAGGCACTGTGCTCTCTTGCCAAGCACCACAGGAGAGTTATCATGGGGATACTGCTGATTGCTAGACTGCACTTAGAGCTGATAAATATGCAGACTGTGAAATATTAAATGACTTTATTAGCAATCAATGTATTATGTCATGAAGTTTGTTTCTCTGACAAAAAATATGAGCAAAAATTAATCTTATATTTTAAACCCTTTTTTAGGATTTAAACAATTTTCCAGTTAGGTAAAAGTGACTAATACTAGATGATATCACCAAAACACTCCTCCCCTACTGTTGTTCTCCTTGAATAAAAGAATAGCAGTAATAATAACTGCAAACAGTTTCATAAAATGAGTAGATAAAGTGTGGAGGAAACAGAATTTTTAAGTGCAGTAAAATTGAAAGCCTAGCACATTCAAAATGAAAAATGTTAAAGCTGTATTCTTCATTCGATGATAAGTGAAAATGATAAAATACCTACCACATTTAATCTCTGTGATAGGCATTAGGATTTACAGAATAAGATTAAATTGCCTAGGCATGGTGGTACACACCTTTAATCCCAGCTTCCAGGAGGCCAAGGTAGGAGGACAGCTATGAGTTCTGAAGCCAACCTTAGACTACTTAGTGAATTCCAGGTCAGCCTGGGCTAGAGAGAGATCCTCAAACATGTTGGTATACTTTAACATGTATAACTGATTTATTATTAAACTTCACGTGAATAAATATTTTGAACAGTATAGTGTGAATGTTTGTCATTCTCACTGTTAGTACCTATGGTAACATACATAGTTGACAACTATCTGAAAGATATATCTGTAATAGGGAGAGGGGAATGGGGCAATAACACAGTCAACAAAGTGCTTTCATGGCAAGTATGAGAACCTGAGTCTGATCTCCAGTACCCACATAAAATGCTTGGAATGACACCATGTTCTTATAACACCAGCACAGAGGAGCTGGAGATGGGAGGATCCCTAGCCTAACTAGCCTAGTGGGTGAGCT
Organism: Orientallactaga sibirica; assembly: GCA_036365145.1. Lineage (NCBI taxonomy): Eukaryota > Metazoa > Chordata > Mammalia > Rodentia > Dipodidae > Orientallactaga > Orientallactaga sibirica. Next base: position 4,108,309 of record JAEOAD010000043.1, on the reverse strand, counting down.
CCTGGTCAGTAAGCCATCCTCTCTCAAAGAAACCGGGTGGTATTCCTCAGGATCATGTGTGACATTGTCCGTTAGCCTATGCAAGTACATATGATTTTGTAAATCTGCACTCACACACACATGGGCTGCTAAGGAGTTATCAGATTTTTCTGAAATATAGTGACATTCTCATTTTCTTATTGAGTGATCACATTACTCCTTCCTATCTAAATATATGAAAACATTTTTCTTAACCCTAATTCTCAGCTAATAACCCTGTTTCTGTTTTCAGTTAAATAACAGGAGCCTATTAGCAAGAATATTGTATTTTATTTATTTATTTGAGAGAGACACATACAGAGAGAGAGAGAGAGAGACAGACAGACAGAGAGAGAGAGAGAGAGAGAGAGAGAGAGAGAGAGAATGGATGTACCAGGGACTCTAGACACTGCAAACAAACTTCAGATGCATGCACCACCTTGTGCATCAGGCTTATGCAGGTACTAAGCTTTGCAGGCAAGAGGCTTAATTGCAAGCCATCTTAGAATATTTTGAGCTTGCATCATGTGACTACTCATTTCCTGTGTTTCATGTCTGTGTACTCTTTTCCTTTTAGGACTGGGATAAAATTTCTACTGTCCTTTACTATCTCTACTCCTTACAAGGGTTAAACTTTCAATGATTTGGTACATTGCAGATGTTTTTCTACCACAAGATTATTGTTCCAAATTCCATCTTCTTTCATGTGCCCACTAACTTCTTGATCTTCAGGCGTTTTCCACTCATTCTTAACAATAGATATGATTTCTATCTAAAAATAACTTTGTTGATGTTTCACCACTCCTTTTTTCGATACTTTTTATCCATTTTAGCACAAGTAATCTAAGGAGATCCTTATTCTTAGATATTTTTATTTTTCATTATTGATTTACCCTCTTACCTTAACACGAGAATATCCAGATCAACTTGGCTACTCCATGATATGAATGTAAATGCCCTACATAGGTCTCAGGTGTCTGAATACTCGGTTCCTTGCTGGTAATGAGATTTGGGAAAGTTGTGGAAGTCTGAGGAGGGAGAGCCTTGCTGGAGGAAGTGTATTCTGGGGCCAGCCTTAGGGTTTTAAAGCCAGAACCCACTAGTAGGTTCTCTATCTACTTCTTGGAAGGTGTAATAAGTATGGGTTTCTACTCTACCATGTCATGACTTCCATGCTGTGATAGACTGCACCCTCTGGAGCTATAAGTTAAGTTAAATTATTCTTTTTTAAAATATTTTTTAAATTTTTATTTATTTTTTAATGGCTATATTTTTTTAAATTTTATTTTTATTAGATATGGAAATACTTAGTATGTAAACAACACATGTTAGTACCATCCTTTCCCTCAATCCTGTCCCTTTTCCAAAAAGGCCCTCCTTGTTGGGGATGCAAGTCAACCCCAAGGGGATTGTGGGTCATGCACTATGAGGGCAGCAGTCTCTTATGGGGAGGAGTCAATGTCTCTGTGCATAACGTCCCAACTTGAGGCTATAACAGTCTTTCTACCCCTCTTTCTCAAAATTCCTTAAGCCATGTTGGGAGCATTTTAAGTTTACTTCAGTGATGGCATCTTAGGAGCCTCTGAATCTCTGCTTTGGTAGGTGTTAAGTGTCCTCCGTGTCTATCTTCTTCACCCTTGTGCTGATATCAGATTCACTAAGAATGCAGCACTCATTTCTCCAATTCCTCTGTGGTTTCAGCTGGGGCCAGGGTGAAGTGTGTCAGGTCGTTTATCTCCTCAGGTTCTGCTCTTGTCTGAAAAAGAGAGTGAAGTCAGCATCAGTCAAATGGGATAACCATTATTACTTTAGAGAGAATTTAAAGGGTGTAGACCCTCTTATAGCCAAACATTTCTGGGATCTTGACATTGGAGAGCAAAATCATTGTCTGGATATGATTCTGACATATTTCCCAGTTCCAGATATGATTTCCTTTCCACTGAGAAGATCTGTTAGCCAATCCAAGAGCAGTGGGTTACCCTGCATGGCTGTGTGTCACTATTGCACTTGTGTGGGCATCACATCTGGTTGTTTGCTTCTGATTCACTTAGACTTCGAGTTGCTCATACAGATGTGGACCACTTTCCCTGTGGTAGCTCATGTAGCCAATTCCAGCACGAGATGGGCTAACTGTCTAGGGATTGGCTCTCTTCCAGATTCCAACCAGGTCTCTTCATGGTCTTAATGGTCTTACAATTAACCTTTAGTAGATAATAAATTGCTCTGACAGAAGTGTGTCTTGTTTGTTTTGGGAGACCTTGTAGGTCTCTCTGATCAACAGCTTGCTGTGAATTTTAACCGCATCCCGGTACAGGGAATTACAGGCCAGTGCCAAGGGAAAAGGAAAAAGAAAAAGAAAAAAAAAAAGTGAGAGAGAGAGAGAGAGAGGAAGAGAAATTTATGGTTAGGCTTCATCTCACTCTCTCTGCAGCACTTTGATTCAGGTGCTCCCCCTAAGCTCCTGTTGAGAGTTCAACCTTTTATTCTAACTTCCAGGATATAGGTTTCTATGGTACCAGTTCAATTTGGGTTCAGTTTTGTGTCCTCCCCTCACCTTTCCCCTTCCCCCAAGCTTTACCCTTCCTTTTGTCCAAGCCTCCAGATGTCGTTCATGTTTGTCAGCCACTTGGGCTGATCCAGATTAGGGATCACAGATGAGTGAGAAAATACAACAATTGTCTAAGATTGTGTGTGTTCTCTTAGTATCATCTGTTACAAATTCAACCATTCTTCCACAAATTTCATTGTGCATTTTTTTTCTTTCTGCTGAGTTGAATTCCATCGGATAGATATACCACATCTTGGTTATCCATTTGTTCAATGATGGGCACCTGGGTTGATTTCAGTTCTTAGCTATTATGAATTGAGCAGTTATAAACATGGTTGAGCAAATATCTCTGTAGTGATGTGTGGAGCACATAGGGTAAATGCTTAGTAAGGGAATAACAGGGTCTGTTGGTAACTCTATATAATTAACCTTTTCAGGAGTCTCCACATTGATTTCCATAGTGGTTGCACCAGCTTATATTCCCACACACAATGAATAAGTGTGCCTATTTCTCCACATCCTAGCCAACATTTGTTTTCATTTCATTTTTTAATGTTTGCTATCCTTATTGGTATAAAGTGGAATCTCATAGTTGTTTTAATTTGCATTTCCCTAGTGGTTAGGGATGATGAGGATTTTCTTAAGTGTGTGTTAGCCATTTGTAATTCTTCCTCTGAGAACTCCCTATCAGTTCTCTACTCTTCTTTTGGAGTGAGTTGTTTGATTTTTTTATTGTTTAGTTTTTTAAGTTGTTTGTACATTCTAGATATTAGGCTTCTATCCATGGTATAACTGGCAAAAATTTTCTCCATTCAGTAGGTAATTGATTGACTCTGCTTATGGTATGTTTGTCTGTACAAAAGCTTTTTAGCTTTATGAGATCCCATTGGTTGAGTGATTGTTTAATTTCCTAGGTTACTGGGGTTTGTGCAGGAAGTCTTTTCCCAGTCCTAGATTGTGGAGTGTATCTCCTATTTTTTCTTATAGTAAAGAGTGGGTCCAATTTGTCCAACAGCATTTGCTGAACATGCTGTCTTTTCTCCAGTCTACATTATTGGCTTCTTTGTCAAAGATCAAGCAGCTGTAGTTACTTGACCTAAGGTCTGGGTCTTCAATTCTGTTCCATTGGTCTGTGTTTCTGTTTTTATGCCAGTATCATGCTGTTTTTTGTTACTATGGCTTTATAATATAGCTTTAGATCAGGTATGGTGAGACCTCCAGAGGGTTTTGTTTTGTTTTATTTTGTTTTGTTTCATTTTGTTTGGGATGAGGACATTTTGTTTGGATATCTGAGGACTCCTACCATTCCATTTGAATTTTGAGAGCATTTTTTCAATGTCTGTGAAGAATGATGCTGGTATTTTATTGGTATTGCATTAAATCTGGATAATGCTTTTGATAGAATTGCCATTTTCACAATATTAATTCTACCTGTTCAGGAATTTTCCATCTTCTCAAGACCTCCTCAATTTCTTTTTTTAATTTATTTTTATTAGAAATGGACATATTTAGTATGTAAACAACACATGTTGGTACCATTCTTTCCCTCCTCCCTGACCCATTTCTTAAGAGGCCTTCCACGTTCAGTACAATGCTGTTTTTGTCACTATGGATTTGTAATATAGCTTTAGATTGGGTATGATGATACCATCAGAGGTGTTTTTGTTGTTGTTGTTTGGTTTTGTTTTTGTTTTTTTCTTGAGGATATGTTTGGTTATATGAGGCCTTCTGACATTCCATATGAACTTTGAGATCATTTTTTCAATCTCTGTGAAGAATGATGCTGGTATTTTTATTGGTATTGTGTTAAATCTGTACATTGCTTTTGGTAGAATTACTAATTTCACAAGATTAAATCTACCTATCCAGGAGCATGGGAGGTATTTAAGTCCTTCTCAAATACTTTATTGAGTTTTCTTTTAATTTTTTCATTACATATGTCTTTCAAATCCTTCATTAGTGTTTTTTCAAGGAATTCAATTAACTTATTGCTATTGAAAATGGGAAAGCCTCACTGATTTCTTTCTCTGTATATATTTCCTTTGCATATAGAAAAGCTACTGATTGTTGTGTGTTGATTTTGTATCAGGCCACTTCACTGAAGGATATCACCTTTAAAAGTTATGAGATGGATACTTTAGGGTCACTTATCTACAGGATTATGTCATCTGCAAATAGGGCTAACTAACTTGACTTCTTCCTTTCCAATTTGAAACCTTTTTATTTCTTTCTCCAGTCTTATTGTTTGGGCTAGTACTTCCAGTACTATGTTCAAGAGAAGTGGTGAGAGTGGGCACCTCTAACTTTTATCTGGTCTCAGTGGGACTCCTTGCATCTTTCCTTATTAGGTATTATTTGGAGTGTACGTGTTTTATATATAGCATTTGTTGTGTTGAGATAAAAACCCTCCATGCCTATTCTTTCCAGCATTTGGATCATGCAGTAGTGTTGTATTTTGCCAAAGGGCTTCCCTGCATCAACTGAGATGATCGTGTGGCTCTAATGGTTAAGTTTATTTATGTGGTGTATTATGTTGACTGATTTCTGTATGTCAAACCATCCCTGCATTCCTGGGATGAAGCCTACATCATCAAGGTGAATAACGCTTTTGATGTATTGTTGAATTTAATTTATTTGTATGGTGTATTATGTTGACTGATTTTCATATGTTGAACTATCCTTGCAAACCTGGGATGAAGCCTACTTGGTCTAGGTGATAATGATTTTAATGTGTTGCTGAATTTGGTTTGTAAGGATTTTGTTCAGGACCTTATATGTAAGTTCATCAGGGATATAGGCCTATAGTTTTCTTTTCTTGTTGCATCTCTGTCTGGATTTAAAGCTAGCCTCAAAAAAGGAGTTGGGGAGGATTGCCTGGTCTCTGATTATGTGAAACACTTTGAGAAAAAAAAAAAAAAAGTTTAGTTCTTCAATAAAAGTTTGATAGAATTCAGCTGAGAAGCCATCTGGTCCTGGCCTTCTTTTGGGAGAGGTTTTTGATTATCTTTTCAATCTCAATGTATGTGACAGATTTATTTAGGAGATTAATCTGCTCTGAGGTTAGTTTTTGTAGGTGGTATGTATCCAGGAATTCATACATTTCTTCCAGATGATTTGATTTTGTGTGGAGTAAAAGTTTTGGAAGTATGCCCTGATATCTCTTCCAATTTCATTGATGTGATCTCTCCTTTTTCATTTCTGATTTTGTTAATTTGATTTTTTTTTTTTACTTCATCAAATTGGACAGGTGCTTTTCAATTTGTTTATTTTTTCTCAAATAACTAGTTCTTTGTTTCATCAATTTTTAAAATTGTTTTCTTAGTTTGCAAATCATTAATTTCTGCTCTAATCTTGATTATTTCTTTCCATCTGGAGCTCTTCAGGTTGAATTCTTTTTGTTTTCCAAATGCCTTTAGATGGACAAACAGGTCAGATTATTAGTTTGGGATCTCTCTGGCTTCATAAAGCATTTAGTGCTATGAATTTTCCCCAAAGGATTTCCCTCATTGTGCCCATTAAGTTTTGGTAGGTTGTGTTTTCATTATCATTCAATTCTAGAAATTTTACAATTTTATTTTTTATTTCTTCCATGACCCATTCATTGTTTAAAAGTGCCTTTTGTAGTCTCCAGGAGCTGGTGGAGTTCTTGATGTGTCTCTTCTTGTTAATTTTTAGCTTTAAAGCATTGTGTTCTGACATGATGAAAGAAGTTACTTCAATTTTCCTGACTTTATGGAGGCATACTTTATGGCCTAATATATGGTAAATTTTGGAGAATATTCTGGGTGCTGCTGAGAAGAATGGGTATTCTGTAGAGTTGGGGTGGAAAGTTCTGTAGATGTCCTATAGGTCTAGTTGATCTATGATGAAGTTGAGCTCTATTATATCACTGTTGATTTTCTACTTGGATGATCTGCCTATTAATGATAGTGGAGTATTGAAGTCTCTGACTATGTTGGTGTGTTCTATGTGTTCTGTTGTCAAGTATATTTTGTTTTATAAACTGTAGTGCACCTGTGTCTTGCACATATATATTTATGATTGTGATGTGCTCATTGGATCATTCCCTTGATGGGTAAGAAGCCTTCTTTGTCCATTTTGATTATTTTGGTTGAAGTCTATTTTATCAGATGTTAATATAGCAATACATACTTGTTTATTATTTCCATTTGCTTGGAATATCATTTTACATCATTTCACTCTGAGGAGGTATCTGTCTTTAGTGATGAGGTGGGTTTCTTGTAGATAGCAGATAGGGTCCATATTTTGATAAACCCTGATAACTTGTATCTTTTGATGAGTGAGTTAAGACCATTAATATTTAAGGTTATTACTGTGAGGTTTGAATTAATCCCTGCCATGATGAGGTGCTTTATAGGGGTTGGTGCTTCCTAGAATTTTATACTTTTTTTGAGCCTGCTCCATTTTTGGTTATTGTGATCTTGTTGGCTCGTGAGATTGCTTGTTTGACTCTTCTGTGTAGAATATTCTCTGAAGTATTTTGTGTAGTTTTTGCTTTGTGTTCATGAAATCATAAAGATTTGGAAATTTTTCTTCAATAATATTCTTTTAACTATGTTGTGCCTTGGGAAGTTTCTTCTTTGGTCCTGTCTGTTTGGTGTTCTGTTGTCTTCCTGTATCTGGATAGGCCTCTTTGGAGAGATTTGGAAAAAATTCTTCAATAATTTCATTGAATATGATTTCTATGCCTCTGGCCTGGATTTCCTCTTCTTCTGGTATAGCTATGATCTAGATATTTGGTCATTTTAAGGTATCTCATAATTCCCTCATATTCTGTTCACTTGATTTTTTTTTTTTTTTTTTTTTTTTTTTTTTTTGGAGAGAGACAGAGAGAGAGAGGAAGACAGATAGAGATGGGCACTCCAGCAGTCTCTCAGCTGCTGCTGAGAACGAAATCCAGATGTATGAACCCCCTTGTGGTCAAGTGCGGCCTTGTGCCCTTGTGTCACTTTTCATCTGGCTAAACATGGGACCTGGAGATTGGAACCGCTGGAGATTGGAACCAGCATTCTTAGGCTTAGGAGGCAGGCACCTTAACCGCTAAGCCATCTCTCCAGCCCCACTTGATTTTTTTGAACATAGTGAAGTTTCAGGTCTCCTGATCAATTTCTTCTGTCTTGTTTTCCAGGTCAGACGTTCTGTCTTCCACATTAGTAACTCTGTTAGTGAGGGGTTCTAGAGAGGGTTGTATACATTCTATTTGATTTTTGTTTGTTTTTTTTTTGTGCTATTTTGCATCATGTCCATGTCTTTTCCAAGGTACAATTTCAGTTCAAGTTCTGATTTTCTCCATACTTCCTGGAATTCATTCTTACCTTTGATCAAGTCTTCACTAAGTTTAATCAATTGGTTGTTGTGATCTTCCATTTCTTGACTCACCTTCAATTAATTCATAACTTTTAAGAGTTGTAATGTTTTCTTCAATCAAGTTTAGCCTGCTGTCAAAAGCTGAATATTCTAAGAGATGATTCTGTTCAATTTCATTGATATGATTGTTCTTTGATGGTTTGCTTCCTGTTCAGCAATTCTGTTGATCAGAGTCACATTGATTTTTGTGTTTTCATTTTGGGGTTGAATTTCTGTTGAATTATCTATGATTTCTTTGGAGACTTCCCTTGTAGGACTAGACATCCTTGATGGAGGTCTTTCAGTTTTCTGACTTTCACTGGCTTTTTTTCATTGTAGTCTACCCATTTTAGGGAAACTATTTTATTGAGAAGGAAGCAAGTTTTTTTATTTTTCTTTTGGCCCATGCCCCCTCTGACTCAGGGATGTTGGTACCCAGTAGCCAGTCAGGATACCAGAACTAAAGGCCTGATTTTATGGCCCACACATGGACCAGGCTTCCAGAGAACTGGGAGGAGCTGAGAAGCAGGGATCTGGCCTACTCATTCCATGCTGCAGCATCTGTCTGCATAGCATCCAGGGCAGGGAACACAGAGCAGGCAACTGGGCTAAATTATTCCTTTTTAAAACTATTCTGGTCAGTTGTTTTTCCCTCTTAGCAATGAGAAAATAATAAATACAGCTATCTTACCAATGTCAATGACAAGTACTCCAGAGCAAATCCAACATCAATGTTTCACCTAGCTCTTACTTGACCAGTTATGAGTGGTATATAATCACACTGAGCATTTCCCATTGAAACAATGTCTTCATCAATTAAAATATCTTTCTCTTCTTCTTTGTTTTCATACACTTTCTTTCCATGCACTTTGCCATTTTATTTCTATCTCCCTACACAGTGTAAGTATGGGTGCTGAATAGCTTAATCCTTAGGTATTTTTATCTTTCCATGTATTCTAATTTCCTTGGTTATTTCATGGTCCAGGAATCACCAATGGGATGACAATTTACACTTGTTTGTCTCAAGCCTGCATGGTTGGCCTGGATTTCTGAATTGTCATTATAGGATGCTTATTCTGTTTCTAAATATGTATGTTTAATAAGCATCTTAAGATGAAATAAATTTGCTTATGCGTAAGAAAGCCACAGAGGTCACTTACTCCCTATCAATGAAAGTGAGGGGGTGTAAAATAGCCAATCAGGAGGCAGGGCCCAAATAAGGAACATTGTGCCTTCCTGCATCAGCACATCAGATTTCAGTGTCTGATCCAGCCTATCAAATGAGCTCTCACACTCCCTGCTTGGAGCCAGCCCTAGCTCAGATCAATCAGCTCTCTCAGACTCATCTGAGTCTGAGGGTAAAGCCCAAGGCAATAACATTATATATAGATCCTTACCAGGTGAGGAAGCTCTCTTTTGTTGATTGTTCATCGCTCATGATCTTCAGGTTCCTGTCCTAGGCTGAGAAGAGGGAAGACCCTGACTCCTACTCCCACGTGGGCACTCTACCCCCTCCTGCTTTCCACATGGCAGGAGCTTCCTGCACTTTCTTTTATTTCCTTTCTAAATATCTTTTCATGTTTCTTCTTGGTCCACCCTCACTTCCCACATGGGCTATTGGACCACTTGGGTGTGTCCATTTCATTGGTTCTATATGTCCCTGAATGAATATAATGATTTAATAATGATCCTTCTTGGTCTTGTTTTATCCCAATTCTTTGGTAAAAAACAGGAACTTGGTGTTTTGAAGATTAAGGACTCTTCCTGAACTCCAAAAATGCTGTTATAAGAGGGAAGTGCAGTGATATATGAAATCATATTTGCACCCATAAAATAGATGAGACACAGATTTTAAAAAGTATGCTGATTTCAACAAGGTAACACAGCTCACTCAAGAAAGAAAAAAAAAAATGGCTTAACCATTGGAAGAAGTGGAATAAATATGGTTACATTGTAGGCAAATTAGAAAAAAATACACAAGTTTCAATAACTTTGTAGATATCACTTGAGGGCTAGCTAGGCAAATTTAAATCCTTGGTGACCTAGGTATGACAATATTCTGCAAATGCTAACTGCATCCTGGTATCATCCTACAACCAAAATTAAAGTCATTATTGTAGGTTATAATGCATTGTAACTGATGGCTTCACAGATAAGATGGAATTTTGGCATAGATCCCCATATATGCAGAATGTACTTGGTGTCACATTTCCTAAAGAAGAATCTTCAAAAACTAGAGAAAGCAGTGGAACAAATTTATTTCTAGCATCTTTCATTTTACTCATTTTGGAATCACAGCCCATGGGATGCTGCTGCCTACCTTTACATGGGGTTTTACTTTCTATATTAAGCTTTTCTGGAAACACATTCATAGACATAGGCACCGGTGTGTTGCTATGGTAATTGTAAAGCCCATCAAGTTGATAAATAAGATTTACCATAATATAAATGAACAAAGATAATCAAATATATACTTATTAATTATGTGATTAGCTCAAATCCTTCAAGTAACAGAGATTAATATGCCATTTGGAAGGAAACAGAATAGTTTGTGAGAAGTCCATGAGATAATACTGCAATATCTCCACCATGGCAATATGTAATAGGAGTAGCTGAAACTGGTTTGCTCTTCATAAACAATATTATTGTATAAGTCATTAACTATAATGAGAAAGCAAGCTGGAATTAGATAGCAGAGAATAACAAAGTTAGATAAATAGATAAATATAATTAGTACAGTATACTGCAGAACATAAACTTCAAACTGCTTCATGAGTAAAAAAGGAAAGAAAAAAACATAAAAATAGCAATGCATCTATTTCATTTGCATCAAAGCTATTTTTTAAATATTTTGTTTTTTTATTTATTTGAAAGGGGGCAGAGAGAGTGGTCACAGCAGGGCTGCTAGCCACTGCAAACAAATTCCAGGCACGTGCTCCACCTGTGCATCTGTCTTGTACGGGTACTAGGAAATTGAACCTGGGTCCCTAGGCTTTGCAGGCTAGTACTGTAACTGTTAAGCTATCTCTCCAGCCCAACACTATTTTTTCTATACATTATGAAATGGCTCATAGTTTAGGCAAGATTATGTTTCTCACTGAGAAAAGAACATTAACTTTTTGCTATTTTAGTAATAATAACGAATCTTTATTAAAATCAAAAACGCACATTTCTCTGAATTAAGTCTATATGTCTATTTTAAAATCATTCAGTAAACACATTTTGAATTAATTCAAAATAACAGAGTAATTTCTGCTAAGTATGAATAGCCAACATAAAGATAGGGTGAAAGAACTTTCTAGAGCATGCATTATTTTACAGTGGGTAGCAGGAGGAGAGCTTTCATTATCTAGCACCATAACTAACTGTAACTTATGTGCTAGAAAAAAAAAATCATACCTTACTTAAGGGGATCTGAAGGAAGTCGTTGTTAGGAAGCACTTTCTGCAGCCTCACCATGCCATCAGAGAGGCAGCCCTTTTTCTCCTCTTCTCTGCTATCCTTATTCACTTGGATAGTGTCTGCAGTAGCTTTTGCATGACAATAAAATATTTTCTTGAAGATCTAGGCATAACAATGTCATGTAGGCCTTGTTTTCTGTTGTGTTCCCTTCACTGACTCCAGTGGTCCAGAACTAGCACACACATGCATGCACACATGCCCAAACACAGAAGGAAATGTGTTTTGGTAGTAAAAAAGAAGAATGATTGGCCATCAGCACTTAGAATTGCCTTTCACAATATGTATACCACATGTAGTGTCCTTTTTGCTTCCTGTTTAATCATTTTTTAATCAAAGAAAAATATAATCTTGCCTAAAGTCTGTGTTATTTCATAATTTATAAAAAGAATAGCTTTGATTCATATGAAATAGATGTATTGTTATATTTATTTAGTTTTCTTTCATTTTTACTCATGAAACAGTTTGAAGCACATGTTCTGCAATATACTATGCCTTTATCATACAAGACAATGCTAGGAACCAGACTACCCTTACATCAAGCATACACATAGAAGATAATCCAGAATTGTTTTCCATAAAGCCAGAATGTATGAAAAAGTGAAAATTACTCTACAATAAATATGCACTTTAGTCTTCTTTGAAAAGGGAATTATCTGCTTAAAAATCAGAAATGTTTTTCCCTTTCCATTAAGCTTATACCTTGTTGAATTAAAAGTCTACTTTCCTTTTGATTGCTACAAAAGCTATTAGAAAGATTGTTGGATGAAATTTTAATGGAAATAAAAAAAGACAATTTTTCACAATTTTGTTAAAGTTTGGTATTGCATTAAGACAGATGCATATTCTAGTCATAAAACATTCCTATAATTTTAAATAGATTATGATTCTATCAAACTAGCCAATGTATACATACAACATGAAATTCTAAAATACTTGGGACTCATGATCGGCATTGTTAAATGTGCATTATATACAGCAATATAAAATCTGTGTACAATGTTTGTATTTTTTCTATACATGAGCTAGCATTCAGGACTTGTTCATGCATTCCTATAGGTAAGAGAATTTCTGTGAAGACAGAACACATTTTGTTTATTTTTATTTATTAATTTGAGAGTGACAGACAGAGAAAGAGGTAGAGAGACAGAGGATGGGTGCACCAGGGCCTCCAGCCACTGCAAGAGAACTCCAGATGCATGTGCCACCTTGTGCATCTGGCTTACGTGGAAAATGGGGAATCGAACCAGTGTCCTTAGGCTTCATAAGCAAGCGCTTAACCACTGAGCCATCTCTCCAGCCCCACATTTTGTTTATTTATAACAGTAATATACATTTGGTTCTTTTTTATCCAGTATAATGATTTGTAAAAGTTTCTTAGATTTGTGTATGTGTGGTATATTAATTTGTCTTCTTGTTGGTGGGGCAAATCACTTAACAGGAAGTAATTCAAGGGATGAGGAGTTTACATATGCTTAGAGTATTATGGGAGGCAGTCCATCATGGTAGGGAAGGCATGGCAGCAGGAGCCGGAGGCAGCTGGTCATATTGTGTCTGAGGCAGAGAAAGATGAACACCCACACTCAGCTAGCTTTCCTCTTTCTATTCAGTGCAGGATCCAGCCCATGGGGTGCCACCCACTGTTACTAAGAGTCTTTCTATCTCAATTAGCCTAATGAAGAAACTCCCTCACAAACATGCCCTGAAAGTTGTTAGGTTATTCTGGTTCCAATCACGTGGGCAATAATTACTAACCATTACAGATGGTGCCTGTTCCAACACAAAAGTTTTAAATGTGATAAATTTTAACAAGTCATATTTTCTTTTGTCACTTGGGCTTTCAGTGTAGTATATCTGTACAATTTCTTTTCATAGAACATTTACCAGAGAAAACTTCTAAATGAAAGCACTTTCTCTGTCCCTGAATGGATATCAATCTTTCCAAGATCTAAATAAGCCTATTACCCATTGACGATCCAGGGAAAGTTATGTTCAAATACCTAGACACCACCATCACTTTGAAATGTCCTCATTGAGGAAGATAATACTATTAGGCTCCTATGTTTGTTGGAGGGGAAGGATCCAATTTTAGAATGGTTATTTGCTTCAGGTCAAGAAATTGCCATAATGCAAATGTGAACTTGTTTTTCCTTTTTATAAAGACAAGTATCAGGTGAATTTAGGATGAATTATGTGTGAGAAATTTCACTTCCTCTGATTTTAGGAGCAGGTATGGTTTATCTTAAGATCATGTACATAATATGTTGTGCTGACTGCTTTATAAAAGGGTCAGATTTGTTTTTGTCTAACTGTTGTGTCATTTTTTCCCCCTGAGGAAACACAGGCAAAGGTTTACTCAAATCAGACGAGGCACAAAGTAGCAAAATAAAGAAACGATTCCACCCAATCACAGCTTGGTGGAACAGTGAGTTTATTTGGGGTTACTTTCAGGATCATGGGAAAAGAATGGAAGGAGAATTATGCCTAAAGATAGAAATCAGGGATATATTTTCTTTTGAAAGAAATAATTTTCAAAATTATGTTCTATTTAAGCATTAACTATTTAAAAATAAATAAATATGACTGCAGAGATTGCTTACAGGTTAAGACACTTGCCTGAGGACACAGACTCTATTTCCTAGTATAAGCCAGATGCACTAGGTGGTGCATGCTTCTGGAATTTGTTCCTTTGCAGTAGCTGGAAGCCCTGGCATGCCCATTCTCTTGCTCTTTCTCAATCTGTGTCTTTCTCTGTCTCTCAAATAAGTAAATAAGAAAAAAGGACCTTAAAAATTGGAAAAATCTAATGCAAGGACTAGTTTCTCTAGACTCTGTAAGGTTGTTGGCTTTTAGTCTATGGTAAAGAAGTGAGTGTGTGCATTGGTGACAGCCACATGGTCACAGTTAATAAATGTGGGAAGATAGGATGGAGAGAAGGCTTAGTAACGAAGGCACTTGTCTGTGAAACCTGAGGAACCAGGTTCAATTCCCCAGTAGCCACATAAGACAGATGTACATAGTGGCACATGTGTCTGGAGTTCTTTAATGGTGTCTAGAGTCCTAGGAACAACCATTCTGCCTGTCTGTCTGTTCTATCATCTATATATCTGTCATCTCTCTATCATTTATCTATCTATCTATCATCATCATATATCTATGTATCTATGTGCCTCTTGCTCTCTCTAAAAGAAAAATAATGTAATAAATATAGAAATATGTGTGCTATCAAATTACCAAGAACTTGATTATCTTAATAAAAACATTCCATCTAGTTGCTATAGAAAAGAAATGACAATGCTTCTCTTTGATCTGCCCAAGGGAAGGTGGCAAAATTTAGGAAAGATGGGCTGGAGAGATGGCTCAGTAGTTAAGACAGTTGTCTGCAAAGCCTTATGATGTAGGTTTCAGTTCCACAGTACCACATAAAACCAGATGCACAAAGAAGTACATGCATCTGCAGTTAATTTTCAGTAACTAAACGCCCTGGTGCACTATTCTCTCTCTCTATCTATCTATCTATCTATCTATCTATCTATCTATCTATCTATCATCTATCTACCTATCTCTTCCCTCTGTATACAAGTAAAAATATTGTTTAAAAATTGAGGAAAGATTTGATTCCTATCATGCAATCAATTTATTTTACACTCAATTTCAAGAGTTGACTTTGTGCAGAAATTCCAGATGACAATGTGGCCTTTCTTATCAAAGTAAAGATTTGAGTCTGCATGTAAGTATATAATAGTCATTAATTCATTTTCAGATAGTACAAACAAGACATCATTAATGAGCAAGGTAATTTTGTCAAAAGTAAAATGATTCATTAGCATATTTGTTATGAGTAAGTTATGTCAAACACAGACAAACATGTGTTTTTCCCCAATATCAGAATTTATTGAATGGCAAGTAAATTCATGAGCTTTCAGTTGCAGCAATCCCAGCTCTCCTGCTTTCCTTGATAGCTCTGGGAAAGGCAAGCTCTGGTTCTTTTATTCAAGTCTGAATTACTGAGACTAACTTTCAAATCACACAGTACATAGAAAACATTAAATATATCTTTGTGATCCTTGTGTATCTATGTGCATATATGTGGGTTGCAAGACGGTTACACAGGATTAAAGATGTAAAGAGTTTCAAAGAGGCCTGAGAGCTCAGAGCTGGGCAGCTTGCAGCGGAATCTGGATTGATAAAGTAACCTGCAGCACAGGAAGCTGGAGGAGCTGCTGGTGCTGCTAGCTCAGAGTGGAGTCGGGCTACAAGGTCAGGGCTGAGCTGCAGGATCCAGGCATAGTGAAGGACAGGATCTGGTCCAGAGAAACAAACAGGCATATGGCTGGCAGGTCCAGATGGGCCAACAGGCTGATGTACAGATGGCAATTGAGTAGGTACTATGGCAGTATAGACAGAGTGAGCTGAAACCCCTGAAACCGTTGGGAGTTCTTTTGCTAATAACACTTATAGGAGACAGAAATTGTGCAGGCAGCTTAGTGTTGATGGACCCCAAAGTGAGTGGCCTTTCCTGTCTACGTGCAGGAATTGTTCTTTGGCCTGTAGAAAATCTAGGTCATTGCACTTTACTACAAGTCAGAAATGTCAGAAGGATCTGGCCCTTCCTTATCTCTGCCCCCTTAGGGAGTCCTTCCACTGGCTTCTTAATGAATTCCAAAATTTCTGACCCCAGACTCCTGGCACCAGAAATAAAACTGACTAAACCAGCCACCTATCCATGGGACACAAAAATATGAACAAACAACAACAACAACAAAACCTGTAAACTTGGTCTTTGTCATGTAGCCACACCCCGTAGAACACCCAGATCTGAGTCTGCAGGTGGGCTTCCCAAATCCCTTCTTGCCTCCCTGGGCAATAGCTGCACCTGCGTCCTTCTCTTAGTTTCTAGGTTTAATCTCCTTCTCTTCTTCCTCCTAAAGTTTTAAGCTCTAATAAGATCTTTCTGAACCTTATCTTCTGGTCCATGGATTTTATTCTTCAAATTCATAGGGCAAGAATTCAAAAACACCCCAAATTATTGGTATGTTGCCGTACAAGGAACCCAAAATACCTCTATCTATACCGGGGTCAGGTAACAGGTCCTGAGGGCCATTGCAACCACAATGCTAGTGTCTGCTTATTTATGGAGCCCATTACTCTGCCTGGTGTGTCCCATAAATCCTTTGGACTTATTTTTCTGATAATTTTAATGACTCCATCTGCCCCAATAATCCCAATTTACCCTAATAAATGGGTAAGCTAGTACCCTTTCGACTCTTTGGAATAAATCTTTGGACTTTAGTAAGCACAGTGGTGCTAGAAAAAGGATGGCTAACTTTCACCTTCAAAATGTAGTCAAAAGCTGCTTGTAAAATGGAGTCCCTTATACAACAAAGTGCAGTCTGAAAATCCACTTTTATATGCAATATATGTAGTAACTTAGAGTAAGGTACAGCCTGATCTAAACAATATTTTCTGTTTTGTTTGTTTGATTATTAAAGACAGGAATACACTATTTAAAGCCAGCTGGCCTTGAACGCAGCACCCTCCTGCTTCAGCCTGCACCAGAGCACCTGGTTCAATAGATTCTCTCTTTCAAGAGGGATTGATCAACATTTGATCCGTTGCCCTTATCGGACTAAAAATACTAAATGAAATGAAGTTTCTAAAAATAAAATCCATCATGCTTATGAACATGCTCATAAGGGCTATAATGATTTGAATTACAGAGTCTGTTCACACAGTGTGATTCTTGTTCTGGGTGCTAGCACCAGTAAATACATTGACCATCTGATATTTTCCTCTGTTAAGACTCTGTCATTCAAAATGTGAATATTCTAAATAAATGATGTGGAATCAAGGAAGGATAGAAAACCTACTTTCCCTGCAAGCGTTATCTAAGTGGGGAAAATTTGCATAGGTGGTACCTTGATAAAAGGTCAAGACCCTGAGGTGGTGGCATAAGCCTTTCTTTAATCCCAGCACTGGAGGCTGAAATAGGACAATAGCAGTGAGTTTAAATCCAGCCTCAGGCTACAAAGTCAGCCCGAGCTAGAGTGAGACCCAACCTCAAAACAAACAAACAAACAAACAAACAACAAACAAAAGAGAAAACCAAATGTGTCAAGGAATAGCAGCGACCCTCAGGACAGTATCTTTTAAACGTGCCAGGAGTGCTGAAGCATGTTTGTGTCTTAGACTGTCTGTGATTAAAAATTAGAATGTAGATGGTCCCAAACAGAATTGGCAGTTAAAGTTCATTAACCTCACTCACAATACCTCGAGGAGGTAGCCAAATTTGAATTCAGAAGGAAAAGTAGTTTAACCAAGCTGTCATGAATATATTCTTGAAGCAGCCACAACTACATTAAAGAATAAACATGTATCCTGTTTCATTGAGAAATACAAACAGGGCTGGAGAGATGGGTTTGTGGTTAAGGTGCTTGTCTATCAAAGGACTCAGGTTCGAGTCCCCAGTACCCACATAAGCCAGATACACAAGGTGATTCATGCATCTAGAGTTTGTTTGCAGTGGCTGGAGGCCCTTGCATACCCATTTTCTCTCTCTTTCTCTCTCTCTCTCCCTCTCTCTACCCCCTCCCTCCTTCCTTCCCTCCTTCCCTCTCTGCCTCTCTGCCACTTTCTTTCAAATGAATAAAAATAAAGTATTAAAAACTACAAAAAGCCGGGCGTGGTGGCACACGCCTTTAATCCCAGCACTCGGGAGGCAGAGGTAGGAGGATCGCCGTGAGTTCAAGGCCACCCTGAGACTACATAGTTAGTTCCAGGTCAGCCTGGGACAGAGTGAGACCCTACCTCAAAAACCAAAAAAAAAAAAAAAAAAAAAAAAAAAACCTACAACAAACATATATGTGAAAATAAACACACACAATTTAGCACAACTGAATAAAAATCACTGCTACTATGTTGACTGTTATTTATAATTTATCATATTTAATATTTTATTTATTTTATTATGCTTTTATAATCCACAAGATCAAACTCAGAGTCTTGTGCATGTTAGGAAAATGTCCTGCCACTGAGCATACCCCTAACCACTCATACTATTTTGTCAAATAAAATCCTGAGTGACACTTAAAGAAATTACACTCTATGTTTGAGATACACATGTAATTTCTAACAGTCTTTTAATTGTTCAGACATAGAATAATTTACTTAATGTTCTGTGTACTTCTTCAACTACTTTGCCTTGAACTTATTTGATGCAAGAGACAATTCTGGATGCAGTAAGAGTTGAGTCAAAGGGAAGTAAGACCCTCATGTAAGGCTGGTACCACACCTACTCACCCCACGCTACAAATTTGCTTTATTTTTATACTTGATAGATCAAGATGTGATTGATTTGTTTCCAACAAAGACCATATTTCTTTTCTGAACATGACTTCTTATTTATACCTCATTTTTTTCTTATCTTCATTATTCAATAGATTTCCAAAAGAGTATCTTTAGAGACAACAATTAAGCTATACATTTAGTTATGTGATTTGCATCATGTTCAGATTTCTTATAACAAACAATAAAATGGATCACTTGATTCCGGAACGTGTCAGGTCCAGGGCACCGAGAAATCAAGTTGGATATGAGCAGGAAACCTCCTCCCTGCTGGCTGTTAGTGATGGAAAGTGCTACAAGGCTACTGTGGGAAAAAGTCATCCACCAGCAGTGGATTCACATTCACCTGACCAGACCTGCAAAATGTGTCCACTGATGCAGCAGTGTCATATCTATAATGTGGGTAACTAACTCCTTTCTAATTAGACTTGAGGCCATCTCCACAGGAGGGAATGCATGCCTTAGTATTGAAAGCTGACTCAGAAGCCTATGACTGAGAATGTCATAAACCCTAGTATGGAAAAATACTATTGTTTAGCTAAATATATATGCTGTTCCCTAAAATGTTTATTCTTATTTTGTATAAAGAAACTTCTTTTGGCAGATGACTTTACTACTGGAGAGAATCAATACCAGTCAGTCCTTAGAATAAGTAGTCATACATGTGTAGCATTTAATGAGACACTATTATGCCCTCTAAGTCTCAAGTAACATCTTAGAAGAAAGAGGGGAAAGAATGTTAGAGTGAGAAGATGGGAAGGAATGCTTTGGAATGTTGTCTTCTGATATGAATCATCTGTTCTACTGCATGTCCCATCATAAACTGTTGTTATCAGACCTGGACAAGATTGGGTCCATCAATCTTTGGACATGAATGATGGACCTTGGACAAAATAAAAAAGACAACAAAATGTAATAAGAACTAATCATAAAACACAAAAGCTTTGGGAAAGAGGAAGAGGGCTGGGAGATAAAAAAATGAATTAGGAGGGGCCGGTGAGCAAAATACTTTATGTGCATGTTTGAAAATTGTCAATAAAAATTATCATGTGGGGGCTGGAGATATGGCTTAGCGGTTAAGGCGCCTGCCTCCTAAGCCTAACAACCCAGTTCCAATCTCCAGGTCCCACGTTTAGCCAGATGCAAAGTGACACAAGGGCACAATGCCACACTTGACCACAAGGGGGAGCACACATCTGGATTTCGTTCACAGCAGCTGAGAGACTGCTGGCGCGCCCATCTCTATCTGTCTCCATCTCCCTCTCTGTCTGTCTCTCTCTGTGTCTCTCTCCAAAAATAAATAAAATAATAATTCTTTTAAAAAATTATCATGTGAAGAATGAAAGATTATGAAAGAAAATATGTGAAAAAAGAAATGCTAGCTCATGTGTAAGAAATGCCAATCCAACTGATGATATAATTACCAACTTGAATTTTTAAAGTTTAAAGAAAATGTAATAGAGCTATTATCTACTAAGTATTGGAAGAGGTAAGGGTATAGGAAGTTTTAATTTTTTCTTTTAATTTTGAAAATTTGATACTCTTTTCTTTGTTTTGGCATGTTTTTATTAACTAGAAACTTGATATGGATGCATCATGTGTCAGTACCATCATTTCCTTCCTCCCCGTCCCCACTCCACTGAGGGCCTTCCTTGGGTATTTACCATGGAATTGTGGATTAAGAGTTGTGAGAGCAGTCAGTCATTGTGTGTGTGAGGGGTGGGCATTGCAATGCCTCTGGATATTCTTGCCTACCCAGTGGCTCTCACATTTTCCTTAACTCTCTTCCACAAAAATCCCTGAGCCTTGATGGTTGTGCTTTAAGCCTACTTTAGCGTTGAGCTCTCCGAAGCATCTGGATTTCTGCTTTGGTGCATTTTGAGATTAGTCAGTGTCTGTCACCATCACCCTGGTGTAGGTTGTCAGGCTTGCTGTGAAACTAGATCTACTAACTGACCCAGCCATTCCTCTACTGGCATCTATCCTGAAGGCTCCACTCTTCACTGCATAGATATATGCTCAACCATGCTGAACTGGAATAAACGCCGATGCCCATCATTTTCAAATGGAAAATGAATATTTGGTACATATACACAGAGAAATTTTCTAATTTTAATGTATGAAATAAATAATAGGTGGATTAATAAGGAAAAAAAGCATATATCTGCATTGACATGAGTAAACATGGGAGATGTATATAAAGTGTAAAATTCAATGAATGACAGAGAGTAGAATCTTAATCAGCATTTTAGGCAATGTTGAAAATAGTGTACTATATCTAGGATATGCTTTGGTGAGTTAGGAAAGGGTGAGAAGAAAGTCCACCTGAGCAAGGTTGCCTTATTGTGCAGATGAAATCTCCCAGGGAGTATTCAACAGCACATGTATAGTACTGACAAATCTAGACCTGGTGTTATCTTCCAAATCTCTCTCTGCTAAAGAAAGATCTTTATTCTGTTGTGGCTTAAAAGAGCCACTCTGCTTGTGGCATTCAGTGTTTACTAATGTAGATACATGTTCATTTTTCTAACTAAAAAGGATAGATTCCAATCCATTCTCATGTCTGAAAAAGTCTGGTTTCTGTAAAAAAAAAAAAAAAAAAAAAATTCCAAAGAAATCTGTGTGAAGGGGAGATTTTTGTTTCTGGTCAAAGTGAAATAGACAACAATGTGTTATTTCATTTCATGTGATTTCAAGTCAGTGATTCTGTGATCCTATGAAGTGCATGCACAATGCTCTTAAAAAATTGCTTTCAAAACACACACACACACACCCACACACACACACACACACACACACTATCCAACACATTCCCAACACCATCTTCACATTCAATAAAGTACTTACAAAAATCAGAGAAGATGCTCTTCTCTGGGAGAAGAATTCTCTGGGCAGCCAGAACTTTTATTAAAGTAAAAAGAAACGAGTTAACGTCAGCAAAGAAAAAAGGCACATGAGTACAAGCACCCAGCATTCCTCTCCCTGTGGAATCATGTAAAGGGCTCTTAATCCTTACAGCAAATATGTGTGACAACACAGAGACAGTAATGTTAACCACAGAAGCTCAACCAGGTCTCAATATCCAGGGATGTGATTGGAAGCTGTCCTACAGTCATGAATAACCACCAACACTGCCATTTAGATACAAAACTGACTCTAGCTGGGCCAACATCCTCATTACAAATTACACTGTCAGCATGGGCTAATTGGTGTAGACCAACACACCAGGCAATCAGAGATACTCTAACTACACATGATCTCCTGAGAGCCTGTAAGTCATCTCCCAGCACCTAGTCAAGACTAATTCCTCCTCGGGAAAAGACAGGGTTGGTAGAAACTAAGTATGCAGAATTAATCTACTCCTGCGCATTGTCTAACTGGGAAATTAAAAAGATATTATGTGAAGGTAAAATTTAGGACCGTCACTACAAAACTACATCATGTGTCTCCTGCTCTTTATTATCCTAAAATACAGTGGTAAAAAGCATTTCAAAATGCATACATGGATACAACTCAAATTTTAACATAGTAGTAAATAATATTTTGTTGTTCTGATTTTATCTAAATAGACTTCCCAGCAGTAGAGAAAGTATATTCTGAAGAAAAACTCACTTGTCATTGTCACACAAGTTTAGAGATATTATGAGCACTTAGCTGTTGCAACAAGGTACCACAGTCTTCAGAATCCTCTGAAGGGAATCAGAAAAATATCTTCCTTGAATACTGGGAAGGAAGTCAATCTTGCTTGATCTATGCAATTTGGCTTTGAATACCTAAGTTCCTGTCAATCATCTTTTCTGAATTAATGTTTCACCCAGCAGGAAATACTAACCTATGCAGCCCAAAATGCTTCCAATAAGAAAGGAAAATGAGTGTTATATTTGCAAAAAGACACTTTTTTTGGAGATATTTGTTTTAAAAATATCCTTATAAGCTTCCTCCCTCCCCCTTCTGGGTTGTCTGCACAGACAGTGGGTGGGCATGCAGGTCTGGAGTGAGTAGGCCAGACCCCTGGTTTCTCAGCAACTCCACCTCCCCAATTCTGGGCTGCCTGCATGGACAGTGGGCAGGCTTTCCAGTCTGGAGTGAATAGGCCAGACCACAGCTTCTGGTCTTCTCCAATCTTCTTCCTGTGCAGACAGTGTGGGGCAGGCATGCTGGTCTGGAGTGAGTAGGCCAGACCTCTATCTCTGGTCTCCTCCAACCTCCCCGGCCTGAGTTCTTTGCACACACAGTCTGTTGGCTGACACAGCAGTAAGGACTGAATAGGCCAGCCCCCTGTTTCCTGGATTCTCCCACCTCCCTGGTCTAGGCTCCTTGTGCTGGTCTGTGTGCTGAAGGGTACATCAAAAGCTAGGCAGATCTCCATTCCTTTGCTCCTCCCAATCCCCTGGACCAGGTAGGTAACATTGTGTCTCGCTTGGGGAGGCCTGGTCCCTATGTGATCTGTGCAATCAGGCCTGTTGATCTGATATCCTGAATAGCCACTGGCTACCAACATCCCTGTTCACCTGAGTCAGAGGGTCGATAGGCCAAAGGACAAAACCTTGCTTCCTCCTCGATTAAAATAAAGAGTCTTTCTAAAATGAGTAGACAACGATAGAAAAATAGCAATAAAAGTCAGAAAATTGGGATATCTCCAACAAGCATGCCTAGTTTACAATGGAATCCTCCGATTAAATCAAAGAAAAACCAACACTTCATGATCAGTTGTTGGAAAGAATAGACATGAAAGGTTTATATCCCAACATAATAAAGGCTATATATAAAGCTCCTAAAGCCCAAATAATACATAATGGGGAAAAACTCAAGGAGGATAACCCAATGAGATTGGGAACAAGACAGGGGTGTACACTCTCATCAGTAGTCTTTAATGTAGTATTACATTTACTAGCTGAAACAATACTACAGGAGAAAGGAAGAAAAGGAATTCAAATTGACAAGGAAGAAGACACCATATGCTGTTGGCATGGACCATGGAGAGACTGGAATCTGGAGGACAGCCAGTCCCCAAACAACCTTTTGAAGTTTTGAAATGGAGACTTTGGGGTCACTTATACATGGGATCATGTCATTTGCAAATAGGGCTAACTTGAAAGTTGCCAACATCTGTCCAAGTAATTCAAAATCTAAGTGACCCAGAAGCAAACTTGAAATGATGCTCACACAGTGCAATAGTGGCACACAGCCATGGTGGGTAACCAACTGCTCTTGGATTGGCTAACATCTGCTCAGTGGAAAGGAAAACATATATGCAACTGGGAAACAAGTCAGAATAATATCCAGATAATGATTCTGCTTTCCATTGTCAAGCTCCCACTAACCTTATACTATAAGAGGGTCTACATCCTTGTAATTCCCTCTAAATTAATAATGGCTATCACATTTAACTGGAGTTGACTCCATTTTCTGTTGGAGAATCTGCTTCTCTTTTTAAGTCAGGAGCTGGACCTGAGGAGATAAACAACCCAGTGCACACCACCCTGGCCTGAGCTGAAACCACAGAGGAATTGGGGAAATGAGCAAGAGTGCTGCTTTCTTAGCGAATCAACACAAAGGTGAAGAAGATAGATACTGAAGACACTTAATACCTACCAAATCAGAGATCCAGAGGCTCCTAAGTGGCCATCACTAAAGGAGACTTAAAATAATCCCAGCATGGCTCAGGGAGATTTGCAGAAGAGGGGGCTGAAAGATTGTTAGATGCACAAATTGGGACATTTTGCCCAGAGACATTGTCTCTCCCCCTTCCCATAATGTATGACCCACAATCCCCATGGGGTATATATCATATATCTCTCCATGGTCCATGCCAACAGCATATGCAATTTGAATTCCTTCCTTTCTCCTGTAAATATTGTTTCAGCTAGTAAATGACCCCATTAAAAAAAAGGTAAAGAGGTAGGAAAGGATGGTACCAACATGTGTTGTTTACATACTAAATGTGTTCATATCTAATAAAAATTATTTTTTTAATATATCCTTATAAGAGCACAAATGAGATACATATTTGTGTTACTCAATACTAAATTATGTCTCTACTAATTTTACTATTCCTTTCAACATTTATATGGCATACAAATACCATGGGTATGAAAATTCTACAAAGTCACATTTATGTGATAAAATACTTTTTGAGAAAAGCTAGTTATATTTTAATATAATTAGTAATCATTCTGCAGATGCAACCCATTAATAAAACACCATTTAATCATTGCCAAGCAAATACCCCAGGAATAAATTCTTCCTTACATATTTTAACCTTACCTTAATAAAAAGGCTTTGATTGCATTGATGCAGAAAATGATTTAAGAAAAACAAATAACTTGGTATTCCAATTTGTTTTCATACTTTTCTCATTGTTGTTACAGTTCTAAAAATGGAAAATTTATGAAAATAAGAAAACAAATGTATATATCATATTAATTATTATAAAAGATGTAATTTCAGTCATATATGTCCTACAGCTGAAAAAAATGATTACATAATTTAATACTATTGAAATTCTTTTGAGTAAAATGGGAATTAATACATTCCACTTTCTCTTTTTTTCAAACTTAAAGACACCATAATATTTTCAGTTCATACAACAGAGGAATGTAAAAATACATTTTATGGGGCTGGAGAGATGGTTTAGTGGTTAAGTCGCCTGCCTGCTAAGCCTAAGAACCTGGTTCCAATCTCCAGGTCCCACGTTTAGCCAGATGCAAAGTGACACAAGGGCGCAATGCCACACTTGACCACGAGGGGCTCACACATCTGGATTTCATTCACAGCAGCTGAGAGACTGCTGGAGTGCCCATCTCTATCTGTCTCCCTCTCCCTCTCTGTCTATCTCTCTGTGTGTCTCTCTCGAAAAATAAATAAAATAATAATAAAAAAATACATTTTATGGAAAGTCCTAAAGTATTGTTTTTTTTTTTTTTGAAGGACTATATAGGATATTGACTAATGTCTCATGCCATGTCATGAAAGTTATCTTGTTGCTCTCCTGAATGAAAGGATAGAGAATAAAATTCCAAGTTATTCAGTTTCCTCCAAAAGACTTGGAAGGCATATGAATATATGTGTTAAGATCAAGGCTTTGGAATCAATTTTTCTGAATTTTAATTTTTCTTCCATCTATTGGAAGCAATAATATAGCTTAGTAAGTGAAGCACAGGATATGGAATTTTGAGGGTAATGGGCTAATCCACCAAAAAACAACATAATCCATGGTTCTTTTTAAATAGTTAATAAATAATTGCTAATATTATATTGTTTGATTTATTAACTAAAAGAATCCAGAAGCATATATAAAGAATAAAAGTATCAAGTGATTATATAACTATCTGGAATATTTCTATCTTTGTAATATAAGCCATCAAACATTACATACTACCATGATAAGTGTATTGTCCTTATGAGCCCATCTAATAGAACTTACTGTAGTAATGAGAAAATTATGTCATATTCACTCTCTAATAGCATCACAATTAGCTTCATGTGACGAGGAAGTGCTTGAAGAAATGTAGCAAGTACATGAACTGCACTTTAATTGCATTTACTTTAAGATATTTTAATTAAATTAACTCCATGTGGCTTCTGAAAGCAGTGCTATGTAGCTCAGGTCTATATACTATTTTAAATACATTTCTCAGCTACACCAGATGTCTCCACTATTACTGTAGCATGGAAGCACATTCAATTGCACTTGCATTAGAGAAGGCAATTCTAGTGTGTCAGAAGACTTTCATATGGGATCTTGGGATGCAGAATATCAAAGGTGACAAAAACCTGTCAAACAAGTGACCTGCTGATCCAGACCATGAAGTTCTGCATGGGAATTGTTAAGGAGAGTTAGCCCAGCTAATCAGGAGTTCACCACCTCCTGTACCTAGAAGGAAACACAGGAGAAAACAAGCACACACACACATGTGAGTGTCTTGACTTTCAGCAAAATATAGCAGATTCAAAGTTCTGATCAATATCATATAGCTTCCAGAATCAAGAGGCAGTTGATGATCCCTTTCAAAATTCTCCTTAGGGGCTGGAGAGGTTTTTTAGTGGTTAAAGCCCTTGCCTATGAAGCCTAAGAACTAAGTTTCAACTCTTAAGTACCCATAAGCCAGTTGCACAAGATAGGGCATGTGTCTGGAGTTTGTTTGCAGTGGCTAGAGGACCTGATGTGCCCATTCTCTTTGTCTATCTGCCTGTCTCTTTCTCTCTCTCTCAAACAAGTAAATAAAATTATTTTAAAAATTATTTTTAGATTAAACTGTGATACTCTAATAAGCTTCCTTTAGCATACTGATTAGCTTCCCCTGGGTGGAATCCAGCAAGAGGGTAGAGCACACAGATCTGTTTCCTGTGATGAGGAATGGAGAGGTGGGGCCTGCAGAGATAAGAGCAATTGAGAAGCATACTCCACTTATGATATGAAACTCAGATGGGAAGTGATTAGATTGTATTCTTAAACCATGTAAGCAGGCCTTCTGATAAAGAGAAAAAAGCAGATATGTAACAAAAACAAAAATAACTCATAGAGCATTCTGGCAACTTCCAGTTCTTTTCAAACTAAATTTCTGCTGTCTATATTTCCTGAAACACCCTTAAACACTTACATAATTATTTTTCTTCCTTTTGGTTGAATCTAGTTAATTTTTGTTTTTAAAAAACATGTCTGGCATCAAATTAAAAGAAAGGCTAATGGAGAGAGGAAGGGGATATAATGGAGAGAGGAGTTCTGAAGGGGCAAGGGGGACGGGAGGGAAATATCATGGTTTATTTTCTGTAAGTATAGAATTTGTCAATAAAAATAAATAAATAAAAACACGTCTGATTAAAATAATTTTAAATAATCTAGACCCTTTCTAGTTTCACTTTCCAAAAGGAAAGTAAATGAGATCTTTGTTTTATTTTAGAGAAGAATTTCATTAATTCTGTGTTCTAAGTTAATTGGGGCCACATAGTCAAATAATGATGGAAACTCAGATACATATATTCTCTTGAATTAAATACCTTGTACTACAAAATGAATAGGTAATTATGCTCATTTCATTGCAACAGTATTCTGAAGAAAAATATCAAATTATCTTAAGATGAGAGGTCACATGGAGAGATAAAGCCACTCATCCTAACAGTCCCAGCTGAGCATGGCACAGCCTGCAGTCAAATACCAACTGGATTCAACAGCATTAGTTACCCAAGGTGAAACTTTCAAAGCAAACCAGTAGTATGCAAACAGAATCATCAAGGGTGCTAAAATCATATTTGATTTAACTGATCAGATTATTCATATCACCAATTGACCAAAATAAACCTCAAGAAACTCATAAGGTACCAGAACTAAAAATTAAACATATTGTCTGAGGTTGAGAGTGTTGAGGGGATATTGGAAAGGGATGAAGGGATTGTTGAAACCTGAAGAAATGAGAGAAAGCTCATTTCTAAAGATGCTCTTGCTGTGGAATAAAGACTATGTCCCTAAAACACATGTGAATTAGAACCTGGTCCACAGAATATCAAACATGTCCCTTAAACTTTTCCAACTACACACCAATGACATAGGGATAAACAGGTGAAGAAATAATTATTCACATTTTGAGCATAACTCAAAAGAAATATAAAATGCCTAAGATTCCTGTGTTGGAAGATAAAGTGAACCTTCAGTTTTACACATACTAAGAAAACAAAAGAGCAAAAGTAGAGAAATGCCCAAGGACACAGAATAAACCAGTGTGTCACCGTAGTACACTTTGATAGAGCTTTTGAAAATTCTCAGGAGTACTTAGTAGGCTCCATTAGCTGAATAAAGATACTTCTTAAGACTTTTGTGGGTGTCATTCTCTAGCAAACTTATGGCTCAAGTTTTTTTTTTTTATTTTTTTTTATTAGTTATCTATATAACGTGCATAGAGCCATGATTGTTAGCCTTCTCCATGCCCTCCCCCCTCGGGGATTGTGGGTCTTGCATTGTGGGGATAGCCATCAGTTATGAGGGAGAGACAATGTCTCTGGGCATAATGACCCAACTTATGGCTCTAACAATCTTTCTGGCCCCTCTTCTGTGAATTTCCCTAAGCCATGTTGGGTTCATTTTAGGTGTATTCCAGTGATGAGGTCATGGGAGTCTCTCTGTCTCTGGATCCCTGCTTTGGTAGGGGTTGAGTGTTCTCTGTGTCTATCTCCTTCACCCCTCTGCTGATACCAGGTCCACTGAGAAAGCAGCACTTTTGCTTATTTCCCCAATTATTCTATGGGTTCAGCTGGTGCCCTCTTCTGAACTAACAGTAGGTTTGTCCTTACAAAGATCGTATGAATTCCAGGCAAGAAAATGTCTGTAAATATGAATAATTATTTAAGGCTGGGGATGTAGCTCAGTGGAAAAGTGCTTATGAAGTATGTATGAGGATTACACATCAAAAAAAAAAAAAACATGATTTGAAAATAGTTGTGCTGACAAAGATGCCATTGGTAAATACTACAATCAATGAGGTCGTTCAACATCAAGAAAATGCTGGGGATGATTGTTCCATGGTAAGGGTGCTTCCTAAAGCAAATCAGCTACAAGTATATGCCATTTCCTGTCGAGAAACAAAGATATTTCAGTTGGAGACCACATCCAGGATGGTGCTACAAATATAGAATCACAATAGAATTGAGGATCTATCTCTCAGAAAGGAATAGAATAAGATCCTACTTAAATATTATTTGCAGGATCCAGTGCTGGGGGCATGGTCACACATAGGCTTATAGGCTGGAGGCAGTTACTGTTCTGCTCTTCCATTCCTAGCAGCTCTACCTCCTGCTGCTTTTCTATCTTACCACTGTGTGCTGGTATGTGCTGAGCAAAGATTTCACCTCATGTCCTCATTTCAAAAGTTGCTATCTTGGACTAAGAATATAGCTCATTTGGTAGAATGAATCCTTAGCATGCATGAGACCATTTGTTTGATCCCAATACCAAATAAATATGGCATGGTGATGCATGACTATGATCTCAGCACTCAGGATGTATAGGCAAGAGGACCAGAAATTTGACATCATCATTAGCTTTACAGTGAGGCCAGCTGAGGCTACACATGAACCTGTCTTAATAATAAAAATGGGTGCTCAGTTTAGTCATGCTCAAGGCTGCTTACACCAACAGACATTTGTGTTTTACCAAGTGAGATTGTATGTCCATGCTCAGTTACACAGGTTTGGGGTTGGAAGACTGTCCCTATGACTGTTTCTAGATTATACTCTCCTCCTGTGTCATCATGTACAACAAGAAACAAAGTAGCACTGTGTAGATTAATATATAGGTTTGATTCTTACCTCTATCTGTTTTTTGAATTTTCACTGCAGTTTTGTCAGCTATAGAATAAAATATATATTAGAAGACAATGAAAGTTATTTTCCCATTAATTTCATCTCAGCTTTAATGGATACACATAACCTTCATGTCACTCTAAAAATTCACTCAAGCTCTAACTACCATGATGTCTACTAATTCTCTACCTCACACATACCTTCCTACATGCAAAAATATAGCCAAGATTTCTGCTGTTGGAAATTTCATATTAATTTCCAGTCATTTTTAGTATGATATTGATAGCTACAAGTATGTCAAGGAGAGAAACAAAGGGTCCTGAACAAAAAAAGCAAGTAAAATTAAGCTATTAAAATAAGATTCCAGGGGTTGGAGAAATGACACAGTGGTTAAAGGTGCTTGTTGAAAAGCTTAATATCCTGGTTTTTATTCCCCAGAACCTATCAAAAAGCCAGATGCACAAGGTGACACAGGCATCTGGATTTCATTTGCAGCAGCAGGAGGCCTTGGCATGCCCATTCCTGCCTCACTTGCAAATTAATAATAAAAATATTTAAAAATAAAAATAAAGTTAAAAGGTAATACAAAGTTAGATTGCAGACTTGTATAAGTATAAACCGTATTCCTCTGAATCATGTTTGATGGCATATCTAATGTTAATATTCTACATATATTGGTGGCTGGGAAAAGGAAACATGGTTTATTTCCAAATAAACACAAAGTGCTAAAAGTAAATAATTTCCTAATAGGAACTTAAAAAACTTGCAAAAGATAATTGTAAAAATATACATGAAAATTCCTTATAGTTTACTATGCTAGTCAGTTTGGTCCGAAGGAGAACAAAAAAACATACTTACTGGGTTGGCTAGTATGTTCAGAGAATATAGAGTCCCATCATAGCTTTCTGAAGTTTGAAAACTGAAGAAATTAGTACCTATTTTGTCTAAAAATCTGGAAGCTTTGTGATAAAGACAAATGATGCCAGCCAAAACAGTACCACAGGCCTGGAAGCCACCTGAAGAGTGGCTGCCACAGGTGGGACTTTAAGGTGTGATGTATCAGGAATCTGAATCAATAGGTAACAGCAAAAGTTGCTCCTGCTCAAGAAGGAAGAAGCCAGTATACGGGCGTCTTCCTTCTGCTTTGCCATTTAATCTAAGGTCCCAGGCTATAAGATGGCACTGCCCTGTTCAGAGAAGGACTTTTTTTTTCATAGTTTCAACCCACATGTCAAACTCCAGGCATACCTTTACACTCACACAGCAATGTGTTGTCGTTTTCCTGGTGTGTCTAATAAAGTGAAGTTGAAAACTAACATTACGGACCTGCTTTTCACAAATACACCTCCTAGAGTTGGCAATAACTTCAATGAAGATGAATGAAACTATTTTTACTCATTAAGACAACAGTCATTTGGTTGACTCACTGGTGTATTTAGAATTGTTTTTAACATATTTGGAGGTCAATTTCCATTTTTAATTTTTAGTGACAAAATATATCTGAACTTTCTGACAGTGGAGGCAAAACTGGAGTTAGCTGAACTTTGAGGTGGAGACCTTGACTGAATTATTGCCATTGCCCACATATATGACTTTCTATTAGAACCCAAAGTATTCTTCTGTTGTCGCTTTTATAAATATAACACGTGCCAGCTGAAAGCCATATTCCTTTATCTCTGAGGTATTTTCCAGATTTGTTCTATAGCAGTTTACACAAATCCTGAAATTCCTAGCTTTATAATTGTATAGAAACAAGGAAATATTACTTTTAGGGAGATTACTAAATTCTCAAATCTTTGCTAAAATACTATATAACTGGGATTTATGGTGTACACTTTTAGTCCCAGCACTCAGGGGGCTGAAGTAGGAGGATTGTCATGGGTACAGTGCCAGCTTGGGGCTACACAATAAGTTCCAGGTCAGCCTGAGGTGTGTGAGACCTTACCGCTATAAAAAGCAAAAATTAAAATAAAATATTGTAAAAATTGTAATTAAATTTTAACAAGTATTTTGAATCAGATTTAACCAGCATATCAGACAGAATATTTTATTACTGCAATTACAATGTGCTTACATTACTTTGCTATATTCTTGTAATGTGCATCATGTAGTTATAAGATATACTTTTTGACTTAACTGTGGTAGATAAGAGCAGAGGAAAATTAATGTTACTTGAATGTCCCTAAATCTAAGTATGCAAATGAAGTCACATTCATTTTATGTTTGATATTCTCACTGTATGTCTGCCATTGCTCTACTCACAAAAACTAAGAACTGGAATCAGCCCATATGCCATTGACTGATTAATGGATAATGAAGATATGGTACATATACAAAATGGAATTCCATTCCACTTAGCAGTAAGAAAAAATGAAATAATGAAATTCACAGGAAAATAGATGGACTTGATAAATATCTTTAGTGAGGTCACATTTTTAGTGACGCTAAGAAAGACAAACACTATATATTTTCTTATAATTGGCTCCTAATCAGGAAACAAGGATCAGCTGTAGTTGAGTGAACATGGGTACAAGCATTAAGAATATAGATATAAAACTATAATGACACCACAGAAAAGTGAAAATAGGGAGGGAGAAGAGGAAAGAATACTTGACAAACTATTAGAGAGAAATAATATAGGAAGTGGGTGATAAGAGGAAGGGAGGGTGGGGAGGGGAATTACAGAAAATGAAGGACAAAATGAATCAGTACAATAAGAATCTTCCTCCTGGATACCAGTATACACGATATGACCCCCAACAAGGGGGGTGGATGCTCTGACAGAAGTCCCCAATAGAAGGTAGAGAAAACTTAAACCTAAAAACATTGGCTATAATGAGTGAATGTCAGGACCAGAATTGGCTTATCCCCCACAATAAGTATTTGACCATGGAGACCCATGATGTCCTGAAAACAATGCAGGCAATTCCAAAGCACTTGGACCCACCAGAGCAGACATAGTCTGCTTTTTCAGTGCATCAAGAGACCATGCTGGGAACTAAGAGGAAAGCCAGCCTTCTCCTAGAAAACCCTCATGGTTATGGAAAGTACTAGAGGAGCTATGGGTGGTAA
Source organism: Orientallactaga sibirica (assembly GCA_036365145.1). NCBI lineage: Eukaryota > Metazoa > Chordata > Mammalia > Rodentia > Dipodidae > Orientallactaga > Orientallactaga sibirica. The sequence goes on along the minus strand of JAEOAD010000043.1, from coordinate 4,075,206 downwards.
TGATTATCAGAGGTATGAATAAGCAGGGAACCCTGCAAGCTAAACAATCAACCAACCAAACAAGAAGTACACACATGTGAAACAGTGGCACAGAGCCTGATTAGATAAGAGGCCTGTTTGGTGGGAGAAAACTCATACCTGGTTCTGGGAACCAAGTCAGAACCCAGGAAACAAACAGATCCCAGAGAGATGCCCCATTGCTCTCTAGATATATAGAGTAGGCATATACTTCAAAATGTCCCTGAAATTATTATACATATTACCCTTAATCAAAGCTGCTCTCAGTCTTGGCTAGAGAATCAGGTTTATTTTAGATAGGAGAGAATACTGGGGAGATCCAAGATCTATCTACATGACAAGAAATGATAGCCAACTGCTCACTAAGAGATGTGCCACCTTTATCACATTTACCAGTGCCTAGGAGAAATTAAAAGGGAAGCAGTGACATGAGTATTGCCCCCACTGATAGCCTGACAACTAGCTACAGGGAAATAGTGACAGACACTGTGGTGAATCAAAACACATCAAAGCAGAAATAAAGAGGATACAGAGAATTCAACATGAAACCAAATTACTGACATAATTGCCAAGACTCAGGGATTTTTGTGGAAGATGGGGGGGGGGGGCGGGGAGGAAGATTTTAAGAGCCAAAGGGAGGGTAAAAGTATCCTGAGGCACAGCCACCACCACAGAAACTGACTGCAGCCATAATTTCCCCAAAGACAACAATAATAAACCTCAGAGGAGGGCCCTCAGAGAAAAGGAGACCAGGAGAGAAGGGATGTAAGACCATAACTTATATAAGAAGTTATAATTGAAAATAAAAAGAATTGCAAATGGAAATTCTATATTTTGGAATTCTCTCTCTCTCTCTCTATAGATATATCTATATATCTATATAGAGAGAGATGGATAGATAGAGAGAGAGGGGGGATTGTCTATATTTCCAGATATTTCCAATATATTGTCAATTGTGAGAAGAACCCTTGGTACCACACTCTCCGGGCTTGAACATCATATTGAAGCAATCTCAGCAAATACTGGTATCTATTGGCTGACCCTTTTAACCAAGATCTGTGCTAATATAGAAAGCTTCTCCTATTTCTGTTTTGGAATCTATTACAGATACGTCCAGATCAAAGGAATGAATGGGCACAGAACTTATACAACTGTCAGATCCCAGGTTCATGAGCCACTTTTCCTTTATCATGACTCACAGCTGTCCTATATATCTATAGAAGTCAATAAGTAAACTATTAATGTGTAATAAGTAAGAAAATATCAAATTGTTCAAACTTCTAGCTTACTGGGCAATGAATAAATGTGCATAATTTAGTCTTAATTACCCTAATAAATCACAAATCAATACACAATAAGATGACCTGTGGATACTTTAGTGTACACTTTGAGAATATTTGCCAAAGTTTTCTTGACTGAGAATCATGAAAATATTTACTTAACACCTTTTTTTTTTCTAAGTTTGTCATATATAGTTGACAGATATAAATGGTAGACCAATGGAAATTATGGTATTTCCACATTTATTATCTCAGATCTTATCTCTCAAATTATGATTTTTCAATCTATTGAAATAGATTCAAAATGAATAAGAGGTATAGGTCATTATTATTAATATATATTTCATTTAAAAAACTCAAATTTACTAATATTAGACTTTTCTGTTAACACATAAATACAGAAAATGGTTGACTTGTCCTAAGGACAGAAATATCCTTGCAGAGTTCTTGAGCAGAAAAGTCAACATCCTATAGACAGCAAGATGCTTAAGAGGAGAGAGAGGAAGGACCTGGGGTAAGAACACATTCTCCCTGTTCCAATGCTTACTAGATAGCTCCTTCTACCTCCATAGAAGGGAGCAGCTTAGAAAAGGCCCAGAATTATTGAAAGACAAAACCTTTTCTTGTTATCAAGAGGAATAAAGAAGAAATGTTTTTTAAATCTATACCTGACATCCACTAAACAGCTTAGTAGGGTGGTTCAAGGTTATTTCCACATGCTACTTCAATTAAATTTCCCTACAATCTAACTAGGTAAGCACTCTTGTCATCTTGCTTCAGTAGATGAGGAAATGGACAGAAAATAAGGGACATAAAGTAGTGCACTTAAGAAAAGAAAATTACCAACTGGATAATTGATGTTTGAGTATAGGTTGTTAATCTCCAGTTTTCTTAGTCAATTGTGAAACTCAATACACTAATAACTTTAAATGTTGGTGTATGCTTTTAAAAGTATCCTCTAAGAGAATCAAACCGTATAATAAGATCAGAGTTCAATTTAGACAGAGTAAATTGGCTGCTGAAGGAGACCATATGGGCCCAGGTATGACTCATCTATCTCAGGATATGTCTAGTCTTATAGTCTTTAGAGAAAGTTAGAATATGAGATTCAATGAGGCTAGGCTCTCATAGATTTTGTGTCATCAGGAATCTCTACCTTGCAACCTGGAAGACAATGCTCTCTTAATTTATCTCCCTTACATATGCATAAATGTGTGGATTGATAGATGAACTGATAGGTAACCACATGGATGGAGCTACTCTGGGGCATGAAACAGTCATACAATTGACTGAGATTCCTTTTATATTTATTACTTCGGCATTGCCCTTGAAATAAATGACTGGTGCTTAGCTAAGAAAAAAAGAAAGAAAGAAAGAAAAAAAAAAAAAAACAGTACACCATGCATGCTCAAGGTTGGATGGTTTCACTGCAGTTCTTTGTAATTCCACTGGGACCTGGCTTCTGGCTGTCTGCCACCTTCAGGTCATTCCTTGTCCTACTTGCAACTTCAGTTCTTGGTCAAACTAGTTAGGAAACATTTTGAAGCCAACAAAAGTAAGACTCCAGTATGATCAACACTTTAATAACATACAATGTAAATATGTATATCATTTTCCTCTATTTTACCTATAGATAAACAATAAATTATAACCATGTGAAAGGAGAAAAAGTGTGCAAAGGCATGAATTTGAGGAGATGGGGCCATGGCACTTACAGTGTGCATCTAACATAAATTCTAGTCCTTCTCTGTCAGTCTCTGTAACTGTATATGTATGCATGTGTATGCTTACATACACACAGGTGAATTTACATGTTACTGATCCAGGTGGACATTTACATATAATATTCACCCAAGTAACTGGTTTCTGTGCTATAATGGAAGGATCACTTATTCTAAGTTAACCATATAATTAAAAAAGGAAACAAATGATATGTAAGTTAAATGATTCTTAATAATTATGTTTCTAATTTATTTCTATATAAAATTATGAATATCTGAGATAATAAATTTGGAAATACCATAATTTCCATTGGTCTACCATTTATATCTGTCAACTATATATGACAAACTTAGAAAAAAAGGTCTTAAGTAAATACTTTCATGATTCTCAGTCAAGAAAACTTTGGCAAATATTCTCAAAGCCACATACCACTTAAGATCCTGTGAGCTTTAAATTTTTTTCCCATGAGGATTTTTTTTTCTAGAATTTTTATCTTAAGTGTAAGAATATTTGTGTGACTAAGTTTGATGTAAATTTCAAACAACAGAATTAACTGGTTGGATTCAACTATGATTCCTGCTATTACAAATTACCAGTAGGATACTGCATAAGCAAACAATAATTTCATTCACTTACACTTCTGGACTTCAGAAGTTAAAGTTCCAGTCCCCATCAAAAGTGTCTGCTTTTTAAGTTCTTGCTCTGTTCTCTAGCTTCACGCATGTGACACAGCATCTATAGTTCTCTTTCTTACTCAGACCCGATATTAATCTTTTTTTTTTTAATTCTCATTGTCTTACAGTTAACCATGATCTATGTCAAAATCTATAATATATTCACATTAAAAATCCATTTTATTATGTAAAGTAACACAAATATAGCTCCTGGGGATTATGGTAAAAGCACATTTGGTTTTCAGCATATCAACATGGCTTAAATGGAAACTTACTTTCCTCAAGCAATAAATAAATAAATAAATAAATAAGAAAATAAATAAACAGAACACTAATAATGCTCAAATGGGCCACTCTTCTCTCTCTGTGGCCTCTGTCTCACTTCCATATGACAGATGTTGCATCTTAACTGCAATATGAGCATATGCACTAGAAATGATCAAAGACAGAACAAGAATAACACTAAGTTTCAACTTACAAGAGTTGTTTAATAGTATATATCACAATTTCAATAATTTATTTTTGGAAAACTATTGTAATTTCATAATTACAAGGAAATATGTTCTATAGGTTTTCCCAATTTAAAAGGTGATATTTTGGTAAATGAAATGGCTTAACCAGCCATCATTTTAGGAACTATTTTAGTAAGCATGATTTATTTCTTTACATTTCATAAAAGCAGAGAATTCATGATTACAATTTCTATGTTTACATCCTTATCCTATAAAGACTTCTATTAGCACTGTGTAATTCCCCATTATTGGTTTTCCTCTTGGGACAGTGAGTTGAAATTTAAGAATGAGCCTTAAGAAATTAGGTTCAGTAGCTTTCAGCTGTCAGTGAATTAGAGCTGTAGCCTTTCTAGTTTCCACCTTCATGGTATGGTAACCAGAGGACTGTCAATCAATGCCTTTTGCATGTATTTTCAGCATGGAGCACAGCATATGAACCCTGGAAATGAATTTTGAACAGTTCAGCAGAAGGGAGGTTTTTCTCTCACAGGAACAAGGCATTCAGCAGGAGTTAAGGTCAAACCTGCACTACTTCTGTCAAAATGATCCCAGATTTACACTTTGGAGCCTAGTGTCATCTTTGGAATCCCCTGCCTGTTCTTGTCTGAACAGGGATTTGAGCATTCTTGACCTCAGGGCACAAAGCAAACATTTCTTTCAAGTTGACTTAGCTTATGACATAGTGAACATTGTGGAGTCTTGTGTATTTTTTCAAGTGACTATATCATCAATTGTTATTTGAACAGTTCACTGGTTATTATCTTTTATTATATGAATAATCTATTATATAACAGGACAATATTTGAAATTTGAATGGTCCAAAATGTTAGTACATTCGTCTTTTCTTTTCTAATTCATAAGTAATTCTTCCATGAAAAGCACATGATTTATTCAAGACCTAAGCACAGTTAGATTCAACTGGGTGCACTGGAAGAATTTTGCTCATTTTCCTGCAAATTAGGATTGATCTACAGCCTTAAGGGGGTATATTTTTAAGAAAGACATGGTCAATGTCTTCCTTTACATTATGAGGAAAGATTAATATATACTATATTTTGAATATATTTTTTAAAAAGAGTGCATATACTTACTCTGAATCTGTATCAAAATGTCATAAACTATCTTCGAGGGAAAAATTTAATTGGATGGCTCTCTGAAGTGGAAAAGAATCTATTATAATCTTAAAGTCTTGAAATTAAAATATGAATACATTTTTCTAATAATAGATCAAAATCCCAAAGTCTTTAGAAATCAATCATAATTTATCTGTCAAAATTAAATATCTGTTGAAAATCCTTTAAATATTTTATAATACATTAGTGAGGTCCAGAGCTCTCATTAAAAGCATAAAAGCTTTCACCATAAAGTATACATTCCAATGGTACTTTGAAAGCAGGAAACATCTTTTAGCTTTTTCCATTCTATTTTTTTCTGCAATACACAAGCGCAAAGTAGCTTTGTTTGAGTTACAATAGGTTGTGAGTTCTTGACAAAAAAGAAGACAACATGAAGTAGAACAAAAGATGGATAGATCTATTTTCTTTTTAAGCTTTCCATTTCCTACCTTTTAACATTATGGCACTTTGTATATATGGCCACTGAGAACAGAATGCTTGCATTGCATTCATGCACACTTATTTTCTGAAATATCCTTATATACAAAAGGTACATAACACATTTATTTGAGAAAAACGTACAAATAAAAATGCATAAAATTACTGTAGTTCCATGTTCCCTTTCTTGGTATGTACTCAAACCTGTATATACTCCATGCTGTACCCTACCTGTTAGTACTGTTAATGTTAACTTTGATAGAAACTAGCTTTCATCTAGACCCTTTTAGTGTAATCCAGGATGCAGATTTCACAATAAAACCATTGGAGAAACATTTTTTATTTGAATAACTTATACTTCTAGATAATGAAATAAAAACTGAAGAGATCTGAAAAGGGTGATTAAGCACTGGTTTTGAGTGAGATACATAGCTTTCATTAATTGGAACATTTCACGTGGTGGTACACACTGTGATTATAGCACTTAGGAGGCCTAGACACTCTAGGCCAGTCTGGGCTATGTAGACAGACCCTTGACAAACAATAAATCAAAAACAGGACCCCTGTGCTATCTAAATCTCTCAACTTTTAATTAATTATCTTACAGTAAATTTTAGGCACTTTTAATTATCTCACAGGGGAATCATGTATAAGAAGGACCTATTTTCATAGATATATTAAGGTATTGTATAGGATGGGTCTTTTTAAATTATTAATTGAAATATTTAAATTAATCACTTAAAGTAATGGAAGGCATTTAACACAATGAAAAATATTTCTTAAAACTGGTACTATTTATTTGATTCTAGACAATGAACCACATCAATTTCTATCAGTTATAAAAAAAAGTTATTCATTTCTCCTTCATATCAAAATGAAATAAAGTATAATTTGGCAAAACTCCTCCAGGAAAAAAAAAAAAAAAAAGCCTTTGGATCAAATGGCCACTTAAATACTTGGTTTCTGGGAACATTGAGGTCAGACCTACCCCACAAATGTGAAGACATAAATGAGACACATTTCCAAGATGAAGTAAAGCTGAAAGCTCTTGTGCCAGGGCAGAACAGTCGCTGTGCTAAATTATAAAACCATAATGTACAGGACTTTATCCGCCAATAAAATGGGAATTATAGTACTAGTCAATTCTGTCAGAAGATGTTATAGAATAATGAGATAATGTCACTTAAGTGCTTTCAGTGTCTTGGTTGAAAGAATATAACTTTTCCATCCAAAGTAAAGAGGAGACCCATGATCACTAACATTTCACATTGCTAATGCACCTTCTTTAGAAAAGTGATGCTATTAAGATAATGATAGCTTAAGCTCTTCCACTAAACTTGCCATGAAGCCATATTCATCAATAATAAAGGAACGAGCAGCTGAAGTTGGTATGTGTGACTAGGGTTATCAACTTTTCCTATGAAATGTGTTTCCTATGAAACACATCCAAGGATATGTACTTCAAATCTAGCATAGACATGAAAAAGCATTCCAAAACAGAGTTTTCTGATATGAAGGAGTTCTTATAATTAGTACACATACATTAAAAAAAGTAATCCTTTGTGATGCTGTTTAAAATTAGACTTAGGGTTACAAAACCTTGATACTCCTGGCATCAGTTACCTTCTTGCTACTAGGACACAACACCAAAGCAATATTTTATTTCAGCTTACAGGTCTTCCTGTAAGGTCTGCCAGGTCTTCCTGGCAGGAGAAGCATAGCAAGAACAGCCAGCCAGAAAGGCATCACATCTGCACAGCAGCAGAAAAGTTGGGCTTCCAGCTGGGCCGTATTACTCTCACACCCATGACAAGCATCATATCTCCTCCAGCATGTTTCCACCATCACAAAGCCCCACACTTTTCCAGTTGCCACTAGCTGGGGACCAAGTAAGTATTCAAAAGACTCAGGTTATGGGTGCATTTTCAATTTAATCTACTAACTCATTTAAGCTATTTAAAGTCCTTTAAGCTGTTACTTCTCTCTAATGCCCAGAGTTCATTAGATATACTCAACTCATCTTTTCCATGACAAACCAAATGGCCATAGTTTCAGTTGGTCTGACAAATTGAAAGATATGTGTAAAACTTACAAGAAATTAAACTGGGATATGATCCTCTATTGAAATGTCATGCTTCAGATTAACTTTCATGAATAATTAGTAGCTATGTTATCAACAAATTGCTTCAAATGTCTGTTTCATTTTTGTTTTCTTTGGCCCCAGTTAAAGTTTTTGAAATAGGGCTGGAGAGATGGCTTGGCGGTTAAGGCGCCTGCCTGCCAAGCCTAAGAACACAGGTTCCAATCTCCAGGACCCATGTTTAGCCAGTCACAAAAAATGACACAAGGATGCAATGCTACACTTGCCAAAAAGAGGGTGCACTCATCTGGAGTTCGTTCACAGTGCCTGAGAGGCTGCTGGCAGCACCCATTCTCTCTCTCTCTCTAGTTCTCTCTCAAAATTAAAAAAAAGTTTATGAAATACCTTGAAATATATAAGTTTGCATATGAAAAATTAAATCATTAAAGGTATTACTACATGCCTACATAAATTACTAAAAACTGTATATAGCTGGGGAGATAGCTCAGTTGTTAAAGGTGTTTATTTGTACTAGCAATGAGATTTATCTCAGTTAATGATGGCCAAATATAAGTTATTTCAAATTTTATAATTCTTTAATTATAAAATATACATTTTTACACTGTTTGTCATGGCTGTATCTTCATAACTTAATTCTATCTGATGGTAAGTTTAAAGTCTTCAGATTGGTAGAAGCTGAATAAGGCAAGACTTAAGAAAAAATCTTGTCTGGCCAGGTGTGGTGGTGCAGGCCTTTAATCCCAGCATTTAGGAGGCAGAAGGATCCCTGTATGTTCTAGGCCACCCTGAGAATACATACTGAATTCCAGGTCAGCCTGAGCTAGAATGAAACCCTACCTCAAAAAAAAAAAAAAAAAAAAAAAAAAAAAAAAAACATATATATCTTGTCTGTCCTCTGCCAGATATTGATGTTTGGAGATAGGATTCCTGGATCTCCATCAATCATCTGTCAGCAGAAAGAGGGAGAAACAACATACTGAGGATGAAGAAACAGAAAATAATGAGGTAAATACTTGACATCCTTGAAGATACTGGTGATAAAGTAAATTGATTAATTAATAAACAATATTGTATCTGGACGTGTAAATAAAATGTCCTAAATCTAAGCTTGTTCAGTTCTGTTTTTCTTTTACTTGCAGCAAAAATTAGCTTGTTTAAAACACTTTAAAAATATTTTTGTTTATTTATTTGCAAGGAGAAAGAGACAAAGAAGGAGAGACAGAGAAGAGAGAGAAAGAGAGAGCGAAAGCAGATCAAGACTGAGAATTGGTATACCAGGGCCTCCTACCACTGTAAAGAAGCTCCAGACACATGTGTCACTTTGTACATCTGGCTTTATGGGGAACTGAACCTAGGCCACCAAACTTTGCAAGCAAATGCCTTTAGCCACTGGGCAATCTTTCCAGACCTCAAAATGAGCTTATTTTATATGAGTTACCCAGTAAGAAACATATCTAAGTGGAATTCATGTTTTACACAGTGGATTCTGATTTTACACACAGGCTTAGTAGCAATCGCCTTGACACAATCAGTACTGAGCCTCTGGGAGTGACATTACATTTATTCTACCAAGTCCCAGCACTTAGCTTGTGCATACCTATCTCTGTTGTATTGTTCTCGATGTGGAAGTTTGTGTAGCCTCAGAATAAAGATGGGAACTTAATCTTAGTGTAAGTGAACAAATGCACATTCTTTGAATCTCAAATGTACAATGACATCAGTGAAATTTTATTTTAAAATGCCACCACAGGCCTCTCTAGTTGTCACTTACAAGGATTTGGATTCCTGACATCCAAGTTAATATTAATTTTTTTTTCATATATATTCTGCTTCTACCTGGTAGGGTTAAGCCTGCATGAAGAAAAAAAATGTCACTGACATGCTTCATATTAGGGACTCCTTTTTCTTGTGCCCAGATAAATTTATTTTATTTTTAAGTATTTTATTTTTATTTATTTATTTATTTGACAGAGAAAAAGGCAGAGAGGGAGAGGGAGAAAGAGAGAGAGAATGGGTATGCCAGGGCCTCTAGCCACTGCAAACGAACTCCATACGTGTGAGCCCCCGTGTGCATCTGGCTAACATGGGTCCTAGAGAATCAAACCTGGGTCCTTTGGCTTTGCAGGCAAATGCCTTAACTGCTAGGCCATCCCTCCAGCCCCAGATAATTTTTTTTTAAAGACACATAGTTCAATGTAATAGAATATGGGCCACAGAAATAAGCCCAAACAAATATAGTCACCCAAATCTTGACAAAACATCAAATATATGTTAGGGGTTGGAGAGATGGCTTCATGGTTAAGATGCTTGGCTGCGAAGCCTAAGGACCAAGGTTCAAATTCCTCAGAACCCACATAAACCAGATGCACATAGGGGCACATGCATCTGGAGTTCATTTGCAGTAGCTAGAGGCCCTGATGCCATTCTCTCTCTCTTTCTCTATCTCTCCCAAACTAAAAAATAAATCAATGAAAATAAAATATTTTAAAAATATGTACATTAGAAAAAAGACAGTCTCATTAAAAGAAAAACAGTGGAGGAAACTGGATTTCCACATGCAAAATAATGAAATTAGATCCACTTCTCCCATCCTAAACAAAAATAAATCCTAAATATATATCTTAGTATGTTAACAGATATTTTGGAACTGCTTGAGGTAACCAGATAAAAATACTTCAAGACATGGGCTTAGGAAAGAGTTTTCTGAAAAGGATATTAGTAGTATATGTAATCACATCATGTGTTAGAAAATAAAATATTATAAAATTCAATTTTTATGTACATCTAAGGAAACAATCAACAGAGGGAAGAAACAGCATACAGAATGGAATGAAATTTTTTGCCACTGATTAATAAATATAATATAATATAAATAATATTTATACATATATAATCAGTCGAGGTGTTAATATCTCAAACATAAAAAGAATTGAAAAACTTAAAACACAAAACCCTAAATCTCACAGGCAATAAAAGGAATGATGTACTTAATAAGAGTTCTCAAAGAGAAAAACATAAATGCATATATGTGTGTGTGCATGTGCATGTGTGCATATTTGCATGTGAGTGCATGTCTTTATTCAGCCATCAAATCAATAAAAATTAAAATATGTTTGAGATTCCATCTCAACCCAGGTTTACTATATGAAAACAAATGACCAAAAAATGCTGATGAGAATATGAGGAAATAAAAATTAAGAACTTGTTTTCACTTCTGGATAGAATGAAAGCTTTTGCAACCACTATGCAAATTAGTATGTAAAATTATAAACAGAACTCGCATACAGCCCGACTATATCACTTCTAGGTATAGTTCTACCATAACGACACTTGTACATCTATGTTTATGTTGTTTAATTACTTAACAATAGCTAAGAAAATGGAAAGAGCCCAGATATTTTCCAACACATAAATGCATTAAAATGTGATGTATATACAGAATGGAGTTTTATTCAACCAGAAAGGGAAATGAAATGATGATATTTACAAGGAATTGGATAGAAATGGAAGTTGTTATGCTAAGCATAATGAGTTAGAATCGGGCATACAATTGCACATTTTCTCTACAAGCAACCAGGGTGATGGATAAAATGTCAGTAATGACCTAAGAAAGGGGGCCATAAGAGGGGAACAAGAGGTCTTAGGGGAGGTAATGGAATACACGTGAAAAAAAAAAAATCAAAAGGGGACTATGGGGGACAGAAATTGAACCAGTTTGAGGGCTAGGAAGACGGGATGTACAAGCAGATCAATAAGAAAAGGTATGAAAATATTAGAAGGAAACCCAATGTTTTAAATGCTTAAAAGACTAATTGAAAAAAAAAACATAGCAAGCACTAATCTGGTGAAAAAAATTCACTATGTAGTCTCAGGGTGGCATTCTTCCCTCTGCTCACTTTTTTATGTCAACCTAAAACAACACTTAAAAATAATGAATTTTTAAGCCAGATGTGGTGGCACATGCCTTTAATCCCAGCATTCAGGAGACAGTGGTAGGAGAATCACTGTGAGTTTGATAGCCTGGGACTATAGAATGTGGACGACAATGAGACCCTACCTCGAAAAACAAAACAAACAAAACAAAACAAAATAATGTAAACAACAACAAAAAAAAATTGATTCGTGTAAATTATCTTGTTATTTTTATCCATAAAACATTCTTTTATATATTATAGGTGACTTCAGTTTTCAAATATTTTTACATTTTGACTTATAGTCTTATGAGCTGTGAGGTGTTGGTTAATTATAGTCTTTAACATTCTGACAAATTTTGGAATGAAATTTTCATCCTCAGAAAGAATTTGAGAAATGTCTTCTCTCCCTTTATTTTGTTGAAATATTTATTAAATTCAACATTATTTTCTTCTTAAACATTGCATATCATATATCCAAATATTTAACAATGAGTTGAATTTGTCATATTATTTTGACATTTCAAGTTCTAAATCAGTTATTTCTTTAATGACTGATATAAATAATTCTTTTTCTTCATCACCAGGTCCATTTTTGTTGTTGTTGCGGTCTTTTTGTTTTTCGAGGTAAGGTCTCACTCTATCTTAGTCTGTCCTGGAATTCACTATGTAGTCTCAGAGTGGCCTCAAACTCACACAGATCCTTTTACCTCTGCCTCCCGAGTGCTGGGATTAAAAGTGTGTGTCACTACACATGGCCATTACCTAGTCCATTTCTTACACGATTTTCAGATTTATTTTTTAAAGATGTGATAATTATTGTTATTTTCTGTATTATTCATATATTAATATGGATTTCTATTATTTTCTTTGCTGCTCTTATGCCTTATAGTTACTCCCTTCATTTTTGCTTTTTTTCTATTCTATAAAAGAAAGCTGGGAAAATGTATCAAAACTTATTTTTAGATAATAGCATTTAAATTCAAAGTTCTCTGTGGGTTTATTTTAGCTGTGTTATTTAAATTCTTAGTGTTTAGTAATTTTCTGGATATGATGTTATTGACCCTAGTTCAATTCCACAGGTTTAAAGAATAATAAGTTGTGTGATATTTATTGAGAAATAATTTTAAAACTACTTTTTAATTTTATTTAATTATTTACTTATTGATGAGAGAAGAGGGGGGGGAGAGCGTGGGTACACTAGGGCCTCCAGCCACTGCAAACAAAATCCAGACATATGTGCCACCTCATTCATCTGGCTTAGGTAGGAACTAGAGAATCAAACCCAAATCCTTAGGCTTTGCAGGCAAGCACCTTCACCACTGAGCCATCTCTCAAGTCCCATATTGATAAAATTTTTAGTGGAAAATTGTGACATCTGTCTATTTGGAAATTGCATAAGTATTTGATAAAATATGTATGTTGTAATTGCTGGACATATTAGTGCATAAATGTCAGTTGTATCAAGGTAGTTGATTGTGCAATTTAGAATTTAATTTGAGCAGGGTCTTATATTCTAGCTAGGCTGTCCTGGAAGTGACCACACATATAGCATACACAGGTGGTCTCAAATTTATCATGGTTGTCTTGTCTCAACTTTTTGAATACTGGGACTACATTGCTTTTTAAATAATGCCTTACCAATTTCTGAGAGTTGTCAATACCTCTAAGTAACTAAGAAGAGGAATATTTTAATGTTCACATGAGCTTATACAATAGACAGCCAGTTGAAATATCAGGACCAGTTCTAGTTTCTTCTAATTAAAGAGAAGGGGGAAAAAAAATCTCATCTGAGATTGTCAAAGAAGTTTATATATGTGGAAAAAATACTTTCTAAACACCACCATTTCCTACATCAAAGTAAAATTATGACATCAATTTAGCATTATTAAGAATGACTGAAAGCTGATAGAGCTTCATGATTTCAAGAAAAAAAAAAGTTGACCAAAAACCATTTATTAACTAAATGGGCTCATCAATCATACTTTATCACAGAAAAGCATTAGTTTTTTCCAATAGGATGAAATGTTGATTTTGTCAGCATTTTTGGTGCAGCATAAATCATATAAAATATTCCTCATGAACATAATCTACTATATTATCAAAGTCATGTCAAATTTATATTCCCATTCCATGCAAATGGACATGCTTGCATTTGGGTCATCACATTAAGCGTAGTATCTAATTTTTTTCTTGAAGAATGTAAATTTTGACTAGGCAATTATGTTTACCAAACAGAGTTGTTATATATAATTCATACTTTAAAGAAGCACTTCTGCTTCTTTGAAAACACAGTGCTGTGACAGTAATGCTGGTGTGTGACATCAGGCTAACAAGAACTGTACAAAAGGGGAGAAGAAAATCTTTTTGTCTCTCTGCGGAGCCAACTATACAACAGAAAAATTACATGTTGACAATGTTTATGACATTTCTCTGTTTCTTAATTCTCTTCTTAAAATTCTGTTCTTTGGAGTGTGAATACATATTTCCAGAAAATTTTATTACATTTCTTTTGAGTGAATGCTTCAGTTCACAATCAGATATTTAGGTGTCAAAGTGATGGCTTAAATAAATGTTGCACTCAAATGAAACTGTCATATAAAATAAATGCAGTACAGACAGATAGGTAGAAATTATTCTAATTGGTTATATTTGAAAAAGATAAAAACATATACAAGTGAATCAAAATCATAATTGAAAGGTAATGGTAAGGGATCATTCAGGTGTAATTCTACATTCAACTTAATGGGTTCATCTTTTGCAAGTTTAGAGAAGAAGGACAGAGAAGTGGAGGTGGGTGAAATGGAATAGAAATTGGCTTCCCTACCAATGAATATTTGAAGACATCAAATTGACATGCACTCAATCTATTTCTTCTTGAGAACAAATCAGCTGTTGCCAAATGTTCTTTCAATGTCAAGAAAGAATGAACTAAATTTTTCAAGTCCTCACTATGTTTCTGGCACTGCAACCCAAACTTTCCAAATAACATCTCTGTTAATGAATGATATCATTGTAGTTTTCAATTAATGGATGAACCAGTCTTACTAAGCTTATGCATGTAATTATGTAAGGCAGAAACAATATAGAGGAACCATAACTCTGTCTTGATTCCAAATTTTTGCCTAGAGATAACTTTCCCTTTGCAAAAAGACATCTTAATATAGAAAATTATATCTGAAACTGCAAATAGATTGTAGTAATCTAAATAATTAATTTTGTTTTGATTTTAATCACTTTAGTTAGCATAAATCCTGTCTAACATTTCTTTTGATTTCTCCATCCTTGTTTTTGTTAATTTAATTAGTTTTCATTTTAACCTTGCTTGTCTAGTTTGTTGTATAAGGCATTAATTCATTCACCCAGCACAATTTCCTAACACTTGGTTTTGTTTTATCTTAGGTAGTAAATTTCAGGTGAAATAGAAATGGATTAAGGTTTGATACATTATTTGCACAATTATCATTTCAGTGCTGTAGGATGCAATCCCATTATAGACATCACTTCATATTTTTATTAGTTATGGACATACTTAGTATGTATACAGCACTTCATTTTGGCTGCAAAAGAGAGATTAAAAAGAAAGGCTGTTTTAAAAGAATACTTGAGGAATTTATCAGTTTTTTTCCCAGCCTCTCATCACTTGATATTCAAATTTCAGTCCATTTATCATCATAGTTGTCAGAAGTCCTTTCACTTTTAAAGCTGTGATTATGGTTCAGACTTCTTTCCCAGTTCTAGCTATGGGTTTTGTTCCACTGAGCAGATCTCTTAGGCAAATCAAGAGCAGTTGGTTACCCACCATGGCTGTGTGCCACTATTGCCCTTGTGTGAGCATCACATCAGGTTGTTTGCTGCTGAGAGCTTAGATCACACAAAGTTTGGTCATTTGTTGGTCACTTTCTCCAAGTAGCTCATGGAGCACCTTCTGGCACTAGACAAGCTAACTGACTGGGGATTGACTCTCTTAAGGATTCCAGCCAGGTAACTCCATGTTCCATAACAATAGCATATGGTGTCTTTGGCAGTAGGGTCTTACCATTACTTTTGGTGGGTCATCAAGTACTCTGACAGAAATCTGTCTTATTTTGGGAAAACGTGTAGGTCTCTCCAATCAACAGCTCATTGTAGATGTTGACTGCATGCTGGTACTGAGAGTTACAGGCCAACGTCAAGGGAAAAGAAGGAAAAGATAGGTAATGTAGAAGAGAATGAAAGAAGAGAGAGAAGAAGTAGAAAAAGAGAGAAGCAGGAGAAGCTTAAGGTTAGTCTTCTTCATACCCTCTTGAGGGTCCTGTGAATCAGGTGTTCCCTCTAAGGACTTGATGAAGGTTCAACCTTTTAGCCTGCCTTTCAGGATAAAGGATGCATCCAATTTTGTGTCCCCCCACCATTACCTTCCCCTCCCTACCCACCCTCCATATTGTCAGGTCCTCAAGATGCTTATTAGGTGTGACAGCATCTCAGGCAGATTCAGGTTAGGAGCCACAGATGAGTGAGACCATGTGACAATTATCTTTCTGTGATTGTGTAAGTTCACTATGATCTGTTCCAGGTTAGACCATTTTTCTTCAAATGTCATTGTGTCATTTTTCTTACTGCTGTGTAAAATTCCATCATGTAGGTATACAACATGATGGTTATCCATTCATCTAAAGATGGCCAGTCAGAACCATATCCAAAAAATGAGCCTGCTCTCCAAAATCAAGCTTCCACCAATTGTGGGTACAAGAGGGCCTACACCTATGAAATTCTCTCTAAAATAATAATGGTGATCCTATTTATCTGGTGCTGACCTCTCTCTCTGTTGGAGAATTTGCTTCTCTTTGCAGAACTTGAAGAGAGAATCAGCCTGTTGCACCTCACCAGGGCCCCAGCTGAAACTATAGAGTAATGGGGGAAATGAGCAAGAGTGCTGCTTTCTTGGTGAACCTGGTACCAACACAAGTGTGAAGGAGATGGACACAGAGAACACTCAATTCCTACCAAACCAGACATCCAGAGACATAGAGGCTTCCTTGACCTCATTACTGATGTAGAACTAAAAAGATCCCAACATGGCTCAGGGAAATTTGCAGAAGAGGGTGAAGAAAGATTGTTAGAGCCACAAGTTGGGACATTATGCACAGAGACATTGCCTCTTCCCCATAACTGATGGCTACCCCCACAATGCACAACCCACATTCCCCAATGAGGAAGGTCTCTTTGGAGGGGGGAGGACAGGAAGGAGGCTATCCATGGTACCAGTATGACTATATACACACTATCTACATAACTAACAATAAAAAAAGATTAAGGGGGAAAATAAAGTTGTGAAGTCTTCCAGGTTCATGGTGTGCATAGATTTTTTTTTTTTAATTTGGCTCAACATCTCACTTTGTTGAAGTCATTAAAGTTTTTAACCTTCTGAAATACACTCAAATTACATGATTATTACTTTCTTCTTATTTGGATCTTACTATGAGATGTTTATAGCATCTAAAGATATGAGCAAGAATTTTATAGGCATAAATATGTTTTTCATAGAATGTATGTGTATGAATATTAATGAAGCTAGTATGTGAAGAAGTATGCATCATGATTGATATCTCAGTACCAATTATTTTCATTTTATAAATTATAAATGGAGTAAAAAAAAACATGAGATGGGAGCAAAGTTCAAGAAAATAGACAGTATATCAGGTCATTGCCATTTATCTATTTGTTTGTTTTCTTATTCATTAATTTCAGTCAGAATAACTGTTATCCCCATGTTTTCAATGATAAGAAGGGAAAATAAATTTTAGAATCCCTATAAATCTTTTCTGTTTTGCTTATTACATGTTTATATTTCTCATATCAAATCACATTTAGAAATGCATAAGGTTATTCTAAATCATTTCTTGTTTTTATTGTGCACTGAGTTAGGAATCCTATGAGGTAGTAATATATCAATTAACATGAAGGAAAGTTAAGAAAAACAAATTATTACAGAATTTGTACACTAAAGAGAAGGGGAATTTATGTCAGGGGAAAATACAACATTTGATAAGGAAACATTATTAAACATTGTTTAAAGTAGTATTTTTTGATTTTTGAAAGTAATCTATTTGTATTATTTTTGGTATCCTAGAGACATTGTAAAAACCCAGAGGTGGAGAAGAAATTTTTTAGATGAGGACAGAGTTGTTAGGAGGCAGTATGAAACAAAGAATATATCCCTATGTCAAGAATAACGAGGGGCTTTAGAAAATATGTTCTCTTTTTAAAATATTAACCTTTTATCATTGTATTGTTGTCTATTATTCATTAAATACCCACTTTAAAAAAAAAAAAACACCCTGTGCTAGTGGACCTCTGGAAAAGGAATGAGAGAGAAAAATGTCATTGTTTAAGCAAGCATAGGAGTCAGTGAGAATTCAGAGAGAACTCAACAGAAGCTGGGATATAGAGTTGAAAAGAACAATCAAGTAAATCTCCTTTCATAATTTACCTTTTGGAATCTTCAGAAATACTGAGGTTGTATGACTTGCGTCCAACATGTGGGAGTTGATATCAGAGAAGTCATTGACCAAGAATAATTCATGTCTAGCTCTGACATGGATGGCTGTTATCAGAATTTTAAAATCAAAATTCTCTTGTACAGAAAAATTGACATAAGTGAGTGCTCCAGATACTAGTGGATATAACACATGGTGCATAGGAAAATGCTGAAGCGCCAGACAGCTTATTATTACCTGGGTGATTGGAGGACTGCACAGATGGAGAGAGTTCCCTGAGCTATCTCACTGCACCTGAGACAGGCAGGCAGGTGAAGTGATTCCTAAGAATCCTCTTCTACATTACTTTAAATTAGCAATGAGTCTTTTCTCCTAGAGATTTACCCAGTCTTTCCTAGAAGAAAAAATAGTCTTTATTTGGTAACAGGAAATATCTGGAAAGATCCCGGTGAAACCAACAAAAAGGAAGGCATTTGAGTCTCTCCTTCATTAGTCCTATTATTGTCCGAAGGAAATGTCATAACTGGCAATACACATTTTTAAAATTTATTTTTATTTTTGAGAGAGACACAGAGATAGGGAGAGGAAGACAGATAGAGATGGGCGCACCAGCAGCCTCTCAGCTGCTGCGAATGAAATCCAGATGTGTGAGCCCCTTGTGGTCAAGAGTGGCATTGTGCCCTTGCATCACTTTGCATCTGGCTAATCGTGAGACCTGGAGATTGGAACTGATGTTCTTAGGCTTAGTGGATAGGCGCCTTAACCACTAAACCATCTCTCCAGCCCAATACACATATGTTTAAGCATTCTTACTTGGGTTTGTTTGGTGTATTACACAGGACAAGCCTTATATTATTAAGTTGCATAATTGTATGACTTAAGTACATGACATTATTTAATTAGCATAAAATTAATTAGAAAAACAGGAACAAAGTTAGTCTAAACATTTTTTGATTTGTTCATAAGAACTGTATCATAACAAAGAAATTAGTCAGGTCTGGAACCAAACCTATTTCTTCCAATATAATAACAAATGTCACTTTGAAACAGTTAACTTGTATATTCTTTGCTATTCTTGTTTATAAAAAGTAGTTGATAACCTTATTCTAAATCATCTGATATTGTCACAAGAATAACAATACACTACACAATATGTTTCAAAGCAGAAAAAGTATAATATGAGCAGTGCCTGAAGTATTTAGCTGCAAAACAATGATAAAGTATTATAATAGTGATATGTATATACATATATACACACATCACTAGTACATATATACTTGTGTATATGTGCATATGTATACCCATACATATGTATACATACATTCATAAAATTAGGAGATCTATAATTTCATAGAGAAGAAAAAAATGAGCTAATTATAAAACATACTAAGGAAAAAAATATTGTTGCAAAATCATGTAAAAGAAAATGGTAAATCATTGAAAAGGAATGTGCACCATTTTCCTGAAAGCACATTGTATGCAGAAATCATGCATTGTAATATAATTATTATTAAAAATGCCAATCATTGGCCCAGTTTCTGCTATACATTGCTGCATTTAAACCTATTAGCAATTCTAAGAGGCAGGAAGTACTTTTTAGGAGTTAGAAGTGATCCAGTGGTTCACAAATATTGAAAAGCATTTTACCAATCATAATACCATAGTTTTATCATAGAGTTTAACAACTGATATGGATTGGCACTATCATTTTCACTCTGACACATTTTTGTCTCTCTGATTTGTCATTCATAGCTATCAGTTAAGTGGTATTATTTATTTATTTATTTATTATTTCTGTGTATATGCAGATTCATTTTCTGTGCACACATATGTGGAAGCCACGTGGGGCGAGAAGAGGACGTTAGTTAACCTCCTTTATTGGTTTTCCACATTATTTCCCTCAGACAGAATCTCTCACTGTATGTGGAGCTCACCATTAGTTAGACTGACTGACCAGAGGACTCCAGCAATCCTCCTGCCTCAGACCTCATCAGTGTGGTGATTACTGGCATGCATGACTGTACTCAACATTTTACATTGCTTCTGTGAATAAAACTCAGAAACAAGATTCTACCAGCATAAGGTATTAATGTGGAAACACGAGAAAAAGCAGTTACCATGTGGTTTATCAACTGGACAATTATGCAACTTTCCAACTAATGCAATTAAAACTGGGACATTTTTAACTAATGCCATTATTTTCTCCTTTCATGTTAAGTTGGATCTCTTGAAAGTGGGAAAGAAAGAAGGCTAGAGAGAAGGCTTAGTGGTTAAGACACTTGCCAGTGAAGCCTAAGAACCCAGGTTCGACTCCCCAGAACCCATGTAAACCAGATTTACAAGTGATGCATGCACATAAGGTGATGAATGCACACAAGGTGGCACATGAGTCTGTATTTCGAACGCAGTGGCTAGAAGCCCTGGTGTGCCAATTCTTTCTCACAGAAAAAAATAATAAAAAAGGCAAATAAAGGAAAGAGCCATCATATTTCACAGGATATGGTTTTTAATAAAGTGACTTTAAAAAATTAATTTGTTCTATAATAATTCCCCCCAATGAAATAAAAATCATAAATGGATTACAAAATGTATTTAGATTTCTTGCAGAACATTTCAGTGGCTTACTAAATTTTGGATAATAAGATTGATTAAATTATTTCCTTATTTTCTATATCAATAGATACATATATATTGCTATAGTTATAGGAACAGAATGTTAAGCTTTATTTTAATTCAGGTTATATAACAAAATCTTACATATTTAAGAAAATAATTCAAAAACACTTAAAAGCAACCTATGAGAGATTGATTTAATAATTTTCCATCACTAATGAAGAAATGCTAACTAAAAACTACTTGGCTCAACATTTCATAAGAAAAATATATGAGAAAATTAGCAGAATATTTTCCATTCTTTCTTCAGGTTAATATGAGCTTTGTATTGAATGCTGTTCAGAACAAGTTGAAGAATTTATGTACATTGAGTTCAAGTGACATAAGGTAAAAAAAAATGGTTTAACTTGTGACAAAAAAAAGATGGGATCATTCAGCAATGATTCCTTACAAATAACAAACGTTCAAAGAACAAGGGGTGCTACTGAGAGCAAACGTGGGGTTTTCATACCTATATCACTGGGATATGATGGCTACATTACACAAGTTTTATAAATCATTGGAATATGGAAGCACATTCACTAATTCAGAAAGGAAACACAGAGAAGGAGGGAATCAGAGAAATATATTTCCTTGCTCCCTCCTTTATGTCTTCTATTAATACTTGCTGTTGTTTTCCATGATAACTCTTAGGCAGATGAGGAAGAGAACACAGGTAGGTGTGGTCTCCTCTGTGGACAGATATTCAAATTTGGTAGACACAAATGATGATTACTGGTGGCCATTAACCCCAAAACAGGAGATGTAGGCTGAGTAGTGCAGTAGAAGAACCACAAAGTAAATAAAATTAATACTTAGTAGTATAAAAACTAGACAAAAATAGCTCTTTTATGGAGTATTGTACTAACCTTCTCATTGCTGGTACAAAGGACCTGACTAAAAAGCAGCTAATAGGAGGAAAGTTTAAATTTTAGCTTACAGTCTTGAGGGGAAGCTTCATGATGGCAGGAGGAAAACGTGGCATAAACAGAGGTTCGAGATCATCTCCTTGCCACAGCAGTGGGTAAACAGCAGCAAGAGAGTGAGCCAAATTCCTGCCAGGGGAGCTGCTATAACAACCCTACCTGACCCAACAACACACTTCCTCCAGCAAGGTTCCACCTCCCAAATTTCCATTAGCTGGACATCAAACATTCAGAACACATGAGTGTTTATGGGGAACATCAGATTCAAACCACCACATGGAATATTATAAGAAACACTGAGCTAGAGAGATGGCTTAGCAGTTAAGGCACTTGCCTGGGAAGTCCACATAAGCCAGATATACAACGTGGCAGAAGAATCTGGTATTAGATTGCACGGGCTAGAGACCCTGGAGTACCAGTCCTCTCTCTCCCATTGTCTTTTTCTCTCTTTCTCCTCTCTCTCCCACAAATAAAATTTAAAAATAAAAACACAAGGCTGGGGAGGTAGTAATGAAGAAAAAGAAAGAGGTATTTCAAGATTATGGCTAAGGTAACAAAAATATGGCAATGGTGAAATTTAAATATATGTTGAAATTATCCAGAACTGTAGCAATCCAAAAAGAGAAAAAAGAAGATTCAATGTATATGATCAAAGGTAAAAGTGTTATGGTAGTTGGACCAGGATTTTCTGTGTGTGTAATGAGTGGGTTTGTGTGTGTAGATGGAGAAGGATTAGAGCCAGAATACACACACACACACACACACACACACACACACACACACACACACACACACTATATCAGGGCTAGGAAGAAAGCTTTAAAGATTTTGAGCAAATGATTGACATAAAACCTAAAAGAAATAAAGTTCTAATAAGAACCTGTCAGAGGACTGGTGAATTCAAGAGAAAGAGCTTTGAAGGTTGTACAAGAGTAAAACTGAGAAGCAATGAGATCCAAATTAAAGGGGAGGGAAAAGTTCAAAACAGCCACATACTCTAGACTTTAAATCACATGGGACATATGAAAAGTAACCTCAAGATATAAGCAAATGAATTGAGCCACACAGGGGAGGGAATTAAGAAATAGCAAGGGCATTCCTGTTGCTAATCTCCTTCATTTCCGCATGGCATAAACTGAATTATAAAATCCTGCAATGAATGTTGATATGAAATACATCAAACAGTTTGTAAAATATTCTAAAAGAACAATGATCCTATTTTGAAAATGTGCTGTTTGATTTAAGCTTTTTTCCATTTGCACAAGGCTTTAGTCAATGTGCTGATTATCACATTGCAATTGTTTTTAGAGTTATCTGAATTGATTCTGAGTATCAAGATGGTACAGGATATGTGAATGTTTTTATCATTAAAACAGGCTGCCATGGACTTTAATACCTTCACTATAAACATTCTAAGTCACTGATTATATTTCCATGTAAAACTAATAATGAGTTAAAAATTAAAGTTCAGAAGACATTTTACACTAAATTTAGACTAATAAGTTTGAGTTAGAAAAATACTAATAAGGATTCATCACATGGTGATTATACATGTATTTAGTTTCTTCATGTGAAAATAAAGCTGTTCTAAAAATTATAATATTTAAATTTACACTTTGGCTTCCTGCAATTTGCCTGTAAATATCTATCATGAAAGACAGTTATTTTCTAAATTAAGCATCATATACAAATGCAAGTTAAGTGTGATTGTATAACACCTTTTAATTACTTGTTTAATAACTCTCAGTCCTCACAATATTGCAGAATTCGAGTATGCAAGAACATATTAACTCATCTATTCCATTCTCCTTGACACTACACTTAAATTATCTATTAAGAAAAATATTTTCAAAGTGATTTTTATTGTAATTTTATAAGACTTTGTAGTTTTAGAAATATATCTAACCTAATGTAGAATTAATTAGTTTTTATATTACATTCTAACAGAGAGACTATTTTTCTGTTGTAATTGAATGATGGTTCCAAGAGGTTATTTGACTCTTAAAATTTGTTACATGTGTACACCTAATGAAATTAAGCATCACTATGTTAAGTAGATTGTTAGGTTGCATTATGTTTTTCATGAAACACTACAAAAGTTCTTTTGATAGTTAAAATTCACTGGCTATGGTCAATGATGCAGTGTAAAAGAATAGACATGGAATAATGTCTTACTCCATGAACTTCTACTTGTAGACTTTTCAGGGGAGGAGAGTTAATATTGTAACTGGGTATGGACCATCTCTATGGATTCACTTTTGGGGCTCTAGATTTCAATCCAAGTCAACCTCCCTCAGGGACAGCCTAGTGTAACAGTGGGGCATTTGGCATTTGGTGTTGGTCACAATTTTTAAGGCACTTTTGTGAATTTTAAATAATTTGGTGTCTATCAAAACTCTGATTCAAGTAGAAAAGTCTTATATTCCATATTGCATAGATGAATCAATAAGGATTCATAAGCTAAAATCTTTAGTAATAGATCATATATCAGCAATAAGTTCTTCTGCTCCTACACAGATATTTTCACTCTATCAGAATTCTTCCAGATGGACTGGAATCTTCCATTGTTTCTAAAATATGGCTGTGAATTAAAATAAAATTATCAAAGGGCAGAACATTGTTAAGTGGTCATTCAGTGAAGTTAGTAATGATGTAAGAGTTCCTCCTTATCTTATCATAGCAGACATCTACTGTATGCATTTCTTTAAAATATGTCAGCAATATTTTGACAAATATTTCTAGAGATCATAACAGTATCAGTTCGATAGTAAAAAAATGTGCCTCCTTCAAATTTGGACATATATCACTTTTGCCTTCTAAAAGCTGACATGGAAGAAGTGGTTGATTTCTGCTTTTGAAACCTAGAGCTGATGAAAATAGCACTTTACAATTAAAGCTCTTATACAAGTGCATTTCCTCAACAAAAATTTCACCACATCTGACATGCAAATATAGTTAACAAGAGGTGTAACTAAGTACAGCATGAAGAAAACAGTTGTTTTCAAATATAGGACAGTTGTAAATTAGATTTTATGATGACACTTTATGCATGCAGTTTTTGAGAAAATGTCAAAACTATCAGTTCAATGAGCCACTACAGGGAAATAGAAACTCATTTAGGTTAACATATTCATTATAAACATAAAATATACAATTAAATAAAATAAGGTCAAAAGCTGAATAATAAAATATATTTTTCTACAAGTTCAGATGAGAACATTAAGTTTAACAAGTTTTAAGTTTTAATTTTATTAAAATAGAATATATTTGCTCAGATTAACAGTGCTATTATGATATAAAATGTTTTTAAAATAATTTAAATCATTCAAATTATTTGAAAGAAATTATCTCAATGATTATTTTTAAATATTTTGATTTATTTATTTGCAAGCAGAGAGAGATATAGAGAAGAGCAACAGAGAGAGCAAGAATGGTTATGCCAGAGCCTCCAATGCCTGTAAATGACCTCCAAATGCATGCACCACTTTACATCTGGCTTCAGGTGGGTACAGCGAAGTCAAATCCAGGTCATTAGGTTTTGCAGGAAAGTGCTTGAACAACTGAACCATCTTGCCAGCCCGCAAATAATTATTTTTACAACTATATGCTTGATTAAGAAAGAATATTAAATAGTACATTTCAATGTTCTTCATAGACAGGAACATTTAGTCAGTCCCTGATCATGATCATATTTTGAAAATTTGCTCTTTGATTTAAACTTTTTTTCCATTTGCACAAGGCTTTAGTCAATGTGCTGAAAGACTTATAAATTAAATTCCACATGTTCAGAAGATTTCTAGCCGGTTACAAAGGCCCGTCAACTATTTTATTTCAACTCAATTCAATAAGACCTTTTTTTCCTATGCATAAGAGGAGTTACATTGCATTCTGAGATACAAAGATACCTAATAAATCTTTACATTTATGAATTAATAATTTCTACAGAATAGCAGACAAGAGGGCTGGAGAGATGGCTTGGCGGTTAAGACACCTGCCTGCCTAGCTTAAGAACAGCGGTTCCAATCTCCAGGTCCCTCGCTTAGCCAGAGGCAAAAAGTGATACCAGGGTTCCATGCCACACTTGGCCACAAGGGGGCATGCATGTCTGGAGTTCATTCACAGTGGCTGAGAGGGTGCTGGCATGCCCATCCTCTCTCTCTCTTTATATATATATATATATATGTCTCTAGCTCGCTCTCTCTATCTCTCTCAAATAAAAAAAAAAGACAAGAATTTCAGCTTGTCATCAGAAACTAAGCAATAAACATTTTTAAAAATAAAACTTTTATTTATTTGCAAGGAGATAGATAGAGAAAGAGGGGAAAAATTTGGCACACCAGGGCCTCTAGCCACTGCAAACAAACTCCAGATGCACACACCACTTTGTGCATCTGCCTTTATGTGGGTACAAGGAAATTGAACACTAGTCATTAGGCTCTGCAAGCAGTGTCCTAACTGCTGAGCCATCTCCCCAGCCCAGGAATTGACATTTTTATCACAGACACATTTGTTTTATTATTATTATTTATTGAGTATATTTAGGGAGATATCTTAATTTGTGAGGTTTATTTAGGGAAAATTGCTATCTAGAAAAAAGCTAGGGCAGTTCCACACACATGTGTGAGGTAGAACATAGAAACCCCTTTAAATAACAGACCATAAAGGATTAAAAAATAGTGGTGGAGGGCTGGAGAGATGGCTTAGTGGTTAAGGCATTTGCCTGCAAAGCCAAAGGATCCAGATTCTACTCTCCAAGACCCATGTAAGCCAGATGCAAAAGAGGTTGCATGCATCTGGAGTTTGTTTGCAGTGGCTGGAGGTCCTGGAGTGCCCATTCTCTCTCTCTCTCTCTCTCTCTCTCTCTCTCTCTCTCTCTCTGCCTCTTTCTCATATATATATATATATTTCAATATGAAAAAAGTACATAATGTTATTCACCTTTTCAATGTAGTCCCTTTCAACTTGAATAGTCATGTATTTGGGACATGTGCAAGATATTATTCTACACAGAAAGTATAATAGTGAAAAGTACTTAAAACAAAACAAAATTTGGTCACTCTTGGCTTCAATTTTATTGTGTGTGGTTGGAAACAAGGAAGTAAAATGCGTTGTGTGTTACATAATGATGTGAACTAAAGGTGCAAATAAAAACTATGTATCGGGCTAGAGAGATGGCTTAGCAGTTAAGCGCTTGCCTGTGAAGCCTAAGGACCCCGGTTTGAGGCTCAATTCCCCAGGACCCAAGTAAGCCAGATGCACAAGGGGGCACACGCATCTGGAGTTCGTTTGAAGTGGTTGTAGACCGTGGTGCGCCCATTCTTCTCTCTCTCTCTCTCTCTCTCTCTCTACCTGCCTATATCTGTATCTCTCTCTTTCAAATAAATAAAAAATAAAATATTAAAAAAAACTATGTATCCCATTGGACAAACAGTAATCAAACACTGAATTTTGTATGAAAAAGATTGAGAAATAGCTATTGCCCTCTCAATTACAATGATAGAAAGGGTCACTTGGAAATGTTTGAGAATAAATAGCAGGGGGTTACACGTAAACAAAACGTATAAGAGGAAAAATTTATCTACACAATTTAACTGCACAAGTCTTTCTAATAGACCTGTTCCTCAATTTTTTCCCACCCCTTATAAAAAGGAGATGGGGGTTGGGGATTTAGCTCAATGGATGAGCCCTTGCCTAGCAAGCACAAGACCCTGGGTTTGGTCATCAGCACTGAAAAAAAAAAAGAAAGAAAGAAAAAGAAATATAGTATCTTGTTTATCTCTATATAATTTTGAGCTTTATTGTCAACAGACATTTAAGAGAGATTTTGTTAGTAAGAGACAGATTTATATTATGTGTGGTAAAACATAGTTCAAAATTACCTGAGTAAATTTATATTCTTAAACAAGTGCTTTATAAATATTCATTTTAAAAAGTCATGTTTATAAATTGAAACAGTCCTTTATAAATGTCCAATTACAATCATTTGACAAGTATAAATACACTTTGTGGCAAACAATACCCCAATTTATGCAGATCCTATTAGATATGACTGTGAACTATAATTATCCTAGTGGACTGTAATTTAGCCTGCCCAGTCATTCATAGTGTTTAATACACTCCACTGAGACTGAATATTTTGAAGCTGTTTCTTACAGTGGCAATGATGTATGTGTCACCGCCTTTCTAATTCTGTTTTCACTTGAATAAATAATCTCAGCTAGGATCTCATTCATGTCATTTCGCTCAACTCTACAGGACCAATGTAACAAAATAAGAATAGCATTAATGGCAAGTCATTTCAGCTCAGTGTAAAACACACATTTTTGCAACCTCTGTTGACAAACTTCTGTTCACTTAAGTATGTTTGGACATAAGAGGTAAAACATATTTGTATTTAAATCATAATTATTGCTTTGATCAAGTAAATGGCTTTTTGATGCTATTACATATGGGCAAGAAATCGAAGCTTAAATATAAATGTTGAGTATTGGGTTTATTTTTCTACTTGTAATTCATGACATTATTGCTCTTGACTTGATAGGTAAAAATCAATTGCACAATACAGCACATTGTAGTAATAACTAATAATTATTTATAACCCAAATTTATCATAAGAAATTATAGAATCCCTTTGGCAAGATATTTGCATGAAGCCAAAATAACCAGGTCACTCAAAGAAATCACTTGTTTAGTGCCATTCAGAAATGTAAGAAGTTAAGTAGTACCAGTAAGCCATAAAAATCCCCATTGAATACAATTTTTATTTAACATTACAGTTGTTGAATGCAGTCCTATTATATAACTCTATGTACATCCCAAGGATATTAGAATCTACTCTCATGGAAAAGTTCTTTCATTTATTCTCCACCCAGAAATAAAATTCAACTAAGGTCATTTTTTTTTTCTTACCAACATTTTGCAACACACCTAATCTTTATTAGCTGTATAATATAAAAGCAAAGTTGCAATACAAATAGATTCACAGAATTAAATGAGGCAATTTAAAACTAAATTCAGAGCTGGGGAAATGGCTTAGCAGTTAAGGCATTTGCCTGGGAAGCCTAAAGACCTTGGTTCAGTTCCCCAGGATCCACATAAGCCAAATGCACAAGGAAGCGCATGTGTCTGGAGTTCGTTTGCAGTGGCTGGAAGCCTGGAGCGCCCGTTCTCTCTTTCTGTGCCGCTTCTTCTCTCCCTCTCAAATAAATAAATAAATAAATAAATAAATAAATAAATAAATAAAATATTAAAAATAAAATAAAACTAAATTTACAAAGGGAAAGCATTTCCTTTCACAGTGATAATGATCTTTCTTAATTGCACCTATTTAGTGAATCCACTTCTCAAGAAGGTATCTGAAGACATCCAGCACTTGCCACTGAACTACTTTCTATAAAACATAGACTTAATTATTTGATGACAACTGCTTCTAGAATCTGCATCCGTTACCAAAGTTGCAGACACTTAGAAGACAGTGCTAGTCCAGGTGTCTTCTGGGAACTTGGATCTACAGAATGGAGAATAAATATATATATATATATATATATATATATATATATATATATATATATATACATACATATATATATATATATGTATGTATGTTGCAGTGTTGCGCCTCAGCCAAGACAATGGTGATATTTCTCTCCCATTTCACAATACTATTGCTTTTCTTCTAGATTTATCATGATCTTTTAACAGAAACATGTTTTAAGTTTACACACACACACACATATATTCTAGCCCCAGCTTACATTATATACACACAAAGTTGACACGTATAAAACACCAAGAATCTGAAAATTACAAGTCTGATTACAGACAGATATGTAAGACACTCTCTTGGTGACTGAAAATTTACTTCCCAAGAAGCTTCACTGTCTTTGGTTTGTTCTTCTTGTCACCTTAGTTTGCTTCTGCTTATTTTCAAAGGTACAGATATAATTTTAGCCCAGCCAAGAAGGTGGGATAGGCTTGGTAGAGTCCTGAGCAATCTCCCATCCCCCTTACCCTACCATGCAGCTCCAAATCAACAGGATATCTGGTCAACCTTTCTCCTGACCTGAGAATCTCCACACTTTCACAAGGCCTTCTCATCACTGGGCACTTGACCCTCCTTCTTGACAGATATGGAGGTATGGACATAAAAATCTTCCTAGATACACACACTCTCTTTCTTGCACTCTTCCTCAAAGGTACAAGTATCTGACTTGGGCTGTAACATTTGGGTGGTAACTCGCTTTGGCTGTCTCTGTTTCAGCCCTCCAACCTCCCTTTATCTCTACATACACATTCTGTCTTCCTCTCTTTCCCTGTCTCTCCTGTTTCCTCTCTCTTTCTATCTGGGTTTCAGAATCCCCCCATTTTTCTACTCCTGGCTCAACTGGACCCCCATTAGCAGCAGCAGCTGCTGTCACTGGGATCCAGTAGTTCCAAGGCTGGGTTCCTTTGCTAATCCACTCTAGGCTTTGCTAACCACATTCAGCAGCAACTATGTTCTCTCTGTTTCTCTCCACGACTCCCTAACCTGACTCTCCTCTATTAAGCCATGCCACTCTGAGCAACTAAGAAATTGTTTCTATATACAAAGAAATGTGTCCCATAGCATCTGTCTCGAACCTCTATCATGATGGACTTCTCTCATACAATAAAATTATAAAGAACAATATTGCTCCAGTCCATGTCTTCAGTAAAGTATAGAATTTCTGATGACATGTTCATATTCTCTCTCTTCACTAGTTTGTGTTTTATTGTTGTTCTTAATGAATTTATATATATATATATATATATATATATATATATATATATATATATATATATGAAATGCTTTTTAATCACTTTAGTATTGTTCAGGTGAAGAATAGCTTTTCTTTTTTCAATTTTGTTTACTTGGAGTTAAGATGAAGAGAAACATCAGCTTACATTTTTCCACAAATTAATGTTAACATCATATAAATTGCTAAATTGTGTTCAGCATTGATTAAATTTATAGTCAGTTTCCTCTCATGATTTTATTTTATATTCTTGTCACTTCAGACAAAGATGTATTGTGATGTTTCAGAGGACCTTTGTGATAAAATTTCTTCCATAAGAAATCACAGTTTCTGCATATCTACCCTATCTCTACATATATACCACTGCAGTTCCATATGTCTATCCTATCTCTACATAAATAGCACTATGGTTCCACATATCTACCACTTTTAATTTGTGTTTTTTAATTTACAAGTTTTTTATTCACCAGAAGATATCATAAAGTCCTAAACTTTGCATTGGGTAGTAAAAATTATTTACTTTGCTGAGAAAGCACTAATTGTATAGTTGGAGATGGAGGCAAGGAAGGAAGGAAGCGAGGGAGGGAGAAACAGAAAGTAGGGAGGGATGTGAAAGGAGGAAGGGCAGGAGGGATTTAGTGGCACAGGCTCCTTCCTGCTCTTCCTAATTTTTCTCTCCACATGACACCCTCAAAATATATTAAACACACATATTGTGTGCTTTCTAAATGCCAGCACAATTGGCCCCACCTAAGAGCTCTAAGAGATGAAATCAGAAGGATTCTGAAATCAAAGGAAGGTTCCCTTTCTTGTAGGCTGGTTAATTGTATGTGCATTCATTTTGATTGATTTTTATCACTGACAGAAAGAAAGGGACTTTTCAGCGGAGAAATAATTGCAGCAGGCACTGACTGCTATCCTTTGCTGTATGAACAATGCTATTTATAAAGGAAGAAAATTACAAAGGTTTGTTTCCTGCTGTTAATTTTGCTAGGGTACTAAATTAGGATGATAGTGCTGGGAGAGCCACGGGAGACCTTTAAGATACATGAGCAGGAAGGAGTCGACCTGATGAATGGAATTAATCAACCACAGCTCCAGTTAGTGAGCATGTCAACAAGGGGGCAGAGAGGGATGGTCCCCGGTCCCCACCTGCAAATTGGTACAGAAGGTAATTTTAAGTAACAGCTAAAGTGACCCAAATCATTGATTAATTTTTGACTTGAATCACTTAGTGGGAAGAAACAAAATCCACATTGGGAACAAAGTGGTTATGTTAAAGCCAAATCCACATCAAAATCTGCCCATTTTTGTTATCCCATTTTAGCTCAGCAGCTGACTTGGAGGAGAGACTTAAAAAAACAAGGCCACATTGGCCCACAGCTCTGGAAGGCAGTCTGAGCATCAGGGATGCACAGGCTGGGTTTATTCTGAAGATTGTGAGGATGTTAAGAGAGCGTCCTTAGGGTCAGCAACTGGGCCATGGTAGGCCTAATAAGCCAAATTAGGTCACCTGCCCTCCATAGGCCAATTAAACAAAGCAATAATTAAAAGCAAAGAAAAGAGATGCATTCATTCTGGTCCCATTTAGGAAGAGGAATAAAACCATCCAGGGACCAGCCCTTAACAAAGTCTATCTTCAGAATCTTGATATGAGGTTTAGATTTAAACAGCAAGCAAGAGGTCTTCACTGCTAAGAGTCCGGATCAAGGAGTGGTCTCACCCATTATCCGTGTGTCTGGGCTCAGAACTCACTGGCAAGATTGTCTGAAAGTGTCCTCTCTGGGTGACAACAGAGCTTTATTCTTTTCCTTTCCCCAGAATGAGAAATGTCTCTTGAGGAAATTCCAGTTTCTTGGGGTGTGTTGTTTCAGTAGTCTCATCTCCACAAGGAGAGATGAGAATAAGTGGTTTGATCCCTGACATGACAGGTGCAGTCTATCCCAGCCCTGTCCTTAAATAACTGCTGCTTTGTGGCAGCGGTTAGCTTCGTGGATGCACGATTCTCACCTTTGACTCTCCTTCACATTACCTTTGGTTTATGGGTATTTCAGTTTCTCTTCTCTATAATCAGACCAGTTGTTAGTGTATGTATACTCCTAGATAGGGCACTAATAGAGCACCAAAAACAAAAAAACAAACAAACAAACAAACAAAAAACAGTTCCACCAAAGTGCAACTTGGTGACTAAATAATGATTTTATGGGGCTTATTTACAGAAGCATGGGTGACGCAAAGCCAGCTATATTATAAAAAAGACCCACGCCAGATTGTGTTTCTTACTGAAGTGGCATCCCTGGGGCTCCCTGCATGACATGAAGGCAGCTCTGCTTGTAGGGAAATACCCTACCTTGAACAGCTGATTGCTGCTTATTTGACCTTGGGGAGGAGCCTTGTCAATCTTGTAACTTCAGGAGCTTCTTGAGATGTGACTTGCTTTCTTCCTGAATTTCAAGAACCTTTTTCTTTTTTTTAAATATTTTTATGTATTTTACAGAGAGATAGAGAAACATGAGCATAGGCAGGCCAAGGCCTCTTGCTGCTGCAAAAGATGACTCGATTTGTATGCCACGTTTAACATCCCCTGGATACTAGGGGCTCAAACTCCAGATCAGCAGGCTTTTACAAGCAAGTGACTTTAAACTCTGAGCCATCTTTCCAGCTCTCATTAGCTTTTTCTTTTTTCTTTTTCAATTCATCAATTATATTCTCTAAAACATCATTTATAATGTTGGAAGATTGGAACTCTGAGAGGAATGTGAGAGGAAGACTGGGCTCTGGGCTTAGAACTCTCAAGGTTTGTGACTCCCAAGCCTCATAACCCTGACCTTATTTAACAAAGAATTGAAAACTCAACTCAGCGAATATAGTTTATTATGGCCAGAATGGACCCAGGAGAAAAGAAAAGGCATGAAAGCTCCCAAGTCAAGAGGAATTATGCCCTCCCAGCCAGATGTGTGTGTGGCAAGGCAGAGACCAGGGTAGAAACTCTCTCACATGAGGAAAAGACTGGGAGGGAGGAGAATCTCTTTCACACATGTGACTCTGGTCCATTTACATGCTTTAGGCATCCAATTAGACTGAGGTTCATTGACAACTTGGTTGATGGGTAACTGGGAGGACTGATTGGTCCAGAAGGGCCAGGTCACTGGACTTGAGTCCAAGAGAAGTTGAAGAAAGTCATACAGCCATCTTGGATGAGACAGAATCAGTTTGGAGTTCTAGCTCCAACAGGGCAGAATGGCATCCATGTTTCCTTGGGTGTCCCAAGATGACTACCTGTATTAAAAAGCTCCGCTTGGGCTGCAGAGATGGCTTAGGCATTAAGGCACTTACCTGCAAAGCTTAAGGATTCAGGTTCAATTCAGTGCACACATAAGCCAAATGCACATGCTGCCACATGCATCTGAAGTAAGTTTGCAGTGGTTGGAGGCCCTGGTGTGCCCAACCTCACTCTCTCTCTGTCTGCCTCTGTCTCTGTCAAATAAATAAAAATAAAATAAGCTCATCTTGCTCCTAATTGGCATCAATTTGGAATTTCTGTATACCTTAATAAACTTATGTTAGCTTGACTACCACTGAAAGACCCCTCTTTGAAATCAGATCACAATCTGAGATATCTGGATTCTAGCATTTCAGTTGGAGAGAACACAATTTAACTTCCAAGATGCTTATGAAACTTTGAGATGCCAAGTAAGAATTCTTATCCCTAGAAGAATAAATGTCAATTTTTTTCAGGGAGGAATATGCATTCATAACAAATGTCCACTAGAGGCTGAGCATGGAAAATCTGCATACATGAAAGCTCTCTGAGACACTTCCCAATTAAAGACTTTTAATTTTTTTATGTTTTCTTTTTATAAGACAAAGGAAGGCAGGTGAAAGGAGAAAATGATCATGCTAGGGCCTCCCACAAACTCCAGATGCACGTGCTATTATGTGCATCTTGATTTACTTGTGTACTGTGGAATTGAACCAGGGTCATTAGGTTTTGTTGGCAAATGCCTTAACCATTGAGCAATCTCTCCAGCCCTAAATATTTTCTATAGTATTATCACCCATGACATTGAAAGTCAGATCTATAATCCTATTGTGTGTCACTTTGTACTTGCACATGTGCGTCTTGGTATACATGTGTGAACATGTGCATATCTGTGAATGTGTGTGCATGTTCATGTACATTCATGCCACAGCATATATACATGGATCACAGGACAACATTTGGTTCAGTCCTTGCTTTTGTACCTCATTTGAGTCATTTTTTTTTTTTTCCCTCAGAATGTCAGTCTTCTGTCATTGGCCTTTGCTGCAATAACAACCAAGATCTTTGTGGGAATTCTCCTGTCTCTGTCTATCTCTCCATCATAGTGCTGGCTTACAGAAACTGACTACTGGGAGCACTCAAGCTTGAACATTGATCACATTACCTATTGAGTCTTTTTTTTTTTTTTTTTTTTTTTCGGCCCATAATCCTGCTCAACTACATTAGGAAAAGAAACAGCATCACTATGCTGTTGAAAATCCTGAAGAAATTACGAGGCTAAGCACAGATTAAAACAATACAGTACACTATCAAGCCAAAGAGGATACATCAAACAAAAGGCAGAGTTCAATCTAGGTACATTGTACTTAACATAAATCTCACTTACTGTTGGTCACAGTTTTGTGTTTTATTTAAACTTGCCTGTATGAATAAATCATTAAGTACTAGCTCTGAAATTGAGTAAATTTTAAGGGTACACTTAGTAACTGTGTGGGTAAATTAAATTCTCATCAGAATTCCTTCTTATGAAATACTTGTCAAATAGAATTCACATCACATGTGCTTGTGCTAAACCTAAGGGAGTCATATTTTAAATTTTATAAGGCATGTAACATCTCTATTGTTATAAGGCCATTGCAGGAATAATTACATTACAAGGCTTACTTCTCCATTTATAGGCTGTAAATGCCAATGTAATCATGATAATGCCTTCAGTCATCAGAGACTGTTGGATGAAACTTCCAAACAAATTTGTTTTCCCTAGCATCTCTGAATCCAATGCTTGACAATGACCCCACTGGAAAACTATTGCTAAAACAGTTTAAATCATTTCTGTTTTGTTTGAAGCTTCAGTTTTAACCATGCAATTGTGATAGCTCATTTACATACTGGCATAGTCATGTATCAGATTTTGAATATATGTAAAAAAAGTTTCTAGTAGTTAGGCACAAGTGGAGCACCAATCTCCCATAATTGTGTGAAAAAAGAAAGTGAATCACAATGTTTGGAAACTCATGTCTTCCGCAGAACATTATTTTTTTAGAATATTGCATAAACTTCTGTTATGTCATATGCCTCTGTTTAGTTAAAATGGATATTTCATGTTTAAGAATAGTTTATTTATTATCTGTGATGGTTAAGTTTGTGTCAACTTGATGTATTTAGGAACCCACAGACATTCCTCATGAGTGTGTCTTTGAGGTTGCCTCTAGGAAGGATTAACTAAAGGAGGAATCCTTCCCCCAGGGTGAGCCCTTCCTCCAGTGTGGGCGGCCCCTTTCAAAGGAGGGGGCTGGTTTATCTAAAGAAGCTCTGGGAAGGAAAGGCATCCTCTCCTCCCACCTGGCTGCTGGTGCTGCTTGTTGTTTACTGCTTGCTGCTTTTAAGTGTGGACTGAAGAGCAGCATCTCTCCCGGATGCCTCCAGGCCTTCAGTGCCAGATTGGGACTGCTGAGACATCCAGCCTCATGACTGAGCAGCTACTGGATTCCTGCTATTGCTGGACTGTCATAAGCTCCAATAAATCCCCCCCCACCCTTTTTGTTTGTTTGTTTGTTTTTCTATCAGGCTGACCTGGAATTCACTATGTAGTCTCAGGGTGGCCTAGAACTCACAGCGATCCTCCTACCTCTGCCTCCAGTGCTGGGATTAAATGTGTGTGCCACCACGCCAGGCATAAATTTCTTTTAATACAATTCATTCTATCAGCTCTGTTCCTCTAGAGAACCCTGACTATTAGCAAGCACAGAGATAGAGAGAGAGGAAGATGGAGAGAAAGAGAGAGAGAGAAATGGATGTGTCAGGCCCTCTATCATTGCAACTGATTTATAGATGCATGTACCACTTCGTGCATCTGCCTTTATGTGGGGACTGGGGAATCAAAGCCTGGCTGCCAGGCCTTGCAAGTGGGCAAGCACCTTAAATCACTGAGCCATCTCTCCAGCCCCCAAATACAAAATCAGTGCATTGAATTACCATGAAACAGGCTGTGCTTGTCAGCGTGAAATCACAACTATGATTAAAAAAAGTATGAGAGCTTTATAAATATATTAAATACTCTTATTTGACATATGTGTGTGTGTGTATTCATATATTAATTTTACTTAACTTGGTATTTAGAAGCAAACTACAATATAGAAAATCATACCACAGTGTGAGTTAACTCTTATGAGATATTTAAAATATATATATATATATATATATATATATATATATATATATGCAAAATAATTTTAATTTTCACAACCTCAGTGAATTACTTTCTTTATAGTTAAACTTATTATATTTGGCAGGGCTAATGCCTTATAAAACCTGGTTTAATATATTCTGTATGATAGATAATCAACAGATATTGATTGAATAGAATTGTTAGAGAATAATCAATAATTACTTTGAGCTTTAAAAACTGCACTGAATCTTTTGCAAAGTACTTAACATTGACCATCCCATTTAGTGATCATAGCCGCACTAGGACACAAGTGCAATTGTCATTATTATTTCACAGATAAGGAATGGTAGATACAACAGAGGCTCTAAATTATTACATTTTTTAAACTTTGAAGATTATGCTGGAAAATGTGCTTGACTTTTATCACAGAATATTGTGAGAAAATTCTGTGAAATTGTTGAACCAATAGCATGATAAACTGGGTCAAAGTAGAACTCTGATATTTTACCTATCAGTAATTTATGTTGAGTATTGAAGGCATGCAGTACTCTGGGAATGATTTATGAGATGTCTACTTGCTGAGCGACTCAGACCATGAAGAGTCAATAAGTGAACAGTGTTGAGAGCCTAGTCTTCCCCTACAAAGAGCCTCAACACAAAAGACTTTATATTTCAAATTATTCACATGGGGCAACAATAAACTATGAAATTCTTTCATCAAACCTATATCTACTTCCACTGCTTACTTGAAAACTCCATTGGGTACCGGCCCTTATTTCTTAAAAATAAATAAATAAATGAGTAAAATATTTTGAAAACAATTTTGGTTTAATTAATTGTCAGTGTAGAGGAACAAACATAGGGCCTTGAGTCAACCAAATTAGTTATATCATCACCCCTTAATACAAGTTTTCATAAAAATAATTAAATCAGAGACATGGCAATTTGTATCATAATTCAAGGTTATCCTCATTTACATATTGCATAGCAAATTTGACTCTAGCCTGGGCTACATGAAACACTAAAGAGAGGAATAGTCACTGTCTTATAGAGTAGATGCACATGTATTTAGAACTAATAATTTGGCCAGTTGTAAATAATTTAAAAATTCTTCAGATTAAAAAAAAAAAAAAAAACTTTTATGTGGAGTGATATCTCATGTTCCCTGACAGGATGTACATATGACTATCTTGTACATATGATTTTAGGAGTTTAATAAAGAAGACAGCAGAATCACTTCATCAGGAAAATTCTGTGACTTTCAGCTGCCTCCTTCTTGTGCCCTGTCTAGTGATGTATCATAGATCTGAAACAGGGTGCTTGGGATTCAAGAAAGTCCTTGATTTCTAAACCTTAGGACCATGTCTACTTTTAATCAAAGAATTGAATAAAAAATGTGAATATATATATGTGTGTGTGTGTATGTGTGTGTGTGTGTGTGTATTTATCTATTTATATATAGAGAGAGAGAGCAACAAAGAAAGACACCCACCACCCACGTGGCTAGAGATCCCAAGTAGAGGGCCTTGGAAAACCATGAAAGTAAAAAGTGGAGCTGTGTGTGGGGGGGGTGGTAAAGAGCTCATGTGGAGAGTAAGTGCTAGGCTGGCTTTCCCCTTGGCTTGGCTCAAGTGGGATAGTTGGGCCAAGCTGAGGAAGAACTCCCCAGCAGCTGGAAGTTCAGGAGAAATCAGGCAGCCCAGAGACTTTGTTCTTTCCTCCCAGACATATTTATAACCTTATGGTGGTGGGCCCTACCTTCTGGCTCAACTCACCTGAGGGACAGCTAATTGGTTTGGGCTAGGGGCTGTCTCAGAAAGAAGCTAGCCATGATGCCAAATTCTGGATGCTGAACTTTGAGCAAACACAATGTTAGGGCTAGATTTAAATCCTAGTGGAGACCTTCCTCCCAAGAGCGGCCCAGATTGTTTTTGAAAAACCAGATCTAGGTAAGAGATAAGAAGTCAAATCATGACACTCCTGCTTTTTTTTTTTTTTAACTGTCTAAAAGAGCTATCTGACTACCTGACTCCTTCTCACATCTAGTGACTTGAAAACAGGACAATCGTTCTTACAGTGTCAGAGCATGAGATGTCTGAGGTCAGGATAACCATCTGGTTGTATTGTGGTAAGGACAGTCTTCCCAGTGGGCCCATGGATTCATTCTTGTTGAATGTTCACATGAGGAGAGCATGAAGACAGACTCTTTCTTCATATGAGACCACTGACCTCATGCATGTGGGCTTTCCTTTGAAGACACACTTGCATGCTATTAGCCTCTTATAAATACTATCACATCAGGGATGAGAGTTTCAATTTGGGATTTTTGGTTGGAGAGGCTACATATTTAGTCCACATAGTATTTCTGTCATTTGAATACCAGCTAAATACCTATAACTATAATGAAAAGGTTTCATACACTAAGCAGTACTTTATCTTCCTTTAAAAGTAAGAGTAGATATCTATGCAGGATATAGTATGATTGAGTTATAGTTAGAAAAGTTGTCCAAATAAAAGACATTCTAGAAGTAAAGGATTTAACTATGCATAGGCTGCAGGCTTTGTTATTTTGAGAAGATAATAATTTTAACCCATTCCAGGATGTACTTAATATAAGAGAATGAAGCCCTTAGTGGGCATCTGCCAACAAATATCAACAAATATCAGGGGGCAGGAAGAAACGTAGTCAATCAGACTTCTTTCA
This sequence comes from Orientallactaga sibirica, assembly GCA_036365145.1. Classification (NCBI taxonomy): domain Eukaryota; kingdom Metazoa; phylum Chordata; class Mammalia; order Rodentia; family Dipodidae; genus Orientallactaga; species Orientallactaga sibirica. Next base: position 4,035,469 of record JAEOAD010000043.1, on the reverse strand, counting down.
AAAATACTCAGGGCAAGTCTGGCTTCTGGGTCTCCTTAACCTATGTTGTTATGAGCCTTGTTGCAAGACATGAAGGTTTCCATTATTAACTTGGTAAGACCTGGAGTCCCCTGTGATGGAATATCTAGATCAGGTTAATTGGAGTGGAGAAAACCACCCTGACTATGAGTGGACCATTACATGGATTGGGGTCCAGGACTGTATAAAAGGGGGAGAGCTAGGTGAATAGTGGTAACCAACTCTGTCTCTGCTTTCCAGTGGTATTCAACTCTCTGCTTCCTCACTGTGCAGAGTATGATTAACTACTGGAAGCTGTTGCTACTGGACTTTCCCTGCCATAATGGATTGCAAATTGAACAATAAGCTGAAACAAATCCTTCCTCCATTAAAATGGAGTTTGTCAGGCACTATGGTAGCAAGTAGAAGGTTTCTAAGATGGTTAGTATTCAAGGACTCACAATTGAAGGGCTTCATGATGGGACCCATCTATGCCTAGTGAAAATGACATCAAGAACATCAATTTCAATTGACCATTTATGCCCCGTACATCTATTAAGAACCCTCATTAGGGGCTGGAGAGATGGCTTAGCGGTTAAACGCTTGCCTATGAAGCCTAAGGACCCCGTTCAGGCTCGAACCCAATGCACAAAGGGGTGCATGCATCTGAAGAACATGGCTGGAGGCCCTGGCGCACCCATTCTCCCTCTTTCTCTCTCTCTCTCTCTCTACCTGGCTATTTCTGTATCTCTCTCTTTCAAATAAATCAATAAAAAATAAAATATTTTAAAAAAAAAAAGAACCCTCATTAGTACATTTTCCTTCTTCTTTTGAAGGAATAACTTTTGTCTTTACTGATAAGTTTATGCTACATAAATCTTCATGACTATGGTCTGGTTCCAATGCAAGAACACTATGATTTCTTTTATATATTTGCACTTACTGTGAGAAGTGATCATCATGAGTCTTAATATCTAGAATCTACAAAGAACTTAAAAACCTAAATAATAAAAAGCCAAACAACTCACTCACAAAATTGGGCAGAGAACTGCATAGGGAGGTCTCCGAGGAAGAAATACAAATGGCAAACACACACTTAAGAAAATGTTCAACATCCCTAATCATCAGGGGAAGGCAAATCAAAACAACTATGAGATTACACCTTACCCCAGTAAGGATAGCTAACATTAAAAAAATAAATAAATAAAAAATAAAAAAACTAATGAAAACAAATGCTGGCGAGGCTGTGGAGAAATAGGAACCCTCTTTCACTGCTGGTGGGAATGTAAAATGGTACAACCACTATGGAAAGCAATATGGAGACTCCTAAAAAGGATAACTATAGAGGTACCAACAGACCCAGTTACTCCCTTATTGGGCATTTACCCTAAAAGCTCCAAGCCTCAGATCAGAGAGTTTTGCTCAACCATGTTTATAGCTGCTCAATTCATAATATCTAAGAGCTGGAATCAACTCAGATGTCCATCATTAGATGAATGGATAACAAAGATGTGGTATATTCACAGCAGTAAGGAAAAAAAATGACACAATGAAATTTGAAGAAAAATGGTTGTACTTGGAACAGATCATTCTCAGTGAACTCACCAAATCACAGAAAGATAATTGTGGCATGGTCTCACTCATCTGTGGCTCCTAACCTGAATCTGCCCAAGATGCTGTCATACATAATAAGCATCTTGAGGACCAGACAATAGGGAGGGTGGGACAGGAGGGGAGGGTCAGGGTGGGGAATAAGGGTGAGGGTGGGGGTGACACAAATAGGGTCCCAAATGGAAATGTTACCATAAAATCCTATATCCTGAATGACATGTTAAAAGATTGAAACTTCAGCAGGCCTGTAGAGGGAACACCTGAACCATGGGGCCCTGGAGAGGACATCATGAAGACTAACCTTAATTTTTTCCTGTTTTTCTCTCTCTCCCTCCCTCTTCTCTTTCTGTGCTCTTTCTCTTTTATATTCCATATCTTTTTCTACCTTGGTGCTGACCTATAACTCCCAGTACCAGCATGCAGTTAATTTTCACAATGAGCTGTTGATCAGACAGACCTACAAGTTTCCCAAAAGAAGACAGATTTTTGTCAAAGTTCTTGATGACCCACCAAAGGTTAATGGTAAGACCCTACCACCAAAGACACCATATGCTATTGGGACAGAACATGGAGTGACGTGGCTGGAATCTGGAAGAAGGTCAGTCCCCATACAGTTAGCTTGTCTAGTGCCAGAGGATGCTACAAGAGCGACTGGGTGAAAATGACTGACATCTGTCCAAAAAAATTGTAGTCTAAGCTACTCAGCAGTAAACAACCTGATGTGATGCGCAAACATGTGCAATCATGGCACACAGCCATGATGGGTAACCAACTGCTCTTGATTTGGCTAACAGATCCACTCAGTGGAATGGAACTCATAGCTGGAACTGGGAAACAAGTCAAAACCATCTCCAAAAAATGAGCCCATTCTCCAATATCAAGCTCCCACCAATCATGGGCTATAAGAGGGCCTACACATATAAAATTCTCTCTAAAATAATAATGGCCATCCCATCTATCTCTCCAGTGGAGAATTTGCTTCTCTTTTTCAGATGGATGACAAACCTGAAGGGAGGATCAGCCTATCACACCTCGCCAGGGCCCCAGCTGAAACCATAGAGTAATGGGGGAAATGGGCAAGAGTGCAGCTTTCTCAGTGAACCTGACACCAGCACAAGGCTAAAGGAGATAAACACAGAGAACACTCAACTCCTACTAAACCAGATATCCAGAGACACAGAGGCTTCCAAGACCTCATCACTGAAGTAGAACTAAAATAAACCCAATATGGCTCAGGGAAATTCGTGGAAGAGAGGGCAGAAAGAGTGTTAGAGCCACAAGTTGGGTCATTATGCACAGAGACATTGCCTCTCCCCCATAACCGTTAGCTACCCCCACAATGCATGACCCACATTCCCCAATGAGGAGGGTCCCTTAGGAGAGGGGAGGACAGGGAGGAGGTTATTGAAGGCACCAACATGAATGTAAAATTATTTTTTTTTTTCACAAGAAGCTGTGTAATACCTTTTGAGAATCTGAATGATTTTCTGATCATGGTTCATTTCAGTAAAGAATGCCCAATGCTATACATGTTCTGAAGGATAGAAGATAACCATATTTCTCCTTTAGAGGCCAAGATTAATTTCAAATGTCCTGTATCATTGTGCATAATGTTTTTGAAGTGATAATTAGAAATATTTTTATTATCACTGAGAAAAGTTATATGGATCTCCCTCTTCTGACATGAGTATCCAAGAAAGGAAACCTTTCTAATTTCACATCCTGACTGTATCTTGGATCATAAATATATATATAGGCTCATATAGGAATTTAATGTATTTTAATAGGTCCTAAGAGTTTCTCTGGAATATATAAAATACATTGTTGGAAAATGTTGTGCTCACAGCAGCACAAGATGTGTTGGTACAGCACCTGACCCGTGGATAAAGAAGCTCTAATGCCCACTGGGAAACATCCATGAGATCTTTAGAGCTGTTTCTTCTAGGTATGTAACCTAGGTCTAGGCAAAATAGCACAAGATCCTAAAACCTTTATCCTATTTGAACCTGTCTAGATTTCACAAAAACTAAACATCATGCCATGAGGAAATTATAAGGCAGCTGTGTCATGAGAGAGTTGGTAAGATTGTCACAGAGACAATCTAAGTGAAATATATAGGAAAACTCAGATAACAGTTACAAACCATGTAGAGCCAACAAGGCAGAACAAAGAGCCAGAAGTTTGTTGTTACATGGTACTATCAACAAAATTTAATGAAAAATAAATACTTTGTACAATCAAAGGCAGTAACAGATTTAAAGTCAGCAATGTCTTTTACTCTTGGCAAGTACTGGTGTGTGATGGATGGATTCAGAATGATAATACATCTGAGATGGACACTTGTGAAACTGAGGAGAGTTTAAGCTACCACAACAGCATGTTGTTATCCAAGTGTTGAAGGAAATGAGACAAGAAGTCAAGGTAGATGCAGGAGAGTATGAGATTTTAGTTAGCAAGCCAAGAAAGAACTGTGTGTGTGGAAAACAGAAGGGTGGACAGATGGAGACTAGGGGATAAATGTGCCAAAAAGGAAGAGTGAGTGATGAGAAAAAGTCAAATGATAAAGAGGATGGAGAGTGTGAAGGATGCTAGTGTCTGTGGTACTTAGACAACCACTGATTTTGTGAGAACAGAAGTAGTGAGTGCCCTGATATGGCAGAAGTCAGAGGTGGGCGGGAGATAGTTTTGATTTAATAGGAACAAGAAAATGGAGGAAAGAAGATAACCTGAGGAGAAGATGACCATTTTACTAATAATAGTAAAGTGCTGAGATGGATATGCAAAGAAACTGATAAAGAGAGAAAGGCAGAAACCTACATACATATACTTGCATATAAAGATGCTATAGATACACTATATACATGCACTTAAATATCCCGTGTCAAATTAAATTTGATTTTTTATAGTTGTTAAAAATCACATTTTTATTTAAGATTAGGCTTGAATAGCAGGAGAGATGACTAAGTGGTCAAAGGTATTTTCTTTTAAAGCCTGAAAACCTGAATTCAAGGTTCAATTTCACAGTACCTATGAAAATACAGACACACAAGTGCCTCACATGTCTGGAGTTTGTTTTCAGAGGTAGGAGACCCTAACACACGCATATGAATTCATATTCCCTCTTATAAATAAATAATTAATAATAAAAATATTTTTAAAAATTAGAAGGCTGAGTCAGTAAAGTCCTAAAGCTCACAAACCAGCTTGGTGGACCATCCCAGTGATAAGACAAAATAAATCCTGTCTCAAAATAGGGTGGAAGGTGAGGGCCAACACCACAGAGATGTTCGCTGACCACCATAAATGTGCCATGGCATGTGAATACCCATAAACACACACACACACATATTCAAAACAGACATATACATACACACACAAGTTTTACAATGATGATTATAATAATGATTATAAAGAACAGCACAAAAAGAAAAGACATATTTCAGTCTTACATGAATTCATTTAGGGGCAAGCCCTCTATGATATTGTAAAATAAATATTGCCATTTGAAAAATTATCTAACTTAGTTTAATTTCATGCACCATGATTCTCTCCGCTTTATATAACTTAAGTTCTTATACTTTAATATCATCAAAATGATGTGTTTATTGCACACTAATTTTATGAGCATTATGGCCCAAAGGGTCACCTTAAAGATTTAATTGTTGTGCAAAAAAATGAAAGAATTGGAAGAAAATGACACTTTGTTATACTTTATTCATTAAGCTGTAAGTCAGTAACTGATTTGTAGAGCAATTATCCAAAACTGTTTTATGTAGATCCTGTTGTACTTCTGTCCTTTGCAAACAAAGATGATAGTCCTGACACAACATTTATGAAGAAAGCATCTGCCCTTCTCAATACAGTGCAGAATTTTCATGGGTTCTTTCATATTTTCTAAACCCTGTTGGATCTTGATTTTCTTGCACATAAGAGATGGGGCATGATTCAGCCTGTTCCCCAATTGGCTACACTAAAAATATGGTAATATCCTGTTTGCTCTAAAAATGACTTAGTTCTTTAAAAAAAAAAAAAAAAAAAAAAAGAAGAAGAAGAAGAAAATTTTAAATTGTCCGATGAGTTGAATCAGAACAGGTATGGTAGAATTAAATGTGGAAGAATTCAAGAAGGATGCTAGGTGATATAAAACATCCTCTTCAGAGAGCCACAGAGGCTATACAGAGATGGAAATGCCAGAGGGAAATTCCAAAGAGCCTTGAGTTTTCACAGCCTGAAAAACTTAGTTCTTTTTTAAAAGAATTTAAAGAAAATATTTTTTTATATATTTATTTATTTGAGATGGGGAGACAGTGAGAGGCAGCAGAATATAGAGAGACTGGATGTGCCAGGGCCTCCTAGCCACTTTAAACAAACTCCTCATGTGTTTATCACCTTGTGCATTTGGCTTTACTTGGCTACTGGGGAATCAAACCTGGGTCCAATGGCTTTGCTAGAAAGTGCCTTAAACTGCTAAGCCATCTGTACAGTCCCATGACCTAGTCACTGACCTTAAACATATAATGAGCTTATTAAAATTTGAGGGAGTATCGAATGTTAGTTATAGTGCAGTTGTGAGGAATTCTGTGCAAAAGTTGAATTTGAAGATCTATGAGATGATTAGCTGGAAAATATATACATTATGTAACACCTTGGTTCTGAAATGTTCATTTCAGACCTGCATTGTGCACATTAATGTTGAATAGCCTATTAATAATGTCCTGAATGACAGCAGACTTCACTGGATATTAAACCCTAAACAACATAGGCTTCTAAAATACACACATACATTAAAAATCTTTAAAATATATTTTTATTTCTGTCATATACTAACAAGACAAAGAGTCTTCCTTAATTCATGACTACTACTTGGGTGTGTTATTGAAAAGGCTTATAATTCATCTAATTGGGAAAAAATCACTATTAAATGATATCTCTCTTCCTTCCATCCCCTCTTTCCTGACTCTTTCTTTCTTTCGATCACTCCTTTTCTCTCCCTCCTTTTCTTCTTTTCTTTTTTTTAACTTTTAATTATTTTATGTATGTAATATATTTTGGTAGCTAACTTCCAAAAATTGCATACCCTACATATCATACCAAAAATCAATCCAATATTATTTAATGAAAAGATGTGGCAGCCTGGTCTATTGATTGGACATGACTACTAAGATAGGCAGTCAGTTTTTTTTTTTTTTTTTTTTTTTTTTTTTTTTTTTTTTTTTTTTTTTTGATAGGGTCTCACTCTAGCTCAGGCTGACCTGGAATTCACTATCTAGTCTTAGGCTGGCCTTGAACTCATGGTGATCCTCCTACCTATGCCTCCAGAGTGCTGGGAGTGTGCCACCACACCTAGCTCGGCAGTCTGTTTTTGATAGAAGAACTCATTAGATTAGTATGATGCGGCATCAAATCTATCTTTAAATAAATGCCAACCTCACAAGACACTTAGTCCCTTGAAGGTGTCCACTTGGGGGAGAACATTATTCTTACCCAGGCTTTCCTAGTGACCTCTTGTCCCAGACTGAGGCTGGGTGGAAGAGAGCATAGGGATGCTCTTCTTTATGGGCTTCTCAACCACACTTAAGTGGGTTTTGCCACAAAACCCCAAAACTGTTGAGAACATTTTCATCAACACTGATCTGAAATGCTTCTCTACAGTATGGCCACAGCTCTTCCCACTCATAGAGATTAACAAAGTACTAACATTGGAGGGAGTAGACTCCCCTCAGTATCTCTGACACTGAGCACTGTCATTACTTGATGTGTAAAAATGAACAGACCCAGGACACTACCAGGTGGCCAATTCCATGTGCTCACGACATTCATGCTGGTAAAACAATATCTGAATTTTTGCAGCAACTGTAATAAACACACAATTATCCTAAATATTCGAATTGTGCCTGCTCTTCACATTACTGTGCACTATTCCCTTAAGTACAAGTTTATTGGAAACAGAAGCAACGATTTCAGAAGTGTCCTCTTGGAAGCTAAATTATGAATGTTATTTTAAATTGTTGAAAAGCCACAGGGATTTACAAAATCTAGTATGATCTTGTGGTCTCTCTTTAAAAATTTTTGGTTATCATGGAATGAACACTGATTTTTTGACTGGTTGATTTTGATTTTTATTTGCTCTTTAATTCTAAATTTACTATTTTACTCATTCTTCTGTATATTAAACAATGGTATTAATACTATATGGCATGCCAACTTAAGCTACATCTTATATTTATTGATTAGAAAGAATAAAAAAATAGCTATCACCATGAAGGAGAATGTAAAAAAAGACAGACTGGTAATATAAAATTATAATCAGCCTTTTCTAGAAAGTTTAAATAATTCTAGAAATATATCCATTATCAGACATCAGAGTTTTTAATCAGTCTTTATATTTATTGGAAGAATTCAAAAAGGAAATGAAGAATTGTAAATCAAAACAATAAATACTCATGTAAATATTTGTAAAGAAACAAGAAATTTTACCATGCTTAATATTAAAGATAAGTATCTATATAAAATCAGTCTGTACATATTAATGAATGGTTAATAGCACAGCAATGTACCTTTTGCATTTCCCTTTACATACAGCCAACCATAATCCAAAAATATTCAATGGAAAGCAAGAGATAAACAATTCACAAGTTTTAAATAGCATATAATTTTGACTGGTATCATAATGTCATATGCAATCCTGATCCATCCTACCTGAGATATACCTTGTCTTAGCTTCACATATGAACACTGTGTACCTGGTTGTCATTTATTCATCTAGCTTGTCGAAGGAACCATTGGCATAGCTCAGCACCTAATTCAAGTCACCTGTACTTTAACAAACAATGTCCAAACAAGCCAGAGTAGAAGATGCTGCCCAAAGGAGGCTGTAAACTTCAGAGTTTACTTGTAAAGTTAATGTTCAATAATATATTTTGAAAGGCAGGTCAAATTTACATAACTTTTATTATGCATGATGTTATATTTGTTCTCTTTCATTATTATGTGATCAGATTTGTGTACATATAGAAAACATTTGGTTTATATGGCTTAATATTGTTTCATGAATCCACTGGAGGTATTGGCACATAGCTCCAACAGATAATGGGAACTAATACACTCAGTTCTAGGTGCTGGACTTTCTAATGACTTTTTTGTTTGTTTTTACTAGTTGTCTTTTGTATGTGTATGTGTGAGACGTGTGAGTGTGTTAGTATATGTTAGCACCTGTGAGGTGATACATATGCATGTGTATGCACTTACATGTAGAAGCTAAAAGTCAGGTGTTTTCCTCAATCACTCATTTATTTTTCAGGTAGGGTCTCTCACTAAAAGTGGAGCTGACAATTGGGCAAGACTATTATCCAGCAAATACAGGGATCCTCCTGTCTCTGCCTTCCCAGTGCAGAGATTAAAGGCATAAGACAACTATGCCTGACTATTATGTGAGTATTAGGAATCTAAACTCAAGTTCTCAGGCTTGCATGATAAGAACTTTACTGACAAGGCCATCTCCCTAGCTCCACAATTACAATTTTCTAAAAACTCAATTGTAACTTTTTATTAAATGTGTTGATTTTCTGTACAATGCAAAGTCACTGGGTAGGTAGGACACTCCAGGAATATAGGCATAGGGAAAGATATTCTGAACAAGTTTCCAGTGGACCAGGGAATTAGGCAAACACTAAATCATTGGGACCTCATTAAAAAAATAAAAAAGGTTATTGTGCAGATAATCAAACCATCAACATAGTTAACTGATAGCCTAGTGAATGGGAGAAAATGTTCACCAGCATTACCTCTGACAAATGTTTAATATCTAGAATCTACAAAGAACTGAAAAATCTAAATAGTAAAAAATCAAACAGGCTGGAGAAATGGCTTAGCAGTTAAGGCATTTGCCTGTGAAGCCAAAGGATCCTGGTTCGATTCTCCAGGACCCACATAAGCCAGATGCATGAGCGGCACATGTATCTGGAGTTCATTTGCAGTGGCTAGAGGCCCTGGCGTGTCTGTTCTCTGTCTGTCTACCTCTCTTCTCTCTTCCTCTCTCTCTCTTTCTCTGGTTGCAAATAAATATATATTTTTTAAAGTATCAGGCCAAGTGTGATGGCACACACCTTTAATCCTAGCACTCGGGAGGCAGAAGTAGGAGGATCACCGTGACTTCGAGGGCACCCTGAGACTACAGAGTTAATTCCAGGTCAGCCAGGGCCAGAGTGAGACACCTAACTTGAAAAATAAAAATAAAATTAAAAAAATCACTGAAAAAATAGAACAGGGAATTAAACTGAGAGTTCTCAAAGAAAGAAATACAATTGGCCATTAAACACTTAAAGAGATGTTCAACATCTCTACTCATAAGGGAAATGCAAATAAAAACTACTTTGAGATTCCATCTCACTCTAGTCAGAATGGTGAGCATCAAAAACTCAAGTGGTATCATGTGCTGGTGGGGATAGGGGAAAGAAGAACCTTTATCCACTGCTGGTGGGAGTGCAACTTGCACTGCCTCTATGGAAATCAGTATAGAGACTCCTCAAAAGGCTGAACATAGAACTACTATATGATCCAGCTATATATCATTTGGGACTATACTCTAAAGACTCTACCACAGAGACACTTGCTTAACCATTTTTATTGCTGCTCTATTCACAACAGCCAGGAACTAGAAGCAGCCCAGATGCCCATCAACAAATGAATGCTTAAGGAAGATGTGGTTCATATACACTACGCAATGAAATTCTGCTCAGCCATAAGAAAAAATGAAACAATCAAATTTTCAGGAAAATGGAGGGACTTGGAAAAAAAAAAAAAATCCTGAATAAGGTCACACAGCTCAGAAAGCCACACACTACGTGACCTCTCTCATATGGAGTGCCTAACCTGGCCCCATGTCAGTTGACTATGAGCTGTAATATGGACATGACATTAGAATGAAGAGAGGAAAAAAGGAAATAGAGAAGGGAGGAAGGGCTATTGGAAACAAGTCAATGATCAGCACAAAGAAAGAAAGAGAAGTATGGAAAGGCCTCAGGGGGTAGAGGAAGGGGCATTGGGGAGACACACAAAACTAATGGCAACCTGAAACAATCCCATAGAAACCTTCTTCAGGACAACACTCTGCAAGACATTACCCTCAGTAAAGGGGAGGGGGAACCCAAACACAAGAGTTCCATAAAAGGTGGAGAAAGCATTAACCTAAATCTATGGGCAGAAATAGGACCTCCCCACACACAATGAGCAGTCGGTCAGGGAGACATGAGGTCCCCAAAATAATACAGGGTACTGTCAAAACACTCTTTTATCTGCAATAGTTAAAAAGTAAGTTCCTATTGCTGAAGACAGCACAGGTTTCAGCCAGAGGACATCAAGTGATTAGGCTGGAACTGAGAGGGAATCCAGTTACCTCCTGGCTAGCCCTCAGAGGGCTGGAAAAATGCTATGAGTGCATCTGAAGAATAATAGTGGCAAAATGACTGAGTGTGCAGGAGATCCTGCCAGTTACAAAACCAGCGAGCCAAGCAAGAAGTGTACACTTGTACAAAAGTGGCCCACAGCTGATGTAGGTAAGTAAATACTCACAAATTGGACATGAGACCCACTCAGTAGGGGTGAACTCATATCTAGTTCCCTAGAATAGGAAACCAAGAGGCTCCAGAGAGAACCTCCACTGCTCCTCTAAGAAGATTGAATATACACATCGATATATCTTTCTAATGACTAAGCTTATACCTTTTCATTCAAACTGTTCTCGCTTTTGGTTGGAGAATATGTTCTATTTTATAGATAGAGGACAATATATGCAAAAATAAGATACATCAATACATCAGGAAGGGAGAGCCAACTGTCTACCAGGAGATGGTTCACCTTCACCACATCTGCCGGAGCCCAAAAGTCATTCTAGAGGAAGTGGTGACATGAATATTGCTCTCAAGGCTAGCCTGAAAACCAGTTCCAGGGAAGTGAAGACATACTCAAGCCTCATAAAAACAGAGATACATAGTCCACAGAAAAGGCAGAACTAAATCAGATCTTTACCTTGCCCACCAGGACTCAGGGAGTATCAGGGAAGAAGAGGTGGAAAGATTGTAAGAGCCACAGGATGGGTTGGAATAGCTTGAGACTCCATAATTCTCCCATTCCTGCAGAGACTTATTGAGGCGTCTTCTACCCCACAATGAATACCAATAACCCCACTGAAGACCCTCAGCAGAATTGGGACAGGGTAGAAAGGGCACATGTATATTTTTTTAAATAAAAAAATCAGTAAATTAAAAAAAAAAAAATGAAGGAGAAAGCTAAGTGAGCCTAGTAAGTTTGGCTTTCACCTGAATCAAGAAGGGTGGTCAGAACCCCCCAGAATTATCTGAACCATCCTTCCATCACTGTATTAGTTTGCAATTCTTTTCTCTTTAAAATATCTGTAGTGGTACTATCTTTTTATTGGTTGACAATTCATTCATAATATAAGTTTGAGGATGCTCCTGCATTATTTAGAATATGCAGTTTTACTGGTTATTTGCTGAAGTTTGAGTCAATTTGGGGCATGACACTAGCCACCAGTTAATTCTGTCAGTATATTCCTTGACTACAATGATAGAAAATATGTTCTCTGGGACTGGAGAGATGGCTTAGTGGTTAAGGCACTTTCCTGTGACGCCTAAGGATCTAGGTTCAATTCCCCAGGACCCACATATGCCATGTACACAAGTTGTTATATATATCTGTAATTTGTTTGCAGTGGCTGGAGGTCCTGTCATACCATTCTCTGTCTCTCTAGTTAACTTGTTCTCCTTCCCTCCCTCCCTCTCTCTCTCTCAAATAAATAAAATAAATAAATAAATATTTTAAAAAGAAAATGTGCTGTTTACTGCCATCAAATATAAAAGGATGATCACAATGGGATAAACAGTGAGCTGAATGATCTAGCCTTGATGTGATACACACCTGCCATTTTGTTTTGTAAACTGAGCTAAATTCAAGTCATGTATTTGATGGTACGGCAGAATGAACTCAGCTAAGTATGCATTTGTTTTCATCTTTGTTTCTACTCAGGTTCAGGTTACAACCTATTCTTCAAAGAACAATTGGTGTAAATCATTGCTGGAAAGATTCTTTCACATTTTTACATTTCTTCTTTATGTTTTTTATTATTAATATTAACAACATATTTCTCATGGATACATCATGTGTTGGTACCCTCCTTTCCTTTGTCCCTATCCCCATTCCTTTGGGGATGATCCTAAGTGGGTTGCAGGTATTCTCTGTGGAGTTATGGGTTATGCATTGTGGGAGCAACAGAAAAAACAAATATTTCACATTTTAACTCTGAGTTGTTTCCAGTTGGAAAACAAAATTTCAAAAAAAAAAAAAAAAACATAATTAAGAAAAAATGTCTTACCATTGTTTCACCAAAGTGTTTATAGTTTACTAATTTTTGAAGCGAAAATTGTGTGTTTAATGAGGAATGCAGGCATACCTACTCACAGACAGAGCACAATATCATTTTCTTAATGAATAGATGGTAAATCTTATCCATCTTTATTGATTGGCTGAAATATTGACAAGTGGTTGGCAACGACATACAGATTGAGTACTGATATGTCTGCTGCTTCATCTTTGAATGTGTGATTTCTCATATACATAAATAAAATGATCTCTCACAAACATTAATGAGAAAAGCTGATTTCATGTACCAAATATTAATGTTTAATTCTACTGAAAATTTTAAATGAATCCTTCAAACATTGTCATGAGGTATGCTTAAATACAAATTTATTAGAAAGAGAGACTTATGCCAGCCATATCAATTAGGTAAATTTAAATAAAAATAAATTCAACTATATAGTAGTTGTTATTAGAAAGTTCGTTCAATTATAGTTAGTAGAGTTAAAGTTCCTGTTAGGAAAACATTTGAAAGAAATCTGACAGTGTGATGTAGTGTGGAAAATGGTCCTGTAATGAACATATGGATTAAATAGTTTTAATATTTGAAAGGAGTTTCTTATTTAATGGGACATCAAGTTGCTATGAGATAGAATTTAAAAGCAAGGTTACTAGATAAACGCTTTATTAAACTAAGAGAACAAATAATGTATTTGTGCAGAAAAGGCAGACATAGAGATCAGGAACACAAGTCATCATCGATTCATGGAGGTTGTGGATTCAACTTGGCATATGAGTTTGTGCACATTACTTGAATTTCACAAAAGAGAAGGGAGAATTCTCTTGGAGTGTGTGTAAGAATAATTTCACTTCCTTGTCGAAGAGGTGTAGTTATCAATAATGGCTTTACAGCAGAATCACTTGAGAATTGCTCTTCCTTTGGGCATGTTTTAGGTACCAGTGAAGGAGAGGAAAAACCAGTTAAGAGCTCAGTAGTTATTGTGAGTGAACACTGGCTGACATGAATAAATAATTTAACAAAAAGTATTGGGTAACACATAAGAATTAGAAAGACTCACCTCCCCATAAATTCAAGGAAGGTTTGCATTTGAGTTAAAATATATATGTATATGGATAGCCATGTTAATATAGTTAAAAGGAAATACAAATGACTAAATTGATATCAGTACATTGCAAAATTAAATATCCACTTATTATATATTGTCTGACTCATGACTTGGAATTTTTTATTCTAATAATTGGCATCTTGAAAATTATCCTTATAATTTTACATCTACTGAGGAGTATCTGATCCATTCCCTCTAGGATTAGGAAGAGAATCATGCCCAATCTCATCACTACTACTGAAAGGAGTTCAAATAATGTTTATTGCAATGACTGCTGTAAAAAATGATTTCCTTAGGGAACTGGGGATCACTGGCTGTGCAATCATAAATTAGGATTCCCCAACACCCACATGAATTTGCAAATGCCAGGTGAGTGTCCATCTCTTATCCCAGCCCAGTTCTGTGGATCAGGAGATAGTAGATATACCAGGGGAAATCTGGGCAGACAAGCAGAACTGGTAAATTCTGAGTTCAATTGAGAGACCTTGTTTCAATAAATAAGGTAAAGAGCAATCAAGGATGATATTCCACATCAATCTGTGGCCTAATCATGCACAGATGCACATGTACACACACCTACTTGTAAACACACATACAACCAGTTGTACACGCTGTGGTAGTGTGAGTAGATGGCCCCCAATATATTCAATGTTTTATTCCTTTATAGTTTGCATCTGCATGCACCTGGCTGGAGGCAGTGTCACTGGGCAGATCTTAAGGTGTGGTGGTGGGTTTGAGATTTCAATCTAAAGATGTGTAAAGTGTGCCTAGCTGGAGTTCCTGAAGTATGCTGTGCTGTGTGGCTTTTGACTTTTCTCTCTCTTGCCTGGTCCTGTAAGAGCAGGCCAGCTTCTTCTGCCATTATGGAATGCCCCCTGGATCTGTAAGCTTCAATAAATTCCTTCTTCCATAACTGTGCTTGGTCTGGAAGTTCATCTCAGTGAACCTGAAGCTGTCTGCTACACACACCATGTATATATGCACACAAACAATGTTTTCTTGTGAAAAAAAGCAAGACTTTATGTTTGGAATAATTTACAAATAAACTTAGAAATTCTAATGCACATTCACGAACCATACAAAACAAAATTAAGTAAACACAACCCAAAATGTCAAGCAAGAGCACACTAACAACTATAAACCATGCATGATAATATTATGGAGTGGTTCGGAAATATATGCCAATGCCATTGATTGAAAGATCTTGTCAAGTTCTTGCTTCTGCAAGATTATATTACATTTAATTAACATAACCCCTAGTTAAAACCTCAAATAACTATTTTTCTTTAAGTTTTTTTTTTTTTTTTTTTGGTTTTGCAAGGTAGGGTCTCACTCTGGTCCAGGCTGACCTGGAATTAACTATGTAGTCTCAGGGTGGCCTCGAACTCTTGAGGATCCTCCTACCTCTGTCTCCCGAGTGCTGGGATTAAAGGAGTGCGCCACCACGCCCGGCTAAGTTTTGAAGCGTACACATGAGTTAAAATGAGTATGGAATGACAAAGACATAAAATTGGAAGTTGGGCGTGGTGGCGCACGCCTTTAATCCCAGCACTCGGGAGGCAGAGGTAGAAGGATCACAGTGAGTTCAAGGCCACCCTGAGAATACATAGTGAATTCCAGGTCAGCCTGGGCTAGAGTGAGACCCTACCTTGAAAAACCAAAAAAAAAAAAAAAAAAAAAAAAAAAAAAAAAAAAAAGACATAAAATTGGTACAACAAAATTGTAATTAGAATAAAACTCGGAGGTTTATACTAGTGAATTTCAGTACCTATTATAAAGGGTACCAAGTTCTATACTTTTTTCACAGGGGGGTGGGTCTATAGAATCACTGCAATATTTCATAATCTGGAAATACTCTGTTTAACTAAATGACTTGTGTTCTCACTCAGTTCACTAAAAACTAAGCTTACTCTCTAATTACATTGTTTCTTTTCAATAGTGCTAGCATATGTTTTTCTGAGTGGTGGTAGAATAATAGCATATCCAAAGAAATGTACATCAATCCCTTTTTCACTCCAAATATAATTATTAATTCAAGTTGGGTCTGAAAAATAAATAGAATGTAGGTATTTTTTTCCAAAGTAAAATCAGTGCAAATGTTTTGCAACAATATTTTTAAAGCAAAATATAATTTGTGTGTGTGTACATGCACAGGTGCTCACTATATATATATATATATATATATATATATATATATATATATATATATATATATATATATATATATATATATATATATGATCTAAAATAAAGTCACAATAGAATATAGCTATGCTACAAGAAATATGAGTATTTTCTGATTTCCAGAATGATGGTTCATGGCTGTTACTGCAGTACCAGGGAGGCTGAAGTAAGAGAATTCTTAGTATGTTTGAAGGCCAGCCTGGGTTACCAAGTGAGTTTCAGGTCAGCCTGGCTAGAGGGAAACTTTCTTAAAAAAAAAAAAAAAAAAAAAAAAAAACTGCATGGTTCTATAAAATAATGATATCTGTAAACTTGAAAGACATTGTATGATAAGATATTTCAAAACACACACACACACACATGAATGAAAAGTGTTGCATTGTTTTCTTTTTGTGTGATTCTGGAACTGAAAATGGGTGAGTGAATTTGCTACAGAATGAGTGTTAGGGGTTTTTGGTGGCAAAGGAAAATGAAAATATTTCATATAAGCTGATTTGCCTGATGCTTACAAAAATAGAAGAATTTATGATATAATGAACTATATATTCTATGTGTATATCATATTAATATAAAGAAGATTATAAAATAAAATGTGCAACAGTTATAGAAAATCTCAATCCTTATTCCCTGCTTTAAAATAAATAAGATACCAGTTTACAAAATTGAGTGTTTTCTACAAAGCTTTCTGATATATTCCAAGATGTAGATAATGTTGAAAAATATCTAATTAAATGTAAATTAAGGTTTCAATTTTATCGATTTGTGTTCTACTTGTCTTACTATTAATGGCATAACATTCTTCTTAAATGTTGTTTTGTTTTGATTTGGGTATGTGTTTAAAAATTATCAAAGTGAAATTAGCTCTTTCTCAACATCTCTTGTTGATTATGGAATAAATATACGTCTCCTTTAATTCTCAAATGTAGAAAAAGACATTGGTTTTCCTCCATACTCAGGGGCTTGTTCTTTTGTCTTTCCTGGACTGAATGCTGATGCCATGGGTACAAATCCTTTCACAAGAGGGGCTGAATTATTTAACTTGTTTAATGGACTATGTTGTAAAATGTTTTAAACAAATAATAATGTTTAAAAGAGAATAAATCAGGATTATGAGAATATGCTCCTAACCTTGTGCTGAGAAAGAAACCTTCATAAAATAAATATGCACTAGACTTTTCAAGGCAAGGGAAATCAGACAAATCTGCTTATAAACTGTTTGCCTCTAGAATGGTGGAATGTTTAAAACTATTGCTTTTTCCTAGCTGATGAGACAAAAGACTTCAAACCTCAACTTACTTGGGAGGCTGAGGCAGAGGAGGCCTAATTCAAGCCTTACCGGTGGATTCAAGGCCAGCTTGGGAAAAGTAATGAGACACTGTCTCAAAATAAAAAAAATAAAAAATAAAAAAAAATAAAAAATAGGAAGAGTCCTCAGTCTTTTGTAGTGTGCTGGTATGTTCACCTAATTATCTGAGGCCCTCCATTCCCATCTTCAGAGTCACAACATGAAACAAACAAAACAAGATCCTCTTTCCACCTGTGCACTCCATGGACTCCTACAGGTTTTGGGTCTAGTTTTCAAAAATATTCTTATGTCCATCAGTAACTAATCAAGTGACCAAATGCATGTAAATCTGAGTATCTGGACTTGATCAGTAATGTTTGGTGAAAAATAATTGTAATTTCAGGTGAAGATTGAGTTAGTCTATGACAAATCTCTAGAAATGTTACCTGTAAAATGAATTTAAAATGCAATCACATTTTCATGTTTAAACTCTATCCCTTGTTGATGACAGATGATGGACGTGGCAGCATATTTGCTTTGTCTATATCCACATGTGATAAGACAGAGCTAAAAGTTAGTGGCTCAGATGAGATAACAAACTGTGGCTGTTTAATATTAACCCAAAGATAAGAAAAATACTACTTATTTAGAACTCCAAAAAGAATGTCATTAGAAGGGTACATGAATGAGGAAGCTATGAATCACTTAAATAGACTCACAAATTTTCTGAAAAGAAACCCTCACTGAGGGAGTAGAGCCAGCTGAGAAGAAACACCATGTGCATGCTGCTGTTGCAGTCTGCCCAGGGAGACTCTCCACTGGAGAATTTAGGTTGATACTTCTCAGGGCTATAGGGGCTGTGTCGTTACATCCTCATACATGTACAGGGGCAAATCCATTACTCCTTTGAATGTATTGTATAAATAGATGGACAGGGTTCATTGCTGAACATTTAGGTGCTTGTTAATTAAAAAGAACAACTCAACAGTGAACTATTTTAATTTGTTTTGATTTTCCTTAAAAATCACTGAGATCATTTATCTTGACTTCAATTATTGATTATTTTTAATACTAAAATACAGTTTAAAGAGAGAGGGAAGTAATCCCTTGGCATTCTTTAAATCTACTCTCATAGGCAAAATTATTCAAATTATAACTCACCCCATATCTATTCCATACATGTGAGAACTATGCACAGATTATAATAATCCATTTTGAAAGTAGATTGCCTTACCATGAATATTTGCCAAATGATTTCAGCAAGACAAATATAAAGGGGCTGGCTAGATTTATGAGACAAATAACCCACTCATAGCAAGAAGATGCTAAGAAAAACCTGGTTTAGAAGTTAAGAAGCTCATAATGCCAACTCAAAATTTATAGCTAACAATTTCATAGGCCAAAGCCACTATGCAGGCATCCTTATCCTGCAGAGCGAAGAGGATTACCCTTCCAAGCATTATCCTAATGTGGAATTAAACTGTCAGGTCAGCTGGCTTGCCTCCTGGACTTGCACATAAGATGAATGTAACTCAGTAAACTTAGATATCTCTCCATCTGTTAAGCACCTTTCTCTTCTAGAATTGCAGAACAGGAAACACACACACACACACACACACACATGCACACGTGCACACACACACACACACACACACACACACACACACACACAATGATTCCTCTTAAGGACAAAGGAATTATGTGTTGATTTCTATACAACTATGCCCATAGCAATCCTAGCCAGTCATTATAAACACAAATTACTTGTGCATCTTGAAAAGTTCCAGTAAAATATTATGAGTTAAATTACTTGTATCTGCATAAAATTGAGGCAAGGATCATCATAAAATGCAAATATAAATTATAAAAGGCTGGGAAGTTGATTTTTCTTCAATACCCATCTCTAATATTAATGAACACATTTCTTTACCTGGAATTTCTTTATTCTTAGAATCATTGGATATTTCTATTTTTGTATTTGATCCATGAAAAAAAAAAAAAAAAAAAACTATTGTTAGATCCATTGTCCTTTACTGAGGGAAACTGAAAGGACACACTAAATTTATTAATTGTTGAAGTGGAATTTAACATAATTCAGTAATAAAAATATATTGATTATTACAATTGATATCAAATACAGAAAGAAAAAGGCAGATTCAGAATAAATTGAATTCTGGTGGCTGAGGTGGCTTATGCCTTTAATCCTAGCACTCAAGAGGCAAAGGAAAGCCAATCTTTGTGAGTTCCAAGTCAGTCTGGGACTAACTACATAGTGAGTTCAAGATCAGCATGGGCTAGAGAGAGAGATCCTACCTTCAGTAAATAAAACCAGAAGAAATTTAACTCTGAAAGTTTAATGTAGTAGGGTTCCAACTTAGTGTCTGTTGTTATCTATAACAGAATATCTGAGGCTGCAAATTGATGAAGAAAAGTGTATTACTTATAGTTATGAAGCCTTGGAAATCTAAGACCAAGAACCAGTAGTTTCTGAGATGGCACCTGGAACTGCCCTCACTGGAGGGCTGCACACTTCATCACATGGCAGAAGAGTACAAGTGAGAGACTGCACTACCAGGAGTCCCTACTGAAAATCAGTCCCATCATGGATGTGGAATTACTGTATACCTCCAATAGGCTTCACGTCCACCACTTCTGCATTACAGAGTAAAGTTCTCCCACTTGGATTTTTGGAGCAGGCCTATTCAAGCAATGGTAGGTCTTAAGTTCTGAAATTGCACCATTGGGTAAAAATTTATAATTAATGCCTTTTACCATTTTGCTATGCAGGTATGAAGACTGCAGTATAGATCTCAGAACTCATGTTCTGACACCTTCATTATTCCTTTCCTCCTAGAGCAGTGTTTGGTAGAAGCAGAAGGATCTCAGTGCTTTCAGACCAGGGACAGCTAGGCTGTTTATCACAGCAAACAACAGGAGAGACATGGATGGCAAAGACAGTCATACTGAAATTATCTTCAGATTTCCACATGTCCCCCTCTCTCTTTCTCTGTGTCTCTGTCTCTGTCTCTCTCTCTCTCTCTCTCTCACACACACACACACACACACACACACACACATACTTACATGGAAGTAAATTTCCATAAATATTGAAATGATTTTTAAATTCATTTTTATTATTGTTTTCATTCTGGCTTTGTTTGTTTTATGTTGAAATTCTGTGGAATGAACCTAAGACGTCCTGCAGGTTGATCAAGTGTCCTAGCACTGAATTACTTCTATAAACCTCTATTGAGTTTTTTTTAAGAGTCAAGTTCTCACTGACTCAAGGAAGCCATGAACATGTAATCTTCCCACATGAGACTTACAAGTATCTGGGATTATATATCTGTATCACCAGAATAGGCTGTGTTTCTTTCTGCTCCCTTTTAAAACCAACTTTTGCCAACATCTCACATATAAATAATGAAAATAATAATTTATCCCTAATTAAGTGTTTAATGTTTTATTTAAATACCTTCTAATAAGTCAAAAAATTCAGTTGATAGCTGGTTCTAAATTTTCAATAAAACCATTATGCAATGATAAGTCAGTATCTTGTGTTAAGTTATTTTACATCATGCTAACATACTAACATACTTACAGAAGAGGAAAATCTGGCTGACTTTCTTTCCCACATTTTTAAAATTTCCATACAAATATTATTACCAAGCAAAAGATATCTTTAAAGTTCATATTTTTTTTTCTATTCATATCCAGGTAAATTACAATTTTATTATATTTTACAATATTGATCTGGAGAAAACATTCTAAGAATAATATTATTGTAACTATTTTTTTAAATTTCTAAACAAAGAAACATATTTATGAGTCAGTAAGTATAACCAATATTATAATGAACAGAGGGATATTTTTTGAGTATTGCAGCAAAATAATTTTTTAACATGTGAGTTAGAAGGAAAACAGAACAAACGAATTTTATATATTTAAATACATTATTATTCACATGTAATCAAATATATGGCCTAAATATGAAAGCACATAATCAATGATTAGAAGGATTGGCACCCAGCTACTAAGTGGGTAACTCTGGGAAGAGGCATGAAATTAATAACAAGAGACAAGAAGAAACAATGTGCTGTGGTGTGTGTCTGTAGGAGTGTGTGTATGTGCATGTGTGTATGTGTGAGTGTGTTTGTGAGTAGCATGTGGTATCACACATGGTGCAATCCCATTTTGGAAAAAAAAATATATATATATATATATGATGCTAACTTTTTTTGTTTTTAAGACTATTGAAATGTAAAAACTAGCAAGCACATTTGAATACCCTTTAAAATATCTTGATACCTGGGCTTTTATTTTGACATTCATTATTATCACTTTAAGATAATTTTGTCTAAGTCAATACCATCTAAAAATTCATTAACTAGGGGGTTAAGAGAAAGCTTTGAGTAGTGCTGCCCTGGCAACGAAACCTTCAGAATTCAATGAGGTGCTGTAAGTCTCGGTGAATAAGGTCAAGTTTTGAGTTTAGATAGTTTTGAACAGAAAGCATCATAGGAGAAAATGACCTGTCATGGAGAATATGTATGCTCTGACCAGAAAACTCTGTATTCTCAGGCTGTCTTTCTCCATAGCTATTTCTAGAAAAAAAAATCTTAAATTATTTCCTGCTTGAATATGAAACACTCACTAACATAACATCACCTAAAGGTTTTTCTTGAGATAAAATATAAATATTGCATATTTCAAGTTGATTAAATATTGTACTTTAAGAAAAACTATGTTATTAAAAGTTTTTAAAATAAAACTATTTTAAATGTCACCAATAATTCAAGCCACTAGAGATAAGCCTTGGAACTGTTTAGCAGTTTTCTTTTAACATATGCATCCATGTGTTTATATGTTTATATGCATAAATGCATATGCTATATAATATTTTATAATTTTTGTGTATACATGTTTTTAATCAATACAATATAAAAGATATCCATGTTAATGCTGACTTTACTGTCTTTTGTAAAATCTGTTTTTCTTTTTCTCAGAAGGGAGCAATACCAGACTAGATAAACCACCCATGGCACTTCAGCCAAGGCCCTGTTGAAACCGGAGGAATTGAGGAGATGAGCAAGTGTTAGGGTGAAGGAGTCAGATGCTAAGGATACACAACACACAACAAAGCAGAAATCCAGAGGCACCTAAGGGCTCATCACTGAAGTAGACTTAACATATACCCACCAAGGCTCAGGAAAGTTTGCAAAAGAGGGAAGAAAGATTAGAAGAGCCACAGGTAGGGATGTCATACCCAGAGGTATTCCCTCCTTCCCAAAATAACTGACTGCTGTTCCCACAATGCATAACCCACAACCACATGGGGACTACCAGTAACCCCACTGAGGAGGTGCCCCAGCAGAATGGGGCAGGGACAAGGGAAAAGATGGTACCAACACATGTTGTACCCATTCTAAGAGTGTTCTTAATATTAAAATATATATATATATATATATTATGAATGCTAAAAATAAAAATAAGAAATGAATATATTTGGGGGGGGTGCTGTGAAGATGGTTGAATCAATAAACCACTTGGCATTCAAGCATGAGGACCTGTATGAGTCTTGGGGAATCAAACCTGGGTCCTTTGGACCTGAGTTGGAATCCCCAGCACCTTTGTAAATGTCCAGTGTGAGTGGCAATCAGTCTGTAATCTCAGCACTCAGGAAGTGGAGACAGTAAATAGCAGTGGCAAAGGGGCTAGCTAGATTAGCCAAAGCAGCAAGTTCTCTGCTCAAGTGAGAGATCCTGGCTCAGCAAAAAGATGGAAAGCAAAAATAAAACAGTGTCAACTTTGACCTACACATGCACCCATAAAATTATACCCACACCCATGCACATGCAAAGAAAAGATATTTTGGAAGACATAATGCATATGATTACATTTTTCAAAATCATTGCACTTCCTTCTTAGTATAATAAGCACTCTAGCAATAATTATGGAGGATTCTTTGAGTTTCAAGTCTTGCAGGACAGTTTGTCTGAATAGAGATCACATGATATAAATTCACTAGGTCATTTTATTTATTTTATATTATTATTATTATTATTATTATTATTATTATTATTATTATTATTAATTTTGGTTTTTCAAGGTAGGGTATCACTCTAGCCCAGGCTGACCTGGAATTCACTATGTAGTTTCAGGGTGGTCTTGAACTCAGCAATCCTCCTACCTCTGCCTCCCGAGTGCTGGGATTAAAGGCGTGTGCCACCACACCTGGCTCAGAAGGTTATTTTATGTTTAGTCACTTACTTTGTTAAGGTTTTTGTGCCAAATTTTATAATTTGAATGGAGGAATTTATAACATGAAATCTGTTTTGTAAGTGTATGTATTAGTCAGGGTTCTCTAGAGGAACAGAATGGATAGAATGAATTGTATTAAAAGGGGATTTATTGGATTAGCTTACACAGTCCAGCAATAGCAGGTTGCAGGTCCGAGAGTCAAGAAACCCCGTAGCTGCTCAGTCCACGAGGCTGGAGGCCTCAGCAGTCCCAATCCGGCACTGAAGGCCTGGAGGCTTCCTGGAGAGACGCTGCTCTTCAGTCCACCCTGGTCTTCAGTCCACAATGGAGAGCAGCAACACCAAGCAACAAGCATCAAGCGGAAAACACCAAGCAGCAAGCACCCAGTGGCAAGCAGCTAGCAGCACCGGCAGCCAGGTGGGAGATAGAGAGCCTTTCTTCCCAGAGCTCCTTTTTATCAACCAGCCCCCTCCTCCAAGAGGGGCCGC
The DNA here is from genome assembly GCA_036365145.1 of Orientallactaga sibirica. Lineage (NCBI taxonomy): Eukaryota > Metazoa > Chordata > Mammalia > Rodentia > Dipodidae > Orientallactaga > Orientallactaga sibirica. The sequence goes on along the minus strand of JAEOAD010000043.1, from coordinate 4,011,143 downwards.
CCACTCTGGGCCGCCCACTCTGGGGGAAGGGCTAAACCTGGGGGAAGGATTCTTCCTTTAGTTAATCCTTCCTAGAGGCGGCCTCAGAGACACACTTATGAGGAATGTCTGTGGATTCCTAAACAAATCAAGTTGACACAAACTTAACCATCACAGTGTATATTTTTTTCCAATTCTCAAAATCTCATGTCTGTTTATGTCTTGGGCAGATGTCTTTGCATTCTTACATAAGTAATTCTTCATAACTTCTTCAGGTAATTTCTTTCAAGAATGTATTTCTTTCCCTCTCTTCAATGTAACTGCCCCTGCTTGACTCTAATTCTGTTGAACCACATACTTAGCCAAGGCAGAGGGTTGAAGAATGATGCATTAGCTTGTCTTTTTTGTATTATTATTATTAATCATTTTTGCTGGGGTGGGAACAGCTTTTAAGGCAGAGTCTCACTCTACCCCAGGCTGTCCTGCAACTCACTTGTATCCCCAGGCTGACTTCAAACTCACTGCAACCCTCCTACCTCAGTCCCCTGAGTGAGGAAATCAAGGCAATCACCACCAAGCCTGCCAATGTTTTCCCCTCTTGAGAATTCTCATAGTTACCTCACATTATTGGGACAAATCACCAGACCCAAAGCAGCTAATAGGGAAAGTATTTATTTTGGCTTCCAGTCTCCAGGGGAAGTTTCATGATAGCAGTAGAAAGCATGGCACTAAAAGAGGCTGAACATTGCCTGTGCCAAAGCAGATGTAAAAGAGAAGTAAGAGAGTGAGATGAACTTTCACAAAGTGATGCTGGCTATCACATCCAAACATCCCTCCCCAACAACACACCTCATCCATTAAGTCCCCGCCTCTCAAAGTTGTACCAGCTGATGTCAAAGTATTCAAACTGCAGGAATTTATGGGGGAACATCCGATTCTACCCACGACATATAAACATACTGTAATTTGATCATAATCCCCTCCAATTACCTTCCTGTGCTTCCTTCCCCCATTCCACTAAACACTTCATTCTTTTTTTTCCCAACAAGTCCTCTATTATATTGATTATCCTTTATTCAAGTTTTAGAGAGAGTGAAAGAGAATTGGTGTGCCAGAGCCTCAGTCACTGCAATCAGACTCCTGATGCTTGAGCCATCTAGTGCACATATGTGACCTTGAACTTGTGTCAGCTTTGTGTGTCTGGCTTATATGGGATCTGGAGAGAAATGGAATGTGGGTCTTGAGGTTTCACAGGCAAGCACCTTAACTGTTAAACCATTTCTCCAGCCCAATATATTGATAACTTTTTCCCCTTCCTTAATTCTTGTTGAAATGTTGATGGGTTCTATATTATGCAAGTCTTTTGCAGGTCTTGTGACAGCCTACAGCTACTATGAGGTCATGAATTTCATGGTGGCTTTATGTATAGAATATAGTGTCCCAAAGTCTACCTTAGCACCTTTTTGGCTCGTATATTCTTTTCTGTCCCATTCTTCAACAATGTTCCTTGTACATTGGAGGTCTTCCTAGAGGTGTTTAATTTAGTGCCAAGGACTTAACAACTGCTTACTTTAAGACCTTTTTATAAGGGTTTGAGTCTTGCCAGTATCCACTGTCTTTTGAAAAAAAAAACAATAAAAGTTTCTCTGGTCATTGGTGAGAGTAGCACTAAACAATGGGCATAAACATGAATCTCAGGGGCAGTTTTATAAGCACATCCTGAATATTTAGTCAAAAACGGTAGTAGCTTTTCCAACCCCTACAGGAACCATCTTCTCAATGACGAGCTTTATTTAAAATAGTTATTTACTTATTTGCAAGCAGAGAGAAAGATAAAGAGAAATGAGACAGAGAATGTGCAAAGCAAACTCCAGATGCATGTGCCACTTTGTGCATCCCCTCCATTCCCTTTCCTGACTCTCCCTTACCTAGCCTTGTCTTGATTTCTACCACTCTTGTTTAGTATGCTGTTAGTTTTGGGACATTACTAAATTTTTCTTAAATGGGACTAGCCTGGTAATTTCAGAAAGCTTAATGTTCTTCCTCAGTGAAACGTATACACCCTGTGTAAATAAATGCAGCTATGGTTTGAATGCTTGTGCCTACCTATTCAGACCCCTACTCAGGTGTTAGTCTGAAACCTAACCCTCCATGGGTTGAAAATAGGATGAAGGCCTCTGGAAGTTAATTGGATCATGAATGTAGAGCCCTCATGAACAAGATTAGTGCCATGATGGAAGATGCTTCAGAGAGGGTCTTCGGAATTTTTCTACCAGTTACACACCATCTATAAACTTGGATAGTGGCTTTCACCTGAAAATCTAATAGAATCTTTTCCTTAAACTTCCCAGCCTCCAAAATGGTTAGGAGTAAGTTCTATTATTTATAATAAATCAGTGTAGGGTAATTTTTAGAGTAGTGTCCCCAGACTAAGACAACTGGGCATGGAAATTCTTCTAGCATGGAGACTAAGGCTCCCCTAGTGGAGAGCTCTGAGAAGTGGTCATAGGGGAGTCGGGTTTCTGCTCCATCTTGTCCACATATTGAGATGCCAAACCTCAGGTTCGGTTTCTCAGTTTTCCTATCATCTCAGCTAGATCTGTCTATAGCATTGATTTTTTTAAATCTTGGTTGGGCCATTTTAATAAATGTTTCATAAAGTAAAAGTGATATTTCATTGACATTTAGTTAGCACTTTTTCTATGAACAGAGGAATTTGAACCAGGACGTGGATTGTATTAATTCTGCAAACATTGTACTCCTGCTTTTGCCTTATTTGTCCTTCTTGGCTTTACATATTCATTGAATCCTAATGATATTAAAGATTGCCCCAAAACAATTTTCAATGTTTCCAAAGTATTGGTTTCTAGAATATACATTACATTTAAAACCACTCGGCTGCCTTTTGAAGTTTCCGTAATACTGAAAACTACATCTAAAAGTCCTAACCTGTAGATCCCCATTTTCCCACTCTACTCTATTCTTTTGTGTTCTTATTTCATAGTGCCTCAGTTTACCAATGTTGGTAGTCAGAGTGGGCTTCTTTTGGTTACTGATATTTAGCAATGCACATACAGATTTGTATTATTTCCCTCTCTCTATGCAGGCATTTTCATGTTTGTGCATGAACTGAGTGATCTGGACCACTTATATCCAGATTTTAAAGGCTTAGATCCCAGTGTGACTATACTTGAAGACAGGACTACTACATAGTTAATGAATGGTAAATAAAAGCACAGAGTGGAAACCCCAATCAACAGGATCATTATTCTTTTTAATTTTTTTTTTTATTATTTTATTTATTTTTGGAGAGAGACACAGAGAGAGACAGAGAGGGAGAGGGAGACAGATAGAGATGGGCGCACCAGCAGTCTCTCAGCTGCTGTGAACGAAATCTAGATGTGTCCGCCCCCTTGTGGTCAAGTGCGGCATTGCGCCCTTGCATCACTTTGCATCTGGCTAAACGTGGGACCTGGAGATTGGAACCGCTGGAGATTGGAACCAGTGTTCTTAGGCTTAGGAGGCAGGCGCCTTAACCACTAAGCCATCTCTCCAGCCCAGGATCATTATTCTTTTAAGAAGAGCTCATAAAGCATTTACTCACACCGTTGATGAGAGCACAGAGGAAAGAACAAAGGAAGACACAGGGGAACTAGAGAGTAGTCATCTCAATATGAAGAGGGCCTTCAGTAGAAACTTTGGCACCTAGATGTTGGAATTCTGAACAACAGAACTATAAGAAATAATCTGTTTTCTGTTTTTGTTTATAGAAAAGAAGTATGTACAGAAGAGATGTAAATGACATCACCTCGCTTAGAGATGGATTGATAACCTTTAAAGATTGATCATTCTGGACATTAAGTTCTAAAGTGGAATGGGGTGAGGGGAGGGAACTATCACGTGGTTTTTGTATGTAAGTATAGAAGTTGTCAATAAAAAAATGAACAGAAAAAAATAAAATAAAATAAAAAGATTTATCATTCATCCTTATGAAGACACACATACACTCTCCTGTATCTACTTCTATTTATTTATTTATTTTGACTTTTCAAGATTTCAATACAGTCCCAATGGTGGTGTCTGGTTCATTTCAGCTCCTTCACTGCCAGCCCAGGGGGCAGGGACTACTTTAGCTTCTCTGCCTTCTCCTTGTCTGTGATGACCAAGGTGTACAGGTATCTGCTGCAGCGCACTTTCCACTTCACATTGTCCTTGTGCTTCTTGGTCTTGACAGCCTTGACATCCTTCCCCCTGGCTGTGATCAGGAAGTCCTTGATCTCCTCAGTTTTCAGAGGCATGGCGAAACAGTGCAGACAGAGAGGACAAGCACCCAAAAAGCACAAAGAAAGTAGGAAAAGACAAAGAGAAAGGAAAAGCTGGAATCTACTTGATTTTTCAAAGGTATGTTTACTTTTTGGCACTTGCACTTCTACTTTATTTATTTATTTATTTATTTATTTATTTATTTAAAAGAAGAGAGAGGGAGAGAGAGACAGAGAGAGAGAGAGAGAGAGAGAGAGAGATGCACCACCTAGTGCATCTAACATTATGTGGGTACTGGGCAGTCAAACCTGGGTCCTTAAGCTTTAAGGCAAGTGCTTTAAACACTGAGCCATCTCTCTCTCTCTCTATTAACTATCTATCTAACTTGCATTTCTAAATTAACCTTATTTTTTTAAAAAAATTAGTCTTATTTTCTCCTTTAAATATACATACTACTAACTCAACTGGTGGAAATCATTTCTTTTCTTTTTTTTTTTTTTTTTTTCCTGGGGAAAATCACTTTATTCTAATTAGCTCTCAAGTGACAACATCATAAGTGGCTTAAGGAGGCCATTCAAACACTTGCTGAGCCCTAAATACTATAGCATCAGCAGGAACCACTATATCCCATGACCTTTCTCGGAAAATGATGTTATTAATGAGAGCTGTGACTCAGGATTTTATACTTTATATTTCACTATCAATTACATTTTTATGCATAATACCTTTGTCATTCTAGCCCATTTCTTCAACCTGAACTTCTTTTTTTTAATCAATATATATTTTTTTTTATATTATTCTGATTTTACATTCATAGAATTGGTTCCATTGTCCTCCTCCCCTTCCTCCCACTTTCAAAGGGGCCCTCATCAATGGGGAATGTGTATCATGCATTGTGAGTTTGCTCAAAAGTTCTGGTGGATAGGCCCCAGTCTCTGTGCATAATGCCCCAACTTGTGACTCTAACAATCTTTGCGCCCCCTCTTCCACGAGTTTCCCTGAGCCACATTGGGGTCATTTTAGTTCTGCTTCCTTGATGAGGTTTTGGGAGCCTCTGTGTCTCTGGATATCTGGCTTATGATTGGAGTTGGATGTTCTCTGTGTTTATCTCCTTCAGCCTTTTTCTGGTGTTGTGATCGCCTTGAGCGCTGTATTCTTGCCCTTCCCCTGCGTTGTTCTATGGTTTCAGCTGGTGAGGTGTGGTTAGCTGATCCTCCCTTCAGGTTCGTTGTCCACCTGAAAAGAGATAAGCAAATTCTCCAACGGAGAGAGAAGTTAGTACTAGATAGAAGGGATAACCATATATGTTTTGGAGGGAACTTTATATGCATTGGCTCTCTTCTAGCCCACATTTGGTAGCCTCTAGATCTTGGAGACTGAGCTCATTTTTTGTACATGGCTTTGACTTATTTCCCAGTTCCAGCAATGAGTTCCATTCCACGGAATGGATTTATTAGCCAAATCAAGAGCAGTTCGTTACCCACCATGGCTGTTTGCCACTACTGCACTTGTATGAGCATTACGTCAGATTGTTTCCTGCTGGGTATCTTAGACTGCAAGTTGTTTGGACCAATGTCAGACATTTTCCCCCAGTTGCTCGTGTAGCACCCTCTGGTACTAGACTAGTTAACTGTCTGGGGACTGACCTTCTTCCAGATTCTGGCCAGGTCTCTCTGTGTTTGGTCTCACACACGTATGCTGTCTTCAACAGTAGGGTCTTACCATTAACCTTTGGTGGGTCACCAAGTACTCTGACAGAAGTCTGTCTTTTTGGGAAACCTTGTAGGTGTTTCAGATCAACAGCTCATTGTGGAAGTTAACCCCTTGCTGGCACTGGGAGTTATAAGTCTGCACCTAGGAAGGTGAGGGAGGAAAAAGATAGATAATGTAAAAGAGAAAGTGAGTATAGAGAGGAGAGGGAGAGAGAGAGAGAGAGAGGGAGGGAGAGAGAGAGAAGAGAAAGAGAAGCAGGACAAGATTACAGTTGGCCTTCATCATGTTCTCTGCATTCATATTTATATTGACACGTGACACAGTGTGTTGAACATACAGCTATCTAATCATACTTCTCAGTGAATTAATTAGCTAATATGTATAGAATTACTATGTAGAAGGTAATGTCAAGACACTTCATAACCTCTGCTTTTCATTTTCCCAGGAACTGCGGTATATAGACATTGGCTTTTAAAGGTGAGAAAATTAAGTATGTATCCTAGGAGTACACAGTATCAAATAAATTGTGAGGATCAAACATAAAGGCTGTCTTTAAATTGTCTAGTCTCATCCATATCTACATGTTATGTTCTTTTGCCAATAATGAATGAATTATTTGAATATATGATTATTATTTCACTGACTTTCCTACTACCTAGAAGTGAATTTTTCTCACGTTTGTGTGTTAATTGGTTTTACTATGATTCTTTTAATGAATTTCATTTTGTGAGAATAGTGAATCTGATCAGTTTTAAACTAGAAAGGAGAACCAGAAAAGCTAATAAAGAGAGTAGTGGTTTCTTGATCACTGTTAGACTACTGTCCTTAATCTCATTTCTCTGCATTTCAAGCTGTATCTTTATAATATCTTTGTATTTACAAAAGATTTATCTACATGGCTATTTAAATGACATAATTGTTGTAAAGTGTGTATGATCTTTTCTTATAGAATGTGAGACTTGTACCTCTAATAGCCACATCTTTTGCCACAGTTCTCAATTTTCTTCACTCACACAATTGAATTATCATAGTGTTTATTTAAATAAACATGAACATTGAGTATAAACTTAATTTTCAAAATTCTTGGCATCTATCTAGTCATGCAGACTGAGTTGTTGCCAATTACAAAGTGGATTTCCATTCTGTTGAAATGATTTAAATACAGTCTCTTTCCCATAAGTGAACTTGGTAGAGCAGAATCCATAATCTATTCTCATACAAGTAGTCAATCTTTGGCCCAAAAGACAAGGGATAATCTCTCTCTCTCTTCTCTCTCTCTCTCTCTCTCTCTCTCTCTCTCTCTTTCTCTCTCTCTCTGTGCATGTGTGTGTGTGTGTATGTGTGTGTGTGTAAGCATGATCATGTGCAGCAATGGATGAAGAGAGCATATTTTACAATGTGACCTCGCCTTTTCCTGACTTTTGTTCATCCTTTCACATGCATCAATCTCTTCTATATCCCACATGCATCACTTGTCTGTTTGCTGTACAATACACAACTTGTGTTGGATTCTATTCATGTTAAGAGCTGCTCTCTTTTATTACTGCATTGGATAGTTATTACCATAGAGAAAATGAGTTCAAGTTGTAACATGTTATGACAGAAAACAGGTTGGGTCATACAGAAGTAATGTTTCTGGTTGATTTTGGTTTAGGCTTTTTCATGAGGTTGTGGTCTAGTTGTCAGCTAGTGCTGCACACAGTTTAACTGTGGCTGAAGTATTGCATTCCATCAGGGCTGACTCAGGGCGTTCTGATGGGAAAATTCAGAAACTCAATTGGTATTGCCAAGAACCTTCAGTTCTTTAAAATTTCATCTCTCCATAGACTGCTTCAGTATCTCTGTTGCATAGCATATGGATTTTCTCACATGCCATGAATATTTAACATAATTATAAAGTGCTTTGGGCAGATAAAAGACATAAATGTCTGTTCAACATTAAATTAAAAATGGATAAAACATTCTTAGTTACTTAATTTCTGTATTTTTCTTTTTTTCCCTTTATTTGGAGCTCACTGTAGCCAATACTGACCTCGAACTCACTCTGTATTCCCATGCTTTCCTCAGACTCATAGAGATCCTCCTACTTCTTCCTGGTGAGTGTATTAAAGGCTACTTATTTTCTTACTCTAATTATTATACTCTATGTGTTCATATTTAGCACTTTTAATTTTTACTTGAGGCTTTTCATTTCAAATAAATCACAGTCATCTTATATTTTCCAGAAAAAAATTCTCCTAAATATCTTTTGATTTATTTGTAGCAATTGTTATGCTCAAGATATTAAATTTGACCACCTAGAAATGTCATCTCTCTGTAGGTCTTTCAACAAATGTGTATGTGTATTGTATGAGAATATGTGTGTATACATATGGATATGTTCATATCAATTTGGACACATGCATGGGTTCACATACATGTGTGTACATATGCAGGTAGGACTGATGTCTGGTGTCCTCCTCAATCACTCTCCCCTGTACTTACTAAGGAAGTACTTATCATTTGAACTTAATCTGGCTCACCAATTTGGCTAATCCAGCTAGCCAGTTAACCCTGGAAATATCCTGCCTTTGCCCCCTAAGAACTGAGAGTTCAAGGAGCAGAGCCCTTTGGCAGTTATATAGGTGGTCCAGAACCTAACTCTAGCCTTGCTTGCAGTGAAAGATCCTTATCCACTGAGCCATCTCCTCATCTTTATACTTCTGCTTGCCATCAAATTTCCATACTGAATACCATTATTTTTATAAATAGTTAAACATTAAATATAAAATGTAGGGCTAGGGGTTAAGTTCAGTACAGTGGTAGCAACCTTTCCTCACACACATAATAATTTGGTTTTATCCCAAATACCTGTAAACAAAATTAGAAAAGCTAAGAAGAGTGCCATAGTAATATGTTAAAAAACATTTTAATTTAGTTTAATTATTCTACTTACCGTTATACCACCAGGACAATATCGTGAAGTTCAAATGACATAATGTACAAAACATTAATTTTCTTCTTCTATTCCTTTACTGGTCCCTAGAAAAATGTAGATAACACTGCTTCCCGGAAGTATAGAACAATTTAACAGAGATTCTCCACCTCAAGTTGTACACACCCTATATTCACCTATATCAAACAGTAGAGACGAGGCCAAGTGGGGTATATTAGTAAACTGACTAGTGTGGGAGCAGGTGTAACCCTTGACTTTCATTAACCTGGTTTCTCTATTACCAGCATTGCCTGAGAATTTCTGGGGACTTTCTCAAAAATACCCATGCTGAGGTTCTGCTGAGGGCCCTTCCAGTACAGGTATAGGTAGCGATGGAGGGGTCATGAATGCAGCAGTCAGTTCCTGTGTGGAAGGCAATACTTCACAGTACACCTTCCAACCCTGTGGCTGTATTCTTTCTTCCCCCTATTTTTCAATGTTCCCTGGGCCTTGGTGGCATGGGAGAAATGCTCCTCTAGGCAGCATCTGATTTTCTGCTTTAATATGTCTTTAGCCACCTCAGTGTCTGCCACCATCTCCCTTGAGGAGGTTCTCAGGCTAGCAGGGAGAGCACCACTTGTATTTAATTCTCCACTCCCTCTGTTATATTTTCTGGGTCCTGCTTTATGTGACAGAGCTGATTCCTCCAGTGCTAGGCTCTCGGCTTTCTCTCCTTGCCGTTTTGAAGAGAGGAGGCTCTTTGGTATTTGTAACCATCTGCACAAAGCTTGTGCAGGGACAGCTGAGAAACACCAGATTGATTGAATCGGGTCCTCTGTGTTCTCACTCTTTGAACGGAGCACAAAGCCTCTGAGCACTGCCTAATTTACCTTAACAGTTCTGGATTAAAGTTTGTAATCATGAAAAGCTATTTTAATAGACTATATTAAAAAACTATATTAATGGTGGAAATTGTCATACAATATACCTATCCATAACTACATTATATCACATAGTCTTGCCAATTTCATTGTACTTCTTTTTACATTTTAATACATGGTGTTGCAATGTAGCCCAGGCAGGCCAAAAACTCATAACTATCCTGCCTCACCCTCATGAGTACTCGAATTGTACATGTACACCACCATATCTACCTTACACTTTTTATCATCTAATGTTTATTATTATGAATTTATATTTGAGTTTAACACATAGCAGCTTCAAAATATTTCATTTTTAAAATAAACATGTGATCTACTGTGTGGTGAGAAATGACCCAGTGTTTGCCACACAACCTTCACTAAGCATTAGCAAAGACAAATGAGGATGACATTTCTATAGCACTGGAGATTAAGATTCATATTTTCAGGGCTGGGGAGATGGCTTAGCAGTTAAGGACCCAGGTTAAATTCCCCAGTACCAAAGTAAGCCAGATGCACATAGTGGCACATGTGTCTGGAGTTTGTTTGCAGTGGCTAGAGGCCCTGTTTGCCCATTCTCTCTCTCTCTCTTTTGCTCAATCTCTCTATCTCTCTCTCTCTTAAATAAATAAATAAATTTATATTTTCATATAAAAGTAAAATATGATGAATTACATTTTATTCTGAAAAGAATTCTGAAACTAAAATGATTTTTTTCTAGTATCCAAGACTTATACAGTCAATATTTCATCAAATAAACTTACCAAGTAGAAAACCCATAGAAAGTAATATAATGTAACTAAAATAAAAGTCTTGTTGTAAAGATAAATGTACAATAACTAATTCATATAAATTTTAGTGGTCATGTATGTCATTTTAGTAAAACTGATAAATGATTTCAAAACTAATGGAAGTATCTTTTGAAGAAGAACACAATCAGGTGAATGGAAGTGTATGGACCAGAGTTTGGATCTGACTCATTCACATGACTGCTAGGCATGCATGGCTACTGAAGACCCTAGTGTTGACTTCTGTCCTGCATACATGTGTACACACATGTGAACATACACACACTCCTGCTCCCATAACACACACACACACACACACACACACACACATACAGACCAGAAAAATATCAAGCTCCAATTTTGATATAGAACATTTGTTAAAGAAAGTTTAGTTTGTTCTAGAAGACACAGTTTGCAAGTGAGTTGTAATATGGCTGATATTGATTACCCATGTTACGGAATTAACAGTGGGTTTGGAGAAAGAGAAGCGTGAGGTCAAACTTTCATAAAGAACTAGCACCAGACATACATGTGTAAGATCTTAACTTGGCTCCAGATTTCTTGTTTTAGAAAATAAAACAAGATACTAAGATTTTAGATGCTAGGATTTCTTTCCAACAGGACATCCGGTGGACATGAAGAGAGATAATCAAGGAGGACTGGATGCAGAGCTAACAGATAACTAAGTGTATACCAAAAAATGTTCATTGTGTAGGAATTTTATGTTAGCCTGCATGTTGCGGGGATGTGAGAGCAAACTGGCTTTTCTCTTTAAGTTTAAGTGATTCTCATCATTTGCTTGGCATGGCTTTTCTCATTGGCATTCTCTTGAATTTGCCCTAACTTCAGTGCCAAGATGGGTAGAATGTTCTTGGCAATCGCAGGATCTTGGTAACAAATTGTCAAATGATTCTCTTCCATATTCCTTTTAAACAAACTATTTTTGGAAGAGAAATTTCTTCCAACATAGTGACTAGAAATGAGGTTCTGACAAGTATTTTTCAAAAGTATCCGCTATTTAAATTTAGCAGTTCATCTGTGTTTCTCGTCATTTGGAACATTTCATGGCCCTCAATCATATTCTCTCCTAACTACTATTCAATCTACTGAATGGGTGGCCTTTTTAAGGTAATACCACTTGCCTGAAAACCACCCTCTTATACGCATTTCAACAGTGCTCAAGGGTGCCCTGGAAGCAGATACAGACTTGGCAAGTGATGTGGAGAGCTTATTGGCCACTCCACTTGGTAGATGAGTCCTTCAGAAAGAGTGTGGAGGAGAACCATGAAGTAACAGGAAGCAAGACTGATGCTATATGGAGTTCTGCATATGGGTTGGATTTTCTGTATTTTAAAGTTAGGCAAAATGACTAGGCCTTTGAATTCCTGTTTTAACTAATCTTTTGGTCACTTCTGCAAATGTGAATAGTCAAGCTTTTGCACAAGTATATAGAGATTAAGACAATTGGTACAACAGATACGTCAAGTTTTGAAAAATTAGCCATCAAAGTTCATATACTTTGATGGTTAATCACTGGTTGTCAACTTGATAGGCTTTCAAACTGCCAAGGAATCTAATCTCTGGTTATGTCTGTGAGGGGTTTTCTAGACTAGGTTTGTTGAGGTGGAGGACTCACCCTAAGTTTAAGTAGTACTATATCATGGGCTCGGTCCTTAGAAGTAAAATAGCTGAGCATTTAGCATTCATCTCTCATTGTACTTCCTCCCTGCAGATGAAGTGTTGCGCTTCTGGCTCTCCATCATGATTTCCTCATGGTGCTTGATTTCCATTCAAAACTATAAGCCATGGGTAATACTTGCACCCCCACTGAGGAGGGTACCCAATAGAATGGGGGTGGGACAAGGGAAAAGATGGTATTAGCACATGATAGAAAATATGTTGCTGCTGCTGATAACAATTATAATAATAAAATGTAAGCTGAAAATGAACCCTTTCCTTGCACAAGCTGTTTCAATTACATTATTTCAGCAATAAGAAAAACAGGAAACAAGGGCATGGTGACTGGACTTCTAAAAATTTGAAAATCTACCATTCATATATTCTCTCTTTCATTTTTTCCCATGTCTCCTTTCAAGTCCCATTCCTTCCAGGAATACATATTACTCCATTCTCGATATCCAGTTAAAATTATCTGGTATAATTATAACTTTACCTTAATCTCTGCCACCTGTTAATTAGATCACTATCTTAATTTTTCAATGTTTTACTCTTTCAATTTTTCCTGTATATTTTGATGTAAGACTGAAACAAAAGTGATGAGATCTAAATATATATATAAATAGAATTTTCAAAAATATATTTTTTATTTATTAGAGATAGGGGGCAGACAGAAAAGAGGCAGAGAGAGAGAGAGAGACAGAGACAGAGACAGAGACAGAGAGGGAAAGAAAGAGAGAATAGGCACATCAGTGTAAGCATGTTTAACAACCATCTCTTCAGTCCTAAGTAATAGAATTTTACATAATTTTTAACACAAACCACAGTCAAGGTATAAATTATACTAAAAAATAAAATCTTGCCCAAAATGTATCAAAACTGGACATGAGAAAAACTTATCCAAGCAGTGTGTATAAATACCAATCATAGTCCTTGGAACAATACTCTACTTTTTGGGGGTAATGTCTTTCCTAAAGTAACCTAAAAACATTGAGCTACTTTTGATTGCAATACTTGTTTAACAGGTAAGAAGTAGCTATTTGTTAATTTAAAAAAATATTTTATTTTTATTTATTTACTGAGAGAGAGAATAGATACACCATGGCCTCTAATCACTGTAAACAAACTCCAGATGAATGAACCATCTTGTGTATATGCCTTATGTGGGGGATCAAACCTGAGTTTTAGGCTTTGCAGGCAAGTGCCTCAACAGCAAAGCCATCTCTTTCATTCCATTACAATCAATGTTTAATATTTTAAGGAATGATAAAATAGAAGATAAACAATAGATACATAGTAAATAGATATAACATTAAATATGATGAAGTATTAGTATTTGTACTACATTCTTTTAGACAGTTTAAGGTTAAAATATCTCTTTTCCTTATTTAGAGAGAAAGCAATAAGCTTTGACCTTTAAGGACTGTGTGAACTGTAAATTTTGCTTAAGTGTACTTTATACTGCTAGTTAGGTTGACATTTTTAATGAGAATTTATACTGATATTTTTCAATTCCATTTACTAAATATTCTGAAATTATTATGTTTTCAAGGTTCCAATTCCATTTATGTTGGAATTACATTGGCTTCCAATCTGCGTGTGGATGCTGTGGGTGTTGCTTGTGTTCTATTATTTTCTTTGCTTTATGTTATAACTTGCTTGTTTATTAATGACTGGCTGTATTGTTTCCAAGACGCCACTCCATTCTCCTACCTCTAGAGCCTCAGTCCCTTCACGTCATTGTTCAAAGGGATGGAACTTTGAGTACATCATTATGTGATGGCAATGGTGGTGACAAGACAAGAACCTCATCAAATCTTTCTAAATCCATCAGTTGAATTCCAGCAATAGCCTCCCTGGTTGATGTTTCTGTTATTTCTGTAAGCTGATGGAGCAAAACTTACTATAAAAACATATTGTTATAAATTTCATGTTCTTAAGGGAATGATTCAGTATTTGATATTTGATGGTTACTCCATCTGGCCTTTTCTCCAATTTTTCTATGCAAACCACCTTGCCTGTGACAAAGGCTGTATCTTTTTATTAGATCCATCAGTATTTTCCCAATAATGCTTCAAACCAACAAACAAACAAAAAAATCCTCAAGTTCTCTTAAGATTGTACTTGGGTTTAAATTTCTCAGGATGCTTCTACAAAAGAGGTCAATATATTTCAGAAGAGCTAGGAGCTGTCCTGCTCCCATTCACTTCTGCCTGTGGCAAATATCTCTGTGGCAAGTACCTGGGGGTGAGGACAGGACAAGAACAGGCTTACTTCTAGGCAGCACCTTTATGTTAGAAGCTGAGGATTTTGTGTGTGGGCAGGCATGGCCTGGTCTCTTTTCAGGTCTCTTCTTCTGGCCTGGAGTCATCATGACACAAGCAACACAAAGGATTACAGAGAATATTTATAAAATTTGCAATAAACTAAACTCAAAGAAGACTTTGTATTCTGTGAGAAGAATTGTGTAAGATAGACAAAAGCATTCTATCTAGGAATGGGGAAGAAAGAAGAATTCTTTATTCTTAACTTATATCTGCCTGTAGTGCATAGCCTGCTTTGACTAAAATGGGCTGGGGAATTTAACAAATGGGGTTCTATTACTACAGACCTTTCTCTTATGATATTTACAGATTTTCTCACTGATATTTGCAGAGTGACATAGATATATCTCACTTTATGCAGTGTATTATTATTAGTCCCACAGGTTTTTACTGGCAGCTTAAAAGAAAAAAATAAAGCCCACCAGTTTACTAAGAAACAAACATCAGAGGATTTATAGGTATGATTGAAAAATTATTTTTGTGATGTTTTAATGTAGATCATTTTCCTTTCTGAATTTTAATATTTTATTTATTTATTGTTTATTTATTTGAAAGAGAGAGAGGGAGGGAGAGAGAGAGAATGGGTGCTCCAGGGCCTCCAGCCACTGCAAACGAACTCCAGATGTGTGTGCTCCCTTGTGCATCTGGCTAAAGTGGATCCTGGGGAATCAAACCTGGGTCCTTTGGCTTTGAAGGCAAATGCCTTAACCGCTAAGCCATCCCTCCAGCCCTTTCCTTTTCTAATTTTAAAAACAGCTTTCCATTATATATTTGTCAGTGAGGGTTTTCATGCAATGTCGGCTGTCATCTGTTCCTTCATCTGCAATTCATGTTCTAATTTTTGTTTCAAAGATGGTCCATAAAACAAGTTCTCATTAATTTGGCTATCTATCCTTCTGGAGATACACACATGCATGCATGCGTGCGCGCGCGCACACACACATACACACGCACACAGAATGTTGCTTGGAGATTAACTTCTTGTACCTGTCAGTATGTGGTTTTAATCAATTTTGAAAAAGTAGAAATTATTTTCTTTTTGCCTGCTTCCTGCAACTTTCAGGATTTAGTTGTACAAATATTGTGTTTACTGCAAATACACCCAACATATAAAATATTATGTCCAAGTTGTCTGTATGTTTTTTTCTCTTTGTTTCTTTTTGTTTTATCTAGATGGTTGTTCTTCCTCAGATCTGGTATGTTATTCATTTAATTTTGCAATATACTTTAAATCTTTACAATGTTGATTTCTTTTCATATTTCTCTACATTCTCAATGTTCAGTTTCCTCTCTCTCTGTGTCTCTCTCAAATAACTAAATATTTCCTTAAAAATGTATTCTTCAGGGCTGGAGAGATGGCTTAGTGTTTAAGGCATTTGCCTGTGAAGCCAAAGGATCCAGGTTAGATTCCCCAGTACCTAAATAGTGTAGATGTGTCTGGAGTTGGTTTACAACACCTGAAGGCCATGGTGCACCCATTCTGTCTCTATCTTCCTATCTATCTATCTATCTATCTATCTATCTATCTATCTATCTATCTATCTATCTATCCCTTCCTCTTTCTCTCTCTTTATATCTCTCTCAAATGAATAAAATAATATAAAAATTTTTAAATATATTCATCAATTGAGCATATAAGGGATTATTGAATAGATATTTACTAAAGCATCATAAATGTTATGCACTCCCCCCTCCTGAAACCATCTGAGCTGTATGAATACCAGGTAACAGAGGCACACACATTTTATATTTAAACAAAAATATTATATATATATATATATATATATATATATATATATATATATAAACTTGTCTCTCATTGCCTTTTTATTGATCTTATTATTTTATCATGACAAATTTAAGCCATTTTCAATAAGACATCCTTTATATCAGCCACTGTCTTAATTATTTAAATAATATAATGGCAAAAATATGACTTCTCCTTTTGCCTAAGAACTCTCAGTACATTGAGGTAATTCAGAAACTGATATACATGTCTCTGTAAAAATGAAGGCATCTGTTGGTGTGATTAAAACAGAAGAAGACAGTCATAAGTATGATATAAAGTATACATTAATAATCTTTGTGTCTTTATTTGTTTAGTCCTATAATATCTAATTATAATGTAATTATTGAAGAACAATCATTGACTTAAAGTTCAAGTTCCCAGCATAGAAAAGATTCTGCTTTTCCTCTATGAGGGAATCTCATGGTCTTCATGCTGAAGGCTATGGTTGAGACTTACTGAAGGTATCCATGTGCCCTGTGCATAATTACTGTCATATAGAGTCCTATCATAGAAGCATGGCACCTGGAGCAGTGGATCAGCATCGAACTGAAGGAGGCTGTCTGTGGAAATCCATGATCTATTTAGAGGCATTACAGATTGTAATGTTGGAAATCAGATCATGATGTGTGTCACCTATTGTTGTGCCAACAGAGCTACAGGCAGCTTGTTGGCTTGTTTTCCTTATCATATGGCTGGCTTATTCAGACCTTTCTTCTGAAATATTTAAAGTTAAAATATACCATATGATCATTCACATAGTAAACACCAGTACAAAAATCATATGCTTCCATAGTGCAAACACATGCATTGTGAATTTTTTTTTCCAATTTAAGATAAAAATGGATCTATTTCAAGGCAGCATGAGTAACTTTTGGAGAGTTTGATAACTTCATTTTCTATATTCATATAGTATGTGTGTGATTATACCCATATCACAGTACAATTATACTGGTCAGAGGATAGCATTAAGAATTAGGAGGATTGCCATGATTTTGAGGCCTCTCTGAGACTATATAGTGAATTTCAGGTCAGGCTTGGCTAGAGTAAAACACTACCTTGAAAAATAAAAATTAAAAATTAAAAAAATAAAAAGATATTCTTTCTTCCATTACTTAATTTGAGACAAACTGTCTCTTGTTATTTTGCAGCTGGGAAGACAAGAGTAGCTGGCCTCTTGAGCCTTGGGATGCTCTGGTGTACAAGTTACAATCAGAAGCAGCTTATCAAGGGAAAGGGCTTGTTTTAGCCTTACAATCTGAGAGGATGTCCATTATTTTTTAAAATAATTTATTATTTTTTTTTATATTATTCTAATTTACATTCACATTGGTGACTCCATTATCCTCCTCCCTGTCCTTCCCCCTCCAAAGCAACCCTCATCAATGGAGAATATGGGTCTTGCACTGCGAGGGGAGTCAAAAATTATGGGGGATAGGCCAAGTCTATGTGCATAATGACCCAACTTGTGGTTCTAACACTCTTTCCGCCCCCTCTTCCACGAATTTCCCTAAGCCACTTTGGGGTCATTTTAGTTCTACTTCAGCGGTGAGGTTTTGGGAGCCTCTGTGTCTCTGGATATCTGGCTTAGTAGCTTAGTAGGAGTTGGATGTTCTTTGTGTTTATCTCTTTCTGCCTTTTTCTGGTGTCATGTTCACTGATCAACAGTTAATTGTGGATGTTGACCACATGCTGGTACTGGGAGTTACAGGTTAGTGCCATGGGAAAAGAAGGAAGAAAAATATAGGTAGTAAGAAAGAGAAAGAGAGAGAGAGAAGAGTAAGAAGAGGGGATGAGAGAGAGGAACAGGAGAAGGTTGAGGTTAGTCTTCATCCTACACTCTTGAGGCCCCTGTGATTCAGGTGTTCTCTCTAAGCATCTGATGAAGGATCAGCCTTTTAGTGCATCTTACAGGTTAAAGGATTTTTTTTGGTACCATTTCCAATTGAGTCCAGTCTTTTGTCTCCCCTTACCCTCCCTTCCCTCCCCACCATCCCTATTGTCCAGTCCTAAAAATGTTTCTTAGCGGGCTGGAGAGATGGCTTAGCCATTAAGGCGCCTACCTGCTAAGCCTAAGAACCTGGTTCCAATCTCCAGGTCCCACATTTAGCCAGATGCAAAGTGACACAAGGTTGCAATGCCGTACTTGACCACAAGGGGGCACACGCACCTGGATTTCGTTCACAGCAGCTGAGAGACTGCTGGCTCGCCCATCTCTGTCTGTCTCCTTCTCCCTCTCTGTCTGTCTCTCTCTGTGTCTCTCTCCAAAAATAAATAAAAATTAAAAAAAAATGTTTCTTAGGTTTGTCAGCATTTCAGGCAAATTCAGGTTAGGAACCACAGATTAGTGAGACCATGTGACACTTATCTTTCTGTGATTGGGTGAGTTCACTGAGAATGATTTGTTCCAACTTTGACCATTTTTCTTCAAATTTCATTGTGTCATTTTTTTTCTTACTGCTATGTAGAATTCCATTATGTAGATATACCACATCTTACTTATCCATTCGTCTAATGATGGACATCTGGGTTGATTCCTGCTCTTAGCTATTATGAACTGAGCAGCGATAAAAATGGTTGAGCAAATATCTCTGATCTGAGGCTTGGAGGTTTTAGGGTAAATGTGCACTAAGGGAATAACTGGGTCTGTTGGTACCTCTATGGTCATCCTTTTTAGGAGTCTCCATATTGCTTTCCATAGTGGTTGTACCAGCTTACATTCCCACCAACAGTGAATGAGAGTTCCTATTTATCCACAACCTCACCAGCATTTATTGTCATTAGATTTTTTTAATGTTTGCTATCTTTGTTGGGGTAAGGTAGAATCTCATAATTGTTTTAATTTGCATTTCCCTGATGGTTAGGGATGTTAAACATTTTCTTTTTTTTTTTTTTTTTTTTGACCTAGAAACATGTTTTTTTTTTCAATAAACAATAGTTTTTTTTTTTGTTTGTTTGTTTGTTTGTTTGTTTGTTGTATGATTTAACAATGAAGAATATTAGCTAACATCAGAGAAGAAACTACTAAGGACTGGAAATACAGAGAGAAATCCAGGTGAGAATTGGAAATCAGGGTGAGTACAGGATGGATACAGGTGCAGTAATCTGTAGAGATCAAATATTTACTTAAGTGTGTGTTTGCTTTTTGTATTTCTTCCCCTGAGAACTCCATGTGCAGTTCTCTGCCCCATTTTGTGAGTGGGTTATTTGAGTTTTTATTGCTTAGGTTTTTGAGTTCTTTGCAGATTCTAGAAATTAGGCCTCTGTCTGATATGTATCCAGCAAAAAGTTTCTCCCATTCTGTGGGTAATCGATTGGCTCTGCTTATTGTATTTTCTTTTTGGTGAAAAAGCTTTTCAGCTTCATGAGATCCCATTGGTTGAGTGATTGTTCAATCTCCTGAGCTACTGGGATTTTGATCAGGAAGTCTTTTCCTATTCCTATATCATGTAAAGTTCCTCCTATTTTTTTTTTTTCCAGTAATAGCAGCATTTCTGGTCTTATATTGAGGTCTTTGATCCATTTGGATTTATTTTTTGTGCATGGTGAGGTGTGTATATCAAGTTTAATTTTCCTACATATGGTTTTCCAGTTTGTCCAGCACCATTTGTTGAAGATGTTGTCTTTGTTCCAGTCTACATTTTTGGGGCCTTTGTCAAATATCAAGTAGCTGTAGTTACTTGATCCAAAGTCTGGGTCCTTGATTCTGTTCCATTGGTCTATAATCCTGTCTTTTTTAATGCCAGTGCCATGTTGTTTTTTATTACAATGGCTTTGTAGTAAAGCTTTAGATCAGGAATGGTGATGCCTTCAGAGGTGTTTCTTATGCTGAGGATATGCTTGGATATCCGAGGCCTTCTGCCATTCCATATGAATTTTGAGATCATTTTTTCTATCTCTATAAAGAAAGATGTTGAGACTTATATAGGTATTTCATTAAATATACATTTTGCTTTTGGTAAGATTGCCATTTTCACAATGTTAATTCTGCCTATCCAGGAGTATGGGAGGTCTTTCCATTTTCTCAAGTCTTCCTCAATTTCTTTCTTAAGTGTTTTTATGTTTTCATTGTAAAGGCCTTTGACCTCCTTGGTTAATATTATTCCAAGGTTTTTTTTTTTTTTTTTTTTTTTGATGCTATTGAAAATGGGACAATGTCACTTATTTTTTTCTCTGTATCTTTGTCTTTTCCCTGTAGAAAGGCTACTGATTTTGTACACTGATTTTGTATTCTGCTACTTTACTGAAGAAGTTAATCAACTTTAAGAGTTTTGGGATGGAGGATCTTGGCTCACTTATGTATAGAATCATGCCATCTGCAAACAAGGCTAACTTTACTTCTTCCTTTCCAATTTGTATCCCTTGTATTTCTTTCTCCTGTCTTATTGCTTGAACTAGTACTTCCAATACTATGTTGAAAAGCAGAGGTGAGAGTGGACACCCCTGTCTTGTTCCTGATCTCAATAAGAATTCCTTCAATCTCTCCCCATTAGGTATTATTTGGGCTTTAGGCTCTTTATATATAGCCTTTATTATGTTGAGATATAGACCAGCCATGCCTATCCTCTCCAATGTTTTCATCATGAAGTGATGTTGTATTTTGTCAAAGGCCTTTTCTGCATCTACTGAAATAATCATGTGATTTTTGTGTTTAAGCTTATTTATGTGGTGTATTACATTGACAGATTTCCATATGCTCAACCAAGCCTGCTTTCCTGGGAGGAATCCTACTTGGTCCAGGTGGATAATGCTTTTGATATGCTGTTGAACTCAATTTATGAGGATTTTGTTCAAGATCTTTGCATCTAGGTTCATCAGAGAAATAGGCCTATCGTTTTCTTTTCTGCTGGCATCTCTGCCTTGTTTGGGGATTAGGGTGATACTAGCTTCATAGAAGGAGTTGTGGAGCTTTCCCTGTTCTCTAATTGTGTGGCACAATTTTAATTCTTCCTTGAAGGTTTCATAGAATTCTGCTGAGAAGCCGTCTTGTCCTGGACTCTTCTTTTTATGTAGATTTTTGATTACCCTTTCAATCTCAGTGGTTGTGATGGGTTTGTTCAGGAGATTATTCTGCTCTGAGTTTACCTTTGGTAGTTGGTATGGGTCTAGGAATTCATCCATTTCCTCCATTTTATCCAATTTTGTGGAGTAGAGGTTTTTGAAGTAAGTCCTGATGATTCCCCCAATTTCACTTATGTCTTTTGTGATCTCTCCTTTTTCATTTCTAATTTTGTTAATTTTAGTTGTCTCTTTTTTCCACTTGATCAAATTGGCTAGGGGTTTATCAGTCTTGTTTACTTTTTCCAAAGAACTAGCTCTTTCTTTCCTCAAGTTAAAAAAAATGTTTTCTTAGATTTCAATTCATTAATTTCTGCTCTGATCTTAATTATTTCTTTCTGTGTGGAGCTTTTTGGGTTGGAAACTTCTTGGTTTTCCCATGCCTTTAGGTGGATGGTTAGATTATTGGTTTGGGATCTCTCTGTCTTTGTCATGAGGGTATTTAGCACAATGAATTTTCCCCTGAGGACCACCTTCATTGTGTCCCATAAGTTTTGGTACATTGTGTTCTCATTGTCATTCATTTCTAGAAATTTTTCAATTTCATTTTTTATTTCATCCACTACATATTTATTGTTTAAGAGTGTGTTGGTCAGTTTCCAGGAGATGGTTGGGTTCCTGGTGCATCTTTTGTTGTTAATTTCTATCAATAGAGATTTATGATCTGATATCATGCAGGAAATTATGTCAATCTGTAGCGCCCGCGCTACCACCAAGACCCCGAGCTGGGCGAGGTGCCGAGGATTGAAGAGACGTTCACTCGGTCATTCGTGCTTCAAGAATGCCATTTATATAGTCTTACAGCACTCTGGAAATGTACCAGGGTTAGAAGGTTATGTTCTCATATCCTGTTGTTTACATCCTCCTATCCTGTTGTTTACATCCTCCTATCCTGTTGTTAACAGTTAAGCAAGAGCCACCTGCGGCAAATGGAACTTGTGTTTAGGCCAGGAAATGGGAGTGGAACAGGATGTTCTTAGGCAAACAATCCTTGGTCATGTCAGTCAAGCAGGGCAGCAGACTCCCCGGGAGGGAGGGTGGACCCCACAGGTCCCCCTTCCTTAAATATAAATGAGCATCTGTCTTAGGTTGCCTCGGATGTCGACATCCATCTTACCCATCATGGAGAAGCCTGCCCAGGCCCCGCAGACTCTCTGTCTTAGGTTGATAGACATCCCCCAGGTCTTACCCGTCATTGATTACTCATTTATCTTGTAAGCTCACCATACTTGAGCAGTGGGGTTATCTGCTGCCAGAGACATCAAGACCTGTTTGGTCTGAAATTGGCACTGGGCTTGAGTTTTTGCCATACAGCAGAGACAGACCAAGGACAAAGCCACACCACCCAGGGTGATTAGCCCTAGGGCCATAGACCCACTCCATTCCTACAAGAGACGGTCTGCAAATTGCAACCCTTTAAAGTAAATCTATTTGTCCTTACAGTAGAGCTATCTGTTGATTTGAATTTAGTATACCCAATTGTATGAGAGAATTTAAATGATTTTGAGTGTTGAGTGTAGAAGCTACTTCCCCTGAGAGCAAGTCCACAGTGCTCGCTGTAACAGCAGATTGGGAAAGGGCTATGCCAGCAACAGTAACTGCGGCGGCAATTGCAGCAACGATAGCTGCAGATACACCAAGTCTCTTTTCTGCTGGGTGAGAGTCAGCTGTGTCTGTCAAGTCTTCACTGCCAGGTGAGAATCAGCTGTGTCTGTCAAGTCTTCACTGCTGGGTGAGAATCAGCTGCTTCTGTGGCGTCAGTGGCAGGTGGCAGTCCTGTGAAGAACAATTGAGGATATCTCCCGAGGGAGTTTCATTAGTCCCAGATATGCTGTAAAGCATGTACAGAACAGTTGGTGGAATTAGGTGAAAAGTCTGCAATTGACCATGGGCTTAGGATAAGGCATCCAGTGGAATCATCAAAGGAATTGGAAGAGTTAAGTTGAGAATAGTTAAGCTTGAGAACAAAGCACATGAGATAAGAGTTAAATTGGCTTTCTCTAGATCAAGATGCAGAGCGAAATCAAGTTTCATTTGTTCACGATCCAAAACATTAAGGCCCCCCGAAATAAAAAATCAAGGGCTTGCCTTTTGCAAAATCTTAATAAATTGGCTTTCTCTGGATTACTTGTTCCCAATCCAAAACATTAAGGGCACCCCGAAATCAAAAACCAAGGGCTTGCCTTTTGCAAAATCTTAATAAATTGGCTTTCTCTGGATTACTTGTTCCCAATCCAAAACATTAAGGCCCCCTGAAATCAAAAATCAAGAGCTTGCCTTTTGTAAAATCTTAATAAATTGACTTTCTCTGGATTGCTTGTTCCCAATCCAAAACATTAAGGCCCCCTGAAATCAAAAATCAAGGGCTTGCCTTTTGCAAAATCTTAATAAATTGGCTTTCTCTGGATTACTTGTTCCCAATCCAAAACATTAAGGCCCCCTGAAATCAAAAATCAAGGGCTTGCCTTTTGCAAAATCTTAATAAATTGGCTTTCTCTGGATTACTTGTTCCCAATCCAAAACATTAAGGCCCCCTGAAATCAAAAATCAAGGGCTTGCCTTTTGTAAAATCTTAATAAATTAGCTTTTTCTGGATTACTTGTCCCCAATCCAAAACATTAAGGCCCCCCGAAATCAAAAATCAAGGGCTTGCCTTTTGCAAAATCTTAATAAATTGGCTTTCTCTGGATTATTTGTTCCCAATCCAAAACATTAAGGCCCCCTGAAATCAAAAATCAAGGGCTTGCCTGTTGCAAAATCTTAATAAATTGGCTTTCTCTAGATTACTTGTTCCTAATCCAAAACATTAAGGCCCCCTGAAATAAAAAAATCAAGGGCTTGCCTTTTGCAAAATCTTAATAAATTGGCTTTTTCTCTGGATCAGGAGTGCATAGCGAAATCAAGTTTTACTTGTTCCCGATCCAAAACATTAATCAAGATGCAAAGTCTTAATAAATTGTCTTGCTGTAATATGTTTAATGCCCGTTCCTTGTTTCTTTAGCAATTTCTTGTTTTCTTAGCAATTTAACTAACTGATCTACTAGCAATGAATGAGAGCTAGCGGTACCCATTTTCAATACGCTCCTCTCTTACCTCTTCTATGGCTGGCCAGCCTTCAGGAGCGATCCTTCAGCAGTTTTCCTTCTTTCCCAATCTCGGTGGAACCTCCATTTGTAGCGCCTGTGCTACCACCCTGGTACATTTCCAGAGTGCTGTAAGACTATATAAATGGCATTCTTGAAGCACGAATGACCGAGTGAACGTCTCTTCAATCCTCGGCACCTCGCCCAGCTCGGGGTCTTGGTGGTAGCGCGGGCGCTACATCAATCCTCCTAAATATTGGAGGCTGCCTTTATGACCCAGTATGATCTATTTTAGAAAAATTCCATGGGCTTCTGAGAAGAATATGTAATCTTTGGAATTTGGGTAGAATGTTCTATATATGTCCATTCTGTCTAATTGATCTATGGTTTTGTTGAGCTCTTTTACTTCCGTTAATTTTATGTTTGGAAGTTCTGTCTATTGCTGATAGTGGAGTATTGAATTCCCCAGTTATGGCGTTGGTGGTTATTTCTGTTTTACTGTCAAGTAGGTTTTGTTTTATGAATTGTGGTGCACCTCTCTTTGGTGCATAAAGATTGTGATTGCAATATCATCTTGTTGGATTGGTCCCTTGATAAGTAAGAATGGGCCTTCTTTATCTATTTTGGTTACTTTTGGTTTGAAGTCTATTTTATCTGATATAAGTATAGCTATACTTGCTTGTTTCTCATTTGTGCTTGCTTGGAATATCATTTTCCACCATTTCCCCCTGAGGAGATGTCTGTCTTTAGTGGTGAGGTGGGTTTTTGAAGATAGCAGATTGAGGATTAGCTTATGTCTTTTGATGGGTGAATTAAGGCCATTAATATTCAGGGAAATAACTGTGAGGTTTGATTTAATACCTGCCATATTGTGGTGGATTATGTGGTTTGGTGTTTATTTTGTCTTTTTTTTTTTTTTGTTGTTGTTGTTGTTGTTGTTGATGTGGACTGTTTTTTGGGGGCGCTTGAGATTGGTTATTCGATTCTTCTGTATGGATAATTCCCTGCAGTACTCTCTGTAGGTTTGGCTTTGTTTTCACATAGTTGTAATGATGATTTTTATCATGGAAAGTTTTTCTTTCATCATCTATTATGAGGGACACTTTTGCTGGGTAAAGTAGTTGGGGTTGGGAATCATAAGTTCTTAGAGTTTTCCTTTGCCATGTTCCATTCCAGGCCCTTCTGGCTTTTAGTGTTTCCATTGAGAATCCTGAGATAATTCTGATGGGGTTTCCTTTATATGTAATGTGTTGTTTCTCCCTGGCTGCTTTTAGTTCTTTCTCTTTGTGATTGATGTTTAGAGTCTTAATGATAATGTGTCTTAGAGAATTTCTCCTTTGGTCAAGTCTGTTTGGAGTTCTGCTAGCTTCTTGTAACTTGATGGGATTTCCTTTTGAGAGAGTGGGAAAATTTTCTTCAATAATTTTGTTGAATAAATTTTCCATTCCTTTGGTCTGTGTTTCTTCCCCCTCTGGTGTGCCCATGATCCTAATGTTTGGACACTTAAGGGTGTCCCACATTTCCCTCATGTTCTGTTCACAGAAAGTTTTGAACTTGTTGAAATTTTTGGACTCATGAACTGTTTCTTCTGTTTTGTCTTCCAGTTCTGAGTTTCTGTCCTCCACTTGGCTGACTCTATTCTTAAGAGCTCGTACAGAGTTTTGAGCTTGGTTCCTATTTTCTACTTTTTTTTTTTTTTTTTTTTTGTGTATAGTATCCATCCCTCTGTCAACTTCCTTTTTCACATCATTTTCTGACTTTCTTAATGCTTCTTGGAGTTCATCCTTGCATTTTTTTATGTCTTCATTGAACTTATCTAGCTGGTTATTGAGGACCTCTTTTTTTTTCACTCTCCTTCAGATCATTTAACTGTCTTTGGAACCCTTCCTGGTTCTTTTCTATTAGGTCTAATCTAGCAAGGATAATATTCATACATTTATTGGCTCTTTGTTGAGTTTCTGAAAGTTGTTTTATTTGCTTGGCCAGGGTTGCATAGCTTGTCTCCTCATTTTGGAGTTCTGATCCTATTGTCTCTTCTATGATTTGATTCAAGACATCCACTGTGGGACTGGATAGTCTAGCTGAATTTACTTGTATCTGGTTTTTCATGCTGTTCTTTTTTCACTGTGGTCTGTCCATCACAATGGTTCAGAAAGCCTAGGATGTGAAATGCTAGCCTGCTGCCCTGGGGTTGGGTTCAGTGGTGAGTGTTAGGGCGATGGCCTCTGGAGTTCTGATAGGCTGGGGTAGTGGACACTGGCCTGCTGGCCTGGGTTTCCTAACAGAGGCGGGAGGGGGGGATGCAACCACCCTAGTTGGGCTCAGGAAGGGTAGTGTGGGAACACTGGCCTACTTTCCTGGATCCATGATCTGCCATGGGAGGGGGAGTGGTGGCACCTGACTGGCGATGGGGCTCAGCAAGGGTGGAGAGGCACCTGACCAGTGATGGAGTCTGGCTGGTGAGAGAGGGACCAGACCACTGATGGGGCACAGGCAGATCCAGTGGGACCTGACCTGCAGTGGTGTGTGGGGCTATGGCCAGGGAGGGAGGGACCTGACCAGCAATGGGGCTCAGGCAGGCCCAGCAGGACCTGGCCTGGGATGGCATGTGGGGCTCTGGCTGGCAATGGAGGGATGGAAGGGATCTGACCCCTGATGTGGCTCCACAGGCCCTGGGAACCTGGCCTGTGATGGTGTACAGGGCTCTGGCTGGCAAAGGAGGGATGGGAGGGATCTGACACCCAGAGAGGCTCCACCAGCTTGGGGGACCTGGCCTAAGATAGCGTGCAGGGCTCTGGTCAGGTGAGGGAGGGATGGGACAGATGGGAGGGATCTTACACACAGTGCGGCTCCACAGGCCCAAGGTAAGTGGCCTGGGATGGCGCATGGGGCTCTGGTCAGCAAGGGTGGGACTGGAGGGATCTGATCCTTGGTGAGGCTCCACAGGCCTGGGGGACATGGCCTGCTTTGGCATGTGGGGCTCTGGCCATCAAGGGAGGTTTGGGAGGGATGTGAGAGATCTGACCCACGGTGCAGTTCCGCAGGCCCCGGGGACCTGGCATGGGATGGTGCATGGGGATTTGGCCGACGAGGGAGGGATCTGACCAGCAATATGGCTCCACAGGCCAGGGGCATCTGGCCTGCACTGGTGTGCAGGGCTCTGGCCTGCGAGGGGGCTCAGGCAGGTCCGCTGGGACCTGTCAGTGGTGGTGCCTGCCCAAGAGCGTGGGAGTCAGTGGATTCCCTATTTTGCACATCCACCCCCTCCCTCTGGAAGCATGCAGGAGCCAGAAAACCCTTTTAAAAAATTCTTTAGGGCTGGAGAGATGGCTTAGCGGTTAAGGCGCCTTCCTGCTAAGCCGAAGAACCAGGTTCCAATCTCCAGGTCCCACGTTTAGCCAGATGCAAAGTGATGCAAGGGCGCAATGCCTCACTTGACCACAAGGGGGCACACACATCTGGATTTCGTTCACAGCAGCTGAGAGACTGCTGGTGTGCCCATCTCTATCTCTCTCCTTCTCCCTCTCCCTCTGTTTCTCTCTCCAAAAATAAATAAAGTAAAAAAAAAAAAAAAAAAAATTCTTTAAACCTTAAGGTTCTTGCCTTTACTTCCTTATGAGGTGAGGGGAGGTTAGGCGGACGCCATCCTGACCGGACCTCCCCAATATCCATTATTTTGGGCAAAACATGACAGGAATAGAGAGCCAGTGTCACATTGTTACATTACCATAGAGGAAGTGGGGAAACAAAAGAAGAAGAAGACAGGTCCAGGCTGTATCACATGAAACCCCACTTCCAGTGACCAACATCCTCCAGTAGGATTCCATCTGTTAGAGGTTCCGTAACTCTCTTCAACAGAGCCACAAATCTGGACTTACGTATTTAAATACATGACTATATGTTGAATGGGGATATCTTATCATAATATATCATATCATATCATATCATATCATCATATATATGCAAATTCCATGAGAATTCCACTTCATATTTACATAGATGCTTTGGAATTACAAATGAATGTAGCACTTTGTGCCTGGCTTTATGTGTGTGCTGGGGACCTGAACTCTGGTTATCAGTCTTTCACAGCAAACACTTTTCACCACTAAGATATCTCTCAGCATCTCTCTGTACTATTTTTCTAAGGGAGATAGAAAAACCTGCATATCAATAAGAAATTTTCTATTTTTGACCCATTCTTTTCATCTGTCTTTTTAAAATACATTTTAAGTAGAAACTTTGTATGGATACATTATGTGTTGATACCATCATTTCCTTCCTCCCTGCCCCCATTTCACACCCTCCTCAGTGGGATTGCTGTGTTCACCATGAGGTTGTGGGTTATGAATTATGAATTGTGAAAGCAGCAGTCAGTCATTTGTGTGTGTGGAGTTTCCCTGGATATTCCCTCCCACCCTGTGGCTCTGACAATCTTTCTGCTCCCTCTGCCTCAAAATTCCCTGAGCTTTGATGAATGTGTTTTAAGTCAATATTAGCATTGATCTCTCAGCAGCTACTGGATTTCTGCTTTGGTATGTTTTGAGGGTCCTCATTGCCTGTCTCCATCTCCCTGGCACCGATTATCAGGCATGCCATGGAAGTGGAGCTTTTGCCCATCTCAAGAATTCACCTGGGCCCTGGCTGTTGTGTGAGGGTTGGTTCATCCCCTAAGAGGGAGTCAGCTATCTTTTCTTGTTTGGTTAATAAATGTTGGTTGACCTCAGTTCTCACTGCTTTCTGAAAAAGAATAACAAATTCTCCAATAGAGAGTGAGGTCAGCATAGGTTAAAGGGAAAACAATGTTAACTTAGAGAGATTCTGTTGGGTGCAGCCTCTTACTCCAGTCAGGATAGTTGTTTTAATTTGCATTTCTCTGATGCTTAAAAATGTTGGACATTGCTTTTCATCTTTTTTTAGCACTATTAAGAAAAATATTTTATGCTGATAAATACTAGCTTTTGTGATTTAAATAATGATTATGTAATGGTTTACTGTCATCTTGTTTTTGTAAAAAAGTAATTGCTCACTTGATATTTAGTGACATAGTCATAAAACATGTTCATTTAGCCGGGCATGGTGGCGCACGCCTTTAATCCCAGCACTCGGGAGGCAGAGGTAGGAGGATCACCGTGAGTTCAAGGCCACCCTGAGACTACATAGGTAATTCCAGGTCAGCCTGGGCCAGAGTGAGACCCTACCTCGAAAAAACAAAACAAAACAAAACAAACAAAAAAAATGTTCATTTTTAGAGCAATTAATTTGTTCATAGGTAGACTATGTGAATAGAATAAATGAGTGGATGTGGGGCAAGTGAAGTATATTAGTTGATCTTCATAATGTGTTTTAGACCTCAAAAATTATAACATCTTTCATTTATTCCAATCCAGACTATCCCCAGAGCCACAGATCTAGTGTCCATAGTTTTTTGTTAATGGTATTCAGTGTAATAAATTCTGCTTATATTGGAACTCTGGATAAATATTATTTGGAGAAATATATTTTTAAAAATCTCAAATCTACTAACATCACCCATCATGAATTCATCAGGTAGGTGTTATTAACTATAGTCACAAAAGTACAAAGTACCATGGAGTTTGGTTAGATATAAATATATACCATCCCACTGGTGAAGCTCTAACTGAAGAAATATGTACAAAAATCATTCAAATTAAATATTTCAGGCTAGTTAGTGCATTAATAAATGTGTCAAGGTAAAGAGTATTTCTTATGGTTAAAAATAAACCCACTAGGGCTGGATAGATGGCTTAGTGGTTAAGGCACCTGCCTGCCAAGCTGAAGAACGCCCATTCTATTCTACAAGTCCTACATTTAGCCAGATGTAAAGTGGCGCAAGGGCGCAATGCTGTCTTTTCCACAAGGGGGCACACAAATCTGGAATTTTTTCACAGTGGCTGAGAGACCACTGGCACACCCATTCTCTCTCTCTCTCTCTCTCTCTCTCTCTGTCTCTGTCTCTCTCTGTCTCTGTCTCTCTCATTCAAAAATAATAATAAAAATAAACCAGCTATTTTATTTTCCTAATAATTTGAGATTGTCTAGAACTTCAGTGTCATTATTCACCAGCTAATTTTCTGGACTTAATTCTGCATGAAGAACAAGAAGAATAAGGACTGGAGGGATGGGAAGAGCAGTAGATGGAATGGGAGAAGGAAAAATACCTGAGGTGTCTGACAGCATATTGTGCTATTAATATTCACAGTTTTTTAAGTTGGAAGGTTGTCCATTTCTAATAAAGATGGAGGTACCTATGATAACATACATTTATAATATATTGTATGAATTTCAGATAACTCAGGAATTAACCTCTGTGCCAATCAGGCCTTAATGTACTTCAAAGCAATGTACAGACCTTCCTAAAAAGACCTAAATCAAAATCCAGTATATTGAGTTTTTGTTGTTTACCAAGTCTATTTAGGCCTTGGAGATAGAGAAGGAAAAATACCTATGACCTTTTGGGAATTACACTCTAAGGAGATAAGTGCCAAAACACTAACCAATTAAGCAGTTTTGTAAATAATTATCATTACTGTGAAGGAAAATACTATGGAGAAGATGAGGAGAAAGTAGAGCAAAGAGGGTAGTAACTGGAATTTTTAAAAAAATTGGTCTTATTTTGTATATTTCATTGACATTTATGCTTTAATTTTTGTGTGTGTGCATTTATGTGTGTAATGTGTACTATGTGTGTGTGGGGGGGGCGTTGTGCCCTTGAGGCACCCCAAATATTTGTTTGCCTGTGGTGAGGTTCCTTAACCTCTGGTGGTCCAAGTGGAATGTAGAGTTTGTGCTCCATCACTTTTGGCCCAGTCTTATTGTTTATTATTATTATTATTATTATTATTATTATTATTATTATTATTTTAAGTTGAAACTCTGTATGTATACTTCAAATGCTGGTTCCATCATTCCCCTCCTCTCTGCCCCCACTCCACTGAGCCCTGGGGATTGCTGGCATTCACCATGGAGTTGTGAGTTATGAGTTGTGAGAGTCTTGTTTTGAGCCAGTTTCCTTTTACTGATTTTGAGCACTTGCAGGCCTCTGAGGATGGAGATGCTCAAGTTTCTACTTCCCTGTTTTCTGTGGGTTCCAGAGATTTGGATTCTGGCAGTCTGAGGCTGATGTATGTCTTCATGCTTGCGTAAAAAGCACATGAAATGCTAAACAATCTCTCCAGCCCCTGGGCAATTTTTATGGACATATAAAATGTACTTTAATCATAATCCCCTTTCCATTATGTTCTCTTCACCCCTTTTCCTGATTCCTTTCCATTGAACTCCTTCTTCCCAAATTTGATGTCTTTCTTGTGTGTGAAAATGACCCACTGGTCTTAATTAGGTTTGTCTGTGCTTGGAAGGACCATTATTTACAATTTACCAGTGGCATGCCACTGTAGAGCATGTACCCCACTCCCTCTGCCATTAGTAACTCCTCCAGGAGGCATGAAGCCTTAGGGTCCCTTCCATTGACCATGACATAATGCTGAGGGATCAATTTTGTGTGAGTCATGTACAGGTTATGACAGTCACTGTGAGGTCATGAATGGGCTGGCCCTGCCATGTCTGAAAGACAGCATTCCACAGCACTCTACAACACCCAGCAGCTCATATATTCTTGTCTCTCCTTTTCCACATTGTTTCCTGAATCTCTGCAGTTTGGTGAGTTTTGAGCTCCTCAGTACTTAAGAGGTTGTAATTTTATTGATCATGGACAGGGAACTTAGGAACTGTCACCGTACAGGGTGACGTATGTCCAAAACCTAAGGAAGACCAAGCAAGGAATCCTCGCAAATATTTGAAGCCAGAATGTTGGTGAATGCAAACGTTTGGGATAGGGTTAGGATTTTCTGTGTAGCCTTTGGGATCAGCACTGTTCCCTTGTGCTCAGAGGGAATTGAGCAAGAAGATGTGCAGGGAGAAATCAGTGGAAGAAGGCAAAGGAGGGTAGGTCTGAGGAGGGCCTTACTGGTGCCCCAGCAGCTTCACCTTTGCACGTTAAGACATTCTGATGGGCTGTCAGACTCTAACAGATTCCAGAGAAGTGGTTATCAAGTTCACTCATCATGACTGAAAATGACCAGATCAATCCCTGGCTAGGCTATTTCATGCTGTTATAGGGTTAGGGATGCTGATCAGTGGTCAGGAAGAGTAACTGTCACTTCTCAGTGGTCTTTTGACAGTTTTCTCTGACTTTGTAATGGTGGGGCATCACACTAAAATAAGTAGAATAAAATATCAACTCCTGTTTATATTCTCTTTTAGTTTTCCCCATAAGTGAATAAAAAATTGTTCCATATCATTTTAATTGAAGATGAATTAATTACTGAAATTATGTGTAGTTGAACATGGACACATGGCTTCTGCTGGCTTGGCTTCTTCTTTTGATTTTAAAGTATACAATGAAATGGGTGAAGTAGAGTATTGATAAGTTCACTGTATGCTTTAACATGTTACAATTTAGAAATAAAAATGATGTTGTAAGTAGAGCAAACGTGTCACAACTTCTACTTAAAAGGGACACACAGATGAGCAATCTTCTGTGAAACAAATATAAAAATTCTTCTATAAATCCTAAATATTATGCACCTATGCATGAATATGGCATTAAGATAAAAGAAGTTTAAAATATCTACAGGAAAGAAGAAAGCCTTTTTAAAAATATATTGTTATTTTATTTTAGATAGAGTGAGAAAGACAGAGGGAGAGAGAGAGACAGAGAATTTATCTTTTCTCCCTAATAAAGAGTTCTTTCAACTGCTTTAAATTTGGGACAGTTCTTTTAAGTAACTAAAGAGCTATGCTGCCACCTACTGGCCGCATAATTCCCATCAGCACTAAATTTAAAAAAGCAGTAGTAACTTTAATTCTGTATTTTCAAAACTGAAGAATACAAAATAAGTATTAATCCATGAAAAGAAATTAATTGCTGAATCCTATTTTGACCTTCATTGTTTTCCATAACCCCAAGCCACAAGGCCTGTATTTTTTGGAGGGTGGCCTTATATGTTGATACACAGCGAAACTATATTTTTATGGCTTTTCTACTTGGAAATCATCACTGATATTTGATCATTGCTCTATCATTCTTCCACATAAACCGAAATAATATGCTTCAGGGGATTCCCAGAGCCAAAAGCATTCAGTATTAGACATCAAAATATAAACTACTTTTAAAGATGGAAAACTCCAAGGAATGGCATGGCTAATGACTACGTTATTAAAAGTGAGTCACATACTCCTTAATAACACCCTGCCTTTCTGAGCATTAATGTTCCCAAAATAGCCAAGGCACTTAAAGCTCTTCCTTTTAGAAGCATTAGCACCTGGGTGTCTCATAAAGCCCTGAGAAAGTAGCCATTTGTTCCTAACTCATTCTTTTTGTTAGAAAAGGTATTGGGGGATGCTGTTTTTAGGGTGCTATCCTAGTTTTATGTATATGTGTTAGGTCACATTGATGAATTCATGCCTTTATTCCCTGGCTTCCTATTATGTGCTAATGCAATCCTTTGATAATAATTAATTCTTCTTTTTTCCAAACACCATTATATCCTGGGTTTTTACTTTTAGCAACTTAAATTTTGATGGTACAACAGAAAATATAAAAGATAAAGGGAAAATGGTAAAATGTGACATTAAAAAATGTACACACATGTAATTTATAGCCTCCACTCTTCACTCCTCCATCTCTCCTCTACGAAAGATCTTGATGTGGTTGTCTCCTGTCTTTCATTTGAAACAAAGATCACAGAAATGGGAGAAAGAAGGGGTGAATGAAATAACTCCTATGCTTGCTCTAAGAGCAAAGCCACTCTGAGCTTGCCGAGTGCTTTGAACAACCCAGCTTTAATGTTTTCAGCCCTGAATCCTTAATCAAATAGATTGCCTCATCAGAGAGATTTTTTTGAACACTTGCTTAAAATTTAATTTGCCTTTAACAAAAGCAAACTCCCATATTTTCCCAATATGTTTGATGCTCTGCATGATCCCTCAAACTTTGATAGGAATTGCAGCACTCCTATCTTTGTATCACTGATATGCATCTACATGTTTTCACAATTTCTCTTTGCCATTGTCTCACCCACTTCCTCTCTTTCCCTCATTACCTCTTACTTCCAAAACTCTATTAGCTCTTCTTGCTATATTATCATTTCTTTCTTTCTTTCTTTCTTTCTTTCTTTCTTTCTTTCTTTCTTTCTTTCTTCCTTCCTTCCTTCCTTCCTTCCTTCCTTCCTTCCTTCCTTCCTTCCTCCCTCCCTCCCTCCCTCCCTCCCTTTCTTTCTCTTTTCTTTCTTTCTTTCTTTTTTTTTTTTTTTTTGGTTTTTTTTGAGGTAGGGTCTCACTCTGGTCCGGGATGACCTGGAATTCACTCTCTGTAGTCTCAGGGTGGCCTCGACCTCACGGCGATCCTCCTACCTCTGCCTCATGAGTGCTGGGATTAAAGGCGTGTGCCACCACGTCTGGCTATTATCATATCTTAATACATAAAACAGCTTATTCTATTTTTATACTCAATATTGATCACCACCCATGCATCCATTCTTATAAAACTGTTGATATCCCTTAAAAATATTTGACTCATGATATAATTTTTTTTCAAGGTAGGGTCTTGCTCTATCCCACACTGACTTGGAATTCACCCTTTAGTCCCAGGCTGGGCTCAAACTCACAGTGATCCTCCTATCTTTGCCTCCCAAATGCTGGGATTAAAGGTGTGTGCCACCACGCCCGGCTTCGTGATAGTAATTTTAAAGCCCCAAAGAAATTTGAGTATCTCCACTTAGTGTTATCCTTTTTAAACTTGTTTCAGAATTTTCCCTAAAATATATGATAAATATATGCACAAACTATTCTTGCTAAATAATCCTCTTTAGGGGTTATATGAAAACAATATGTGAATAATTCAAATAAGAGTTTTTAGATTTATATTAAATGGAATGTGATTGTACCTTCTTCAGTCTTACATTGACATTATTGTGGTTTTCAATACACAATCAAATCATGTTTTCAAAAACATCATAGTAATTTTTGACACAATCTTATCTGATATGCATTTTTAACTCTATTACAAAGTCTTCATAAATTTTATCGGAATAATGACATAGTGTTAATTTTAGATGTCATAAATTACCTTTTCTTTTTAGTAAAACATCATAGGATGAATATTTTGCTATAAAATATTCACATGCATCCAATCAATTTTCATAAGATTCATGTCCAGAAAATGGGTTGCTGAGTTAACAAAGATATTTGAGATTTTTCTCCCAGAGTTGGGTTTCTGCCTCAAGGTCTTGTATGTGGCACAAAACTGGAAAGACTGTTGGTATTCCAGGATTATGAAAAGGCAGAGGAAACCCAGGAAGAATGTGTGGTGTGTATACTGTAGACCATAGTGATGAAAAATAAAACTAGTAGGCAATTTGATCTGGAATCCAATAACTCTAAATAACAATTTAAATTTATTGAGAAGAGGAATGGATTTCCCAGTTTGTGGTATGTGTAACCTGGGATTTCTGAAATATAATGTCTTATTGGATTTAATGCAATTCTTTAGTGGGGTACAATTCAATTGTTAATAAATTTCTATATGTGTAAAATTTAATTTTTTTTTAAATTCTTGCTTGAGTGTATGGTATATGCATGTGTATGTGCTTTGTCACCCCACACAGTCTCTTGAAGAGCCCCGAGTCTCTTTTTACTAATTCTTTAGCTCTGCAGATCATAAGATTCTTCTGTGTCTACCTCCACCCCACCGTGAGACTGCAGTTACAGTTGCATGTAAACATGCTCAGCTATCTAACATGGGATTTGGAGATTTGAACTCAGGCAGTCTCAGACCCCCTCAGACCCTCATGCTTGTGCAACAGGTGCATTTAACCACTGAGCATTTCTTCAGATGCCTAAATATTTTTACTCATGACTATAAATGTGCATTATATACATAGTAGGCAGTAGTAATTAATGCAAAAATGGCAAATAATTGCCTAATCTCTGTTTACTTTTATCAGCTATATGTTAGAGTAAATATTTCATTCAGGTCTTTGCATCTTGACAACTCTGAGAAATAGAAGTGCCCTGGATGCTGACACTTCACACAGAAAACTCTCACACATGAACAACATGGCTAATGCAGGATGAAGAGAAATGCCATGGTTCTAGATGTTCTCAACTTTTCAAATATAATTTACTACTTAGATAAGGGGAATTACTAATTTCTATATTCTTGATAAGAATGCTAACATCTCAATACACTCCATTGTCTTGAAAACATTCTCCATGTGCTTCGCACTATTGCTACTTTCATTTACCCCTGTTCATGGAGAATATGGCATAAGCATCAGGTGACTTTGAACACAAATCTTTAGAAGTATTTATGAGATCTAAAGTGAATAAATGATGAAGACCCATGTAAACCAAGAAAGTTGGTGAACCTTATGCTCCTTAAATTCAGTTAAAAGCAGTTTCCACAGTTGAAATTCAAATATACGATGTCACCAGAGTTAATCCACTGTAGTCTTTACTTTTGGATAAAGGATATCTTTATTTTATTTTATTTTAATTAATTATTTTTTTTTTTTTTTTTTTTTTTTTTTCGAGGTAGGGTCTCACTCTAGTGGAATTCACTCTGTAGTCTCAGGGTGGCCTTGAACTCACGGCAATCCTCCTACCTCTGCTTCTTGAGTGCTGGGAATAAAGGCGTGCGCTACCACACAAGGCCTAGGACTTTTATCATTTAGTTTAATGCCTTATGATGTTTACTCATGGAGTTTAGTTTAAAGCTCCAAAGACACTTAGGGCAATTGTACACTGAGGAACGAGCAGAGTGCCAAGGCAGGAAGGCAAAGGCTGTTCTTCCTCTGCTCCTCTAACTAGGGTGCCGACTCAGAACAGGGCCTGGGTTCTGATCCAGTTCTGGTTTATTCAAGGCATATCACCTGAAATGCTGAATGTTATCAATATTGACTAGGCAAGATAGGAAAGGAGGAAGAGAATTCTGCAATGTGTACACTGTTTCTCAAAGGTCCCTGTGTTAAATATTTGGGCTCAACAGTACATGTTATAGAAGGCTCTGGAAATTTTTGGAGTTGGAGCCCAGTGGGTAGTCTTTGGACACATGAGGGCATGTAATTGAAGGGGATAATGGGAGATTGACCCAACATCCAGTATCCCTTTTACTGCTCTAAATATGTCTTATTCCCCTCTTGTTTCCCACTAGAGTGATCTATCTATCTATCTATCTATCTATCTATCTATCTATCTATCTATCATCTATCATCTATCTATCTATCTTTATGTATGTATCGTTCTTGATGTGAACCTAAGAAATAGAGCCACAAGAAGCCTTCTCTTATCAATTATACTGGTGTTTCAGTATTGCTATGTAAAACCCTTCAATCCATGGAGCTAGCAAAGGGTAGAGAAGTGAAGAAATCATTAAGATTAATTTTCATGGTTTTAAATCAAAAAACTGTTCCAAATAATTATTTACCATGCGCAATGATTATTGGGATTAAATTTATACTTTTACATAAAATCCTAAGACCTTAGCTCCATCTTGAATTAAGTTTTTTTTTTTTCAAATTTTCTCAAAAGGTGTGACTTCACTGCCTTTTCAAAATAAAAAAATATATATATTTATTTTGGTTTTCTATACTCTTTTACCTGACACATTTGAATTCCAAATGTTAAGTCTTAATATCCAAAATTTGCCAATCTGCTAAAATATTTGTGATGATGAGTACTAAAAACATTTTGCAACAATATTAAGTATCCACCCTTAGGGGTGGAACTAATTAATGTCCAGCCAGTAGTCTGTTAACCTTCTGTTAATCACTTCACATACATTCTCAAAGAGTCTTAATTTTCTCTGTCATCATGTTTATCAAAGTAATTCATTCTGATGAGACTAGTCAAGAGAATTTCCTTTTTTTTCATTCTATAGCACATTAATTATAGAGATACAGAGAAGTAATTGGAAGAGAGAATTCACATGACACTTGGGCATAATTTTGTGTTAAGCACAGAAAAAAATAGTTTTGCTTAGAGAAAAATCATTTCATACCTTCAAATGATATTTTTAATCTTCTTGTTATTTTCCAGCTTCTTTTGTTAGTAAACAGAGAAAATGAGAAATGAACTGTGATTACTCCCAAATCTATTATGAGAACATTTACACAAATTAAGATTACTTAACCTATCAAAGGATTATAAAGATTACAAAGATAAATTAACTCTTCCACCCCAGGGAAATGTTTTTGGCACTGTTCCTAAATTTCAGTCAATGACAATCCAATGACAAGTTATACACATGTGTACATGTGGGCACACATGCACACACACAGAGATGCACGGTCCCAGTCTTTAAATTATGAGCATTAAGTTAAAATTCAGTGAGAGAAAGGAGTTTGTAACTGAGTATTCTTTTCAAAGCATTGCAGTCAGTCTTGAGCTAAGAATGCACAGAGGACAGGCTGGGACAGGTCAAGAGATGTGAAGTGTGAAGTTAAGAGCAGTGCAGAATCCTCAAGTTGCTCTACTCCAAAGGCCAGGGTGTGTATATATCAACATACTAAACATTTGCTGATTTTTCCAAATTGCTTCCTTACTTCTCCCCTGGATTTGACCTCAGCCTAATCCAATTGTGATGGTGGTTTGTGTATAAATATTAGATTAGTCAGAAGGCATTTACAAATAACATCAATAAAGTAAAAAAAAAAAAAGCAAATATACAAATCAGAAATGATCAGAACTCATCAAGGCTGGAGATAGCTCAGTGGAGAAAGTACTCACTTTGCACTCAGGAAGATCTGAGTTTAATACCCAGAATGTAAGCAGAAATGCTAGATGTGGTGGTACCTACAGGTGCTCTGAAGTCAAAGAGAGGTACAGTCCTGGGGTTTGCAGGCCATGTGTTGCAATTCCATGACATTGAGAGACTGTGCCCAAAAAGTGGACAACACTTGAGGAGCAGCCATTGAGGTTGTTCTCTGGCCTCCACATACATGTGTCCATGCACACATGCCCATTCACAAATATGCAATATATGCATATATACAAATTCATCAGATACAGTTTATAAATAACTAGGGGATAATTATCTTTATATTTATTTATAACTATATATAATTTATAATTATATTTTAGTAATTATATAATTACTGAAATCACTACTTGTATAGTTAACATTTCTGGATTTTTTTTTTTTTTGAGAGAGAGAGAGAGAGAGAGAGAAGACAGATAGAGATGGGCGTGCCAGCAGCCTCTCAGCTGTTGTGAACAAAATCCAGATGTGTGCCCCCCCCTTGTGGTCAAGTGTGGCATTGCACCCTTGGGTCACTTTGCATCTGGCTAAACATGGGACCTGGAGATTGGAACAGGTGGCAATTGGAACCAGTGTTCTTAGGCTTAGGAGGCAGGCATCTTAACTGGTAAGCCATCTCTTCAGCCCCATTTCTGGATATTTTATTTCAGTGTGGAAAGGTTGGAATGATTTGAATAATATTACTTACTGTCTTTCTAGAGGGGAAGTAGAACATCACTCCTAATTTGACTTTAGGAAAAAAGTATAGGAGGAATACTCCACAATATTTACTTTATAACTTTCTCATTGTTGTATGTAAACTTTTTAGATACATATTACTATCAATCCAGATCAAGTAAAATTCACTAGCTCATGGTATTTTATGTAACTAATAAGATTTCTATTCAAGTGCTTCGGCTATGTTTTCAAAGAGTGATGTATATTTTAAAGAATATGGACAGTAGATTATATGTACACAGTGGAATCTCATTGTTAGTACATTTAAAATGAGAGGAGAATAAAATTGAATCAAGCCAAATATTGTTCTCATGGGAGATACGGACAAGAATTTAGCTTGTTTTCCCCTGAAGAGGGGGTTATGAGAGAGCCTTGCACTGCATGCAATATGTATTAGCAGATCATATCTCTGCTCCTGTCACCATTCATAACAGTTTGTTTATGGGAGGCCTCATTAATGGTTCTTTACAGCTGACCCCTGCTGTAGAGGGTATTACCACTCCACAGGTTTCTATCACACAATTTTCTGGGTATGTCAAAAGCATATGTCAGAGCAGAAAGGGCAGAGATAAACCTTGGGGATTCTAAAGAATGACACCTGGCTGGAATTCAATTTGTCAGAAATTGTAAAGCCATGTGCAGTGCACCAAGAAGCTTGGGTTAGCTCAAAATGACTCATTTGCTGGAGATTAAAATTAACTCCAAGGACCCTGTATGACAGTTTTGAAATTCAGCACAAACAAAATGCTGAAATATTTAAACCCAGTGTAGATTATGTTTTGATTCAAGACAATGAATATGCTTAATGAAACTGGCACTGAAAATGTAAATATTTCGGCTAGTGTCACATTAACATTAAACCCTGGGAATTCAATTGTACATTTCTAATCTTTCATAATGATGAAATTGAACATGTTATTGTTGTGTTTATAAAGGAGTCCATTGTTAGGCAGCAAATTCATTCCAGACAATGGTTACATATCTAATTCTACAGCAAGGAATGGATTCAATGGTTCAATATTGTATACAATGATGATAATAGATTTTACAAAAAGAAAACATATAGAATGGAATATATCAGCTTAAAATATAAAGTCATAAAAAGAGATGGGATCACATGGAGTTAGTCTTTTTAATTGTCATCATCTTCTGTTTCAGCAGAGACTCAGTGAATGATTTTGATAATATAGTAAAATGGCATTCTGATGAAACTAAAACAGTGGTTTTTGCACAGGGAAATGTTATGCTTTACGTGAGAATCATGTGTTGTTATAATTTATAAAAGTAGATGAAGTTCTACACCAAGGAAATAATGGAAAAAATGTTACAGCAGTTTGAAGAATTGCAAGAACTCTAATCCATTAGCAATGTGTTCAGTCAAAGGTGTACCACTGTGAATAGTTGTGAAAGCAAACAGTAGAGTTCAGGAGGTGTGCATCTCATGTAACCGAAAACTCTATGTCCTTGAAACACAGCTTCCATTTTTTCATTTGCAGCCTCTGGCAACCACCACTCTGCTCCCTGCTTCTACAACTTTTAATATTTTATAAACCTCACGTAAGTGGAATGAAGCAGTATTTGTCCATCTGTGACTGGTTTATTTCCCATACCAAAATGTGCTCAAGTTCATTCATATTTCTTCATATGACAGGATTTCCTTCATTCGAGGAAGTTTGTATTCCACTGCTTGTATAGATCCTTTGTGCTTTATCCATCCACCGATTCATCCATCAGTGAAAGTTTACACTGTTTCCACATCTTGGCTACTGGGAATAGTGTAGCGAAGATGGAAATGATACTATCTTTTCAAAAAAGGGAAGCTAGTTCTTTTAGATAACTTCCCAGCAGTGGCATTGTTGAATCATAGGGGTTCTGTTCCTACATATTTGAGAAAAGAACATGTGGATTTTCAAAGTGATTGCATATTTTACCTCCCCACTAATACCATATATAGACTCCAGCTTTCGTATGTCCTCTTTAACACTTACCATCTCATATTTTTTTGGATCACTAGCATCCTGATAGGCATTAAGGTATACCCCATTGATTTGATCAGAATTTCCATGGCAATTTATGAATTTAAGGATATCTTCATAAACCCATTGGCCACATAAATCTCTTGGAGCTCTGTCTTTTTATTCCGTTAGCCATTAAAAATCATGCTACATTTTAAACATTTTATTGAATTGTCTACTTAAAAAGAAAAGGATGGAGTAAAAAAAAAAAAAAAAAAAATTTTATACCTTAAGAAATGAGGAAAGCAAGGGCAGGTAAGGTAGATCAGAGGTTAAGGGCTTGTGCCTATAATCCTGCTTGCATGAGATCAATTATTCATCACTCATGTAAAGCCAGACAACAGGTGCTACATTCACTTGTGATCTGAATTCACCTATAGACATGAGTTGGTAGAGTCAAAAGGATCTGTAATCTGTGGGGCAGCTAGACTGGCACACACACAATTAGTGGGAAAACAAGAAACACCTTGTCTCAATAAGAAAGTAGAAGGAGAGGACAAACCCTTGAAGGTGGTCCTCTAACCTCCGTACACATACTGTGGCACATCACCTCATACACATCGACACTACAACTTTTTAAAGGAACATACACCAAAACAAAATGGGAAAGTGGGATTTATGACTTGCATCCCCAGAATACAAATGTGGTTAAATATCTCTACCATATTGTGTCCTAAGCCAACCTGAACTGCATAATGAAATGCTGCATCAAAAGCCCCAACATTAACTAAATAACAACATTTTAATATGATACATTATCTTCACAGAACACAGTTTTAACGTGATGTAATAATTTCAATAACTTCAAGTAAAGTATTTGATAATATTTGATATTCATGGATAATAAAAAAATCACAATAAGCCAGGAATAGAAGGACTTTACATTAACTAAAGAAAGGCACCTGTGGCTAGCCAATATTTACCATCATTTAAAAAATTAAGAGTTAAAAGTGTTTTCTCCAAGACCAGAAAAAGGTAAGA
The DNA here is from genome assembly GCA_036365145.1 of Orientallactaga sibirica. NCBI lineage: Eukaryota > Metazoa > Chordata > Mammalia > Rodentia > Dipodidae > Orientallactaga > Orientallactaga sibirica. The sequence continues at coordinate 3,968,089 of JAEOAD010000043.1, read as the reverse complement.
ACATTTCTTCCTGAAGATTCCAGTCAGTATAATACTAAAATGCCTCATCAGAGGAGTCAATCAGGCAAAATCACTCAAATCAGAAAGGAAAATGTATGACTACCTGTGTTTTCAGATCAAATGATCTGACATTTAAAAAGTCCTAAAGACTCTCAAAAAGAAAAAAAAAAAAAAAAGAAACAACTGTTTCATGTAGGGAATTAATGTCACTAATTTTAGGTATACAAACCAAGTAAGATATGTTTCTGTACATAAAGAGTGGCATACAGATCTAGCAAAATGATATTTTGAAGACATATCAAAAAGTTATAAGTTTTATTGTGTTACTATGGGAGATGGAGAGTATAGATAACAAGGACCTAGAAAGGAGTCCATGAAAGTAGTAAAAATAAGACTTCAAGATAGAAGGATAGAAGGGGTTGCCAATCTAAGGAGAAAGGAAAGGCAAAAGATGAATGTGAGGAATGGGGGGGGGTGAAAGCAGAATAGGAGAGATTGGGCAAGGGAGGTAAAGAGGAAAGGAGGGTTCACTAAACTACAGTATGTGTAAAAATAAGTAGATGAATTAGCATCCTGATAATAAATAATAAGAAAACCATTTATTCCAAACTCAGTCATTTCTTTCACAGAAATGTAATGAAAGCAAAATAAAAAGTAAAAAAAAAAAATCATAAGACATTCACATTTACCACAGAATCTTATAATAAAATATTTAGAAATAAACAGTGAATTTTATAAACAAAATAAATTTAATGAACATAAATTAAAATTAAGTACATTGAATTATAATTGTGTTTTACTTTTAAAGACATTTAAAGATATAAGTAAATGAAAGGATGTGCTGTCACAATGAATTTAAACACCTTCACACTGGTGGAATGACCCTCTATAATCTACAATGACAAGGAAATTGCAATCATAAAGTACAATGATTTTTTTTAAAGAGATAGGAACAAATTCTAAAGTTCTTCTGTAAGCATAAAAGACCCTGAATACTCAGAACAACTTTGAGCAAAAACAAGGTTTATGGAAGCATACTCCTAATTTTATAACGGATTAGAAAATTGTAACCACAAAACCATCATGGTATTGCCAAGGAGAAAACCATAGTGTCTTTAACATATACTGAAAAAGTCAATGTCCACATGTAAAAGAATGAAATTTGAACATTATATTACAGTGCACCAACTCAAGATGAATGACAGAATTACACAAAAGACCCAAACATATATCAGCCCTTGAAACATACACAAAATAATGCCACGTGATTTTGGTCTTAAAAACAACTTCAGGGCTGGAGAGATGGTTTAGCAGTTAAGGCACCTGCCTGCCAAGTCTAAGAATGCCTGCAGAGTCTCCAGGTCCCACATTTAGCTAGACACATAGTGACACAAGGGTGCAATGCTGCACTTTCCCAATTTCTTGGTCTTTGAGAACTTTTCTGCTTGCCTCTTCTTTATAGCTTTGGGTAACTTCTCACTTTAATGGTATGTGTGATTTTCCTTGATCTCCAAACTACCACTTGTGTATTTCCCTTATACTTCAGATCTACCATGTGAATGCTTTCACACACTCTAGGCCTTTTACCTGCATAACTTCTCTAAACTCGGGGCAGCCATGGGTATAATTCCATTTACTACTCATCTAAATTTCTTGGTCTCTGCGTTGATATTTTCTTCCCGATATTCTTCCTTAAGCTCATTCTGTTTCCTTTCATAGGGAAGCACAAGGTGGATGTCATGGATGTTATGTGAGTTTCTTCTAAATCTCTTTACATACAACCTAAGTTATTTCGTCCATGTGCTTGTGGCTCTACTCCAGTCTTTCCTTGAAAGACTCAGTTTTTCTTAAAAGAGCTTTGTGAACTACCCTCCACATTCTTGTGGCTCTATTTCAGTCTATCCTTAAAAACTTCCATTTCTTTTCAATAAACATTATAAATTATACAGTGTTTTCTAGCTGACTGTGTTTCCCACTTTCCACATGCTATGGCTCTGCACTAGCCATCTTTCTAGATCTGAATTTTCCTTAAATGCACCCCACAATTTGTCACTTCTTTCTAAGTAAACTTAATAATTCATATTTTAACCTTCTTGAGTTAATTTTCATTAATTCTTTGTTAAAAATAGGGCAAGACCCACAACTGAGTTTCATAAACTTAGGGGACACCCTCCTTAAAATCAAAACTCTGCATCATGACTAAGCAGGATTATTTTGTGTCCGTGTCATTGTGTGTGCTTCTTAGTCGCTAGTTTTTAACCCCCAGGTTTCAAAGAAGCCTAGAAACAAATTTCTGGTAGTACTTTGAGGGACTTTCTAGCTTAGGGTAATTAGAATGAGGATTTTTCCTAAACTGAAGGTTGCACTTTTTCATCAGTTGGAAAGTTGGAAGCCTGGACTAAATAAAATGTAGTGCTATATATATGCTATATATATATATATAAAAACAGTGTTCATACACACACACACACACACACACACACACACACACCACTTGATTGACACATTAATATGAAAGGATCTGCTTGATGTTTTCTGTTACAGATAGCATTGTTGCTCCCATAATTTCATGGGGAAATCTGCACTCCAGTGTGACTTGTATTTGATGATTTAATCACAGGCTTAGCTTCTGGGATTAATTAGGTCATGGAAGTGGAGATTCTAGGAATAGAATTGGTGACCTCTTATGAAGAGAATCTACCTCTCGATCTTTCCATAATGCCAGCCTACAGTGAGAAGTTGACATTTTGCAAGTTGGAAAACAGTGTTCTTCTGAACACAGCCATTCTGACACAATGACCATGGGGTGTTAGTTGCTAGATCTATGGCAAATGAATTGGTTTGTTTTTAAGCCATCCATTCCATGGTAATTTGTTGAAGTGAATTACAATAATAGGGCTCTTTTAAAACAATTGTAAGACGATTAATATGTTTTATGCTTTGGTGTCTTATTTTAACTTCTGAAAACATATTTCCACTCACTTTGAATAAGATTAAAACAAAGTATCTTACTTCCGGACTGAAACTTTTACTTTCGCTAATTATTCATTCATGTATACCATCCCTTGGGCTTCAGTGACATGCATACAAGACAATATCATTAGTAATTCTTATTTGAATGTATTATTATAATGACAAATAAAATCAATCAATCAGCAGGACAAGATCCTAAATTTGTGTTCAAAAAAGAAAAATCCTAAAATATAGCAAATACTGATAGGACTAGAGATAGAAATAAACAAGCCCCCAAAATAATATAGATTACTGTGAAAAACCAGGAGATTGAACATTGGATAACAAAACACACTTCAGAAAAATGAAAAATTGGTTATTGAAATGAAAGTTTAAAAACTCAGGAAGGAGAGAAGTCTCTACTTACCGATGCAATGAAATAGGAAGACTCACTGCAGACTGCAGCAATGAAAAGGACAATGAGAGGTTTCTCTGAGTAATCTTACACCATAAATTGTACAACTTAGAAGAAATGATCACACATAACTATAACTCAACAAGGTGTCTATTCTTACTAGTCCCAGACCTATTAAAGAAATTGATTTTTTCAATTAAAATCTTATCCCAAAAGAAATCATTAGGCAAGATGGCTTCATTGGAGAATTCTATCAAATAATTAACACATTTTTGTATATTTGGAGTAAAACACATTGCTTATACTCTATATCTTTTTTCTGTTCCATATGTTCATTACTGGTTTCAATTCGCTATGATTTCACTGAGCATTTTTGTGCCTATGTTCATAATAAATAAGTACAAAAATAGAAAAATATGGACTTTACCATAAATATCATACTTTTATAAAATTCACTCTGAATGTAAAATAGACTTGAATTCAAAACACAAAATTATAAATTGCTCATGAATATAAATAGACAAGATTCTCTAAAATTTACAAAATTCTTATATATGTTACCAAAAGAGCAATTCACAAAAGGAGAAATTTTATATAGTAAAAAGCATTAACTTTTAAAAAAAGTAGTCTATAAAATTCCAAAAACAAAGAATAAAATGAAGACTTGAAATGAATTGTATATAGCACATGAATTGGTTTCCCTGGACAATAAGAATAAAATAAAAGCCATCAAAGTATCCAATAAGGAAGTGGCCAACAGGGAAAACATCACACACACTCAACTGGTGGGTATACAGGCATCTGATAACAACATGAAAATATGTTCAGCATGATTAGCCATTGTTAAAAGCAAAATTAGAACTAAACTATATCTACTGTAAAATGGATGAAATGGAAAAAAATTTTGATCACTTCATATGCCACCAAACACATGAAGGGGCCATATTTCTCATCAATTGCCCACAGAGTAGGAAGTCTAGTTGGAAAATACAGTGAGAATTCAAATGAAGAAATAGCTATGCTCCCCTTCAGAACTTGAATACTTATATATATTGAGGGTCATCTATACCATACAATACTGTTCAGTGTCAAGAAGGAATATTTGAAAGGATTTTACTTGAATTATGCTTCCTGGAGAAATAAAAAGTAAGGATTTATACATGAGTACATTTAAATATCAATCTACACAAATTAGAAATGGGTATATCTTATTAATTGCCAGGTTTCAGGGAGACTGAGGAGTGTTGGGCCCTGCCCGGTGTGAAGCCGAGTCAATCTTGGCCTACTCCCGGTAAGGCCTAGTCGAGCCTGAGTACCTGCCCTTGACTCAGCACCTAAGCTGAAACTGCCTCCACCCAGCTGCTGCTGACGTGATGAAATACTGTTGGCCCTTATACCTTTCTCTCATCCCCTCTTCCCACCCCCTTCCTCAAAGTATATAGGCCCTTATACCTTTCTCTCATCCCCTCTTCCCGCCCCCTTCCTCAAAGCACATAAATATCTCTCCCCTGACAATAAACGAAGAGTTCCGCCTTAGACGTTTCTCCGCGACTCAATGTGGTTTTTCTCCCCGGTGTTTTAATGGGGGGAGGGGTTTGAGTCGCCGACACCCACCTTCTCGCTCAGCCTCAAGAGAAACGGCTGGCCCGGTTTTCTCTCTCTTTTGCTCTACCTGCCGGTGGTGGAGGGAAAAAAGCCCCTGCAGAGGAGGAGAGAAGTATCTGACTCTATGAAAGAATTCAGGATGAAGAATCTTTGTGATAGGAAATGACCATTAATGCATAAATATATGAACAATTTTAATTATTGAGAATAATGTTCAATGAATATGTGAGCGCAAATATCACTGATATTATTTAATTTCCTTTAGATGTATACCCCAATGTGAGGTTGTTGGATTGTATGACAGTTCTATTTTAGATCAAAAAGAAACCGCCATACTGCTTTCCTAATGGCTGTACAATATGTGATATTTCTTTATGTCATTGGGGCATGAAGATCAGTGACAGAACACTGTGCCTATTAGGCTGGGTTTGAACCTTAGCACCACAGTGAAACACCTTCCTCCACATCCTTATTGATTTTTTTTTTTTTTTTTTTTTTTGAGAGAGAGACAGAGAGAGAGGGAGAGGAAGACAGATAGAGATGGGCACACCAGCAGCCTCCGAATGAAATCCAGATGCGTTCGCCCCCTTTTGGTGAAGTGCGGCATTGCATCCATGAGTCATGTTGCATCTGGCTAAATGTGGGACCTGGAGATTGGAACCGCTGGAGATTGGAACCAGCGTTCTTAGGCTTAAGAGGCAGGCACGTTAACCACTAAGCCATCTCTCCAGCCCTTGATTGTCCTTTTTAACAACGTCCATGCTAACTGTGGCAAAATGGTATCTCATTATTTTTGGACCTGAACTTCACTGAAGAGTCAATGGGTAAAGATAATGTGGTATAACACAGTGGAATATTATTCACCTAAAAGCAGGAATGAAAACACATCTGTAACTTGAGAGCATCCTTAACGAAATAACCAACACATGCACACATAAACAAACATGGCATATTCTCATTCATTTTTCCAAGTTTCAAATGTCTGTATTATGGAAGAGAGTAAACTAGTGATCACTAGAGTTTAGAGAGGGGAGAATGAAAGCAGGTATTAGTTAATAGGTACCAAAATACATACGGAGAATTCCTTTGAGTCTTCCATGGCAGTAAGGCAAATCTAGTCTATGCAATTTCTGATAGGGGCCAAAGCTTCCTAAAACATATAAATAATACATTTCTGAGAAAATGGACATGCTAATTACTACAAAATATAGGTATCAAATTATGGTATTATAACCCATAGTTATACACAGATATTATATTCAAAAAAATATCATGGAACTAAAACATGCAAGTAAATACATACAAATAAGTATACGTAAGACTAGCAAACCTGAGTAAATTCTGTAACTGTTTCAGTTAAAATATATTTATTTTTGTTTGTGGGTGGAGGGGGCATGCCAGGGTCTCTTGCTATTACAAATACATGTTTTCCCAGCTTTAAGTGGGTGGCTAGGAAATTGAACGCAGGTTGACCGGCTTTCCAAGTAAGTGCCTTTATCTGCTGAGCCATCTTCCCATCCTAGTAACAATTTTAATACCAGATCTGTGATCTTGCCCTATATTTATGCAAGATGATTACATTAGATGAAACACATGGTTACATGGATCTTATCCAGTCTATTTCTGAAAACTACATGTTTATAATATTCCCAAGGAAAAAAAATTGCCATTAGCAAGACTCAGAACTTGATGCCCTTCATCATCCTATTCATATGCTTTTTGACATGTTCACTGTTAAGCCCTTTGAACTATCATATCATTGTTGTTTTTAGAGCTTTACATCATGGGCCCACACTTTTTTTATGCCCTACTTTCACAAATAAAGAATTTTTAAATTTTGGATTATAGTCAGATATGTCTAAAATAATACTGGCAATAACTTAGTCATGTCAGACCAGAGCTGAAGCTCTTGGCTTCAATTCATTTCTGTTATGAAAATTCAAGTTTATTATCACATGTTTTTTTTTTTGTTTTTTTTTTTTAACATGGCATATGGGCAGCCACAAAATCTATAAATATTTATGACCAAATGAATTCAGTCATTAAACCATCAAATTTTATTCTCTGAATTTCATGGATAATGGTGTAAAAGAAAAAAACTCCTTCAAGTCATCTAATTGGGATAACTAAATGAAAAGCTGAGCTTTAGTTTGTGATTGCCTTAGTATAGAATGGATGCTTAGTGGATCTTTTAAATTCTCTCTCTTAAATATCAGATGTCTCATGCAAGTTTTTGGCATCACAGTTAATTCATGATTGACATTTTTAATGAGTGTCTAAAACGCCAATATTTTGTGTTGTTGATAAAATGATCCATATGTTTTACATTTCAGACACTCAGGCAGCTGAATTGACATTCTGTTGTGAAATGTTAACTTCCTAATATGATTCCACATCCAGGCAGTGGGCTAACTCATCTCCATAGGGAACACAGGGTATGTTCAATTTTATTCCTGTTTTCAGCTGAGACTGGGTTGTAGAGTATCTAGACTATGTAAAGAAAACTGCTGCTAATGGATTCAAATTTTTCAAGAATGTAAAATTTTGTGTAAAAATAATATTTGATAGTACAGGTGACTTAGTTTCAAACTGCTGACTAAAGAGTTATGGAGGGGGCTGGAGAGATGGCTTAGCAGTTAAGGTGCTTGCCTGAAAAGCCAAAGGACCCAGGTTTGATTCCCTAGGACCTATGTAAGGCAGATGCACGAGGGAGTGCATGCATCTGGAATTCGTTAGCAGTGGCTAGAGGCCCTGGACCATCTATTCTCTGTCTCTCTCAATAAATAAATATAAAATATTAAAAAAAGACTTATGGAGGCCGGGCGTGGTGGCTCACGCCTTTATTCCCAGCACTCGGGAGGCGGAAGTAGGAAGATCGCTGAGAGTTCGAGGCCACCCTGAGACTACATAGTTAATTCCAGGTCAGTCTGGAGCAGAGCAAAGCCAACAAAAAAAAAAAAAAAAAAAAAAAAAAAAAAAAAAAAAAACCACTTATGGAGATCTCTCTCTGGCACTTTATCAGAAACTTGCTGCTTTGTGTGGTGTAGTCTTGAATTTCAACTTTCGGAGGGTAGAAAGTTTTGTTTCTCTGATCACACTATTTCCAACATTAAAACAGTGCTCAGAACATAGGTTAGGTTGTTTATCGACAAAGCTGTTGAAAAATCATCTTGTAGACATCACAAGCAAGCATTAAGTTTTATCCCCTTAATGTATATGACCCTAGCAGCTGTTTACTTAACTACAGCACAGAAAATGTACTCACATTGTATACATTAAGTCTTCAAATTTCTAATTTTTGGTACAAAAATATCTAAAATGTTTTTCAGATTTATTTTGTTCCCTTTTTCTTACTTAATGATACGATGACTGCATCAATTTTGGAGAAATGTATTTTGTATCTTGATCACATGTATTCAAAGTAAGTTTCTTTTTAATAATATCTGTTGCCATTGAGAGCACACGCACACACACACACACACACACACAAAACTGCTGTGATTTTTTCCCCTACTACAATGTCTTAATTGTGTTTAATTTTCTTTGAATAGCAGCAAATCAATAAATTCCCTCCTTATTTTTCTCAGTATGTAAGCTAAAATTTTTCACCATTTAACATACAACACAAAGGGCTGGAGAGATTGCTTAGTGGTGAAAATGCTTGCCAGTGAGGCCCAAGGACCCAGGATCATTTCCTCAATACCTACCTAAACCAGATGCACAAGGTGGCACATGTGTCTGGAGTTAATTTGCAGAGGCTAGAGGCCCTCACACACCCATTTCCTCTCTCATCTATCTATCTATCTATCTATCTATCTATCTATCTATCTATCTATCTATCTATCTATCTATCATCTATCTATCAATCATCAGTCATCTATCTATCATCTGCCTTTTTTCTATTAAGTAAATGAATAAGTAAAATATTTAAAAGAAACATGTAACCTAAAGTCATTCATAAAAAATAACTTAAAACATATTTATTTATTTGCAAGCACAGAGATAGACACAGACACACAGAGATACAGATGGAGTGTGGCTGCATTAGGACGTCTAGTCACTGCAAACAAATACCAGATGCATATGCCACTTTGTATACCTGACTCACGTTTGCCTTACCTGCTGACCCATCCTTCCAGCCCCCCATGCTCCCAAATGACTTTTTATGTAGAAACTCTATTTCATTAAAAATTTTCATTGGAAACTATCTATTTTCTGAGACATAGGAAATTACTACTAATTTCATGAGTGAAAATTGAAAAAAAAAAAAAAAAACATTTTCCTTGGCCTGTGTTTTTATCACTGATCTTTTTATGTACAAAATTTTGATCCCTATAATGGTACCGTCCCACAACAGCATTTGAAAATACAACTGAACAAGATAAAACATTGACAGTTTCTTAGATATTATCTCTCTTGTGAATATTTGTACTGTTCTAGATAAAAGCCAATAATATCTAATCCAAGTATTATTTCTCACTCTGGTTCATTTTCTCCTGACACACTTTTTGTTTTTATACACTTATGGGAATATCACTGCAAACTCTTATTTGCAATGATTTCTACATAACACATTAGAACTTTAGTCAAAACTTTTCATTCACTTTTTTTATTCACCCGTTCATTATTCATTCACCTGAAATATGATGAGCTACATAAAAACACTGTGTTAATGTAAATAGCAATGACACATACAGAATGACATAATGGCCTTCTCCTTGATCTGTAAGAGCTCAAAGTTATGACAGGATTATTTTCTCCATTTATCTTCTCATCTTTGTGAGTGGTGGGTACAATGCAAGACTTTGAACTTGTAGAGTGTCTTGGGAAACCTTCTCTCAGCTAAAATTCAAGAATGCCATTGAGAGCCAGGGACTGGACATAGCTGAGGAGTAATGTTGCCAACAGGTGTAAAGTCCTGGGTCTTTTTCCCAAGCATTCAAAATAAAAAGAAAATAATAAGTTAATGCTATTGTGGTGGTAGTTTGATTCAGGTGTCCCCTATAAACTTAGGTGTTTTGAATGCTAGGTTCTCAGATGATGGAGATTTGGGAATTAATGCCTCCTGGAGGCAGTGTATTGTTGGGGTCTGGCTTATGGTATTATAGCCAGTTTCCCCTTGTCAGTGTTTGGCACACTCTCCTGTTCCTATTGTCTTCCTGATGTTGGCCAGGAGGTGATGTCCAACCTCTGCTCATGCCATCATTTTCCTCTACCATCTTGTAGCTTCCCTTCGAGTCTGTAAGTCAAAACAACCCCCCCCCCCCCACACACACACAAGCTGCTCTTAGTCAGGTGATTTCTTCCAGTAATGTAAACTTGACTACAACAGTAAAGTTGGTACCAGGGAGTGTTATCAATTGCTGTTATACACCTGACTGTTTGGTTTTGGCTTTTTGGAGCTGATTTTCAAGAGGAATGTGGAAGGATTTCAAACCTTTGTCTAAGAGATGCTTTTCAGTGCTATAAGTACAGCTTGACGAACTATTCTGGTCAGAGATGAAAGACCTGAATGCAATAAGAACTAGGGACTGTGAGATTTGGCTTGTGAGGGTGAGAAAGAGATTTGCCTGGACTGGGCTAGAAGCAGTTTGTGTGAGAGGCTTGCTGTTATGCCCATGTCCTGAGAATTTGTGCAGGATTGCTTTGCATAGAAATGGACAGGAGTGAGTAGAGGGGTATGGCAAAGAAAGACATCTTTAGGTCAAAACTGCTGCCTGTTCAGCTGCAACTGTATGAGAGATTATAACCACTGAGATTAGGCCAGCTGACCTGCATTGGGACAACAGAAAGAATGTAGTCTTTTGAAGGGGCCTGAATGCTAAAGGAGTGTCCTGTTCATCAAAGTCTGCTTTATTCCCCCTGGATTAACAAATTGTCACCCCACTGGGTATTATGGAGTATAAGAAATGCAGGAAAGAGAGGGTAAAATTGAATTTGCAACATTGTCTTGTGTTTTGGAAATGACCATGAGAAGTGTGTAGCAGGTTTGCTGGTTGCCTTCATGAAGACATAATGAAGTCATGAGAATGAACCATGGGTTGCAGTGGAGATGCTAGAACCATGAGATGGCTGCTAAGGAGAGAAGCTGGCCATGATGAAGTTTTCCAAGACTGTGAGTAGACTAGCTGGAGGGGTAGAATTGGAACTCCAGAGACTTGTTGCTGGTTAGAATTATCAGACTTGGAGGTTTGACACTGCTTGCTGACACTGTTGTTGGTCACTGTCCCCAGTAGCTCATGTACTGCTTTCCAGTACCAGATGGGCTTTCTGGAGACTGGATCTCGTCTGGATTCCAGCCAAGTCTTGCCATGTTCTGTGTCAGTAGCATACAGTGTCTTCAGCAATAGGGTCTTACCTTTTACCTCAGCTGGGTACTCAAATGCATTGAGAGCGCCTGTCTTATTTTGGGGACCTCATAGGTCTCTCTGACCAAAAGCTCAATATGGATAGCACTTATTTCTGATACTGGAAGTTACATGTCAGAACCAAAAATGTTTTAAGGTGAGGCTTCATCCCTCCCTTTTCAGGGCCCTTCTTTCAGATGTTCCCCATACACTCCTATCTTTTAGTTTACTTTCAAGGACATAGATTTCTATGGTACCAGTTAATCTGGGGTTTAGTTTTGTGTTTATTTCTCCCCAACCTCTCCTTTCCCTCCTCCCAAGCCCTTCCATCCCTATTGTCTTCCCTGTCCTATATACCAGCAACTCAAGCAGATCCAGGTCAGGAACCACAGGTGAATGAGAACATGTGGCACTTGTCTTTCTGTGATTGGGTACGTTCTGTCAATATGATCTGCTGTATGTCCACCCATTTTCCTACCAATTTCATTGTATTGTATTTTTCTTACTGCTGAGTAGAATTCCATTGTGTAAATGTACTATAACTTCTTTATTCATCTATCCAATGATGGGCTTCTGGGTTGAGTCCAGTTTTTAGCTATTATGAATTGAGCAGCAATAAAAATGGTTGTGCAAATATCTCCATAGTGAAGCATGAGGCATTCAGGGTAAATGCACAGTAAGGGAAAAATGAGTCTGTTGGTAGTTATATATTCATCTTTTTCAGAAATCTGCATACTGATTTCCACAGTGGTTGTACAAGTTTGCATTCCCACCAAAAATGAATGAGGGTTCCTCTTTCCCTCCTTGCCAGCATTTGTTGTTATTTGATTTTTTTAATGAGTGCTATCCTTACTTGGATAAGGTAGACTTGAGATCCTCTTTACATTCTACTATCAGCAGTTTCTTCACTCTGAACTTTACTTAGTTTTAAATATCCGCTTTCTGTTTTTAACAGTAAAAACAGACTTTTTATGAAAATTAAAGGCTTCATTCTGATTGAGCCAGATTGAATCAGAAATGTAGAAATAGTAGAATTGGATTCAAAAGTTAACTGGATTATATGTAACCAACCAAACCAAAACATGAGTTTGTCAGAACTGAGTGAGTCTTCACCTTTAGAGACTGCTGCTAGATGTATGTGGTAGTCATTAGCATCACCATCGTGTATGTATTTGGATAGTGGACTAATACAACTGACAGCAGGTTAGAAAAACAGTTGCTCCAACAGAGCATTTTAATTAGGACATAAGTTTTCATTTTTAGTCATATTAAGAAAACAGGCTACTCAAAGAATAAACAGCTAAAAGCTTTCATTCATAGATATTTTGTGAAGATATTTAAAAGACTAGATCCATTTTTTCTCCTTAAAATGTCTTTGAAAAAAGAAAATGAAAATCTTAACCAATGAAAAACATAACTGTACTGTGAATTGACCATGACTGTTTTTCTCTCTTGTTCTTCAATTCTCTGAATTTGACTGCACAATTACATTTGTTTTTGTTTTTCTTTCAAAAAGAGCAAGGAATAATTGTTGCAAACTAATTCCCAGGCCATTGGTTCAAAAAGTTGACTTGTTTATTCTTGCATTTAAAAAAAAAGGAAAGGAGAAGTCAGTTTCAGATTTCAGAGCTTATTTAAGAATGTTGCTTGTGGAACATTCTCATCTAACAATGCAACAATACATATTTCCTGTGGGTCTGAAATAGTATCAACTTATAAACTACCATTAAGCCCTGTAATTAGGTCCACACTTAATTGGCAAAGTCAACTGAATCAATTAGATTTCCATGACCAAAGGAATTATCATTGGCTTAATGGCAATCAGGTTCACTGACATTGTAAAATAGAAGCAAAGTTGCTTTAAGGTCTATGTGAACAAGATAGCTATCAATGTTATTTAAAATCCTATGATGTGTGTGTGTGTGTGTGTGTGTGTGTGTATGGACCATTTATCTATTTACATGTTATACAAATATTTTATATATGCATTGTGTGTATTCTGTGGTTCTCGTGTGTGAGCTTTGAATGTGACAACATAGAGAGACAGTCAAAAGGTTAGACACAGGTGGTACAGCCTGTGAAATTTATTATGACCAGCTAAATGTAAGCTCTCTGTGTCTATTTGGTTCCAGAGTTTGTTTCCATCAGAAAAAGTAAGCTTTCTGCGACTCACTGATGAGGGTCAGTCAAACTTCTCCTGCTTTAGGACACACAGAATGGATCTTCTGAAGGTGGTATTAGAGGATGTCTGCCCTTGAACTTCAGTAGAAATGACTGTGATAAACCTGCTCCTCAGACAGTGCAACATGCAGTATGGGTCTCAAGCCCTGGGCCCATATCAGACTTTTAATTATTTTTTTGGAAATTTTAATTTATAGGAAAATTCTTCCTCAAAAAAAAAAAAAAAAAAAAAAAGCAGTTTCAATATAAAAAGCTAGACCAAGGGCTGGAGAGATGGCTTAGTGGTGAAACACTTGCCTGTGAAGCCTAAGGATCCCGGTTCGAGGCTTGATTCTCCAGGACCCACGTAAGCCAGATGCATAAGGGGGAGCATGCATCTGGAGTTCGTTTGCAGTGCCTAGAGGCCCATTCCCTCTCTCTCTCTCTCCTGCCTATTTCTTTATCTCCCTCTCTCTCAAATTAATAAATAAATAAAAATTAAAAAAAAAAAAAAAAAGCTAGACCAAGATTTCAGGTGAAGCTCTCTCTGCCAACAGGAAGGCTTCATGTCCATATTACTCTCATTATTTCTCATGTTGACCACTGCCCCTCTGTCACAGGCAAATACATGGTGTCATAGAATGTGGATGCCATTAGTAAAGGCTTATATATTAGCAAGATTTAATCATGCAACAAAAATAAAAAAAATATATTTAAAACTTAATGCTGGGCTGGAGAGATGGCTTAGCTGATAAAGCACTTGCCTGCAAAGCCAAAGGACCCAGGTTCAACAACTCAGGACCCACATAAGGCAGATGCACAAGGGGGCGCATGCATCTGGAGTTCGTTTGCAGTGGCTGGAGGCCCTGGCACACCCATACTCTCTCTCTCTCTCTCTCTCTCTCTCTCTCTACCTGCCTATTTCTGTATCTCTGTCTCTTAAATAAGTAAAAAAAAAAAAAAAAAAAAAACGTAATGCTAATACTTGTGTGTGTTCCAATGTAAGGCATGATCTAGCCTTAAAGGAAGGGTGAACTATTTATCCTTGCTATTAAACTATTCCTTCACTGAGACTTCCTACACTCATTAGAAGTAGTGTTCTGCCCTTTCCAGCTGATAGTCTAACTGCTGATACATACAGAATACATATCCAGACTGGGCATGGTGGTGCATGCCTTTAATCCCAGCACCCTTGAGATGCAGATATAGGAGGAGTTCAAGGCCACCCTGAGATTACATAGTGAATTCCAGGTCAGCCTTGGCTAGAGAGAGACCCTGCCTCATATAAAATAAAATAATAAAATAAAATAAAATAAAATAATGAAATGAAATGAAATCAGTATACAGATCCAAATGATGCTTGCATGAGATGCATTGCACTTCCAAACACCATTCAGTCATGAAAACATGTAGATACAAGTGACGATGTATATCAGGTCAAATTGGTTTACCTCCAGTGAGGGCATATGGATGTGTGTCCAATGTAGTCCACCCAAGAGCAAATTTTGGGGGGATCCTGTTCAGGAGCCATGCACATTCATGGGCAAGCATAGATAACTACTCCCTGATCCCTTCTTTGACAGCTCACAATAGCCCAGATGTCATTCTTTCTGCAGGAACTTGTCTCAGTGTGGCCTAGCTGTTCAAGAGTTTAGGTCTTATTATTGGGGCCAGCTATTTTTCTCTTCCTCTCAGACAGGAGTCAATCAACATAAATTAGTGACTGTCCTCCTGGGAATTCATTTTGTTCATCTGCTACTTACTTAGTTAATTCTGTCTTCTTAGCACTATAGATTTTATGTTTATCATTTATTTAGTTAATTATTGTATCATTACATATTTGATACCTGTTTTGTACTTTGAGGAGTGAAGTGAATTTTAGTCTAAAAATATAACCTACTTTTCTACCCATCTCAAGAATCGAAACAATATTTACTTCTACCCAACTGACTTCCAGTCTCAGGTATAAATTACACTGAGACTCTTATTTTGCTTCACCACCTTTTTTTTCTTTGCTTCAGTAAACAGAAACTTTCCATTTGCATGGTTTTCAGGGAAAAATAATTTCGACTCCATCCTGACTCTTATGTGTTATCTCGTCTTTAAGCAGTCATCAAATTCAGCACTTTCTTCCTAATGTAAACAGAATCTGCACACTTCCCACTTACCCCACACTGAATTTCCAGGTAAAAAGCTTAGATTATAAAAGATGCTGAAGAATTTCTCTCTTCTTCCTACCCTTCAATAAATTTCATTTACTAAATGGCAGCAAAAAAAAATCTGTTAATGTAAATTATGTATCATTTTTTTAACTCAGAAATTTCCCATGGCTTTATTCTCATTCATGTTAAAAACACAAAATTTATCAATGGCAAACATATTTTGTTAAAAGTCAGTAAGTAAATAGATTCAGCATTGTAGGCCGATTCAGTTCCTCTGTTGTGGCAAGAAAGTGCCTTAAACAATGTGTCCACATGAATCGGTTTGTCTGTGTTCCTGTAAAAAATGCCATAAAAATATGTGGTGAACTTAATTTGACCCACAGATGGTAGTTGACAATCCCTGGTCTAAATAATTTGATTATTTCTTAGGCTGTCTCTTCTAATTTCCTTCCTTCCTTCACTTCATTCATTTCCTTGAAACCATTCAGCCAGTCTCCAAACCAAGCCCTTAATACTCACTGTCCCCTCTTGAGGACTGTGTTCTGGATAGCTGCAATTATCACTGTATTGCTACCTCACAGTGAATGTCTGGTGAATGGTTCTTCCTATTCTCATTGTTATTATTCCATTGTGTTTCTCTTCCCTGTTATTCATCAAAACTGAATTGATGTTTTATTATGGTTCTACCATCATCAATAAAAGGCAAATTAGGTAAAAGCAGACATGCAGATCTTCTGCTTGCTGAAGATTCTATAAGCATTTAATTACCTCCCAGTAATTATTATTGAAGAAATTGTTGAATTAATAACATTTGTTTATAAAATTGTGATTAATATTCATTTCAAATTAAAAAATAAAAAGCTTCCATATACATGAATAATTTTTTTATTTAAATTGAAATTATTTTAACATGCATAAAACCATAAAATGAATATTTTATTGTTGGCTTCACATATGCTTTGAATTGCATCTTTGTTCCAAAAATGAAGTTTTATGAAAAGTCTCCTAGCTAAATATAAAACTTTTAAATCACAATCTGTTTTACTCAAAATCCTATGCAAATGGATTCATTGTTTTTGACACTTGTTTTTGTCGCTGGCAACTCTCATGCATATCTAATTAGGCACCAATTTGTTGTTGTGCAGTGTTTGTTTTTATATTTCTGAACAGATAACTGTAACTTTGCCTTTACTGAGTTTCAGTCATGGTCACTAAAATCTGGAGGTCTCTTCAATACAGAATGGTGGAGAAGCCCTTGCAGTGAAGAGATCAGAAAAATGGAGTATGGGTTTGACCACATGAGTCTAGGATCTAACTGCCCCCCAGCACTTCAATTTCTGCTTCAACAACATGCTGATAAAAACACTTCCTTACTAGAGTTCAAAAGGTTAATAAGTTGTGAACTTGAGAGTAGTTTGTAGACATGAAGCACTCTGTCTGTGATAATGGTTATTAGCTTCATGTCAGTTGTCATCTCCACCATAGCATCACCATCAGCTTAACACAGCATATGGAGAATACTGTCACTAAATTTCTTTCTTCAACTTTTTTCTCATAGTTCTTCAGTATTACTTACTTCAATGTCCCATCCCATCATTCTTTCATACCATTAGATAGTAAGAATTTTCATTATAATAATTTATTTTTAATTCTGTGAGAACTTTTTGAGCTTATTTATTATTTTGGTGTATTTTGTGTATATTTATCCAAATAATTCATTTTATAACATGTTCTATGTTTTCTTAAATCAGAAATTCTTTCAAATTTAAGCTAATCAAGTCAGCGAAGATTTTCTGAGCCTTTACTTTGTGGGATAAATTATCATAAGAGCTATTACTCTTTGCAGGCCTCAAATTCTATTTGTGTCTGCCAACCATTTTACTATAGAAAACATGCTCTGAATTTTGCATGCTATCTTTTTTTCAAATTTAACACTACACTATAGTGAAGAATATATTATTACAGAAGATATTTTACTGTTTATATGTGTCAACAATTTTAAGAACCAAGCAGAGAATGAATACTTTGAAGTATTATATTTAATAAGTAAAAATGTATGATTATAGTAAAGTATGAATTTCAAAACATTTTCTTGAATATTATTAAAAGTCTTTGTCATGTTGAGAGATACATTATTTCACTATATTGCACTCTTTCTTTTGTATCATGACAATTCCTTTTTGCATTATACATATTTTTGTCTCATTTTTAACAAGAATAGGACTTAACTTTAAAACTATAAATTATGATAGGGTCTGCTGTATATGGAAAATATTCATTTCTTTGGCTTTCCCTTGTAGAAAAATAATTTTAATTCCTGCAGAAAATAAGGTTTTATAATAGGCAAAATATGGAAAAACAAAAGCCTGAGGAGATGTTAACTGGACCACAGTTTGGGCCTGGTGTCAATCTACAAGCATGGTGGCAGTAGCAGAAAATCCCTGGTGCAGTTCTCAGTCACATTGCTGGGCCCAGACATCACATTTCAGCTGCAGCCTAGAAGAATCACCACTTTGGGGTCTTTGATCAACATGGCCCTGACATTTTTTTGGGAGTCATGGAAGTCTTGCTCAAAAGGATACTGTGTACCCTGGATGAGCCAATATCATTCTTTCCTGAGAGTTTTATTAATTAATATTAATTTACAGGTTGTTTGTGACAAATCACTTGCCTATTCCTGCTTTCCTCTTATCTAACAAGAAATTCTTATAGAGATCTTTATGCCTTTCTTTATAATATCTTCTCTAGTTATTCCCATTGTTATTTTTCATTCTGTAAAATGACCAATTGAAACCTGAAGATTAATCCAGTCTATAGGCCATTTAAGAACATATTCTCCAATATCACATCACAAGATCAATTCATATAGTTGTATCAAGATAACATTTTGCTGGTATATCAGTATCCCTTGCCTTACTCATAAGTGTGATAAAACAGGGAATGCTTTCTTCCTGCTTAAGGAAGAAACCTTAACAACTTAGCCATGGAAGGAATTTAAAGCCAAAGTTTTCCCAAAAAGATAGCAAGATAAATTCACATAAATCATGCCTTTTTGTATGCATTGTACCTAAATGTCATGGGTTCATATGAAACTTGAATGAACGTGGTTGGTGGTACAGCTCAGTAGTAGAAAGCTTGCTTGTACATATGAGAGTTCGATCCCTGTAACATCACACATTTCTCTCCATTCTAAATGAAAGCACAGCTTGAAGCATAGTATCTTAATTATAAATGTTTCAGGCCCACTGTCTGAGAGGGTTTTTCTCCAGAGATTACAAACAGAGTGCAGTCTATCCAATTAAGTGGCAGATTGACAAGAATTTTCTTTTTTCTCACTGGCAACACTCAGATAACTCGTTCAGAATTAAGGATTCAAGTACTCTTAATGACAGCAGGACTCCATTTTCCACTCATGCTGGCATTGCTGTCTCGGCATGTAGAACTACTAGAACTCCTTGAATGCATTATACAAGTGTGTGTGTGTGTGTGTGTGTGTGTGGTGAAAATTAACAAAGTGAAAAATGTGTTATTTTTCAATTTTCCATACATCCAAAGAGGTTTTAAATTTTTATTTCTGAATGTATTGTGTACAACTACTATTACATGATTTTGGGCATTCAGGGACAGTCCTTAAATTCAAAACCCTCAGTTTTTATCTATTTTTTTCATAAAGAATTGAGATAACCAGGCTGAGAAGGATAAATTATAAACTAGTACATTTATTCAGGAGAGTCAGTGATGACAGGGGACTCCCAGAACCAAGGGAAGAGGCTGGATGTACCCAAGTGGTCTGAGAGCCCATGTAGGAGCTGAACATGGGCCTGGGGAGAAAGATGAAAGGGGTTTTCTCATTTCAAAAGACTAGGCCTAAAACAGCCATAAAAAGTAGAATGTGGGCAGGACATGGTCTTACTGGTGCTGGGACCCATGCAATTTAGGCGTAGAGAGATAAACAGCCAAGAAGAAGAACACAGATAGAGAAAGTTGCCCTCTCCCTATAAACTTACTTGGGCTCAGGGTGTTCACTGAGGAAGACTGCAGCATACCTGGATATGGCAAGAGCCAATTGGTCTGGGCTCAGGAAAGGGTCAGTACACCTGAGTAGGGAGTCTGATCTGATGAGATGGATGAGACATTGAATTCCCATTCTGCTGCAGCAGGGTGGATGTGTGACTTCTTTTGGGTTCCCTCTATTTGGACTTTTCACTAATTGGCTACCTAATAATAAAGCAATGTGACTAGTTCCTTCTTACTGTGTAGTTCAAAACTAAACTGAAAGCTAACACATTCATGATGGTTTAGTGTTTATGTGAAATAGCTTTGCAATAAAAATCTACCTAGATGAGGAATGGAAATGGAGCAGATATTAGTAAGTAAAACATGTGAATACATACATATGCTATAAACTTATGGTAGTATGATTATAAAAGCAAACAAATAACATTTCAGATGCAGGGCAGATGGCTCAGTGGACAAAGTGTTTTCATTGCAAGCATAAAGACTTGAGTTTGGATCTCCAGAACCCATGTAAATGCCCTGCGGGCATGGTAGTCCACTTGTCCCCACAGACGGGAACAAGGTATACCTGGATCCAGCTGGGCACCTAGACTAGCAGCGTTGGCAAGCTCTGGATTCTAGGGTGAAACCCTGTCTCAAAAAATAAGGTAGAATGCTATTTGAGGAAGATACTCAATGTTGACTTCTTGCCTCCAAATGCAGGCATACACATCCATGCACTCTCACACACGTGTACTTATACACAAATGCACACTCATACCATGCCACACACATATACATCCAGTAAATCCCTATTACATATTTACTTTTTTAAAAAATTTATAAAAGTGTTCTTGGCAAATTAGCAAATGAGTCTGCCTGTCTACTATTTAGCAAAGATGATTACTCAAAATGAATGGGGAAACTTGGCAGCTGGGATAATGTGCCTTAATGATTCATTGACAGGCACACTGTCATGGACCATCTGCATGTTTATTTCTATTTCTGTGGTGGTCCAGCTGCAAGTATTACCACATTTTATAATGTCTTCCATTAGATCTGCAATCCTAATAGATATCATTATTTTTTTCACAACCATTCTCCTATGGTTCTATTCAAAACAGATAATGATAAACATATATCCATGATAAGTCAACATACAGTCATTTTCTATCTCTTTTTTCTATGAAAGTGATAAATATTGATATATGAAAATCCCCATGTGGTGTTACTTCAATTCAGTGTATTTTAGTTTGCCTCCCCAGCAGTTCTGTGATCTATTTCTTCATCACTGTTTTATATTCAAACATATTCATCCAATACATTTCCCATGAAAGAAGTAGGTCATGTGTATTAATGGACCCCTAAAGATACATCTATACTTACTTTGCCTTAGTTTGTGATTGATCCCTGCCTTGCTAGTCAGCTCTCCCTTTAATGCTATGGAAACACTTACAGTACTCCATGAAGAAAGATGAAAGGTGCATTACAATTCATTTTTTTTTCCTTAGGGCCCCAGTGGTAAAGGTGGCTGCAAATTTTTGAGGCATGCTGAGATTTAGCTGAGAGCAAGAAAAGACTTAAGTCATTCCTACAACAGAAAATCCTGCAGGCAAGTAAGGTGGACCAATTAAAGCACTCCCAGCCATTCCCAGTGGTTCCTCAAGTCAGATGTTAATTATCAGTAGACTCACTGGAGACTAAGCATTCTTTCTATGCATCAAGACCTACTTGGACCTTAATTTGGCTTTGTCAAAATAACCTTTGTCTGTGAGAAAAGACTTCTTTAACTTGTCAGACTGATTAAGCTCTGCTATACAAAAATGGTGAACTCATTTTCTTATGAAGCCCTTTGAAATTCACATTTTAAAGTCATGTTCAGAATGTAATATATTTTCTGCTTAAATATTTCCAAATGAATCCTAAGAGATAATCCTGAGCTACCGAAATTATGTTATTATGCCAAGACTGTATTACAATCCTTGTAATCACCTGAAAATATACTGGAAATATATTTTATTAGCTATTTTTTAAACTATAGTTGGAAATATCACCTTACACACATGTTGTTCTGTAGCTCTAGCAACAGAGAAAAGAATGATTTGTCATTTGTCATTAGCACCTTTGTCACTCTTAACATCTCTTGTCATATGCAGAGAGAAAATATCCACTGCTTTCTATTAGGTCACGCTATTCCCACCAGGTTTTTATAATACAACATTGTACGTTTCCATGGCACCTCTATTTCTGGACTATCATACATTTTGTGGCTTACATTTTCATTGAATTGATAGCTTGAATTTGAGCTTTGCACTGGAATTGAATAGTCACAAGGTTTGGAGACAAGCAGACCTGGATTTGAGTCTCTTTACTTTTGCTCCACAGGTAGGTGATTCTGACTGTGATTGTCTCAAGACTCTTACTCTACAACTTCAAAGGAGGAATACTCACTCCAAGTGTGAAGTGTTTATTGAAAGGTCTGAAATTGAAAGCATGTGGTACCTTTAACATGGCAGCTAGTTGAAATTGGATGAGCATGTTAATAGGCCTTATAATAATTATTATTTTTAGCATACTTTACAGTGTGTTATAAATCATGCAATTATCTCCACAATCAGAATGTTATACAATCACAGAAATTTATTATAACCTTCCAGACGATTTTCCATGTGGAGACATAATAATAAATACCCCTTATACATTCTAAGTGTACAGCTTCAGAATTACCTAGAAATCATGTTTAAAGTTGTTTTCTGTGAGTCTGCCTATGCTGAAGTGTGTTTTAATTATAAACACATGGTGTACGTGGTCACATTGAGAGCTCTCTCATTTGTTTCTTTCTATCTGCCAAATCATACAAAACATACTAAAATAAGTGAAGTGGACAAAGAGACAGTGTTCTGAGTAGCATTAATAACTACCCATGTGCTCTACATAGGAGGGAGGCAGGACTAGAAATGCAGAGGAATATAGCACAATCTCTCGCTAAATGTGATTTTCCACATTTGAGTTAAATGTCCTCAGTACTTTCTCAGGCAAACAAGGAGGAGACTGGAATATAACATTTTATAAAACCGAGTTAATTTCTCTTAACTTTCAGCTATGCAATTTCAGTTCTGTACAGACTTCAAATGGTTCAGTTTTCTTGTAAAATTGTTTGAGTATAGACGTGTGTGCGCAGTAGAAAATGTAAAGTATAGTATTTGCAGTTTTTGAAAGTTTTGCTGTTCCATGAAAACAGTGGAGACAGCAGAATCTAAAATGAACAAATCCTGTATCCCTACCTCACAGGAAATTCAGAAAAAGAATTTGTCAAAATCCAAGTTAAAAAAATAAAAAAAAGCTTTGGTACATACAGATAACAAGCAGGCATGATATGCTTAAGGATAGATCTTTTTACTAAATGATAAAAATAGACTTGTGGTTGTGAGCATTTTCCATCAAGGCACCAAGTCATATGATCATCATGTTGAAGGGAAATGTCAGTTACTAAAAGTTTCCATTAATTTTTGTAACCTACTAGAAGATTACAGAAATATTCAGTGATTCCCCACTGTAATTTTAATCACTTGTGCTGTGTTTAATGTTGTTATGAGAACATCAATTGCTTAAAATTGATAACAGCTCTACCCTAGACTTATACAGCCAATTATGTATCACTTTCTTTTGTCACACCAGATTAGATTTCTAGCCCATGTAGTCAGGCAGATTGCCTCTGCCAGTGACCAGCAAAAGCATGTTTCAATGTGAGAGAAAAAAAAATGTAATAAGTCAAATAAATTAGCAGGTCTCACTGTGCATGGTTCCTGAAAACACAGGCAATCATAAATCTCAAGGTTATTTATTTATATAATACAAAAATATAGATAATGAAAAAATATGAAACAGTAAATGAAGAAAGCATGTTCAAACATCATTAAGTACATTTGTTTTTAACTATTCTATGTCAGTTGATAGTATTGCTGTATCTCTAGGTTAAAAAAAAGTGCTTTCAAGAATGGTGTAACTGTCATGGTTCCATAACTGAAGGGTTCAGAGTAAGGTCGTGGTGCTTACTGAGGATCTAGCTCAATATCATGGTAGCCATGTCAGTGTTGGTATTGTCTGCAAGACCACTTTTGACATGGAAGCTGGAGGACCCAGTTGGAGGGCTCTCCACAGTTACTGTGGAACATGATGATGGTAAAATATGTGTATTGAATTGACTAGGTCAGGGCATGTGAAGAGATGAGTCCTGTCTAGCACATCTGCCAGGGCCAGAATGAAGTGGTAGATTAAGTATGAGTGTTGCTCTCGTGTTTAGCCTGAGAACCTCCTCCAGGTAGATGGCTTTAGATGAGAAGACTCCAAAACTCATCAAAGCAGAAAATCAGAGGCTGTTGAGAGCTCAACAGTAAAGGAGAGTTATCATACACCCTCAGGGAATATTGAAGAGGGGAGCTGAAAGAATGTGAGAGTCTTAAGGGTGAATAGGTGGCTTCTGAAGCACACCCCTTCCTCCAGAGACTGACTAGTGCATTCATGACCCTTGGTGATTACTAATATTCCACTGAAGAGGGTCCCGAGTTGGAATGAAGATGGGAAAAGGGGATAGAGGAGTATAACTTGATGGGAATATGACCAATTTTCAATGTGTTCTTTTAATAGAGAGTTCTCAAAAATTTCTATCTGGGAGGCTGTTTATGTAATAGGTTAACATTTGAATTGGAGAACTGAGGAAAACAGATGACCCAAATAGGGTTATTTGAATGTAAAATGTCTCCTACAGTCTCAAGTGTTTGTGGGTAAGCTTTATAGTAATCCCCAGCTGATGGAGTCTTTGGGAGTTAGAGTCTACTGGAGGAGGTGTGTCACTGAGGGCGGGTCTTGAGGTTTATTAAGTCCAGCCCCACTGCATCTTGAAAGCTAGCCCCACTGTGGATTGAGAACTCACTCCATCTTTGTCCTCCTTGTTGCTCAGGCCTGTCATGCTTGCCTCCTCATGATGAAATTGTAGGCTGAAAACAGGAAAACCCCTTTGTTCCATAGCTGCTTCTGGTTGGATGTTTTGATCCAGCAATGAGAAGGTAAATGTAACACCTTTCTAATGTGCCCTGACATCACCCAATCCATTGAGGGCTTGAGTACAACCGGACATATAAGAAAGTTGAACAAGTTTCCTGACTCATGAGCTGGAACACCTACTTTCTCTCAGTCCTCAGAATTCGCCCTTCCTGCTCAAACATCTGGTTCTCCCTCCGACCCCCTCCATCCCTCTTATCTCTGTTTCTCTGGGGCGCTCTCATCAGTACACATAGTTTTCACATTGAAGAACAAGGAGGAATCAATTCTATCTCCAGAAAACAACACTATTTTCATCTAATTTGCTGGTTTCTGACCATATGTTTTAGGAAAGAATATTTTCATTGGCTTTCTACTATTGCAGAAGACTTCTGCAATGGGAGAATTACAGGTTATCATCTTTTTCTGTCATTTTTGTTCAACCTGTTTTGTAAGTGAAGATTTAAAAGATGTCTTCCCTTCCCATTGTTTTTTTCATAGGCTTGTTTTAAGCTCCCACTGGATAGGATTGTTCCAACAGTGAGCATGTGGTCTGCAAAACCTAAACTATCAACTTCCTGTCTCTTATTAAAAGTTCAACAAATTTTACTAGAATATTAACTTATTCAAAGTTAGATTCCTTAGAAACTGTTTAATATTTTTTTTCATATAGTTCTTAAACTATATAGTTTTCCATGGAACAATTTTAAAAGTTTTAACACAGGAACCCTTTTCATATTATCATCAACTCTAATATTTCTTACTGAAATGAATAGTGTTGGGTGCTAAAGAGATGGCTCAGTGGTTAAGGTGCTTGCCAGCAAATTCTAATGACCCATCATTCAGATAGAGCCAGATGCACAAAGTGGCACATGCATCTGGAGTTCTTCTGCAATGGCTCGATGCCCTGGTACCCATTCTCTCTTTCTCTCTCTCTCTCTCTCTCTCTCTCTCTCTCTCTCTCTCTGCTTGAAAATAAATAAAAAAAATATTTTTAAGAGTAAATACTGTTGAAATTAACCTGGTTCCTGCCATGGGAGTCACCCACTTGATCAAGGAAATTCTGTTGCATCATCTCAGTGGCTCTCATTCCATTTCAAGAGGAAGTCTAGGGCCTTAAAACTGGCATCCAAGTCCTTTCAGACATAGTTCCTTCTTCCTGCTCTAATCATACCTTTTAAACCCATTACCTCTTGCCCTTTTAACATCTAGTAACCATTATTGAATTGATTTTGGTATTTTTTTAAAAATAGAATGAAGTGTGTTTCAAGACATCAGAATATCTTTTACCTCTGTTTTTACTTTGTCCTGGACACAATTCAAATTCTGTACATTTAGCATGGTGTGGATAGATTGATAAGAACAGATACAAATTCTGTACATTCAGCATGATTATTTTATTTTTGTCTCTGATGAAATGGTTTGAATAGACACTTTGTATTTAATTGAATAAAATATAGACTGCAAGAAGTCAATTATCATGTTGTGGATATTTTGATCATACAATTTTGAGACTTTTTACAACTATATTTTTGATTTTTTGTTTTGTTTTTGTTTTCCATTCTTAACTAACTTTTTTTTTTTTTTTTTTTTTTTTTTCTCTCTTTTTTTTTTTCTAGGTAGAGTTCACTCTGGAATGCTCTAGGTAGTCTCAGGCTGGCCTTGAGTGTCTGAGTTTTGAGTGCAATAGTTGCCATATATTTTAGGGAACAGAGTCTTAGCTTTAATCTTCATCTTTCCTTTGTGTGGGAGGACAGATTCCTAGGGAAGGTTTGGAGGAAAAGCCAGTTATGCATGTCACCATGTGATAGAAAACTTGCCATTCCTTTCTGACCTTGTAATTAATATTGGTTTATGCAAGTTCTATGAAAATTATATTTCCACAGATTTTATGTAGGCACCCAATAATTTATCATTTTTCTATGTACTTTCCTTACTTATGAAGTTTTCTCTAATATTTTTTCAAAATTTTAAACTCAGACTACAAACAAATGAAATGTAAGAATCATTTTAATATATCTAGCTACTAACTAGCTGTAACAGTAATACTAATTTGAATATTTATTAACTTGACATACTTTAGATTAAAAAAATACTTTGTTTATTTGCACACAGAGAAAAACAAAGAGAAAAGGAGAGAGAAAGAGAAAGATAGTCTGAAAAGACTTATCTAAACCTACTTTTTTGAATAATGGCACATCCAGAAGCTATAGATTGTTACTAAATAAATTTTCAGTGCCTGGGATGGGCTACCTTCTGGTGAGTTATTGGCCAAGGAGGACACTGTAGCTTCAAAACATTAATGGATATTGCCAAGGCTATTGGTTTCCCTTGAGAAATGGATGGTAAGATCCTACTGCTAAAGACATCTCTTGCCTGAGAGGCAAGGTCACTGAGAAATCAAGCTGGTGCTGAGCAGAAAACCTTCTTCCAACTGAAAGCTGGAAAAAGCTACACTGCAAGCAGTCTTATGGAGACAGAAATCATCAGCAGTGAAAATAGTGGACACTGGAAAATTCAAGTTTGGCCAGACAGGCTCAATGACCAAATGGGTGCAATAGTGGCATGTCTGCTCTTGGAGACACCAACTGTTCCCTAATTGGACTGAAGGCCCTCTCTATAGGAGGGAATACATGCCCAGTATTGAAAAAAAAAAAAAAATCAAAAGTCTATGGCAGGGGAGGTCATGAGCCTTAGGGGTATAAAGCCTGCTCTTGTCTGGCTAAATGTATATATTATTCCCACCAAACTGCCCTGAAAACACTACACTTAATGTTCATATTCACTTATTAATGCTACTCTCACTTCTGGTTAGAGAAGCTTCTCTTTTCAGATGGTGATGACCACTGGGATGACCCAAAAGGCAACATAGTGCTGAGAAGAAAGGAACGGAGGAGTGTCCAGCACTGAAACATCTCTGTCACACCTTCCAAAGCTCAGGGACCATTGCAAAAGAGGGGATGAAAAGTATGTAAGAGCTAAAGGAAGGGTACATCTCCTTACAATGCAATTGTCCAGACAGAAATTGGCCTTGATGTCCATGACCTTGCAGTGCCTAGTAATACCTCCTCAAGGTATTAGGAGAAAAAGATAATGACATCAAATTAAAAGAGAGACTAATGGAGAGGGGGAGGGGATATGATGGAGAGTGGAGTTCTGAAAGGGAATGGGGGGAGGGGAGGGAAATATCATGGTTTATTGTCTGTAAGTATAGAAGTTATCAATAAAAAAATTTTTAAAGAGAAATGCAATGAGAGAAAGAGAGAGAATAAGAGAGAATGGGCTTATCAGGGCATCTCTTCACTGAAAATGAACTGCAGGTGCATGTTACACTTTGTGCAGCATGCTTTATATGGGTTCTGGGAAATCCGACCTGAGTCACTAAGCTCTGCAGGCAAGCACTGTAACCACTGAGCAATCTGTTAAACCCCTTGACATACTTTATAATATAATTACTAAATTAGACATTTCTAATTTTCAATAAAAGAAACTGTATTTATATTATTAGTTACAAGTCATATGACACACTCTCCAGGGGGGAGGACATCTTTTATATGAAGTTTTGAACAGGCTAAAATCTAGCCTAGTCACTATAGAAATGATACATGACTATAGGTACATTAACATGACAAACAGAAATGAAAGGAAATAATAAAAACACGATATTATAATTATTCTGTGTGGACTATTTTGTCCCACTTTTATGGATTTTGTCACTAGCATTATGCAAAGTTAAAATTATGTTAAAAATTACATCGGTATATAAGCTCTGTTTCAGCCATCAGTGTCAGAATGTTTTAAAGAAATACTAGCATATATGCATTATTAGCCTTTAACAATTCTTCCCCTCAGTTATTGTAACAGATGGCAGGAAAGAACATATTTTGGAAAATACTCGGTAATAGGAGCATAACTTACCCAGAAAAAATAAAAATGCAAATTAATTTGCTTTGCTTCAGATCCTGTTGAAACAATGTTCAAAAATCTTAAAGCGGGGCTGGAGAGATGGCTTAGGGGTTAAGGCGCCTGCCTCCTAACCCTAAGAACACTGGTTCCAATCTCCAGTGGTTCCAATCTCCAGGTCCCACTTTTATCCAGATGGAAAGTGAGGCAGGCAAGGGCGCAATGCCGCACTTGGCCACAAGGGGGTGCACACGTCTGGATATCGTTTGCAGCAGCTGAGACACTGCTCGCGCGCCCATCTGTGTCTTCCTCCCTCTCTCTCTCTTTGTCTCTCTCTCTCTCTCTGTCTCTCTCTGTGTCTCTCTCCAAAAAAATAAGATAAAATAAAAAGTTTAAAAAAAAAATCTTAAAGCAGAGTTTAGAAAAAATACAAATTATTCAGTGCCATTTAAGCATCAGCCTAAACAAGAAGAGTAATAGAACCCAGAGATAATAAAGAAAATGGATTACAGAAATGATGGAACATGATCTACATAGAAAGAACTGTGATAAAACACAGCAGTGATGATACCTGGTTAATGTACTATCACAGAGAGACACATCCGGCCCTCAGCAATAGTGTTTGCTGAACACCCTTACTATTTACATAAAGAATGACTACTTGTGATGACATAGCTGCTAATGTCAACAGATTTTTAACTTTGCAAAAATCAACCTCTGATTAGTGATACACAGTTTTATTAAACTCAATTCTGCCTATGAACATTAAGGGTGCCAAGGTTGTATAAACACAATTAAGTTTATGACAGAAATAAAGCAGTTTTAATCACCTGAGGAGCCGTAAAATAAGGCACTCATGTACTGACTTACTATGTCACTAAAATAAAGTGAGCTCACTTTTGCAGGTCTGCAAGGTGATCTGTGGAAGGATGGTAGCACTGTGTTATTTGCATAAATTGTGAAGTTGGGTAGATTTAATTTATAGCACACCTGTAATTAGTTTGTATAATTAACTGAGATTTAGATTGCCCACAATTTTTGTGCTTTTCTCTAATAGGCATGCTCTAACTGACAGTAGTACTCTACTGATATTTAGAAATGCTAAAGAATGCATTGGGACTGCTCAGCAGTTAGAGGTGCTCGCTTATAAAGTCTCCTAGCCTGCATTTGATTCCCTAGCATCCATGTAAAGACAGATGCACACATGGCACATGCATCTGGAGTTTTATTTGTAACAGCAAGAGTCCTGACATACCAATACACTCATTCAATCTATCTCTCACCTAAATAACTAAAAATATTTTTTTAAATGTTCTTGTGGCCTTGGGATTTATATGGGCATCTAAAAATCACAATGTTTATTAGTTCTTTTTAGAAAAGGAAGAGGGGTGGAAGGATTGTTAGAGCCATAAGTTGGGTCATTATGCACAGAGACATTGCATCACCTCCATAACTGATGGCTTTCCCCACAATGCAAGACTGAGGGGCGAGGGCAGGGAGAAGGCTAACAATGGTACCATCATGGCTGTATGCACATCATATAGATAACTAATAAAAAAAATTAATTAAATTTAAAAAAGAAAAGACAGTATGATAATTAGAATCACAATTGAAAGGTATAATGCATAGAATATTGTACATGACAAAGGTATTCTTACATTAAGTCCTAATCATCATGACTTGCACTTTAAGTTATTGCATGCACGCACAAATATAGATATAGCTGTAGACAGATATAAACATATTAAGAGATGTTATATCTGTAAAGTAAAAATCACATGTACACTTATGAGAAGTTAAATTGATATGCAGAATATATAACACCAAGTTCTATCGCTTATCAGTTTGGGGAATAATAATTAGTAAGCTTAAACATGTGACTTTTGTATAGCAAAAAACATTTACAAAGATTTTGCTTACTTGTTACAAATACCAATGCCTATCAACTCCCTGTTTGTGTTCCCACAGGATATGCACAATGTACCTCACAGAATAAAGAGAATTGAATTAGTCATATACACCACCCTATTACTATATTGACTACAATAAAGAATGTTTCTCTAAGCCAGAGAAAGATTTTAATCAAATATAAATTTCAATAATTTCTCTGCAACCTCTCAAAATTACATTTCCCATGTAAATAAAAACTAATAATCTCTTTTCATATTAAAGAGATTTTGAGATGTCTTAAGGCAGGAGCAATTTTGGTAGAGAGCAGGTGTGGTGCTTTTACCTTTTGTCTTTTTCTCCTTCTGTTTCTCCCTTCCCTGTCTTCTCTTCTAACTCAGGTAGCAGCAACCTATCAACTTATTCTCTTCTGGGTAGAACAGAATTTTCGTAATGTAAACACCTCTTTTCTTGTATGCCACATCTCTGGTATCCAGAACAGTGCCAACCACATCATTAAACATTTCTGAACAGAAACCTTCCCTTGATTGTGAGAATTCCTGTATTTCATATTAATGTTTCAAAACACATATGAGCATATCTCTTACTTCATTTGATGAATTTTAAATCAGTGTATTCAATAATGATTAAGCATTGCGAGAAAAAGACCAGAGAAACAAGAGCCTTAAACTAAACACAGTACGTCTGAGGGTGGAGCCTTTTGTAACTGCTGTGTTCACACTACGAAGCCAAATGCTGTTGAACACCTTACATGATTAGACGTTCTTATAACTAAACAGCTTACAAATATATTATTTATCAATTCTAAATCTAGCGTTCTTTAAAAATAGATAAGGATAAAAAGAATAAATTTGGAACAATTGCTTAACTGTGTATGTTAATTCAAATAATGAAGGAAAATGTATAGGGAAACTGGAATAGAATAGTACTGACCATTAAATCATTAACAAAAAAAAAAAATGTGTGATCTCCAAGTTTACTGCTAACTATATATAAGCATTAGAACTTGGCATGATTTTCTTCTAATTTTTAATTTATTTTATTTATTTTGAGAGAGAGATATAGAGAGAGAGGGAGAATTGGCACAACAGGGCCTTCAGCCACAGCAAATGAACTCCAGATGCATGCGCCTCTTTGCGTATCTGGCTTATGTGGGTCCTGGAGAGTCAAACCGGGATCCTCTGGCTTTGTAGGCAAACAGCTTAACCGCTAAGCCATCTCTCCAGCCCCTCTGCATGGTTTTTAATATTACACTTGAATAATAAATATATAGGGTTATCTGTGATGTAGAATGTGTCACAGTGCTAGCTTGTAGTGACCCTACATAAAGCAATATCTAATTTTGGTTTGATAGCCAGGGGACATTTTGGGACAGCATAATAAAATATCACTCAAATTTGAGGAAACAGAGGTGACTATTGAAAAATGTTGAAGACTATTTATATGCTAAGATTTCCTAGGCAGGAGAGGAGACAGAATTAATCAAATCTCCTGAGTATGGCCCCAGACAAAGAGAGGTATAATGATTCAGATGAGAAATTTGGCTATTGGTATCATAATCACAAGTTGCCCCTTATGCGATTCCTTTCATGAACACTTTGGCACATCAGACAGTGAGAAGAGCAGAGCAGGGCCAGAATACAAAATGTAATCACATGCATTTCAGCACACAGTGTCTCCCCCACTCCTGAATTCAGAGTTTATATAATCATGTTCTCATATTTGCCAATCATAATAATTGCATGAGAATATTTGGTCTAGTGTAAAATTGCATTTCACTGACTGAATAGCTGTATTTAAATGAGTTGTAGAATGTCCAGCTTACACATGGTACTTACTCAAATGCCCTTAAGTGCCGTTCCTAAAGAAACTCACTCATCTTTCACTCTTCTATTCCAGGAACTATGCAACTATAAAATGCAATACTGTTAAGTGTTCCCAACATCTAGAATTAGAATGTATATGTAGTTAAAAACACTATCGACATACAAAGAGCCTCTTTGTAAACATATAAATAATGGTTAACTCATGATTGCTTTTGTGTACCAATGTAAAGTTATGTACATGAGTAAAAAGAAAATAGGGTCACACCACATGAATTTAACATGTTTATCTCAAATCATTTCAACAGACATATTTATAGTACTTATCTTCCAATTGCTCATAGAAAATACCCAAACAAATATGTCTTATGAAAGTCAAGGGTTTATGTTCAGCTTACTGTTTTGAGTAAGTTTCATCCTAGCAGGGTAAGTATGCCAGAATAGACAGTTTGACATCATACTTCCACAGTAGCAGGGAACAGGTAGAGAGAGTAATTTGTTCACTCTGACAAAAAAAAAAAAAAAAAAAAAAAAAAAAGTTAGAGCATAAAATTCCAAGACCCTTGGGTAACACACTTCCTCCAGTAAGGCTTCACTTCCCAAAGGCTACAGAAACTGGGAATTAAGTACAAAACTTCATCACAAACATACATGAGACTATGAGAACTTTATAACATTCAAACCACTGCATTCTGTCCCTTACCCCCATTGACTAAGGCCACCTTGTAACTCAAAATGCATTCAGTCCAATGTTAAACACCCCCATTCATTTTACCAGTCCCACCACTTCTCAAAATCTTAGACTTTAGACCCTCTCTTCTGATGTGTATACCGGGTAAAAACAAAACACAAAACACAAATTACATATTTGGATCACATGATGGCACAGACTCAACATTTCAATTCAAAGAAAATTAATGGAGAAAATGCAGGGAAAGACTGAACAAATGCAAGATTGAAAACCAGCAGAACAAACATCACATCCTGCAACTCCATATCTGGACAGGACTTGTGATGAAATACTCTGGCTCCAAAAGGCTTGGACATTTGTGCACCCCAGGTGCATTGCTAGCTTCCTGAACAGAATCCACTCTACCTGAGCAGCTTTCCTTGGTTGCCATCCCACAGTTCTGACAACTACAATATCATCAGTTCTCCACTGACACCTGTTATTCGTCTCATAACTCCATGCCTTGACACCCATCCCCCTAAGTCATGGACACTGTACATAGGTTTCAACCATATCTAGTATTGCCGAATTGTCCAACTGTAGAACCAACTGTACCTCATGACCTTCAATTTCCAATATCCTGATGTTTCCAAAACCAGAACGAGGTGGGTGACGCTGTCAAATTTATTAATCCATGGGGGATGAAGCCCAATTTTGAGGTGCTGGAAACTACTTCAGAATTCTTCCTTTAGGGCCCCTCGTTTGAACAGAATTGGCCTTCCTCCTAATGACCTAATGCAGACCCACTAGCCTACCCTCAAAGGCCATGATCTAATAATCGCCACTGATCTGGTACCAGTTTTTCTGTAACAGTGACCTTCTAAACACTGATACAAAACAAAAACCAGAAGCAGCTTATGTAACTTTCAATTCTGAGGAGACGTTTCATCCAGGCACGGGAAATATAATAGAGCAGACAGCTCGGAAATCATATCTTGTCACTTACCAGGGAGGAAGCAGCAAGCTTATGCTGTTAGTATTTTTGGATTATAAAATTCAAAAGCTGGCCCCTAAAGACACACCTTTTCCACCAAGGATCTGCCTACCAAAGGCTCCACAGGTGGGAATTATCAGGTTTAATCACAAACACATGATGTTATGGGAGACATTTTACATTCATGCCACACCAATACTCATAATATGCATTGTTACTTTGATCTGGAAACTCCTCTTTCTTCATTTGTGACAATGAAACACCACTGTCACTGTGATACCTGAGGTCGGATGTTTTCTAGTGAGTTGCTTTATAATGGTATCATAGATGAGTAACAATTGTGAACCTTAGTTGGTAGCCCATCTTAAGAATTCCACCAAAAGGATAAGATTTAGATGTAAAAGAGGATTAAAGAAGTTCTCACATCAAAGTTGCATTGAAAATGGGGTATTTAGAGGTGGGAAAGGTGGTTTTCTAAATGCAGTGATCATATAAGAGCAGCTGTGATGACTGGAGCTGAGCCAAAACCTTCACAGAATCACAGTCCTGTTAGGATTTAGCAATGAGATGTCAAATTCAACCACTAGTTAACAGGAGATAGGTCTTAATTAAATATTGGACTCATGCCATCCTCATTATGAGGAAGGCAAATTCATTAGTAGACCATGAAAATAATCACAAAACAAAGTGAAACAGAGGTGTACTTGGAAAGAACATTCAATTCAGTGACTTAGAGCTCAGAGTTGTGACCTGCATATAATTCTGACACATTTGTCATTTGATTTTGTAATTGAAAATCTAATTTTAAAGAGATAATTGAAGTGTAAAGAAAAGGTAGTAATCATTTTGCAAGTGAAACTGTGTTTATTTCTCTCTTTTCTCTCTGAATAAAGAATACTTTCATTAGAATACCTGTGTTTAACTACCAGAGATCCCTGATCTTCATAGAATCAGCTGCCCTTCACCTCATTGATCCCTTCCATTTACTCTTTTGCCAAAGTCTACATTTTAGGAAATACAAGAAGTAAACAGCACTCTTGGATTTATGTTCTATTAAAAACAAAACAAATTGGAAGCAATATATAAATTATAACTTACAGTATTTTAAATAACAAAAAAAGCAGGAAGCTTACCTTTTAATTTAAAATGCTGTTGTTGATTTTTAGTAAGAAAAATGTATCTACTATACCTAGTGCCAGGATGTGCACAAAGAATAAGTGTTCTGTTTTTATGTTATACGTGTGATGATATTAATTATTCATTGTGTATTGAAAGCAAAAGATTCTATGAAAAGAATTACCCAAATGATACCCTTCAGAATAATTCCCACGGGGATAACTAGCAACTCCAACGAGGAGGGCCCCTTCAGAAGAGGGAGCACAGGGATAAGGGTAAGGATGGTACCGACATGTGCTGTTTACATTGAGTATATACATAAATAATAAAAAAAATTAAAAATATAAACAAAAAAAAAAAAGTAAATTATACAGTTAGGGATTTTGTACTTTTCTATTGTGTCAGGGAATCAAATGTAGAAACTTACTTATGCTATATTTGTGTTTTACCATTGGTTGAGTTACAACCTCAGTATTTGTTTCTGCATGTGAAGGTCTAGCTTCTGTTTCTAGGGTTTCCTGAAACTTGTGATCCACTTGTCTTATTCTCCTGAGTGCTGAAGTTACAGATGTGAGGCAACATGCCCATCTGGTTTCAGTCTTATTTACTCCTGAGTTTCCACATATTAGAATCAAGTAGCTTTTCTTAGCTTGCAATTGTTTTGAAGATATTCATTGAGATAAATTAAATTGAGAATTCAGGTACATTGATAAAGAATAACTTTTAAGACTCCTTTATTCATCCACATTGGATTTTGGATATAGGACCTGCATTTCCATCTGGAAAATTCAGCTGTACATCTCAGGCAATGGGGCTTATAGAACAGAGGAAGAAGTATTAAGTGAACAGCCCATTATGTTTGGATGGGAGGTACTTTACTACTTCAATCAGATGGGGGTTATATTTGTATGGATTGCATGTGATATGTGTTATGTCCTTGGGCAGAAGAGAGAGAGGAGGCTAAAGAGTTTGGGTTTGAAAGTAGACAAGAGGAGAGGTAGGTGATAGCTTGATAGATAGATGATAGGTGATTTCAG
The DNA here is from genome assembly GCA_036365145.1 of Orientallactaga sibirica. NCBI lineage: Eukaryota > Metazoa > Chordata > Mammalia > Rodentia > Dipodidae > Orientallactaga > Orientallactaga sibirica. The sequence continues at coordinate 3,931,961 of JAEOAD010000043.1, read as the reverse complement.
ATTTCTTGAATTTTAATCTTCAAACTATATATATTCATAGTAACAGGACATTTATAGTGACATACTAAATCGAGTCCTAATTAACACATTATGATCCATGCAAAAATTTCATCAGCTACTTGTTTTCTGATCCATTGATCATTTCAAGCATCCAGACAGAGTCCAGCCTCCATGACACCCCTGCCATGAAGACTATACTGCTTAAACTTTGATCCAAAATAAACCTCTTTATATCTGGTTACTTCTGTCATGTATTTTGTTGCAATGGTAGAGAAAGTGACTAATACATTACACATGACTACTTTCACATGTCAGTGACAGAATTAAACATTGTGATGGAGAATATCTTGTCCATTTAAATACCCCTTGCTTGAAATAAGGAACCGAGGGCTGGAGAGAAGGCTCAGTGATTAAAGGTATATTCTTGCAAAGCCTGTCAGATTGGGTTCAATTTCCTAGTTACCCAACATAAAGGTAGACAGGCATTCTTTTGTAGAAGCAAAGGACCTGGGTATGTCCTTCCCCTTCAACACATGCAAAATAAATAAAATTGAAAAAAACTTAGTGAACAGAAAACAACATGCTAACTGAATGAGATGTATTTCCACAGAGACACATGCCACACATGAGGACAGACAAAGAGAAGAGGGCAAACAATTCTTTCCACATAAGGAAAATCTGGGCTCCAGGGAATTGGTGATGGTCACAGAACTGCCATCGCCTCTGATCTCTTAGGTGTTAGAACCTAGAACGCAATGGCATCCGTTAATGCAATGAAAGTGGAGAGTGCACCTCAGCATGGGAAGAAATGGATTCTCTTGGCTACATCAGATACTTCTGATAACATCAGTCTGTCCATGTGTCCCCATTTTACTCTGCCTCTCCCTTTTTGTTCTCTCTCTCTTTCTCTCTCTCTCACACACACACATATACACACACTAAAAGTACCATTTCATTAAAATAGAAAAAACACATGAATTCATTATAATCCAAAAATGACATAAAATTGGGAAAAATATTAGAGATGATATAAAGTTCAAGTTTACTACCCCCTTTTTTTGTTTAATTTAGACTAGTATCTATATTATTAGATATTATTATATTGTTAAACTGAATTGGAACTTTGAACTTTAAAGACAAATGCTTACATTGATAATTCTTTTCTAAAACTGCATGATTTATTTTAGATTATAAATATGAAGGAATTATTAGTCACCTTTATATTTATGTTCTCAAGTCCTATTTAATGTATGTATGTGTTTGACACTGATTATTAGACTTGTGATAATGTATGAGAATAAAATATTGAAATTTTGTATTTGGTCTGATTATATTTTCAAAATAATCTGTGATATGCCAGTTTTTATTCAGAAACTATATCTTGCAAAGATCATACTTTTTAAAACCAAGCAATTTTGTGGTTAATTTGGAACATTTCCAATTATTAGTTATTTGGTTTTGGCAACCAGATTAAATACAGTAAACTCCATATTTTTAAAAGTATTTTAATTACTAACTTTCAGGGAGGGTGTGAGAGTAGGAGGAAGGGAGGGAGAGAGAGAGAGAGAGAGAGAGAAAGAGAGAATACAAATGGGTTGCTTGCCCCCGCAAATGAACTCCAGATGCATGTACCACTTAGTGCATCTGGATCTATGTGAGTACTGGGGAGTGGAACGTAGGCTGTCGGGCTTTCAAGCAAGCATGTTTAACTACTGAGCCATCTATCCAGTCCCCACTCTATATTTGGAACCTATAAAAGAGGGAAGAAATACTGTGAGATGGTATTTCAGGGAGTGATCATGTAGATACAATATGGAAAGCATCCAAAAGCTGAGTAAGAAGTGGTTATGATTAAAATGTTGTTTTTACAACATACCTGGTATAATTTGATTTCTTCTAAATCATAACTGCATCCCTATGATACGAATCCTTAACCTACCCAGCAGGCCTAATCTTTTACCTTATTTCTCTCTCCCTTCTCAAATCACCATCACTGTGCTTTTATTTAGGATTAATTGGTACTGCAAAGATGCTGCTGGGGTAAAAATCAATAAAGAGACATTATGATTTGTGGCTTGATGTTGGTTAATTGAATACTCCAAATTAATCTTTTAAAACTTAAGTTTCTTAGCTGGGCGTGGTGGTGCACACCTTTAATCCCAGCACTCGGGAGGCAGAGGTAGGAGGATCACCAAGAGTTCGAGGCCACCCTGAGACTACATAGTTAATTCCAGGTCAGCCTGAGCCAGAGTGAGACCCTACCTCACAAAACAAAAAAAATAAAAAAATAAAAAAAAAAAAAAAACAAAAAAAAATAACCTTAAGTTTTTTTTCTTTTTCTGCTCCATTTGCTAAACTGTCAAAATATACATATATATGTGTATATATATATATATATATTTTTTTTTTCAGCCTTTCCTCTGTCCTGAGAGCCATAATTAGAATACTGAGCCTTTATCATGTAAGCCAGACTCATAAATTGCCTCTGTAATATAGTGATGCATGAAACCTTTTTCCCTGGGGTGACATGATCACATGTCTTCTTCCTCAGATGGGGCACATCTGCATCCAATTGTAAGTCAAATAAAATATAATGTACTCTTTCTTAAATCGTGAGTATATTTGACAGTTTTACCTGGAACATTGGAAAGGAAATTTGGAGGAGTTCAAGTAAACATGCAAGTGGAATCCCACTTTTATAATGAGAAAACCACTATGATTTGTATTACTGACTATCGTATTTTGTGTTCTTGACTGCATTTCATACTATTTATTACATATTTCATACCACAGTTCTAAAACTGCATATTCAAGTAAGATATCAGGTGCCACATGAATTTGTCATACCAGAAATATGAAACATGTCCATATAGGTAGGTAGATGATAGATGATAGATAGATAAATGATAGAAAGATAGATACACATAGATATCTATTATCTGATTTTATGATAAAAATATGAATTTATTTTGAAAATAAGGTGCTAAAACTGGTAAAAGTGATATTTTGAAAAAGAAAAGCATAGTTTTTTCATTATGTGAAAGTTAATTATAAATTGAGTAAAAGTTGAGTACTCAGAATTTTAAATATTTTATTTATAAAAATAGGCATACAGATAGATGTTAGATAGATGATAGATACAGAGGCAAAAGGTACATATATAGAGAGTGAGCATACCAGGGCCTCTAACCACTGCAAATGAACTCACAACACATGCACCAGCACCACTTTGTGCATCTGGCTTTATGTGAATTATGGTGACTCAAACCAGGGTCCTTAGACCTTGCCGGATAGTGCTTTAATTGCTGAGCAATCTCTCCAGCCCAGTACTTGGAATTTTAAAAGAGAAATTTTCAGATGCAAAGCAGACCATATTCAAAAGTTTTGCTTCAGAAATTATCTGATTTGGAATCTTAAATACAGAAGTTGTTTAAGACTAATAAGCCTATGAGTAATTTGTCCAAAAATTCTTGAATTATGTTAAACTATATAGATTGGAAGTTCATGCAAGTGCCTGTGTGATAGATATCAGTCTTTCATAAGGAAATTGTGCCTTAATCTTATCTTTAAGTGATAGTCAGAATGGAAATACTATTCACATAACCTTTGTGTTTCAGTTTTATTTGTTTCATTTGTGTTCCTTGCCTGAATGACATATTCAAATAACTGCAGCACCATGCAGGGAACTGAGTCACCAAAATGTCATATGGGGCTGGGGAAGTGGATTATCAGTTCAAAAGGTTCTTGCTAGCAAAGCCTGTGGCCATAGATTCAATTCCACAGTACCTATGTAAAACCAGGTGCACAAAGTTGTTCATACACACTGTTCATGCAAAAGCGATAGCTCTTACCTCAAAATGGATAAGTAGTTTATCCTAGAACCAAATATGAATGACCATGGCTAATGAACACAGATTTAGGTTACCCCAAGTTTTATGTTCCAACGAGTTAACGATTTTATGAAGGTTTTATAGTTGCAGAAGAAATGAACGTCACAAATCAAGGCACTTTTCAAATACATTGACTGACCAGCAGGTTACAGCAAAGCTCTCTGATGATATTCTTAGCCTTTGGGTTGGTGGAAGCTGATGGTCTGTCTGTACATTCCAAAATGGTTGCATCTGATGTTCACATGGATGTTAGGTCAGACACAGAGTTGGGTGATAATGGCCATTTAGGGGTTAAAGGTATCCCAAGGTGATTAGGTTTCAGTCTTATAACATTCCATCTGCATGATGACAGGAGCTTTTCAGTCCATTCTGCCTTGCTGGAAGGAGATGCAGCAGATTCAGCTTTTCTAGGAACTTTAGTTCAAAATGTGGAGTTTGTTTGTAGTGGCAAGAGGCCCTGGGAAGCCATTCTCCCTCCTCTGCTCTCCTTTCCTTTGCTCTCCTCTTCTCTCCTCTCCTTTTCTCTTTTCTTCTCTCCTTTCCTCTCCTGTCCTCTCCTCTTCTCTCCTTCCGCTCCTCTTTTCTCCTCTCCTCCTTCCCCTCTCCCTCTCTCTTTCTCACTCTCTCTCTCAAAGTACATAAAAATATCTTTAAAGATGTTGTGATGATGTAAAATAGCATTGCTGGATACTCACACACAGAACAAAACCAAAGACGACAATTCTGCTGAGTGTGGGAAAAACTGTTCCTGCTGAAGACTTTGGGAATATGGATGGACATGCTAAACTTTAGATTTTTTATTTTATATTTTTAAATATTTACACAGAATAAAAATTAAGTTATTATAGAGAACCAACACAAAGTCTTCAGGTCAGATTTTGTCCAAGAATGACAAATCTTTTCTTACAGATTCAATTTAAAAAATATCAAGCTTTAGAATATTATAATAATTAAGGAGATATATTTGGTTTTATCCTATTGCAGTGTTTAGTCTTTATTGTTTTACTATATTTATTTATTTATTTATTTATTTATTTATTTATTTATTTATTTACAAGCAGAAAGGGAGAATGAGAATGGGCACACTAGGCCCTCTAGCCACTGCAAATGAACTCCAGATGCATGTTCCATTTTGGGCATCTGGCTTTACTTGGGTACTGGGGAATCTAACTCACGTTGTTGGGTTTTGTAGACAAGCACCTTAACCACTGAGCCAATTCTCTAGTCCATTTTTATCCTTTTAGAAACTCATAAACTTCGTAAGAGAGATTAGGCCCACCCATAACATCTATATCTCTAGATTAAAAATGGAGACCCTACTGTATGCTCTAGAAACTGATCTTTTCTTCCTAATGTGAAGAGGCACACTTCAGGCCTCCTATGCAGGATCCACCCACAACTGCAGAGTCAATAGTACAAGCTATAAATTTATAGATTATCCCCTGTTTACTGTACTTTGTGGCCACCCATACTCTTATATGTCTCTATTCTAGTTCACAAAAGTCCTTATAAGCTAATTTTAATATCTGAGAGAATGACTAGCCTGTAGCATTGCCAATGAGGATTATGTGTTTTTCTCAGATAATGTTCTGCTAAGTAAACCACTTACAAACATCTTTTTAGAGGACACAATACAATTACTTCCTCAATGGGGCTTCTTGCTTCTTTGTGTTAAAGCACACTGAACTCAATTCCACACAGCTCTTCAAAGGCATTAAACAAACACACATAGAGTAACACTTTCAAATGTTTAGGTTTTACTGCTTCCTATAGTGTTAGGTTGTCCAAACTTTAAGAAAAAATACTGTTTATCTAAGACATTGTTAAAACAAAGAGATAGTGTGTGAGAAAGGGGAAAGAAAGTAGAAAAGGAAAGCATTGAGAAAGGAAGGGAGGGAGGGAGGTAAAAAGAGAGAAAAGGAGAAAGGAAGGAAAGAAGTTAAGGATTCATAAATAAAGCCAAAAGGATGACTGCAGGGCTTTCTGAGAATCTCATTTGGAAATAATTTGAAAGATGTACACTCCTTTCCTTCCTTACTATTAATGGCCTGTTAGTTCACATAGAAGGTAAAGCTAAGGGGAAGAGAGGTCCACAGGTTAAGCATGTTCAAAGCCACTGTCATAAAATTGAAGCAGCTGTTGTAAACGTCTCAGAAATTGTCAAGTGCAGTTAGTAACACAGGTCGGGGAAAGGGCTCTCTGAATCACATGGAATCATCTTAATGGTTTTCACTCATGCCCAGTGCAATGAGCAGACTCATTTTAGGGCTGAATTAGCATCCATAAAGGCAACCAAATTGTGATAAAAATGGGTAATGAAGTTTATTTGCCAATATTTTTTCTGTTCATTCTATAATTATATTGTTCACAACCACCCAAGCATTGGTGTACTTGAAAAATTACTATCTCGAATACATAAGCCTATAAAAAGGCTACTCGACTTAGAATTTTAATTATCAACAGCTGTATGGCTTTTCACATGGGAGTATTGAGGAGAATTATAAGCATGAATATTTGTGGAAGCAGAAGTCTTAATAAAGAAAATTTCATGTATAGGAAATATATATATATATATATATATATATATATATATATATATATATATAATTGATTTTTCAAGGTGGGGTCTCACTCTGGCCCAGGCTGACCTGGAATTAACTATGTAGTCTCAGGGTGGCCTTGAACTCACAGCGATACTCCTACCTCTGCTTCCTGAATGCTGGGATTATTTTACCTAAAACAAACTTCAAATGTCAATGAGTTTGTTCCTCAGGAATTTGTGAATGTTTCTCAGATATAAGAAAAATATCGGACACGTTTTCCATTGTTAGCAATTTGAATTTATTATTTATCTTAATTATTTTAGGATGTCCATTTTGGGGTGGCAATCTGTACAATGAAATGCTGAAATCAAGAAATAGATCATGCACATCAAAATATCCTGTGGCAGAGGCTGAGAAGATGGCTCAGCAGTTAAGAGGATTTGCTTTGCAAGCATGAGGGCTTATGAAGGCCTAAGGCTAGCTGAGCTTAATTCCCAAGATCCCATGCAGTAGGCATGACAACACATGTTGGAGAACCCCAGTCTCTTGGGGAGTGAAGATCAAGAACTATTGTTCACAAAAGCCACAGTTCCAGGCTCAGAAGCAGATAGGGATTACATCTCTATACATACACTCTTGAGACATGCATCAGCACACATACCACCACAAACACCTCACACTACATGTAGGTCACATGCACATACAAAAAGCAGAAGAAAGAAGGAAGTGGGGGAGGAGGAAAGGGAGAAGACACAGTGAGGACCCAGGAAAGGCTTCCATCCAGGTAAGGGACTACAATTATTAGTTTCTCAGATTATTTTTGAAGCAGTATAGTACAAACTCAACTGGAGCCATGATAATGGACTTGCTTAACCATTCAGGTGGTTGAAGCTAGACAGAGGAAAACATCCCAGCATTCTTTATTACCGCAAAACAATTTTAACATCATATATCAATAATTCTTAAAATAGCTAATTATTCTGGTGTGTGTGTACTTGTGGATAGCAGGAACTGTATAGCGCGCACGCGTGTGTGTGTGTGTGTGTGTGTGTGTGTGTGTATGTGTGTATGTGTGTGGTGTATGGGTACATGTGCATTCAGATGACAGATCTGTTGAAGAGGCCAGAGGATTAGCAGGGGCATTTCTCAATATCACTGTTCATGTTTCCTTGAAATGGAATCTCTGACCAAACCTGGAGCTGCTGATTTTTCAGTCATACTTGCTGGCCAATGAGTACATCACTCCTTTTGCCTGAGATCCCCACAGGTTTGGGGTTACAGGTATGGGTGGCCATGTCCAGCTTTTTATGCGAGTACTGGGGATCAAATCATGTGGTCTCAGCTCTCATACTTACATAGCAAGTGCTCTTGCTAAACCATTTTCCCACCACTTAGGATAATTATAGATGGTATTCTTATAGGTGGATAACTATTTTTTTTTAATTTATTAGATGCTTTTAATTTTAAATCATTGTTGTATCTGAATAACTTGGAAGATTCTCTCTAAAAGTATCACCATTTTTAACACTCCACTGATTAAAATTATGAAACTATTGAATACAGTTTTATGACTTGGGGATTAGAAAACCTTATACAAACTCTTCAAAATGCATAAATGAATTAATTATTTTGAGCAGCTTATGTAATTATGTAATTATGGACAGTACTATGAATTTTTTCTTTGGCATGTTGATGTGATATTTTCATATCATTTGAAAAAACACTACAAAAAATGAAGCCCTGAAAATGTGTATCAGAAGCTACTTCAACCAACTTTTAATTAAACAACTTGCTGGATTTCACCCCATTTTTTTCCATTTCTTCTGTAAATATTTACTAATGAGCATGCCTTTGGAACACTGATGGATATTTGCCTACTTATGAAAATATCTTGGCACTTTTATGTTGCATGAGTTGAGTCAACTGCCTACCTGAAATCTATTGAGTTTATTCTCAATTCTCTTATGTCAGGTCAAACTGTCAAAAGTACAAGGTGATTTAACTGTTGCAAATTTACTATCTATATACCAAAGAAAATGTGTCCTTACATATGTATGCATGTGTGTGTGTTTACATAAAAGTTCATCCTAATTATTTAAAATAACTAAAACATGAACATCCATCTCAAAGTACTTGCCTTAAATGTACATTGAGCATGCATTGTTCCAAATATTATTATGAAATATGCAAAAATTAACAAATACTTAGTGGAACTTTTTCAATTCAAGTACTTACTTGCTTCCTCTTTAAACATTTTTTTTTTTCTAGTACTGGGTATTGAACTCAGGTCCCCACACATGCTAGGCAAGTACTTTATCACTAAACTCAATCCCCAGGCCTCTATTGAACATTTTTGGTGTAAGGTTGTATAGTGCTCACACTGAAATATAAGTGAATATTTGAAGAATTTAAATTTTCCAACTTACCTTGAGAAAAAAAAAATCTATCCCCCAAACCAAAAGCCATCAAATAAAATTTATTAACTAGCACATACATGAGCAATGCTTCAGCAATATTAATATTAAAAACATAAAGGATACTTTTGACAATTAATGCCCAGTTCATTCCCAGGTATTATCTGTTTTTAAACCAATTTTGTTTGCAACTGTACTCATTTACTCAATCCTTATTTTTCTTGCCACATAGAGATCTTACCTAAAATAATCCAGTTTCTTAGCTCAGCGACTTCATGCTTTTGAATTTAAAAGGATTTGAACACTAACAGCATTGCTCCTCTAGTTAGACAGAATGATTGAGTAAGCTGATAGAGTCAACACAGAGCTGGGAGACAGTTTAAAACTGGGACCTGAGACCATACTCTACAGAAGCTGAGGTGAGAAAGAAAGCAGGTAATCCTTGGTCTATCTAACCATGGAAGCCAAAAACGCTATTTTTTCCCACCTTGAACTCCTAGGAATTCTGTCCTATAATATCTAGATCAAAGAAGAGTCTCAAGAAAAACCTCAAAGAAGGCAGGAGCATGTAGAGAAAACCCTGTAAAAACTGCAAGTAGTTAAAGGGAGAATGGAAGCTTTGGGAGGTTGGGATACTTTAGATTAAACAATTTTCTATTGAACATCAGTCAGCATCTGGGGAAGCCAGATAAGTAAATGAGAGATCCAATTAAATTCTTGGAGAATTAATTCATCTTTCAAGAAGTGAATTTTACATCCCTGCACGAATAATGATTGAGAGCAATGGGGAGAAGCCACTGGGATTACAATACCTGTTTAGAGGTTCGGAGGTTGAACTGTATTTTTAAACTGCCCATGACTATTTTAATATTTATCTTAAAATATATAGCCATCAGGAAATATTTAAAATAAATCCAAAGTTTTATTATTAGTAGTAAATGAATTATACTGGTTGCTATTATTACCATTTTTCTTATCTAATGTGGTATCATTTTTATCAGATATTATTAAATAAATAAAGAATGAGGAAAAATAGAATATAAAATGAAAGTATTATAATTCAATTGGTATACTGATTATAGCAGACAGCTTCAGGTTAATTGAGATGAACTTCCAGACCAGGCACAGTTATGGAGGAAGGGATATTATTTATTGAAGCTTACAGATCCAGGGGAAATTCCATAATGACAGGAGAAGCAGCCTGCTCTCACAGGACCAGATAAGAGAGAGAGAAAGCCACCAGCCACACAGCATAGCACACTTTAGGAACTCCTACTGGGCAAACTTTGCAAATCTTTACAATGGAATCTCAAACCCACCACCACTCCTTAAGAACCGCCCAGTGATATTGCCTCTAGCAAGGTGGCTGCAGATGCAAACTATAAACTAATAAAACACTGAATATATTGGGGGACATCTATTCAAACTACCACTCAGATTCTCTTTCAAAACGTCTGTTAGGTCTCCTGATTAAAAGATCCCAATGCCACGTTTCTGGGTCTATTACCACTTTCTCACTGGAGGCATGCTTTCCACTAATTCGGCAGAATAGTGCAATGCAGCTCCATTTTGGTGTGTCATGGTTTTGATTCCAGGACTTTCTAGTTTGATTGAACATGGTTAAAAATTGTCCTGTGGCCATGTCCCCCCAACTCACCTGCCAGCTTACTTTTTCAACCTTTCTCTGAAGATCCACAGAGTCTAATTTTTCTCTGCTGTCTTTGGATTCCTGCTATGGTCCTTCACTTAAAAATGGACCACAACCCCACCTGCTTTGTTTCCTTCTTCACAGGAGATCTAAGAATTATCAGGAAAACAACCTACACAATAGAGATTTGGAATTGACTCATTCTCCAGCTGAGAAGTAAAAATATGTCATTTTGAGCTGTAAGTGGTTGTGGATAATCTCTAGAAAAGGGAGTACAATAACTGCTCAATATTTTACATGTCCTTGTGTGCATTAAGAATGCGTTTTGGCTCAAGGGATTTCCCCTTTAGTGACAGCATTTTAGGCATCTGAGGAGGACTATAACTAAAGAGAGAGTGGAGCTGGTTCTTTACTCATAGATTGATTGATGCCTGTTGTTTGATAGGAACAAACCCTTACAGGTAGGTTCATTATAAGCACTGTGTCTCCCATAGTAAACCAGGCAAAGGAAAGCAATCTCACTGGGTGTGCAGTGCATAAAGCCAGGACTGGAGAGACACGAGTTTGTGAAACACACATGTTTGGCCAAAAAAAGTTCTAACACTTTAAACATCAGAGCTTGACTGGTGGTTCCTGTGGTCATGAGGAAATCTTCGCCAGGCTATTCTGAGGATGTTTTAGAGCATGTGTGAGGGTATACATTCTTCTGCATTTTCAGTTCTGTCCATGATTTCAGAAGTCTGTCCCTGGTAAGTTCACAGATGTCCCCTAAAGATATTTCTCCCTTCACAAATTTGAATTGAGAAGGGAATGATGAACTGAACTCAGCAAAATCACAGTGAACATTTGGGTTACAGAATGAGGCAAGCCCCCGAGGTCTAACAGAGTGATCTTTGACCATCAAATAACTGCTGAGGGGTAAAGGAGAGAAGTAGGTCAATACCAGTTTGACCCAGAGGTCAAATTTAATGATAGGACTTTTACTTTTTTGTTCTGCTAACCTCCCTCTTAGTGCCCCTTGTGAAAGAGAAGGAAGGGGGACATGGACTCCATAGGGCTGTCACACAATCAACATGAGAAACTTAGACAACATGTTTCTGTGGGAGATTTACCAGCAGTCACATTTTAAGAGTTCTAAGTATGTTCTCTCCAAGGCTATACTTCCCTCAGCTTATATCCATCAAGAAGCTCTCTGAAAAGAAGGAAGAAAAAGATAGGTAATATAAAAGAAAAAGAAAGAAGGGCTGGGGAGATGGCATAGTGGTTAAGGCAACTGCCTGCAAAGCCTAAGAACATTGGTTCGAATCTCCAGGTCCCATGTTTACCCAGATGCAAAAGTGACACAAGCACACAATGTTGCACATGCACACAAGGGGGCATACATGTCTAGAGTTTGTTCATAGTACCTGAAAAGGCCCTGGTGTGCCCATATTCTCTCTGCCTATCTTTGTTTCTCTCAAAAAAAAAAAAAAAAAAAAAAAAGAGTTAAATATTTAAAAAATCAAAAAAGAGAAAGAGAAAAGAGAGAGAAGAGGAAGAGAGACAAACAGGTTAAAGTTAAGGTTGGTCTTCATCATACCCTCTCCAGGGCCCTGTGATTCAGGTGTTCCCTCTAAGGACCTGATGAAGGTTCAGCCTTTTAGTCTGTCTTTCAGGATATAGGATTTTAAGGTACCATTTCCATTTGGGTCCCATTTTGTGTCTCTCCCCCCTTAACCCCCCTCGTCCCACCCTCCCTATTGTCTGGTCCTCAAGATGCTTATTAGGTATGGGCAGTTTCAAGTTAGGAGCCACAGATGAGTAAGACCATGCAATGATTATCTTTCTGTGATTGGATGAGTTTTCTGAGAATGATCTGTTCCAAGTTTGACCATTTTTCTTCAAATTTTGTTGTGTAATTTTTCCTTACTGCTATGTTGAATTCCATCATGTAGATATACCACATCTTGGTCATCCACTCATCTAATGACAGAAACCTGGGTTGATTCCAGCTCTTAGCTAGTATGAATTGAGCAGCTATAAACATGGTTGAGCAAATATCTCTGAACTGAGGGTTGGAGCTTTTAGGGTAAATACCCAGTAAGGGGATAACTGGGTCTGTTGGTACCTCTATGGTCATCCTTTTTAGGAGTCTCCATATTGCTTTCCATAGTGGTTGTACCAGCTTACATTCCCACCAACAGTGAATGAGGGTTCCTATTTCTCCACACCCTCACCAGCATTTATTTTCTTTAGATTTTTTAATGTTTGCTATCCTTCCTGGGGTAAGGTGAAACCTCATAGTTGTTTTAGTTTGCATTTCCCTGATGATTACAGATGTTGAACATTTTCTTAAATGTGTGTTTGCCATTTGCATTTCTTCCTCTGAGAACTCCCTGTACCTGTACAGTATTTTGTGAATGGCTTGTTTGACTTCTTATTGTTTGGGTTTTTGAAATCTTTGTATATTCTAGAAATTAGGCCTCTGTCCAATGTGTATCCAGCAAAAGTTTTCTCCCATTCTGAGGGTAATCTATGGCCTCTGCTTATTGTATATTGGTCTGTGAAAAAAAGCTTCTCAGCTTCATGAGGTCACAGTTTGTTTAATTTCCTGAGCTACTGGGGTTTTGTTCAGGAAATTTTTTCCCACTCCTATATCACGGAAAGTTCCCCCTGTTTTTTTTTTTTTTTTTTTTTTCCAGTAGTAGCAGAGTTACCAGTCTTATAGTGAGGTTTTGATAAATTTGGACTTCATTTTTGTGCATGGCAAGATGTGTGGATTGAGTTTCATTTTCCTGCAGTCTGATATAATGGTCATACAAGTGCAATAGTGGCATACAGCCATGGTGGGTAACCAACTGCTCTTGATTTGGCTAACAGATATGCTCACTGGAATGGAACTTATAGCTGGAACTGGGAAACAAGTCAGAACCACATCCACAAAATGAACACACTCTCCAATATCAAGCTGCCACCAATCATGGGCTACAAGAGGGCCTATACCTATTAAATTGTCTCTAAAATAATAATGATTATCCCATTTATCTGATGCTGACTTCACTCTCCATTGGAGAATTCGCTTCTCTTTTTCAGTTGGATGCTGAACTTTAAGAGAAAATCAGCCCATTGCACCTCACCAGGGCCCCAGCTTAAACCGTAGAGTAATTGGGCAAATTAGCAAGAGTGCTGCTTTCTTGGTGAACCTGGTACCATCACAAGTGTGAAGGACAGATATCCAAAGACACAGAGGCTCCAAGACCTCATCACTGAAGTAGACCTAAAACGAACCCAACATGACTCAGGAAATTCATGGAAGAAGAGGTGGAAAGATTGTTACAGCCACAAATTGGGTCATTATGCACAGAGACATTGCCTCTTCCCCATAACTGATGGCTACCCCCACAATGCATGACCCACAGAGAGGAGGGTACCTTCAGAGGGGGGAGGACAGGGAGGAGGATAATGTTGGTACCAACGTGAATGTATTCACATTATGTACATAACTAATGGGAAAAAAGAGGCTCTCTGAGCATAACAGTTGGATGATGGCAGAACTCTGCCACAGTAAGTGGAAGTCTTCCAATATGTTACTTTGAAGGAGGGCTCTTCCTTAGCTCTGGCCAAAATGTCACCAGAACTGTCTTGTGAGTTTCCTCTTCTTTGGCATCCACAGCTCACTTTCCATCACAGTCAACCTGTATTACCAAGGATAGATTATACCAGCTCCTCTCTTTGTTCCATTTTACTATTTAAACACAAAGGCATACACCCTTTGTTCAAGTAAACCTGTTTGTGTCTGTTATCAGATGACTTCACAGAACACTATTAAAAAAGTTTCAGTTGGAAAACTATTGTAAAATCAGCTCTTATGTATGAAAATAAAACTATCTCTTATTTTTATTTGAGATAACATTAAAGCTATAGACTGATTTAAGGAGAAATTTGTTTGGACATTTAAATCAACCAAACAGAAAAATACTTTTGTGAAAATACTAAGTAAAGGAAGAAAATGACAGTTTTGAAAATAATACCATGTACACCATGTTTCAAAATATATGAGATAGAACATACTTTCAAACACAAGGGGTTATTAACAACATTCAACTTTATATCATAAAATAAAAAAGGAGTAGAAACTATGAGTGTTAAATTCAATAAGCTGGAAAAACCAATTAGTAGGACAAAGGAAAATAATAAAAATGAAAGCAACATAAGTAAGGAAGAAAACATGGAGACTGTAGTATCTATTTAAAAATTTAGAAATGTATATGAAATAAATGATAATGTCACTAGATAAAAGATAGTACTGAGAAGAAGGGATAGAGGAGTGCCCAGCACTGAAACACCTCTGTCACAACCTACAAGGCTCAGGGACCATTGCGGAAGAGGGGGCGGATAGAATGGAAGAGCCAAAGGAAGGGTATGACCTCTTATAATGCAACTGTCCAGACAGAAACTGGTCTCGATATCCATGACCTTGCAGTGCCTAGCAATACCTTAGCAAAACCCTCAAAATAGAAGAAAAAGATGATGACATCAAATTAAAAGAGAACTAATGGAAAGAGGGAGGAGATATGATGGAGACTTGAGTTCTAAAGTGGAATGGGGGGAGGGAAGGGAAATATCACGTGTTTTTTTTTTGTATGCAAGTATAAAAGTCAATAAAAAACAATAATTAAAAAAAAAAGATAGCACACTAAAGAGATTGGTTTATCTGGCTCTAAGTCCCAAGCCACTCTCTTTATTCCCATTTAACCTTTAAAGTCAAACTTACAACACCCTTCTACATGTCAACAATGTTTCCAGCTGTGAGTTACCTCCTTATATTTAGCTTCATGGGGGGCAGACTTACCACCTGTGGTTGTGATATATGTGGAATCCAAGGAGACCTGGCAAGTATTGGGTAGAACTATACATATTTTACTTGTTATGGAGTATATGCAAAATTCCATAATAGTCAAAAATGCTGCAAAGAGCAGATTATTTCTTATAAAATATAAACTATATTGATTGAGTAATCCCAGCACTTGGGAGGTAGAGGTAGGAGGATCGCCGAGAGTTCAAGGCCACCCTGAGAATACATAGTGAATTCCAGGTCAGCCTGGACCAGAGTGAGACCCTACTTTGAAAAACAAACAAACAAACAAACAAAACTAACTATATTGATTGAGGCACTGTTTTGATTATGAGAATTGGGAAGAATATATACATATATATATATATATATATATATATATATATATATATCATATTTTATTTGTTTTTTAATTTGAAAGAGAGGAGAGAGAGAAAGAGAAGGGGGGAAGATATAGAAAGAATGGTCATGCCAGGACCTCCAGTCACTGCAAATGAACTACAGATCCATGTGCCAACTTATGCATCTTTCTTACATGGGTACTGGGTAATTAAACCTGGATCCTTAGGCTCCACAGGCAAGCATCTTAACCACTAAGCCATCTCTCCAGTCCCACGTGTATGTTTATAAACAGCATATTAGTTTAGAAAATTTTATTAAACTCCATAATGAAAACCCTATTATGGCAAATATTTAGACAAGAATGCTATTATATTTAAATACTTAATTGAATGAGAAATACAGTACAGTAACTGAAATATGTTGTATGTGTCTATCTTTAAAATTAGATCATATTCATATGGGCAAAGATTATACAGACATATACGTTTATGCATTTAATTTTGCATATTTTTCCAGGGTGAGTGGTTTATTTATACACTTAAATAAGTATTCAAACTTGGAGTGGCAGAATCCATTATTTGATTTTTACAGTGTTTAGAAAGGCAAAAAGTTAATAGACATCAGGGAAAATCCCGTGTGCCCACATTCTTTCCCTATAAGGGAGTACACTGATCAAATTCATTGAGAGCTCTTGGTAAAGAAAAATTACTTTCTGCTTTCTATCCATTGGAGAGCTGTGATATACCCAAAATCAATCAGGGTGTAAAACACCACATGGGACTCTTTAGGTCTCTGTACACGGTTGTCATGGCATTTTTTAAGACATTGGCATAGGATGATAAATTTTCAAAATGGTCCCATAAGCCTAGTAAAAATATCGGTCTTAGAATTAGGATGATTGTGCAGGGCTTTCAGTTGGTACCACTTTTTGAAAATCAATAAGACAGAAGCACAAGGTTGATTCTAGAAGACTAAAAGACACAATATGTAAATAAAATTGGGCTGACAATCATTTTCACAAAGCAAGCAAGCAATGTGTCATATACCACTGAAACTAAATGAATGAGGCCTGTATTATATATGTTATGTATTTGACTGAAAATATTAAATCTATAATATTCAATGATTTTTTAAAAAGTCATTTGACTGGATAAATTACCTAGGGCACAATTTAGAAAATAAACATATCTAAGAGAAATGTTCACTCAGAAATCAATATCTCTCATAGTATTAGAGGTTGATTACTGCTCTTGGACTGGCTAACAGATCTGCTCAGTGGAAAGAAACCCATATCTGGAACTGGGAAATAAGTCAGAGTCACATCCAGATAATTATTTTGCTTTCCAATATCAAGCTCCCACTAATCTTGGGCTAGAAGATGGTCTACATCCATTAAATTCTCTCTAATCTAATAACGGTTATTCCATTTAACCTGTGCTGACTTCACTCTCCATTGGTGAATCTGCTTCTCTTTTTCAGACCGAAGTGGGATCTGAGGAGAGAAATGACCCATCACACTTCAGCAGGGCCCCAACTGAAACCACAGAGGAATTGGGGAAATGAGCAAGAGTGCTGCATTCTTGGTGAACATAATATCAGCACAGGGGTAAAGGAGATAGACACTGAGAACACTGAACACCTACTTAACCAGAGATCCAGAGGCTTTTAAGATCCCATCACTGAAATAGACCTAAAACAAACCCAACATGGCTCAGAGAATTTCATGGAAGATGAAGTGAAAGATTTTTAGAGCCACAAGGTGGGACATTTTGCATAGAGACATTACCTCTTCTGCATAACTGACAGCTACCCCCACAATGCAAGACCCACAATCCCCATCAAGGAGGGTCCTTTTGGAAGGGGACAGGTATGAGGGAAAGGATGGTACCAAACATGTGCTGTTTACATACTGAGTATGTCCATAACTAATAAAAAAGTACCACTCTTGTCATATGATCTGAACACAATGAAATATATCATGTATAATTAAAGATGTTAATAAATCATGAAAAATTTAAAACACTATATATTTACAAAATATCAAATAACCTACAAAATGGAATGTAGTGTGGTGCATTTAGATTTCAGCAATAGGCTATTCATATAATGTCTATAGAGCTATGAACTAAGGATACTTATGCCTGACAGTAAAAAATATCTTCTTCAATTGAATCAGTACAAAACCCAAATCACAATAACTCCTAAATATAACCCCATCGTTTGTATATGAATATTAGTCAACAATAAGCATATATTTCTCTTTATTGGAGCTCATAATATAAAGGAGTTATATTTCTTCTAAGGAAAAAATCTGTAACATATGTGTTCCTCACTTTAGAATATCAAATTATGTGAGGTTAAAAAATGACCAAGCTGGGCTGGAGAGATGGCTTGGTGGCTAAGGGGCCTGTATGTGAAGCCTAAGAACTCCCCTTGCCAGATGCAAAAGTGATGCAAGTGTGAAATATCACACATGTGCATAAGGGGACACATGCTATCTGGAGTTCGTTCACAGTCGCTGAGAGGCTGCTGTCATGCCAATTCTCTCTCTGTCTCTCTCTCTCTCTCTCTCTCTCTCTCAAAAAAAAAAATGATCAAGCTGCAAAGGAGTAAAAATAGACAGTCATTGTAGGTGATATCAATACTTTTAATATTTCTATTATCAGTTCTAGACACAGTACATGGGAAATCAATCAGGGAATAGTTACATTGGATGGAACCATTAATCACCTGGCATAATGCAAAATTATAGAAGACTTTATTTGGCAACAGAAGAAGACAAATTTCCTTAAGCTATCATGAACCATTCATTAAAACAGACCATATGTGTTTCATAAAATATATTGTAACTTTTAAAGAATAAAAAGCACAGAATTTTCATCATAATAGAATGAAACTAGAAATCAAGAAGCAAATGGTTTCTGATGAATCAAAAAAAAAAAAAAATGAAGTGGAGTCAATACATGCAATATTCTGAAAATCTTTCTAGAGAAATTTTAAAACATTTATATTAAAAGAAAATGAAATCATAATTTTGCAAGCAATTTAGATATAAAGAATTATGTAAAGCAAAATTTATGTCACTGAGGATATCCTTTAGAAAAGAAGGAAAACATAAAGTCAATAATCTAATATCTCTAAGGGGGCATATTAATTTAAAGAAAACAGAAAATGGATTATTAGTGATTAAAAGTTGATGAAATTTAAAACAATATCAGCAAAGTAAATCAATAAAACAAAAATGGTTGTTGTAAGATCAACCCCAACCAACCTTTAGCAGGCTGGCAAAAAAAGAACACACCAGCCATATGTGACTAATATCCAACATGAACAACAAGATATCACTCCAGAGGTGATAAAGGTATACACAAATGATGTAATTGCTCACAAATTAGATGACTTGGATTTAGTGGACATACTTCTTGGCAAACAACAAGTACCAAAACTAACTCAAGGAAAAATTAATATTCTTAATAGGACACTGTCTACTAAGGAAACAAAATCAACATTTAATTATCTTACAAAAAGAAAATACCAGGATATATGCTTTTACTGGTGTATTTTATCTCACATAAAAGGAAGAGAAAAAAATGATAAAAACTCTCTACCCATCTCAGAGAATAATACATAGGGAATACTTTCTAAATCATTCTACTAGGCCAGTGATACACTGGTATCAAAACAGTTTCAAGAAAGAAGTACAGAACAATTATCTTTCATGATCATACAGGCAAAATTTCTCAAAAAGTACTTGAAAATAAAATCTGCAATGTATACACAATTATTGGCTGAGATATAGTCCAGGTTTGCCTGAACTGCTGGAGCCATCAGCATCTGGAATAAGGAATGGAGTATTTTTCTTATTTTCTCCAGCATCTTGTGATAACATGGTTCTGTAAAGATAAAGCAAGGGAATATCATTTAGCATTAGTGGTTTGATAGCTTGAAACATCCTGCCTTGCAGATTTATCTATATATTTATAACGTTCTGAAGATTGTTAAAAGGGTCCTACTCAGGTATATAGAGATGCATACCCTACCACTCCAGAAACTCAGTAAATAAACATGAATATTGGGTCTGGAAGAAGGGATCCTAGAACACAGTCCACACCTTCTTTCTGTTAGTAAAGTCTGATCCAAGCTTTTGTGATAAAGTTTCAATTTTATAAAACTAAGTTTTCATAACTTTGAGGCAATAAGATGCCCAAACCAATGGGAACTATGAGATCAACCACAGGACCTTGAGCAATGTCCAAACCAGTGATCAAGTTCTATTTCCAAACCCCTACTTAATCAATATGAAAGGAGGGAAACATGGTAAACTCACAAGTTGGGAGGTGGGGAGAGGATACAGGATGGATAAAATTGTCAGAACACATGACCCTGTGGTCTGATACATCTTTACTCAAACCACAGTTTACTGTGGTTGTAATGAATCTTGTTTCTTATATCTTACTTTGCTCATTCTTGATTTTTTTTTCTCAACTAGTCTCCAAGCACCAAGAGACCCATGTAACTAAGGAAAATGGAAAATAAACATGGTTTATATTCCATATTTCAAGACAATTGTAAGAATTTATATTAGCATCAAGTACTACAGCTACCCCCAAAGACTGGTGACTGAAACTACAGATATTGACTTCTTATAACTATAGGGTCTGAAAAGTTCAAAATTAAAGCACCTGGCAACACATTTCCTCATAACAGTGCTCTGTCCATTTGTTAAAAAGAACTATTCTTATTTATTATATTTTTAGAGTGGAGAGATTATTAATAGAATATGTGTTTATACTTGCGGTATCCCATTCCTGTGGAGTTCATGAACTCATTACCTAAGCACCTATAAAATCATGACTTCCAAAGGCTGCACCTTTTGATTGAACAGGAGGACACAAACATTAAAGCCATAGAAAAGGTTTCACAACATATTCTCTCATATGGCATTTGTAATGCAGAATTGTGACTTGGACATTGGCACCTAGTAGGAAAAAGACATTTCAAGGAGGAATGATGCAAACATTTAAAAGCAATTCTTCAACAGTGAAAGGAATTGGAATAATGAGTAAATAATATTGGCTAACTACTCAATATGACTAATTTTTCCAGGTTGAGCTTATTGCTACATTCTGGACTGAAGTGAATGAATATTTAATAAGATTGTTTTTACATTAGGAATTCTTTGTCTTTATAGCTTGTGGGAAATGATCTTTGAAGATATATTTAACTAGCATTCAAGCAGATTATTTGTAATGTAGTTTCAACAGATGATAAAAAATAAAATAAAAACCTCAGTAGGGCTCACCCATTTCTAAACTTTAAAGGAATGCTTATTGTTTAAGACTTTTGTAGTGTGTACCAAGATTTTTATTATAAATAAAAGTAATTTTTGAGAAATATGTGATTCCTCAATTAATAATAAATTAATAACAAATAACAACAAAATAGGTAACTATCTCTCAAGTTCAATTTTTAAGCCACTCATGGAAGCTTGATGCAAAAGTGACAGAAGTGACTGCTATTCACTTATTCAAAAGGGCGTGCATGCACACACACACACACACACATGTTTTGTCAAAAAAATTGTAATATTGTGGTCTCTCCCTGAAATGTTTTAAAATGGGAACTGTGTTTTATGCCTAACACTTCCATCTTTGCTTAGTTGTCTTTCTACAGGGAATACTGAACAGGGTAATGAAAAGAGAGAAATCTGCTACAAATGAGAGTATAAAAGCAACAGTAACATAGGTATCTCTGTTAGTATACATGAGATGCTGAGTTGTATTCCAAGCTGTAAACACATGCATCCACACACAAACATACAGGAACTTGCATACACACAAATATACACATGCACCCACACAGCGGTGAGTCAGAAATACAGAAATATTTTTATGCTTTTGACTATTTACAAGTTTCTTTTTAAAAATAAGTTATTTTTATTTATTTATTTGAGAGAAAGAAAGAGAGAGAAAAAATGGGTGCATCAGGGCCTCTAGGCATTACAAACGACCTATAGACATAGGCGTCACCTTGTGCATCTTGCTTATGTGGGTACTGGGGAATTGAATCTGGGTCCTTAGGCTTCATAGGCAAGTGCCATAACCGCTAAAGCCATCTCTCCATTCCTATTTCAGTATTGTTTCTATGAAGATCAAGAAAAATGGCTTTATGTTGGCTCTACAATAGAACTCAAGGTGGATGAAGGTATATTGGCCCACAGGTCATGATGTATCCAAAATCCTAGGATATAAGACATCTTTAGTAATTAAATAAACTTGAGCTGGAGAGATGGTTTAGTGGTTAAGGCACTTGCCTGCAAGGGCCAAGGACCCAGTTTGGATTTCCCAGAACCTAATGTAAGACCGATGCACAAGGTGGCACATGTGTCTGGAGTTTGTTTGCAGTGGATAAAGTCTTGGTGTGCCAGTGTTTGCTCGCTCTCACTCTCTCTCTGTCTCTTTCTCTGAAATAAATAAATTAAATATTTAAAAGAAAAACTTAAATAAATGTGGATAAATCTTGCACTCCATATTATTATCAGAATAAGACATAATGAGTGGCCAGTGTGATACACAGACATATATTGTTGAATTTACTGTATGTTGTAAGACAGCTTTCACCAATTCTTTGACTAAAAACTACTGCATTGCTTTGCATACACACCATGTGCCTGCTACTGTAAAAGTTGATCTTTGTTCCCTGCAGTAGTATGACATTCAGCTGCATTACCATAAAATCTCACCCATCATGGATGATGACCTCATGGAACCTGCATCCTACAGTTCCACATTCAGTTAACCATTTACTTCCTATACGCTGAAGGTCCCCTGAACCTGGGTATTCATCCCAGATAGTAATGGCTGGAATCTTAGAGGAGATTCCTGTAACCCATCATCTGCTAGGGAGTGCCAGTGTTTTCATTATCATATACCTACCTATTACTGCATTGCTCTCTTCATTTAGTTTGCATGGCTAAGTACTAAGTTTATTTCTGCTTCAACATGATGCTAAGATCTTGCAGACAAAGCTATACCAAAACACTCCCAATCCCCGTAATGGCTTTGTGGAAAACAACACCATGTCAGTGTTTGATTTTTATATGTGACTTCTTGTAAGTAAAAAGAGTTTGGAATGAGTCACAGTAGAATGAAAGTGTATCTCAAACTTCTATGCCATTTTTATTTCAGTATGTTTAACATTAATTCTCTCATCTGTAAAGCATATGTATTGCAACAAACATTTCCATTTTGTGCTAAGATGTCTTTTGCCTAAGGAGGCCAGCATCAAATGTCAGTTGTGTATGCCACAAATAAATAAATAGTTTGAATTAAATACAATATTTTGTTAAAGAATAAAATGGCATAATTTGATCAACCCTTGAGTAGGAAAAATAACAAATCAATTTTAACAACTTATAAAACTTCTATCAATCTTATTTAGTCCACTTTACCTTGAAAATCTTCTTGCAGTGAAAACCACAACGAATAATAAAAACATATGTATTCAGAACTTATTTAGCCTAAAACTTTATTAATTCTTTTCTTGAGAATATTTATCAAGAAAATGCTTAATATACTTTAATAAATGCAAAAGGAAATCAATTTACTAAGGTTATATATAAAAGGATATAATTGTTTTTATTCATTTTAAATTATATTTACCAATGAGTGGAAAGTTTCCATATACCCTTCAATCAGAATTCTCTATAATTGACACTGTAGATTATTATGATATATATGTCACTACTACTGAAGCAGTATTTATAGATTGTATCAATTAAACTCATAATTCATATGGACTCCCTTATTTAGTTAGTTGAGAGAGAGAGAGAGAGAGAGAGAGAGAGAGAGAGAGGGGTTTGCCAGGGCCTTTAGCCACTGCAAATGAACTCCAGACACATGTGCCACCTTGTGCATCTGGCTTCTGTGGGTCCTGGGTTATAGAACCTGGGTACTTAGACTTCGCAGGCAAGTGCCTTAACTGCTAAGCCATCTTCTCAGCATAAGATCCCCTTAATTTTTTTTGTTTGTTTTTTCGAAGTAGGGTCTCACTCTAGCCCAGGCTGACCTGGAATTAGACTCAGGGTAGCTTTGAACTCACAGCGATGCTCCTACCTCTGCCTTCCAAGTGCTGGGATTAAAGGTGTGCGCCACCACACCTGACTTGATCCCCTTAATTTTTATTTGATGTCTTGTTTTGTTCTAGGATCCCATCCAAGATACAGTATTTATTAGTCAAAAATTTTGGTGTCTTCTTGATTACAATGTTTTCAGAAGTAAAAAAAAAAATATTTTTACTTATGTGTTTGTGAAACAGATAAAAAAAGTGTATGTGTGCATGTGTGTGTGAGGACGAAAGAGAGAGGGAGGGAGAATATGGACTAGTCAGGACCTCTTGAAACTGCAAACTATCTAGATAGTTTGCACAACTGGCTTTATGTAGATATTAGAAACTGAACCCAGTTTGAAAGCTTTGCAAGTGTGTTTAATTGCTGAGCCGTCTCCTCAGCTATTGTTCTCAAACTTTTGTTGTCATTAACAGTTTATAGAAATACTGAAAAAGATATGCTATAGTATGTCATTCAATATGAATTCACCTAATGTTTCTTTTTTGCAATTATTAGGCAAGGATTCTAAGCTTAAGGTGAGGAAAAGGAGAATGTAAGGAGAAATTACATTCCCCTCAGGTTTATAATAGTTGTAGGGCATGGATGGCCCATGTCATTGTTGACATCCACTCTTACTTGAATGACAAACTGTGTGACATGTTACTTCACTGTAAAATCATCACCTTTTCCCCCCTTTTTTATTTTTTATTATTTTATTTATTTTTGGAGAGAGACACAGAGACAGACAGAGAGGGAGAGGAAGACAGATAGAGAATGGGAGCCAGCAGTCTCTCAGCTGCTGTTAACGAAATCCAGATGTGTGCGCCCCCTAGTGGTCAAGTGCAGCATTGCGCCCTTGTGTCACTTTGCATCTGGCTAAATGTGGGACCTGAAGATTAGAACCCGGTTCTTAGACTTAGCAGGCAGGCATCTTAACCACTAAGCCATCTCTCCAGCCCCTTTTTTTATGCATTAAAGAGTCTGTTTGTGTAGCCCACTTAAATGACAGACAATAATGTCTCATCTTCATGATGTAGCTATCTATATAAATTATTGAAATTTTCCTGACACTCTGTTCAGTGAATCAATCACTTATGACTCTTACCATTTTTGGACAGATATTTAATTTATGCTTTGGTTTATAATTTAATATTGTACATGTTATCTTATTGTTCAGATTTTTTCAGCATCATTACATAGGTTCAGGGTCTTTAAAATGTCTCTTCATTGAAAGGTCTTTTCTTCCTGATGTAGCGACATGTTCAGTGCTCGCCGATTTCTTATGTTCCCAACCTGGAATCCAATCTGTATCCATAAGCTTTTGGTTTGTTTTATTAGAAAATGACATTTCTCAGCATCTGGCCACTGGTGGGGTTTAGTTTTAATTAATAACTTAATTAATAATTTAAAATCTCACCCTAAGTCCATATTACTGAAGATGCAATCAATGAAATTAAGTGTTTATTCACATTCATATCATCTTTCTTTTTTTCAGATGTGGTTCTATGTCAGGTGCACTACGCTATTTTCTTGACAATTAGACATCATGTCATTCATCTACAGGTTCTGAGTCTTCTTGTTACTTTTAAATCACTTTGGTTCATATAGAATTGTTATTCATAAAAATACATGAATAGATATAGATATGTAAATTACCCATGGCTGAGATATAGCCTAATTTCTAAAATGAGACACTACCATACAACTTTAGCTTCCTTCATTCCTATCACCATGTGACAAACTTCACTCTGACAATTATTTCACAAGTTGACTAACACAATTTGAAATTAAACAGGCATAAGTTTATGCATTTGGGTCATTTTGTAGTTTATTAAAAATAACAGCCTTTTACCTGAAAATTACCTGAAAAGGATATAAAGGGCCTTTGGATTGATACCAGCAGTAGTTACAAAGCCTGTTTCCTTTTGATGAAAAGTGGAGAAGTGCATCAGCAAATGTGAACATGGCATGGGAAAAGATCAGGAGGTAGGAAGATAAGAGGAGTATAGATATTAAAAGAAACAAAAAAAAGTTTGAAAGAACAGTAATAAAACATAATTCATTATATGCTAATAAAATAGATAAATAAATTAACTAATTAATACAAATGAAAACACCCAAAGTAAATATAGCAAAATGTCACTATTTTGATAAAGCTGACTAATTATGCTAACAATTTATGCCTAACTATGACTAATAATTTATGACAAAGCTGAGGTGATTTTTTTTTTAGAGAGACAGAGAGAGATAGAGAATGGATGCACCAGCCGCCTCTCAGCCGCTGTGAATGAATTCCAGACACGTGTGCCCCCTTGTGGGCAAGTGTGGCATTGCACCCTTGCGTCACTTTACATCTGGCTAAACACGGGACCTGGAGAATCGAAGGGGCATTCTTAGGCTTGGCAGGCAGGTGCCTTAACTGCTAAGCCATCTCTCCAGCCCTAAAGTGAAACATTTTATTTTTTATACTTGTCAGTTCTAAAAATTTCATAGTAATAAGGTAGAAAATGAGAGTACAATGTTTAAAACTAATACTTCATATTCTGGAGACTTGATGTAATAAATTCCTGAAAAAAATACTGTTAATATATAGACCAAGTCTTCATGTCACTATCCGAAGCATTAGACACAGTGACAAACATAAAAGTTGAAACCACATTGTTCACTTCCCTCCCAGAGAGAGGCTATGAAAATTCATGAGATTCCTGAGTAGTGAAACATGCTTACATGCATGGTTGCAAAACTGTTCATTGTTTTTTTTTTTATTATTTTAAATATATTTTATTTATTTATTTATTTATTTATTTATTTATTTATTTATTTGAGAGAGAGAGAGATAGAGAGAAAGGGGTGGAGTGAGAGAGAGAGAATGGGTGTCCTAGGGCCTCCAGCCACTGCAAAGGAACTCAAGATGCATGTGTCACCTTGTGCTTCTGGCTCATGTGAGTTCTGAGAAATCAAACTGGGTCCTTTGGCTTTGCAGGCAAGCACTTGGACACTAAGCCCTCTTCTCCAGCCCTGTTCATTTTTATTTGTATCATTATTATCACCAGCATCTATTGGATGGATTCCAGTCCCTCTCTGTTGGAAAATTTATCTTTTTTATGTGAATATTGTGGAGAAGAAGATGTATGGGTGAAGAGATGGATTACATTTGCTATATCATTATGACATCTGTAGGACCATTCTAAAATGGTCATGGCATGCATAAACCAAGAGCATCACTACTTCTATGGCTAATGCCCAAAACCTTGAATGGATTGTTGTCAGATGGAAAGTGATTCTCTTATTTTGCAAATTTATATAAATGTAATATTATGTAATAGTTTTCCAAAACCATTGTTCTATGGCACTGCTATGTGAACTACCAAGGTATTTCTAAAAAGTTGATAAATGGGCCTGGAGAAATGGCTCAGTGATTACAGCACTTGCTTGCAAAGCCTAACAACCTAGATTCAATTCCCCAATACCCACATAAAGTCTAACAACCTAGATTAAATTCCCCAGTACCCACATAAAGTTGGATGCACAATGTGGCACATTCATATGGAGTTCATTTGCAGCAGCTGGGGGCACTGACATGACCATTCCGTCTCTCTTCTCTCTCCACTTGCTGATAAATAAATAAAAATAATTTTTAAGTTGATAAAACTCCTGTTACCCTGGGGGCCCTCCTTAGTGGGGTTAGGTAATCACTGTGGGGTCATGAAGGGTTAGGGATAAAAGTTTATAACCTAATATATATATACATCCTGTTATATATAATAAAATATTTAAAGTTCATAATAAGTGAAGCAATAGTAGCTGAATTTCCTCTTGTCAATGCTCAAATTTCCAATTATATTTGTATTTTTTTCATAAAATGTTATAAAAAGAACAGGAACAAAATCTTCCTATACTGAATTTAATGCTTTCCAAATACTTCTTACTGAAGAATAAAATAAAACCTAATTATGAAATTTATGTGTGAAAATTGAAAACATATTAAGAAATACACTAATGGTCTTGAAGTTTTCAATTCAAAGGAATTTGTTTTATTCAAATGTGGCAGATGCATTATTTTATACTGATATATAACTCCATCCTCTACACCCAGTAACCACCAGACATTCAAGATTGATTAGTGAGCCTTCACATAAAAAAACCCTTAGGTGATGACCTACAATAAATAATAAAAACAGACATTTAATCTTTTCTACCCAGTATGTCTCAGAAAATTATACATGATTACTTTGAATGTTGACAAAGGCCTTTATTATCAACACATTTTTTGTCATCTACTTTTGTTTTGACAAAGTTGAGGCTTTTTGATTTAAAGAACTTCTCCCAACATGACAAATAATATCCATCTATTCAGTTGTTTCCCTGGAGACAAAGCATTTTACCAATTGATGAGTTATGACTTAAAAGTACCATAATTTTTTTTTTCTGCAATATACGTTACAAGTTCTAAAATGTGGCTAGAATCCAGTAATTATCAATGTGAAAATAAAATTGCACATCAAATCAGAGGCAATGGATAGGAACCGCGTCAGTGACTTTCTAATTTCTAGGACAAAATACCCAAGCAGAACCAGTTTATGGAAGACAAGGTTTTAATTTGGCTAATAGTTTTGAAGTTTCATCATTTCAGATAATTACGATAAGAACAGAATGTCAGTGACCATCTTCAAATCAGCAGGAGGGAGAGAAAAAGAACGAGAGGGAATGACAGTGAGAGAGTGTGTGTCACGAGTAGGTTTGGGCCGTAACCCCTCAGAGCTTCTGCCCCTACCACCTGTGGCACACTTTCCAGCAAATTTCCATTTCCTAAAGGCTTCTCAACTTTGGAAACAGCATTACCAACTTGGGATTGTTTACTGTAATTCTGAGGCTATGGGGGATATTTTACATCCAAATCACCACACCATAACCCTAATTCAACTGTCTAAAACTTGGGGGACACAGAGATAACATTGCCTAAAATTTATGCATGGCACTATCTCAAATAGGACCACACCCACATGATTTTCCACTAGTTGCAAAACTATGTGTTAGTAATTAAACCATCCACAGTGTTGTAAATACTGTCCATCAATCAATTGATTGAAAATTGGTGCTCAGCCTAGGAACTTCCCATCATGTTAATAGAAAATGCTGAGAACCAAGTCATTACACATCTCATACAATCTATCACCCTGAAGGTAGTGCTCATAATGGGAGATTCCTGAGGCAATTACTTTCTAGTGCTAAAGAAAGGGTGGAATATTTTGGTCCAGTTTGGTACAATTCTGAAACTGTCAATCTTCTGAGTGCATTGGTTTAATTGATATTAGCTTTGCTTTGCATTAGTTTTTTTATTATTATTATTATTTTCTGTCTGTCTTCCTTCTTGGGTTTCAGTGATACGGCTGAATAAACAACCTTTATATTAAATTCCAAATCATACACCATATATCTCACAAAATCAATGTGCCATAATTGATAAAACCACAAAAGAAAAAAAATGTGAAATTTTCACAAAATGTATACATGTCAATCAATAAGTACTAGACATTAAGGCCCTGCAGCCAGATGTTAGCTTATTTATATAGAAGGAGGTGATGGGAAAACTTCAATTACTAGGCTGACTTTGTGTTGAGAGTTTAAATATATAAGGTATTACTTTACAAATGGAATTTATTTAATTCATCAAAAAAAAAGGTAACAATTTAAACAAAATAGGTCAATGTCCTGCACTTTTATAAGATACTTATTTCATATTAGAAGTAGCAAAAATAACCAGGCATTGTGGCACAAGCCTTTAATCCAAGCACTCAGGAGGCAGAGGTATGAAGACCACCATGAGACTACATAGTTAATTCCAGGTCAGCAGGTGCCAGAGTGAGACCCTACCTCAAAAAACAAAACAAAAAAAGTGGCAAAAATATTTAGTGTTGAATCAAGATTTAGGTTACAGATTTTTTATTTTTTAGTTTTTTAATGCCTAATTGTAAATGTAAGTGTAAATTTGTGCAGAAGGATAAATGTTGTGTAGAAGTACCAATTCTGTGAGACTTTCTAGATTATTGTCTAGCGTTTAGTATGCCATCAGAGAGGAGCAAACTTTAATTGTGTCTGACCCCCTACACACACCCCCCAAAATTATCCAAAGTATGTAGAGATCTATACAGTGAGGGACAGTGGGGAAAGAAATTCAAAGTTACTGGAAGAATAAGATGAGAAGATGGGAAATCCTTTGAGCTAAATGAACCAAAAGAGCCCATTATTAATAAACTACTTCTGTCATGGTGATTGTTTTATTGTTGCATGGGAAATGACATAATGCATATGCATTCATTATCTGTGGTAAATTTTTCATACAATGTTATGATATTTTTTTAAATAATA
This sequence comes from Orientallactaga sibirica, assembly GCA_036365145.1. Lineage (NCBI taxonomy): Eukaryota > Metazoa > Chordata > Mammalia > Rodentia > Dipodidae > Orientallactaga > Orientallactaga sibirica. The sequence continues at coordinate 3,901,814 of JAEOAD010000043.1, read as the reverse complement.
AAGTATTTGTTTTGGTAGGCCTTGAAACAACCATTAATTGAAACACAAACTATTCCAACACTTAAACTATTGCTGACCAAGCAAATTTACAAATTCTTCTTTGTAATGGTCCTGCTTCCCTGGGTCTTGTGTCTATCATCCAGCAGACTCCTCATCTGTTTCCTGACACCATGGACTAGTTTGCATATTCTAGAAATGACTATGATGCAGGCATTTAGTATGCATCCCTAATTTTCTTGTTTACTAAATAAAATATCAATATTTTTGTGTAAACACAGTTTATTTATAAGGTGAGAAAAATTGTTTATTTTTCAGTGACATTGACAACCTGTTCATGAGCTTATCAATAAATTCAACATCTTCAGTGAATAATTTGTTGAAATTGTATGTTTTTTTCAGCTGGAATTGGTTTTGTAAACACGTTTTTTAGAAACATTATTTATTTATTTATGAGAGAGAAAGAGAGAGAGAGAGAGAGAGAGAGAGTGTGTGTGTGTGTGTGTGTGTGTGTGTGTGTGTCTGTGTGCCAGGGCTTCTAGCCACTGCAAACGAACTCCAGACACATGTGTACCTTGTGCATCAGGCTTACTTGGGTACTAGGGAATCAAACCTGAGCCCTTAGACATCACAGGCAAGTGCCTTATTAGCCTCTAAGCCATCTTGCCAGCTCTATAACACTTTCTGAGAGCTTCAATGTATTCCTGTTGCAAATCTTGTGTTGGGTATTTTGAACCACAATACTTTTTCATACTGTGCTTTTGCCTTTTTTTTTTTTTTATTCTCTTATAAGTGGTTTGCAAAAAACATAGTCTCCCAGTCAAAATGGCTTTAGCCTAACCTCATCTCACAGGGAAGTAAAGGCAAGACCCTTAAGGTTCAAGGGATTTTTTAGGGGTTTACTGACTCTGGTAGACTCCCCATTGGAGGGTGTGGATGAGCAAAATAGGGAATCCACTGATTCCCATGCTCTCAGGCAGCCCACCAGTTCCCCAATCCCCTCAAGTAGCCATCCTAGCCAGAGTCCCAGCCAGAGAACCCCTCTTGAACTAACTGCAGGCCATGTGGACCCAAGCTAGCAGGCTAGGACCTCCACACCAGGCTTTCCCACCATCATGCAGTGTTCCACAGGTGTGTCTGTCCTGCCCTAGCCTTTCTGAACTCCCCTCACTATCATGGTCCCACTCACCCATTGAACCTTAGCCTTTCTGAGCCCCACACACCATTGCCCATTCATGAGTCAGGTCTACACGAGCCTTCCTGAGCCCCACTCACTGTTGTGGACCCACTCGCTGGTCAAGTGACACCACAGCCTTCCTGAGCCCTGCGCACCATTGCAGACCTACTCACCGGTAAGGTCCCACCCTAGCATTCCTGAACCGTGCAAGCCACTTGCTGGTCAGGTCCCTTGCCTTATTGAGCCCCCCACCCTATTGTGGTGCTATCTCAGTCCCACTCACCGGTCAGGTCATGCCCTAGCCTTCCTGAACCCTGTGCTGGTCCCCCCTCCCATCCCTGATCAGTGACCCAGGCCAGCAGACCAGGGTTCCTGCACTAACATTCCTGACTGCCAAATGCAGTCCCCGTCCCTACCCACCCACCCACACTCCAAATAGCGACCCAGGGCAGCTGGACAAGATTCTCGCCCTATCCTTCCTGAGCCCCTCCACATGCCTGATTGTGATCCCAGTCACCACTCTGCCCTCCCACCCCACCTATCAGGGACCCAGGCCAGCAGGCCAGGGAACCCACCCGAGCCTTTCTGACCCCATGAACCCCATGTGCATAATCATGTTTCCAGTCACCATTCTCACTTCCCACCCCCAAAGAGGGATCTGATTCAGCAGAACAGTGTCCCCTCCTTAGCCTTTCTGAGCCCCCAAGTATGGGATCACAGTCCCAGCCTCCCAGTTGCTGCAACACCCTTCCACCTCTGAACAGGAACCCAAGAATGCAGGTCAGTGTTCCCTGCCCCAGCCTTTCTGAACTCCATGGGTGATAACGCTCACACTCATGGCTGTCCCCCACTCCCAGGCCAACAGCCAGTGTCCTGCACCAAAGGCTTTCTGAACCATTGTGATGGGCAGACCACAGTGAAAAAGGAGTAGCATGAAAAATCAGATGCAAGTAAATCCAGCTAGACTCCACAATTCCACAATGGATGTTTGTAATCAAATCATAGAAGAGACAATATTATCAGAACCCAAAATGAAAACACAAGCTATGCAACCTTGGCCAAGCAAATAGCAGAAACTCAAGAAAGAGCCAAAAATTGTATCAATGGTATCCTTGCTAGATTAGACTTAATAGGAAAGAAAGAGGAAGGGATCCAAAGATAGTTAAATGATCTGAAGAAAAAAAAAAAAAAAAAAAAAAAAAAAAGAGGACCTCAATAACCAGCTGGCTAAGCTCAATGAAGACATTAAAAAAAAAAAAAAAAAAAAATGCAAGGATAAACTCCAAGAAGCATTAATAAAATCAGAAAATGATGTGAAAAGGGAACTTGAGAGAGGGATGGAAACTATACATAAAAAAGCAGTAGAAAAGCCGGGCTTGGTGGTGCACGCCTTTAATCCCAGCACTAGGGAGGCAGAGGTAGGAGGATCACCAAGAGTTCGAGGCCACCCTGAGACTACATAGTTAATTCCAGGTCAGCCTGGACCAGAGTGAGACCCTACCTTGCAAAACCAAAAAAAAAAAAAAAGCAGTAGAAAATATGAACCAAATTGAACAAGCCCAAAACCCTAGTGAAGCTCTAAAGAATAGAATCACTAAAGTGGAGAATAGAAACTCAGAACTGGAAGACAAAACAGAAGAAATAGTTTGTAAGTCCAAAAATTTAAACAAGTTCAAAAATTTCTGTGAAGAGAACATGAGGGAAATGGAGGATAGCCTTAAAAGAGTCCCAAGATTAGGATCTTGGGTATACCAGAGGGAGAAGAAGCACAGACCAAAGGCATGGAAAACTTATCCAACAAAATTATCAAAGAAAACTTTCCAACTCTCTCAAAAGAAAGTCCCATCAAGTTACAAGAAGCTAGCAGAACTCCAAACAGACTGGACCAAAGGAGAAACTCTGCAAGACATATTATCATTAAGACTCTAAGCATCAATCACAAAGACAAAGTACTAAAAGCAGCCAGGGAAAAACAACGCATTACATATGAAGGAAACCCCATCAGAATTACTTCATACTTCTCTATGGAAACCCTAAAAGACAGAAGGGCCTAGAATGGATCACTGCAAACTCAAAGAACATATGGCTTCCAACCTACTCTACCCAGAAAAAGTATCCCTCATAATAGATGGTGAAAGAAAAACTTTTCACAATAAAACTTAGCTTTACAACTATATGAACATAAAGCCATTCCTACAGAGAGTACTTCAGGGAATTCTCCACACAGAAGTATCAAATAATCAATCTCAAGTGCCCCCGAGAAGCAGACCACAATAACCAAACTTTGATAAAGAAAAACAAAACACAAAGACCAAGAAAACACCAAACCACATAAACCACTACAATATTGCAGGTCTTAAAATCAAACTTCACAGTTATTATACTGAATATTAATGGCCTTAATTCACCCATCAAGAGACATAAGCTAACAGGGAAGATCAGAAAACTAGACCCCCTCAATCTGCTCTCTTCAAGAAATCCACCTCACCACTAAAGACAGACACCTCCTCAGGGTGAAAGTGAGGAAAATGATATTCCAAGCCAATGCAAATAAGAAACAAGCAGGCATAGCTATACTTATGTCAGATAAAATAGACTTCAAACCAAAAGTAATCGAAAAAGACAAAGAAGGCCACTTCTTACTTATCAAGGGAACAAACCAACAAGAGGATATCACAATCATAAATCTTTATGCACCAAATAGAGGTGCACCACAATTCATAAAACAAAATCTACTTAACAATAAAATGGGAAGAAACACCAACCCCATCATAGTGGGGACTTCAATACTCCACTATCAGCAATAGACAGATCATCCAAACAGAAAATTAACAGGAAAGTAAGAGAGCTCAACAGCACCATAGATCAATTAATGGACACACATAGAGCATGCTACCCCAAACACACAGATTACACATTCTTTTCATCAGCTCATGGAAATTTCTCTAAAATAGATCATAGACTGGGCCAGAAAGCCAGCCTCCAAATATTTAGGAAAAGTGACATAGTTTCCTGCATATCAGAGCATAATGCTGAATTGCTAGAAACTAACAAAAACAAACAAAAACAAACAAAAAAAAAAAAAAAAAACATGTGCCAGCAACCCAACCAGCTCATGAAAATTGAACAACACACTCTTAAACTGGAATGAACCTAGATGTCCATCATTAGACAAATGGATAACCAAGATGTGGCATATCTACACAATGGAATTCTACATAGCAGTAAGAAAAAAAATGACTCAATGAAATTTGAAGAAAAATGGTCAAAGTTTTGACAAATCATTCTCAGCGAACTCACCCAATCACAGAAAGATAAGTGTCGCATGGTCTCACTGTTCTGTGGCTCCTAACCTGAATTTGCCCAAGATGCTGACACACATAATAAACATTTCTAGGACTGGACAATAGGGATGGTGGGGTGGGAAGGGAGGGTATGGGTGGGCATGGGGGACAAAAAACTGGACCCAGCTAGAAATGGTACCACAAAATACTGTATCCTGAAAGACATACTAAAAGGCTGAAACACGGTATGCTATTGGGATAGAACATGGAGTGACCTGCCTGGAAGTGGGAAGAGAGTCAGTCTCCAGACAGTTAGCTTGTCTAGTGCCAGAGGGTGTTACATGAGCAACTGGGGGAAAATGACCAACATCTATCTAAGCAACTTGTTATCTAAACTACTCAGCAGCAACCAATCTAATGTGATGCTCACACATGTGCAATAGTGGCACACAGCCATAGTGGGTTACCAACTGCTCTTGATTTAGCTAATGGATCTGCTCAGTGGAACAGAACCCATACCTGGAACTGGGAAGCAAGTCAGAACCATATCCAAAAAACAAGTTCACTTTCCAATATCAAGTTCCCACCAATAGTGGGATACAAGAGGGCCTCCGCCTATTAAATTCTCTCTAAAACAATAATGCTTATTTATGTATCTTACACTGACCTCACCCTCCTTTGGAGAATTTGCTTCTCTTTTTCAGATGGATACAGAACCTGAGGAGAGAATCAGCCCATAGCACCTATCAGGGCACCAGCTGCAAAGCCGTAGAATAATTGGGGAAATGAGCAAGAGTGCTGCTTTCTCAGTGAACCTGGTATCAGCACAGGGATGAAGGAGATAGACACAGAGAACACTCAACTCCTGCCAAAACAGATATCTAGAGACACAGAGACTCCCATGACCTCATCACTGAAATAGACTTAAAATGAACCAAACATGGCTCAGGGAAATTCATGGAAGAGGGGGCAGAAAGATTGTTAGACACATAAGTTGGGTCATTATTCACAGAGACCATGCCCCCCCCATAACTGATGGCTATCCCCACAATGCAAGACCCACAATCCCTTGGGGGGAGGCCAGGGAAAAGGCTAACAATGGTACCATCATGGCTCTATGCACATTATAGAGATAACTAATAAAAAAAAAAACAGTCTTGTAAGTTATCAATCTTACCTTTATATGTTATATTGTCATATTAAATATAAAAGTAATGTTGTCTAACTCAGTATCAGAAAGTTTCCTCAATTTTTTTCTTCTAAATATTTATACAAACTAACTAAAATTGGATGATTACCAAGATATATTAAAATATACATATGTATTATAGAAAATATTGAATTCTTGTGTTTTTTTGTTGGTCTGACCTGGAATTCACTGTGTATTCTTAGAGTAGCCTTGAACCCATGGCAATCCTCCTACCTCTGCCTCCTGAGTGCTGGGATTAAAGATGTGTGCCACCACACCTGTCTTGAATTCTAGGTTTTTAAAAACATATGTTTTATTTATTTGAAAGACAGAGAGAAAGTGAGAGAGAAAATAGGTGTGCCAGGCCCTCTGGCCACTGCAAACAAACTCCAGATGTGTGCACCCCCTTATGCGTCTAGCTTATATGAGTCCTAGGGAAATAAACCTGGATCCTTTGGCTTTGCAGGCAAGGGCCTTAACCACTAAGAAATTTCTACAGCAACAATTCCTGATTTTGAAATTATTTTCAGAGGCAAGAGTAAAATCAAGCTGGGCATGGTGGCACATGCCTTTAATCCCAGCACTTGGGAGACAGAGGTAGGAAGATTGCCATGAGTTCAAGGCCACCCTGAGACTACATAGTGAATTCCAGGTCAGCCTAGACCAGAGTGAGACCCTACCTCGAAAAACCAACAACAACAACAACAACAAAAAAGTAAAATCATCCTCTCTAAAATATAATGATATGTTGAATTTTCAACATATTTAATATTCTTCACAAAACATTCTTAAGGGAATGCAATTGCAAAGAATAAGAGAGAGTATGCATAAAGGACTTTTAAGACTCAAAGGTAAAATTATGTTAGGCAATGTGCCTCAAATCTGTACTCCCAGAATGTGGGAGGCTGAGGCAAGAGAATTGTCATGAGTTCAAGGTAAGCCTGACTTACATAGTGATACTTAAAAAAAAATTGATAAAATTATAAAACCTGTTTAACAGCCACTAAGAGTTAAATAGAAAATTAACTACTAAAGGATAGCAAAAATAATTAATATCATTGGAATCATTTGACATCAAAGAACACATGAGAACGTTATATAATAAGATATGTAATGCATGTATTTAAGTAACTAATTTGGTAATAAATAAAAAACAATCCCAGATTAACAATGATGAAGAACATCTAATATAGCCATATTTATGTTAATGTGAAATGGCACCCAAGACTTGGAATTCAATTTGGTGGTTTTATCAAGTTAAACATAAAACTACCAGTACACCTAGTCTCTGAATTCTCTCTTCAGAACTCCAGGATGGGGAATTGAAGTTTTATACACTCTGTATTGTCAGCCTCTACTTCTATCAGCTCTCTCATTCTGAGCTCTGTACATTGCGTATTGAAAAATTCTGTTGATTTCCCAATTGGTCAAGGCAAGTAACACTACATAAATATTTTGTTTTCTATTTGGTCCTCTGTCATTATGCCCCCATTGTTGGCAATACCAGAGAGATAGATTATAATGTCCCACTCCATTCTATTTACAAAGGTTTACCGAACTAATGATACAGTGCTATAACTCTGATCATGTTCAAAATTAAATTAATATTGACACTAGTTCTTCTTTAAATGTCATTAATGAATTATTTGTACAGCAGAAAATATACAACATCATAATATATTAGAATCATTAATAAAATTGGAATGTACAATATTTGTTTTTGAATAGCACAAAGTGAAGTGACAGAGAATTGATGTTTCCTCAAGGTAGCAAAACCCTAATGACTTTTGGGATTTAACTAACATATGCTACATAGACTTTTAATGAGGCACACTGTGTGTTATAAAACAGAGATTTAACTCTCTGCGACTCATATAACCTAGTGCTCATTTCTATTTTGGGGTGAATTCAAAAAAAAAAAAAAAAAAACTTTTATACTCTTAAAACTTACTGAGGACTCATAGCATATCTGTTTATATGGGCCATGCTTATAAATTGTTACTATATATTACGATTTGATAAGTGTGTGTTTCAGAAGGCTCAGGGCAATGAAGACAGCCCCCACTTTATGATGCTATTGAGGGGCAATTGGCTCATGAGAATGGTATCCTCACCAATGGATTACTCAACATATGAGTCCATAGCTAAATGGGGTATTAGGAGATGGCATGCAGTTGGGAGGAAGTGGCTTCCTTCTACATGTATCTTTTCTCTAGATACTTCCATCTCTGTGTGTCCTGGCTGCCATGGGTTATACTTCCTTCTGTCATTCCTTCTTTCCATGATGTTCTGAATTTTCCATTAGCCCACTGTAACATAGGAAGTAACAGTGACCTGAATATAAAGACAAACTGTGAAAGCTCTAGAGAGAAAAGATTCTCAGAAATAGAGGTGTGATCCCCTTTGAGTCTTTTCTAGATATTAAGTAGATATCAAAAGTGTCTCACATACTGGAAGCCAAGAGATGATTATAAACATTAGAGAGGAATCACATCTTTTTAAATCATTATTTGTTAATAGGTAAAATATTTCTAAAAACTTAGGAAAATTAGGAAATATTTGAATGATTATGTACTCAAAATTTTCACTTGAAGATATTATTAAGGAAGTTGTGTTGTTAGAACTCTATAAAGGTAAAGAATGTGCAAAAATAAGAACCACTGTAGAAATGCAAGATATTTTTCTCAACTGTTGCATCAAAAGATAATAGTCTAGTTTATTTTAAACAGAAATAATAGTACTGGATCTGTGGGGTATTATAAGACATATACAAGTTGCAGTGTAGAAATCAAAAAATATATCACTTTTGCAAATGTACATAAACCCTTGATAACTGAAACCCATAAGATTTAACCTTTGAAATGCCAGAAAAGCAAGTAAAAATTCTGATACTAAAAATTGTTGGTGGCCTCAAACAGGAAAAAATTAAACAGATGATTGAAATAACAATGTCTGTTCAGTACTTGCACAAGAAATTCTACAACTTGATGGAGATATTGATCAAAGAGGTTGAGATCCTACAAAACAAGAACCAGTGAAATTTTTGGAAAAAGGGGTCAATAAATCAAAAACTTCAATTAAAAGGGTCATCACCAGTGATCGGATTAGTCAATAAAAGTGATACCCAGGATTAAGTACAAAATTGAGGAATTATTATATTCAAAGACTCATAAAGTAAAAATGCAAGACCTTGAGAATATCTGGGCAAACCTACATTTATATAAGTTAAAAAAAGGAGTAAAGAGGTAAACAAAAGTAAAAAAAAAAAAAAAATCCTCTCATAATATTATAGCAGAAAATTTCCCAAATTTAAGGGAAAATGTGGACCTGCAAATACAGGAGGTATTTATGACTACAAAAAGCTCTCTTCTTCATCTTATTCTAAATAACCTGTCATGAATACACAAGAAACACATATTGAAGCTGCAAGAAAGAACAGCCAAAGAAAGCATGTACAGAAATGAATTTACAAGAAATACAACAGACATCTCAAACCAATAGTGATTAAAATAAATCGTGTTCCCTTGAGCTCATGTGCTTTGAACACTTGGTCTCAGCTGGTGGAAATATTGGAGAGTTGTTGAGTACTTGGGAGATGTATCCTTGATTGAGTTATGTAACAGAGGAGTGAAACACAAGGTTTTTTAATCCAGCCCACTCTGAGTTCAGACCTTTATTAACACAGACTACTTCCTTCCTGCTGCTCAGGATATGTGATGCCCACATGCTGTGTGTTCTTCCATGTGTTCTCACCATAACATATCTTTCCCTCAAAACTGTAAGCTGAAATAAACCAATTCTTCCTATAAGCTGCTTCTGCTTGGGTGTTTTCTCCCAGCAACAAGAAGGTAACTGCTACATGATGAAAGCATGAAGTGATACATTTCAAGTCCTTATAGCAAAGGTCACCAAAAATTTTCTGTATTCACCTAGGTTATCATTTCAAACCTATGGAGAAAAAGAATCTCTCTAAGTTAATTACAAACTAAAGTTATTCTTAGTTGGGAAGCAAGTATTATAGAAGAAAATTAAAGGGGATATATACATAGACGATATAGAAAATCATAAACATGACAGCTTGGAAAAGAATAAATTTCCAAAATTATTAGATGAACAAATTTAAATAAGGAAATGAGCAAATTTTCAAGCAAAACCTTCAAATTAATAAGTAAGAAAGATACACCTGACATTCAGAGGATCCTTAGGAAACATTCTGAAAAACAGTACAGTAATAAAATTGAAAACTTAGATGACATTAATAAAATTTCTAGTCATATGTCAGCTACCAAAATTTAATCACATGGGTAAGAATGAGCTATGGAGAAAAATCATGAGACAAAATTAATGTTAGAAGGTTTTAAGAAACAAGGAGTAAAGAATCATCACAACATAACAAAGCTTATGTACCAAGATCTATAGTTAATGTTAAGGTGAAAACTGAAAGCACATTTTATAAAGTGAAGAGCAAGACAAGGCTGTCAATTCTGACAATTCTAATTCAACTTAGACCATGAAATCTTAGCTTGGTAATATGACAATGTTACAATATTATCCTGTACTTAAAAGATCAGACACTTACATGAGAAGATGCTTAGACTGTACACATGGTTTCAGTAATGTAGCAGGATACAAAGCCAAAATAAAGACTAAATATTACAATGGGGAATCATTGGAAACGAAATTAAGAAAACAATTCCACTTAAAATATCTTGTCAAACCTAAAAATAAACTGAACCAAAGTTACTGAATACTTCCACAATGAAACCCCTAGGAAAGATATTAGAAAACATAGTACAAACCATAGATTTTCCATTTTTATAGATAAACAGAAGTAGTATTATTAAAAACAGCCATGTTACCAAAAGTAATAAGCACATGTAATACATTTTCTATCTAAACTTTAATAAAATTATTACATAAATAAAAAATCTGAGTTTGGTACTATAATGCACACCTTTAATCCCAGCACTTGGGAGGCAGTGGTAGGAAGAGTACCATGAGTTCAAGGCCGCCCTGAAACTTCATAGTGAATTCCAGGTCACTCTGGGCTAGAGCAAAACCCTACCTCTAAAAACAAACAAATAAATAAATAAAAGTAAAATAAAATCAATCAATCAATAAAAATAAAAAATCTAATCATAACATACATATGGAAAGACAAAAGAAAGTCTCTAGGCAATCCTGACTTCAAACTAACAGCAACAGAATGGCCATCACACAAGCCATTCTACCGACCAACAGAAGAAAATGTATGACCCAGAAATAAGCCCACACAGCAACAGCAATCTAATTTTAAAAGAGAGAGAGAGAAAATGGCAGCTTCTTTAACAAGTGTTGGTGGGAAATTTGGGAAAATATTTACATGAAAAACACTTATATTAGATTCTCACTCTTCACAATGTTCAAAACCAACTCAGAGTGGACAAATGACCTTATTAAAAGTCCTGAACATTTGAAACTACTAGAAGAAATCATGGGGAAATGCAAGAGATCAGCATTGCCAATGGCTTCTGTATGGGATACCAATAACTTAAAATTTAATAGAAAGAAGTAAGAAATGGTACTGTATGTGATAAAAACTTATGCACAGCAGAAGAAACAATCAACAGAGCATAGAGATAGCATAAGGAATGGAATGAAATAGTCTCCATCTGACAGGGTATTAATATCCAGTAAATGCAAAGAATGCAAAACTTAAATATAAAAATAAAAATCTGAGAAGATGGGGCAAGCTGTAAAAGTGACTCTGGGCTAGAGACTGCCTCAAACAAATAAATAAATAAAAGTGGAATAAAATGATGGAGGAAGATAAAAAAATCTAATCATGACCTCTGGCAATCTCCAAACACACAACAGAATGGCTTATATGCATACAATCATGCATACCACTCAGACAAAAGGAACAAAATAAAATTATGTATGTTTGGGGGGGGCAGGAGGGTTTTGAGGTAGGGTTTCACTGTCACTCAGGCTGACCTGGAATTCACTATGTAGTCTCAGGGTTGCTTGCTCTCACGGCAATCCTCCTACCTCTGCATCCCGAGTGCTGGGATTAAAGGCGTGCACCACTATGTCCAGCTAAAACAAAATAAAAATAATTTTTAAAAATTGAAAAAAAAAAAAAAAAACAAGTAAAAGGGGGCTGGAGAAATGGCTTAGCGGCTAAGGCGCCTGCCTGATAAGCCTAAGAACCTGGTTCCAATCTCCAGGTCCCACATTTAGCCAGATGCAAAGTGATGCAAGAGCGCAATGCTGCACTTGCCCACAAGGGGGCACACACATCTGGAATTCATTCACAGCAGCTGAGAGGATGCTGGCACGCCCATTCTCTGTCTCCCTCTCCTTCTCCCTCTCTGTCTCTCTCCAAAATAAAAATAAATAAATAAATAAATAAATAAATAAATAAATAAATAAATGGAAATGATGCAATAAGTAAATGCATAAGTGAACTGAACAGAGACACTTGTTAAATGAAGTAGAGTATGAGAAATACACACAATGAAATATGTTCAACATCTTCAACCACAAGGGAAATGCAAATCAAGATAGCATTGAAATACCAGTTACCCACAATTAGAATGCTTGTCATCAAGGAAACAAGCAAAATATTAAGGAGGATATAGGGGAAAAGGAATGCTTATGAAATGTTATTGGAAATGCATCCTTCTTGGAAATCTATATGGATATTCTTAAAAACCTGCACTGTGTGATTCATATGTAGCATTTCATGGAGATATCTTCCAAATGGCTATGGTCGCCAAATGTTTTGCACCCTTCACTATAGTCAGGATGTGGATTCTTATCCATCCAAAGTATAATTGTTATGGAAAATGTAGTATGTAGAAAAAAATGAATTTTACTCAGTTACAAAGATCACAAAATTATATTTGAATAAAATGGATGGAATTCATTGTCATCATATTAAATGAAATAGGCTTGTCTCATACAGATATAATTATTGTATTTTTTTCCTCATAAGTGGAAGGAAATCAGGGGTAATATAAAGTAATATACAATAGTATGGATTTGCTGAGGGTTGTCAGGGGATGAGGAAAGACAAGAGATATCAGAAAAGGGTGAAGGGTGAGAGGATCCCAGTATTAATAAACATGTATAGAAATGTCATAATGATGGGCTGGAGAGATGGTTTAGTGGTTGAGGTACTTGCCTGAAAAGCCTAAGGACCCAGACCTGATCACCCCAGGACCCACATAAGCCAGATGCACAAGGTGGCACATGCATGTAGAGTTCATTTGCAGTGGCTGGAGGTCCTGAAATATCCACTGTCTCTCTCTCACACTCTCTCTGTTTGCCTCTTCCTCTCTCTCTCTACAATAAATAAATAAAATATAAAAAGAAATATAATGAAGCCTATTTTATAGGATTGATTGCAAACTTATATTTTAAAAATGAAGAAAAAATAAATCACTCTTGTATATAAAATTAGCCAACTTGCCTATGAGAATTAATATAATAAAATTATATTGAGATCCTCGAATCCTAACCAGTAGATGACCAGGAGTGTCCCTTCAGAGGGGGGGAGGACAAGGAGGAGGCTATCAAAGGCACCAACATAAATGTATTCATATTAAGAGCATAACTAATAAAATAAACAATAATTTTTTTAAAAGATAATTATGTTAAAGTACACAAGCCAGAAATTCAAATTCACAGAAAGAAGTTTGGAAAAGGAATATATGCACTCAATTAAAAAAGACTGTAAAAAAAAAATACATATTTCTTCTCTCACTTATCCACAAGCTTAAAATGAAATAATGTAAAATAATATATACACAATTGTGTTCTTGGATTTGTAAGGTACAGTAATATAAAATGTTGGACAACAATAGCAAGAAGAGGTATTGCTAAAAAAAGTATATTGCAGTAAGAAAATGACACATTAGTTATTCATCTTCATAAGAACAAATGAAGAAAGCCTAAAACTTAAATGTAAGGATGATGATAAAATGTGGTAGTTAATATCAATTTTTCACTTGATTTAAACTAGAATCACCAAGCAATCAAATTTCTAGGCAGGACTGTGAGGTAGTATCTAGATTAGGGTAAACACTGCAATAACTATGGCAGCTTCATTTCATGGGCTTGGGTCTCAGATGATTACAAAATGGAAAGGTGGTTGAGCATCAGCATTCATGACTTTCTGATTCCTGACAGCAGAGTGAATGTGATCAGCTGCTTCCCACTCTATTGCCAAGCCTTCTCCACCATGATGAACTATATCCCTTGAACTATATGCTAAAATAAAGCCTTCCTTAACTTATTTCTGTCAGGTATTTTGTCACATTGAAAAACGAAACTAATGTCCTGAATTAACTCTATGAATATATACATGCATGCTCCTCTCACCACATTTAGAAGATAACATTGTATAAAGTAATATTTTTTTCTTTATTTATTTGAGAGAGAGAGAAAAGAGGTAGAAAGAGAGTCAGAGAGAGAGAGGTAGAGAGAGAATGGACGCACTAGGGCCTCCAGCACTGCAAATGATTTCCAGATGCATGCACCTCTTTGTGCATCTGTCTTACGTGGGTCCTGGGAAATTGAACTGCAGTCCTTTGGCTTTGCAGGCAAACACCTTAATTGCTAAGCCATTTTCTCCAACCATGAAATAATTATAAAAATGGATTTGTATTATTTTATGGATGTAACATCTATAGGGTAATGCCAGTTCAAAATTTGTGGAAAGAAATGATGTATATTGAAGTGAAATTTGTACATTTAACTATCTGTGCGATATTATTTATATAAAGTAGAACATGCTAAATTCTGTGTTAGAGTTCTCCAGCCAAAAACAGCCTATGAGACTGGAGAAATAGCTAGGCAGTTAAGGCGCTTGCCTTCAAAGCCCAAGAATCCATGTTCAACTCTCTAGGTCCTAGAAAGCACCAGGTGACAGTGAAGTGCCAAGTCCCCCACATGAGTGTTGGGGTCCCCAGGGGTCTCCCAGTGAACCAAAAAAAGCCTAGACTTTGAATGCAATTCACAGCTGGATTCCTTTATTCCTACCTAGGCAGGGGCTCGATTCACACAGCGGAGTGAGAAAGAGAGCCCTGGCCCTCAGGGGAAGGAGTTTATATAGGGGAAGGAGTGGGAGATAGGGGTCACATCATCAGGTCAGTAGATGGTTTGCAGAACTTGTCTGTTGCAAGGGCTGGAGCCCCTCCCCACCCCCACCCCCGAGGCTGTGTCTCTGGAAGGTCCTTTAAATGGAGACACCCCAGAAGCTGGGCAGGGGAGGGGTATACTGCTGGGCAAGTAAGCATAGATTACAGAGGTGGAGGTCAGCACATTAGTTAGCTAGTTCCTTATCTGAGTCAGGCCTGGGCTTCTTTGTTTAGCATGACTGTCTGTTCTATAATGGCAGTACTGCCCTCTGGCTATTGAATGATGTCTCCTAAGTAAGGAAGAAGAAACTTTAACTTGGTTTACAACAGTAAATTAAGGGAACTGATAAGCTGAGGAATTTCCAGGGTGCTTATTTCAACAATGCAATTGCAACTTGTTTCAACATATAAAAATGGCTGTATCTGAGTCAAGCGAGCAAGCAGGGTTACAGAAGCTAAATGTAGCAAGTTAGTTAATTTCTTTTTTTGGTTCCTCAACAGGAAGCACATGGAGGTGCCCAACCTGACCCATGGGTGCCCCATGCAGACCCAAATGCCCCCTCTGAGGTACATCTGGGCTAACATTCCCATACCACCACCTCCCTTGGTGACTGGCCACACCTACCCACTTCACCTGCTCCAGGTGTGATTAAGGTGGTCCTGGAGTAACTCAATTGCTAGGATGAATGTGAGGGGCCCCAAGAGTGCATGCCACACTCTAGACATCCTTGGGCACCTCACTACCTGTGAGAGTCTGTGGTTGTTTGGGTAGGCCACCTCCCCCAGCCCTGGGCCACAGGTGGTTGGTGGCAAAGGACAGACCATACCACTGGCTCTGAGAAGGCCAAGATGTCACACCTCGTTGTTTACTTCTCTGGAAGTCATCAGGCAGAACCCAAGAGCAGTGAATCAGCTCAAGTTTCTTAAATCTTTGTCATAGGGAAGGCTTCCCAGAGCTACATGCCTAGTGAAAAAATCCTGTTTCAGCAGGATTTTCCAAGTTCAGGGGACAGTTTCCTGCCTTGCCCACCAGCAGAATTGTCAAGCTGAAGCTGGGCTGGAAGATCCATTGGTGTTCTTTGCAGCCCTGTCATTTTGATAGTTTAATCATCACAATGTCTTATGAATTTATTATTTAAGAACTTAATGCGAAACCATTGCTTTGGGTTATGATTTTTTTTCTGTCACAAGATATACTAGTTCTTTTGATAAGAGCAGTTATTGAGAATCATCTGGAAAGGGAAAAAATTTAAACACTTAATCTTGTTGAATGTAAGTTTAATATTCATTGTGTTTATATCATTGACTTGATCCTGTGTACGTTTCAAATATATTTGGTCTTAAGTGTTAGAAAATGTAAAAAGACAAAGAGCCAATAGGATGTGCAACTATATAAAAGGGTTTATTCAGAGGAATTGAAATAAGAAGTTACTGAGGATCATATGCACAAATGTATAGGCTGTAGGCATAACTCATCTGGTTACATGTTTTCTCATTGTTGAAGCTGTAATGCATAAGGCACAAGATATATGCTCTCAAATTTCAATGGTAGGGCAAGTATAGGAAAATAGTTCCAAATATTTACATAGTAGTCATTTCACCAATATGTTGATACAAAACCAGCCAAGTAAATCAATGGACAGGATAGTAAACCTTAGAGTTGTATTAATTGATTGTAAACTAAGCCCTGTGGAAACAGATACACAGACTAACAAAATTATAATAGTATTAAAATGAATCATTCCATATATAAAAATTAAATAGAATTGAATTAGAAAACCTAAAGCTATGAAACTTATAAAAAAGGATATAGGAAAAAACTTTATGATCTTTGATCAAAGATCCCTCAAGCTCAGCATGGAAAGTATAGTACAAAATTAGGACCAGGGAAATAGCTCATTTGGAGATAGCTCATTTGGTAAAGCTCTTTCCATGAAGGCATAAAGACCAGAATTTCATACCCAGATACCATATACAAAAGCATGTGTGGTGATAAACACATATAATCCCATCACTGGGGAGTCAGATATAGTGGATATCTAACACTAATAGGCTAGCATTCTGGGCTACTTGGTGAGGTCCAAACCATTGAGAAATGTGTTTCAACAAAGGGAGACATTGGGAGGAATGACTCCTGAGGTTGTCTCTGATTTCCACATTCATGTTCACACGTGTGCACATACACACAAAGACACCATTAAAAGGTAGTAGAAGAAGCCAAATATTATGTTCCATGTATATAATTCCAACACTTTGGAGGCTGAAACAGGAAAACTACTGTGAGTTAAGGCAAGTTTGGGCTAATTATGATTTTAAGACCAGCTTGTATTACAGAGTGAAACACTATCTTGAAACTTTAACAGAAAAGAGGTGGTAGAAAAAAATAATAAAGCTCATTATTTATGTAAGCTTCCTTTCCGAGCATCTAAGATCACTTAAGACTCAATAATAAACCAGTTATTTGGACTGATATTTAAGAAGATCAGGCTATATCCAGTCAACCAGCCAGCAAGGTGTACAACACCTGTACAGTACTGGCACACAGTCTAGGCAGATAAACAGTGTCTCTCCAATTGGCTAAGGAGACCCACTCATTGGAAAGGAACTAATAGCTGATACTGGGAACCAAGTCAAAATCCTATGGTTTGTTGAGATCACAATTTTGGCATTTTGTTATAACAAGATTAAGGAGATGGACACATCTTCCCTTGCAAATTTTAAATTATTGTTCTTTTGGCTTAAATGCAGTTAAAATGTTTCTGATACCTTAGGAAAACTTTATATTTCTTTATTAAAAACATATTTTTGGACTAGAGAGATGGCTTAGCAGTTAAGGTGCCTGCCTCCTAAGCCTAAGAACACTGGTTCCAATCTCCAGCAGTTCCAATCTCCAGGTACAAAGTGACACAAGGACACAATGCTGCACTTGACCACAAGGGGGCGCATGCATCTGGATTTCATTCGCAGCAGCTGAGAGGCTGCTGGTGTGCCCATCTCTATCTGTCTTCCTTCCTCTCCCTTTCTCTCTTTCTCTCTCCAAAATAAAAAACAAACATATTTTCCTTTATTTCATTTCATTTTTATAGTACTAATTAATGTTTTCTCTTTATATAAATCACATTAGAAGAAAAAATAACACAAAAGGATGGAAAAAAAAATCAGCCTTATCTAATCAGTCACTAAACTCTACCAAGATGTTTAGACAGTTTGATGTGGACAGATTCATTATTATTTCAGATAAATCTGAGGAATATTTTCATACATGTATGTCATGACTCATACAAGTTGACAGTGGTTATATTCTCACTGATTGCAAAATGTATGGAGATTTTAGAGAAGGAATGAGAAGAGCTTTCATGGTACGGATGTTTTGGTGGACTTTTTTCTAGTATACTATTTACTCTTTCACATCTATAAGTAAATACAAAATCACATACTAAAATATAAACATATAAATATAACCTACAAATATTTGCACTTTTCATTAATTTTTTTCTAAAATGTAAAATATTTAATTATTAGGTATATGATAATATGTTTTAGCATTCCCCTATGCTAAACCATCAGTACTTTTCATTCATACTACTAAAATATAATTCAGGACTATATTGTTGAAACAAATATTTGCAATCATTTATGAATGCATAGTTAGAGCTATTGGATTAATGGAAAATAAGTGTAATAATATTTTTTGAATGATGAGCAACTGGCAACTTTATTCAAGAAAGAGCTTCTATATTGCTCTTTGCACGTACACAGAAATTTCAAGCAGTATAATTTTAACATTATGTTTCCATAGAACAAAACACATATCATCATAAAGGTCATTTCCTGAAAGTTTACACGTTTCTTAAGAATGCAAATGTTTAAGCAAACATACATTGTTCTCTTAATATACTTGAGAAACAATATAGGGGAAGCAAAAAGCACGTCCTGTAAAGCACATGACGTTTTTCTGAACCCTTCAAACCCTTCGTACAGATGTCATTATGTGACCTTCGCTCCACAATGACTATCTGTACTTGGAACATTGTCGAACATGTCCCCCTTTATTATTTAATTTTATCATGGTAGCTACTAGATGGATATTTTTTCTCTGGTTCCTTGGATACAAATTTATTTTGGGGGGAATGCTATGAATTGATACATTAGTTTTCATGTGTAAGCAAAACATCCAAAATAATGTCATATATGTATATTCATTTTATTTTCCTAATATAAGGTAAGGCTTTTAAATAAAAATAAAAGTACATATTTGTAACATGGAGTAATTCAAATATAAAATTTCAAACTGGAATGTTTTGTATTTGTTTTTAGTTTTATGAATGAGATTATGATAAGTCACATATAAGTGACTATAATCTAGCTCTATTTAAAAGAAATTTCAGCCAGGCATGTTGGCACATGCCTTTAATCCCAGCACTCAGAAGGTAAAGGTAGGAGGATCACAGTGAGTTTGAGGCCACCCTGAGACTACATAGTGAATTCCAGGTCAGCCTGGACTAGAGTGAAACCCTACCTTGAAAAACCAAAAAAAAAAAAAAAAAAAAAAAAAGAAAGAAAAAAAAAAAGAAATTTCAAATTCATTCTCCCCTCACATGCATGCACACAGACATACATGATGATAGTATTATAATGCTAAGTAAATTAATTAGCGGTACTTTAAAATGTATCTTTTATGTATTCTAAATGCACAAAAGATGAATTTAGAGCATTCAATGCTATAAATGTGTGATGGCAGATGGCAAGATGAAAGCCCTGTATATGTATAGTGAGTGAGTTTAGGCTCAAGAATACTTGGCTGGGGTTATAAACTGTGTATGTGTGGACATACCTAACTTTTTGTAAACATAGACTATGACTAAAGCTATACAATGAATGTTTAAGTGCTGCTGAAGAAGAAAACTGAGCTGGGAGAACTGACACTGCTGATGCTTTGTGGCATTGCTTAAAGTAACCAAAAAATGATCAAAAAGGACTGAAATAGAGAAATTTCTATATATAATGAAAATAAGGAAAGTTTGACATCTTGGAAGCCAGAAAAAATAAATTAATAAACAAAATAAACAAACAAAAACAAGGAATTAAACCGCATCTGGATACTAAATCCCAAAATACAACATGTAATTGCATACTGGATTTAGCAAATTTAAATCCAATGTTAATCTAGTATACATGGATTGTAATTCATTTAGCAGAATATATGAAGATAAATTTATAAATATTGGGAGGAACAAACAAAAACATAGTAATACATTAAAAAAAACAGGTCAACGAGTATATTTTATTGATGGTTCTTTGCTTTGAACATGGGAGAAAAATATGTCATGTCTTCTCTGATGGAAAAACATTCAGAAGAGTTAGTTAAAAAACAAAACAAAACAAAAAAATCTCCTAATGACTGAAAGATTAAGGAATTTTATTGGGGGCTAGGCTTCAGGGGATAAGAATGTATGTTGCTCAAGAAAGCATAAGGACCTGAGTTGATCCCCAGTCCCCACATAACAAAAGTCATTTGTGGCCATGAATTCCTGTTAATCCAGCACTATGGGTATGGGGTAGAAGCAGGAGAATCACTGGTATTTTCTAGACACCTGATTAATCAAACATGATGAGCTGTAGGTTTAATGAGAGACTCTGTCTTAAGGAAACAATGTGGAAAATGATAGAGGGACACAATATCATCCTCTGGCCTCCACACACGTGTATACAGGGTATGCATACACAATGCTAACACACACATACATCACAAACACACAATATATGCTACAAATATACCAAAAATAAATATTGAATAAAAATGAAAGGAGGGCTGGAGAGACGGATCGATGGTTAAATGTGCTTCCTTGCAAAGCCTGATGGGCAGGGATCGATTCTCGGGTACCCTTGTCAATCCAGATGTACAAAGTGGCACATGTGTCTGGAGCCCATTTGCAATGGTAGAAGGCCCTGCTGGTACCCAATACTCAGTCTGTCCGTTTCCCTCTCTCTCTCTCTCTCTCTCAAATAAATAAAATATTTTTTTAAAAAATAAAATATCCAGGTGTGGTGTCTCACACCTTTAGTCCCAGCATTTAGAATGCCAAGTTAGGTGGATCACTGTGAGTTCATGGACAGCCTGAGACTACACAGAGAATTCCAGGTCAGCCTGGGCTAAAGCAAGACCCTAACTCCAAAAACCAAACACCAAAATAAATTAATTAATTAATATAATATAATAAAATAAAGCAATAATGTTGAGTGACGGTCTATGTGAGTATCAGTTTAATTTTATGTTGACTTCATAGTTTTCAGTAACAAAAGATACAAAGACAAGACTTTTGATCTATATAATGAGGTTTATAAATATGTTAAGAGTAAATATATTTATATCTAAATTTATACTTATTTATTTATTGGAGAGAGACACAGAGATAGAGAAAGAGGGAGAGGGAGAAAGATAGAGAATGTGTGCTCCAGCAATGTCTCAGCCACTGTGAAGGAACTCCAGACGTGTGTGCCCCTTGGTGGGGGATTGCATCATTGCACCCTTGCATCAGTTTGCATCTGGCTAAATGTGGGACCTGGAGATTGGAACTCGTGTTCTTAGGCTTAGAACGCAGGAGCCTTAATGGTGAAGCCATCTTCTCCAGCCCTAAGTTTATATTTATTTTATTTCATTTTTTTATCTCTCTCTATTTTTTTTTTTATTAAGTAGAAACTTTGTATGGACACATCATATGTTAGAACCATCATTTCCCTCCTCCCTGCCCCCACTCCACTGAGGACCCTCCTTAGTGAGATTGCTGGCATTCACCATGAAGTTTTGGGTAATGAGTTACGAGAGCAGCAGTCATTATGGGGGTGGCACAATGCCTCTGGATACTCCCTCCCACCCTGTGGCTCTCACATTCTTTCTGCCCCCTCTTCCATAAAATTTCCTCAGCCTTGGTGGGTGTGCTTTAAGTCTACTTTAGGTTGAACTCTCAGCACCTTCTGAATTTCTGCTTTGGTGCATTTTGAGTATCCTGAGCATCTATCACCATGGAAGCCTCACTCTTACTCATTTCTCTGATTCCTCTTTGGTTTTGCCTGGGCCCTAACAACTGTTAGGGGTGGTTCATCTGCTCATATGGAGTAGCTAAGCCTGGGGCAAAAGGGAAGAATCCTACCATATTATACAAGTCTGGCTGAATTGTAGAGGGCTCTGGTTCCCCTGAAAGTCTGATGCTTACCTCAACAAAGTTGATGGAAGACTGATTATCTTAAAAATGAAATAACTGTCGATTGGTATAGTCAACTGAAAATGCTTTAGCTTTTGTTTTCTAATCAAGTACATGAAATCAACAGAATTAATTAGATTTTATCCAGTCGACATATTGGGATCTAGAAAAATGTTGTTTATTAATATACATATCTAGAAGTTACCAAGCAAATTTTCAGTTTCAGTTCAATATAGATTCATTTAAATAAAAAAATTATTCTTACTAAGTTACGAAATTTCTACAATAAATAATTAGTTAATATCACCCTTTGTTTATGAATGACTTTTAATTGTCCATTAGAATATTTTTTCCTCCTTTTACTATCTTAAGAGTAAGGACACTCAATGCTATCATATGCACACAAAAGGTACAATGTAAACACTCAAAACAAACGCTGAAAAACAAAATCAATTTTCAAAAACCATAACAAATAGAAAACAAGGAAAATTCTTTATTTCATTAGCATATAAATAGACTTCATTGTGGTACTTTGCAAACCAATTTTGTTTCCCCTTGTTCCCTCTTCTCACTTGTCCCTCCTCCACCATCTCCTCCTCTGGGCTTTCAGGCATCAGCTTTCTCTTTCCACTCCCTCCCTGCACCTCTACCTTTCTTGTCACCTCTTACTGTCTCCTATCTTGTTGAAAAACCTATACCCACTTTCTGTTCCTCTTATTTACTTATATGTAAATATTGAATGTTAGGATTCTACCAATGAGAGAGAACATAGAATGTAGACCAGCCTTTTTCCTCTCCATAGCTGAAAATTCAGAACTTTTTAAATAAACTTTGGCCTAATTTATAAGTTAAAGATAATATTGATATTTTAATTGGGTTTACAATTTTGGAGAACATTTGAAACAGTTTCAATAGAAGATCAATTACATTGAATTTTACTTTGGCTTCTAAAATACATATTGATGTTTCAGGGGATAGAACCTGTGTTATGATCTCATCTGGACACAAACAACATAGTGTTCATGGTTTAACATAAGTAGAGACACACACATGCTAAAACTGTTAGAGTATTTCCATGATTTTCATAACTGCAGAATTTTTGTCTCTGGGGCCATTGCATCTTCCACTGTACAGGGAAGATGATACTTCAGGTTCACAAAGGAGATTTGTATATGCAGAAGAAACTCATATTTTCAGCTAATTCAAAAAAGTTTCATTACTATTTGAGAAAATGATGTAAAATTTGTTACCTTTGAGTCATGCACACTACTGTTGTCCCAAGAGGCCTACCTATATTTCCTTTCTTGACACCAGAAGTAGCAGATAGGGGGAATAGACATTGTCACTGACTAAGTAAATGCAATTGAAATGTCAAAAGCACAAAGTCAGCATCCTATCTTGCAGGTAAGAGAAATAATTAATCAGATTTAATTGACATGTAAACAGAGTCAAAGAAAAAAAACATCCAGTCATGGAGTTTAGGCTTCTAAAAGAAATAAAAGTGTTGCATTAAGCAACTTAGTTCAATCCTCACTAAATCTTTTTCATTACATAACATCTATCATTTAATTGTGTTGGAGTTGAGATAAAAAAAAATAGGCTATCATGTATAGAGTGAACTGCTGAAGAATATTCTAAATAATTCCTAAGGGACCAATTATAATTGTTTAAAGGCAATAAGTATGAAGAAAGAATCCATTTTATAACCTAAATTAAATTCATCATTGCCCAAATGCTTAGTGGAAGATAACTTTGGGTATATTATAGATCCATGTTTTGCTGTACTTGTAGAATTACTGATTTAAGGCTTTAGTTTTGAATAAAATGTTGAATTGCGAGTGATAAGTACAAAAGAGTAGTCTATTTCCTTCTCAGCTCTTTAACTCCGTGTCTATAGCTTCAGCATAGTGTGCTAACATTTCTTGTGTGCGTGTGTGTGTGTGTGTGTGTGTGTGGTGTATGTATATATTTTCATATCTATTTGCATGTGTATGTTACATGCAGTTGCCTGTATGCGATTTTGAACGTGCATGAGGAGGTCAGATGTCAATGTATAATATGATCTTCATTAGCTCTCCACCTCTTTTGTTAAGGCAGGGTTTGTCACCAAAACCAAATCTCACTGATTTAGCTAATTTAGTTAGCCAGCTTTCCCCAGAGGTCTTCCCATGTCCATCTACAGTGCTGAGATTATGGCCATTCAGTGTCATGCCCAGAATTGACATGGCTTCTTGAGATCCAAACACAGGTCCACATTCTTGTGCAGCTCACAGTTTACTGGCTGATTTATCTTCCTCAGCCCAGGGTGCTATAATTTCAAACACCTCTTTGATTACCAATGAATGGCAGCTCTCTCTTGTTAGTGTCTTTAGCCAAACAATCTACAGTCATGTTTAAGCAGGAATATAAAGTCACTCTTAATTCTGAAGACATGTGTCCTCCCATCTGGCAAGCAAGCATCTCTGAATTCCTGTCAGCAAACACAAAAGGAGAATAGCTCCAAGAACTGTTCTGATCACAGCGTTCTGCCATCCTAATCAGTACAGCACTACAAATGTCATGTCACTCTCAAGCATGCACCCTGGGTGTCACTTCCTGTGGAGATGCGCTGCAAGATTAGAATTCGAAAAGGGAAATAATTCTCCATGCTATTCTCCTCTTCTACATAGACACAGTTGGAATGCTTGGTTATTATTTTTGCCTCCTTATAATATACACCCTTCATGAGGGATTGCCAAATTTACTTTAGGTAAAAACAGAAATGCATGAAAACACACATTCCCCTTCACATTCTATGTGATTAAGATAACATAAACCCAAGGGATTTCTTATGCCATTCCATAAAAACTTGCCCTCCCTTATTTATTACTGCTATATTCACTATACATAGAAAATGGAACTTGCTCAGATACCCATCTACAGCTGAATGGAAATGATTGCAAAATGTGTTACAAATACAAAATGAAATTTTATTCAGCAGTGAAGAAATAAAATTTGCAGATGAATCTAGATGGAATTATACTAAACAAGGTGACCCATCTCAGAAATCCTAAAGCAACATGTTTTCTCTCATATGTGGATAGTAGCTTGTAAGTTTTATATTTCAAGAGAGGCAAACTTGTAAAACCTAAAATGCTAGAAAAGTAAGCAAGAGAGGGTTAAAAAAGATGAGGAAGAGAGATGGGTGAAGGACAAAAGGATACACTTGACATGTAAACAGAAGTAAGAGGGACGGAGAATCAACCAAAATTGTCTTAGAAACGTTCATGATCAAAGCTGGAGAAATTGCTTAGTTCTTAAGGTGCCTGCCTGTGAAGCCTAAGGACCCAGGATTATTCCCCAGTATCCACATAAGCCAGATGCACAAGGTGGTACATGTGTCTGGAGTTTGTTTGCAGTAGCTCGAGGCCCTGGTGTGCACATTCTATCTCTATCTGCCTCTTTCTCTCCCTCTCTCTGTCTCTTAAATAAATAAAAAAATATTTTTAAAAAAGAAAATTTCATGATGATACCTAAAATTCTGCTAAATAACAAAATACAAACACACAACATAGGATATCATGGGGGACATGGAATCCAAACAGAGCCCAGCAATGTAGATCCCAACATGTTCCATTCCCACTGAGCCTGGGATTAACCAGTGACTCAGTTCAACTTGCGAATGTACCAAGGAAATTGCATCCTATGCTGTTGCTAGTTGATGATGGTAATGTTGTTTACTGGCAACCAGTATGGAGGCCTGACTACATAGTAAATCATCCTCAGGAAATATCGAAAAATAATCAATTAATGATAATTAAGACCCTGGATTTAAATTCCAGATAAATCTAATTCTGTGTTTTGTCCCAAAGTGATATGAACAAGTTAAGTCCTCTTAATAAGGCAGTTTTAACTGAGATTTCTTATCTCTTGTTGTGGAACTACACTAAGTTATACAGTAATGTATACGACATTATCCATGAAACAGAAAATGAAAATGTGAGGCCCACAACTAGCTCATATCATGGAGTTCATGAAAAAAATTATGTGATTTTTTTTTTCCTGAGGCTCACCACATTTGAAAATTCTTCCTTTCATCTACAAGCCATGTGGCTTTTAACAATCACCTTCCACAATTTATAGCAGGATATTTCATACAGGTCTTTAAGAGGCATAAAAATTTAGTTGTATTCATCATTTTGTTGAAAAGCAGCATTTATTAAAATTCAGTGAAGAAATTTTGTGAATCTGGGATGGAATTGTAAACAAACGATTAATGATGACTCTGAATAAAGTTCTAATTTTGAGAATTGCAAACAGAGATGTTGAAAACTAGCCATTCTTGTCATTAAGATGATGAAACTACAAGCTCTGTTGTGTGTGAAAGAAAGCACAGCAAAATTAGAAGGTTCAAATGTGTCCTGTTCTCATAGAGATGAAAGGAAAATATTTAATAATCTCGGCTGTGAAAATAGTGTCTTCAGATATCATTTTTATAATAAGGAAGTCTTCTAAAGCACCGAATTTTGAAAAATGTTTTGGTGTCTCTGTTTTCAACACCAGCTCCTGACTGCTTATGTCAATTAAGGGAATTTTATCATGGTCACTATGGTATTGGAATTGGTATCTCTCTTTCTCTGTCTGTCTTTCTCCCTCTGTTTCTGTCTCTCTCGTGTGTTTGTAGTATGTGTGTGTGTGTGTGTGTGTGTGTGTGTGTGTTGTATAAACAAGTGTATGCAGATGTACATGACCAATGCACACATGAGAAGGCCAGAGGTAGATGTTGCATGCTCTGCTCTATTATTACTCTTCTTCACTTCCCTGAGACAAGCATCTCACTGAACCTGAATCTCAATGTTTGTTTTTGTGGGGTTTTCTTGTTTGTTTGTTTGTTTGTTTGTTTGTTTTTTTGTTTTGTTTTAGTTAGACAGGCCTACCAGGGAATTAGAGTAATCCTGCCTCCCTTTTCCTCAGCACTGGTGGGGTTACAGGGATGTGCAGCCACACCTGGCTTTATATATGGGTGATGGAAATTAAACTTACATCCTCATGTTTGCACAGAAAATGAGTTTATCTGAGCCAAAATTTAGCATCTCTTATTTTTCAATGATTTTTTTTTTACATTTCTCTGATCACATGAGTTTGAAAGATCTGCCTTCTCTATACATGAGAACAAAACACATCAGCTACATGTATTATAAATATATTGCATATAGTAAATATATATGTTATATGCAGTATGGAACAAGCAATTTAAGACAACTTTAAACTACTTTATGTATATATGAAAACATATAGCATTTATCAAAACTATAGAGAATGTTCAGCAGTGAATTGGCAACATGGATATCCATAGAGTCCTATCTCCTTACATATAGCAAGTTGTTATAGATGAGCTAGGGATGACAGAAAGGTCTTTTCTTTTTCAACATCAGATTCTGAATGTCAATTTTAATCTTAAGAAAATAAATTAAAATATGACCAATCAGGTTAAAATCTTTATTATGTCACAAACATATGAACAGAAAATGAAAAAATAATTTTAGTATTTTTAAATGATCAACACCTGTAATATTTCTGTCAGCCTTGTATGCAACACCTGTGTTGTTTATGAACAGAAGATGCAATATGTAGAATTAAAATGAGCAATCAAATGTTACTGCATACTTTGGGATCATTTATGATTCTTTAAAATATATAAAATATATAAAATATCTGTGTGTATGACATGAGTGTTTGGGGTGTGATGTCTGTGTTTACGTGTGTCATTGGTGGCATGTATGTACCATGGTATGTGTGTGAAAGTCAGAAATCAGGTGATCATCCTCACCTTTCATGAGTTATGAGGCAGGGGCCCTGGTTGATGGCAGCTGTGTAAGCCAGGCTGACCTACCACTGGGATCTGCCAGGATTGTCTTGTCTCTCCCTCCTAGTAGGAGCTCTGAGAATACAGACATGAGCTATTACATATAGATTTATGTAGATTTTGAAGATTGGCTCTCTGGGCCACACACTTGAATGGCAAGCATGTGATACACTGAGCCAGTTCCCAGCCTTTATTTATGACCTTTTAAAAATGGGAATAACTTATTTAAGAAATATTAAAGTCTCAATTAATGCTATAATTGAATTCTTCCTCATGTCCATCTCTAACATCACCTACTTCACGAGCCATCTAAGCCATGAGATATATCTATGTAAGTAGACATGGAATTTTAAAACAGAAAAATTCTGAGCTAATTTAGTGGGCAAGAAAGCAAAATTAACACAAATAATTTTGCACACCTGTGTGTAATGATTCTCAGATAGTTGGAATATGAAAACCTGTATTTAAAATTAACCTAAGATTGTATGCAATATGATTTTGTCTAGGAAAAGGTACATACTTTGTTCTTGTGGGACAACAAATACCAACATAATAAAGATGTCATTGTCAAACTGAAAATACAACAATATAATACAGAAGATATTTTTAAAATCAATTTATAAAGATTCAAATGCTAAGAACTGGAAGGAAAGCCTGCACTCTATATATTCTGGAAATGCCATCCTTAATTTAAGAGAAAAATGTAACAAACTGATACTAATTTGAAGAGTAAATCTGAAATAAAGTATACCAGATCGTGTATTTGTGACTACTAAGACTTCAGGCAACCTTTTCGGATAGTACCATGCTCTTCCCTTTTGCCTCCGCAAGTAGATTTACAAGATTATTGTGAAGAACAGTATCTCTTCAGTCGTACAATTCACTACATAGCCACTTAAGTTCTGTACACGCAAAGATGACTGAGTGAAATAAAGTAGACAGTTGGGTGGTCAGTTCAAACATGTAGAACAGATCGTGGAAGCTTCACAAAGTATAACTGAAGAGCATAAAAATAAAATACTTTTTGCTGTTTACATATATAGAAACAGGACTGTTCTACAAGACACCCCAAGAATAAAAAGACAAACTGAATAAACCATAAAGCTAGAAAAATGGATTGTTCCACAGCCTTGTGTGCTTCAGTTCATTAAACTGGCATGAAGGTCACTTGTTCCAAGCCATAGTCGACTCTCTCTACTTCCTTAAATTCCATTTTTCATTTTTATTTCTTAGTCTTCTGCCCTTCCAAATGTAAAACAGACAGATCTTGTTCCCTTGTGTCATTGGAAATGCTCTTGAAGGTCACAATGCTGGCTACTACCTGGTACTTCACAAATCCCTTATGGTCCTAACTGGTAAATATTATACAGAGCATCCCTTTGAACTCCCCTGGGGGATGGATCATTCCCTTGGAGGTAGTCCCTTGGGCTTGGCCTCAAAAATATTTTATGTGCATCTTCAGGTATAAACACACAAACATACTCTATACTACATTAAACATTCGGGAAACAATAGGGTTTGCACTTTACCTTTGATATAGCAAGTGAACAAAATTGACTCTTTTTCTCTAATTGACATTTACATTTTTTTCATAAGTAAGTAAATTTTATGCCAAAAAGGTTTGTGAATTTTTATATTGTGAAATCACTTGTGTGAATCTTATTGTTGGACTATTAACTGGAGGTAACATGTGAACATTATATTTTCAGGATTACAATGCAAACGTTCATACTAAGTATGGAAATTATAGCCATGACATATGTTGAATCCGTGATTTCCCATGATTAGTCTCAGATGATTCCTTCAATTTCCAATATTGATGTAGATTGTTTTAGATCCTCCATCAATTTACATTTGCATGACTTAATTTATTTTATTCTTTTAAATATTTTTTTTTTATTTGCAAGCAGAGCAATACAGAGAGAGAGAGAAAGAGAGAGAGAGAAAGAAAGGAAAAGAAAGAATGGGAGCAATGGTGCCTCCATTCACTGTGAGTGAACTCCAGATACATGCACCACCTTGTGCATCTGGTTATGTGGGTCCTGGGGAATCAAATCCAGGTTGTTAGGTTTTATAGATAAATGCTGTGATGGTTAAGTTTGTGTCAACTTGATTTGTTTAGGAATCCACAGACATTCCTCATAAGTGTGTTTCTGAGGCTGCCTCTAGGAAGGATTAACTAAAGGAAGAATCCTGCCCCCAGGGGTAAGCCTTCCCCCAGAGTGGGCGGCCCAGAGTGGGCGGCCCCTCTTGGAGGAGGGGGCTGGTTGATAAAAAGGAGCTCTGGGAAGAAAGGCTCTCTCTCCCACCTGGCTGCCGGTGCTACTAGCTGCTTGGTGTTTTCTGCTTGGTACCTGCTGCTTGGTGTTGCTGCTCTCCAGTGTGGACTGAAGACCAGGGTGGACTGAAGAGCAGCATCTCTGTCTCTCCAGGAAGCCTCCAGGCCTTCAGTGCCGGATTGGGACTGCTGAGGCCTCCAGCTTCGTGCACTGAGCAGCTACCGGGTTTCTTCACTCTCGGACCTGCAACCGCTATTGCTGGACTGTGTAAGCTAATCCAATAAATCCCCTTTTAATACAATTCATTCTGTCCATTCTGTTCCTCTAGAGAACCCTGACTAATACAGATTCTGGTACCAGAAGTGGTTCTAGAGAAACAGAATTGTAAGGATGGATTTCCTAGTAGGCTTGGTGCTCTGTGGAGTTGGTTCTCCAACTCTCGTACCACTAAAGGCTCTGCTGGTAATAAGGAGAGCATTTTAAGTGGTAATAAGGAGGGCACTAATAATCCATGGTGTGAACTATTTAACGAACTCCGTGAAATAGATGTATTTAGTGATTCTGAGTCATATCTTGTGAGGAGCAAGGAATTTAGTGACTCTGTATCTAGAACTTTTGAATATTTGTGGAAAAGTAAGACGAATGATGATGCTGGATGGTTTCTTCTGGCATCTCTAGATAAACTGTTGAGAGAAAAGCAGAAGCTCCAAAAGGAAAATTCCAAGCTTAAGACCCACGTACATGATCTGAAGGTTTCTAAGGGTGCCCTGGAGGAAAATCTCCTGTCTAGTCAGAACAGGGCTCAATTGCAGAAAACCAAACTCAAGCTCTCATTGTAAGATTGGCTAACTTGCAGCGTAAGCTCAATTCCCAGCCTCACAAACTATCAGAAGTTAAAGTGAGGGCATTGGTTGGAAAAGAGTGGGATCCCATGACTTGGGATGGGGATGTATGGGAAGACCCTGAAGAATCTGGGGACATTGAACTCTCAGATTCTGAAGAAGTTGTTTTGCATGAGAATGTGGCTTCCCTCCTTTAGCTGCAGGTGCACCCCACCCCTGAGGGAATCACTCCTTCTTTGTCTGAGGAAGCAGTAATGACCCTCCCTGCAGGATGTGCTGATGCTTCTCAGAGCCCACCCATCTTTGCCTCAAGGCCTATAACTAGGCGTAAGGCTAGGCATGCCCCTAAAGGGGAGTTAGAAAGCGTGACTCAAGAGGAAGTGAGATACACCCCTAAAGAACTTCAGGAGCTTTCTAACTTGTACAGGCAGAAGCATGGGGAATATATGTGGGAATGGATTTTAAGGGTGTGGGATGATGGAGGAAGGAATATAAAATTAGATCAAGCTGAATTTATTGAAATGGGCCCACTAACCAGAGATTTTAGATTTAACACTGCAGCTCATGCAGTTGGAAGAGGTGCCAAGAGTTTATTTGATTGGTTGGCTGAAGTATGGATCCAAAGATGGCCTACTGTGAATGAGCTTGAGCTGCCTGATATCCCTTGGCTTAATGTTGATGAAGGGATTAAAAGGCTCAGAGAACTTGGAATGCTGGAGTGGATTTACCATGTAAACTCATCTTTAAGCCCGCAATGGGAGCGTGCAGAAGATGTGCCCTTCACTAAGACTATAAGAAACAGATTTGTGAGGGGAGCACCAGCACACTTAAAGTCCCCAATCATTGGTCTTTTATGTAAAGAAGACATCACAGTGGGAGCTGCAGTTGCTGCATTAGGTGACTTAGATGCAATGGGTCTAACTGGCTCTCGGGGTAACAAGGGCCAAGTATCAGCACTGAATCGCCAAAGGCAAGGTGGGCGTGTTTACCGTAATGGACAGAGCAGGCAAAACAATGCTCGTAACAGTATGACTCGTGTAGACCTTTGGTACTGGCTGCTTAATTCTGGTGTTCCCAGAAGTGAAATAGATAAAAAGCCTACTAAGTTCCTGCTTGATCTGTATAAGCAGAAAAGTTCCAGAGCAAAGAACCCAAAGGCCACTTTGAATTATAGCAACAGAGAATCAAGGCCTCTTAACCAGTTTCCAGACTTGAGCCAGTTTACAGATCCTGAACCCCTTGATTGAAGGGGTGGCCGGGTCCCTTTGAGGAAGGACCCTCCCATAATCCCCAAAAGTTTCAATATTAAGCTTAGTCCTATCCTTCCTCAGAGGGACCTACGGCCTTTTGCTAGGGTAACTGTTCACTGGGGAAAAGGAAATAATCAGACTTTTCGGGGCTTACTGGACACCAGCTCTGAATTGACATTGATTCCAGGAGACCCTAACCGGCATCGTGGCCCTCCAGTTAAAGTAAGTGCTTATGGAGGTCAGGTGATCAATGGAGTTTTGGCAAATGTTAGACTGACAGTAGGTCCAGTGGGTCCCCGAACTCATCCTGTGGTTATTTCCCAGTCCCAGAATGCATAATTGGGATAGATATACTTAGGAGCTGGCAAAACCCCACATTGGTTCTTTGACTTGTGGGGTGAGGGCCATTATGGTTGGAAAGGCCAAATGGAAGCCATTGGAGCTCCCTCTACCAAGGAAAATAGTGAACCAGAAACAGTATCGCATCCCTGGAGGAATTGCAGAGATTAATGCCACTATAAAGGACTTGAAGGATGCAGGGGTGGTGGTTCCCACCACATCCCCTTTAACTCCCCTATTTGGCCTGTTCAGAAGACAGACGGATCTTGGAGAATGACAGTGGATTATCGGAAACTTAATCAGGTGGTGACTCCAATTGCAGCTGCTGTACCAGATGTGGTTTCTTTACTTGAGCAGATTAACACATCTCCTGGTACCTGGTATGCAGCTATTGATCTTGCGAATGCCTTCTTCTCCATACCTGTCCATAAGGACCACCAGAAGCAATTTGCCTTCAGCTGGCAAGGTCAGCAGTACACATTTACTGTGTTACCTCAAGGTTATATTAACTCTCCAGCCCTGTGTCATAGCTTAGTTCGCAGGGATCTTGATCGTCTGTGCCTTCCACAAGGTGTCACATTGGTCCATTATATCGATGACATTATGCTGATTGGATCGAATGAGCAGGAGGTGGCAGCCACTCTGGAGTTGCTGGTACAGCATATGCGCATCAGGGGATGGGAAATAAATCCATCCAAAATTCAAGGACCTTCCACCTCCGTGAAATTTCTAGGAGTCCAGTGGTGTGGGGCTTGCAGGGACATTCCTTCTAAGGTGAAGGATAAGTTGTTGCACTTGGCCCCTCCTACCACTAAGAAGGAAGCACAACGTCTAGTGGGCCTATTTGGATTTTGGAGACAGCACATTCCTCACTTGGGTGTGTTACTCCGTCCCATATACCAAGTGACTCGGAAAGCTACTAGTTTTCAGTGGGGCACAGAACAAGAGAAGGCTCTTCAACAGGTCCAGGCTGCTGTGCAGGCGGCTCTGCCACTTGGGCCATATGATCCAGCAGATCCAATGATACTTGAGGTGTCAGTGGCAGATAGGGATGCTGTTTGGAGCCTTTGGCAGACCCCCATAGGTGAATCACACCGGAGGCCCTTGGGATTCTGGAGCAAGGCCCTGCCATCATCTGCAGACAATTATTCTCCCTTTGAGAGACAGCTCTTGGCTTGCTATTGGGCCTTAATAGAAACTGAACGCTTGACAATGGGCCATCAAGTTATTATGCGACCTGAACTGCCCATTATGAGCTGGGTGTTATCTGACCCACCAGGCCATAAAGTTGGACGTGCACAGCAGCAGTCCATCATCAAGTGGAAGTGGTATATCCGTGATCGGGCTCGAGCAGGCCCTGAAGGCACAAGTAAGTTACATGAGGAGGTTGCCCAAATGCCTATGGTTGCTACTCCTGTTTCAATG
Source organism: Orientallactaga sibirica (assembly GCA_036365145.1). Classification (NCBI taxonomy): domain Eukaryota; kingdom Metazoa; phylum Chordata; class Mammalia; order Rodentia; family Dipodidae; genus Orientallactaga; species Orientallactaga sibirica. The sequence continues at coordinate 3,867,860 of JAEOAD010000043.1, read as the reverse complement.
CCTTCTGTCCCCAACCATGCACCTATGGCATCATGGGGTGTGCCCTATGATCAGTTGACTGAAGAGGAGAAGACCAGGGCATGGTTTACAGATGGTTCAGCACGCTATGCGGGCACGTCCCAGAAGTGGACAGCTGCAGCGTTACAGCCCCTTTCTGGGACAACTCTGAAGGACTGTGGTGAAGGGAAGTCTTCACAATGGGCAGAACTACGGGCAGTACACATGGTTGTGCATTTTGCTTGGAAAGAAAAATGGCCAGATGTGCGATTATACACTGATTCCTGGGCTGTGGCCAATGGTTTGGCAGGATGGTCCGGGACATGGAAGGAGCATGATTGGAAAATTGGTGAAAAGGACATTTGGGGAAGATGTATGTGGATAGAGCTCTCTGAATGGGCAAAGGATATAAAGATACTTGTGTCCCATGTTAATGCTCATCAGAAGGTGACCTCATCAGAGGAGGACTTTAATAATCAAGTAGATAAGCTGACACGTTCTGTGGACAGTGGTCAACCTCTTTCCTCAGCCACCCCTGTCATTGCCCAATGGGCCCATGAACAAAGTGGCCATGGTGGCAGGGATGCAGGTTATGCATGGGCCCAACAACACGGACTTCCACTAACTAAGGCTGACCTGGCTACAGCTGCTGCTGAGTGCCAAATCTGCCAGCAGCAGAGACCAACTCTGAGCCCCCGATATGGTAGTATTCCACGGGGTGACCAGCCAGCAACTTGGTGGCAAGTCGACTATATTGGACCTCTACCATCATGGAAAGGGCAGCGTTTTTGTCCTTACTGGAATAGACACTTATTCTGGGTATGCATTTGCTTTTCCTGCACGTAATGCTTCTGCCAAAACTACTATCCGTGGGCTTACAGAATGCCTTATCCACCGTCATGGAATTCCACACAGCATTGCTTCTGACCAAGGAACTCACTTCACAGCCAAGGAAGTACAGCAGTGGGCTCATGATCATGGAATTCACTGGTCTTACCATGTGCCCCACCACCCTGAAGCAGCTGGCTTGATAGAGCGGTGGAATGGCCTTTTAAAGAAACAGCTGCAGTGCCAACTAGGTGGCAATAGCTTGGAGGGCTGGGGCGTGTCCTCCAGCAGGCTGTATATGCTCTGAATCAGCGTCCCTATATATGGTGCTGTTTCTCCTATAGCCCGGATTCACGGGTCCAGGAATCAAGGGGTGGAAATGGGAATGGTACCACTTACCATCACCCCAAGTGACCCATTAGCCAAATTTTTGCTTCCTGTACCCACAACCTTACGCTCTGCTGGCCTAGAGGTCTTGGTTCCAGAGGGGGAGTGCTTTCGCCAGGAGGCACAAAGAACATTCCATTGAACTGGAAGCTGAGATTTCCCCTGGCCACTTTGGGCTCCTGATGCCCTTGAGTGCACAGGCTGAGAAAGGAGTTACAGTGTTAGCAGGGGTAATTGATCCAGATTACCAGGGGAAATTGGACTGCTCCTCCACAATGGAGGTAAGGAAGAGTATGTCTGGAGTGCTGGAGATTCTCTAGGGCGTCTCTTGGTGTTACCATGCCCTGTTATCAAAGTCAATGGACAACTGCAACAACCCAATCAAGGCAGTGTGATAAATGGCCCAGATCCTTCAGGAATGAAGGTATGGGTCACCCCTCCAGGTAAAGAACCAAGACCTGCTGAGGTGCTTGCTGAAGGTGGAGGAAATACTGAATGGGTAGTAGAAGAAGGCAGTAACAAATACCAGCTAAGGCCACGGGACCAGTTACAAAAACGTGGTCTGTAATTGCCATGAGTATTCCTGTCTTACCTTGTTAAGAGTGTTTGTACATATGTATACTAATATTAAGATGTTTTGTTCTTCCTCTACTTCTCTATTAGGTAATTAATACTGATTAAGATCATATTGCTAGTTAACCACTGTTGAATTTATATTTGACTTGTTATATGAGACTAAGCCTTCCTCAAGGAACTTGCTTTGTGTGGGGGGATGATTGTGCGTTTCCGGTTGTAATGGGGGATAGTTATATCATGTTAGGCGGAATTATGACCTTGTTACTGTCTTCATTTGGAAATTAAGTAGAATGTAAAGATATATGGTTTGGTGTCAAGTTGACAAGGGGTGGACTTGTGATGGTTAAGTTTGTGTCAACTTGATTTGTTTAGGAATCCACAGACATTCCTCATAAGTGTGTTTCTGAGGCTGCCTCTAGGAAGGATTAACTAAAGGAAGAATCCTGCCCCCAGGGTAAGCCTTCCCCAGAGTGGGCGGCCCAGAGTGGGCGGCCCCTCTTGGAGGAGGGGGCTGGTTGATAAAAAGGAGCTCTGGGAAGAAAGGCTCTCTCTCCCACCTGGCTGCCGGTGCTACTAGCTGCTTGGTGTTTTCTGCTTGGTACCTGCTGCTTGGTGTTGCTGCTCTCCAGTGTGGACTGAAGACCAGGGTGGGCTGAAGAGCAGCATCTCTCCAGGAAGCCTCCAGGCCTTCAGTGCCGGATTGGGACTGCTGAGGCCTCCAGCTTCGTGCACTGAGCAGCTACCGGGTTTCTTCACTCTCGGACCTGCAACCTGCTATTGCTGGACTGTGTAAGCTAATCCAATAAATCCCCTTTTAATACAATTCATTCTGTCCATTCTGTTCCTCTAGAGAACCCTGACTAATACAAATGCCTTAACCACTGAGCCATTTCTCCAGCCCCTTGAATGACATTTTATTGAGCCAAACAGAGAAAAATCACCTTTATTAACCATCAAATTTTAGACCAACATCATTTCATAGTCAGTGTATATAAATTGGACTTCTTTGGAGAAACAGAAACAAAAAGATATGTATTATTTATCATTTATCTATAATTTGACTATTGATGTTTGTGGTTATATGATTCAGGTGTCCCCCATAAACTTTGGTGATCTGAATGCTAGTTTCCCAGCTGATAGAGATTTGGGAAGGAATGCCTCCTGGAGGTGGAGTATTGGTGGTGGTGGACTTATGGGTATTGTAGCCAGTTTCCCCTTGCCAGTGTTTGGCACACTCTCCTGTTGATCTTTTCTACTTTATGTTGGCCAGGGTGTGATATCCACCCTATGTTCAAGCCATCATTTTCCCCTGCCATCACGGAGCTTCCCCTTAAAGCTGTAAGCCAAAATAAACCCTCTTTCCCCCAAAGCTGTTCTTGGTCACGTGATTTCTTCCAGCAATGTGAACCTGAGTGCAAGATTTGTGGGTGTTTTGTGGTCAGTAGATCTCAGCAGACCTCCAGTGGGAGGGCATGGAGGGGTAAAGTAAGGAATCCAATGATTCCCATGCCCTTGGCTATCTCACCAGTCCCCTAAACCTCTCAAGCAGACTTCCCAGCCACTGCGCCACAGACCAGGTCAGCTCCTGTGCTACATGCAGGCTCCAAGGATCTGGGCCAGGCACCCTTCACCTTTCCCCATGCCAAATGGCTTTCATTCCTACCTCCCTCCCATGGCTTTCCTCTCTTTACCTGCCACGGGAAGAGCCGCCCCATCCTCCCAGCCCCAGCACAACACCAGACCTGTGTCACAAGGTCTGTGAAATTGGGGTCATGTCACTGGGTCCATGCCATCCGGTCCTCCCCATCAGGTCTGCATCACAGGATCCACCCATCAAGTCCATGTCACAGGGTCCATGCCATTGGGTCCATGGGTCTACATCAGGCCTACATCATCCCATCCCCTTGCACCACCACCCGCTTACAGGTGGTATCAACCTCCCCCCACCCTGCCACCTGCCTCCAAGACTGTACACTCTCCAGGCTCCTCTCTCTGCCTTGCCACTAGGTCTCTGGGTCCCCACCAGCACCTTCAGGACTCCTCCTGCTTGAGCAGACAGGTCTTCTTGCCATCAAAAACCTAAGCTAGTCAAACATGAAAGGGAACAATCACTGAAGACACTTCAAGGGTAAACTACAGCTTCAGCCTCAATTAAGTAACATTCCCACACTGTGATGGGAAGACTACAGTGAAAAAGGAATGACGGAAATCATCAAATGGAAGAACCCCAACAAGGTTGCCTAGTCCCACAATGTAAGTCTCTAATCAAAATATAGGTGAGATGGGCTGAAGGGATGGCTTAGTGGTTAAAGTTCTTGCCTGCAAAACTAAAGGACCCAGGTTTGATTCCCCAGAACCAACATAAACCAGATGCACAAGGTGGTACATGCGTCTGGAGTTCATTTGAAGCAGCTTGAGGCCCTGGTGCACCCATTCTCTCTCTCTCTCTCTCTCTCTCTCTCTCTCTCTCTCTATCTCTATCTCTATCTCTCTTCCTCTTTCTGTCAAATAAAAACTAAAAATAAAAAATAAAAAAATAGAAGAGACAATAGGATCAAAACCTTAAAATGAAGATCAGCTATGTGACACTGACCAAGCAATTAGAAGAACTTGCAGAAAATCAACAAAAGACCAACAATCATGTGAATACTGTCTTTGCTACATTGGACCTAATCAAAAAGAGCCAAGTCGTCCAAAGACAGTAAAGTAAGCTGAAGGAAAGCCAAGGAAAAAAAAAAAAAAAAAAAAAGGTCCTCAATAATCACCCGGATAAGCTCAATTAAGACATAAATAAATGCAAGGATGAATACCAAGAAGCATTAAGAAAATCAGAAAATGACTTGAAAAGGAACTCAACAGAGGGATGGATAGTTTACAGAAAAAGGCAATTGTAAATATAAGCCAAATTGAACAAGTCCAAACCTCTCTACAAGCCCTCAAGAATAGAGTCAGTGATGTGGACAGAACCTCAGAACTGGAAGACCAGACAGAAGAAAGAGTTCTATCTATATCTATCTACCATACATAAAGAGAGGAGAGAGAATTTCACACTTCCTTTATCCATATCTTGACCATTTTGCCTAGGTATAGGTAGACTATGTTAAGGCATCTAAAACAAAGTGGTTTGGCTATCACTAACATTTTAATGCATATTTCAAAACAGCTAGAAGAGAGAATTGCATTTATTCCAAATATAAGAAATGCTAAATAATAAGGGTTGTGATAGTATATAACTAATTATCTTGATGTGTTCCTTACATATAATATATATGTGTGTCAAACTATCACACTATATCCCATTAAGACATAATATATCTTAATGTAAAAGCTAAATTTGAAGATATGTTAATTTAAGAGTACTGTAAGGAAGACGGGCATGGTTGTAGGAGGATCACTGTGTGTTTAAGGCTGTCCTGAGACTACATAGTGAATTCCAGGTCATCCTGGACTGAATAAGACCCTACCTCGAAAAACCAAAAAAAAAAAAAAAAAAAAAAAAAAAAAAAAAAAAAGTACTCTAAGGAAAAAGTGGTATAATCTGAGTATGCGGTACTTCATGTAATGAATTATAAAAGTGAGAAAATTCACATTCTGTTAAATTTTGAATTTCCAAACTTAAGCACAGGGTAATTTAATTTAAAAAAATGTGTAGCATATTTTCCCAGACTGCTCAAATATAAGATAAATAGAGTAAGGATACTGTACAGAAGCACATAAATCAGACACATTAATAGAAAATATCATAGTAATTTCCAAACAAATGATATATTTTCCTTGACTGTCAATTCACAAGTGTTCCTCCTGCAAGATCATTGAAGGGGATTGAAAATAATTTTTTCACACTTTTCTCTATATATGTTCTACTATGTATGGCTACAAAGACAAAAGAAAAAAATTCCCTTACCATATTTTACAAATGGGTTCTTGTTTGAATGTTTTATCCTAGATCAAATGTTATTCCATTATTGATGCTATCAACATATAATTTTACTCTAAACACATAATCGTCCCTATATGTTTTTAAATTTGATGAGGAAAACAGAAATCTGAAATGCCTGTCCTTTTTTAAAATATTTATTTATTTATTTTAAGAGAGAGAGACTGGGCCTGCCAAGGCCTCTAGCCACTGCAAATGAACTCCAGATGCATGTACTTCCTTGTACAACTGGCTTACTGGGGTTTTGGGGAAATTGAAACTGAGTCCTTTGGCTTTGCAGGCAGGCACCTTAACTGTTAAGCCATCTCCCCAGCCCTGAAATGCCTGTTTTAAAGTATTTGTTTATTTATAGATTTGTATGGTCTAAAACATTGAATTTTCCTTTTATGCAGATTGATCCTTATTGGAGGATCCACCCAAATGGCCCTTCACTTATTTATTAATGTATTCTCTTAGAAGCACTGAGCACTGAGGATACCCCCGGGATTAAAATGAATTTATTCCCTCCCAGGTTTAGTCTAGGAAACTGACAAGAGTAACAACTTTTGCCACAAGCAAGCTCAAGGATATAGCTTATGCTTGCCAAGTTTTATGAAGATTCAACTATGAGAAAGATAGGAGCCTCTGACCCTATGTAGTCAGAGGTCCTTTAAGTATAAAGAAGATTGTGTTTCTGTTAGGTTTCTAGAAGAAATCTATAGTTCCACATTTAGAAAATACACGTGGAGATTCGAAAGCATGCATAAAGAAAAATGATGAGCTTCAAAGGGAAGTCTTGGGTTAACTGGCAATCCTGACTAGATGTGATGGTGAGTGAGTGTTGTTCATAGGTGACATGGGCAATTAAACTTGTTAGATGCCACCTTAAAGTCACAGCCTTAACTGTTCCAAGTACGCATTCTCTCTGCTTTGAACATTTCCCAGTATCACTCCTATGCCTTTAAGATTGGGTGAAGGAGGTAAGAAACAATAGCTTTGACAAAAGTGGTAAAAATATAAGGAAAAGAATCACCTTTAAAACAGTCTCTTAGAGATGGGAAGCATAGAGAGTTCATATGAGCAATGGGTAATATAGCTGGATAATGACTATATAATTATTTAAAGTTGTCCTTGTCAGTCTTCATTCAGAAGTAAGAGAGGCTAACGTTGCAGTGTACAAGTGGAGCGGTTTTAGGTGAGATGTGAATACTTAAATGTGATTTCAATTTGTGACCACAGCTGAGAGTATCCTCATTCATTTGACTGAAACAAATATCAGTGTGTCAAAAAATAAAACCTCATGTGTACCTTTGGTGACATCAATTTTTGTCTTTCCTTTTGACATTATGATATGTGTCAAACCTACTCTGAAAATGTTTCCAGATAACACTGTCTACAATTGATTGTTTTATAAATATGTCAAGGTATTCGATTGAAGTTTAGAATAAGAATTCTTTGAAATAAATGTAGATAATTTGATTTATTAAATGAAACAACAGTATATTTAGGCATGATATTTAAATTTATAGACTACAAAGCTGAAGTGTTATATGAATATAATCATTTGAAGGTCACTTACAGTTGGTCAGAATAAATTTTAACTTCCCAAGGCTACCCATTATGTAAACATATTTTCTACTAAAGGGAGGAAATGCTTTAAAAGCTAAAATAAGCATAAAATAAATTAAGATATTACCAAGATATAAACTATGAAGTAGTTCTTTATGAAAATGTTCCATTTTGAAATAAAGATCAAATGTTTTCCACAGAAAATAATGATGAGATTTCATATTGGAGGTGTCATCTATGAAGACCACATGGTTATTGTGAGAAATGACATTTAACCTTTCTCTTGTGGCTGATGGAGGCCAGTACAGTATTTTATTATCAGCACTGGCAGGTGATTTATTACCACTGTTTCTACTCCACTAAAGCCACATTAGGCTCTGCTGGATGCATCATTTGTTATCTTTAACCCCCTGAACACTTTCTGCATGCATTATCTCTTTGTTCTAGCAAATTTTAAATACAGAAGAGTAAATATTTAAGTAATTTTTCTGGATTCATCAGAAATCATAGAGGTAAAATCGACTCACTGAGATGATTATGCCAGACAGCGTCTGACGTAATCATAATATTCTGGCTTCAAGAAGAATGATGGTTACATATCCGAGGCATCAGCTATGCATAATGGCGCATTAGTGTAGACACAGCAGTGACACCAAATAAATCATAGACAAACTTTCAGATGGGAATAAAATTTTGTGGAATAAATTCAGGTCAGAGAGCTTTCAACACTTTCTGTTTTCAGTACTTACTATCTAAAAAATCAGTCAAATTGTCTGAAATTGCTTGGCAGAGACACTGAGAATAGTTTTCTGTCGTTCAACTGGAGTGATGATTTGACATTAATGTGGAAGCAAATTTAGGAATATCAAAATAGTACTTTCTGCTAAAATTCTCTCTCTTATGGCTGTGTCCTCTGATTAATGTTTGAAGCTTTGGAAATAAAACTTTTGTTCCAGTAAAATGTGGTTAATGATCATCATTCTTAAATTCAGGATGAAATTGTTTCCCAATGTTTTCCTTTTAGTCAATGATCATAAATATTAATTAGGCAAATAAAGTGCTGGCTAGCTCAAGACTCTTCTCATGTAATGTTTTATTCTGTGAGAAAGGATCTGAATTTTCTGAAGTCCCAGAGTCTGTCTTTTTATTCACTCATTCTTCCCATTGCAGAAAGTGTGACATATGACTGGTGAATGTGGAAATAATTAATCATGCATGCTTTACTCCCTCCTACTCTTGATAGGAGACAAGCACATAACAACAATTATTTATCAGCTTCTCTTTCAAAGGCCAGGTAACTATTAATTCTGAAGTTTGTTCCTAAACATCCTTTCCCAGTTCTTATACATATCTTCAAATATATGGTTCATAAATTAAGATTGAATATGCTTGTTTTCTTTCTCTTTTTAAAATTGATTTTATTTTGGATTAGGTCTGTTTATTTTCTATTACTTTTTCTATTTCACAGAACATATCTAGAAAATTTATACAAATGCTATTTATGGAATTTTCTCAGTAACTTCCACTTATTCCTCATAATCACATTGATATTTTTTTTCTGGCCTTGTGGGGTCCAGCGCTGCACAAGTACACTGACTCACAGAGTGCTGAGTAAGAACTAACAGGTCAGGTCTGCACATCAGAGGTCGGGATCTCTGAGAGCAGCCCAGAACTGCTCACAGTGTCAGCTTTTATTGGAGAAAACTACAAGATGTTTATTGCAAAAACAGAATGGGAGTTAAACCATAAATCACACAACTCACATGTTACAGTTACAGCCATAAAAGTAACATTAAATATAAATGGGGTTTTGGTGCATTAAAGCTGGGATGTTCCATTCTTAGAAGATTACAGAAAAAAAAAAAAAAAAAAAACTTGTGAAACAGGTCTGTTGGTCAGTTACAGGAAGCACCTGGGGAAAGGGGAGGGGAGCAGTAAGATAGGTCTGTGACCAAGATTCTTGGAATGTCCCCTTATCTGCCCTTAAGGATTTTGCTTAACAGTGCAGGCCTGGGGTAATGCCTGTTCAGACCAGCAGAGCATCCTGTTTATCTGCCATCCTGATCTGCTTAAGCAAGAGTTTTATTCCATTCTTTTATGAGCTCCTACAAGGAAGTGATTTCTATTTTTCTTTAAGTTTGATATAAAGAAATGTAGAGAAACATAACATTTTGCTCTCTTTACAGCCTTACCTTAAGGAAGAAGCTCATTTTATTTGTTTTTGTCATTACCCACATGTTAGCATGCTAATAACAACATTTGCTATAATTTTATTTTAAATTTTTTTTGGTTTTGTGTTTTTGTTTAGACTTATTTATGTATTTATTTATTTACTCATTCATTCATTCATTCATTCATTTATGAGAGTAAGAGAGAAAGAAGCAGACAGAGAGGGAAAGAGTGAAAGAATGTGTGAGCCAGAGCCTACAGCCACTGCAAAGGAACTCTAGATACATGCAACTACATATGCATCTGGCTTAAGTGGGTACTGCGGAATCGAATTTGGCTTGCAGGCAAATGCCTTAATAGCCAAGCAATCTCTCCAGCCGAATTTCATTTTTACAACATACTAGAAATTTGTTTCTGAAATGCATTGTCATACATAAACATTTATAAACTCCTATCATTGTGTTATCTGCATTTGTAAAATGTGGTAGATACTTTTTAATAAAGAATTTTAGATTGTTTAGGAGCAGAAATCAATGTAAAAAAGATTAAATGAATCCATAAAGGAGAACAGAGAATTTAAATTTATCCAGTCAACAAGTACTTTAAAAGGTGCTACAATAACCAGAAATTGACAAGGTAATGATTAAGAAATGCTTATTTCAATTTGATGTAACTAGAATAAATCCTGTCTATGCTACATAATCCACCTTTGAAAATAAATTTTGTTACAACTAAGTTTTTTTACAGTGCAAATCATGGGCAGTTAGTGGCTAGGTCATGGGAAATTTATTTTCTTAATAAAATGCTTATATATATATATATATATATATATATATATATAGAGAGAGAGAGAGAGAGAGAGAGAGAGAGAGAAGAGAGAGAGAAAGAGAGAGAGAATGCTGTTTTACCTATTTCTTTCAAACATTTTTTTTCAAGTCTGTTAGGAAAGAAATGAAACAGAAAATACACTTGGTGTGGTGGTGCACATTAGTAATTCCAGAACCATGAATCACAGTAGGAGGATCACCATGAGTTCTAGGTCAGCTTGGGCATCATAAAAAATCCTAGCCAGATCAGACCTACCTGGAAAGACCCTCTCTCTCTCTCTCTCTCTCTCTCTCTCTCTCTATCTTCCTCTCTCTGCCTATCACACACACACAATATGGAAAGAGAAAGGGGAGGGGCAGAGGCTGAGAGACAGACAGAGAGGACATGGATAAAGTGATATGATCTGGAAAGAAATGGGGAAGAATTCCAGCTTATTTATTGTTGAATAAAATATAAACAACCTGTACTGATATTGTAATTGTTGATAACAAAGTGATTAGATGTAGATTACCTGGTGGAAATTCTATAAATGTGAAAGGATATGATTAATAAGTTACCATTGGGTACAGGAATAGGGCAGATACTTGCTATCTACAGATCCAAGCTAATCATCACTTCAATGTAATCATTGTTGGTTTATTTCTATTAAGGGAAAAATTAATATGAAAGTTGACTGAGTAAAGCCAATCAGTGTAATATTAAGAATAAATAAAAGCCAACAAGAAGAATATAAGAATAAAGGTAGTCCTATACTATGCATTTTATTTTAAAGAAGAGCTAATGTGGCCTTGCTAAGAAGTAAAAATAGCCATTAACATTAGAAAAAAATGTTCATTACTATTATAAATGAAATACAAATCAACTACACTGGTGGTCTATCTTATCACAATCAGAATAGATATCACCAAGCAAAAAATCACTGGAAAATACTGGTAAAGACATAGGGGGAAAAAAGGACCATTGATTGATAGACTTTTGTTAGCCGCATAGACCAAGGCAACTACAATGAAGATCAGTATGGGGGTTCTCCAAATAACTACAAATAAAGCTACCAGATAATTCTGCTTGGTTAAGTGTCTTTTCCTAGAGGAACTATTTATATTCAGCCATGAGAGAGAGCCATCACACCCCAGGCCAAAAAATATTGATTCCACTAAGACTAGCTGAATGAACCAATGAATTTTTTCGGGTGAGTTACATAAGTGTGGATGATTTGAACACTTGCATCATCAAAAAGCCAACTTTAGCATGAATGATCATTCAAAAAAGATGTGCTACTGAGTTGCCTTGTACAACTTGGAAGCAGCTATACCATGGAGGAGTCGTCTCTCCTGCCAGATTATACTTACTGTTTATATAACTCCATAGAACAGCCATCTGAGATTCATGAGTTTCTTGAGCTTAGCAACATTTTGAGTTTCTTATGTGTTTCACTGCATGATACTCAATGTCTCCATCAATGAAAGGAAGTGTGAATTGAGATGAACCAATGACGCAACACTGCAGTCCCACCCTTGGGCACATGCTCAATGAAATAGAAGTAACCATACAGTAGAAATATGGGCTCATGCATATTTATTACCTAGCATTATTCTCAAAAGCTGAGCTATGGAATCATCCTGAGTGTCAATCAACATACGTAGAGAAAAAGGAAACTTTGTTTATACCCACATGAATCACAATTCACTAATAATGAATAAAGAAATTGTCCAGGCTTGGTGGTACATGCCTTTAATCCCAGCACTCAGGAAGCAGAGGTAGGGGATCACTGTGAGTTTGAGGACAGCCAGAGAGTACATAATGAATTCCAAGTTAGCCTGGGTTAGAGTGAGACCTGACCTCAAAATAAATAAATAAATAAATAAATAAATAAATAAATAAATAAATAAATATAAAATAAAATAAAGGAATTATTTAATCTATAGGAAGATGACTAGTATCAGAGATCATTATGTTAAACAAAATATGCCAGGTTCAGAAATAAAGTATATTTTATCTGACATATGCAGACTAAATTAACACTTGATTATAGAAGGAAGACTTTTGAGGGGAACAGTAGTAGGGGGAAGGTAAAAAAGATGGAGTTTAAATGAGCAAACACTCCATACAGGCTGAAATTGTCAAATTAGGTTTTAATGAGGCCCATTATTTAAACAAGTATTATACAAAGTAAATTTAGAAAATGTCTTGTGCCAGAGAGATGGCTTAGTGGTTAAACACTTGCCTGTGAAGCCTAAGGACCCCAGTTCAATATTCAATTTCCCAGAACCATTGTAAGCCAGATGCACAAGGTGGTGCATGCATCTGGGGTTTGTTTGAAGTGGCTATAAGCCCTGGTGTTCCCTCTCTCTCTCTCTCTCTCTCTCTCTCTCTCTCTCTCTCTCTCTCTCTCTGTGTGTGTGTGTGTCTGCCACTCTCAAATAAATATATACAGGAAATATTTTGTATAGCTGAAGACATTTAGAATACATATGAAACACACTACCATTTCAGAGTTCAAAGAAAATTGCTTGGCTAGACCTCAAACATTTTTATTTGCAGATGAGTTAAGAAAGGGGCATGCTTTTATAATAGATGAAATCTGAACTATGAGTAAGAGAAATATTTCTAAATATAGTTGTTCTTTTATCTGTTGATATTATGTAATTAAGAGAATAGTTTAAAGTTAGTCTTTTGTCTTTCTATTAAATAATAGAATACTTTTCTTACAGCATATGTGGGAACACAGCTGTGAAATTATACTTGCACATGCCAAATGACATACAAAACATAGATGGCAGATTAAGACATGTATGTGTTAGTTAAAATGTTGGCAAGCCAGGCTTGGTAGCTCACGCCTTTGATTGCAGCACTCGGGAGGCAGAGGTAGGAGGATTGCAGTGAGTTCGAAGCCAGCCTGAATAGTGAATTCCAGGTCAGCCTGGGCTAGAGCGAGACCCTACCACAAAAAAACAAACAAACCAAACCAAACAAAATAAAACAAACAAAAAAACCTTGTTGGCATAGGAAATAATAGTACATGTGTTTGATCTTTATCTTTGAGTCCTGGGTAATTTTATAGTGTGTGTGTGTGTCTGTGTGTGTGTGTTCATGTTTGAATGTATGAGTGCAAATATGTCAGTGGAGTGCAGCAGAAAATGCTGGATAGTGCCCTTAACTTCCACCTTACTTGTGGAAGGGTCCTGCACCATGTTATCTTGTACACATATATCTGGGAATTCTCCTATTCCCTCCTCCCATCTCCTGTAGTCATGCTGCAATTACACATTTGAGCTACTCTGTCCAAATTTACATGACTTCTGAGGACATAGTCTCAAGTTTCATGCGTGTACAGCAATCCCTTGAGCTACTAAGTCATCACAACTGCCCCTTAAATGGTTTTGACTATAAGAGGGAGGCTCAGCCTAGGATACAAGACTTAAGTTGGGAATATTATAAGGTAGAAGGTGGGTATTTAATAACATAACATTACCTTTTCATTTTCAGACACTCTCTTGTATAGCTTAGTCTGTTCTTGAACTTGTCATTTAGCCAAGGTTTAACCTGGACTCCTGATTCATCTGACTATAGCTCTAAAGTTCAGAGATTACAGGCATGTGCTACCATGTCCCGTTTAAGTGGGAGCATGTACTAAATTTAGAATGCATTGCATGCTAGACAAGTACTCTACCAACTGAGCTATATCTGGAGTTTAAAGTTAATTATTTCATCTGGGTTCAGATGAATATTCAGAAAAATTGGGTGGTAGTATGTACTAGCATTTCCATTATAAAACATAACTGTATTGCTCACAGATAAGTGAGAAAGAAATGGATAATGGTTATTTACATCAGAAAATTTTCCCTCCACATTTTCTGAATAATCATCTCAAACTCTGGTCAGATCCTAGAAAGATAATTAATTTTCAAACTCTTTGAACAGCAACTATGATTCAGATGAAGTTGTTTGCTGCAGCATGTCTTGCCTCTAGGGAGGCAGCTTCAAAATGACCCCATATGCCATCCAATGAATCACATAAAGATGTGTGCTCAAAATAAGTTGCTCTTAACCTTAACCATGTGAACGAGTTTGCATATCCATAATTGACAATATGGCACCCTTCAGGATACACGAGAATCTCTGGGCAGAGAGCCAATCAGCCTTATGTTCAGTGATGTGAGAGCAAGCTGGACATCTGACAGGTGCATTGTGCAGTTAACTGCTATAATCCATACTCTTTAACCCTCCAGTGACTTTGATGTTCTGAAATGTTTCCCAAAGAAACAGGTCATGACACAGCAAAGGACAGCATAACAAGGTTACCTTACAGTGCTGGTGACACCTGTAGAATTGATATTATAAAAATCACTATGGTAATTTGGTAGGTTCTCATAAATGCTCACTTGTGGGAGAAGGCTAAGATGGGATTCTAAGTTTAACCAACCATGTTGTACTAAGGACATAGATTAAACATTTCACGCTAGGTTCTTGGAGAACAATATTATGGTAGACATCAGGTTGACTTATGTGTACTATGTAGGATGGCATTATTCCTCAAGGGGTTTTCCCTCCAAAGTTTTCAGTTTTGCAAAACTACTAAGTATCTACTCCATTGTCATTCTCTCTCTCTTTCTTCTTGATCTCATGCACTGCAGGCTGGTAAGTGACTCACTATAAAGTTAAATGAGCTTGAACTCCTGATCCCACTGCTTCCGTCTCCCCAGTGCTGGGACTGCAGGCATGATCACCTTTCTTGACTAACAACTCATATTTATTGAGGAGCTATTTCCCCTAACATTAAAGTTTTGCTATGAGAAAAATTAGCAAATGATTATGTATGTAGGGCTGACCAAAAGCCAGTGATAATTTCAAAAAAGAATATTTTAAAATAATTTATTTATTTACCTATTAATTTATTTGCAAGCAGAGAGAGATAGAGACAATATAGAAAGAGAGAATGGGCTAACCGGGGCCTCCAGCCATGGTAAAATGATCTGCAGATTCATGCACCTCTGTATGCATCTGGCTTTACATGGGTACTTGGGAATCAAAACTGGTTCATTAGGCATTGCAGACAAGTGCCTTAACTGCTGAGTCATCTCTCCAGCCCCGGCAAATAAATACATATATATATATGGCATAACTAATGCTAACCAGATTACTTACATTTTTTTGCAGAATATGTGTTATGTGTATAGTTTCCAATGGTAGTATTTATTATGGCTCTAGATATAAGAACCATGTTGTCCCTTTGTAAGACTATAAAAATTTTAGAAATATGTCATTTTAAGAGGTTATTGGAGATACAATTTATATTTCAAGTAAACCTCTATCATTTTATAACAAATTTGGCAGTATTTTCTAAAAAATGCTTAATGATGCCACTTTACACAATAATCACTTATTTAGATTTTTTTTCCAAAGTTATCTAGGCAATATTTTGAAATGGCTTATATCAGACTATTTTTGAATTATCTTTTCCAGATAATAACCTAAAAATATGTCCATATACAAGGGATTTTAATGTACTGGTTTGTATAACTAAAAATGCATGCATAAATTTTTTATATGTGGTTATAGATTAAATCATTTTAAGTTTTTTAAAGTATTATATCAATATGATTAACATATGATGCTTTATATCTCTGAAAGAGATATAAAGGTAAAAGGTAAAATCAATATAGAAATAGCATTTAGTATAAAATTACAAATACCTATAATTATAAAATATATAATTTATATTTTATAAATGGAAGTAGAATCAAAACTCATTTTTCACAGAGTAGAAAAAATAATGACCTATAGGAAGAGGGACAGAAGACTCAATTCTCTGAGCATATTTTGTTTTCACATTAAAATGTAGATATATAAAAGTCATTTTAGTAATTATAAAGCAAAATTTAAGTTAAAACAGGCAAACAATTCATTTAAAAGTAACAGAAGCAGGGCTCTAGAGATGGCTTAGTGGTTAAGGCACATGCCTACAAAGCCTAAGGATCCCGGTTGAATTCTCCAGGTCCCACATAAGTCAGATGCACAAGGGGGCACACACATCTGGAGTTTATTTGCAGTGGTTAGAAGCCCTGGTGAGCCCATTCTCCCTCTGCCTTCTCTCTCTTTCCCTCTCTCTGTCTCTAATAAATAAAAATAAAAAAATATTTTTAAAAAAGTAACAGAAGCAAAAAAATTAAATGTCTTGCTCTGTTAACTACACTATTTTAATTAAAATCAGTAGTCCTGGTGTGCCCATTCTCTCTCTCTTTCTCTCTCTCTCTCCTTCTTTCTCTGTCAAATAAATAAAAATATAAAAATTAAAATACAATCAGTAGTCTTACTGGGATTGGCATACCCTGGTTAATTAGAATGAAAACTTAATTTTTAGGAGTATATAGTGATTTTATTTATAGTCTCATATGCTCTTCTCATCTTAATGGATGCAAAGTTCACATTGACTCATTGTTTCAAAAGGACTTAAATCTGTCATGGCAGGAACAGTATGCAGTAGAAGTATCTGCCCATGGTGGTGGAATCATGAGGATTCATGTCTTATGGTGGAACAGGAAACAGAGAACACAGACCAGAGCCTGAGGGGAATATACTTTTCCAATTCCTGCTAGGAGTGACCTCATTCTCCCAGCTAGATCCCACAGCCCAGGGTTTCACAGCATACTGAAACAGCAGCATCTGCTGTGTACCAGGTGTTCAAACACATGAGCCTAGGAGGACCATTTCAGACTCAAGCCATAATTCATATTCATAATATTAATACCATTATTATTTAAATATTTAAGTAGATAAGTAGAACATAAATACATGATAGAAAAAATGAACAATTATATTAGCATTTTTGCGAAATAAGATTTTTTTTAGTGCAAAGACAAAAGTTGTAAATCCACACAGATTATTAAGACCTTTTTGTTATTAAATTCTAATTTTAGCAGGAATGTGAATTTGTGGTGTGTTTATTTTCCAAAAAGATGAATGTGTTTTTAAGATGGTAAACTGAAAATGACTATAAGCCATGCTGAAACAGACACAGAGAACTCAGGATGGGATATTAAAGACTAAATCTTACTTACACAAGCCAAAGCTTCTTGGAGAAATGGCAGGTTCCACCCTTTATAATATAATTCAGAAGCTATTTTTACATAAAAGGGCAATACAAAGTTATTAGTTACTATGGCATTTCAGTTGTAATGAATCAGCCATTAAAGCGAATGGGGTTTCTAGCAAAAGCAATATTTTTTTTATAGTTTTTTATTTATTATTTGGAAGTAAATGTTTGTGTCCAACCTGTGCACACATGCCAAGACCCCTGGCCTTTCTGTATGAATGTTACATGTTTGAGCCACATTTTACATCTGTCTGGCTTTTTATGTGGTGGCTTGGGAATTGAATTCAGGCTGTCAAGCTTTTCAGGCAAGCATCTGAACCATCTTCCTAGCCACAAGACATTATTATTCAGACATCAAAAATGAAATGAAGACTGGAGAGATAGCTTAGCATTTAAGGCATTTGTCTCTATGAAGCCAAAGTACTCAAGTTTGATTTCCCAGGACCCACATAAACTAGATGCACAAAATGGAGCATGCATTTGGAGTTAGTTTGCAGTGGCTAGAGGCTCTGACATGCCCATTCTCTATCTCTGCCTCTCTCTATTTTTTAAATAAATAAATAAATAAATAAATAAATAAATAAATAAAATATATAAAATAAAAAATCTACAAAAACAAAAAAAGAAATAAACTGGTGGTGTAGAGGATGAAGCAGAGAATTGAGAGTTCAAGGCCAGCTTGAACTGTATAGAAGGTCCTTGTAGCAACACCACCACCACACCACCACCACCTTTGCCACCACCAACAACAATAACAAAACTAGTGATCAAAATGAACACATCAAATATGCATAAATATAAGTTGACTTCCTAATAATTTAAAGAATTTTATGGTTAAGGCAGGAGGTGGCAAGATCAAAAGTGTATTATTCTGAAATTTTAAAGCACAGTAGAGAATGAAACAATCATTATTCTTTGGTATGCAAGTGTATTTCAGAGTTACGACATAAGATAATGAATAAAGACTATACCTAAAAGAATTGTAAATATATGTCCAAAATGGTTTTAGTTTTATAATCTTGTTTGCTATATTTTAATGAGACAATGTGTGTTTTCAATGATCACAAATGTCTAAGATATTAAATAAGGTTCCAGTTCATAGCAAAGGGATGAAAATCAATGAGAGATGACCAGACAACTTGTGCCTAATCAAGATTAAAATTAGATACACAAATTTAGCTTATTAAGCTCTGCTCTTCAAGCTAATCAATTAATGGGACATAATAGAGAATAAACAGCTATAAGTAATGATTTTACTTAGTTCACCCCAGGTTGTTTGATGGTTTGAATCAGATTGCTCCATAAACTCATATGTTTTGAATGCTTGGTTCTCAGCTAATGGCAGTTTGGGAGGTAGACCCTTGCTGGAGGATGTGTATTGTAAGGGATAGGCTTTGAGTCCAATTTCCAATAGCTCTCCATTGCTAGAATGTGGTTCATTCACCTGTTATTGTTTTTAGCTGCTGTCTTAGAGGTGATTTCTAGCCTCTGCTCATGCAATGCTTTTCCCTGGCATCATGAAGCTTCCCCTTGAGACTGTAAGCCAAAACAAATACTTTCCTCCCATCAGCTGCTTGTTACCTGTGCTTTGTCCCAGCAATGAGAATGTAACTATAACACCATGCAAGATAAATGAAGCAAGAAATATTTGATGTATCATAGTAAATTGAAATAAGCTCAGGAACATATAAGTCGTGTTTGAAGGATCGTGGTAGAAAAGATTAAAGAATTTTGACATTTGTGCGACAAATGCACACTAGTGCAAAACCATGGGTCAAATGGCTATTTATTCTTAGAGTACTTCATTTTTCTGATACTCCGGTAATAGAAGATTGATATATAGAAGGAAAATATTTTTATATAGATCGTAATGATTCAATGTTTGTTGAGCAACTTACTTTCAGCAAGAACACAAGTAAAATTAAAAGTAACTGTAAGAACCAGAAAAAAAAAAAAGAGCTCATGTATGACAGTATGTTTGGGGTTTATAAACATATGGGGTAAGGCCAAATGAAATAAAATTACATTATTTGAGAAAATGTTACCGAATTATAGCAATTGTGGGTCCTTTGAGCTGGGAAAAATAAGGACAGCAGAAGTATTTCAAATATCATTGTATATATCTATTTTCTATACAGCACTTTTTAAAATTTATTTCAAATTCACTCATAACTTTCAGTAACAAATGAAGTTCTATAATTATAAAAGATCTTGTTATCATCTCCATAAAGGCTTTTAAAAAGAACACCACAGTACTTCTATAAAAATACATCTGTGTGAATGTGCTCTCTCTTTGGTGAAGGCAGTAGTAACATGAAGGTAGATGTCTTAACTATTGTATGTCCATAACAGAAACATTCAAGATTTCACAGGATAGTGCACGCCAACAGATTTGCTAAAATTTAATCATGTAGCACTCAGAATCTTTCAAGCCATCTACTTAAAAAGCTTTGTAAGAGAAATTTTATAGGGTGTGAGATTTTGTTTTGAATAAATCAAACCTGTTATAGATTTTTTTTCAGGGTTAAATGTTTATTCTTTTTTTATTGACAACTTCTTTAATTGTAGACAATATCCCATGATACTTTCCTCCCTCCCCCCACTTTCCCCTTTGAAACTTCATTCTCCATCATATCCCTCCCCCTCTCAATCTGTCTCTCTTTTCAGTTTGATATCATGATCTTTTCCTCCTATTATGATGGTCTTGTGTAGATAGTGCCAGGCACTGTGAGGTCATGGATATCCAGGCCATTTTGTGTCTGGAGGAGCACACTGTACGGAGTCCTACTCCTCCTTTGACTCTTACATTCTTTCTGCCCCCTCTTCCGTAGTGGACCCTGAGCCTTGGAAGGTAGGTTTGAGATGTTTCAGTGCTGAGCACTCCTCTGTCAGTTCTTCTCAGCACCATGATGCCTTCTGAGTCATCCCAAGGTTGCCACCATCTGAAAAGAGAAGCTTCTCTAACCAAAAGTGGCATTAATATATGAGTGTGGACATTAAGAGAAGTGCTTCCTGGGCAGTTTGATGAGCATAGTATATACATTTAGTGAGACATCAGCAGACGTTACACCCTTAGGGCTCATGACTACCCCTGTAGTAGGATTTCAGTATCAGGGATGTATTCCCTCCCATGGAGTGGGTCGCCAGTCCAATTAGAGAGTATAACAGACGTGTCACTATTGCATCCATTGGCTCATTTGGCCTGGCTGGCCAAATTTAAAGTTCACTGTTGAGTACCTTCACTGGTCTTTTCTCTCTCCCATTGAACTGCATGGAGCATAGCTTTTTCCAACTTTCTGTCAGCTGGTCCACATGGAAGAGTCTTTCAGCTCAGCTCCAGCAGTATTTCTCAGTGAACTTGCCACCCAAGTATGTGGAGTCTTAAGCAATAGGGTCTTACCATCTATTCCTGGTGGGAAACCATATATAAATGTCATATGGAAACCTACTTTTATGGACAATGGAACAATCAGAAGCCATAGATTGTTACCAGAAAATTTTCAGTGCCAGGGATGGGATACCTTCCTGTGAGTTGTTGGCCAGGGAGGTCACAGATACCCCTGTTATAGATTTTCATAGAAGCAAACTTCATTCTTAAAATCCAACTAATTCCTACTGGTATACTTTAGAAATATGTTATCCTACTGAACATACTCCCAAACAATTTATGTTCTTTTGATGCTCATGACAATCACATGCAAGATGAGACTTGCACAATATAGATTCAAAATTAATAGTGACTTCACAAGATGTTTGAGTATAAGCATTAGGAAAATTCAATTATTCTGCAAAAGAATATGGGAAGATTTGAATTTTGAGCCAATATATAAGCACAGTTACTGTAGAGAAAAAGCTAGTTAAGAATGGCTAATACTCCCATGACCTTGTCACTGAAGTAGACCTAAAATGAACCCAATATGGCTTAGGGAAATTCGTGGGAGAGGGGGTGGAAAGATTGCTAGAGCCATATGTTGGGTCATTATGCACAGAGACATTGCCTCACCCCCATAACTGATGGATATCACCATAATGCAAGACCCACAATCCCCGAGGGGGAAGGGTAGGGACAAGGCTAACAATGGTGCCATCATGGTTCTATGCACATTATATAGATAGTTAATTAAAAAATGGTTAATATACATGACATAATTAGTTATTAATTTGCGGAATGATATTCTGATTTACTTGAATGCATTCTCCTGTAAGGAGAAGCCACTGCAATGAGAACTTTGGTTTTCCTTGCTACTGTATTGCTGATTGACAGGGAACATAGTTACTGTGCCAGCAGTGACCAGAAATCTTCAAATACATCCCTAGATGTGACATGAAGATGCAACTATAGGAACATAAAGAAATGGTCTCAGAATGATTTTAAATCAGCACCCCCCCCTTATCGTCATCCTTCTAGCTTACTTAGATATTATTTTAATGATAAAAATCATCTTTGATGCACTATTAATCAGAGTTCTTGAGGAAATAATTTTAAGTATGACAGCTGCTCGGCACTTGAAGATATATCAATTACAGTTGTCCCTAGGGTTTTAAAAGCTGAACATTCCAAGTTCCCTCAAGTGTTTCATATGTCACATTTTCATTTTCTCATGTTCTTCTTCATCCCACTCAAAAAAGGCCTCTCAGATCCAGACTCACATTTCAGATAAGCAGGTGTGGAAGTAATATCATCTCTGTGGGAACCTTACCCCATTTTATACCTCCTGCTCAGTTCTGTAGCTTAGCCCCTTAATACCCGGAGTGACTTGCAGTAAATTTTTGACCACAGTTTTCTAAAATACATACTCACTATTCTGATATCATGTTAGCTATCTTAATAAAATAGTAACTTGTATTTAATATTAATAAGAAATATAACCATGTATGATTCCCATATATGAAAGGCCTTTTCTAAAAGCTGTAATGTGCTATGCAGTGGAAAAGCAAAATAATAAAAAAGAGAAAATATTTTTGTTCATTTTATCAAGCAGATAGATTTTTTTCAAATACAAAAGGCAGAAATACAACAAACAAGAAAATGCTTTCTAGATAATATTTACTATTTAAGTATAAACTGTGATAATCCACATTGGATAAAAATCTACATTGGAGCTTGTAATCATATAAAAATTGTGTTGAAACATTTTTGTTGGGGAGGGTGCTGTTCAAGATGATTTCATGGAGCCAAGTCTAGACTGGCTGTATAAGTAAAAGTAACCTTGAATTTCTGATCTGACACTCCTGCATCTACCTCCCACCAGAGCATTGTAATTATAGTTGGACACACTTGGTTATACCTTGTGGGGGACTGAACCCAGGACCTTTTTCATGCTAGGCAGGCACACTGAAAACTGAACAACCTCCCCAGTCAATGCTGAAACTTTTCCTATGAAGAAGTCAAGTTTATACTATATATCTTGAACTCAGAGAGATTCTGTGACTGCCTAGACCAATACAATGTGATGAAGTGAGATTTTCCAGTTTTCCGACACTAAAAGATTTCTGATCTCTGTTAACATTCTTGGAGCACTCAGAAGCTATATGATAATGTCTTGAAATTACAAGAAATTACATGAAAAGAGAAAATGGGTCAACTGGGGCAACTCTTTCCCCACTGAGATACTGATATCTAGCCTGGACCAGACGTTAATTGTATTCCATGGAACAGACCTATTTGATGAAAGGTGAAGAATATGTTCTCATTTGTGATACTTTTTAAATTTTTGTTTATTTATTTATTAGAAACAGTTAGAGGGAGAGAGAGAATTGGCATAGCAGCTCCTCTAGCCACTCCAGATGCATGCACCATCATGTACATTTGGCTTTACGTGGGACCTGGAGAATTGAACCAGGGTCCTTAGGATTTGCAAGCATTTGCCTTAACCACTAAGCCATCTCTCTAGCCCCCATCATTGGTGATACTTTAAAATAACAAGTGTTTAGAGCCAATATCTTTTTTGACATTGTTGGTCTTTTAAAATTTTATTTATTTGAGAGAGAGAGGAGAGAATGGGCATGCCAGGCCTCCAACCACTTCAAACAAACTCCAGACACTTGTGTCACCTTGTGTCTGTGTTATGTGGGTCCTGGGGAATCAAACCTGGGTCCTTAAGTTTTGCAGGCAAACACCTCAACCCCTAAGCCATCTCTCCAGCCCCAGGCTATCTTTTACACACTAATATATAGCAGAAGTGGCAGTGGAGGATGAGAATTTTATAGAGAAGAAATACCATGTATTGAATTGTTTAACGACAATAAGATTGGGGATATGAGATTTGCATGGACCACTGGTAGCCCTCTTGCTTACTGTCAGAAAAGCCCTTCTGCTGAAGGAAGAGAAGAGGGTATCTAGAATCTATGAAAGAATCTATAGCGATTCATTGTGCATGGAGAGGAGCTTTATAAGTGCTGGCCTCAGTTTAGGATGGACAAAAGCTAGATTTATTTTGGGGAAAAGTTTAAAAAAAGAGTATGGCATAGTGGTTCTGTAAGATCATAGAAGATGCATGGTTAGGATGATAGCAGAGGAAATGAGGGGAACATTGTGTACTTGAGATCAATATGGAGTTGTTCTCATGGGGACTTCCATTTATGCATATATAGTATATGCAACATGGAAGGAAGGAAAGAAATCAGTGTTTATACTAATTAGATTGATATGATTGAGAGGAAAAAAATAAGGATAAAATACATTTGAAAAGAAAGGATTCTAGATTTCCACTTTGTCTGTTAATGGGAAGGAAGTATTCAAGTAGTGATATCACATACAGAGCTAGATAATAGAAACAGTGGCTTTCTCATGAGTAAAGACTTTAAAGGAACTATTTTTAAAAATGAATAGAAGACACTTTTCCTTAATTCATTAACATTTTCTAGGGAACAATGAATAGGAAAAAAGTGCCAATAAGCAGTTACTGCAGATCCCAAAGTTAATAGTGTAGATAAACACAGATGATTCAGCAATACAAATTTAAAAGGAATGAAAACTGAAGTGGGAGAAAAATTAAAACTGTTTATATAATCAGCAAGTTTTTCTTCAATTTCAAAAAGAATATGTTGTCAGTAGTAGAACAAAGCATAGAGGGTGTCTATTGAACTTGTCAACATTGGAGATAGTGAAATGAGATTGAGTTCTGAGTAGCATTAGAAGTCCAACATCAGAGGCACACAAGTCTTGAATTCATGTCCATGGTTAGCACAGAATGTTAAAAAAAAAAAAAAAAAATCAAGGAAACTTCTGGGTAAGATGTCTGCAAAGGAGTCACACCAATCTAGCCAAAGGAGGGATTTGAGAAAAACCATAGCAAAATATACTCCTTATCTGAAAAGTGAATGAGTATAGGTTTTTATCAGCAACAGCAGAGAAACAGGAGAGACTAAGATCTATCAGAAAGGAGGAAATTGGCCAGAATCCCATCGAGAAGCTTTTGGATATGGACTCAGACCCAATCCATGTGAACCCACATGGATCCACATGTCCTCCCAGCACCTAGCTGCAGGATCAGACACTAAACAAGGGGATTTTCCAACTTCATCAGCCTCTTTCAGAGCTCCTGAATGGGATACAGGCAGCACAAGCTGAGCAGTTTCAGTAAAACTCCAGGCTTCCTGCACTCTCCAATCCCCTTATTGACAACACATGACCAGAGAACACATTCAGGTCCCAACTGCAGGGCATCCAGCTAAGCTGATCAGGGTAAGATGGCAGTATAGGAGCCAAGCCAAATGAACCTAGTATGGGATTTAAGCAAACCCACAACTAAATAAACTCTTCTTCTGAAAGGTGTGTAGGTTTTTGTTGGCCATAGCAGAGAAACAGGAAAGACCAAGATCCACCATAAAGGAAAATGGCCAGAAGTCCACTGAGTTGCTTGAGGCCCCAATCTGAACGATCTGCATGCCCACCTGGTGCCAGCCTCCTGGCACTGAGCTGCAGGAACAGAGACCAAGGGGGGGGGGACAAAAGGGGGTTTTCCAGCCTTCTGGACCTCCCTACAAAGTCAAGAAACCTGAAGGAAACACAGCAGAGATCAGCTAAGAGGGAGATACAAGGGGGACCAACTGAGCAGTTCCAGTATCATTCTAGGCTTCCTACACTCTCCAATGCCCCAACCATCAGAACTGCAAACCTCCAGAGAACTCATTCAGCTCCCAGTGGCAGGCATCAAGCACAACTGATCAGAGCACCAGCTCCACAGCACAAAATGGAGGGATTGAGGTGGGCAATCAGCATTGGTGAGATTGGACGCTATCCAAAAAGTAATGAGACCAACTGACAATAATGCAGGGACATAGTCCTGCACTGGAAGTGCTAATCTCTCATTCCATGTCATGGCAGGTTTTGGGTTACATATTCTTGGTTGGCTTTAACATTCTCAATTAAGCTGTATTTGGGGGTTGACTGTTGTTGCCTTTGATGGTTTCAGATTTATAGGGCCTTTGTCTTTTGCTTCCATCATTATTGGGGACAGGGTCTTATTCAGAGCAATCTGACCTGGAACCCAATTTGGAACAGAAATCTCAACTTCCCAGATGACAGGATTAAGGGTGTAGAGCAACACAGGCCCTTAGGGATTTTGGCTTTATAAGGCTGTTTGTCCAGTTTAATCCCCACACTTGCATACTCTGTGTTGGTTTTTATTGAATGTGTATATTGCTCAGCTGAATTTTAGAATTTGCCAGTAAATTGCTCCACAGAGCCCACTAGAATACTTGAAAAGCAGGAAAACTCAACACCTAGGATTACTTTTGCAGTTAGACTGGAGTACAAGAACTACACTTGGCACCTTAAACTCCTATGCTGAAGGTACATAAAGTTGGATTTCTAAATCAATTGTTAGAAAACTCAAGCATCAGATCTACTCAGGATGAAAAAATTGCAACATTGTAATATAGGAAACACAAGGAATCAAGACAATACAATCAAACCAAAAATTATAAATCCAACAGAAATGGCCTCCAATGAGACTGTTTTATATGAAATGCCTGACAAAGATTAAAAATATATATATTTCATGTATCCTCAAAAAAATCAAAGAAGAAATCAAAGGAGCAAAAGAAGAAAACAAGGAATTAAAGATGAAAACAAACACCTAAAGGACCTCTAAGAAAACACATGAAGCCAGCTTAATTAAATCAGGAGGTCACTACAAGATGTGAGTAAGGAAATAGAAATACTGAAAAAATCCAGGGCAGTATTTCTAGCATTGAGAAACACAGTGAGTCAAATAAAAAACTGTGGAAAATCTCACCAATAGAATGGATATCTAAACTAGAAGACCAGTTGGAAGATCTAATACAGTCCAACAAAGAGAAAGCCAAGCTAATAGGAAGGGTGTGAATTGGATTTCAAGATATCTGGGACACTATGAAAAGATTAGCATAAGATTAACATAAGATTTCAGGGTATAGTAGAAGGAGAAGAATTTCAATCCAGAGGCATAGTAGGCATTTTCAACAAAATCATAGAAGAAATTTTTTTTTTTTTTTCCCAAATTGGGAAAGAAATGCCAATGCACATACAAGAAATTTTTAGAACACCAAACTGACAAAACCTGGAAAGAACTTCTCCTCACCATGTTATAATTAAACATGCAAACCAAAGAAAATATATTGAAAGCAGTTAGAGAGAAAAGTCGTGTTACCTATAAAGGCAAGCCCATCAGGATAATAGTAGATTACTCAACATAAACTTTAAAAGCCAAAAGGACTTGGAATGATGTATATCAAGTTCTGAAAGATAACAATTGTCAATGAAGATAACTTTATCCTGCAAAGCTATCTATCCAAATTGAAGAGAAAATAAGGACATTTCACAACAAAAACAGGCTAAAGGAATTTATGACAACTAAGGCAGCTCCACAGAAAATACTAGAAGGAATCCTGAACCCTGAAGAGAAAGCAAAGCACACAAATGAGGAAAAAGGAAAAAATAAACCATACTCAAATAACAGTAAAAACAAGAGAGTAAACGGAAACAGGAAGCACTACAAAACAAGAAAATGGCGAGAATAAATGCATACCTTTCAATAATAACTCTTAGTATCAATGCCTCAATGCCCCAAGAAAAACACACAGGTTTGCAGATTGGATTAAAAGGCAGGATCCTGTGGTTTGTTGTCTCCAGGAAACTCATCTTTCATCAAAAGATAGACACTGTCTTGGGGTAAAAGGATGGAAAACTGTATTTCAAGAAAACAGGCCTAGGAAACAAGCAGGGGTTGCTATCCTAATATCTGACAGGATAGATTGCAAAATAACATTAGTAAGTGTAGCAGACAGCTTTAGGTTTGCTGGATGAACTTCCAGACCAGGCACATTTTGCATATCTTTAGATTGAAATCTCAAACTCACCACTACACTTTAAGATCCACATAGTGACACTGCCTCCAGCCAGGTGCTGCAGATGCAAACTACAAACTAAGAAAGCACTGGATATATTGGGGGCCATATATTCAAACTACCACAATGAGGAAAGATAAATAAGGTCACTTTATAGTGATTAAAGGAGCATTCCAACAGGAGGACACTATCACCCTAAAGGTATAAGCACCTAACATGTAGTGGGTGACTTCAATATCCCACTCTCATCAACTGACAGTTCATCCTAGCAAAAAATAAACAGAGAGACATCTGAATTAAACAATGTCATGGAACAAATGGACCTAACACGACCTCTATATGAGGTCTTCTACTTGCTTGTTACTGTGTTCCAGGCTTTTCCTAAATCCCTATTGCCCTTAAATGAACCTCACAATTTATGATTTCTCCCTAAATAAGCTCAATAATAAATAATTTATCCTACTTGAGACCATTTTTATAAATTTTTTGTTAAAATAGGATATGTACACAAAATGGCAGTTTATAAGTTTGGGAGATCCCTCCTAAACCCCCAAACCCTGCATCAATGTCATTGTTTGTGTATTAATTTGATGTTTAATTTTGTGTTTGGTAATGGATTTACTACTGTATAATGGATACACTTGGTGAATAGAAAAGATTAATTAGGTAGAATAAAAAAATGATAACTGGCATTGTGAAATTCTTGAGATAGAGAAAGGCAGACACCTGAGGGCCATATGGAGGTGTGAATGGTCTTAGACTACCTCCATCGTAAGAGAATAGCACAATTAGAGGTAGTTTTATATTGACAGATTTATTTCTTGATGTGCTGCAGGTAGAAAAAGAGAACATTATTATTTGAATTTTCTATTTTTTCAGCAAATAAAATGAGACATACTTTAAGAAAATATAATAAAATTATTTCCTCTAGCACCATCCCTACATTGGAAATGGGAAAATATGGCAGTATTTCTTTGGTTTATGTTCATAGGTTTCATTTTTATCTTTTGGGTAGTGACAATTGGATTAAATTCGTCATTATTATTCCAGGCTTATAAAACAGTGCTTTAAAGGAAATACTTAAAGGCACATCATGTAAGCATATGTACCACAAATAGCTACTGATTTTATGCATTAATTTCTATAGTGGGAGTAGGAAAAGGACATTGGAGCCGTAGGGAAAAAGAAATTCAATATCATTTCACACTCATTAACCATATAAAACCAGATGTCATTGTCACTTCGGCAGAGAAATGACAAGAGAGATGAATGATTAGGATTATAAGGTTTGATTAATGACTCTTTCTTTAGTTTGACAAAAAAGTTTTTGCTAATTTCAATATCTACAGCTGAAAATGTACTATTACATACTCCTACATTAGGAAATATGACACAACAAATATATTTAGAATTTTTTGAGTAAATTCAAGCTTCTTTTTAAATTTGACATATTTGAGATTATGTTGAATATGAATGAATTTGAGAATGAATAATGCATTTGGCAAGATTTTTTTTTCTTTTAGAAAAAGCACCTTATTATTTTTTATTTCTTTTAAAATCCTCCATTGGACTTACCTGGATTATTTCAGCTGAAAATTTCCTTAAAATTTCTTTATTTTACTATTTAGATAGAAGGTGTTTCCTGTCCTGAGTGTTAATACAATTGATAAGAGTACAACAAACAAAAATAAAGTAGGTCCTTTATTAATCCTTGAGTTTTTAAGTCATATGGGGACATGTTCATACTAGAAAAGTATACCACATGACAGCTATGCATAACAGACATTCCTCTTTGTGATATATTATCATTTAGAACAATGTCCAAAAATGAAATGTCTGTGACATATAACCCTGTCATTTATAGCTTCCAAAGTAAGCAGAAGCCCACTTCCAACTTTTATGTTGCAAAGACTAAATATGATTCTATGTTTAAGTTCACAGCTGCTTGCTTTTCCCATCGATGCTCTGACTACCAATATTCAGTCTTAAGAGTAGATGAACATGTCCAAAAAAACAGTTTATTTTTTTTAAATGATCACTCTTTTCAGGACCAATATGCAATAAGTTTTTTGCATTAAGTCTATATAATCCATATACCTGCAAATCAGGCCATGTCTTAACAGGTTAAGTCAGACAGGAGAACCTTCTAGGTTGTAGGTTTCTGTCTATGTGAAAAAGAAATCTATATTCATGGCAAAATACTACAAAATATGTTAATTTCCTTGATGCTAATTTGTCTCTGATTAACAGAAAACCATTTCTTCCATGTAAGAACACACACAGTATCAGAAATCTACTGACGTAAGTCAGGAGCTTTTTCCAAGCTCTATTCTACCTTAGATGTACTTAAAAGCATGGTCTTAGGAATGAGACAGACCTGGGCTTCTCAGCCACTCATTTTCTGGTCATGTACATAGTAATTTTTTTTAACTTCTCATAATTCTTGTATATTCGAGTGTGCTAGGAGTATGTATGTGCGTGTTTACGTATACGTGCGGAAGTGTTCTTTCATGTGTGTTTACATGTGTATAGAAACATAAGAATGACATTAGCTGTCTTTGTTCTTCACTCTCCACCTTATTCTTCTCACTGAACATAGAGCTCATGATTTGGCTACACTAGCTAACCAGGAAGCTCTGGGGGTTCTCTTGATTCTGCCTCTCCAGGGTGGGAATTATAGGCACCTCCTGCCATGCCTGATATTTTTTATGTAGGTGATAAGGAACCAAATCCAGGTTCTAATACTTGTAAGGCAAGCACTCTCCCCACTGAACTCTCTCTCCAGCCCAAACATTTTACTTTTATATTCCATTTCCTCTTTACAAGGTGAAATGAAAAATAATTACTTTACTCAAAATAAGTTTAAGGACTTAATTACACATAAAGTGCTTGTGCTTACTATAGAGTCATGGTAAATATTCTTCATTAAGCCAGGCATGGTGGCACATGCCTTTAATCCCAGCACTCGGGAGGCAGAGGTAGGAGGATCATGAGAGTTCGAGGCCACCCTGAAACTACATAGTGAATTCTAGGTCAGCCTGGACCAGAGGTGAGACCCTACCTCGAAAAACCAAAATATATATATATATTCTTCATTAACACTATGACTAAATTCATATTCAGAACCATAATTCATATATCATAAACCAACATTCATATATATTATATTATAAACTAAAATGTAAAGAGTGTAAAAAGGAGGGCCATTTTCCATAACATGATCAATAATTCCATTTTGAAAATATCTCCACTACAGAAAATATCCCAATACAAATAACTGGTTCATTTTTATTCAAATAAGGTGTAGCATCCACAGGCTCAATACCCTGATATTTTTAAATGTAGTTACCGCACACAAAAAAAGACCATTCTGAACATAGTTTAGAGCTCTTTAGAGACAGCTTGGCTATCAAAAATTTAATTAATTTTCTATTAAGGAAAAATTCTGCTTTTACATGCCTGCACATTTTATTACAAATATTACTGCTAAAAGACATCAATTCATATGAACATCTTTAAATGGGATTGAAAGAAATTATGTGTAATACTTTCTCCTCTATGAATTGCAGCATGAAAGAATGTGTGCATGTGTTTAATTTAATAAAGGATGTCAAGTTGTGCATGGAGTGGCACCATTTCCCCCAGTGTTTTATTGCAGACATTACAATTATGAGCCATTCAATATACAGACCCTTGGTATTTTAATAAGATGGGTTATATTTTGCATCATTTTTGTCTATAAACCCATTTGACTGCGAATTATCTATCCATATCTTTTAAATATTTATCAGTTTTCCTATTGATTTTTCTTATTGATTTTAATCAATATTCAAGTGGCAAGTCATATTCCCATATTATCAATAGCTATATGCTTACTTTTGGGGGCAGTTTACATAGTCATATTTAATCAGTTTTATCATTATATTTTTTGAGTTTTGGATATTTCATTGAATATATTTAAAATAATACTTCTATGTTGTACGCTTTTTATTTATATTTGTGCTTGTCCTATAACATATTTTGGTTGAAGAAGAGAAATAGAGTTCTACTTTAATCTGTCAATGTACCTAACATGGTATTTATTTAATTCTTTCAAATAATTTATGGAGGAATATATTTATTCCATCTCAAAGATTGCTTTGACAACTTTACAAGTTCATAAATAAATAAAATTTTCCTTTCATAGTCTACATAGGTTCTCCTATGTCTGACATGACTCTGCTAAAGAAGCCAAATTAGAAATTTTTTATGAAAATTGCCTCAAGTGCTCTCCCAGGTGGTTGATTTCACCTACCTTGGAACTCTTATGAAACAACTCTTTTGAAATTTTTATTTTTTAAATAAATTTTTATGTATTTTATATAACTTAAAAATTAAATTAATTTTACAATTATTATGATTTATAAAAAATGATCAAACCAACACACACACACACACACACACACACACACACACACACACACACACACTTTGCCCAGAACAGCAATCATAGTAGTTTTGTGATTGGAATTTGTGATGAGAATTAGGCATAAGATAGCTCCTGTTCTCTATGTAGCTATTCAGGGTTAGTGACCAAAAAAGAATGAACAGATGTTTCCATCTCTTGACAGAAATAATGACACAGAGATTTCATAACAAACTGTGTATGCTTTCAAGAAAACTGAGTCCATCAACTTCATGGTTCTTTTTCTTTCTTATAACATTTTTTTCTCTTTTATGGAATATTTTTTTGCCTGGCTCATCAACCTATCATATGCCTTATGTTCACTCAAAGTGACAATCCAATCCACCCTCACTTGGATTTCTAATTTACATCCTTATGGGTATAAGGGCCCTGGATCTAAGTCATCAAGTGGGTCACTGGCTCTGGACCCTATCCTATTTTGGGGGTGTTCTGCTTTACTTTATAAAATGAAAATCTTGCTTAACTTATACTTTGGCTCCTATGTCTGTACTTATTCTTCACTGAAGGTAACAAGACAAGAACTCCAAAAGTTGGTAACATTAAACTCTGCTTAATATATAGTAGAACGTGTGTTTGTGTGTGTGTGTGTGTGTAGAGCAAGAGTTAAAATTATTTATTTATATACATAAACATAAATTTAAAATGTCCATTTTAAATGATTACAATATGAACAAATAATATAATCCTGGACTATATATGAATTAATATATGGAGGCCAATTGTAAACATCTAAACATATTAAAATGAGTGAGTTCTATAATACTTTAAGCATTGCATTATCAACAAAATACACAGTTCTTATATCAAAGATTAGAGATAGTTTATGTGCAGCCAAATATGAGTGACCATGGTCTAGAAACCCAAATGTAATTTTCCCCAAATTCCATGTTCTGATGTGTCAACAATCTAATGAAATTATAGTTACAGACAAAAGAAGGCCACGAATTAGGCCACTCTTCAAAACATTGATGGCAACATCAGGTGAGAAGGTTCAAGCAAAGTGACATCTTTGTTAAAGATACTAGATGCACTCTGATGATGTTCCTAGGTTTTAAGTTGGTGGGAAGTTAAGGGTCATGTTTTTACATCTCATAAGGGTTGATTTAATAATCAAACAGAAGAATAGTTGATGAGTCACCACAAGAGGGGTGAAGATAGTCCAGAATATTTTGGTCATGGATCTATAACATTCTGCCTCTGCACATCCATTGAAATGCTAATCAGTCTGCAGGATATTTGAAATTGCAGCTACCTTGGAGGAATATTAGTGCACACCACTATAATAATACCTGGTCTGGTCTAAAACAAATTTAAGTACAATTTAGGAGTAAAATGTATGTGATATCTGTATGAAAATAACTAGAAATAGAATTTGTTTACTTACAGCAGATACTCTTTTTTAACCTTCACAGGCAGAATAAATTGCACTCCTACCATTCCAAATGAAACTTCTCAGATCTTTTGCTAGTTTTTCCTCTGAGAAAGATTTAAATAATTGGAGATTGAATTTCTTTCTCAGACTAGCTGGATGCTGCCCTTGATAAAAATCTGCAAATTGCATACCTTTCTGGTACCTCAGAAATTCTCTTTCTGAAAGTTTTGGCAGCTATACTCTATGTTAGCTGATTGAAAACTGAAAATTCAAATAAAATGTTTTTTTAAAGAGGAATATTCCAGGGATGGAGAAATGGTTTAGTGGTTAAGGCATTTGCTTTTTAACCTTAATGACCCAGGTTGGATTTTCCAGTACTATGCAAACCAGATGCACAAGGGGGTACATGTGTCTGGAATTCGTTTACAGTGGCTTGTGGCCCTGGTGTGCAATCTCTCTCTCATAAATAAACAAATAAATAATTTTTAAAAAGAGAAATGATCCAGGTTGTATCTAAAAGGAGTGATTTTCATTCCAACTGATATGCTTTAGTACTTTTATCTTCTGTAAGGACACCTGTCACAATGCCATCTGGAAATACCACACAGATAAAAAGATCTGAATAGATCTTCAGTTCTTGTCATTTTACAAGTTATTAACAGACTGTGTCCTTTCCTTAGCTTCCCTTGATTGTTTACTTAAGCAGTCTCCTGGTGGTAAATTATCTTACACCCAGGGTTTTTGTCAAGTCTTTGCTGTTAGCAAGGAACATGTCTATTACTCAAACACAGTGATTTAAAACATATGGATTTGGTAGCACACTGATTCACAGAATGCTGGGCCATTGTGATGCATTCCAATTTAAAGAAGATGGTACCTCTCTGTGTAGCCATCTTGAAGCACCAATAGTTGATTAGGTAAAGGCATCAAAGCATCCCAGTGGGCAGCTAGATGTCAGACAAGACATTCTGTCAGAAACTCCTTTCAATACTAGCAAAGAAACATATGAGAAACCAACTGTGAACTCCCCTATTATTCTTTCAAATATTTTGCTTATTAAGACACTTTTCAAAAGATATTCATTATTTAACTCAATTACTTGAAGCAATGTACAGTTTTTAACATTCTATCCTTTACTCACATGTTCTGACAAAACACTAATGAATATTTAAAGATGAATTTACTACCAGTCCAGGAATAAAGTCTGTGCAAACAATTTATTCATATGAAATAATACAAACCAATGTAAGAGTTTATAATTTTTATCATAAAAGCATAAGATAGGATGGGAGAGGTGGCTTAGCAGTTGAGGCACTTGCCTGAGAAGCCAAAGGACCAGGGTTAAATTCCCAAATACACACATAAACCAGATGCATATGGGGGCACATAAATCTGAAGTTCGTTTGCAGTGGCTAGAGGCCCTGGCAAGTCCATTCTCCCCTCTCTCTAATAAAAAAATAAAAACTTAAAAGAAAAATAAAATTAAAAAGCACAAGATATCCACTGACTAAAACTACCATACAGTCTGATTTTTATGTATTTGACTTACCAAGTCTTAGACTGGAAGAAATTGGGTTTATCTACACTTACCATCAATTGAATAATGTCCATTAGAATAAATATGGTGATGAATATCAAGGAAAGCATCCCGTTTCTTTTGTGAAGTACATATAAAACACACACATTTTTGTGTAAAACTATAATATATGTACTGAAACTTCTACTTGCTGATTATAATTCTCATTTCTTGAAGGAGTCCATGTTAATCCTCTTCAAGCTTAACAATACAACACTGTACTTCACACTTGTGAAAAAGAATGATTTTATGAACTATACCAATTTCAAAGGAAAAAATATCAAGTTTTTAGAACGCAGAGGTAATGAAATGCTGTGTTTGTATAAATAAGTATTCAACACTGGTTCTTCATTTATAATAGCCATAAAAGTTTCATAATTCTTTTCACTAAGTGCAGCTGGAAATGAAGGAAGTGAAAGCAAATGCCACTAAAGGAAATTAAACAATATAATATTTTAACACCAATACATGAAACTTAATACAAAAGAGATCTGAGAGATGTTGATCTTGTAAAATCAAATTGATAAGAATAAGAAAATGTTTCATAAGCTTTTCCATCTCTTTGCCTCCTGTGGAAACTTAAGTTACCCAAGCAGGGATCTGGGTCTAAGAAATATAGTTTAAAACAGTTAAGTAATATAGAGTTTCACAAGTATTTTTACATTGCTTTGATACAGAGTTTGTGATCTTAGCAAACACTAACATATACATGTGTCAGATTAATTTCAGTATCAGTAAGAAGATAAAAGAGGTGATGGACAGATGGCTAGACAGATAAAGCTCTTGTCATGCAATCTTGAATACCTAAGTTTAGATCCCCAGAACCCATGTACAAGCCTGATTGTGGGCATCTAATCTCATTGAACCTATGCTGAGAAAGGAGACAGAAACAGGGAGAATTTTTCAGATCACAGACCATATATCCTGGAAAGTACAGCAGTGAACAATGCTGCCTCAGATAAGAGGAAAGGTGAGAGCAGACACTAGAATTTATCCTCTGATCTCCACATGTGCACTGTGGCAGACAGTCTCACATGCATGAACATGCACACACACACATAGAAATATATGCACTGATATCCCCTCTGCTGGTTTGAATTAGTTGCCCCCATAGACTAATGTGCTCTGAATGCTTGTTTCTCACCTGATGGCAATTTGGGGTATTTAGCCTTGCTTGAGGAGGTGCATTGTTTGTTGTGGGTATATGGGTATTATGGGTATAATAGCCAACTCCCCTTGCTATAGCTTGATTCAGTCTCCTCCTGTTCTTATCCATCTGCTGTGACAGAGGTGAAGTCCAGCCTCTGCTGAACTAACTTTCCTCTGCCATTATGAAGCTTCCCTTCAAGATGGTAAGTCAAAATTAATCCCTTCCTCCCATAAGCTACTTCTGGTCAGATGTTTTGTCCAAGTCAAAAAGGGTAACTAAAACACCCCCCCCCCAAAAAAAAACAATAAATTCATATATTTTAAAAATGAGTAAATCCTTTCTATAAATATAACCATTAACATAGTAAAAGGGTATAACATTCAAACACAATTATTACATATGCATGTTCATCACAAACAAAATTCTTTCCAAAATTTTGCACTAATATGTTTTTAAAGTATCAGAGAGTTGTGCAAAAAAAAAAAAAAAAAAAAAAAAAAGAAAGGTACTAAAATGCAAAACAGAGCAATTTAGGAGTTGAAATGAAAATTTCTCCAGCAGAGGAGAGTATCTGCTAATGTGGAGAGTGAGTTGAGAATTGGAGAATTAATCCAAGAGAAACTCTTTGGGGGAAAATGGAAAGAAGAATCAGTAGAACGTTCAGATAAGGCTCAAGTGACAGCAATAAAGGCATGAAAAGTAGCAAACAGATGGCATATTTCCCCAGAAGATATTTCTGGAGATTTAAGTTTTCAAGGGAAACTAAAACGAGCTAAGTCAAAAGCTTATGAATGAACACAATATATTTTCATCAGACTCTTAACAATTAGGGGGAAGAAAACTTTGACAATAATTGCTGCTAAGTTAATATGTGGGGGATAACATGCAGGAGTGTGGAAATTTCAAAGTGATGCTTATGGTATTCAGCCAGTTTACTGATTATAGAGCCAACTAGAGTATGAAACCAGACTGGGGACTTTGAATGCACTGATTTTGCATTACATAGAAACATGTGAATGTTACAATATCCATTCAATATAAAAGTAATAAAGATAGAATTGGAGCAGTATAAAAAATGGATAATCATTCCTGAAAATATTGATTAAATTATGAATCTGAATGAGGCAGAAAGTTGGTGAATGTAGCTACATGAATTTCCCACAGTATTTCAAGATTCTTAGTAAGGTTTACCAGAAGGCTAACAGCAAGATGAGCCAAAGGTCTATTCTATTGTCATCAGTTGATATTCACACACAGGTCCATATCCATCTGTGGCAAGGCCAAGAGGACATATCATTCCTCAAATGAGAAATTAAGAACTCTTCTTCAGTGATGATTATATTTATACAAAATATCACAGTATGTTTTAACAATTTTAAAATATATTGCATCAAAAAAGGCAACCAACACTTGAAATAAAGTTCAAGATAAAGTCACATCACAATAGATCTTGAGATAATCTGTAATTAGGATCCACGATTTAGAAGCATTTAAGCAAGGACTTGAAAATAACTATGTTTAAAATTGCAGAGGGCTGGAGAAATGGCTCGGCGGTTAAGGCACTTGCTTGTAAGACCTGACAGCCCAGGTTTAATTCCTCACTACCTACATAAAGCCGGATGCATAAGGTGGCACATGCATCAAGAGTTCATTTGCAATAGCTAGAGGCTCTGGCATGCCTATTTTCTTTTATTGTCTCTCTCTCCCTGTTTGTACTTGCAAGCAAATGAATAAATGCATATTTAAAACTTGTAGAGGAAATTGTGGGAAACTAGATGGACATTAGGTATTTCTAATCAATGCTTACATTGTATGAAAAAGAAATAAGTATACATTATATAACTGAAACTACCAGCAGTTAAAATGCAAAACTTAATAAATGGGCCAAGGACATAGTAGAAGGAGCAGCATCGAATAAAAGTAAAATGGTCACTAAAATTTACAATATGAGAACAAAATTCAAAAGAAATTAAAAGACTTTATTAGATGAGACCTGCAACAAAATCTTGTTTTTGCTATTTTTGCATCTTGGTAACAAAGCTACATGATGGAAACAGTTAGGACAAAAGATCTTTGCTCCTCATGTCCTTGGATCCACTCCATCATGATAGGACACACCCTGGTGGAACACCACAGCACATGTCATTGTCTAGACCCACAACAGAAAATGGGGAATATTAGTGATCTGGTAACTTTTCTTTTCCCATTTTATTCTGAGTTGAGGGTGGAGGGGAGCCCACAGGCTGGTGATGCCTTCATTTGGGATAGATTGTTTTTCCCTTCCTTAATCTTCTCTAAAAATCTCCTCACAGACACATGTGGATCTATGCCTCAATAGCTCCTAGGAATTTGAAAATCAAACAAGGTGTCTATGAAGACTAGCTGTGATAGCTCAGTAAAATAGAATGGTATAAGTAAATTAAGTATAACAAGCAAAATTTTAGGAATTTCTAGCATATGTCAATGAAAAAAATGAATATGTAATAATAGCAATGAAATTCTCTTTTTTGAAAGGTTAATTTGATATGAACAAATTCTAGAAAAGAGAGAAAAAAAGAAACAGTCCCCAAAAATGAAAAACGGGAAAAATAGTCCAAGTCAAAAACACCAAAAACAATGAAGAAGAATCATAAAGAACTTAAGATAAATTAATTTTAGAAAATGTACAAAATAAACAAATGAACAACCATGACTTAGTTCAGAAGTTTAAATGGAGTTTAGCATTCAAACATAGCCAGTATGCATGCATGATGTTAATTTAAAAAATGAGTCACATGACTTTTTGACTGCAAACAAACTCCAGATGCATGTGCCCCCTTCAGCATCTGGCTTATGTGGGTCCTGGGGAATCAAACCTGGGTCCTTTGGTTTATGCAGGCAAGTGACATAACCACTAAGCCATCTCTCCAGCCCCAGACTTTTGTCAAATCTTAATACTGATGCTTGTATTTAAAAAAATTATATTTTCAAAATAGAAATGTATTGAAATTTCTCTTATAACTGTATATAAAAATGTCAAATTCATAAGCGATTTTTTTATTTGCAAGGGAGAGATACAGCGTCAGAAACAGAGACATAGAGTGTGTACCAGGGCCTCTTGTAATTGAAAAAGAACTCTGGATGAGATGCATGCACCACTTTGTGAATATGGGTACTGGGGAGTTGGACCCAGGCCGAGAGGCTTTGACAGCAAGCACCTTTAACCACTAAGCCAACTTCCAAACTGCCATTTTACTCTTTTATTACTTTCCTTTTTATTTTAAGAATGGAACAATGTTTTCAGATGTTTCAACGTCACACTGTAGGTCCTCATCCCTATACAAAGGTGGAGAGATTCAGATGGTAACTTTGACTAACAGACAAAGGACTCTAGCACGCTGGTATCAAGGGTGACTTTCTGCTAAATAGTGGGTGATGGCTTCTTAGAATCAAAGTAAACTGTGTCTCTTTTGGAAGTTATAGGATCCTTTTGACTTTATAGAATTTTGTATTCTATCTATATGTTTAACAAATAAACAACAATGATAATAATGCCTATTTCTTTGAGCCACATAGAGAAAAACTATAAAAGAATTATCTGAAAGATAATTAAGTGAGAAATAAAATGCTATTTTCTACTGTTGGTCATATTTTTCCTCCATTTAAAGCTCTGGGCTTTGGGAAATTGGAAAGTAACAATAATAGCAAATTTTATATTACTTATTTATTATTATGATTTTTTTAGGATCTTAGTACTTGCTAATATAAGAAGAGTATGCTAACCAGGGTTCTGTTGTTCACATGGTGAACTTTGGACTTTCTAAAGTTTACATAATAAAATTTCAGCCTATATTTTGATGGTCAGAGGAATTGAGACCCTTGAGAAAATATGGCAGGAATGTGTAGCCCTTGTTAATGGGATTAGTTTCCTTACAAATGAGAGCCAGAAAGTTCTGGAAACTTTTCCTCACATAGGTGTTCCTCACCATAATGGGATTATATTTGCAGCTGCCTTGTGATACTCAGCCTCCCTACTGTACTAGGCATCATTGTATGATACCCTGTTATAGTAGCATTGACTGACTATGACAACATCATGTTGTCAGACCTGTTAGAGCAAAGACTCTGCACTGATTAAAAAATAATAACCACTAAAGCACAAAACTGCCTTCCCTTTTGGTCTCAGAACAAGCCCTTTGGGCAATATTAATTTAAAAAACAAATAGGAACTATGAAGATTGTATTTCAGAGGACAAAACATAGATAACTAAGCAGTCACACCTACATAGGGCAACAACCAGCGTAGTGATATTTCATTCTGAAATTTAGATCACCCTTCACACTGCTGTTTCCCAGATTCTCCTGGGAAATTCACTGCCTAAGGAAACAAAGAGGGAAGGACCAATGTCGATAGAGTCAACCACAACATCCAATCCTTGGGAAAGTTTTTCTTGAAATGGGAGGCCTAAACATGGGGAATATCATGGCATGTCTCTTTTCCCTGATTTTTTTAATTAGTTTATATTGGGAAAAAAAGCCTTTTTCCATTTTTATATTTTTTCAACTTATTGATTTTTTTAAATAAAAATGTTGCACACATAGACCCTCCTCCCCCATCCCAATTCTGCTGAGGTTCTCTGGTGGGGTTATTGGTATTTATTGCAGGGACCAGGAGACCTCAGTCAGTCTCTGGAGGGATGTGGGAAACATGGTGTCTCGGGCTATTCCCACCCACCCTGAAGCTCTTACAATCTTTCCAAGCTTTCTCTGTGATACTCACTGACGCTTGGTGAGCTAGATAGAGATCTGATTTACTGTTGCTCTCTATGTAGACTCTGTCACTCAAACTTCATTTTTATCTATTCTTACTGTGTATGTTTAAGGTATATACCATGTCTTGGTACAGATAATGAAATATTTACTCTTGTTAAGCAAACTAACCTATGTATGTATCCATGCTATCCTGTACTTTTAAACCAACACATATTCATTTTGTGGTAAGAATACCCAATATCTATTTTATTGCAGATTTCTAGTATACAATATATAATTAACTATAACTTCACACTATGTATTAAACTTTTCAGAATATACATTCCTTTAACATAGTGCCCTGTTACCAACATTTACCCCCAGTTCTCTGCCTCTGGTCATGTCTATTACGTTTTCTTTCTATGTGTTCAACATTTTTCATGTTAAACAAATAAGATCAATTGCTATTTTTCTTCATGTGTCTGGTTAATTTCGGATAGCATGATGCTCTTGAAGTTCATTTCTTTTGTCACAATTTTCCCAGCCTCTTCTTTTTCCTACCTTCACATATTTCATTGCATAACACAATGCTCTGTATTTATTACTTTTTTAATATAAAAAGGGGTGTGCACATAGACTCCCTCTCCCCCACCTTAATTTTGCTGAGGGTCTTCGATTCACACTCTGATGGGCTCAGTACCTTGGGTACTATAAGAAATATTTTGATGAAGGAGGTGATACTGAAATGGGCTTGGTGGTACACACCTTTAATCCCAGCACTTTGGAGACAGAGGTAGGAGGATCACCATGAGTTTGAGTCCACCCTGAGACTACATAGTGAATTCTAGGTCAGTCTGGGATAGAGTGAGACCCTACCTCAAAAAAGAAAAATAAATAAATAAAGAAGGAAGGAAGGAAGGAAGGAAGGAGGAAAAGAAAAGAAAAGAAAAGAAAAGAAAAGAAAAGAAAAGAAAAGAAAAGAAAAGAAAAGAAAAGAAAAGAAAAGAAAAGAAAAAAGAAAGAGCGCATACTGCTTCATTGCTAAATCACATGGTGGCTCTAATCTCCATTCTGGTTTCTTCAGTGGTTCTGGCAAACTGCAGTTACATGGAAAAAGTCTATGTTTTCCAACATAGTCTTGTTAATAGTCTTATCCTTTTTTCATATTAATGATACCAACTGGATGGAGTGGGTCACTGTAATTTTGATTTCTTCCATTTCCTCAATGGCTACTGGATTAGAACAGCTTTGTGTATACCTGTGGCTACTTCCATTTTTTACCCAGTTTTATGTTTTCTTTGGAAAGTCAATTTCCAGTCATACCATTGCTTTTTGTTTGTTTGTTTTTATTTTTTGTTGTTTATTTATTAGCACCAGATAGAGAGAGAGAGAGGCAAGGGGGAGAGAGAGAATGGGTGTACCAGAGCCTCTAGCCACTGCAAATGAACTCCAGATGCATGTACCACCTTGTGCATCTGGCCATCATGGGTACTGGGGAATCTAGCCTCAAACTGAGGTCCTTAGGCTTCACAAGCAAGAACTTACCTGCTAAGCCATCTCTCCAGCCCATTGTTTTTGTTTTTTAAGGTAGGGTTTCATTCTAGCCCAGGCTGACCTGGAATTCTCTATGTAGTCTCAGGGCGGCCTTGAACTCACAGTGCTCCTCTTACCCCTGCACCCTGGGAGCTGGAATTAAAGATGTGCACCACCACACCTGGCTTCATTTGCCTTTTTACACAACTGCTGTTTATTTATTTATTTGTGTTCATGTATGTGTGGATACATGAATAAAGGACAGGCAGGATTCATATGTGAAGGTCAGAGAACAATTTTGGAGTTTTTGCTCACCATTTATTCCATCTCCTTTGAGGCAGGTTTCTTTGTGTTCTCACGGTAGCAGTTCTTCTATATTGCACCCAAGGGGAATTTCCATGAAGTTCTTTTCTCTGGGATTACTAAAACCTGCCACTTCTGCCTCCTTTTTCTCATAGACTCCGAGAATAAAACTCAGGTACTTAGGCTTGAGTGGTGAGGGATTTATCCACTGAATCATCTCCTCAGCCCTTAAAATAAATTTTCACTAAACTAAAGAAAGCCTGAGTAGGTATTTCTTCTTTAAAACACTTTTTAAAAGAATTTTCCAACTTTATCAATGTCATTTACTTATTTAGGAATTCAACAACAGTGTAATTGTAGTTGACAGATCAAGATATATGATGGTGAAAAATTATCATTTCAGATAGTAAGTACAGGCAAGAAAACTAAATTTATGAAACAGAATGACCAAGATGATAAATCTCATGGTGACTCTTCCATGTGGATAAAATAGAACTTTGGTACATCAGCTCCCGAGTAGTTTGTATAGCAATGAAAAATCACATCCTTTTTCCTTAGTTACATTCCTTTCAGTCTGGCATCTATGTGTCTCCAGAATGCTAAAATTGCATTAAAATCTCCTAACTGGACTGAAAATAATAGAAATCTCATATTAAGTGAAATATATCCTTGTAGCTGTGCTGCTTTCTGTACCTGCTTTTCTTACTTCCCTGAGATGACTAAAATCTAACGCCAGTACCTGTATCACTGTTAGTTTCTGATGCCATACTTACCAAGTATTTCTTATTTAAATAATCA
The DNA here is from genome assembly GCA_036365145.1 of Orientallactaga sibirica. Classification (NCBI taxonomy): domain Eukaryota; kingdom Metazoa; phylum Chordata; class Mammalia; order Rodentia; family Dipodidae; genus Orientallactaga; species Orientallactaga sibirica. The sequence goes on along the minus strand of JAEOAD010000043.1, from coordinate 3,824,237 downwards.
ATCATAGCTTTCACATGACTCAAGAACCTATTGCTATGTTTTCCATGCCTGGATTACTTCTGATTTTCAACTAGAGTCTAATATTGTTCAATCTTTTGAATACTCTCCCATAATATCATATCATTACAAATTCATTGATCTTCCTACTTTTAATTATCTTACAAGGATTATTAACGAGTAAGCACTGATAGTTTGCTATAGATCAATAGACTAATCCTTTTTCTTTGTCCACAAGTCTATAGTGCTTTGAAAAAACATTTGATCCAGGGATGAATGTTCACTCCCATTTTGGTACAAGCAGCAGAACCAGACTAGAAAGACTGTAATGAGTTCTCTGATTTCCCAAGTCAAGAAAGTTTGGAAAACATGTTGAACACATTTGTAAATTTGTCTTGTCCTGTGAGAAATGAGAAAAGCATAGGTTTGAAAATGAGTGACAATCTGTGCAGGGCAGGTTCATAGTCCCAGAAACAGTACTGAGAGAAATAGTCACAAACTCTTAGGTTCAATAGAGTAACTTCCTCTGCAGTCCTTGTCTCACTACATTTTAGCCATCTGACTTACACAGAAGGGAAGACCATTACAGATCAGGAAGAAAGAACTAGAATTTTTTTTCCAACAATTTCTAATTGATAAGAAGGAAAAGTAGACAATTCTGGTAATTCCAAAACAAAGTTGAGAAGGATCAAACTGCTTTTCTCTTTGATATTGAGATGAAGAGGGTTATAGAAAAATACTCATTTAGGCCTGTGATAGAGAGTATGCCTAAACAAAACCCAGTGGCTTAATTGGCAAACAAATTAGACCAAGGGCAGGTGCTTTTCCTTCATGTCACTTGAAAACAACGTGAACATGCATATCCACTGACTTGGGGGTCACAGGGGGTGGTGGCAAGGGCTGGCAGTAGTTTCCACAGATTTACTGAGAAGTGAAGAAGGAAAATAGCCAAGATTCATAAATAACCAACAGGAGGCAGAGTCACTTGACTAAAGTTCCCAGAGTTTTGAAAGCAGCCCAGAACACTCTGCAGCAAATGTTTGCAGGAGGCCTGAAGACCAGAGAAGCTAGTTAACATGGAGACTGACTGCTCTTCTGGAAAAATGATGGTGGGCCTCAAAAATACAGAGAACATTCTTGGAAATTGATTAAAAGAAAATTAGCAATCAGGAGTTACATTTTAGTAATAGAACAGCAGAATCTATATTTTAGTCTAGGAAACCTAGATGTAGTGTAGGACCCTTCTTCCCTTGCAGGTGAAGGTAGTTATCCTGTCTCTGTAAAAGCTGCTAACTTTGAATTCAGGAAAAATCACCAATGAGGGTGAGGGACCACCAGCTAGTCATTTTTGCTGTGTTCTACCCTGCTGCCTAAAACATAGGCACATTAGAACCTTGTGTTTATTTTCTAATTACAAAGTTAGACTCTCATTCTAACTACAGTGGAGACATAAAATGGAAGCTAGAATTCTGGAGGGCCCATAGACTATCCATCCCACTGTGGTTTGCTTTGCTCCAAAAATAGAAGACAATGATGTATACCCAAAATAATGTTATGTGCAATAAAATTATTTGTTCAAATTACCATTGTTTGTATTTTCCATTTCCTAAGAGGTTTGAAATTTGGGACCTAAAATCATGATGCTATGTAGAGAGCGGTGAATTGGTGATGGCAATTCTGAGAGATGGAAAGTAAGGACTCTCGCATATCACCTGAGTGTTTCACCTGACAGCCCAGGAATACCTAGAGTGCACTGCCAGAAATCTCAACTACCTGGCTGAGGCATCAGAAAGCACTGCTGGACTCTTTGGAAATGCTCACCTACATTGTCTCTTACCTGCATTTACTGTAACCCAAGAGTAACTTTTAGAATATTTCAAATATGGAAAGGGATTAATATAAAGTATTCTGTTATATCTTGAAGGTACATAAAATGTATTATATAATTAAGTGCTATAGTACTTGTTAACATCTAATTATAAATATACCTATTAACACATAAATTCATGTATGTTTAGCTATAACTTATATCTATATTACATATGTATCTATTAAATAACAGACAGGGGTTATCCACCACATAGTCTAAGTAATTAAATTGCCTCATGTAAGCATAGATGAAATCCTAATCTCCATTCAACTGTCTATACCCACGTCCCTCAGCACTAACTACAACCCTGAAGTCAAGACATATCATTCCTATGTGTTCCATACATGACCTACATAAGTGTATGTCTTAGTATTGGCTTGACAATTCTTCCATATGAATTACATCCTACTCTATGTGCACTTCTTAAAATGTCAGTTTAGACTAGTGAGTTTTGAGAACAGCATTTGTTCTTTAAGCCTGGGGGGGGGGAGAGGACAGTGATTTGCTGCCCCAAAGTGAATTTCTGTGCTTCTTAGGCCAGAACAGCAGCTACAATTAGAGCACATAGACATGGCTGCCAAGTCCAGACAAAGGGTTTTTAGTTGTTTAGAATGATAAGCTACAGGGACAAAGGATGAACCCTTCATTTGACCCAGAACTCCCAATTCTGTACCCCCCTTTTCTGTGGAATAAAGAAGAAAGGTCTGCTGAAAATCTGGAAGTGGAAGGGATGGAGCTTCCAAGAGTAGGCAGGAGAAGGCAGCATCTGTCTCTGACTTAGGGCTAGGGGCTCATGAGGGTCTCCCTTAGATTGTCGTAAAGGGGCTTTGCCAGGAGGGCAAAGTTTGGAATCCACATACTAAGGAACAAATCCAAGAAAAGAGAGGATTTCTTCTTTAGAAGTAGGTGGATAGAAAAAGCGAAGATGCTATTTGACATCTAGAGTGAGTTGTCTTTGAGGTCAAGAACTGGAAAATGAGTAGTGGAGGAGGGGATGTGGGAGAGGAGAGTATAGAGGTTGGGAACTACTGGATATATGGACATAACAGCAACATTGATGAGGCACAAGTCTTGGATGAAATGCCAGGTCCCATCAGGTTTGTTGACAGGCAAGATCAGAGTATTTCAAAGGGAATGAGTGGGCAAATGAGGCTGGCTTGAAGCAACTGAGAAATAATAGGTTTGGGTCCTTGGTGATGTTTAAGTGAGATTGAGGATGGCAGGGAAAGGATGTGGGGTCTTTCAGTCTGATGAAGACAGGTGTGTGGTCAGAGGCTAGTGCTGGTGAGGAAGAGTTCCACACCCTGGGACACCTCAGAGACAGAGAAGGGGAAACTTGGATCCTGTGTAAGGGAGGGGCTGGTGTGAGGAGGAAGACAGAGTGTGAGCAGTAAGTCGGGAGAGAGAGAGAGAGAGAGAGAGAGAGAGAGTTTTTGCATAAGATCTCAACCCAGGAAGGGAACAGGACAAGAGGATATTACGAGAAATGAATAGGAGAGGGGACTTTCCCAGACTACATAGGGTAAGGGGGGTTGATGTGTGGGGTGTGGTAAAGATAGGCCATCAATACCCTACACAAAGATCTGCAAGGGAAGTCTTACCAGAGTGAGATGGCAAGACTGACCAACTGGCCCCCAAAACAAATGAGACAGGCCTTTCTGCCAGCTGGACTGTGACTCTGGGCTCCTTCATTGTGATATAGAGAGTGTTTGTGTGGGCTGAGGTCCCAGGGCACCATCAATCTTCATCTTCCAGGCCCAGAAGATCAGCGATTGGCTCTTGTGGGGGATGAAGGGAAAAGGCTGGTGTGGTAGTTTGAATATATGTCCCCCAATATATTCAGTGTTTTATTACTTTATAGTGTGCATCTGCAATCACCTTCCTAGAGGCAATGTCACTGGGGGCTGGTCTTAAGGTGTGGGTTTGAGATTCCATTGTAAAGATATGCAAATGTGCCTAGCAGGAGTTCCTGAAGTGTGCTGTGTGACCTTTTGGCTGTAGTGTTGCTCTGTGTGCTGTGGTGGCTGGTTGGCTTTTTCTCTCTCTGCTTGGCCCTGTGGAGAGCAGGTCGCTTCTCTTGCCTTTATGGAACTTCCCCTGGATCTGTAAGCTTCAATAAATAATATCCCTTCCTCCATAACTGTGTCTGGTCTGGAAGTTCATCTCAGCGAACTTGAAGCTGTCTGCAACAGCTGGCCTACCTTGTCAAGGCAAAGAAGAATAGTTGACCTTCCAGTGTCCAACAAGTCCACAGTGAGGACAGGGTCCTGGCAGTGGGTGTGGTGCAACAGTATTTTGCCCAGTGATGGGTGTGGCCGCAGTTGAAGCAGGGTTCTGGTAGTGAGCATTGTGGCCCCATCATCATCTTTGTAGGAGGCCTCAGGGCCATAGCCAGGAACTAGAATTGCTTTCTGTCTCTGTCCACTCTCAGTCTGTTCCTGGTCCTCTCTGTTATTAAATCTTTAAATGTCAGGTCAAGCATATCTCCCCTAGGGGATTGAGGGCCCCTTTTCAGGCATTTAAGTTTTTTTCCTGATGTCAGGAGAAGATTGGGACAGGAAATGGGTATTGAGAACTATCATGTCCTCTTGGGAAATGGGGTTGAGGTGAGTGTTGGGTGAGTGTCTCAGATAGGCATCCCATAAACTCAGCTGGATTTTCATTAGCCCTCTGGGTAAACATCCAGAGTTTGTTAAAATTGACAAACTTGGGCTGGAGAGATGGCATAGCAGTTAAGGGGTTTGCCTGCAAAGCCAAAGGACCCTGGTTTGATTCCCCAGGACCCACATAAGCCACATGCACAAGGTGGCACATGCGTCTGGATCTCATTTGCAGTGACTGGATGCCCTGGTATGCCTATTATTTCTGTCTCTCTGTCTCTCTCTTTGGCTCTCTCTAATAAAAATAAAACTTAAAAAAAATGACAAAATTATGGGATGAATTTTGGAGGTCAGCCAGGAGGCAAAGAACCATCTTGTCATGGGCCACCCTTCCTGGGGAGTTAGTGGGAGCATGGTATTTTTATTATTTCATTTATTTTTTTGGAGAGAGACACAGAGAGTGACAGACAGAGAGGGAGACAGAGATGGGCACACCAACAGTCTCTCAGCTGCTGTGAACGGAATCCACATGCATGCACCCCTTGTGGGCAAGTGAGGCATTGCACCCTTGTGTCTCGTTGCAGCTGGCTAAACGTGGGACCTGGGGATTAGAACCCGGTTCTTAGGCTTAGCAGGCAGAAGCCTTAACCGCTAAGCCATCTCTCCAGCCCTGAGCATGGTATTTTTAGTCAGGTTCCTCTCTGGGGACAGCAAGCTTCCCTATTGAGAAAGTGTTATCAGTTTAGTGAGCCTCATCAGCATGGGCCCGCCCCCTATATGCATTCTTGATTATCAAGAGTGAGAGTGAAGGCAAGAACTACAAATAGATCATGTCAGCTTAGGTCATAGGTCTGGATAAGGTAGAAAAGTTCTTTGGTATAGCGTGTTGGATCAGTGGAGAAAGACCTTAGATGTTTTTCAATCTTGTGTAAATCAGACCTGGAAAAAGAAACATGAACGTGAACAATTTTTCAGAGCCTGCTACTACATGTAAAGGGTACATTCCATCCCTGCAAGAATGAGTATGTTGTGGAGGAGGAGAGATAGGAGAAGAGGATAAGGGAGATGGTGGTGGCAGGGGGCATAGAGGCAGAACAGGAGACAGATGAAGACAGATGAAGCTATTGGGGCCAGGTCATTATGGCATCTGGGTCAAACGCAGAGGCTGAGGATGAGTATAGGGAGGGGTTGAATGAGAGCATGTTTCTGAGACTTTGGCTAGAAGAACCTGGTGAGAAGAGAGAGAGAGAGAGAGCTGGGTACACGGAGTGAAAAGTCATAAAGGTAAAGTATTTTGGACCACCTGCCTGTACTTTGGCAGAAGTTTTTTAAAGCAGTGAGAATTTGGAAATCAAAAGTACCATTTTCAGGCCATTTGGTCCCATTGTTCAGCTTATTATTGTGGCCAGGCCGAGTTGCAGAGAAAGATCAGATAAGGTGTGATGTCATCCAAGAGTCATAGAGGCTTTAAGTTCATAAGGAGACAGGGAAAGAGCAAAGCAAGGGTGGGAGAAAGAAACCAGAGCTCAAGCTGGGTTTATACAGAACACCAAAATGACCCCCTGGCCCATTAGGGTGAATGGGGTCTGAACCTCCCACGTGGGTAGAGGCCGTACAGGTCACAACTGTTGGCTGTTTAGCCTGTTAGTGGGCAAGGTGGGTGACTGTGCTCCCGATGGAATAAGCAGATGGCAGTGAAAGATGAGACCTCAGGAGGTAGAGAAAGAGGAGGGAGGGGGAGAGTGTCCTGAGATGGTGCAATCAAACCAAAAGACACCCCTTAGAATATAATAGACTGGAGAGCAAGTGACCTGAGGGGTCGAGTGTGTCTTTCTCGAGACCTGGGGTTGGGGCCCAAAATCAGGTGAGGGGTGTAGCCTGGTGTGCTGGCACTGTGTCCACGAAGAGGGATTAAACCCGAGAGTGGGCCAACCCAAGAGGGACACTTACCGAGAAGGAGGAGGAGATAAAGAAGGGAAGAAGTGTGAGGCCAAATTGTGGTGGGTGTGAGAGCCTATATCAGGCAGAGATATTCTAAAGCCTTCAGAGGGTCAGTGGCAACTTGGTGGTCTGGTCAGGGGGAAGGAGGTCTGTCTGCCATGAGGGCAACTGGAAGTTTTCTATCCAAGTAATGGCACCATATGTAAAGTTTGGCAGTGACCAAGACCACACAAACCCACTCTGAGGCAAAGATGAAAGCTTTTATTTGGCAAAAGCAGGAGCTGCCAGGGCTGACTCGTGGAGCACAGTCCACCTGAGTTTTCAGGTAGTGGGATTTATAGGCCTTTTTCAGTTTAGAGAATGTGTGAAAGAAAAAAAGAACTTGGTTGTTAAGTTGAATAGAAAAGTTCCTTTCGGGGAGAGCATTACACTAACCATTTAAAATAGCTAAGCTGTGACACCAGAACAGAACAGATAAGGGGGCAGGAAACCATGACCTGGAGAATTTTTAGGCAAGGAGGGGATAATCACTGGGTGGTTTCTTGAGGAATGTGGATAATCCACTTTCCTATGCCTCTGACCCCATTCTGCTGACCTTGGTGACTCCAACTTGGGAGCCCATTAGGACCTAACTCTAGCAAGAAAAATGTACCAGCGGAATGAACAAAAAGCCTACATAGTAGGATAGGATTATTGTCATCAATATTTCATGTGAGGTAGGTATCTCAAGTATATAAAGAAATGCAAACATTAAATACCAAAAACAAGAAAAATAAATCCCTCTCAATTAATGTTAATGAAATGAGCAAGCATTTACCAAAAAAAAAAAAAAAAAACCCTCACAAATGGCTAAAAGATTTTAAATGTGTCCAGCAATCTTGGTCTTCAGGGAAATGAAAATTGGAAAATTGAAATATATTAAGATTTAATTTCACCAAAGTCTGAATTGCAACCATCAAAAAAATAATGACAACAAATGCTGGTATATATGTGTTGGACAAGGTTGGTTGCAATGTAAACTGATACAGCCACTATGGAAATCAGTGTGTAGGTTTCTAGAAAGCTAAAAAGTGGAACTACTATATATTCAAAGGACTCTACTGTGTATTATAGTGATATGAGCACATCACACCCATGTTCATTGCTGTTCCATTCACAATAGCTAGCTAGACACACTACTTTCCAGAAATAATTACTTTAATTAGCACATATTAATAATACTAAACAATGGATAGCATTAAAAAAATCTTTTTTCTTTTAAAAACTATATATATTTATTTGTAAGTATATATATGGTGAGAGATAAAACAGAAAATGGCATACTAGGGCCTCTAGCAACTGCAAACAAACTCCAGACACTGAAAATGTACTCCAGATGCATGTGTCACCTTGTCCATCTGACTTTTTCGTGGGTACTAGGCAATTAAACCTGGTCCTTAGGCTTTGCAGGCAAGCACTTAACTGCTGACCATCTCTCCAGCCCCAGCATAACATCTTCATAAACATGCACAGTGTACTTCAGTTATCTTCACAGGTCATTATCCTTTCTTGTTCTCTTCTCATTCCCGGTGAACACATTGTTATTGCCAAGATGTCCTCTTTTTTTCAAGGTAGGGTTTCACTCTACCCCAGGCTGACCTGGAATTCACCCTTAACTTTAATACCACTTATGAGAGAAACCATGGACATTTGTCTTTTGAAGACCAACTTATTTCACCTGAACTGATCACCAGTTCCAGCTATTATTGCAAGATATTTTGTCTATACCTCTGTTTTTGGACATCTAGGATAATTCCATACACTGATTAATGAAGCACTCAATTTTAATACATGAGATTCACAAACTTTTTCCCACATAAAAAGAAAATTAATGAACCAGGTGTGGTGGCACAAACCTTTAATCCCAGCACTTGGGAGGAAGATGTAAAGGATCACTGTGTGTTCGAGGCCATCCTGAGACTATTCCAGGTCAGCCTGGGCCAGAGTGAGACCCTACCTTGAAAAACCAACAACAACAACAACAACAAAAAAAAAAAAAACACAAAAAAAAGAAAAGAAAATTCATATTTTACTAAATTTTGTTTTTATATGCAGAATTATTTAGCACCCCAAAAAGATCCATTTGTTCATATAGAAAAACCTATTTAGGACTTCAGAGATGGCTTAGTGGTTAAGGCACTTGCTTGTAAAGCCAAAGAACCCAGGTGTGACTCTCCAGGACCCACATAAACCATATACATAGGATGGCACATGTGTCAAAAGCTCATTTGTAGCAGCTGGAGGTCCTGATGTGCCAGTTCTGTCTCTTTTTTTAACAAATAAATAATAAAATATCATTTAAAATCAAAAGAAAAGTCTGGTTAGTATCACTTTCTTCATTTTCTGTCATTAATGTATAATTTTATATGCAGCATCTGTAACATTTTCAAGTTACATGTTTTGTATGTGGGCTCTTTCTTTGGTGCTATAATTATTTGATCACACACAGCCAAGACAGTCTCTCAGTTACTATTTCTTTTAAAATTATGCTTTCGCCACTGTTCATCTGGCTTTACATGAGTAATGGGGAATTGAATTCAGGTCATTAGGCTTTTCATACAAACACCTTAGCCACCAAGCCATCTCTCCAACCCATCAATTATTATTTCTTTATAATACATCTTAATGTATCAATTTATTACTCCAATCCTTGTCCTTCCTTACCAAAAATCACTTGTATATATTATCAGATAAATAAACCCAATTCCCTCCAAAATGAGAGAGGACTTTTACTACAGTAACATTGACTTTACTCATTACTTAACATTTCTGAAATTTTTATAATAAACACATATAACACATGAAAACAGCGCACATTCAATTTTGTTTTTTAATGATTTTAAACTTTTTAAAAAATGTTCCCATAAAGTACTTGCATTTTGTTTTCAAATTAAATCATACTATCATCATTTAATAATTTCTGTTCTTATTAAGCCTCATTTTATACTGATTTTACCAAATACCTCTAGGATATAAATAGTCATGCTAATAAACATTCTTAAAAATCTCATTGACATTATTAATTTGTCTGTCAGTTATCACTGTGCCTTGAATGCGGTTCGAACTCTTATTTCTTTCCTCTTCTTTTCATTTTAATCTTGGCTAAAATGGTTGAAATTTCATATACAATGTTGAATAAACATAGTAGGAATGTGGACTTTTCTTTAATTCCTTTGAAAGTTTTCCATCATTCCTCCATTAAATGATTTGTTATCTTGGCATTGTTTCATATTTTCTTTATAATGTCTGCTGTTATCTTTAGTCTGATGAAAAGAGCTTATGGTGAATGGTCGTTGATTTTTAGCAAAGGCTTGTCATAGTTAGTTATGAAGATATATATTTTTTTCTCCTTTAACATTAAGTAAGTGAAATTATTATATAGCTAAATTCTCTTAAGTTTTTTAATCTATCTTGGTATGCACAGATTTGTTACTCATATTATACACAGTTATATTAACTTTTAGATTTCAAAGGAATTCTTGCCTGATTTAGATCCTATTTATATGCTAAATTTTCTAATAAGACTTTAGATGCATTTGTCCTTTTTCTTTCCTTCTCTTCTTTGCCTTCACTGCCTTATTTTTCTTCTAACTATCATATCTTTATGACTTTTATACTCCTTTTATTTTGAAATTTACTACTGTCTACTTATTTTTCTTTATTTAAATAAGATCAGTTTATGCATTTGACTTTACTGTAAGCTACAGAAATTCAATAACTGTTTATCTGCTTCGTCTAAGATTGTGCCTGCTTTGTAAATATGCAATTATTCCTAACATATACTTGTGTTATATGTTGAATTATTTTTGCTTTTAGCTAGAGCTTATAATTTAGAAAATTTTTTTGGATTTTGTTCTACTGTCTGAAAGAAAAAACGTCCCTTGAGTAGTGAAGGAGAAAATTACCCTAGAAGAGAAACAAAGTAATTAAAATAGGATATAAAGCAATCAATGAAGATAGTGGAAATATAACAAACATAATGAAATTAAAATGTCATTAGGGAAATATTGAAATCATGAGAATCACAAATGGAAAACTAAAGGTGCAATTTATTAAATTCTACATAATCAGCATTCTAAAAAATAATATCTTTCTGTGCAATTCTGTAAGCACCGTTGGTTAAAGTTTCCATAAACTGATGTTATTCAACATCCCCACCTCATCTCAACAAAAAGGAATAAGGAGACTGAGAGGCAAATGAAGCATTTTATTAGCCTTGGGAAATGAATTGAAAGATACCAGAAAAAATAGATAGAGGGAACAGAGATGCAGGCATCAAAATCCATTTTTTTATTAATTCCATTTTGTTGTATGAAAACTAATTTTATTCTTGGTTGTAAGCATATTCAACTTTGAACTCACAGTATAAGCAATAAAACATTTTCAAAAAATAAATAAAGGTATTAAAATGAAATAAAACACTTCCTTTATATATGTCTTCTTATGGTCTTATATTTTTTAATCTGTATCATTCCATAAGTACAATACGAAACTACATTATGATATAATTCATAATGTCACTGTTGTCTCTTTCCTAATGAGGAGGTAAATATTTATTCAGATCATATACTGAAGGAACAATTGGATAATAGAAGAAGTCTTATTTTGCTATACTAAAGACACATAAACATCATCAATTATTTTATAGCATTTTATTAATATTTCCATTTCCTTTTGGAGAGAAAATATGTGCAAACTTCATGAAGATTTCAATAAATCATGGGAGCAAAATATGGTCACGTGTTTTGAGGATAAAACAAGTACTGAAAAATACTAGTTCTAATTACCTTGGGTTGGATTTTACTTAAGTTTGCATACATACTTCCAGGTTTTCTTATGATTCTCTGAGCAGAAGATAAATAAATATGCTGCCGATTGGGGGAGGGGGGGAAACACCTAATTATCTAGAGTCCAGAAAAGTTTTTTGACATGTGTAAGGAACTGATAAATGAGACACATAGGAGATTTAAAATTTTGGTAAGGTACCTTGATCAGTATTTGTTTGGTTGGTTTTTCTGCATTTTAAATTCTTGGAACATAGCTCATCTGCGTACTTATGAATGTACTGTTACTTGGAAGTAGTTTTTTAGTAATGAAGTTAAGATAAGGACATATTGGAATAGTATGTTTTACACCAATGACTAGTAAATTATCAGATGAAAGAAATTTGGGCAGAAATATACACAGCCATAAAAAGACTGTTTACTTGAATATAGCATCTGAGATGCTTGTGACAGAACTATGAGGAAACTGGAAATATTGTTAAGTAATAGAGGTTAATATGGCTGTGTGGAGAAGATGCCCAAGAGCCTTCACAAGAAACCCTTTTGTCATGTGATTTCAAATTGTTAATATATTTACATGTGTCATAGGGTTAGTATTTTTCTCCAAATATACCAACTTCATTTATCAGCATTGTAGTGGCAAGCATACAATGTATAGACCCTTGGTGAAATTTAAATTTTAGTTTTCTTTTAGTGAGACTTGGCACTGCATTTTTATTGGTTTTTCATTTTCTTTAGTGTTGGTATGTATGTATGTAATCGATTATTGAGTTTATCTTGAATTCTGTTGTTTATCCTTGCAATTCAATTATATTTCATTGATAGTTTGATTGGAATTTCCTACATTTATAATCATGTCATCTGCTGTTTCACTTTCCACTTTCCATATATATATATATTTTTGGAGAGAGACAGCGAGAGACAGAGAAGGAGAGGAAGACAGATAGAGATGGGCATGCCAGCAGCCTCTCAGCTGCTGCTAATGAAATCCAGATGCATGTGCCCCCTTGTGGTCAAGTGTAGCATTGCACCCTTGGGTCACTTTGATTCTGGCTAAACATTGCACCTGGAGATTGGAACCACTGGAGATTGGAACCAGCGTTCTTAGGCTTAGGAGGCAGGTGCCTTAACCACTAAGCCATCTCTCCAGCCCTATATCTAGTTTCTTTGTGTGTGTGTGTGTGTGTGTGTGTGTGTGTGTGTGTGCTTGAGCACACACATGTATGTATGGAGTGTGTGTTCATGTGTGTGAGTGCAGGCTGAAGCATGGCATGGAATGCCTGTGGAGGCCCGAAGACAACTGCTTGTGTATAGACCTTCACCTTCCACCTTGTTGGAGGCAGGATCCCTCATTGGTCACAGCTGCTTCACAGTTGCATATGCCAGACTATCTGGATCAGGAGCTTCTGAGCTTGTTTCCACCTTCTATCTTGCCATAGGCGGGCTCGAATTATAAAGACTAGTCACTGTGTCCTGATTTGGACAGGTTCTGAGGATCCCAACACTGGTCATTACCCTGAGACATTTCCCTAACCTTGGATGGCATATTTATTATCTTATACCAGTGGTTAGCTGCAGGTTGAAAAAAGACTTTTAAGAGCAGGTATCCTTGTTGTGTTCCAGATCATAGTGAACAGGCATTCAATGTTTAGTGATCATGTGTGACATTAGATGGGGATGCACTTTTCAAGGTCAAATAAGTTCTACAGATTTTGCACTATGGGATTTCTTCCCAGGCATAAATGGAAGTTAAAATTCATCTTTTTTTTTTTTTACATAAGTTGATGTCATCCAATCTGTTTCATCATTCATCTGTTGAGAGACTAGATTCCATTTCATTTTTGAAATGAGCTTCAATGTTTTTAGGGTATCCCACTTTTAAAAATTTATATATGGACATATTTTGTATGCAAACAACACATGTTGGTACCATCCTTGCCCAGCTGCCTGCCCCTTTCATTTCATTCATTTCCAAAGAAACTTTGCACAAAGCTTATCCCCAAAGCAAAACAAAACAAAAAGGACACTTTTTTTTTAAAATTTTTGTTAATATTGATTTTTAAAAAATTTATTTTTCATCCCTGTTAGATATGGACATAACCCCATGGGGATTGTAGTATGTAAACAACACATTTTGGTACCATCCTTTCCCTCATCCCTGCCCCTTTTCTAAATAGGCCCTCCTCATTGTGGATGCAGATCAACCCCATGGGGATTGTAGTTCATGCATTGCATTGTGGGGCAGCCATCAAACCATCAGGGACCTTAAGACTGGAGACCTTGCCTCTAGCAAGGTGATTGCAGATGCATGTCTCTGTGTATAATGTCCCAACTTGTGGCTCTAACAATATTTCTGACCCTTCTTCTGCAAAATTCCCTAAGCTATGTTGGGTCATTTTAAGTCTACTTCAATGATGGGCTCTTAGGGCCTCTGGATCTCTGCTATGGTAGGTGTTGAGCATCCTCAGTGTCTGTCTCCTTCACCCTTGTGCTGATATCAGCTTCACTGAGAAAGCAGCTCTCTTGCTCATTTCCCCAATTCCTCTGTGGTTTCAGCTGAGGCCAAGGTGAAGTGCACTGGGTCATTTTTCTCCTCAGGTCCAGCTCCCATTTGAAAAAGAGAAGCTGATTCTTCAACAGAGTGTGGAGTCAGCACTGGTTAAATGGGATAACCATTATTAATTTAGAGAGAATTTAAAGATTGCATACCTTCTTATAGCCCTAAATTAGTGGGAGCTTGACTTTTGAAAGCAAAGTCATTATCTGACTATGATTTGACTTGTTTCCTAGATACAGATATGGTTTCCTTTCCAGTGAGCATTAGCCAATCCAAGAACAGTTGGTTACCCAACATGGCGGTTTTCCATTATTGGACTTATGTGAGCATCACATCAGGTTGTTTGCTTCTGAGTAGCTTAGACTTTGACTTGCACAGACAGATGTTGGCCACTTTCCCCCATAGTTCATGTAGCACCTTCCAGCACTAGATGGGCTGTCTGGGCACTGACTCTCTTCCAGAATCCAACCAGGTCTTTCCATGATCCCTGCTGACAGCACATGTTGTCTTCACAGTAGGGTCTTACCATTAACCTCTAGAGAGTAAACAAGTGCTCTGACAGAAGTCTATATAATTTGTTTTGGGAGACCTTGTAGGTCTCTCCTATCAACAGCTTGCTGTAGATATTAACTGCATCCTGTTTGGCTAGGGCCAAGGGGAAAGAAAACCAAAAGAGACATAATGAAAGAGAGAAATAGTATAAAATCAAGGTTAGGCTTCATCTCACCCTCTCTAGGGCCCTTCAATTCAGGTACTCCCCCTTAGGTCCTGTTGAGGGTTTAACCTTTTAGTCTAACATCCAGGATATAGGTTTCTATGGTACCAGTTCAATTTAGGTTCAGTTTTGTGTTCCCCACTCACCCTTCCCCTTCCCCCAAGCCCTACCCTCCCTATTGTCCAAGCCTAGAAATGCCATTCAGGTATGTCAGCAGCTTGGGCTGACCCAGGTTAGGAAATGCAGATGAGTGAGACCATGTGAAGGTGGTCTTTCCGTTATTGTGTTAGTTGGCTTAGTGTGATCTGTTCCAAGGTCAACCATTTTTCTACAAATTTCATTGTGTTATTTTTTTCTTACTGCTGAGTAGAATTCCATCATGTAGATATACCACACCTTAAGTATCCATTTGTCCAATGAGGGAAACCTGTGTTGATTCCAGATCTTAGCTGTTATGAATTGAGCAGCCATAAACATGGGTGAGCAAATATCTCTGCAAAGAGTTGTGGAGATTTTAGGGTAAATGCCAAATAAGGGAATAACAGGGTCCATTGTTATCCCTATATTCATCCATTCAGGAGCCTTCATATTGATTTCCACAGTGATTGTACCAGTTTACATTCCCATCAACAGTGAATGAGTGTTCCTACTTCTCCACATCCTTGCCAGCATATGTTTTCATTTGATTTTTTAATGTTTGCTATCCTTACTGGGGTAAAGTAGAATTTCATAGTTTTTTTTTTTTTCTTTAATTTGCATTTCTCTGATGGATAGGGATGTTGAACATTTTCTTAAATATGTGTTAGCTATTTGAAATCCTTCCTCTTAGAACTCCCTATTTAGTTCTCTGCCCCACTTTTGAAGTGGGTTGTTTGATTTTTTATTGTTTAATTTTTTGAGTTCTTTGTAGATTCTAGATATTAGGTTTTTGTCAGTGGTATAGCTGGAGAAGATTTTCTCCCATTCAGTGGGTAATCTATTGGCTCTGATTATGGTATGTTTGTGCAAAAGCTTTGTAGTTTCATGAGATCTGATTGAATGAGTGCTTGTTTAATTTCCTTGGCTACTCTAGTTTTGTTTAAAAAGTCTTTTCCCAGTCCTATATCGTGGAGAGTGTCTCCTATTTTTTTTTTCCAGTAGTTAAAGAGTTTCAGGTCTTATATTGAGGTTTTTAATCCATTTGGACTTGATTTTTGTGTATGGCAAAATGAGTGGGTCTAGTTTCATTTTCTACTTATGATCATCATATTTGTCCAACGCCATTTGTTGAGGATGCTGTCTTCCTCCAGTCTACACTATTGGCACCTTTGTCAAAGTTCAAGCAGCTGCAGTTACTTGCCCTAAAGTATGAGTTTTCAATTCTGTTCAATTGGGCTATGTTTCTATTTTTATTCCATTACCATGCTGTTTTTGCCACTATGGCTTTGTAACATAGCTTTAGATAAGGTATCATGATTGAGTATCGAGTTCTTGATGTGTCTTTTTTGTTAATTTCTACCTTTGAAGCATTATGATATGACATGATGCAGGAAGTTACTTCAATTTTCCTGACTTTATTCAGGCATGTTTTATGGTCTAATATATGGTCAATTTTGGAGAAGGTTACATGGGTTGCTGAGAACAATGTGTATTCTGTAGAGCTAGGGTGGAAGGTTCTGTAGATATCCATTAGACCCCTTTGATCTATGATGCTATTGAGCACTATTATTTCCCTGTTGATTTTTCTGCTTGGATGATGTCTGTTGATGATAGTGGAGTATTGAAGTCTCCAACTATGATGGTATTGGTGTTCATTTCTATTTTATTGTCTAGTAGATATGGTCTTATAAACTGTGGTGTCCCTGTGTTTCATGCATATATATTTATGATTGTGATGTGCTCATGTTGGATCATTCCCTTGATGAGTAAAAAGTGGTCTTCTTTGTTCTTTTTGATTACTTTTGGTTTGAAGTATATTTTATCAGATAATTAAGATAGCAACACTGGCTTTTTATTTTCCATTTGTTTGGAATATTATTTTCAAACCTTTCACTCTGAGGAGGTGTCTATCTTTACTGGTGAGGTGGGTTTCTTGAAGACAGCAGACAGATGGGTCCAGTTTTGTGATCAATCCTGACAACCAGTGTCTTCTGATGGGTGAGATAAGACCATTAATATTTCAGTTTATTACTGTGAGGTTTGAATTAATCCTTGCCATGATGAGGTGTTTTATGGGGTTTGGTGCCTTCTTTTATTATGTGCTGTTTTGAATCTGTTCTAGTTTGTTTATTGTGATCTTCTTTGTTTGTTCTTGAGATTGGTTGTATGACTGTTCTGTGTGGAGTATTCCCTCAAGTATTCTCTGTAGGTTTGGCTTTATGTTCACATAATCATAGAGTTGACTTTTTTCATGGTAAGTTTTTCTTTCACTATCTATTATGATGGATACTTTTTCTGGGTAAAGTAGGTTGGGTTGAAAGCCACAGTTTTTCAGACTTCAAAGTTTTCCAATCCAGGCTCCTCAGCCTTTCCTGGTTTCCATTGAGAAATCTCATGTAATTCTAAAGGGATTGTCTTTGTATGTTGTGAATTGCTTCTCTCTGGCTGCTTTTAACACTCTTTCTTTGTTTTTGGTGATAAGAGTTTTAATTATCATTTGTCTTGGAGAGTTTCTTCATTGGTCCTGTCTGTCTGGTATTCTGTGGGCTTCTTTTATCTTGATGGGCCTCTCTTTGGTGAGATTCAGAAAATTTTCTTCAATAATTTTGTTGAATATGTTCTCTATGCCTCTGGTCTGGATTTCATCTCCTTCTGGTATACCCATGATCCTGATGTTTGCTCATTTTAGGGTACCAACAGTTCCTTCATATTCTGTTCACTTGATTTTTTGAATTTTCAAAGTATTTGGCCTCCTGATCAATTTATTTTGTCTTATCTTCCAGGTCAGAGGTTCTGACTTCTACATGAGTAATGCTGTTGGTGAGGGGTTCTAGAGAGGCTTTTATAATTTCTATTTAATTTTTGTTTTCTGTTGTGTTATTTTGCATTGTGTCCATCTCCTTTTTTAGATATGATTTCAATTCAAGTTCTGATTTTCTTGATGCTTCTAATAGTTCATTCTTGCATTTGAGCAAGTCTCCATTAAGCTTAATCAACCAGTTGTTGAGATCTTCCATTTATTGACTTACCTTCAATATATTCATATCACTTCAGAAGGTTCTAATATTTTCTTTAATCAAGTTAAGCCCTACTGTCACAAGGTGAACACTCTAAGAGATGATTCTGTTGGATTTCATTTATACAGTTGTTGGTTCTTTGATAGTTTCCTTCAAGTTCAGTGATTTTTTTTTTTTTTTACTTATTTATTTATTTTTTTTTTAGGTCTCATCAGTTGCCATGTTTTCATTTTGGGAATGAATTTCTGTTGATTTTTCTATGCTTTCATTGAAGACTTTCATTGTAGTACCATTGTAGTACTTTCATTGGTGGAGAACTTTCAGTTTTCTGTGTTTTGATGGCTTTTTTTGCATTGTTGTGTACCCATTTTAGGAAGAATCCTTATTTTATTGAGGAGGAAGAAAGTTTTTGTCCTTTGGCCCATTCACCCTCTGACTCAGGTGAACAGGAATGTTGGTACCTAGTGGCCAGTCAGGACACCAGAGAAAAAGGCCTGATTCCACATCTCACACAGGGACCAGGCCTCTCCAAGCAAGGTACAATGGGACCTACCAGGACCAGGGGGCTGGGAGGAGCAAGGGTACAGGAATCTGGCCTACATCGTGCCATGCCCTCCAGCACACAGACCAGTGAAGGCAACCCAGACTGGAGAGGTGGGAGGAGCCCAGAAACATGAGTCTGGCCTACTCACTCCAGACCACTATACCCTCCCAATCTCTGTCCATGCAAGGAATTCAGATGGGGGAGTGAGAGGAGCATAGAAACTGGTCTGGTCTACTCACTCCAGACTGTCACACCCACCCATCCACTGTCCATGCAAGAAACTTCATATCCTTTATTTTTATATTTTTTTATTACTTTGCTAAATTTTGTTGACATTTTTGTGCCAAAATTTATGCAAGATATTAGAATCAGATAGCTGCACTCTTGGAAGGTAGCAAGGTTCATGTAACTGAGTTTTATTATTATTATTAATTATTATTAACAACATATTTCATGTGGATACATCATGAGTTGGTACCAACTTTTCCCTCATCCCTTACCACATTCTGTCGAGGATTCTCCTCAGTGGGGTTGTAGGTATTCCCTATGGGGTTATGGTTTATGCATTTTGGGAGCAGCAGTAAGGTATTTTTGAGGGAAGGGAATGCTTCTAGGCATGACATCTCAACCTGTGGTTCTTGCAATCTCTTCTGCCCCCTTTTCTGCAATATTCCCTGAGCCATGGTGGGTGAGTTTTAAGTCTACTTCAAAGATGGGTTCTTACGAGCAATTTCTCCAGCCTATAATGTATTTAAGATGCTACTTATACATGAATATAAGATGATGATCTAGTGTTAAATGAAGGATTTCAACTTGATAACATTTCCAATTAATAATAGATTTCATCTGTCATAATACACATTTCAGCTATGTTATAACTATAAAGTCCACTATTACCTTCCTGTACAGTTTTCAAAGAAGAGGTTCTAAATAAACTTAAAGCAATGAGTATCAAGAGAGTGCCCATAATTTAGAAGTTACAAAATTAATTTGAAGTGTATATTTTGAATATTATTTTTAATTATTTATTTGAGAGAGAGAGAGAGAAAGAGAGAACCAGAGTGAGATAAGGGGCAGACCAAGGCCTCTAGCCACTGCAAAGTCCACATGCATGTGCCACCATTTGCATCTGGCTTACATGTGTACTGGGGAATTGAACCTGGGTTCTTAAGCTTCCCAGGAAAGCCCCCTAACCATTAAATCATCCCTCTATCCTGAGATGTGCATTTTAAATAGAAACATGGCTGATTCAATAAGTAGTTACAAACAGTTTATTAACAAAGTTCATGTATACTAGAAAAGCTTATAATGTATTTGTGTTTGTATGAAATATGGACTATTTATAGGGAAAAGCTGAAAATGTAATTTCAAGAATTACTACCTTTTAACTTTTCATTTTAAAAAAATTCCATGCCAAAAGGTAACTCTTCTGATCTTTAATTATATGTTCTAACAGTAATCTCAGAAAATCTCATCCTGCTCTGTAAATACGCATTAGACAATATTTGTAAAACTTGCTATACTGTTAATTTACAAATTTCTGCTCTACAAATGTTTGCATAAATAATGGATCAAGGTGTTTCTGTTCCCATGATCTTTGTTTAATTAAACACTCTTGGCAATTCACTATAACTGTAAGTGGAAAAATGACAGATAATTTCTTCTTTGCCTTCACATTACTATAATTATGAGAGCTGTTAAGAAGGTAAATTTTCAGAAATGTTCCTCATGTCACTACAGTTCTTTGTACGCTCTAAAGGGAAAGCACTATATTTAATTTATTATAAAATAGTCAAAATTCAATTTAATGTTTACAAAGAAATAAAACTAATGATATTGTTGTTCTGTGAGGTCTTACACACACACACACACACACACACACACACACACACATACACACTTCTATATCCTCTAGATATCCATATTCCAAGACTTTAAAATGGGGAAATTCAATTTACTACATTTCTTACGAATCTATAAAGACGGGAATGAAGTAAATGTGATTTTTAAATTAGGGATTCATATATAAAAATCATTTTGTAATGTTACACTAATGGCTAAAGACTTTTTAAAAACTTTCAAAAGAGAAAAAAAGGGCTGGAGAGATGGTCCAGTGCTTAAGCAAGTGGCTGCTTGCACAAGTTTGAGGAACCACAGGGCCAGAAACTGCCTGAGTTTGTATTTCCAAATCCTGTGTACACAGCTGGGCATAGGCAATGGAACCTATAATCACAGTCACACAATAAGGAGCAGAGAAGAGAGACATAATATGAATTTAACTGATTGTCAATAAACTCATATATTAAAGCTCTCAATATTTTTATTTATTTTTGGTTAATATTTTATTTGCTTTTTATTTGTTTATTTGAGAGAGAGAGAGAGAGAGAGTCAGGCAGACAGACACAGAGAGAGAAAGAGAGAGAGAGAGAGAATATGCACACCAGGCCTCCAGCCACTGCAAACAAACTTTAGATGCATGTGCAACCTTGTGCATCTGGCTTATATGGGTCATGTGGAATTGAACTGAGGTCCTTTGACTTTGCAGGCAAATGCCTTAACCGCTAAGCCATCTCTCCAGCCCGTCTCAATATTTTTATTTTTATTATTACTTTTTAAAATATTTTATTTATTTATTTGACAGAGAAAGAGGCAGAGAGAGACAGGGACAGAGAGAGAGAGAGAGAGATTGGGCATGTCAGGGCCTCTAGCCACTGCAAACAAACTCCAGACACATGTGCCCCCTTGTGCATCTGGCTAACGTGGGTCCTGGGGAATCAAACCTGGATCCTTTAGCTTTGTAGGCAAATGCGTTAACCACTAAGCCATCCATTCAGCCCTTTTTTTCTGTTTCTTTTTTAAAAATATTTATTTTTATTTATTTATTTGACAGACAAAGAGGCAGAGAGAGACAGAGAGCCTCTCAATATTTTTAAATGAGTAATAAACTAATGCTCAAAATTTTAAAAAATGATGTTCTTATATTGTGTCATTGAAAGTGGTAGGAATCCAATATTTATTATTGTTTTATTATTTTTTATATTATTTTTTTTACAAAATTTTCACCCTTTTTTGTGAAATTAACAATTAAATTACCACATAATATATTCTACTTTCATACCTTTTTTGGGGGGTTGTCCTTTTATTTTTTTAATTTTCTAAGTAAAATGGTTAAGAGCTTAGAGTTTCGAATCATTACAAACTTGAAAAACAGGAAAAACAATAGAATATCAGTTTCCTACTTGAATATGCTGATTCAGTCACCATGGTAACAGCTTTGCACGCATAATCTAATTTATTAACCACAACAATGTTCTTCTCACTTTGGATTTTTTTTTTTTTTTTTGACCTCTGTTTTAAATACCAGAAGGTACTTAACCAGAAAAAAATAATTTTCTCCATTTGAATCTTTGAATTTAATGAATAAATATTTACTTAAAAGGCTGAAGAGTTGGCTCAGTAATTAAAGGTGCTTCCGCAAGCTAAAAAACGCCTCATATTTTTCCACTCTAGTCAGATGGCCAGCAAATATGCACACTGCAATAGATACTTGAACATAGCTGTGAGTCATAGTTGGAGAAAGGGACATTGTATTTCAAATGTCAGGGATCTATTTTCTTATCTATGGTTGAATCTTCTGAGCAAAGAACTAAGGGGAAAAGCCTGTAGGACTATTACATCTTGTGTCATTGTTGCAGGACTACTCTCTCCAGTTGAAGCCTACAGCTTTCTATTTTACTTTTTCTTTCCTTTCTTTTATTTTGTTTTCATTTTACATCATCAATGAGCCAGACACTAAACATTAGGAACTCAATAAACATCCACATGCATAAAGAATGTGCACAGCTATTCCCACAGAAAGAAACAGGCTCAGACAGAACAGGACAAGATATTAAATTTACACCTTCCATGAAACATTAACACAGAGGGTAAAGTAATAGATCTAAAACCAGAAAATCTTGAGGAGACAAGGTTCTGTTTTCCTGACTTAGAAATCTTTAACATATTCTAATGTCCAGTACAAAGTTAATTGGCTACAAAATGAAAAAGAAATGCATAAGCAATGCAAAGGAATATAGACTACCAAAAACTCTTTCTGGAACTCACCTAATGAAGATGCTAGTACACAAAGAATTAAAAAAACTTTCTTAAGGATGATCAATAAGCAAAACAAAACCAACAAACAAAACAAAACAAAACAAAAACATGGAGAGATTCAGGGACATGATGTAAGAATGAAACAGAAATATCAAAAAAAGATGAAAAGTCATGCATCTAAAAAGAATGTGAAAAAATAGGAAATAAAGACTAGCATAAGTCAAGGCTAACCTAAAGATATAACTGGTAAACTTGTCTTTTTTATTTTTAATAAATATTATTTATTTATTTATTTTAGAGAGAGAGAATGAGGCCGATAGAGACAGAGTGGAAGAGCATGGGTGCACCAGGGTCTCTAGCCACTGCAAACAAACTCCAGACATGTGCATCACCCTGTGTATAAGGCTTACATGGGATCTGAGGAATCAAACCTGGGTCTGTAGACTTTGAAGGCAAGTGCTTTAACCACTAGGCAATCTCTCCAGCCCAAATTATCTTTTTAAACTGTGAGGAACTAATTAGGATACTCCAGAAGAATAAAATCTGACCCTGTTTATACCAATAGAGTTGCCCTACAGGAAGCTAAAGGGAGCTTCATTGTTGAGATGAAATAATTCTGAATAGTAATTTGAAAATATGTAATCAGAGATCTCAGGGGATGTAAGTATATGGGAAAATGCAAATGTCATTACAATAATGATCTGTGAATTCACTTTTGATTATAATATAGTTTAAAATTGGAATGGTAAAAAAAGCTTATTTAGATGTATAAAGATTTAACTTTATATCTACATCCAAAAAGGGAAAGAAGCAGATATATATATATATATATATATATATATATATATATATATATATATGTATATATGGCATGATACTGAACTTAAGCTGGAAGAGATTCAGATTACATTATCTTAACTTCATGATGTTAAAGTATCTTCCATTGAATCACACACACACAAAATCTAAATATTTAAAAATAAACTGAGGGGCTGGAGAGATGGCTTAGTGGTTAAGCTGCTTGCCTGTGAAGCCAAAGCACCCAGGTTTGATTCCCAGTATCCACATAACCCAGATGCAAATGGTGGCTCATGCATCTGGAGTTGGTTTGCAGTGGCTATAGGCCCTGGTGTGCCCATTTTTGCTCTCTCACTCCCTCTCTCTATCTGCCTCTTTCTCCAATAAATAAATAAATAAAAAATAAATTAAATAATTTTTAAAAGAATCTTATAAAAACAAATAAACTGAGAAAGTTATTTAAATGATTCACTAACAAAAAAATTAACTTAGTGTCACAGAAGATACTAATGCATAACACAGAGGACTTACTCGGTTTAAAAGATATAGAAAAAATACAGAAACAGTACATTTAAGTCCCTACTGATTATCTCATAGTACCAACTGTCTCCTTTGGCGGTGGAAGAAAGATGATTACCTGTTTGTGGCCACCATGGTGCATAGTGATTTAAGCCTGGGTGATAGCATGTGAGAACTTCACACACACACACCCACCAAGACTGAAAAAATGGATCAAAAGACAGAATTTATCTATTTGCTGTATATAAGATAGATTGAATCTAAAGATACAAGTAGGCTAAAGATGAAAAACAAAAGGGGGTATCATAGGCAAACAGTCACAAGACCAGAAGAGTGGCAATAATAATAACAGACAAAATAAGCTTTAAAGCCAAACAAGTTACAAGAGGAAAAGAAAGACACTGCATATTCAAAAGTGGTCAAAATACAAAGATATGTGCATTGCAAATATGTACACAGTTGACAGTCCAATATAAAAAACTTGCCAGATGAAAATTGACATAAATAAAAGAATAGGTAGGATATTCTAGAGCAATGCTTACAGACAGCGATGCCAACAGTCAATAATAGCTACAATAACCAACATAAAGTAAGGAAGGAGATAAAGAACTCAGTGCAATAAACCAGTAGACATATAAAGAACACTCAAACTGACAGTGTCAGAAGTATACGTGAGACATTTTTCAGGAGAGATCCTATCGCGGTATTCAACTTGTCACAATAAATTTAAGAAGTCATATATCATTCAAAACATCTCCTGTCACTACTACTACAGGTAAGAAGCGAATGGCAAAGGATGAACTGGAAACCTCACAGATGTGTCAAAATTAAGCAGCACTCTCAAACAAGAACGGATCCTATGCAATCCCACGTAGGAATTTAGAAATAGTGAAAACATATCGAGCATGACAAAGGAAGTAGTAACTGAAAGCTATAGGCACATTTAAAGTTAAGAAAGTTGTCTCAAAAGCAAAAGGTGAGTTGATTGCTTGGTACTCGGTTGCAATTTGCCCAGTGGAACCTTGCTGGAAGAGGTGAGTCCCTGAGTGTGGACCTTGAGGTTCATTAGCCCAGCTTTAAACCCAGAACTAAGGCTACCTCCACCAAGACAGCTTCCTCAGAGACTGTGAGGCAAAATAAACCTTTTCAACCATCCACTGATTTTTTTTCAGGAAAAAGAAAATAACTACAAAAAAAAGCAAGTCAAATTCATTCACTGGGGTAATATTTTCCCTTTAATTTGGTGCTGCAAAACTGGTTTTGCAGATGAAAAGTAGTTAATTCGGATTCTCTCCTCACAATATAAAAAATTAAACTCTAATTTGTCCATGAATAAGATTTCATATCTAAACTCTCTTAAACTTACAGAAAACACTGGGCAAAGTCTTAGCAACTCATCTGGAAGAGACTCAATGACGCCACACCCACAGAAAAAAATGTGCTTCAAGAAAAGTAAACCCTTTGTACATCAATGGACATTAGAAAGACAGGAGAATGCAATCTGCAGACTGAAGGATATGCCTACTATCTGTACATTTCATAAAGGACAATGCTCAAAGTTCAATAGAAGATATATGAATCAAAATATGAAATTGACCCAAAGATATTTTGCTATAGAAGATATATTAAAGTCCAATAATACATATCCAGCAAGGATTTGCAGATCAAATCCATCATGAGATGCAACAATGCAATAATTCCATTGGCTGCCACTAAAAATTAAATAAAACAAAAATAGCAAAAGCTGGGTGTGGGGGCACATGCCTTTAATCCCAGCACTTGGGAGGCAGAGGTAGGAGGATCGCCGTGAGTTGAAGGCCACCCTGAGATTACATAGTTAAAAAAAAAAAGCAAGTGTTGTTAAAAATGTGAAGAAATTGGGGCCTGGAGAGATGGCTTATCAGTTAATGTGCTTGCCTGCAAAGCCTAAGGACTTAGGTTCGACTCCCCAGGACCCATATAAGTCAGATGCATATGGTTGCACATGTGTCTGGTGTTTGTTTACAGTGGCAGGTGGTCCTGGTGCACCCATTCTTTGTCTCTCTATCTGCCTCTGAAGAAATTAAGTTTCGTTGCATGAAACCTTGTTATCAATGTGGTATTGTGCAATATTGTGGAAAATAGTAGCAGTTATTTTAAATGTTAATGATAAAATTACAACATAATCTAATAATTTGCTTCTTGACCTAAGTAATTTAAAGAAGCATTCCAAAATTATAGGTGTACACCTACATTCATAGCAACACTATCCACAAGCTATTCTACCCCACAAAAGTTTCTGTCATAATAGATGGTTAAAGGAAAACTTTCTATGAAAAAAAAATCAACTCTATGATTACATGAACACAAAGCCGACCTACAAAAATATTTCAGAGAATATTCCACACAGAACAATCAACCAACCAATTTCAAGAGTCAACAAGAAGATCACAATAACCAAAAATAGATCAGGCTCTACATAGCACAAAAGATAACAAAGTACCAAACCTCATAAAACACTTCATCAGAGCAGGAATTAATTTGAACCTCACAGTAATAACCTTAAATATTGATGGTTTTAACTCACCCATCAAAAGACACAGGTTATCAGGATCAAAAAAAAAAAAAAAGGACCCTTTATCAGCTGTTTTCAAGAAACCCACCTCACCAGTAAAGACAGACACCTCCTCAGGGTGAAAGGATGGAAAATGATATTCCAAGCAAATGGAAATAAAAAAGTAGGTATTGCTATATTAATATCTGATAACATAGACTTTAAAACAAAGGAAATCAAAAGGACAAAGAAGGCCATTTCTTACTCATCAAGGGAATGTTCCAACATGAGAACCTCAAAATCATAAATATATATGTGCCAAACACATGGGGTGCCAAACAGAGGGGGTGGAAATATAGTCAGAGCCACAAGTTGGGACATTTTGCATAGAGACATTGCTTCTCACCCATAACTGACTGTTGCCCCATGGGGTTTCCCTGCATCCCCAGTGAGTAGGCCTCTTCAGAAAAGGGACAGGATGTGGGAAAAGATGGGGAAAACAACATGTGTTGTTTACATACTAAGTATGTCCATATATAGTAAAAATAAATTTTAAAAAATTGCATGTCTATATTGCACATGGGAAATTCTTTTCTTACTACTACCATGTAAATTAATGTCTGAATAATCTATGCAGTCTTTATCCTCCATTAGTATAAGTAACACAGAGAGGGTTTAAAATATACAGGAGGACTGTACAGGCTCTATATAAATGTCCTGAACTTTTGTAGAAGACCTGGAGAAAATGTGAATTTTGATATCTGCACAGGCTCTTGCAAGAAATCTCCAACAGATACTAAGGAAAATTGATCCCCCCTTTTTTGTTTTGTATACAATACAGCAGGTTATACTCTTTTTCCCTTCACCTCAGCACCCAAGTCCTCCTCAGTGAGGTTATGATATTCTCTGTTGGGCATGTAGGCCTCAGTCAGTCCCTGTGCTGTAGTGGGGGACCATGTCTCCTTTTATTCCTACCCACTCTTATAATCTTTCTGCCCCCTTTTCCCCAATATTCCCTGAGCCATGGTAGATCTGTTGGCAACCTGAATTTATGTTGAGTTCTCTGTAGCCTCTGGATTTCTGCTTTGACAGGTTATGATTGATCACCATGTCTGTCACCATCACCCTGGAGCTGGTTGTCAGGTTAGCAGTAAGAGCAGTGTTCATGATGCCACTTCCTCTGCAAGTGTTTTTGGAACCTGAAGATGTGGTGTCAAGTGTCATGGTGGGAAGTTGGCTAACATCTTTCTTATCGATGTATCTTGGCTCTCCTTTGTTTTCTCTGTTATCTGCAAAATAAAACAGATTTTCCAACCAAGAGTGAGAGCAGATTGGGTTAAACAGGTTTTTTTTTTTTTTTTTTTTTTGGTTTTACGAGGTAGGGTCTCACTCTGGTCCATGCTGACCTGGAATTAACTATGTAGTCTCAGGGTGGCCTGGAACTCTCGGCGATCCTACCACCTCTGCCTCCTGAGTGCTGGGATTAAAGGTGTGCGCCACCACGCCTGGCTTTATGCAAAGTTATTTCAGATATTTTGTTGTGAAGTCCACTCTTTTCCAGAGAGCAATGGGGACTCCTCTCTGAAGTCTGAGTTTCCTGGTGTTTGGATTCTGACTTGGCTTCCAGTCTCAGATGAGTTCTTTCCCATTGAGAAGGCCTCAAATCCAATGGGGAATAGTTGGCTACATGCAGAGGCTGCATACCACTATTGAACAAGTGTGTAATTTTTCTCAAGCTGGTTGATTTTGTAGTCTGCAAGGTCCTCTGTTTATTCATGCTACTGGTGATTGTTGTCATCCAGTGAGTCCCACAGGGTCTCCAGCATAACATCCAGAAAAATCCACTGCAATTCAAAAATATCACATTGACATATATTTAATGTATTGATACTACTAAATGCCCTGTCTTGCAAGTCCTATGTTCACCATGTTCAATAAAAACTTTTGCTAAGCTGTAGACAGGGCCTATGTTTTTGTGATATCTTCAATATATCATGTACACATAGACGGATATTGTGTAGAGATGATAGAATGTGTAAGTACAAAACACCACATCTACATGGTACTAGCAACACCATACACTGCTAGATATTCACTTCCAGCTGTTGTTTCTTTACTCTGATCCTGTGGGTGACTAGAAAATCTATAGCATACTGAGATCACCGTCAAACATTAAGTACAATTTGATTTTTGAGTGCTCCCCAACTGATCCTGTGGCATCAACTATTTTGTAAACTATGGTATTAATGTATTGAAGGATAGTAAATGAAGAGTTTATTTTACAACTCAAGAGTCAGATACAGAGATGAGTTTTGGGACATGCCTTCAGGCAAGAGGTCTGGTGCTCTGAACACATTGGCAATGGCTGTGCCTTTCAAATTTCTCACAGATGTGTGCTAGACTCAGTAACAGACTCCAGAGCTCTCTTTCAGGGATGTGTTATTCAGTAAGTCTGGCATGAGTCCAGAAATTATGTTTTTTACCAATTCTCAGTTGATATTCATGTCACTTCCCTGGGGACATTTGAACAACTGATAGTGACCTTTTACACATGGATACCTATCACCACTGGCATTCAATGGTTCAAGTAATGATATTTTCACATGACCATAATGGAAAAGGGATACTCAACAATAAAACTGTATTTAATGTTTGATAGATTTTGGTTGTCCTCAGTTCTTGCTACTTACCAGGTTGAAGGGGATATGCTTTGTCAACTTAGAGAATTTTTTTTTGGTGTAGCCTCATTTTACCCAAAGACTAGTGGGAGTTTCTCATAATCTTGGTCTCCATAGGATTCTGAATTGATCCCCAGATCCAGCTATGGGTTCCTTTCTATTGAGCAGATCTCTTAGCTAATAAGAGAGCCATTGGTTACCCACCAAAGCGAGGTTCCACTATTGCACAAGTGTGTACATCTTGCCAGGCTGGCTGTTTTCATATAGTAGGGTCCCCTGCTTTCTCACAACATTGTTGGGCATTTTCTCCCAGAAGCTCATGCAGTACTTTTCAGCATTATAAGGCCTAAGTATCTGCAAACTGTCTACCTTTCAGTTTTAGCTAGATCTCTGGATGTTTTGAAATGACAGTATGTGCTGTCTTTAGCAATAGGAGCAGACCTTTTACCTCAGGCCAGTAATTACGTTCTTTGACAGAATCCTGTCATGTTTGGGGACCTCATAGGTCTCTGATCAACATATTCTTGTGGGTTATAACCAATTTCAGTGCTGGGAATTATAAGATAGATCCAAATGTTTTAGGGTTAGGCTTCATCCTACCTTTTCCAGGGCCCTTTGTACAAGACTATCTCTCCATGCTCATATTGAGGGTTATACATTTTAGTCTGCTATCCAGGAGGAAGGTTTCTATGGCACCAATCCGTTTTGGATTTGGTTTTGTGTATATCTTCCTTCCCACCCTCCTGTTCTATCCCCAAACCCTTCCATCCCTCTAATCTGTCCCTTGAGTTGCTTGTCAGGTAACCCTGAAACTAAAGCTGTTCCAGTTCCTGCTTGTATGTGTTTGAGTCATATGGTCTGTTCCACGTCTGTCCATTTTCCTCCAAATTTCATTGCATCATTTTCCCTTATTTCTGAATAGAATTCCATTGTGTATATGTGCAACATCTCATTATCCATTTGTTAAATGATGGGCATCTGGGTTGAATATAGCTTTTTATATGCTATCATGCTTATGTTATCAATGTCCCACATTTTAACCCTTGTATATATACATATTACATGATAATCACTAACATATATGCTAAAAATAAATATGTGTTAAAAAACATATACTTTTAATAAACAAATTTAAATAGTTTTATATCACTTATATTTATAATTAACAATTTTTGTAATTAATGATTTAGACTATGCTATATCTCTAATTATCATAATATCTGGAATACAAAATAAAAAGTAAAATAATATTATCTAGAATTATGAACAAGGAACTTCAAATTATGAGCTGATGATACAGTATTTTTACTTCTGTAATGCACTGTAAAACATCCATTTGTTTATTCAAAAGTCACAGGGAGTATACTGCTTAATGCAGACAAACCAAATATTCAGGTGCCCACCCCATGCCCAGCAGTGTTATTCCATTGCTGTGAGTCATGACATTCTATTTGACTTTTATCTCATACATTCCCTTGATATTTATCACTGGAATTAATTTTCCATCTCTCTAGTTAATGCATAAACTTCCCTTCCAACTTCTCAATTTGAAATTTTCTGTCTGTCAAAAACAGCTGGGCTGAGTAAGAAAATAATGCTAGTCAACAAAATTGCAATGTAAAAATGTGAACTATTTGATTACACTAAAATAGAAATTTTAAACTAATCATTTACTAATCTTCTCCCATCTTCTATGAAACAGCTTTTGATAAAAAGGTTAGCAGAAAAATCAAATTTTGGGGTTCTGAATGCCTTGTTTACTGTGAAAATATGCACAGTATTTTTTAAATGTGTTGTTGAGTAAACTGGTTGATTTCAGTAAAATCATTCTTGTTTTAAAACAGCTTTTATATAGAGACTTATAAACAGACCTCAATTCTTTTCAACATCAAGCTACATTTGAGAGCTGGAGAGTTGGCTTAGCAGTAAAGGCATTTGCCTGCAATGCTAAAGGTCCCAGGTTTGATTCCCCAGAACCCACATAAGCCGAATGTACAAATATGCATTTGGAGTTTGTTTGCAGTGGCTGAAGGTCCTGGCATGCCAGTTCTGTGTCTGCCTCTTTCTCTCTCTCGTCCTCTCTTTCACCCTCTCTCTCTCTCTTTCTCTTTCTCTCTGAAATAAAATAAATAAATGACAGGAAAAAATACTACATTTGAGTTAGCCTATATATTAGTCATATATAATTATAAACAAAACAATGCTAAAATTGCTAAATTTGGTACCAAAACTGTAAGGGGTTTTTATGTCTCAATTGCTCATCGCCTTATGTTACTAAAGAAAAACTGTTGAAAACTTCATTTTCTATAATGAGTTTCTAGGATCAAGAGTAAATTAAAATGTATAAGAGATATATTGCCTGTGTTCTTTGAGTTGTTAAGTTAGTCTCCCTATATATACTGTCTGCCAGACGTTGAGAAACAAGTGACTTTGCTGTTTGTTTTAAATGAAAATCTTGCTAACCTGAGCTGGCCTGTGCCTTCCTATGTAGGTCAGGTTGACTCTGAACTCCCAATTTTTCTGCCTCACACTCCAGAGTGTTGAGAGTTAGCCAAGTGGCATCACACCTGGCTCAGAGGTGCTTAAGTTAAACTTCGCATTAATAACTGTCAAATAGAAGGGGCTTTATGTCAATCTAAATATAAGCCCTATGGAAATAAATAGAAGAAAAGAGGAAGACAAGAAAAATGCAAGTGTAAAGTCAATAATATTAAGCCTATAAAATACTTCTATAATTATAGTGATTTCAGTTCCTCTATTAAAAGGAAACTGATAAAATTAATGGTTAAAGATGAAAATTTAATTTCAATATATATTTTTAAAACAGCCCTTTGGGTAAAGATGACCATTTTGCAATGGTTAAAATTTACAACAATAAGCCAGGCGTGGTGGTGCACGCCTTTAATCCCAGCACTTGGGAGGCAGAGGTAGGAGGATTGCCACCCTGAGAATACATAGTGAATTCCAGGTCAGCCTGGACCAGAGTGAGACCCTACCTCACAAAAACAAAAACAAAAAAAAATTTACAATATTAATGTGTATATGGTAATCATACAATTTCATATGTCAAATTAAATAAACTTTTAACATACAAAGCAAGAGTTTTGTATTTCATGTAACAGGGGTTGTTACAGGATTTTTTTTTTTTTTTTTTCCCCCTTGGGAAGCAGGGACTGAAAGAAATTAATGTTCCAGATGCTTATTAAGGAAAGTTATTATAAGAAAGGTTATAACATAAAGGTCAGGTTAGATTCATATTCTGGAGAGATTAAAAGGTATTTTGATGTTGTTCATGTAAAACTAGACTGTCCACTTCTACCTGGACCAAGCAGTGGACATAGGATATACTTATGGTCATGAATTTGGGGAGAGTGACATTCCACACAGCCAGTAGAAGGGCCTATAGACCAAAGTCTGTTTGCTGAACATGTTTTCTTCCAATGGGGGGAGAGTTAAGAAACTGGGTAGTGTCAATATACATGTCAACACCAAGCCATGATTCCTTCCAGAAATCATTTTTCTCTTCAATGCACTTTATCTACATAGCTTCAGGTTTTGTTCAACTATTTTCCTAGAATAGCAAAAGACTGGTAATTGTTTGTTATATACTTAAGTCTTTTATCCAAAGAATTAGATTCATTTTGCAGATAGTAAGGGAAATTTGAATTTTAGTGTTTCTACATGTATAATGCAAAGATTTCTAGACATACTGAAGGAAATAGATGTCAACATTGAATAGCATACATTTCAGTAATTCCTCAAATAGATTGATATATGAGTTCATTGTTTTTATTTAATTTATCATATTGGTCATCTTTTCTGACAGGTAGAAAAGTGAAACGGGGTTCATTTCAGGATTTAATCAGTTGTTCAGTCTTGCATTATATAAAAGATATTCTGAAGTTTAGTGTAATCCTTTCTGAGCCAAGTCAGAGAAATGACTTTCAGACTAAAAGAAAAAAAAAAAAAAAAACTTTACTAAATCTCTCACAGGAAAAGGTGATATATATATATATATATATATATATGCAAAGTTTATCCTAAGTATTGTTTAGTGTGTGCCTGTTACATAAAATGGGCCTCTACACAATCTTCACTTCTCCCAATGATTCTGTTGAGCTTCTGGGTTCCATAAGGTTTAATGTGAGTGTGCCTGGAATCCCTTATTCTTTGGGAAAGCTCTCATCATGGCTTGGAGATAATCTACATTCTGATATATGCATGCACACAGAGATATAAATATGTATTGTGTGTGTGTGTGTCCATGTGCACGTGCACACACACACACACACACACACACACACACACAGCAGCACACCTGTATTTCTCTTTTACACAAGAATACCCATAGGACCCAGAAACCTAGGGGAGAGGTATTAAAATCCGCCAGCAGATCCCACCATGAAAAATTACTTCATATTGAAAAATCATAAAAACCAAATCCCACTGGAAACACTACTGCCTGGAGTTTCAGGATGGGTTTTGGGTAGAGTTGTGCTCTGAACTGGATTTCAATTAACTCATCTTTCCCCATTCCAAGATAACAAATTCTCAACTGAGGAATAAAGAAGAAGTAGATAAAAGAAACAAGTGGACCTCATGTCATCTTTGGCAGACAAAAAATTCAGTGCATTCAGTAATAAAGGCATTTTTTAAAGGAAACTAATTGGTAATAGTAATGATAATATATTAGTGAGACAAAATTATTTCTTACTATAATTATCATAATAAATATTACTTTCTTATATCAGTTCTTAAAATACATTAGACTCCTGAAATACTGAAAGCTACAAAATATTTCTGAGAGAATTCAATTGACAGTTAAATACATGGAGAGAAAGTACTATATTCAGGAACTGTAAAACAATTTTTTAAAATATTTAGTATTCTAAATTGACTTTTCTACTAAGAGTGGTCTAACAGAGTGATGGTTATAATTTTGTTTTGTTTTGTTTATAGAAACCAGCGATGATCCACTTTTGAAATGTCCAAGAACTGGCAGACTAAACAATGACAGTGGGCAGCATCCAGAAATACTTGCATAGTCATGAATTTATTATTGAGTTACCCAACGCAGAATCAAAATGAAAATAAATGTAAATAAAATGAGTGCAATAAATTAAGCAGCAAACACACACACACACACACACAAACTGGTTAAACATAGAAATTGACTTTCACCCAAGTGACTAGTAGGCATATGCAAAGATGGTCAACAACTACCACTCATGAGTGAAATGTCAATTAAAACCACCAGAGATACCTTTACACAGTCCTACATTCTCTCATATGTCAGATTTCACAAACAAATCTCTTCCAATCATTTCCACTTTGCCTGAATTTATATCACGATAGACCTTCTGAAAGTTAGTGTTCCTTTCACGTGCAATGCTCACCATACTGCAGTCATCACTTCTGACTATCATGGAGCAGCTGTTCAAGGCATATTGCTCCACATGTTAATTTCACACATGATTCTTGCATTCATAGGAGAGAAAGCTACATGAGGTTTATATCGGTTTTGTCTGGGCTCTTCCAAACTAATTTTTTTTAATTTTAATTTTATTTATTTATTTATTTATTTATTTATTTATTTATTTATTTATTTTCAACCAGAAAGAGGAGACAGTCAGAGAGAGAATGGATGCACCACAGCCTCCAGACACTGGAAATGAACTCCAGATGAATGCACCTCCATGTACATCTGGCATATATGGGTACTGGGGTATTGAACCTGGGTCATTTGGCTTCGTAGGCAAGCACCTTAACCTCTAAGCCATCTCTCCAGCCCCAACTAATCTTTTTTAAATTTTTTATTAGTTATGTATACAGTAAAAATATAGCCATGGTGGTACCATCATTAGCCTTATCTCTGTCCTCCCCCCATGGGTAATGTGGGTCTTGCCTTATGGGATAACCATCAGTTATGCAGGAGAGGCAATGACTCTGTGTATAATGACCCAGCTCATGGCTCTAACAATCTTTGTGCCCCTCTTCTGTGAATTTCCCTCAGCCATGTTGGGTTCATTTTAGATCTATTTCAGTGACAAGGTTTTGGGAGTCTCTGTGTCTCCAGAAATCAGATTTGGTAATAGATGAGTGTTCTTTGTGTCTATCTCCTTCGACTTTGTGCTGGTTCCAGCTTCACCAATAAAGCAGCACTCTTGCTCATTTCCCCTGGTGAGGTGTAATGGGCTGATTCTCTCCTCAGGTTCTGTGTCCATCTGAAAGAGAGAAGCAGATTCTCCAATGGAATTTAATAGGTGTAGGCTTTCTTGTATCCCACTATTGGTGGGGGCTTAATATTGGAGAGTGGGCTCATTGTTGGACATGGTTCTGACTTGTTTCCTATTTCCAGGTATGGCTTCAGTTCCACTGGTACATCTGTTAGCCAAATCTAGAGCAGTTGGTAACCCACCATGACTGTGTGCCACTACTGCACTTGTGTGAGCATCACGTCAGGTTGTTTGCTGCTGAGTAGTTTAGACCATGAGTTGCTTAGACAGATGTTGGTCGTTTTCCCCCAGTCACATATGCAACACCTTCTGGCACTAGACAAGCTAACTGACTGGGGACTGACTCTCTTCCAGATTCCAGCCAGGTCTCTCCATGTTCCATACAAACAGCATATTATGGAGACTCCTAAAAAGGATGACTATAGAGGCACCAACAGACCCAGTTATCCCCTTACTGGGCATTTACCCTAAAAGCTCCAAGCCTCAGTTCAGAGTTATTTGCTCAACCATGTTTATAGCTGCTCAGTTCATAATAGCTAAGAGCTGGAACCAACTCAGATGTCCATCATTAGATGAATGGATAACTAAGATGTGGTATATCTACACAACGGAGTTCTACACAGCAGTAAAGAAAAATGACACAAAGAAATTTGAAGAAAAATGGTCAAACTTGGAAGAGATCATTCTTAGCAAACTCACCCAATCACAGAAAGATAAGCGTCACATGGTCTCACTCATTTGTGCCTCCTAATTTGTATTTTCCCAAGATGCTGACATACCTAATAAACATCTCAAGGACTGCACAATAGGGATGGTGGGGTGGGAGGGAAGAGCAAGGGGGTGGGACAAAAAAATTGGACCCAAATGGAAATGGTACCATAAAATCCTATATCCTGTAAGACATACTAAAAGTTCAAACCTGCATCAGGTGCTTAGAGAGAACACCTGAATCACAGGGGCCTGGAAAGGGTATGATGAAGACTAACCTCAATCTTCTCCTGTTTCTCTCTCTATCACTCCCTCTTCTCTCTCTTCTCTCTTTCTCTTTCATATTACCTATATTTTTTCTTCCTTCTCTTCCCATGGCACTGACCTGTAACTCCCAGTACCAGCATGTGGTTAACATGCACAATGTGCTGTTGATCAGTGAGACCTGCAAGATTTCCCAAAAGAAGACAGATTTCTGTCAGAGTACTTGATGACCCACCAAAGGTTATTGGTAAGACCCTACTGCTGAAGACACCAAGTAATCTTTGACCTACTCTTTCTGCTTTGAAATTTTTGGTGTGCCACTAATATTTTTCACTACTTTTATCATCATTCTGCCAAATATTTTTATATTCAGATTTTATCTGGTCACTGTGTTTCCATTTATTGGATATATATCCTACCTATCTTTTATTAATTAATTATATTTCTGTGTGTTCTTATCTGTGCATGAGAAGGCCAGAGGTCAACACCAAATGCTCTCCTCAGTATCTCTTCATGCTATTTATTTTGAGACAGGATCTTTCACTGCACTAGGAACTCAATGATTCCCTGAGATACATTATCCAGGAAGCCTGAAGTATACTCTTCCCACAGTCTCTCTAACGCTGCATTAGATGCACATGACACCATGCCCAGCTTTATGGTTGTGGAGGTTTGAACTCAGAACTTCATGTTTGTGTGGTGAGCACTATACTTAACACCCCATGTCCTCAGCCACTTGATTGTATTTCAACTCTCTTGATTCAATATTGTACTACACTCCTATTCAGAAAGAAAAGAAAACATAGTTCTTTAGCAATGTATACCTGAACTCAATCAATTAACTTTAAAATGGTACAAAATACATAACTATCTCAAAATTGCATGTACAGTGGATAATTATACGTTACTATATGAAATAGTTTATAATACATTATGATGTATAACAGGTTTCCATATTGTCATTGCATTGAGTTGTCATAAGGAATGAATAACTATGTAGACAGATTTATGGATCAGGAAAATGTGTGAATAAGCAAACAAATATGCATACATGTGAATATAGACACAGGTAGGATATTGTTCAGCCATCAAAAGGAAAGGAATTATGTTATTGGCAGTAATATGGTTAATCTAGATACCACCATGCTAAGTGTAATAGTACAAAAATAGGATAATCAATACTGCTATAAAGAAATTTTTGTTGTAGAATCTAAACAAGTTGACCTCATAGAACAAGACATAGCATGGCAATGTTCAGAGTGGGTCTGGGAGTGATGAACCAATGTTGATAATGAAGACTGGCTTTGAATACAAATATAGCATGTAAGTATAATTACCAGTGAAATTTTCCAACAGTAGAACTACATGTCTATCACTTAGGAACATGGTTAGGCACAGTGGTAATAATAAAGGTAATAGTTTGGTTCTGTAATTTTTTCATGATATATTATGTCAAATAATCTTATTGTACTCCTTTAGTATAAATACTAATATTAATAAAATGCTAGTAAGACCAGAAAAATAAAATAAAACCACAATGTTTTCTGTGGAACATAGATTTTTTTTTCAATCACTTGATTCCTTTGTAGATGCCAAGTAGTTAAATGACATTGCCTCATAACTGGCAAAGGTGGGTTATTGCACTCTGATCTTATACAAGCTATTTTAGATGTGTGAGCAATTTTTCCTAATTAGAGAAATGATCCCACAGACAAATAGACTTATATTGTATTATCTTCATATTAATATAATGTGAAGATCTGTTTGAAAAGAGAATGGTAGTGAAAGTACATTCCGTAAAGCACTATAATATTATGTAGAAATGGTAGTAGTAAGCTTCAGAAATTGAAGCCAGTCACTAGTCTATACACATATTTAAGTATATATTGATGGCTGGAAACAGAAACACCAATATGCATCATGTATTTTTATATAGGAAATATCCATTAAAATTTAATTTTAATCTCAAAGGGCTAAATTTTTATTATAAATATAGAGCCAAGTACTAATTGTTTTACTGGACTAAAAAATTAGGAAACTTATTAATGCTATGATTCCTATTCCTTTTGCATTCAGCATCCAATTTTATTTTTGATGGTGCATGTGGGTGTGGGGGTGGGGTGTGTATGTGCATGTGTGGGTATTCTGTGCCCATGTAGCACCCCATGAGCAAACATGTCACTGTGGTGTCCCTCTACATAGCTGGAAATGAGATAACAGATGTGCGTGGCCAAGTCTAGTTGTTTGTGTCTGGGTATTCCAACTCTCATGGTCTCTCTCAGCTCCACAGTAAGTGTTCTTAACCAGCAAACCATCTCTCCAGCTCAGTATTTACATTTTTGTTTTGAATGCAGAACAAATAAAACTTGGTCAACATTTGCATTTGAGATGCTGTGATTCATTAAAAGTTAAATATATTGATTCAATAATGAAGATTTGGAAAGAAATTATAAAGATAAATCATGAATTTTAAATTAAGCTTTATTTTAATGTGAAACAAATAGTAAGAGCATATCCCCATGATTCACTGGACATTTAGCAGCATTTGACAATGTGTTATATTGTAAGAAATATTTTTGTGATTATGTAGAACTGACAATTAGACAAAAGTCACAAATCATCACATATTTACTTTGATATCTGTGTGTTTGTGTTCATGTTTTCTGAATTTTGCTTTGTGTAGGCTCACTAAGAGAGGGTAGATTGCATGAACTTACAGAAGTACTTATTGTGATGGTCCACTTGATGAATCAGTTTATCAATGTCATGACACTTAAGAGTCAAATAAGAGTGTAAAGGGGTGGTGAAGTTATCTTTAATTAATTGAATACATAAATTATCCTATAGATCAAACACCAGTACTTGTGTGAGCAAGGCAAGCAATCTACCACTGAACTACATATTCAAGCCGTAGACATATATTAAGTCAGTAGACATTAAATATGATATATTACCTTCTTTAATGTGGGTGGATACTAGCCAGGGGGTTGAAAGTCTTAGAAAGGAATCCAGACTGCCTTTGGACTAGAGATGGCCCTGGCATCTCCACACACTCATTTACTTTTGTTTATTTGGGAGAAAACTGGCTAATATCTTATTTTCTAGCACATCCATACAAGTCTACTGTGGTGGAGAGAGAAAGAAACAGAGAGAGAAGGAGGAAAGTAGAAAGGAGTTAACCAGGCTTTTCTTCCTTACAATTCATAACATTAACATAAGGGTACAAATACAGTTTAAATGAAGGCACAACTGATTGTAAGTCTGCTTACCACATGTTAAACTATGCCATTATCATTGTAATAAATTCTTATAAGATAATTATTGAAAATTTAAATAAATCATTAGCCACATTCAAAGTTCTCAAAGGGAGGATTTAAATTCAAAAGAGCAAAACAATTGTGAATCGCCCCAGCTATATTTTTTTAATAAGAGGTAAAAAAATGGGACTTCCTGATGTTGTGGCATCATGTAAGATGCTTACTATGTTTTTCCAAAAGTAAATATTCTGCACACACTGATAATTTATACTATTAGTATGAGCATCTGTTGTTTAATCACTGTTTTTGCAGTAGAGAAAATGTAAAACATATTTTACCTTAATTAACTCATTAAAGGGAAAATAGCCAAAAGCATAAGGCTTTTGAGAACACGATTTTAACCACATCACTACGAGTAGAATAGTACCTTGTTCTCTTTATAGCTGTGTTATAGCTCCCTGAGTAATTCAATTACCATTCAGCACTGAAGCATGTCTGTGTGGCATGAGGTGCAGTTAGGCGTTTCTGTCTCTAGAGGTCTCTGCACATCACTTTTTCAGTCACAGGCATGCTCTGCAAGAAACCCATCCTACAACAGGCAGTCTGCAATGCATGCTTTGCATTATAACTCTGTACTGAGCTTGAACAAATACCTCAACAGAGTGCTTTGCTACATCATTCATGAATTTTATTATAAAATAAATGAAAATCTTTACATAGAGTCAACAAATATATGGGAAGAGAAAAATCTTCATTTTAATCTCTGTAAAAAGATCTTTCCTTCCTGTGATTGATTATCCCAGGTGTCCCTACACTGGGACTATGCTTTCATGCTTTTCCAAAGGTGCACATAGTGTTAATGAGTCTGCACTGGATTGCCTGTAGTATGCCATGTTCAATTCAGTTGGATAGATACTGTGCTAGTTTTGCTAAGAGCTTAGGGTGAGAAGGGCATGCCATTTTTCCAAAGGAACCTACTTAGAACGTGATAGGAATGCTCATTCCACTGCATGCTTGTGCTCATCTCTCATCAGCATCCTCATGTTTTACAAAAATCAACTTGCCATACCTTCAGAGAATATGATGGGTAGCAATGAGCCTTTGCCCTTGAGTGTGACAGAATCCAGTCTCATTCTTACCACTGAAATTTCCTGTTCTGTAGGCTCTATAATTGTCAACATGGATGACTCCCTCCTCTTTGGGAATTTGGCTTATGGGACAAGTTAAGCTACATTATGGGATTTTCAAAGCAGGTAGCAATCACTCCGAAATGTGAGCTACAAGAAAACATACAGAGCCTGTCATAGCATCCCGGGATAGGGCAAAGTTCACACTAGACTTTGTGTCACAGGTAAATGTGATGTTCGATATTTATTATGTGGGTTTTCTGTTTCATATTTTATTGGCAACCTTAAAATATCAAAATAATGCAAATTGGTAGTATTCCTATCATTTTCCTTCTTTGTCCCCTCATTCCTGTCCCAAGTTCCTCTGAGGACCCTCCTCAATGTTGAGATTCAGTAATCACTGGGAGAGGGGCATGTCATGAATATACCTGTGGTTTTATCTGGAGTTCAGTGTCTCACAGGATGCCTTCCAACTACATGGCTCTTACATTCTTTCCATCCCTTCTTCCACAAGGTTCAATTGAGCTTAAGAGGTCATGAAAGAAGACTCCTTTAGTGATGAGTTCTCTTATTTCTGCTTTGATGAGTTTTGAGTCTCCTTAGTATCTACAAACCATATTCATGGAGAAAGTTCTCTGGCTAGCAATAAGAATAGGACTCAAGTTTAATCTACCACTTCCTCTGGAGTGTTTCACCCCTGGCAGGGGTGAAAAATGTGACCTGATTACTGATAGGTCCTCATTTTCTCATTCCGATGGTTGTTGGGACTCCCTGGTATTCACCTCCATCTGTAAAATGCAGGTTCTCTAAATGACAGTGAGACCAACATTGATCACACGGGATGATCATATACATTTAGAAAGATTTTTGATGGGCATAACCTCTCCATTTATAAAAAACAAACAACAACAAACAGTGGAAGCTTCCTTTTAGAGTCCATCCAGCCATTGGACCTTTGCATTTTCAGTACCAGGCATGAATTCACTCTCATTGAGCAGACCTCATATCCAATGAGAGAGCAGTTAATTACTCCCATAGTTTATGTGCCACTTTTGTACTGGTGAGTACATCTTTCCTGGCTGGTTGATTTTGTAACTGGCAGGATCACCTGCTTGTTATGCTATTGGTGAATTATCCCATAGCATTTTCCAGCACTTTGACAGATAGCCAGCAGGGAAATGACTACCAACATAGTTCAAGCTTGATTTCTCAATGTTCTGTGACTGCAGCTGTGGTATCTTCAGCAATAGGGTCTTACCATCTATTTCTGGTGGGTAACCAAGT
This sequence comes from Orientallactaga sibirica, assembly GCA_036365145.1. Taxonomy (NCBI): domain Eukaryota; kingdom Metazoa; phylum Chordata; class Mammalia; order Rodentia; family Dipodidae; genus Orientallactaga; species Orientallactaga sibirica. The sequence goes on along the minus strand of JAEOAD010000043.1, from coordinate 3,782,536 downwards.
GCTTTCATATTGTCTGCATTCTTTTTCCCTTCATGGACTCTATATCCAATAGCTCAATATGGATGGAGTGATATGTTTTTGGCACTGGGATTTATCACCAATACCCTGTGGTGTAAGGGTAAGGCTTTCTCCACTCCAGCAGGAGACTTCCGCAAAAATCACACACACACACACACACACACACACACACACACACACACACCCTCTGTCTTTCTCTCTCATAAGAATTCTATCTTTTAATTAGCTAGCTGAAAAGTAGGTTTCTACAGTTATTATTTAATACTACTTTTATTATTATTTTTATGTTATTTATTGTTAAATATTAGTTGGCTGCAATTACTTGATCTGAAATCTGGTTCTTTTCTCCCACTGATCAATTTTTCTATTTTGTGCTAGAGCCATGCTTTGTTTTTAAACTATAACTTTATAGTATATCATGAAATCAGGTATGGTGAGACTGATATGGGGAGTTGGCCTACATGGGAGTTTGGGGTGCTTCCTATAAGCCCAAGCTCTGAATTGAGATCTTTTTTTTTTTTTTTTTTTTTTTTTTTTTTTATGAGCGTGAAAGAGAGAGAAAGAGAATTGGCATCCCAGGGCCTCTAGCCACTGAAATCAAACTCATGATATGTTTGCCACATTTTACTCAAATATCACAAGGATGTGAGGGAAGAAAAGGGCAGAATAAGGGAAAGTAAAGTAGGGAGATGGGAAATACACCATGTGGTATAGGAGCCCATGTAAATAAAATGGACCTCAGATTAAAATTATATATATATGGATTTTTTTAAAAGTGGGCCTTGTGGGATTACAAAGAGATTAAAGTGTAAAAAAAAGTAATAAAAAAATGGGCTTTAGGGACTTCCCAGTAAGATGGTGGCATAGGAACCATGCCAAACCATCCTAGCAAGCGATTTAACAAAGCCACAGCAAAATGCACTCTTCTTCTGAAAGGTGAAGGTGTGTAGGATTGTGTTGGCCATAGCACAGAAGCAGGAGAGACAAAAATCCACCAGAAAGGAGGAAAATGGCCAGAATCCTGCTGAGGTGCTTGCACACCTGCCCAGTGCTGCCAACCTAGTGCCGAGCTGCAGGAGCAGACACCAAGTGGGGGGGAGGGGTGAAGGGGAATTTCCAGCCTCCTCAGCATCCTTGTAAAGTCAAAATTCGTGAAGGAAAGACAGTGTAGACCAGCTAAAGAGCCACTTATGGAGATATAAGTTGGACCAGCTGAGCAGTTCCAGGACAATTCTAGGCTTCCTGCACTCTCCTATTCCCCAATCATCACAACTGTGAACCTCAAGAGAATGCATTCAGCCCCCACTGGAAGGGCATCCAGCACAGCTGATCAGAACACTAGCTCCACAGCAAAACATGGACAAATTGAAGTGGAAACTCAGCATTGGTGAGATTGGAAGCCACCCCTAAAGGTAATGAGGCTGACTGACAAAAAAATGCAGGGACATAGGCCTGCACTGGAAGTGCTAATCTCTCTTTCCATGTCAGGGCAGGTTATGGGCTACATATTCATGGTTGGCTTTAACATTCTCACTTAAGGTATATTTGGTTATTGTTGCCGTTGATGCTTTCAGATTCATAGGGCCTTTGTCCTTTGCTTCTGTCGTTATTGCAGGCAGGGTCTGATTCAGACCAGACTTACCTGGAACCCAATTCAGAACAGAAATCTCAACAGATGACAGGATTAAGGGTGTAGAGCAACACATACCCTTAGGGATTTTAGCTTTACAAGGCTATTTGTTCATTTTAATACTCTGTGTTGGTTTATATTTTAATATTTTTATTAGTTATGTATATAGTATATATACAGCCATGATGGTACCATTGTTAGCTTTCTCCCTGTCCTCCCCCTGTGGGTAATGTGGGTCTTGCCTTAGGTGGGTAGCCATCAGTTATGTGGGAGAGGCAATGACTATGTGTATAATGACCCAACTCATGGCTCTAACAATCTTTCCATCTGTGTTGGTTTTTATTGAATGTGTATATTGCTCAGTTGAATTTGAGAATTTGCCAGTAACTTGCTCTACCCAGCTCATGAGAATATTTGAATAACAGGCAAACTCAACACCTAGGATTACTTCTGCAGTTGGAATGGAGTACAAGAACTAAACTTGGCACCTTAAACTCCTACTCTGAAGGTACATAAAGTTGGATTTCAAAATCTATCAGCACCACAGAATATTAGAAAAACCAAGCATCAAACTCAGCATGCAAAAATTGCAACATTATAATAAAAGAAAGACAAAGAATCAAGATACTACAATCCCACCAAAAATTATAAATCCATCAGAAACCCAATGAGATTTTAGATGAAATGAACGACAAAGATTTAAAAAAAAAAGATTTTATCTATACTCAAAGAAATCAAAGAAGAAGTCAAAGGAATCAAATCAGAAAATAAAGGAATTAAAGAAGAAAACAAACTCTGGAAGGACTTCCAAGGTAACGCAGGAAACAAGCTTAATAAAATAAGAACATTAGCTGGGCGTGGTGGCGCACGCCTTTAATCCCAGCACTCGGGAGGCAGAGGTAGGAGGATCGCTGTGAGTTCGAGGCCACCCTGAGAATACATAGTTAATTCCAGGTCAGCCTGGACCAGAGTGAGACCCTACCTTGAAAAACCAAAAAAAAAAAAAAAAAAAAAAAACATTACAAGACATGAGTAAGGAGATAGAAATACTGCAGAAAATCCAAGGATAAATTCTAGCAATGAAAATCACAGCCAGTAAAAAAAAAAAAAAAAAAAAGAAAGAAAATTAAATAAAAAGACCTCTGTGGAAAATCTCACCAGTAGAATGGATGAAGGACAGAACAGAATATCTAAACTAGAAGACCAGGTGGCAGATCTAATACAGTCCAACAAAGAGAAAGACAAGCTAATAGGAAGGTATGAATGGGAATTTCAAGATATCTGGGACACTATGAAAAGATCAAACATATGAATTCAGGGTATAGTAGAAGGAGAAGATTTTTCAGTCTAGAGACTTAGTAGGCATTTTCAACCTAATCATAGAAGAAAAAATTTCCCAAATTGCGAAATAAATGCCAATGCAGATAAAGGAAACTTTTAGAACAACAAACAAACAAAACTTGGAAAGAACTTCTCCTCATCATGTTATAATGAAACTACTAAACACGCAAACCAAAGAAAATATATTGGAAGCAGTTAGAGGGCAAAAGAAAGTGACCTACAAAGGCAAGCCCATCAGGATCATAGCAGAGTACTTGACACAAACTTTAAAAGCCAGAAGGGCTTGGAGTGATGTATTCCAAGTTCTGAAAGATAAAAACTGTCAACCAAAATTACTTTATCCTGCCAAGCTATCTATCAAAATTAATGGAAAAATAAGGACATTCCACAACAAAATCAGGCTAAAGGAATTTATGACAACTAAACCAGCTCTGCAGAAAATACTTGAAGGAATCCTTCATGCTGAAAAGAAAGCAAAGCACACACATGAGGAAACAGGAAAAATTAAACCATACTCAAATAATAGTTAAAACAAGAGTGTAAAGGGAAACAGGAAGCACTACAGAACAGGAAGAATGGTGAGAGTAAACACGTACCTTTCAATAATAACTATTTTTAAGCTATTTTTATTTATTTGAGAGAGAAAGAGAGAGAGAGAGAGAAGCAGAGAGAGAGAGAGAGAGAGAGAGAGAGAGAGGGAGAGAATTGGCATGTCAGGGCCTCCAGCCAGTGCAAAAGAACTCCATATTCATATTCCTCCTTGTGCATCTAGCTTATATGGGACACTGCAGATATAGCAAAGAGACAACCTACAGAATGGAAGAAAATTTTTGCCAGCTATACATCTGACAGAAAATTAATATTCAGAATATACAAAGAACTCAAAATACAAAACAATAAATCAAACAACCCAATTTAAAAAATGGGCTTTGGAACCCCCTGTCAGAGTTCTTGAAGACCCACCAAAGGTTAATGGTAAGACCCTACTGCTGAAGACACCATATGCTGTTGGGATGGAACATGGAGTGACCTGGCTAGAATCTGGAAGAGGGTCAGTCCCCAGACACTTAGCTTATCTTGTGCCAGAGGGTGATACATGAGCGGCTGGGGGAAAATGACCAACATCTGTCCAAACTCAGTAAAAAACCTGACATATTGCTCAAAAAAGTGCAATAGTGGCATGTAGCCATGGTGGGTAACCAACTGCTTTTGATTTAGCTAACAGATCCACTCAGTGAAATGGAACTCATAGCTGGAACTAGGAAACAAGTCCAAACCATGTCCAAAAAATGAGCCCATTCTCCAATATCAGCTCCCACCAATTGTGGGCTATAAGAAGTCCTATGCATATAAAATTCTCTCAAAATAGCTATGGCCTTCCCATTTACCTGGTGATGACCTCTCTCTCCATTAGAGAATTTGATTCTCTTTTTCAGATGGATGCCAAACCTGAAGGGAGGAACAGCCTATTGTACCTCACCAGGGCCCCTGCTGAAACCATAGAGTAAATGGGGGAAATGGGCAAGAGTGCAGTTTTCTTGGTGAACTTGACACCAGAAGAAGGCTGAAGGAGATAAACACAGAGAACATTAACTCCTACTAAGCCAGATATCCAGAGACATAGAGGCTCCCAAGGCCTCATCACTGAAATAGAATTAAAATGAACCCAATGTGGCTCAGGGAAATTTGCAGAAGAGGGGGAGGAAAGAGTGTTAGAGTCACAAGTTGGGTCATTATACACAGAGACTTTGCCTTTCCCCCATAAATGTTGGCTACCTCCATAATTCACGACCCACATTCCCCAATGAGAAGGGTCCCTTCGGGGGGGGGGATCAGGGAGAAGGCTACTGGAGGCACCAACACAAATGTAAAATTAAAATAAATTTAAAAAATTTAAAAAGACCTGACAAGAACTTGTTTATTAAAAAAACAGGCTTTGGAACTAAATAGTGAGTTCTCAATGGAAGAAATACAGATGGCATAAAAACATCAAAAAAAGTGTTCTACATTATTTGCCATCAGGAAAATGCAAATTAAAACTACCATCAAGAAATCAAATGATAATAAATGTTGGCAAGGATGTGGAAAAAGGGGAACCCTTCTACACTGTTGGTGGGAATGTAATATGGTTTAGCCATTGTAGAAATCAGTGTGGAGGTTCTTGAGACAGCTAAAAATAGATTTACTATATGATCCAGCTATAGCACTCCTAATGATTCTTCTCACTACCTTAGAGATACTTGCACAACCATGTTTATTTCTGCTCTATTCACAATAGCTAGGAAGTGGAATCAGTCTAGATGTCCATCAACAGATGAATGTATAATTAATATGTGGTACATTTACACAATGGATTTTTATTCAGCAGTAAAGAAAAATGAAATTATAAAATTTGCTGGAAAATTGATAAATCTGGAAGGTATTATTCTAAGTGAAGTATCTCAGTCCCAGAAAGCCAAATGTCACATGTTCTCTCTCATATGTGGATCCTAAGTACAAATGTTTAGACTCGTGTTTGAAGTGGAACCAAAAAAATTGGTAGCAGAAGCCAGTAAGTTGGAAAAAGTGAAGGAGGAAAAGGAAGGACTTTAGGGATTGTATTGTATATATGTAAGTATGAGAACAGATTATGGGGACTGGAATGGCCTAAGTGAAACAAATGGATGAGATTGAGTAAGAGAAGTGGGGGGGGGGTGTCAATCAATATTCAAGATATTCCAAACAAGACATATAAAAGCCTACTTCTTTGGATAACAGCACATTCAGAAGCCATAGATTGCTACTCTAAAATTTTCTGTGCCAGGGATGGGATACCTACCAGTGAGTTGTTGGCCAGCAAGGTTCCTGTTGCCAAAACATTACAGGCTATTGCCAAGGCCCTTAACAGATGGTGGGGTAGTTTGAATAGATGGACCCCAATATATTCAATGTTTTATTAGTTTGTAGTTTGCATCTGCAGCCACCTGGCTGGAGGCAGTGTCTCTGGGTTGATCTTAAGTTGTGGTGGTGGGTTTAGGATTTCAATCTAAAGCTATGCAATGTGTCCCTAGCTGGAGTTCCTGAGGTGTGCTGTGCTGTATGGCTTTTGGCTTTTAGCTTCTTTCTCTCTTGTGTTTGATCCTGTGAATGCAGGTCAGCTTCTTCTGCCATTATGGAACTTCCCCTGGATCTGTAACATTCAATAAATCTCTTCTTGCATAACTATGCCTGGTCTGGAAGTTCATCTTAGTGGACCTGAAGCTGTCTGCTACAGAATTTGGTACCAAGGAGTGGGCTGAGATGAACCTGATCATGTGGATTTTCATCTTTTGGAACCTTTGTTTTGGAGGAACTGGCATGGGCTTGGTACTTGCAACTGAAGATGCCTTCTGGAGTGGTAAGCCAAGTATCATTGGCTATTCTAATAAGAGTTTGAGAGTGCTAAGTGCAAATAGTATTGAACTTTGAGGCTTGACTTATGAGCTTTCTAAGGGGAAGGAAAAACTGCAGAGGACTTTGTTGGAACTGGGCTACTGGCATAAGGGATGGCTGCATTCTGCTGCCCAGGCCCAGAGAGTTTGATCACAGTTAAATTTATAATGGACTGATGTGCTTGGCTAAAGATATTGGACTGTGAGATTTAATATTTTAAGTTGAAAAACCTGAAGCAAGTTAAAATTAGAGGCACTGAGACTGGTTTAGGTTAGGTTGGCTTCTGTTGTGAAATACAGTAGCAATCTTAAGGAAGATGGCCCAACTGCTTTACATTAAAACAATGGAGAAGATGCCTGAGAAAAGACTATGATAGAAATGCAAACTCTTTTGGAAAGAGTTGAATGGAGAAGGAACCTGCTTTCAAGGTTACAATTTATTTCAGCACTGAATTAAGAATGTGGCTGTGCCAGGCTGGAGAGATGGCTTAGCGGTGAAGGTGTCTGCCTGCATAGCTAAAGGATCCCAGTTTGACTCTCCAGGACCCACATAAAGCCAGATGCACAAGGTGACTCAAGCGTCTGGAGTTTGTTTGCAATGACTGAAGGCCCTTGTGTGCCCACTCTCTCTCCCTCTTACTCTCTCTCTCTCTTAAATAAATAAATAAATAAATAAATAAATAAATAAATAAATAAATAAAATATATATTTAAAAAGAATATGGCTGTGTCCTATACACCTGGTATCAGTTTTAGAAGCATGAAAAACACATAGAGTAGTCGTGAATTGCACACGGTTCCAGGAGCCGCTGCTGAAACATGGCATGAGGCAGGGTATAATGCCCTGATAGGCTGAATAGCCTTTGGAAGATGGACTGTGGTTTGCATGTAGTCCTGAAGATGTTTTAGATATACCAGCACTGTTCAAGGTCTACCATGGAGTGCACTGTTGGCCGGGGATGGAAGTTTTCCCGGGCTACTCTGCCTAGATGGAAGGGCAGACTTGGAAAACCTGGAGATTTGTCAGTCTCAGATTATATTGAACTTGAACTGCAAAAGATGGATGATTGCTGATGGTGGTTGAGTTTGCTTTATTCTAGTCTCAAGTTTGCATTATTCTAGTCTCTCCTTGCTATGCCTTTTACTAGTTAAAAATGTTTACTCTGTGCCTTTATATGTTAAAAGTATTTAACTTGTTTGATTTTACTGGACTCACTAGCTTAAGTTGGTCAAGACCATGGGGACCTTTGAAATTAGACTGAATACAATTTATAATGTGAGATGGTTATGAACCTATTGGGGGCCAGGGGCGGAATGTGGTAGTTTGAATAGATGGCCCCCAATATATTCAGTGTTTTATTAGTTTGTAGTTTGCATTTGCAGCCACCTGGCTGGAGGCAGTGTCTCGGGGTTGATCTTAAGGTGTGGTGGGTGCCTGGTCTGGAAGTTCATCTAAGTGGACCTGAAGCTGTCTGCTACAGATGGTTAGACCCTGTTACTGAACACTTCATATTCATGGCTAACAAGGTCACTGAAAAATCAAGTTGGTGCTGAGCTGAAAACTTTTCCCTATTGACCAGCCAACTGAAAGCTGGAAAAAGATGCACTGCATGCAGCCCTATGGGAGACAGAAGTTACCATCGGTGAAAACAGTGGACACTGGAAGCCTCAAGTTTGGTTAAACAGGCCAAATGACCAAATCAGTGCAATAATGGCATGTCTGCTCTGGGGGAAACCAACTGCTTTCTAATTGGCCTTGAAGCAGCTCAATGAGATGGAATACATGCCTGGTACTGAAAAACCTAATCAAAAGCCTATGGCAGTGGGGTCATGTGCCTTAGGGGTATAAAGCCTGCTCTTGTCTGGTTAAATGAATATAATAGATTCACCAAAGCTTTCCTGAAAAAAACTGCACTTAATGTTCATATTCATATATTAATGCTACTCTAAGTTTTGGTTAGAGAAGCTTCTCTTTTTCAAATAGTGGTGACCACTGAGATGACCCAAATGGCAACATAGTGCTGAGAAGAAGAGATGGAGCAGTGCTCAGCACTGAAACATTCTGTCACACCCTCCAAGGCTCAGGGTCCATTGGGGAAGAGGAGGCAGAAAGAATATAATAGCCAAAGGAAGGGTATGACTCCTTAAAATGCAACCATCCAGACAGAAATTGGCCTCAATATCCATGACCTTGCAATGCCTAGCAGTACCTATGCAAGACCCTCATAATAGGAGAAAAAGATGATGACATCAAATTAAAAGAGACAAATGGAGAGAGGGAGGGGATATGATGGAGAGTAGAGTTGTGAAGGGCAAAATGGGGGAGGGAAAGGAAATATCATGGTTTATTGACTGTAAGCATGGAAGTTGTCAATAAAAAAAATTTAAGTGGGCTTTTGGGGCTGCCAGCGTAGTGGGGGGAGGGGCTAATCTTACCAGCATGAAGAGCCAGGTGTGGTTGTGTGCAGCTCAAAGGCTGCCCAGGATATGGAAAGCATTCCCCATGTGCACAAATAAGATACATTTTTTGAGTCTGTGCTTAGGACAAGGTGAACATACCTTTCTCCAGGTATCTCAGCCAATCAGTCTGGGCTCAAAGGAGGAATCCACACTCACCTGGAAGGTGCTTGCTCAAGAGATCTGACTGGGTAGATGTTGAATCCCACAATTAAAGCTGGAGGGATGACCTGAGAGAGGCAGGGTGTGGGTGTGGAGATAGGTGGGGCACATCCTTGACAGGGGTGTGACATAAGATGTAAGATCCCTCCCTTAAGGCGCTTCCCTGCCTGCCTAGTCCAAAAACTCTGTCTAATCTGGACCCTCCCCTGCCACACAGTACTGCCACCAGTATTCTTTTGTTGAGGGTGCTTTTGTCTACACAAGGTTTTTTTGTGTTTTCATATAAATTTTGAGATTATTTATTCTATTTCTGTGAAGAATGGTACCAGAATTTTGATTGGAATTGCATTGGATCTGTAAATTGGTTTTGAAAGGATAATCTTTATGATCTTAATTCTTCCAGTCCATTTACATGGGAGAGTTTTCCAATTTCTCATGTCTTCCTCAATTTTTTTTCTTCAGCATATTAATATTGTCATTGTTCAGGTCTTTCACTTCCTTAGAGATATTCCAAGATATTTAATGTTTTGTGTATTGAAAATAAGATTGTTTCATTGATTTCTTTCTCAGTATGGTTATCATTGATATATAAAAAGGCTTCTGATTTTTGTGTATTAATTATATATCTTACCACTTTGCAGAAAGTGTTTATCAGCTCTAGGAGTTTTCTGTGGCCTTTTAGGATATTATATATAATCATTATCATCTTCAAAAAAGGCTAGTTTGACATCTTTCTTTCAATTTAGAAGACAGGGGATCAACATGGGTATTATTTATTTCTCAGCTTTTAGCCTGCAGGTCACATTACCAAGTGTAATAGTCACAAAAAATTTGGCAACAACAGAAGGTTTCTAAATGTAATGATGAAAAGTTAATTAAAAATTAAACTCATAATGAGTCCAAGGTGATTCTGGCTGCATTGACTTATGTAGCATTGAAAAATGCACTACAGCTTTTGTACTGAACCCACAAACGATGCCTATGGAACAGTGCATGGCCTCATGTCAGACAATGCCAGCAACTACCAGCCCAAATACCTCAGCTCAGACTCAAGACTTGCATATAGGTTTTAATTATATTCAATGATGACACTTAGAATTATTATTCCACATAAAAGTAACAAATTAGTGTATATTAAGATTGTTTTTTTAAGACTGTGTTTTTAGACATGACTTTTTGAGTTACTGACTTAAATTTCATAAAAAAATTTTAAATGTTTTTTTTTTTTTGTTTGAGATTAGTAGAGAATTTCCAACAATTTCTGTCCTAAACTTATTTCTTTCATTTTGTAGTAGGTACTTAGGTGAAGTAACAATCTCTAAATTCATAATTAGAAAATCAAAAACACGAATCAAGTCAGAACAAAATCTGGCAGTGTTCTCCATCCTGCAATATCTAATATTCAGTCAGGATTTAACTCTGTGGAAAAACAAATAAACATACCCATCTCAAAAGTCTGTAAATTTGCTTTTTGTTTTTATAAATTTTAAAGTTATGTGCATTACAAATAATTATTTTTAAATATATTTTACATTTTATTAATAGTAAAATGTCTTATCTGTGTACTATTTTATATTTTCACACAACAAGGCTAATAAAAAATTTCTTGGAGAAGAGGAGGTCACAAATGGATAAACCTTCATCCACAGGAAGTGTCTTCTAGCTTGAAGTTTTGCAATCTGGGGTGAAACTAAGAAAGAATAAACACAATGAAAACTGTCAGAGGCTTTCTATATCATTTGCACTTCCGACAAACAGCTACATTATAATGTAAGTATAGACTTTCTCAACTGTTGATAAAACTGAACCTAGAATTCCCTCTTATGTCTCTGTACCTCAGTCTGGAAGACATGTCTTAGAAACATAAAATATGCATGACATATATTTTTATTCAATGAAGTAGTTTAAGATAAGTAACTAAATAATATTTTCACATTGCTTAGATATTCCCAAAGAGATATCTGCATTTTAAGAAGCATAAATCAGTAAAAATGAAAACCATACTATATCAATATTTCATGCATGTTAAAGGAAAACTCTGGATTTAGTTAAAGTTTCTATAAAAATTCTTGCATTATGTGTGACCTTTAACATACTCTCTCATTACTGTAATTGTTCTCCATTCTCTAAAGGTGGTACATTGATGGTATGTAGCTATAGAATTGTAAATTTAAAAATTTTAGCAGAATGTCCTATAACAAAGAAAATCAATATCATATTGATGATAGTGGACATTCATAGCTGGCATTTGTATTTAAGCAAATCATTTGAAATAGAAACAATTACCACACTCTACTTTGCATTTGCAAGATATTAGTTTTCAATTTCAGTGAATCACATTACAATTTACTCTAATGAAAGGCTTGAAATCCCAAAAAGGAGTTGGGAATATGGCATCAGCTGTCAGCATGTTTCAGCATTCCCTGACATAGCTCTTCTCCTTTAAGTCTTACCCCATTACACTTTGAGTTCATGTGAACTGTCACATGCAATGATTGCTGGTTACCACAAACCCTTAAACTAATCCAAATCCCTCAGATGTACTAAAATCTCAACAGATAAAAATCCAGAAAGTAATTCTCATCTATCACCTAAATCCATTCAGGCTACCAAGATTATTATTTTCCCAGCTTCATAACCTTGAATGTCACTTCAATAGTGACTCACAGTTACTACATATACTTCATCATTAAAATATGATATTGCTGAATTAAAATGTTTTATTTATTTCTTTTCTCCATAACAGCACAATTTATACACTTGTATTTTATTACTACTTCCAGGCTAAGAATTAGAGCAATGCCTCAACAGATTTACAAGTAATAATTAAAAGGCAGACATTTGGCCAATTAATGTTTGCTATTCATGAGAGTCATAGAGTAAATAAAGAGACAGTGTAAAAATTTTATACTTGGCATTAAAGGATTTAATATGCAGGTAGAGATATATGTTACACAAACATGTTAAACAATGAACAAAGAAATCCTTAGAAAAATAACAAAGATGGAGGGCTGGAGAGATGGCTTAGCAAGGAAGGAGTTTACCTGAAAAGCCACAGGACCTTGGTTCGACTCCCCAGGACCCATGTAAGCTAGATGCACAAGGTGTTCATTTTCAGTGGCTGGAGGCCTTGGAATGCCCATTCTTTCTCTCTCTGTTTCTATGTCTGGCTCTTTCTCTCTCTCACTCCCTCAAACAAATAATTTTTTTTTAATGAAAAATGACAAAGATGGAGACCAAGATAGAAAAATAATGTCATTAAAACTATTAAGTGGGCAATTTACACAGGCTGTGTGAAAGTTTTAGCTTTGTCTTAAAAAAAAAAAAACAGGTAGAGGGCTAGAGATATGGCTTAGCAGTTAAGCTGTTTTACAGTCAGGGTCATAGTGCTGGCAGAAAACACCCAACCAAGAGCAGCTTGTGGGGAAAAGGGTTTATTTTGGCTTACAGACTCAGGGGGATGCTCTATGATGGCAGGAGAAAATGATGGCATGAGCAGAGGGTGGACATCACCTCCTCACCAACATCAGATGGACAACAGCAACAGGAGAGTGTGCCAAACAACTGGCAAGGGGAAACTGGCTATAATACCCATAACCCTGCCCCCAACAATACACTGCCTCCAGGGAAATTTAATTCCCAAATTGTCATTATCTGGGGACATTGCATTCAGAACACCTAAGTTTATGGGGGACAATTGAATAAAACCACACAAAAATACATTCTGCCCCTGGCCCCCATAAACTGATGACCATTCATTTTGTAAAATGCAATGCACTCTGTCTGACTTTAAAAGTCCTCATAGTTTTTATCAATCCCAATGATGTTCAAATATCCTCATAGTCCAAGGTCTTTTAACTAAGGCATAATAAAAAAATAAAAGCCATAATGGCACAGAATAAACATTCACACTGCAAAGATGGCATTGGGTATAGCAAAAAATATTCAACCACTACAAGATTTAAAACCACCAAGTCAAACATCAAACTCAGTAGTTCCAAGTCCAACAAATCTAGCCAGAAACAAGTCTCTAAGTTCAATAATTATAACGAGCAACAAGTCTCTGGAGTTCCAATTCTGCTCCTCCATCTAGGCTACTTACAGGACTGGAAAAAATTACCTGGGGCCAGCATCTCTCCTCAGCAGCCATCTTGTGGACTCTAAGGATACACTGCCTCCAGGAAGTATTAATTCCAAAATCTCTATCAGCTGGGAACCTAGCATTCAGAATGCCTGAGTTTATGCAGGACATCGGAATCAAACCACCAGAAGGCGCTTACCTGAAAAGCTTAAGGACCCAGGTTTGATTCCATGTAAGCCAGATGCGCAAGGTAGCAAATGCTTTTGGAGTTCAATTGGAATGTCTGGAGGCCCTGGCATGCCCACTCTCTCCCTCTCTCTTTCTGCTTCTCCTCCTCTCTCAAATAAATCAGCAAAATATTTGAAAAAACAGGTAGAGATTGAAATAACTGAAAACAAGAGCCTTTCCTAGATTAGAATGCCTTGAGTCTCATGACATGATAGAGAAAATATGGTCATAAGCTACCTAGTTAATGAAAAATATGTATTTTTATACTCTATTTTTTTTTTTTGAGGTAGGATATCACTCTAGCCCAGGCTGACCTTTTGGGCAATTTTTAGTTGTGTGAATGTGATCTCAGATTTATTTAAAAAACATATTATCTGATTAAATGGTTTTTAAAAATTAAAGATTTCACTTTCTAGCACATATGGAATACAATTTTCACAAGGGATTAAACAATATTGTTAAGTAAAATCTCCAAACATATGATTTGGGGAAAGATGAACTCTTTAAAATTTAGAAATTACAAATAGAAAATTAGAATTATCTAATTTCTAAAAATGACTATAGTCATCATAACATGAATGAGGTTGACATGTGGATGTCTCTCCAACATACAGAAATAATGTCACAAATTTCATCCAATACCAGCTTCAATTTTTCTGAAAAAAATATTTGAAAAGAAGCTGAGCATGGTGGCACATGCCTTTAATCCCAGCACTAGGGAGGCAGAGGTAATAGGATCTCTGTGAGTTCAAGGCCACCCTGAGACTACATAGTGAATTCCAGGTCAGCCTGGGCTAGAGTGAGACAGTACCTTGAAAAAAAAATTATATATACATCATATATATAAAAAATGAAATGAGATGATAAATGATTATGTTTGTTAATCTTACCTGTATTAATACACTACTCCAGGATTTAGGACCTGGGTGCCTGAAGTTTATAACCTTAGATGTTGTGATACTTGCCTGTTATCTGGCACCACCTAGACCTGAAGGTCTTGGCCTTATTTAAGCACAATGAACTGTGAATTTCACAAACATTCTCCTAATGTACAGCTCTGAATGTTTTACACTTTACTCTCATCAAATGGTCTTGAGGCTGTTGCTACAATTCATAGTGAGGCTTCAGATTTCTTCAGTATTAGCTATTATGTACCTGACTTGTTTTTGTTCTTACTCCTCCATCCTTGGAAATTTAATCTTTAAATAACCCATTTAGACATCACTGATATTAATATTTCTCTGAGAAAATATGATTTTCTGTGCAGGCAAATTGGATTTCCAATGATATTATTAATCTTTCTACAATTTTCCAGTCTTCTGGTCATGATTCTTTTCTTTAATTTATAAACACTTACATTTTTCTATGTCCTTGACATACTAAAACAGTATGTAGTATAAATCATGAGAGTTACAAAGAAAATGTGTGTAGCAATTATTTCTAACCTTGCAATACTTGCATACACACATACAAAGAGAAATTTAAACGGTGCTTCTTAAGTGTACCATGGATGCTATGTAATTAGAAAATATGCATGAATTAGTTTCCTTGACTTTCCCCAGGATTTTTAATTTTCTAAGGAGACAAGACATCAGTGAGTTTGACAAGAGGTTGATAATATGATGATTGATATGTGGTAAATGGACTATAATATATTTTGACAGACAGCAAGATTGACAAAATGAAAATGACTCATATTTAATTTGAGCTTCAGTACCCACTCCATTTTATTCTGTGTTTGAGATGATAAGAATGTTTCGAAACCAGGCTGCTGTTTTCTTCTTTGAGATTATGTCATAACATGTTGCTAAAATGGTCATATAAGTAGCACCCACCAGTTGTCCACAGCTTTTAGTAAGTACCCTGTCTTCAAAAGTAACAATAATGCAGTGAGCATAAAACAAAGCAATGTGCAGCCTTCGTTCTTTAGCAATTAACTATTATTATAAAATAGAGTAAAGTAAGAATAATATAAATAAAAATATATATTAAAAAAAGAAGTCTTAGGAAGGAAAAAATAAAATGAAATAAAATAAAATAAATTATAATTTTTAAAAAATAGAGTAAAGTAGATTGCTGTGGTAGCTCACGCCTGTATTTTGAGTTTTCAGGAGGCTGAGGCAGAAGAAACACTGTGAGTATATGGAGAATCTTAACTCCATAGTGAGTTTCAAGCCAATTTGAACTGCAAAGTGAGATCCTGACTCAAAACAGAAACAGTAAATTTAGAAATTTTTACAGTTTAAGGGCTGAAGAGATGGCTCAGTTGTTAAAGGAACTTGCTTGCAAAGCTTAAATGCCCAGGTATGATTCTACAGTGTCCAAATAAAGCACAGAGTGGTGCATGTGTTTGGAGTTTGTAGTGGCGAGAGACGCTGATATGCTCTGTCTTTCTCTCTCCTTACAAATAACAACAATAATTTTTATATATTTTATAATTATTTTATTGATTTATTTGAGATCAAGAGAAAAAGAGAAAGAAAGAAATAGAAGAGAAAGAGAAGGAGAAAGAGAAAGAAAGAGAATTTACATGCTTGTGCCTCCAGCCTCTGCAAATGAACTCCAGACACAAGCCACCACCTTGTGCATCTGGCTTACATGAGTTCTGGGGAATTGAACCTCGGTCCCTTGGCTTTGCAGGGAAGTACCTTAACTGCTAAGTCACCTTTCCAGCCCAACTAAAATATTTTTAAAAGTTTCATAATTGCTTCCTTATAAGCAAATATATTATATCTTTATTTTCTAATTGGCTTCATATTCAGTGATCTTTAATTCTAAAAATACATTATGTTTGTCCTCTGATTAAATTCATCCATCCTCTGTTGAACTTTTGATGTTTAAGGAACACAGACACAGTTTCTCATATACTGGTGAAAATCAAAGCAGGTGCTAGAAGCATCCCAAGAAACACTGGCCTTTACAACCTATCTACTTGAAGTGAAGTCCACATCAGTATAACCATCCTCCAGTTGGTACTGAAGTCTTAATGCTTTCCTCTTCTCCCTGTGGGTTTCTTCCTGCCTTCTCTACTGAAGAATACCATCCAGCAATGCATGTTTCTGCAGCATTACTCCCCACTTCTTTCAAAAATTCCTATGACTTCAAATGTGTCATTATTTCTCCTCTAGAAAAAAAATGGAATAAAACATTGTATTAACCTCATTTGTCCTCTTTATAGCTATGACCTTCTAAGTGTTACACTCACTGCCTACTGTTGGACTGTCTTTCTCTTTTGATCATATGTAAACTATTTCAACCAGACACACTTCCAACAAAATTATTTTGTAGGAGACATTTATTATGCTTTTGGAAATCTCTAGTGACTGTCAATGTTGCTATTTGTAATCATCTGATCATCTCAGTTCTGCTGCAGCCTACATGAGGTTGGCCATTATTTTACCCAATAGATCTCTCTTCCCTCCATGTTTAAAAACAAAACAAAACAAAATACTGTCTTTGTTTTTCTCTGATATAATCAGTTACCTATTCCTGGTCTTCCCCCAACCCCTTTCTTTTTTGTTTTGCTTTTTCAAGGTAGAGTCTTGCTCTAGCCCAGGCTGACCTAGAATTAGTATCAGTCTGTCCTTGAACTCACAGTGATCCTTCTATGTAAGTCTCCTGAGTGCTGGGATTAAGGATTTGCAACACCACGCCTGACTCCGTTTCTTATTTCAGGTTCTTTCCTACCAAAAATATATTCCTTGAGTTTCTGAATATTCTCATATTCTCTTTCTCTTTCTTTCTCTCCCACTCTCTCATAATGTGATTTTATCCATAATGAAGCTTCAATTTATAGCTTTATGATTCAAAAATATAAACTTTAAGAAGAGATTTTTCCCATGAACTTTGGCCAGAAGTACTGAAATTAAGGTTGTGTGTGGGGGAGTACAGGTACCTTTGAAGAAAATTTTAAACTAATCATCTCTAAACTCATCTTCACAGCTAATTAGGAACAAACTGTTCCCAACATCTTCCCATTACACTAATGCCAATTTCATTATTTTTGCTTAAGCCAAACTTTCTAAAATTCCTGGATTCAGTTTTGGTACTTCTCTTTTGTTCCTATTCCACATCAAATTTATCATGAAAATATTTAAAAATAACTACAATCAAATAACTTCTCATCACTTCCACTAGGAACAGCTAGCATCTCTCACCTGCATGCTGACATACCTTAAAGCAATTTCTTAATTGCTTTACAATCTACCCTTATCAGTGTTCATAATCTATAATGACTGTGATGGGGTATAAATTAGTATGTTCAATATATCTGCTTAGAACTCATTTTAAACTTTCTCTGTCTTCTGAAAGCCAGATGAACTCTCAATGCTAAAAGTTTACAATGACATAGCATCAGCCATCATTTAAAATTAGTTTTTAAATTTTTTTTGTCTATTTTTATTTATTTGTTAGCAACAGGCAGAGAGAGAATGAGGCAGAGAAAGAGAGAGAGAGAGAGAGAGAGAGAGAGAGAGAGAGAGAGAGAGAGGGCTTCCAGCCACTGCAAACAAACTCCAGATGCATGTGCCACCTTGTTCATCTGGCTTACGTGGGTACTGGGGAACTGAGCCTCGAACCAGGATCCTTAGGGTTCATTAGCAAGTGCTTAACTGCTAAGCCATCTCTCCAGCCCCTTTATTTTTTAAAACTAATTATGGTCTTTACTGTATGAAAATTGTGCATTGGTCATATTCCCATTGGGTTATGCTCATGTCCCCCTTCTCCCTCTGACACAACTGAGGGCCCCTTTGAGTGGCAGGTGGCTATTGGTTTTACCATGGAGTCATGAATGCAGCAGTCACTGGACTGGACTGGATGGGTGTGGTCACAATGCCTCAGGATACCTTTTTTATTTTTAACTGTCACTTTGATCTTTTTTTTTTTTTTTTCCAGGCAAAGGAATGCATGCCTCTACCTCAGCTATTTTCCTAAGTATTTTCAGAATTCATGTGACATGCCCTGCCATAGAACATCTGCCTCTAATATTACAAGTTCCTCATGTACATCTCCATTGATTTACTCAGAATTTAGTTTTACAAATTTATATCATATAGTATTGTACAAAACAAAAAGTGGTACTTTTATGTGTCCTGTTTTAATATGGTATCATGAGCTGGTTTCAGTGGTATTTACCTGTAATCCCAGAACTTGGGAGTCAGAGGTATCAGGATCTCTGTGAGTTTGAGGCAAGTCTGAGATAGAATGAGACCCTGCCCCCCAAAAATAATCTGGGGTTTTAAAATGTTTGCACTAAGATGTAAATGGAGTAACCAAACTAAGTTTACTTTCCTCCTGATATTATTGGAAATTAAATTTTAATTACATTCACAGTTTAGAATAGCTAAAGATAATAGGTATCAATTAATGTTTTGTTTGTTAAATTGTTTTATTATCACTATGACATCCTGAAAATTTCCACAACTTTACTAATAATTGTTAGAATTTAAGAGTTGAGAAAATACATTTTTTTTTTTTTTTTTAATCTCGCTGATGAGTAAATCTTGGCTTTTCCACATAATGTTGGACTTGGGATGTAGCTCAGAGGTAAAGTCCTGGATTTGATTTCCTACAGTACAAAATAGATGAAGAAGTAATAAATACTAATCACTTCTGCCATGGGTGAAAATTGCAAGCAATGATGGATGGATAAAGGGCAAGAAGCACTGAGGAGTTGAAGAAAACTCTAGTCCTGGTTATAACTGCCTCTCTGGCTGCTTCTTTCCAATGAAAGAAAGTGCACCTGCACGAAGAATGAGCCACCTTCAGTCAAACTGAGACACACAGTATGAGTAAAACTTTAGTCAGAGGGAAAGGCCACTTGAAAATATTTCTGGCTATATTAATTAGTTGAGCCTTGAGGCTTGCTGGAAAATGATGGTATAATTTTCTCATAAGTACAGCTAATAAAAGAAGGATTAAGAAGTACAAATGGCATGGTGAGTTTAACAGATCTCCATATAAATGCACTGATTCATGGATAGAGTTTCAGAAGAAAACATAGCAGCAAAGTTTCTTTGATTCATTATCCCCATGTTGCTTATTGAAGGTGGTGACAGTAGCACTTACTTTGTGCAAGCTTACATTAAAAGCCTGGTAGGAAAACCTCTAATTTACTTATAGATAGCATGGTTCTTCTATGACATAATCAAAATAATAGGTGGGTTTGTGATTAAATAACCTAGACTGTTATGCATCAAGTTTTTAACTACACATAAAAAAGCTTTTATTGAAACAATGTGGCTGGATTCATTATAAAAGCTTGAGAATCTACGCAAGGCATTCATGATATCTTAGCTTTCTCAGAATGACAAGATCAACAAGATGCTTGCTAACTTCTATGTTTTTTTTTTTTTTTTTTTTAAATATGTTCTTTGGACTAGAGAGAGGGATTAGTGGTTCAGGTGCTAATCTACAAAGGCAAAGGACTAAGGTTCATTTCCACAGGACCCATGTAAGCTAGATGCACCAGGTGGTGCATGCATCTAGAGTTTGTTTGCAGTAGATGGAGGCCCTGGTGTGCCCATTCTCTCTCTTTCTGCCCCCCTTCAAGTAAATAAATGAAAATTAAAAAATAGAGTTAAAATATGTTATTTATTTACGAGCAGAGAGGAACAAAGATACAGAGAAAGGTACAGAGAGGGATAATGCTAGGCCCTCCAACTGCTGCAGGCAAACTCCAGATGCATGGGTCCCTTTCTGCATCTGACATTATGTAGGTACTGGGGAATCAAACATGGGTCATTAGTCTTTATAGGCAAGTGCCTTACCAATTAAGCCATCACTCCAGCCACTGCTATGTTTTATTCTCTGCTTATTTAAGGAGAAATGAAATTTAGTCTTCAATAAGCAAATTTAAGCAAAGAATAGAGATAGATGTTTTAACCATAATATAACTATCAGAAGCCTATTCACATTTTCTTTTCTCCCCTTCATTTTTCTCTGTATTCTACTAGGTTTCCATAATTTGAATCAATCTGTACTGTTCAGATATGGCCAAGTGTAGAAAACTTAAATCAGATATAAAAAAAATCCCATGCCATACTAGTTGATAGTGTTAAAATATAATCATAGATAATGAAAAATAAAAAAGATACTAATAAAATAATGAATAAATAATATTATAATTCCTCTGTCCATTTATTAATTTGCATATCTTACATATAAATAAAGATTGAAGTGTGTTCTACATTAAAGCATTTGTGTAATAACATTTACTTGGAAAAATGCTAGTGATAATCAGACAAATCCTATCATTTTTTAAAAGCAAAATAAAGTAAACATGAGAGTAAATTCATTACTCTATGTTTTATTCCAAAGTTTAATTATTGTTTATTATACATAGAATGCAGCATAAATATTCTTCCAAAGGGAGTCTCGAAGGGTTTCTTCAGGGCCTCTGAGGTCATGGAAATTTCTGAATTTTCAGTTTTGGTATTTTATACAATATTTGATCAGCAAGCCAATAGTACTTGTCAGAGGAAAATAAATGTTAAATTGTAGTGTTACAAAGAAAATGAATATTGTTACTGTTTTGATGGTATAAAATTATAAAAAGTACTAATGTGCCATGCAAAATTTAAATCTAGTATCTGAAGAAGAAATTAATGAATAATGAATGAGATTAATATGTAAAAGCAATTTTCAGATGTTGAAGTTAGATATTTCTTTGTACCTCTTTTAAATGAAAACTTGATTGAAAAAAAATTAAGTTATATGTAGCCAGAGTTCTGTAATTTTCCTTAAATAAAACTAACAAATTTTGACTTTATACTATATGGGAAGTCTGCATTTAATAACTAATAATCAATTTCTGCCTTTATCATTTATACCTCATTATTCAGATTTTAAAGGAGTTCCAAGAGGAGAGCAGATTATTATTAATAGCTCAAAGAAAGGCCTATTTTATCAAGAGTTCTAGGAAGGGTCTATCTGGAAACAGATAACTCAGGTTTCACCAAAACAATAACATATCATTAATCCTCCCTATGAGAATGAACACAAAGGAGAAAATAAAGATTTATTGAGGCTTTGAATATCAAAATTTATGTTCTTTAAATATGCACATGGAGAGAACACTTGAGAATGTTGTCTAGGAGCTGGATTAGAGTCAGAAAAACCAAAGAAAGATGGAGTGAAACAATAAACTTTTGAGGGTCAATACTGAAGCAATTATACAAGATATGTACAGAAGGAAATCTTAACTTTTTTCTAGCTATTCCTTTATTATTTTACTTCTCATGTATATTCTTATTTTTGCACTGATGTCCCCTTTCTCATGAAAGCTGATAATTGTATTAGTCAGGATGCAGGGGTGAGGGGGGCAATACTTCAGGGTATAGAAATGGGAATACAATTGTTGCTAAGAGAGGGGAGGTCACATTCTCTCCTGCAAAACAACTTCTTCAGAATCTGAGAGTTCAGTGTCCCCAGATTCTTCAGTATCTTCCCACAAATCACCATCCCAAATCACAGGATGCCACTTTTTTTCCGATTAGTGCCCCCACTTTAACTTTAACTAGCCAGTGAGGCTGGGATTTGAGTTTATGTTGCAACATAGCTAATCTTACAATGACAGCTTGGTTTTCTGCAACTTGAGCCCTGTTCTGGCTAGAGAGGAGACACTCCTCTAGGGCACCCTTAGAAACATTCAGATCATGGATGTGGGTCTTAAATTTGGAAATTTCCTTTCTGAGCTTCTGTTGTTCCCTCAATAGTTTATCCAGAGATGCTCGAAGCAACCAACCAGCCTCATCATTTGTCTTACTTGTCCATGAGTGTTCAAGTGTTTTGAATACAGTCACTAAATTCTTTGGTCTTCATAAGACTTAACTCAGGATCACCAAATATATCTATGTTATATAGTTTGTTAAATAGTTCACATCAGAGGTTATTAGTGCCCTCCTTATTACCAGTAAAAGCACTCTCCTTATAACCAGTAGGGCCTTCAGTAGCACTGAAGCTGAACAGTCAACTCCAGAAAGTACCAAGCCCACCAGAAAAATCTATCTTTACAATTCTGTTTCTCTAGAACCACTCCTGGTACCATAATCTGTATTAGTCAGGGTAAACTGCTAGAATGAATTATATTAAAAACAGAATTTATTGGAATAGTGTATGGCAGTCCAATAGTGTTGCAGGCCTGAGAATTAAGGCCTGGAGGCTTCCTGAGGAGCCACTTGTCTTCAATCCACTTGGGTCTTCAGTTGATGCTGTTCTTCAGTCTTTGCTGGTCTTCAGTGCATGCTGCAAGCAGCTCTGGCAGCCAAGTGGAAGGAAGGGGCTCTTTTCACCCAGAGCTTCCTTATATAAAGTCTCCCTCTGAGAGGGGCCATCCACTCTGGGGGAAGGGCTCACTCTGGGGAAAAGACTTCCTCCTTCAGTTAATCCTTCCTGGAAGCAACCTCAGAGACCCACCCAAAAGGAATTTCTGTGGATTACTAAACAAATCAAGTGGACAATATCTTAACCATCACAATAACCCTCAAAACTAAATATCTGTTCATTTCTCTCCTTTCAATCCTAGTACCAATTCTCTGTTGACTAGTTCTATCTAAAACAAGGTTCCAAATATCAAAAATTTCATGATTATTTTTCACCAAATCTTATTTATATTATTATACCTGCAGTTTTATTATTCATACTGACATGAAATTCACTTTTCTTTTATATCCATCTACTTATTCAGAAATTTAAATAGCTTAAACAACTTCTCCACTCTCCTCATGACTTTAATTATATCACTAATGCTAATATCTAAGCATTATTCATGGGGACTATTAATGAACTATTTCCAAGTAACTTTTTAGCCAAATATATACAAGGAAAGCCTAACTAAAAAATTGTTAAATTCATTTCAATGTAAGTTTACATTTTGGCTTTTTTTTTGAGTTAGGGTTTGATCTAGTGCAGGTGGCCTCAAACTCATGGTGAGCCTTCTACTTCTGCCTCCCAAGTGCTGGGATTAAAGGCATGAGCCACCACACCTGGCTCCTAAGTTGAGTTTTAATGAATGACATGTTACAACAATTCCTAGCAATTAACAATTACCAAAAATACTTTATGAATAAGAGAACAACAATGAAAATCAAGAAGCAAAGGAATAAGGATCAGTATCAAAAGGAGAAAAGAGCAACTGAATATAAACATCCTTTATTTGCTCACTGAATATCCCTAGCTTTTGGTTCATATTTTGGGGACATCATATAGATGGATATGATGTATAAAGTCTCTTTTCATTATGTAGTATGAGGGTTTCAGTTGGAAAACTCTCTTCATCAATTACTGAGAATGACTAATGAAACTATCTCATCTGTTAATTTTTACTCTCATTCAAGTTAAGTCCAGAGATTTCCAATTATATTATTAAGGAGTTTGGACTTTGCTGTTAAAATCTATAAACAAAGAATCAAGCTAAAAAATATTTAGATACTGTACCATATTTTTCTTTTAACATTAAAGCATCACTCACTATGAAATGGTCTATTACAGGTGAAAAAGACAGTTTCAGGTTTGCTGAGATCTACTTCCAGACCAGGCACAGTTATGGAGGAAGGGATTTATTGAAGCTTACAGATCCAGGGAAAGTTCCATAATGGCAGAAGAAGCTGGCCTGCTCTTACAGGACCAGGCAAGAGAGAGAGAAAGCCAAAAGCCAAAAGCCAAAAGACACACAGCACAGCACACTTCAAGAACTCCAAGTAGGCATATTTTTGTATATCTTTAGAATGGAAAAAAGTGTTTGTCTGTTAGCTCCTAACACTTGAATAAAGGAGCTTGTTGAGCAACATATATTCCAAGCAAAATCCAAAAACTTCTACTATCATAACATCTATCTGCCACATACCAGAGGTAAAATGTTAAGTTGAATAACATCTTTAGCCACTGGCATTGCTTTCAGTCTGGTGAATTTTATACTGTCAACCCTTTCATATATCAATCATTGACATTTCTAATCTATTAGTTTACACTAAATTGTAACTTTTGTACAGGATCTGAGAAGCATTTGAGTTATATGCCTGCTAGCTATTGTTGTATGTCAATGTGTGCATTTATTTGAATATTTTGTGTTTTATGTTATTATTTATAAAAAGAGTGAAACATAAAAAGTGATGAGGAACTTACATCTCATAAACTTAATTTCCTTGAGACAAAATTTTAAATTATTATTGTGCTTCAAGCAATGAATCTAAAACTCATCATGTCCACTGTTTTATAGCTCTTTGGTGTTCCAATGTGAAAGAAAATAATAATAAACTATGTACATGAAATAATGTAAAAAGTTGTAGAGCATGTTGTTTAAAAAATTTGTCTATCTGCCTACTTGTCTATTTATATATGTGGAGCTTTTGATTTGAAATTTTTAGAGGCAAGTATGCTTAGGAAATATTTCAGAAGTGGCAGTTCATAGGTGATGAATAATGCCATCCACTATGCTTACAGTTAAACATTAGCTAAAGGAACAGATGAGAAATGAACATTCACCCTCATTATTAAATCTGGAACTAATGACATTAGTGGCATATTGGTACACAAGCACACACTCTGTACAGAAATTTATTTTCATATTTGTTTGCTGAATAAATAAACCTGCATGAGAACTTGCATAATATTTTTAGTTGCATGATAAATTTACATATAGTTTCTTTATGATAAACATAAAAGAAAGCACTGAAAAATTCTATGGTTTATTTAATTTCACAATTATCTCAAAACATAGCAGAAATATACAGGTCCCAGTATGGTATCGACCACTCCATGCAACTCCATGCATGGCAGTTGAAACTTGCTTAGATTATATGCTCGAGATTTCTCTAATACAGAGATTAGTAATGTAGAAAAACACATACTCACTAAAACATATTTATTTTAAAAATAAGGACTTCAGAGTGTATTTGGTCAAACATTAATGTGAGATTGTCTGAGTGAAATCCTATCAGAGAGAATTTCTAGCAAGAATGATTCTCCTTCAAACCATAAAGCTATTACAGCCTCGGTTTTATTTCACCAGCAAATTTGGGACATGCATCTTGCCTTATTGGACTGTCATTAAAACCAAGAAAGATAATAAAGAGCAGTTAGCATTGCATCAAGCTCAGACACTGTTAGATGCAATGGATGGCCATTATCTGTAAAGAAAGAAATCTACATGAGTACTGGAACATAGGTCTGTTTTATGAAGCTCTAAGCAAAAGACTGAATCTCATGCTTTCCATTTACAAGTAATATGAATTTGAACAATTTTTTTTTCATTTTCATGAATGCTTTTTTATTTACAATGGATAAAATGATGGTTGCCATGCTATTTTGCAGGACTGAAACAAAACGAGTTAAAAAAATGTGACAAAATGTGTAAATGCTAAAATTCGATAAGCAATCAAGTTATAAAAGTGAAAAAAAGAGTGATGGCTGCATTGTAGAACTTCTAAGGTACCTACAATAATTCAAAAGAAAAAATTTAAAACCAAAATATCAATTATGAATGCTCTCTATGCATCCGTCTATGGAGAGATATCATTCGGTAACATACTTGCCTTGCAAGTGTAAGGACCTGAGTCTTATCCCCAGAACTTACATTTCAAAAGGCAGGCATGTGATGGGTGCTAGTAATCTCAGTACTAGAGAAGTGGAGAGAGCCAGTGAAGTCTTCTTGTTGAACTCCAGGTCAGTGAGTTACCTTATCTCTCCAAAAAACAATGTTAATATTACCTGACAGGAAAAATACATGAGATTGTCCTCTGCCTCCACATATACATGAATGCACAGAAGTGCATGCACATATACTCATGCCCACCAACATGAACACCCCCCGCCACACACACATGAGAATGCTTTCAGAAATTTCTGCCCAAAAAATTTAATATTAACATATTTCATTGACTAATAAAGCAAAGAGTTTTTTTTTTTTTTCAGTAAACCAAAACATAAGCAGCCAAATAAAACACAAGCAAAACTTGCAAAGTAACCATCACAATTTTGCTTTCACCATCCTCATTCTAATTCATTAAAAGATATTCCATATGGCTGTCTAGCTTCACTTTCTTACTACAGGTTACTGGAATGACTTTTCTCTGTTCCTACATATTCAGCATACAGCATGCATAGGTTCTTTGTATTGAGTACTTCTTCCACTTCTAGGGTTCTAGGAAACACATTTAAGATCACCTTAAATTTCTCATCAGTATTTTGCATTCACATCTGACCCATGCAGAAAACTCGGTGATGTCTTACCCAAGCCACCCATCAGGGCATGCTTGGGAGGCAGCCAAACTTTCAAGTTCTGCTAATCAAAAAGATATATGCATTTTCCAACCTGAATCAACTTCTGGACCACATCCTTCCTTCTATTGCTCGTCAGGCATGCATCTTTTCATCTCTCTCCATTGAAGCAGGCGGATCAACAATTCTAAGTCCATTGGCTACTATCTCACCTGGCTAGGATAAGACAGTCTCACACTGAGACTCAGAACAAGGCAGTAACTCCCTGCAGTGAGACCTCCTCCATGTTCCAGCCATGCCTCCTTTATACCCTGCGGCTGCAGGTTCTTAAACCATTCCCTTTTAAAGCTACATGAAACGTCTCCCTCACATTCACTTTGATATTTGTGCTCTGTTGAGCTGGAGACAGAAAAGAGTCCATCTAACATCTCACTGCCTGTGGATAATCCTGCCTGTTACACATCGAGAGATACTTGCAGGTGCTTAAGTAGTTCTTCAGCATGAAAAATTCTGTCATAAGCACAGCTACAGCCATGTGTCTATCAGGAAATAACCCTCATGAAAAGCTCAATATGGAATCGTAACAAGTCGATTGAAGAGAGAAAGCTATCCAAATGTGTTTCCTCGTGGGTAAGTTAAAGATCCAATAGAACATTCAGTGGCCTTGTCCAGGGATAGCAGAGAATGCATTATGCATCTTATTCAGAAGCTCTCGGTGTGCGAAGCCTGTCTGTGTGACTTACTCAGATCCTCAGTCTACACGTGTGACTGCGCTGGGGAATATTACTGCCCTCTGAGCTGGGTACACCCAGGAAGCTGAATACACTCTTCAAAGAGCTGCTATGCCAGACCTGTCTTTGAGAGGACATTAATTGTTCTTTCTGTGACTGTTTTCTGCCCCAACAGCCACACTAGCCTCTCACACTTCTATCTTAAACTGATTCATTGAAGCAGATATTTCCAGACCAAATGAGAGCTTGAGAATCAATATCTCAGGCAAATAAGGATTGCAGAGGATCACTTTGGCAAAGAGAACTGCTGTTCTCTTCCCTTCAATTATATCTCAGAGTTCCACAGAAATTACATACCAACTTTGAATTAGCCAGTATGGAAGCAGAGAGGGGAGTCCCCTGCAATGAGAAGCTTCTAGAATTTTTCAACTCAGCCTCCTTTGGATGTTGGCCAAATTTCAATGAAGTGTTAGAGAAAGTGAGAGGGGGAAAATCCTACCAGAAATAAGAAGAGACAAACATTTGTGTGGGATTTGGGGTGGTTTATTTGTTATGTATTTTATGTTTTTTGACGTGAATGGTACTATCACTGTGTCTCACTACAAAAAAAAAAAAAAAAAAAAAAGATGATAGAAGACATCCATGCAACTAACAAAAAGGAAAGAAAAACTAAGATGAAATTACATAGGCCAAGGTAAAAAAGATGGGCTGACACATGACAAAACAAAGAAATCTGGACCACAACTAGATCTGAATCTAAATTTACCTGCAGTTAGTGGTTAAAATTGATCTTCACTAAGAGAACAGACCTGTCACATTATAAAGTTGGCTGCTTGAAGATATGTCTTTGCCATTTGCTAAAATTACATAAGTTGATCCTTTTATATTTACAGCCAAAGAATTATTAACCTAATAAAGCAGTCTTGATTAAGGCAAGCACAGAAAAATTATGGCACAATAATTCCTAAGGGTATGAATGGAATTTCTACATTTGAAGATAAGGATTAGTTTGATGAGAAAACAGAAGTCGGTTTGTCTTACCACCAATCCTTCCATCATACTTTGCTATAAAAATATTTTTACGAAATCATTATTTATATTTCTGGAGTGACAGAGCTAATTAAAAAAAAAAAATTAGCTCATTCTTTCTAACATTTCAGGCTTGCTTTTGTTTTTGATGCTAAATGTTCAAGCCCTGGAAAGAAAAATGGGCAAATATTTTAAATCTCATATGTAATATCCAGTTTCTTGATAAGAGCAAGGAGGAAATTGAAACATAACACTCAGTGTAATTACATTGTAATTTTCAAAATTAATGAAAGATCCAGGCAGTCCTTGTTGAAACTATTCTAACAAGGCAAGAGAACATTACTAAAAGAGGCTCACTTGGATTATTAAATCTTGTGAACATTGTAGATCAGCTTTTGTTCTCAGAAAATAGAATCTATTTCCATCTTCATGATTTACTGTGCCATTTTAAAATGAAGGTGAATGTCAAGTTGTTCTGGTTAACATAGTTGCTGAAAAATTATTTTATGTGAAATTTTGTTTGCTATTAAAGGAAAAAGCACAAAAACAAAACTTCATCAAATACTATAAAAATAAGTAGGTTTTAAACAGATTCTACATTATTAAATATACTTATCAATCCCTTTAATAACCATATTCTCAAATCTGATTATCTGGTTGCCTTAATTCCTATTTGCCTTCCCCTCTCCTCTCACAGGACAGCTTAAATCTGAGCCTGTATTGCAGCAGCTTCTTGCAAGGGCCCTTTCTCTGCCCACATGACTCTCTGTACTTGCTTAGATCTCTTCCAACAGGAAGCCTGTCAGCAGACATACTGTGTTGATCTTGGACCTGTAGGACCAAGAAGACTTGTTTTCTTGATAGCTCACTCAGGCTGTAATACTGCGCTCCTGGCAAGAGAAAATGTAGTCATATACTTTTCCCCTACATTCCAGTCAAAAATTGTTAATTTCTAGCTGAGATTTCATATCAATGTCAATTATTATCCTTGTTTGTATGCAACATTCTGCTTAGGAGACTTTCTCAACAGCTTTACTCTGAGTCTCAACATGATTGCCTTTGAAGATACAT
The DNA here is from genome assembly GCA_036365145.1 of Orientallactaga sibirica. Taxonomy (NCBI): domain Eukaryota; kingdom Metazoa; phylum Chordata; class Mammalia; order Rodentia; family Dipodidae; genus Orientallactaga; species Orientallactaga sibirica. The sequence goes on along the minus strand of JAEOAD010000043.1, from coordinate 3,753,164 downwards.
TCATGATAAAGTGCACTTTTTAAATTTGCTGAGGTTTCTCTTGAATGCACATCATAACCCTTCCATTTTCTACCTAATAAAAGATAATAAATTACTTCTAAATGTTAGATATTTATTATAGAGGTGCAATATTTCCAGCATATTTCTTCCTTTCTGCTATTTTGTGTGTTAGTTCTACTATAACAAAACACCTTAGTCAGGATGATTAAGTATTAAGATGTTGAAAAGTATGGAGATGAAGCCAGACACAGTAGCTTATACCTAACATTCTGACTCTTAGGAGACTGAGGAAGAAGAATTGCCATGAGTTTGAGGCCAGACTTAGATGTAAAGTCAGTTCAAGGTCATCCTGGGATAGAGTGAGTTCTCCAAAAAGTGGAATTATCTTGATAACATCATCCAGTGTAGTAAAATGGAAAAAGATAGGATATTGGTATCATTTTTAGTAGAATAACATATTGATCCTTTCATATGTAATAAAGAAAAACATGCTTTCACATAAATTTGATAATTCTCTATGGGTTAAATAGTCAAAATACATTAGAAAACTTAATTATTATATTATAGAATCATTGGTAACAGGAAAGTTAAAAATTATTTCCTTCTTTTACATTTGTGTATACAATATTCATAGGATGGATGGCAAGAAAGACAATAAATGAGAATTTTTCATTGGAAGGTAAGGGAAAAGCATATGATGCCAATTTGCCTTACCAGGAGCATGATATTACAGCTTGAGTGAGTTATGAGAAAAACAAGTCTTCTTGGTCCTAGAGGTCCAAGAGTGAATGACTAGAATATGTTAAGTATAAGGCTAGAAAAGTTGAGTGATAAATTTGATTCAAAAAAAATAAAATAGAAGGACTTTTCGGGTACCCATAATGATCTCAAGTATTCTAACCTAGCATCTTCATTCAATCAGTGTGCACCAATTAAAACAGAAGAGTATGGCCAATCAGATGAGAAATATGTTCAGAGAAAACAAATGAAAGGATATTCCATTTAATCAAACAATAGTAGTAGCTGAACCCAAGGTCCCCATGATATTCCAAACCATAAACTTTTGTAGAGATTTTTTTTTTTTACTTTTTAAAAATATTTTTATTCTTATTTATTTATTTGACAGAGGGGAAGAGACAGAGAGAGAGAGAGAGAGGGGCACACCAGGGCTTCCAGCCACTGCAAATGAACTCCAGTTGCATGCGCCACCTTGTTCATCTGGCTTACATGGGTCCTGAGGAATTGAACCAAGGTCCTTTAGCTTTGCAGGCAAGCACCTTAACTGCTTAGCCATCTCTCTAGGCCTTTTTGTTTGTTTGTTTGTTTGTTTGTTTGTCTGTTTGTTTTGTTTTTTGTTTTTTTGTTTTTTTAAATATTTCATCGACAACTTCTATTCTTACAGACAATAAACCATGATATTTCCCTTCCCTCCCCCCCCCATACCCCTTCAGAATTCCACTCTCCATCATATCCTCTCCCTCTCTCCATTAGTCTCCCTTTTAATTTGATGTCATCATCATTTTCTATTATGAGGGTCTTGCAAAGGTATTGCTAGGCACTACAAGGTCATGGATATTGAGGCCAATTTCTGTCTGGACAGTTGCATTCTAAGGAGTTGTACCCTTCTTTTGGCTCTTACATTCTTTCCACCCATCTTCCACAATGGACTCTGAGCCTTGGAGGGTGAGACAGAGATGTTTCATTGATGGACACTCCTCCATCCTTTCTTCTCAGCACTATGTTGCCTTTGGGGTCATCCCAGTGTTCATCTCTATCTGAAAAGAGAAGCTTCTTTAACCAGAAATGAGAGTAGCATTAATATGTGAATATGAACATGAAGTGTAGTGCTTTCAGGGCAGTTTGGTGGGAATAATATATACATTTAGCCAGAAAAGAGCAGGCTTTATACCCCTAAGGCTCATGACCTCCCCTGCCATTGGCTTTTGATTAGTTTTATCAGTATTCCTCCCACAGAGAGGGCCTTCAGTCCAATTAGGGAGCAGCTGGTTTCCCCATGAGCAGACATGTCACTATTGAACCTGTTCGATCATTGGGCCTGTCTGGCCAAACTTGAATTTTCCAGTATCCACTGTTTTCACTGCTGATGACTTCTGTCTCCTAAATGGCTGCATCGAGTGTAGCTTTTTCCACCTTTCAGTTACCTGGTCTACAGGGAGAAGGTTTTCTGCTCAGCACCAGCTTGCTTTCTCAGTGACCTTGCCTCTCAGGCAAGAGTTGTCTTCAGCAATAGGGTCTGTTTCTCAAGGGAAACCAAGGGCTTTGGCAATAGCCATTAATGTTTTGGAGGCTCAGGCACCTCCTTGGCCAAAAACTCACTGGATGGTATCCCATCTCAGGCACTGAAAAATTTTTAGTAACAATCTATAGCTTCTAGATGTGCCATTATTCAAAAAAGTATGTTTACATAACTCTTATTCAGACTATCTTGAATTTTGATTGACCCTCCCACTGCCCTTCTTTTATGCATTCTCTTCCCCTGGCCTCACTTAGGCCTTTCCCCTCCCTGTAATCTGTTCTTCTACATACATATATACAATACCATCCCTCCCTTAGAGCCTTTTACCAGCTTACTGGCTTCTGTTACCAATTTTTGGTTCCAGCTCACACAAAAGTCTGTACATTTGTAGTTAGGATTCACATATGAGAGAGAACATTCGATGTTTGGCTTTCTGAGCCTGGGTTACCTCACTTAGTATAATCCTTTCCAGATCCATCCATTTCCCTGCAAATTTCATAATTTCATTTTTCTTTACCACTGAATAAAACTCTATTGTGTAAATGCACCACATCTTTATTATCCATTCATCTGTTGAAAGACATCTAGGCTGGTTCCATTTCATAGCTATTGTGAATAGAGCAGCAAAAAACATGGTTGTGCAAGTATCTCTAAGGTAGTGAGAAGAATCTTCTGGATATATGCCTGGGAGTGCTATAGCTGGATCATATGGTAAATCTATTTTTAGCTGTTTCAAGAACCTCCACACTGATTTCCACAATGGCTGGACCAGATTACATTCCCACCAACAGTGTAGAAGTTTTCCTCTTTTTCCATATCCATGCCAACACCTATTGTCATTTGTTTTCTTGATGGTAGCCATTCTGACAGGAGTGAGATAGAATCTCAAAGTAGTTTTAATTTGCATTGCCCTGATGGCTAAGGATGTAGAACACTTTTCTAGATGTTTATATGCCATCTGTATTTCTTCTTCTGAGAACTCTTTATTTAGTTCTATAACCCATTTTTTTAAGAGGGTTGTTTGATTTCTTATTATTCTATTTTTTTTGAGTTCCTTGTATATTCTGGATATTAATCCTCTGTCAGATGTATAGCTGGCAAAGATTTTCTCCCATTCTGTAGGCTGTCTCTTTGCTCTATTCACAGTGTCCTTTGCTATACAAAATCTTTGTAATTGCATGAGGTCCCAGTGGTTGATTAGTGGTTTTATTCTCTGAGCAAATGGGGTTATATTCAGAAAGTCATTGCCTATGCCAATATGTTGAAGGGTTTTCCCTACCTTTTCCTCTAGCAGTTTCAGAGTTCCAGGTCTGATATTAAGGTCCCTGATCCATTTGGATGTGATTCTTATGCATGAAGAGAGACAAGGATCTACTTTTATCCTTTTACATACAGATATCCAGTTTTCCCAGCACCACTTGTTGAAGAGGCTATCTTTTCTCCAATGAATATTTTTGGCATTTTTGTCAAAAAGCAGCTGGCTGTAGCTGCCTGGGTCTGTTATTTGGGTCTGTTATTCTGTTCCATTGATCTACATGTCTGTCCTCATGACAGTACCATGCTGTTTTTGTTACTATGGCTTTGTAATATAACTTAAAATCAGTTATGGTAATACCACCAGCCTGATGTTTGTTGCCCAAAATTGTTTTGGCTATTCAAGGATTTTTGTGCTTCCATATGAATTCTAGGATTGATTTTTCTATTTCTGTGAAGAATGGTATTGGTATTTTAATGGGGATTGCATTACTGTGTAGATTGCTTTTGGTAAATTTGACATTTTCACAATATTGATCCTTCCAGTCCAAGAACATGGGATGTCTTTCCATTTCCTTGTATCATCTGCAATTTCTTGCTTGAGTGTTTTAAAGTTGTCATTGTAGAGATCCTTCACTTCCTTGGCTAAGTTTATTCCAAGGTATTTTATTTTATTTTATTTTGAGGCAAGTGTGAATGGGAGAGATTTCCTGATTTCATCCTCTGCATGTTTGTTGTTAGTGTATAGAAAAGCTACTGATTTCTGTGTGTTTATTTTGTATCCTGCTACATTGCTGAAAGTGTTTATCAGCTCTAACAGTTTGCTGGTAGAGTCTTTAGGGTCGGTTATGTATAGAATCTTATCATCTGCAAATAATGATAATTTGATCTCTTCCCTTCCAATTTGTATCCCTTTAATGAGTGTCTCTTGCCTTATTGCTATAGATAAGACTTCCAGTACTATATTAAATAAAAGTGGGGAAAGTGGGCACCTGTCTTGTTCCTGAATTTAGTGGCAATGCTTCAAGTTTTTCCCTACTTAGTGTTATGTTGGCTGTAGGTTTGTCATAAATAGCTTTTATTATGTTGAGATATGTTCCTTCTATTCCCATTTTCTATAATACTTTTACCATGAAGGGATGTTGGATTTTGTCAAATCCTTTTCTGCATCTATTGAGATGACCATGTGATTTTTGTCCTACAGACCATCTATATGGTGTATTACATTTATGGATTTGCGTACGTTGAACCATCCCTGCACATCTGGGATAAAGCCTACTTGTTCGGGGTGAATAATCTTTCTGATATATTCTTGTGCAGCAGACAGCTTCATGTTCACTGAGATGAACTTCCAGACCAGGCAGAATTATGGAGGAAGGGATTTATTTATTGAAACTTACAGATCCATGGGAAGTTCCATAATGGCAGAAGAAACTGGCCTGTCTTTTAGGACCAGGCAAGAGAGAGAAAAGCCACCAGCCACACAGCACATCACACTTCAGGAACTCTAATTAGGCACACTTTGTATATATTTACAATGGAATTTCAAACCCACCATCACACCTTAAAACCCACCCAGTGACATTGCCTCCAGCAAGGTGGCTGCAGATGCAAATTATAAACTAATAAAACACTGAATATATTGGGGCCATCTATTCAAACTACCATATCTTGTATTCTGTTTGCTAGTATTTTCTTGAGAATTTTTGCATCTATGTTCATGAGGGAGATTGGTCTGTAATTTTCTTTTTTTGGTTCTGTCTTTGTCCGGTTTTGGTATCAGGATGATGCTGGCTTCGTAGAAGTAGTTTGGTAGAATTCCTTCCTTTTCTATTTTATGGAAAATTTTGAGGCGCATTGGTGTTAGTTCTTCCAGGAATGTCTGGTAAAATTCATGAGTGAATCCATCTGGTCCTGGACTTTTTTAGTTGGGACACTTTTTATAACTGCTTGGATCTCTGTACTTGTTATAGGTCTATTTAAATGGTTTATCTTGGGCTGGAGAGATGGCTTAGCGGTTAAGGCACCTGCCTCCTAAGTCTAAGAACACTGGTTCCAATCTCCAACAGTTCCAATCTCCAGGTCCCACGTTTAGCCAGATGCAAAGTGATGCAAGGGCACAATGCTACACTTGAACACAGGTGGTACATACATCTGTATTTTGTTCACAGCAGCTGAGAGGCTGCTGGTGCACCCATCTCTATCTGTTTTCCTCTCCCTCTCTGTCTCTCTTTCTGTCTCTCTCTCAAAAAAAAAAAAAAAAAAAAAAAAAAAAAAAGGTTTATCTCATCTTGATTTAAATTTGGTAGGTCATATGAATAAAGGAAATCATTCATTTCTTTCAGGTTTTCAAACTTAGAGGCATATATATTCTTAAAGTATGTCTGTATGATTTTATGAATTTCTGTGGTATCTGTTGTAATGGTGCCTTTTCATCTCTAATTTTATTAATTTTGTCGCTACTCGCTTTCTTTTGTCAGATTTGCTAAGGGTTCATAAATCTTGTTTATCCTTTCAAAGAACAAACTCTTTGTTTCATTGATTGTTTTCATTGTTTTTTTTTTTTTTTTTGGTTTCTATTTCATTAATTTCTTCCCTAATCTTTATTATATCTTCCCATCTACTGATTTTTGGTTTGCCTTGTTCTTCACTTTCCAAGGCCTTAAGGTGAGACATTAAATTGTTTACTTATGAACTCTCTAATTTCTTAATATAGACACTTAGAGCTATAAATTTCCCTTTTAGGACTGCCTTCGTTGTGCCCCAAAGGTTTTTGTATGTTGTATTCTCATCATCATTTGATTAAATGAATTTCTTGATTTCCTTGTTAATTTCATCAATGACCCATACATCATTCAATAGTGTACTGTTTGGTCTCCATGAGTTTCTATATGCTCTGTAGTTTTTCCTGTTGCTGATTTGCAGTTTAACCCCTCAGTGGTCAGATAGCATATAAGGGATTATTTCAATTTTCCTGTTTTTGTTAAGATTTGATTTGTGTCCTACTATATGGTCTATTTTAGAGAATGTTCCATGTGCTGCTGAGAAAAATGTATATTCTGCAGCATTGGATGGAATGTTATGTATATATCTGTTAGGTCCATTTGTTCCATGACATCATTTAATGCAGATGTCTCTCTGTTTATTTTTTGCTGGGTAGACCTGTCAAGTAATGAGAGTGGGGTATTGAAGTCACACACTACTATTGTGTTTGGAGTTATCTCTGACCTTAAGTCTAAAAGTGTTTGTTTGATAAAGTTGGGAGCTCCCAAGTTAAGAGAATATATGTTTAGGATTATAATGTCCTCCTGTTGGAGTGTTCCTTTAATCAGTATAAAGTGACCTTCTTTGTCTTTCCTCATTAATGATGGCTTAAAGTCTATCCTGTCAGAAATTAGGATAGCAACCCCTGCTTGTTTTCTAGGCCCATTTGCTTGAAATACCTTTTTCCAACCTTTCACCCTAAGAAGGCTTTTATCTTTTATAGAGAGATGAGTTTCCTGGAGGCAACGGATGCCAGGATCCTGCTTTTTAATCCAGTCTGCAAGCCTGTGTCTTTTGGTTGGGGCATTGAGGCCATTGATATTAAGAGTTATTATTGAAAGATACATATTTATTCTTGCTATTCTTCTTGTTTTGTAGGTCTTCCTATTTTCACTTTACTCACTTGTTTTAACTGTTATTTGAATATGTTTTTTTTTTTTTTCTATTTCCTGCTGTGTGTGTTTTGCTTTCTCTTCAGCATGAGTGATTCCTTCAAGTATTTCTGTAGAGCTGGTTTAGTTGCCATAAATTCCTTTAGTCTGTTTTTGTTGTGGAATGTCCTTATTTCTCCATCAATTTGGATAGATAGTTTTGCAGGATAAACTAATCTTGTTGACAGTTTTTGTCTTTCAGAACTTGGAATACATCATTCCAATCCCTTCTGGCTTTTAAAGTCTGTGTTGAGTAATCTGATGTGATACTGATGGTTTTCCCTTTGAAGGTCACTTGCTTTTTTTCTCTAACTGCTTTCAATATATTTTCTTTGGTTTGCATGTTTAGTAGCTTAATTATAACATGGCAAGGAGAGGATCTTTCTAGGTTTTGTTTGTTTGGTGTTCTAAAAGCTTCCTGTATCTGCATTGGCATTTCTTTTCCAATTTGGGGAAATTTTTCTTCTATGATTTTGTGTAAAACACCAACTATGGCTCTGGATTGAAATTCTTTCCTTCTGCTATACCCTGCATTCTTATGTTTGATCTTTTCATAGTGTCCCTGTTATCTTGGAATTCCCATTCATACCTTTCTATTAGCTTGTCTTTCTCTTTGTTGGACTGTGTTTGGTATGCCACCTGGTCTTGTAGTTTAGATATTCTGTTCTCTCCTTCATCCATTCTTCTGGTGAGACTTTCCAAAGAGTTTTTTATGTCACTGACTGTGTTCTTCAGAGGTAGGATTTCAGCCTGGTTTTTCTTCAGTTTTTCTATTTCCTTACTCATGTCCTATAATGACCTTTTTATTTCATTAAGCTGGTTTCCTGCATTCTCTTTCAGGAGTTTGTTTTCTTCTTTAATTCATTTGTTTTCTTCTCTGATTCCTTTCATTTCTTCTTTCATTTCTTTGAGTATAGATTACATCATTCTTTTTTGGGTTTTTTTGTTTTTTTCAAGGTAGGGTCTCACTCTGGTCCAGGATGACCTGGAATTAGCTATGTAGTCTCAGGGTGGCCTCGAACTCATGGCAATCCTCCTACCTTTGCCTCCCGAGTGCTGGGATCAAAGGCGTGCGCTACCACTCCCAGCTTTACATCATTCTTTTGAAATCATTGTCAGGAATTTCATCCAAAACAGTCTCACTGGTGAACATTTCTGATGGATTTATAATTTTTGGTCAGATTGCATTGTCTTGATTCTTTTTGTTTCTTGTATTATAATGTAATGATTTTTGTATCCTGGATTGATTTGATGCTTAGGTTTTCTATTTATCTGCAGTGTTCTTAGATGTGGTGATCCACCTTTATATACTTTCAGGATATGAGTTTAAGGTGCCAAGTGTAGCACTTGTAACCAATTCCAACCTCAGAAGTAATCCTAGGTGTTGAGTTTGCTTGCCAAGCAAGTATTCTAGTGGACTGGGTGGGACAATATACTGGCAAATTCTAAACTTCAACTGAGCAACATAAACATTCAATAAAAACCAGCACAGAGTATTCAAGTGTGGGGATTAAAACAAACAATCTTATAAGTCCAAAATCCCTAAGGATGTGTATTGCTGTACACACTTAATCCTTTCAGCTAGGAGGTAGAGAAGTTTGTTCAGAATTGGGTTCCAGATCAGCCTCGATCTGGATCAGACCCTGCCCCCAATAATGACAAAAACAAAAGACAAAGGCCCTATCAATCTGCAAGTATTAAAGGCAGCAATATTCAACACCCCATGTATAGCTTATTAGAAAATGGTAAAGCCAACCATGAATATGTAACCCATAACCTGCCCTGACATGGAAAGAGAGATTAGCACTTCCAAATCAGCCCTATGTACCGTTTATTTATTTATTTATTTATTTATTTATTTATTTATTTATTTATTTATTGGCAGTCAGCAGCCTCATTAACTTTTGGTATAGCTTCCAATCTCACCAATGCTGAGTGCCCACCTCATTCCCTCCATGTTGTGCTGTGGAGTTTGATCTTGGCTCAGCTGTGCTGGATGCAAGGCTGGTGTTGTGCTGTGGAACTTGAGCTTGGCACAGTTGTGCTGGATGGTGCAGGGAGCTGAATGCTGGAGGTTTGTAGTTCTGATGGTCGGAGGATGGGAGAGTTCAGGAAGCCTGCAGTTGCTCACACTGTTCCCCTGTATCTCTTTCAGTAGCTCAGCAGACTTTTCTTTAGATTTCTGGGCTCTGCAAGGAGGCTGATGAGGTTGGAAAGTCCCCTTGTTTGGTTTCTGTTACTGCTGCTAGGCATGCCTGGCAGGTGGTTCCTGGCATGCAGATAATGTTGCTGAGGGGCTGCAGCAGACTGGGGCTGCTGAGGATCAGGCCCCAAGCTCCTCAGTAGGATTCTGGCCATCCTGCTTCTCCACTGTGTCTAGGAAGAAACTATTCTGCACTTTTCAGAATAGTTTTTGCTGTTGTTTTGCTTAAATCCCTCCCTGATCTGGTTTAGCATGGCTCCTATGCCTCCCGGAAGTCCTTGAAGAGATTTTTCTGTATCAGTCATGAAATCTCCTTTGTGGATGGACTCAGATTCAATAACAGAGTATCTGGTTAACCACATACCAGTACTGTTGTTTGACTAAAAGAATATGTTGTGCCCATCAAATTGCTATCTCTCTCTCTATCTCTCTCTCTCTCTCTCCATATATATATATATATATATATATATATATATATATATATATATATATATATATATGCTTGTTTTTGTATTTCCTCTTCAGTTTCCTCTTCACAACTCCACTCTCCATCATATATCCTCTCCCTCTCCATCAGTCTCTCTTGTATTTTGATGTCATCACATTTTCCTCTTATTATGAGGGTCTCGTGTAGGTAGTACCAGGGACTGTGAGGTCATAGATATTCAGGCCATTTTGTTTCTGGAAGAGTGCCTTTAAAGAGTCTTACTCTTCCATGACTGTTATATTCTTTCTGCAACCTCTTCCACAATGGAACCTGAGCCTTGGAAGGTGTGATAGAGATGTTTCAGTGCTGAGCACTCCTCTGTCATTTCTTTTAAGCTCTTTTAAGCTTCTTTTAAGATGGTGCCATCTGAGTCATCCAGAAGTCACTGCCATGTGAAAAGAGTAGTTTCTCTAACCAAAAATGTGAGTAGCATTAATATATGGGTATGAACATTAAAAGTAGTGCTTACTGGGCAGTTTGGTGACCATAATATATGCATTTAGCCAGATACCACCAGGTATTACACCTGTATAGTTCATGACTTCCCCTGCCTTAGGTTTTCATTATCAGGCATGTATTCTCCCCCATGGAGCTGGCCTCCAGTCCAATTAGAAGTGGTTGGTTTCCCCATAAAAGACATACCACTATTGCACCTGCTGGCTCTTTTGGCCTGACTGGCCAAAGTTAAGGCTTGAAGTGTCCATTGTTGTTTATGTTTACTGATGACTTCTCTCTACCATGGAGCTGCACACAGCATAGCTTTTTCCAGCTTTTTGTCAGCTTGTCTATAGGGAGGAGGTTTTCAGCTCAACTTTATATATATATATTTTCTATTAGATGTATCACCGTAGACTAGAGCTTCTCTCACTTTCAATCAGCAAAATTTCATTTTGCAGATGGTGGTGACTGCTGTAGAGACTCAGAACTCATGCAAGTGTTGAGAATATGTGACTGTTGATTGTTCAGCACTAAATGAGACCCATTCTCACATCCTCCAAAACACAGGAAACATTACAGAAGAGGTGGTGAAAGAAAGTAAGAGACAAAGGATGAAAAGGAATACTTTAGGGTGCTGTCTTCTGGGCATGAAGTTAGGCTATAAAACATTGAACTCATCAACATTGCCACACAGACACAAAGGAAGGCAAAAAAATTCATCAAAATAAAAGTGGGACTAGGTGGGAATCAAGAAATTTTCATTAAAATCTGTTTATCAAGTAGAGCAAAAGAAAGTATTGGAGGGGTTTATGATCAAATTACATTATATGCATGAATAACAATTGTCATTAAAAAAAGAAAATTGGGGCTAGAGAGATGGCTTAGTGGTTAAGGCACATGCCTGTGAAGCCTAAGGATGCCTAAGCCTAAGGTTCAATTCTCCAGGTCCCACATTAGCCAGATGCACATGGTGGTACATGAGTCTGGAGTTTGTTTGCAGTGGCTAGAGGCCCTGGTGTGTCCATTCTCACTCTCTGTTTCTCTCTCTCTCCCCTTCTTCCTGTTTCAAATAAATAAATAAAAATATATAAAAAAGAAAATTCATTGGGGTTGGAGGGTGATGGCTCACTTATCAATGTGCTTGCCACAAAATATACTAATTCACTTGCAGTGCAATCATAGGACATGAGTTCAGATTCCTAGGACCCACATAAATGCTAGGCGCAGTGCTATTGTATACCTGTAATCCCAGCACTGGGAAGATGGAGACAAGAGGAGCCTGGGGTTTGCTGACTCAGCTTTGCTGACTCTAGCTGAAAAGATGAGCTCTAGTTTAGTAAGAGATTTTTGTCTCTAAAAGAAAGGTGGAGAGAAACTAAGGAAGACAGTTAGCATGAGCCTCTGACTTCCACATGCATGTACATACATGTGTGCCCACACACATGAACATATATACTCACGTGCATATGTCTGTGTGTTATATCACATACATATACATTCAAAAATGAAAATTCTGGGCTGGAGAGATGGCTTAGCAGCTAAGCCTAAGAATGCTGGTTCCAATCTCCAGCGGTTCCAATCTCCAGGTCCCACGTTTAGCCAGATGCAAAGTGAGGCAAGGGCACAATGCCGCACTTGCCCACAAGGGGGTGCACGCATCTGGATTTCATTCACAGCAGCTGAGAGACTGCTGGTATGCCCATTTCTATCTGTCTTCCTCTCTGTCTATCTCTCTCTGTCTCTCTCTCCAAAAAAAATTAAAAATAATAAAAAAATTAAAAAATGAAAACTCTTTGCATACTAGAAAAGCTGCAAGGGTATCAACAGCAGACACCCCTCTCTAGGAAGCACTGACAGTACATTGAACCGATTTGGACAGGTTGCTTACAGGTCACTCAAAATGGGAAGGCAAAGGCTATATATTACTATGGGTTAGGTCATTTGTCAGCTTCTTTCCCTCTCATTTTGTTGACAAGCTTTTTCTTCTTCAGTGGAAGGCCTTGGGTGACCACACTATTAACTCAGTCTGTTTCATCTACAAGTTCTTTACTTCCTCTTTCAATAAAGCATTAAGAAGAACATCTTCAAAGTCTGACTCTGGTCAACATGAATTCCTGAGAGAAGTACTGACGTGTAGTGAAACCATGTAATACATTTTTAGTCACACTTAGTGGGAATAAATGGAAGGTCCTAATAATTTCTGTTTTATACTTATTTTCATAAAAAAGAACATGGGGGCTGGAGATATGGCTTAGTGGTTAAGGTGCCTGCCTCCTAAGCCTAAGAACACTGGTTCCAATCTCCAGCGGTTCCAATCTCCAGGTCCCACATTTAGCCAGATGAAAAGTGATGCAAGGGCGCAATGCCGCACTTGACCACAAGGGGTGTACACATCTGGATTTTGTTCACAGCAGCTGAGAGACTGCTGGTGCACCCGTCTCTATCTGTCTCCCTCTCACTCTCTGTCTGTCTATCTTTGTGTTTCTCTCCAAAAATAAATAATAAAAATAAAAAAATTAAATAAAAGAACATGGTATTATTTTCCCTCAAGTGAAGTAATTGAGGAAATGAGCAAGAGGGCTGCTTTCTTGGTGAACCTGGTATCAGCATGAGGGTGAAAGAGATAAACACAGAGAACTCTCAACTCCTACCAAGCCAGAGATCCAGAGACACAGAAGCTCTCAAGACCTCATCACTGAAGTAGACCTAATATGAACCCAACATGTCTCAGGGAAATTTGTGGAAAAGGGGACAGAAAGATTACTAGAGCCACAAGTTGGGACATTATGCACAGAGACATTACATCTTCCCCATAACTGATGACTACCCCCACATCCCTTAATCCCCATGGGGATAAGTGGCATCCCCAGTGAGGAAGGTCCCTTCCGGGGGTGGGCAGGGATGAGGGTAAGGTTTGTACCAACATGTGTTATTTACACACTGAGTATGTACATAACCAATAAAAAATTTAAAAGTGGGAGACATCAGATAATGTATGGGAAAGTGAATCTTTTTATATAAGAATGTAAGAACTAGTTTGGAAACCACATATGCATTTCTCAACAGACACTGAATAATATCCTTGACTGTTCTCACTAACCTAGTTTTAAAGCCAGGAATTATAAAGCATGGCATTAAAGCTGACATGCAGAGATGTTAACTGTTGATATTTTGCAAGGTCATATAGGATCCTATGTCACAGTGTTCTCCTGGCATAGCTAGCATGTTGGGTGTGTTCACTAAGCACAATTATTGAGCTTACTGAAGCCAGTAATTTGAAAAACCATCCCAGATGGAATCAAAGAGGCAGAACTAATCACTGGAGAAGTCTATTTCCCCCCTTTGGTATCATTTTAATTTCTGCCTTCTATGAAAACTCAGATTTATTTCAGGATGTAATAGGGGTTTTGATTGCTGTGTGATTTGTAGTTTTCAAATGTAGAGAACAAGATTGTATTTGCATAGCTGAACAGAAAAAAATCAGTCATTTTGTTTCAGTATTATAAATTGAAATGCCAATTATTAGTCATGACCCATTCATTTCTCAATGATCTTTTCAGTTGTTACAATAAGAATCTGAAGCAACTTCACCATGAGATAGGAAATATTTTTAAATAGAACTATGATAGGGATGAATGCAAAAGGAGACCAGTTACAAAAGTAAACTATATAAGTACAGGAATGGAAGTATCATGTAAGATTTGCTAGATAATTCACACAAGTTCTGAACAATATAATAATTATTTAAAAAAATTCATTTATGAATTATATTTAATAAATACAGATTAAACAGATTCCACTGAAACTGACTGTCTATACAAAATTACTTATGACTATTATCTCCTAGAAGAAAAATTTTATTAATGTATAAACATCAAATATTTTTAACTCACTTTGACCTTTTGAGGTCATGTCTCTAGACACAACTTTCTCAAGTAGGAAGGAAAAATGCCACATCATCTGTGCCTTGAAAGCACACTCTATTCTGCATGACTAAAGTCACAAACACTATTGCATTTAGACTCAGTAGCAATGGTGATGCATGCCTCATTATTCTTTTAAAATGCTTTCATTCTTAAAAACAAAACTCAGAGTTAAAAGGTGACTATACTGATTTGATTGTTAACAGCAGAAGAGTAATGAATGTCATCTATTAACTGTGCAGTGGAAGCATAAATATACAAGGGTGTTAATGTCAACAGAGTTAGAGGACCAGATATGGTGATTTTTGTAACATTGACGTGTCATCCAAGAAGAGCAGACAAATCAAACATAAAATGTTATAGGTATATTTAGGTTTGTTGCTCTGTTATCACAGCAGTTACTATTTTCCATTTACTCAAGCCTTTCTATGATATTTATGATGGGTTTAGCAGCATCATAAGCAACACTATTAGAACTTTGTGACTCTATTCCATCAAACTGCTTTAACTTTTAAAGCACACTACTTCTAAAACTATTTCCAGTATTTTTATTTTGCTCCTCAGTTAAAGACTTTAGGAGAAGGTATTAAGAAGCTGTCTCCATTTCTTTCTTATATATGGGACAAAATACCAAACCAGAGGAGCTTATGGAAAGAACAAGATTTAATTTAGAGTTCCACGGCAGGGAGTCCATTATCATGGGGAGAAAGCAGGGTAGGAGCAGGCAACCAGTGTCACAGTGCCACAGGAGACAGAAAGAAATACAGACAGAGAAAGACAGAGAGAGAGAGACAGAGACAGAGACAGAGTCAGAGACAGAGAGAGAAAGGACAGTAAATAGGATCGGACTATAAACTTCAAGAATCTCCCCCAATGACATACTTCCTTCTTAGGGCTCCGACTTCAAAAGGTTCCACAACCTAAATGTATAGCACTTCACTCAGAATTAATGTTCTTACAAACAGAGACTAGAAACTCACACCAGTGATTCTGGGGCTCTACAGCATCACAAGCAACCACTGCATTGCCCAAATGAAGTTACATTATTAAATACTGTTTGAAATTATAACACATTTTTTGCAGGCCAAACTATGATGGGCAAAATATGAAATGTGAAGAGTCTCTTTGACAAATAGCCTTTATAACTTACAATGTAATGTGTCACCCTTATAGCATCAAGGCCATACTTCCAAGCATAAATAGAAAAGGGTTTCTGGGGGCTGGAGAGATGGCTTAGTGGTTATAGTGCTTGCCTGCAAAGCCTAAGGACCCAGGTTCAATTCCCCAGTACCCAGGTAAGCTAGAAGCACAAGGTGGCATATGCATCTTGAGTTAGTTTGCAGTGACTGAAGGCCCTGGCATGTCCATTCTCTTTCTTCCTATCTCTCTCAATCCAATAAATAAATAAAAGATGATGTCAAAATATAAGACAGACTAATGGAGAGAAGTAGGGGATGTGATGGTGAGTGGATTTGTGAAGAGTAAAGTGGGTGAGGAGAGGGAATTATCATGGTTTACTGTCTGTAAGTATGGATGTTGTCAATAAAAATGCCAATAAATAAATAATATATTTTTAAATGTGTTTCAGCTAATTAGGTGCTACCAAGTTTTCATTTATTGGAAAACACTGGGCATTGAACAAACACTCTCGGACATGCTGGGCAAGCACTCTACCAATGTGCTACCCTCCCATCCCATTTGTTGTTACTTTTAAATATTTTTTATTATTTTATTTATTTTTGGAGAGAGACACAGACAGAGACAGACAGAGAGGGAGACAGATAGAGATGGGCTCGCCAGCAATCTCTCAGCGCTGTGAACGAAATCCAGATTCGTGCGCCCCCTTGTGGGCAAGTGCCGCATTGCACCCTTGCGTCACTTTGCATCTGGCTAAACGTGGGACCTGGAGATTGGAACCGCTGGAGATTGGAACCAGCGTTCTTAGGCTTAGGAGGCAGGCGCCTTAACCGCTAAGCCATCTCTCCAGCCCTGTTGTTACTTTTAAAGATCATTTTATAGTTCAGCAACATATTCTTCCTGAATTCTATTCACTACCGCACATTAAATTACCTCTGTTTTCAGTCACTACTCAATAACTTTATTTATGTATGAAGTCTGTCTATACAGGTAAGTGGCAGTAAGAGTTTTTTTTTTTTTTAAGCCGCAAATAAAGATTTTTTTTAAAAATCATGGAATTGAAGAAACTTCTGCTTGTCCAAAGAACATAGACGTGAATTTTTTTTCTATAGAGTCATGTGAGAATGCACCAAAAAGAAACAGTACAAACCAAGTCTCTTCTTTCAAGTCAACAAATAACTCTCTCTGCAGAAACTCCTCGGGTAACCTCATGAGTAGAGCCTTGGGAAGTGGAATTACCTTTTTTTTTTTTTTTTTTTTTTTTTGATAACATTATTAGGTAAGTTTCAGCTTCACATGTTTTCAGCTCTTTTGTGAAAAGACCAAGCGTGATTATTGCAATGTACTATAAGTATTTGTTCAGAAGGAACTGGAAACTAACAGTCAACATGGCTGTGCCATATTATGGTTACAGTAGGTATGAATAAGGTCCTGGTGTGTATATGTGTGTATAGTATATGTGCTTTGTGTATGTGGTATGTGTATGCAGATGCATGTACTATATAAGCATACAACATGCAGATACCAGCAGAAAACTCAGGTGTCCTCATTATTGCTCTTCTGCGTTCTTTCCTTGAGGATGCTCTCACTGAACCTGGAATTTCTGTGGCTTCCTTATTTTCTATGTATGTTTTTGTTTTCCTGTTGGACTAGCCATACTATGTAACAAGGTAAAGTCCAGCTATTAAGGCAGATTCCATACATATTTGATTTTGATTTTATGCGTTCTGAAAACCTGTACTATTGGTAATATTTTCACATCCCCATATTTAATTCTTTAACAATTCTGCATTAGGTTCATGACTTACAGTTATAGAAGTTGGGGTATGGAATAGTTCTCATTGGAAATTACTGTCATTGCTTCTATGACCCAGTCTTCAAAGTAGTTCACATATCAGCAACAAAAATTAATTCAGTACTATATGGCATCTACTTTTATATGTCACATATCTTCTCCATATGGCTTGATCAATGTAACACAGCCATTACACAGTTTCTCAGAGGCAATTGTCCACAGAATTTGAAGACACTTTTCAGCATCTCCATCTTTTCTCCCATGCTTGGCTTCAGTTGTTTGAACTGTGATGACTCCTACTTCAGCTTGGTGGCTCATGTTCTTCCCAGTTCCTGGTATTTTGTGATTGTAAAACTTATCCATGGGCTGGAGAGATGGCTCAGCAGTTAAAAGCAAGCTTACAAAGCCTGGAAGCCTGGGTTCAATTACCCAGTACCTACATAAATCCAGATGCTCACAGTGACACATGTATCTGGAATGTTTGCAGTGGCAAAAGGCCCTGGTGTGCCCAGTCTATTTATCTGTTTCTGCCTCTAGAGCTATCCTTGAAAGTAAATATTATTATTTTTTTAAATATTTAACGTCTTGTCTAACTCCAGTTTCTGGAAATCACTGCTTCTGTTTTCTGTCCCATTTCGTGTGGTCAAAGAGATAGATACCATCAATTATTAGACTATAATTATACATAAAGCCCCAACTCAACTCTTAATTATTTGTTTATGCTTTTAACACTCCATTTTAATCTGTTAGTCAAGGTGTGTCAAAAGAGGGAGGGAAATGATCAATAAAGGATTTAAGAAAAGGAAGCTATAAAAAGTAAGATGCCATTTAAGATTTTAAAACTATCCCCATAAACCCTTAAGTATCTCAACGAATTTCCTCCATTGCAATCATAAAATCCCGTAGTTAGCCAATTAATTTTTCATAATGTTCATGGTGGAGGTGCATAATTTGCCAACAGGGCAGCATAGCTCATTTGAACAGCTGGTTTTCCAAATCAAATCCTCCAGAACCATCTTCGGATGACCCAGCACCAGTTTGATAAATATGATCGCTTGCTCCTTGTTGCAGATTTTGCTGTTTCAGGAAATTGTTTAATCATTATACTTGCCAAGTTTTACTGACTAAGCGATATAATTTAACACTTGACTTTGCATATTTTATTGTGTGCATGACATATTTCAAGGCTTATCTCATTCATATTCTAGAATGTTGATAATGTTTTATACATTACCAGTTGTGAGGGTCAAATCACATCTTAAGGTTTGCTCATTTGCATGCTTTGCTAAATGAGCTATATGTTTAATCAGAGCCTGGCAATGAGAAAATACCTTACAAGTGTATGTTATTCATATACTTCATTGCCTTATAGTGCAGTAACTTTATTTTCATGACTTTTATTTCCTCATTGTAGTTTAATATTTACTTAAAAAGCTTCATTAAGATAATGACTCAAGCCATTTAAGTTTAATATTATCAAGCCAAAAGGAACAATTAATGTGGAAATAAGCTAAATGATCCCGTTGTAACTATCTGATATCTTCAATTATTTTAAATGTGTAGTTAAAGGCTAGCTTATGGAGAATTTATATTTTTTTCATAATATGTTATCTGAACAAAAATTTCTTTTAGAAGCAGTGAGTGAACTGATCAGTTTCTAAAACACCAGATACTTTATTTCTCCAAGTTCTATCTGAAAGTCATGTACAATTGGGATCAACTTGCCACCATCATGTCGCTGCCTTCTTTCTATTTGTGCTTACCTGGTGCCTCTCTCTTTGTCATAATGCACACTTATAAGCACACACATATATGCAAATAGAGTTTGAATTTGGAGTGTTGGATGGTAAGACTTTAACCTATGAATGTGGGGGCGGTGGATGATGGTCAGAATGTTACACCTATTTAAGCATCATTGCCTTGATGTCCTTTTTCTTTTAACATCTCTGTTTTGAATCATGAGGACAATCAAATGCTACAGAAACTGCTTAACATTAATTGTGGGATGGTAGATCTTTTCTGTGATCTTATTTGACTATACCATCATTTTTTCCCATTTATACCACAGTATGGACTACACAGCAAAAACAAACTTTTTTCTTAAGATTACAAAAGTATTCTACACTTAATGCTCATATTCACATATTAATGCTACTCTCACTTCTGGTTAGAAAAGCTTCTCTTTTCAGATGGCGATGACCACTGGGATGATCCAAAAGGCAACATAGTGCTGAGAAGAAGGGATGGAGAAGTGCCCAGCACTGAAACATCTCTGTCACACCCTCCAAGGCTCAGGGATCATTGCGGAAGAGGGGGTGGATAGAATGGAAGAGCCAAAGGAAGGGTACGACTCCTTACAATGCAACTGCCCAGACAGAAATTGGCCTTGATATCCATGACCTTGCTGTGCCTAGCAATACCTCCGCAAGACCCTCATAATAGAAGTAAAAGATGATGACATCAAATTAAAAAAGAGACTAATGGAGAGAGGGAGGGGATATGATGGAGAGTGGAGTTCTAAAGGGGAATGGGGGGAGGGGAGGGAAAACTATGCACCTTTTGTATGTAAGTATGTTTTGTTGTCAATAAATAAATAAAAAAAGTATTCTAAACGTTAACTCTGTCTTTTTTTCTATTATTTAATTACATTCTGACTGAGGTAAATGACAAGAATGTGAAAGGTAGTCTATCTCTCAATTATATATGACTGGAATCACATATAACTGTTTGTGTCTAGAATGCTCTACAGTTAACTTGAAGAATTTTCATGGAATACTTATTATATGGAACATTTGTATATACCTATATGCACTTTCCTCCCAGATTTTAAGTCTTCGATTTAAAATTAGAAACTCGGGCTGGAGAGATGGCTTCGCGCTTAAGCACTTGCTTGTGACCCCTAAGGACCCCGGTTTGAGGCTCGAATCCCCAGGACACACGTAAGCCAGATGCACAAGGTGGCACATGCATCTGGAGTTTGTTTTCAGTGGCTGGAGGCCCTGGTGCGCCCATTCTCTCTCTCATTCTCTCTACCTCTTTCTCTCTCTGACTGTTGGTCACTCTCAAATAAATAAATAACAATAAACAAAATTTAAAAAATAAATAAAATTAGAAACTCACTAAAATAATATCTACTAAGGTTGTTGAAAGCCACATTTTAGATTAATACATTTTTTATTTTTAAATATTTTATTATTTATTTGCTTATTTATGAGAGAGGCTGGGGGACAGGAAAAGAAAATGGGAACACCAGGGCCTCTAGCCAAGGCAAGTTAATTCCAGACACATGTGCCACCTTGTGCGCCTGGCTTACGTGGGTACTGGGGAATGGAACCTATGTCCTTATGCTTTACAGGCGAGTACCATAACAACTAAGCCATTTCTCCAGCCCCTATTCTTTTCAATAAATTTATTTACTCATTTTTGTTGTTGTTGTTGTTGTTGGGAAAGATCTATTTTTGAAGCCCAGGCTGGAAAAAATGGTGTTTTCCTCCTTCTGCCTCTCTGAAGGTTGAATGCACAGAGAATTTTTGTTTTTTCATAGTCATTAGCAATGAAATGCTTAATATCAGGGTTTATTTCAGGTAGGGTTGTAATCAATCCCTGGGAACTATGTGCAAAACTTGTGTTTGTGTGTGCTTCTCTCATTTTTATTTTTATTTTTGATCTTTGGAGTTTATTTCATTAGCATAAAGATATGGAGCAAAAGATTAAATGTCCTTGACTAATTTTGAAAAGAGCTCTTTTTTTTTTATTTGCTGGTTTTCAGAAAGCTGAAAAATGGGTATTGTAGCCAAACTAGGTGTTAGAAAGGATAAAGGAAAAAGGAAAGAGGGGAATGATTGCTCCTCTGAAGTATCCCTAGTAAGCTTGCATGGTCCTCATGGATAAAACTGGGTTCTGGATCATGGCATATATGGAGGTATGTGGCGACTAAAAATGTTGTCATAACATGACAGAAATGACTTGATCCTCAGGATCTTGAGTATCTACTTCCTAGAACATCCTCTTCTGTATTTATTAAACTTACTTAGAACTGTCAGATCTATTATCTTTTCAGTACCTTCATAGAAACCCAGGGTTCTTAATTTATAATTTAAACTCTCTTAATAGATTGAACGTGTCATTTAGTATAGTAGCTTTGCAGTTAATAATCTTGTATTTACACATTTGATTAGTCAATGAATGCCATGATGTATACTATTTGTAATATATAATAATACATTTTATAAGCCTTTGCCTATGGCATTAACAGACTGATTTGCATCCATAATGAATTATGTATAAGACAGCCAGAGATTTTTTTACAAAAATATGAATGTGATTTTTTTTCCAAATGAGTCATTTTACTTATATGCACATTTTATATCCCTGGAAAAAGAATCACGTACTTCTCCCTTCCTTGAGTTTTGGCTTGCCTCTTCATGGTCCACGATATCCTGCTGAGGTTGTCAATACTCTAATATCAAACTAACAGGCTAGGTTATTCTGTTATTTTTCTAGGTCTTTGAGATGTACATCACAGCTGGGGCTGATCCCGCCTCACTTGTATAACCTGCTGGTTATGTTCACACAATCCTCCCAGCTCTGTGATCACCAATTATTTCAAATTACCCAATGAATCATCTTCAAAATAATGGTTAGAAACTTGAAAGTGACCTTGGGGACCTGAAATTTGCTTCCCTTTTCAACAAGTGGCTGCTTTTGAGAGCATCACCCAGAACATTCACAAGGACCACCATGGAAGCACAGAAAGATGGTGGAAAGAGTCAATCTGGTACTTTTAACAGTCAGTTCAGTGATTCAAATTATCTTCAGAATAAAGGCAAAAATCCTGAGATTAGTAGACATCCTATGTCCAAACTCATATATATGAAAACTCTCAAAACTGACTTTCTAAAAACAATCCCAGATCATCCTGAGACACAATAGGGGTAACTGGGCTCTGAAATTAAAAGGGATGAATATCCTTGAGCTTGGAGAGGGAGAATCTGAGTAATCCTTATCTCCTGGCACTAAATGAGTCCTTACAGTCTCTACTTAGCTAGAAGTTGAGAAAATAATCTGGTTTCATCTTATCTCTATTTTTCTTAGAAGAGCAAGGTTAAAGATGAGATAACTCCCTATTCTGAAAATCTGGTAGCTCATACACATCTCGAGTTGAGGCTGGACCAACCAGTTTGAGCTCCCGTTCAGTAAACTTCCAATAAAGATCCCAATCTGGGTCTCTAGGTGGGATTTTCCATTTTTCAGAATTCCCCTGCATATTCTTGTGTAAGAGCTCTATATGCCTTCCTTCTATTAAGTTTGACAAAACATTTCTAGACTTTAATACTCTGGTCTGTGGATTTCATTCATCATAAATCTTAAGACAAGAACCCTGAGGCTACTAATTCAGCAAAAGCTTTTCACGACCATGATGAGTGTCCAGTCCTTAACTTCTTCTGAGTTATTGCCCACCCAAGAACTGAGAAAGCCCCCATCACTCTCAAATCCTTTACAAACCTTTCTTCCTATAGCTTCTCTGTCACTCATAGGCTCCAGGTATACCTTTATTAAGATGTGTCTACAGTTTATTGACAAGATATTCTCTCTCTCTCAGTGTGTGTGTGTGTGTGTGTGTGTGTGTGTGTTTTATGTTATTTGTGGGTATGTAAGTGTTCCAGCTTTTCTTTTGGCATAAGTGAATATTTCAGACTTGGTTACTTATAAACATAGGTCGTTTATTTAAGTCATTCTCCTCCAGGTTGAAAGTCCAAAATGGGGCAGGTGCACCTGATGGATACCTCACACACTATATCATAACATGGCAGAATAATGGAAGGACAATTAGTACACTGCAGAAGAGAAAGCAAAAGTGAGCAAGTGAGGTTGTGTGATTGTAGCAATCAGCTTTCTGTTTAACTAAATGAGTACCATGAGAATTAAATTCATTAATTTTAGCCTTATTCAACACTTTAAGATATTATCACTCAGCTGATTTCAATATGTTATGGAATGGATACAGCATATTCAAACTATGGCTGTGTTTATCCTTCCACTTAAACTATCATGAAGTCTTGAGTAGAAGAAATGGAGCATGTTGTCGGCCTACCTACGTTCCTGCTGAGCAGTATACCTCACATTTATGAAGGCCCAAATTAATGCCTTGCAACAGATAGACAGAATTATTTAACTCAGGTTTGACCTATAGCTTGTAGGCAAAAGTGAGTAAACACAGTAGCAGCTATCTTTCTGGTGAAATGAACTGAATCAACTATAAATGCTTTCTGTGTGCTTTTTCTAAGTAAAGGAATCGCAAGTAACCACACATTGTTAGGTATTCATTGGATTGTAAAATTTTAAACAAGTGATTTAAGACTGACATAATGTCTAAGTATTTTGAAAACTGAGAAACAGAGATGACCATATGGGTCAACTATTGTCTAAGGACCAAAATCTGTTGGAGATGTGTTCCAATGGACTGAAATTCACATGACCTATTTACTTACATTTCTACTTCTTTCCTTGTTCTGTGTAAATATTTAGCATGATTTCATATCTGTATTTCTGTTTTTAGTGACAATAAAGGGTAACCTTGCAGGACCTGAATTTAGGATAAGATTCAACTATACAAGTCTACCAACTATGCCACCAGTTATGCAGAGACAGAGAAATTCATAATAGTGAAAACAGTGATATGGGAAAGAGCTCTGAGTGCGATTAGAACTCTCAAATAAGTGGCTCAAAGTCTTTATGACATAGTTGGGAGAGTTGAATAGTTGAATCTTATCCCAAGTCCAAGATAAAGAAAATGTGCCAACATTTTAAGCAGACACTTATGTGTGATCTTAGTTTGCTCTTTCTACTGAAAGGCATGGTATCAATTTTATTCAAAAGCAATGATAATATCTAGAGACAAAATTTGATTTCTATCTAATATTTTCCACTAAAAGAAGCTTGAATTCTTTATGTAAAAGCTTATTTCAGAAACAAGAAAAAAATATCACATAGGCTTGGAAAGAGTTGCTATGAGATGAAAGTCATTTTAAATGGCTAATTGAGACATGCCATAAACTTTGTGAGAGTAATATTGAAAGGCCTCTACTGGTTAAATTTAAGATAATATGAGTATCTAAAGAAAATAAATATGATAGTAATGCAATATAACTCATTGAAGAAAATAAGGCCTTAACATACATAGGATAACAATTTAAAAATAACTATTTGAAAATCAAAGAAAAAATAATATTGACAAGGCATTTAGTATCCACCAATAAAATATAAGAGACCAAATTTATAGTGGATAATAGTTGCTAGTACAACTATTTGGTGGGCCAAAGTTATCTTGTAATAATTTGAGTAATATTACATGATGC
Source organism: Orientallactaga sibirica (assembly GCA_036365145.1). Taxonomy (NCBI): domain Eukaryota; kingdom Metazoa; phylum Chordata; class Mammalia; order Rodentia; family Dipodidae; genus Orientallactaga; species Orientallactaga sibirica. The sequence goes on along the minus strand of JAEOAD010000043.1, from coordinate 3,728,617 downwards.
AATAACAGGATTGTATTCTTATTTTCTAGGAAAAGGGAACCAAAATGATTATGTAAGTGGTTAGTAGGATAGATTTAAAATACACAATACATTCATAGAAGATAGATGATAAATGAATGATTGATAGACAGATGATAGATAAATAGATGATAGAAAAATATATACCTAGATACATAGGTAAGAGGGGAAGTTATTACTAGAATTTCCTCACATTTCTATAGAGGCAAGTACACAAGAAAGCTCTATTCACCACCACTTGCTATCTGAATCCTGGATACTGACGTACAAATAAGCTGGCTCAGCTCAAATCTAAAGACCTCAGAAAAAGGAAGTGGATGGTTTAATTTGGATGATGAGGTCAAAGGCCTAAGGTCTTTGGTGACTGCTGGTATAGGTGTTCAAGCTCAAGGGTTTTCATCCTGCATATCTGAGGTCATAACTAATAGAGAAAAAAAAAAAAAAAACACCTGGTAGAAAAAATTTAGTAGAAATAAGTGGAAGAGACAGCCTTTACCTGGCCTTTCTTTTCGACCCCTGCAGGCACCCAGCACAAGTGAGGGAAGGCCTCCCCTTCCACAATACTGACCATTTGCCTTGCATCCTGGGCAGTTCTTCACAATAACATGCCAAAATTAATTTTTAACCAGCTACCTTCGTTTTCCTCAGTCTGGTTGAATAGATACTAACTATCAAAGAAAATAAACTTTAATTCTGTCACATCTGTGATCTTCCTATGGAAATTAATCAAGAAAATAAAGCATTAGAAAGAGCTAAGTGAAGGACCATTCTACAAATTAACAAACTTTTGATACTCAAAATATCAATGTCCTGGAATTCAAGAGAATCCTGAAGAACTGTCTCAGACATAAGGACACTGCATATATGAACACTAAATTCAATATCTGCTTTTAACCACATACTGTGTTATGAAGAAATTGAAAATGAGTTGAGAAGTAAAGTGTTGATGACAATAAATGATGTCATTAGTGGTCCTGTGATTAAAATACATGTTTTCCAGAATTTGATTGGCCACTTATTCTCAAATGGTACATGGGCATTTGATAATGCTATTTAAAATTTATTTTATTTTGCACTTTTATATGTGAACTCTGTATTCTGACATAGCTGTATTCACAACACATTTCCATTGTACTGACATACAAAATCATAGGCAAGTTGACCACATTTGTTAAGGATTAAATTCATGTTTGACCAAGTAAAAGAATTCTGTCATAGAGCTGTAGTGTGACTAAGATATTATAAATGTAAATGGTGGGCACAAGTCTGTTTGATTTATCACTTTTCTTTTTTAAATAGATATGAATTATTGATTAGCTTTCATTGCTATAATCTAGTTGACAAATAGACTGAACTTCATGAGTTACTAGACTCTGAATCACTAGAATACCAAAAGGAAAAGTATATAGTGGTTCAGGAAAAAATATATATTCCTTTTGGGAATGGTAGTTTCAAACACATGAGCTCAGCACTGCCTGCCTGTTCTGTGGCAGGAGTGTTTGCTAAACAAAACAGAGAGCTGAGCAAGTGTTAATGAAAGTGCCCTAAGCATAACTGTGTGGCAACACTTGGCACTTAGCATGCTCTCATGAAATATAGAATTGGTCTTTGTTATTCTCAAATTCCAAATCTGCAAATTCACTTACACCATAACATCTATTTGAAAACACAAAGTCAATATTTATGATAGTTTGTGAATATGTTAGGTTAAAAACACTATAGCAAAAATTGGACTCACCTGACCTATATTTTTCAGCTGCCTTATTTTTTCAGCTATCGTACTGTGAAGAAACTCCTCTATATAGTATGTTTTCCATATGTGTGTACTTTTGTTGTTCAAAATAGCCCACAAACAATGTGCTTTAAATATGTGTAGTGTTCCTAGTGACAAAAAGCTGTGTGATGTCTTGAAAAAAAGATGTATGGTTAGTAAGCTTTGTTTAGACATGATTCATGGTGCTGTGTGCTGTAAGTTAAATGTTAATGAATCACCAGTAATGCAGGTGATTTTAAAAGAAAAATACATATAAAATAATGTAAGTATTGATTATCTAATACAATGTTATGAAAAAAGGTCACAGAAACCCAACTCTCTTACCCATAGGGAGAATGGCCTGTGATTCATGACTGCAGGGCTTGAACTTCCTTCTTAGAACATGACCATTAGGAATAATGAGGGCAGCATTTATTTCACACTCGATGAATGATTGTTGGCAAAGACAAAAGAAGGAATGAATAAGATATTTCGTTACTGAAAAACTGGCAGGTAAGATATGTAAAGTGAATGCTCAGAAATTGTTGTGTAATTAAAAAGTAAGATAGAACTGAAGACAAGAGACATGCAAAAAGGTTGATCAGATGGGTAAGTCAACTGCTGTAACAAGTTTTGCACCAAAGGTGTTAAATGAAGGGAATAAAATTGAGGTTATGTTTTCAAGCTATTGGAGACTATGAAAACTCAAAGTCTATTGTTTCTTAGTATGTGATATCTAATCACAAATGCTCCCAGTTACCCCATGTTCAAGATGAGTAGAGTTTTAAGTGGGGTTTCAGGGAGGATGCCTGCATATAGTAGCCTTAACACTACGTGATAAGATAAGATGGTCTTAGAATTAAGAAATTAATGTTAAAATTTAGCATAAAAATTCACCTGGACAATTGCAGATGATCTCTTTATTTTAAAGTCTTAAATAACATTGTGGCAATAAAGAGTCTGGTGAAGACAGTAACTGTCATAGTCAGAATCCAGGTATTATAACAAATCTTTTGATGGACCACCATCCAATACATTATATTTCTCTCTCTGAATGTAAAATTCAAGCCTAGCTCATGTGAAAAATATATTCATCCCAAACCTATATATCCAGGGTGTCAATTCACCAATTCTAATTATATATATAATATAAATTTTATTTTGAGAGAGAGAGAGGGAAAGAGAATAGGCATGACAGGGCTTTCAGTTGCTGGGAATGAACTCAGATTCATAAACCTCCTTGCGTGCATGTGTGACATTGCACCCTTGTGCCAATGTGCATCTAGCTATGTGGGACCTGGAGCTCGAACATGAGTTCTTTGGCTTGGCAGGCAAGAGCCTTAACTGTTAAACCATCTCTCCAGCCTTCTATCCTATATTTTTTATTATAGTCTCTAGGTAATCTAGATAAACTAGGCAGAAAAAAATCTGGGGGCTTTATATCCTCTTAACTCCATTATGGCACCAGCTCTTTGTGCTTCCTCCATTCTCCTTCTCTTAATCTATTAAAGTGTCTCTAAACCTTAAAAAATATGCATCAAGCACTATATTATATTTAAAAAAACATCATTTTAACCTTCAACAATGCAAAAAAAGGGGAAGCAAAGGAGAAATGAGTAAAAAAAAAAATACTGTAACTAACAGTTTGAACAAGCATTTCAGTAAATTCCATGAATGAAAGTTATTCCACCACACCTATTTAAAAACCAAGATTTATCCTTCAGTAGGTCTGCAGAGGGAACACCTGAACTACAGGAAAATGGACAGAACATCATGAAGACCAACCTTAATCTTTTCCTGCTTCTCTCTCTCTTCTCTCTTCCTCTCTCTTCCTCTCTCTCATCTCTCTCTCCCCCTCTCCTCTCTCTACTCACTTTCTCTTTTATATTATCCATCTTTTTCTTCCCTCACCTTCCTTGGCGCTGACTTATAACTCCCAGTACCAGCACGGTGTTAACTGTTGATCCGAGACACCTACAAGGTTTCCCAAAAAAGACAGATTTTTGTCAGAGTTCTTGATGACCCACCAAAGGTTAATGGTAAGACCCTACTGTTGAAGACAGCATACACAGATGAGACAAAACATGGAGAGACCTGGTCAGAATCTGGAAGAGGGTCAGTACCCAGACAGTTAGCTAGTCTAGTGCCAGAGGGTGCTGACATCTGTCCAAAAAACTGGCAGTCTAAGATATCCAGCAGGAAACAACCTGACATAAAGCTCAAACAAGTGCAGTCATGGCACACAGCCATGGTGGGTAACCAGCTGCTCTTGATTGGGCTAATAGATCCACTCAGTGGAATGGAACTCATTGCTAGAACTGGGAAATAAGACAAAACCATGTACCAAAATGAGCTCAGTCGTCAAGATCAAGACACCAACAAATGTGGTTGAGAAGAAGGCCTATGCATAGAAAATTCCCTCTAAAATATCTATGGCCATCTCACCTACCTAGTAGTAAATTCTCTGTTGGAGAATTTGCTTATCTTTTTCAGATGGACAACGAACCTGAAGGGAGGACCAGCCAACCACACCTCACCAGGGCCCCAGCTGAAACCATAGAGTAATGCAGGGGAAGGGCAAGAGTATAGCGTTCTTGCTGATCATGACACCAGAAAAAGGCTGAAGGAGATAAACAAAGAAAACATCCAACTCCTACTAAGCCAGGTATCCAGAGACACAGAGGCTCCCAAAACCTCATCACTGAAGTAGACCTAAAATGATACCAATGTGGCTCAGGGAAATTCAAGGAAGAGGGGGCATTATGCATAGAGACTTGTCCTACCCCCCATAACTCTTGACTAACCCTCACAATGCATGACCCACATTCCCCATTGATCAGGATCCCTTTGGAAGAGGGAGGACAGGGAGGAGGATAATGGAGTCACCATTATGAATGTAAAATTAGAGTAATATAAATAAATAATTAAGTTATTAATAAAAAATGATCAGTGGTTGCCAAAGACTTAGGGGAGAGGTAAAGAGGAATAGGTGGAATGCAGGGTTTTCAGGACAGTGAAAGTCTTCTCCATGATTCTGGAGGATGCATGTCATTATTCATTTATATAAAGCCATGGAATGCACAACCCCAACAGTGAGACCTCTTGTGAACTGTGGGTGTTGAGTGCTCACAATGTCAGTAAGACGCTGAGAGTGGGGGAGGCTGTGCATCTGTGAATGTAGGAAGCATACAGGAACTTTCTATACTGTCCACTCCAGCTTGTTGTGACTCTAAGACTGCTCTAAAAGATAAAGTTAATTTTTATGTGTCAGCAAAAAAAAAAAAAAAGACCAAGATTAATCAAAAAGGGTAAAATGTTGCAGTCCAACTGTTTCCTGCACATACAACTTTCTTTAAATGTAATGATGTCAGTAATCTAAAATTAAGACAAATTCCAATTATATGGAAATTTGAACTGTGATGGTATAGGCCTAAAATTCTAGCACTTGAGAGGCCAAGGCAAAAGTATAGTCACCAATCTACATATTACATACCTAGGCAAGAAAAGACAGAGTGAGGGGGAGAGATAAAGAGAGAAATGGGGAGATAGAACTATTGTTTTTTTTTTTTTTTCATGTGTGTGTGTGTATATATGTACATATGCACACATACACATGCATGAATGTATATAGTATTCTGGTGTGCTGGGTATAGTAATAGTGCATACAAAGTCTTTGCAGATACTGGCACACCATGTGCATGCATGTGGAGGCCAAAAGAGGATACTGAGTTTCCTCTAATGCTCTCATGGTCTGTTTCCTTGAGGCAGAATATCTCTCTGAACCTTGAACTACAGTTTTGGTCAGACTGTCAGACAAGCAAATGCTAACTAATTTCCTGTCTCTGCCCATGATAGGCCTAATGTTACAGGTATGTGGGACCATGTACAGCTTTTTCTGTGAGTGCTAAGGATCAAGTTCAGGCTGTTTCAGGGCCTCTGGGGTCATCGTGTTTACATGACTCATCCACTGTGCCATCCCTCAGTCCCCAGAATGCGGCATATCTTTTAAAAAGGAGGAGGACAGGAAAGAAGGAAGGGAGGGAGGGAGGAAGGAAGAAAGAAAGGAAAGAAGGAAGGAGAGAGAAGAAATAAAAGAAAAAAAAATGAATGAGAGAATGAATGAAACAGAAAGGAAAAGAAGGAGAGAGCCAGACAAGAAAGATATAATAGATATATTAATATCATTAATGATGACTAAAAAGCAGAGGAATACAAAATAATGACATAAAGGAAAATTCCATGACAAAAAGTTTTATTCAACAAGATAATACCATTCTAATTGTGGTTGTGCCGGACAAGCTTTCAAAAAGATGATAGAACTAAAATCACACACAGACACTACAGGTATAGTTGAGATTTGAACATTCTGTCAGGAGTTAATGAAACTCTTAAGGAAGGAATCAGAAAATAGGAGCTTTATACATTGGGATGCAATGTCTTAGAATTGCCCAAAATGTGGTACAAACAGTTCTATATAACATGTCAATGTCAACAGAAAAATCAAAGATGAAAGGGGAAGAAAGAAGAAAGGAGAATGGAAAGAAAAGAGAATCAAAGAAAGAATGAGGGCTGGAGAGATTGTTTATTGGTTAGGGCATTTGCCAGCAAAGCCAGGGGACCAAGGTTCAATTCCCCAGTATCCACATAAAGCCAGATGCACAAAGTGGCACATGCATCTGGACTTCATTTTAGTGGCTAGAGGCCCTTGTATGCTCATTCTCTCTTTCTGTTCTCTGCCTCTTTCTGTTCTTTGTGTCTGTCTCTAATAAATAAATAAATTTAATTTAAAAGGAAAGGATGGGCTCATGTTAAAGTGAATATACTACAAAGAAGTATATATTTCTAATTACCTCTATTTACACAATTATACATATTCATTTCCTTTGTATGAAAATGCATATATGTATTTGGTTTTGTAGTTTGCCATATAGTTTTTTTGTTATTTTTATTTTTGCTTTTGAGACAGTTTTACTATGTAGTACAGCAGGCTGGCTTTGAACACACTATGTAATCTAGGCTGGCCTCAAACTTAGGACACATTTGCCACACTCTAGAAAACTTCATGACAGGCAGGTAACGGACACCTAGTTTACCATATGTAGAACTGAATTTTCTAGGTTGACAACAATGTATACAATCCAGTAATATTCTTTAGGCTCACACTACCTTAGCAGAAGTCCTTAGAACTAGATATGTTTTCAAATTTAGATTTTTAAAAAATATATTTTATTTCTTTATTTATTTGAGAGGGAGAAAGAGAAAGGAAGAGAGAGAGAGAGAAAAGAGAGAATGGACATGCCAGGACCTTCAGCCACTGCAGAGGAACTCCAGATGCATGTGCCCCCTTGTGCATCTGGCTTATGTGGGTCCTGTAAATAGGGATCCTTTGGCTTTACAGGCAAATGCCTTCATCACTAAGCCATCTCTCCAGCCTGAAATTTAAATTTTTTTGTAAGGGTAATATAAGGTCAAGTTTGTATAGAATTATAATATTGTCAACTACATATTTTATGCAGAAGCCCAATCTAATGAATGACATTTCTGCATGAACCTGAACACACAGTTATATTTAAAAGAAAAAAAAAATGGTTGGGAAAGTTATCTCTAAATAAATTAATACTGGATTTCCAAAAGAGGTTACTTATGTTAACAGTTTCTTCATTGTTTAAAGGTTATCCAAAACACGCTGGGCATGGTAGCGTACACCTTTAATCCCAGCACTCAGGAGGCAGAGGCAGGAGGATCACTGTGAGTTCAAGGCCATTCTGAGACTACATAGTGAATCCCAGGTCAGCCTGGGCGACAGTGAAACCCTACCTCAAGAAACCAAAAAAACAAACAAACAGAAAAAAATGTAAGAATACATTGAAAAATGCTGGCCTGATATAGCAAAGAAGAAGCCAATTTGGAAGGTCAGAGAGGTCTCTGGTACCTCTGCAGTCTCCAAAACGGCCAGGTTCCAGACAAGCAAATGTGTGTGGAGTGATGGTTTTTCTTAATTTTGCTATTGTCATTGTTGTTGTTGTTCTCATAAAAAAACAAACCAGGCACAGAGCCACATTCAGCCTTCAAATTCAATCCTGACACGTCCACTACACAGTCATGCTTTCTATACACTGGGGCGTGGGTGGTGTGGAAATTGCTGTGCACAGGAGCTCAATAATGTACTTCCCTGAGCCACCTGCGGACAGCCTGCATGGAGACATTCTGTTCTTCTAGCGCACGGGAGGAAAAAGAAGAGATGGTGTCGAATGGGCATGCTGCCATGTTCCACATGCAGAGACATGCTCATTGACACCTCAGGAATATTGTGAAAGAAAAGATCACATCTTCAGTTTGATTTCGACTTCTCTGCAAAATTTCAAAGAACTAAATATGATTCCATTGAACTATTCATGAAAACTAAGCAGTATTTCTTTGTACTCTCATGATAGGGGCACAACAATATACTTTCTTTAAAATTTTTTTATTTATTCATTGCTTTATGTGGGTACTGAGAATCAAACCCAGGCCATCAGTCTTTGTAAGTAAGTGCCTTTAACTGCTGAGCCATCTCTCCATCCCCAAATATATTTTCTTTGAAAAATTCATTGATTAGTCTCATTGGATACCAGATGGACAGCCAATACCAAGGGCAGCAGCTTCTGGCTTCAGATGGTTTTCTGTTGCCTTTGATTTCCCATGTAAAGGGTTGTATAACAAATGGAATTCAGAGTGCACACTCATGTGCACACACATTTACATATGTATCCATTATCTATCTAATGACTTGAAGAGAGTAGTTTCACACCCACTAACTACTTATCTGAGTATTACAATGTGATCGATTTCCTTACAACATAGTGAACAAAAGGCTAGGAAATTTTATAAACGTGAATACATGAAATAGATATGAAATAATGTTATATATTTGAAACCTGGAAACTTGACACATTTGTGTCATGGGCTCTTACCCAATTACTTACTTCATTGAAACTCTCCTGCTGCAACTGGGGAGTTATTTGATTGTGTTAGTACTGAATAATGACTCTAAAAACACTGTATAGAACTTTAAATCTCTGTTGTTTTTCAGCAAAGCATTTATCAAACAATTCTTAAGTCCATTAAGTGTTAAGCCCTGCTAGCTCCTGGGGTACAGATAATGCAAAATGGGCATTTAGCAATGCAGATAGTAAGGGACAGGCGGGTTACGAGTGGCTTGAGGATATTCGAGGAAAGCATGTAGCACACACACAGCACTGCCTGTTTTATTACAATCTATCTGTGAAAGAGAGAAATGAATGGAGAATTAGCTAAACCTTAGCCCATGAAAATGCTTATATAGGGAAAATACTGACAGATAGGAAAAGGCAGAATGTCAATCTGGGAATGCCAGAGGATCATGTCTATATGGAATGAGAGTAATGCACACATGAGGCAAATGAAAGAGGCCTAGAAGTGGGGGAGAAGAAGAGAACACTAAGCTAATATGCTTTTTCTTAAATATGGCAGTTAGCAAATAGCAACATCAACATAGCTAAATGGAATATTGACTGACTTAACATCTAAGTATTAGAGATCACTGAAAACTCTTGGTTTCACAGTGTAAAAGTTGAACATTATATTCGTTCACATCTTGAGAATCCTTTCTTATATTAAGTGCTGGGTTTCAGAATTTTCTCCATGTGTGTGTGTGTGCGTGTGTGTGTGTGTGTGTGTGTGTGTGTGTGTGTGTGTGTGTGTATTTCTCAGGGTGTTGACTATCTCCTTTAACCTTTTTAAAGTCAGGATTTCTAGAAAGGTCAGTTTCACTGTCCAGAGAACAAGACCCCCCCTACCATGGCCACTGGCACAGAGGGATTACACACACTGCACCCGTTGGCATTCACCTACACTAGGAATCCTAACTCTGGTCACCAAGGTTGCAGAACAAGCACCTTTCAGTACTGAGCCATCTCCCCAGACCTGGCTTTCAGACTTTATGAAATTAACAGATAAAGTTTATGTGGTTTATTAATCCACATGCAGAAAAGAAGAAATGAAGGTATTCTTGGAAAAGATAGGTTCCGTGGATTTGAAACTAGCTTGCATTTCCGAATGAGACACTGTCTCAAAAATTGTAAATATACACAAGACTACAAGAGGAGAGAAAGAGTGAGAGAGAGACAGAGAGAGAATGAAATAAGAAAGAAAGAAAGAAAGAAAGAAAGAAAGAAAGAAAGAAAGAAAGAAAGAAAGAAAGGAAGGAAGGAAGGAAGGAAGGAAGGAAGAAAGAAAGAAAGAAAGGAAGGAAGAAAGAAAGAAAAAGAAAGAAAAAAGAAAGAAAGAAAGAAAAAGAAAGAAAGAAAAGAGAGAGAGAATCTTCTAAAGTTTTGTTCAAACCATTGCTAAGGAAATCATGAGGACTAGCAATATGTTAACTTACTTTAATCAAAGTATAAATAACAGCATTTTTGGAAAGTCATTTAGATTAAATAAATGAAAAAGTACTTTTCATGGTCCAAAAATTTTATCTCTAGAAGTCCATATTAATCAGTCCATCCCTGTGAAAAAAACACAAGAAAAAAAAAACTAAAATGAAGTAGTGCTCATTTGGACTCACTATTTCAAGGATTGAAGCCCATGGTCAACTGTTCCACTGTAGGCAGAAACATCAGAGAAGAAGGCAATAGCTATTCAACTCAGGGAAACCAAAAGAGAGAGGGGAGAGGGAAATGGATAGGGAGCAACATCTGACACAAAATGAAAACCCAACCTTTAATGATATAAATAAATCAATTTTTATTTGCAGCAGCCCATATACAATTCTATGAACAATGAGGTGAATTTCTAGGGTCCAGATTTGTTTAAGAACTCTGAAGTTTGGGGCTGGAGAGATGGTCCAGTGGTTAAGGCACTTACTGGCAAACCCAAAGACCCAGTTTGGATTCCCCAGTATCCACTTAAGCTAGATGCACAAGGTGACACATGCATCTGGACTTTGTTTTCAGCAGCAGGAGGCCCTGGCATAGCCACTCTTTCTTTATATCTGCCTCTTTCTCTCGCAAATAAATAAAAAGTATTTTAAAAAAATTCTGGGGCTGGAGAGATGGCTTAGCAGTTAAGGCGCCTGCCTGCTAAGCCTAAGAACCCAGTTCCAATCTCCAGGTCCCACGTTTAGCCAGATGCAAAGTGATGCAAGGGCGCAATGCTGCATTTGCCCACAAGGGGGCGCACGCATCTGGATTTCGTTCACAGCAGCTGAGAGACTGCTGGCGCACCCATTCTCTATCTGTCTCCTTCTCCCTCTCTGTCTATCTCTGTGTCTCTCTCCAGAAGATAAATAAAATTTAAAAATAAATAAATAAATAAAAGTATTCTGATGTTTTGATATATTTTATTAACAACATTACATATACTGTGTTTATTATTAATACCATTACAAGGTCTGAAGCAGTACATCATGATCAAATACATTAATATTTCCGTAGCCAAATGTATGAATGTACAAAATAACTAAGTTAAATAAAGATTATTATCAGCATAATATTTCTTTAGGTCAGGAAGAGAAAATGTTTAGTTTTGTTATTGCACAATGGATCAAAATTGTTTAAATATTTAAAATGAATATTCTGGATGCCCTTAATAAAATATGCTTCTATTTAAATATAATATATAAATATAATAGTGTATATTTACATTATTGGCTTGGGGAAATGATGGATGGATAGCATAAATAAAAACATTTTAGAGTAGCATAAATAATATGTTCTTATTTATGTAAAAATATTATCACTGTTGACATTTCTATTTTTGTTATTAGCAAGGGAAAAAGTATACATGACTGTATGGTCAGAAAAAATGCTATGCAATGTAATGTTTGAACACATGATTTACTGGAAAAGCTAGAAGTCAGGTAAGATTTATTGATTCTATCATACACTCTGACCTCCTATACTTGTCTTGTAGCAATGAAGACAATTATAGGTTGTTTGCTGACAAAATATAACCTTTGATTTTCTGGTAAAGCATGCAGTTCACGAATATGCTATTAATATTTTGGTGCAAAGTTTTAATAGCTAAATTAGTTGACAAGTGGAGCAATAAACTGCATAAGAAATACTTATCTATTTTTTCCTGACAATGGAGATCAATTTAATTAAAAGTAAAGTGGCAATTAATTCAAATAAATTGTTGTAGCTAATAAAGAATTAATTTTTTCTCCTTAATAATGTGGAATATCATATCTGCTAAAATTCTCCAGCATGTTATATATGATATATATTTTCTAATATACATTATATGAGTATATAATTCTTATAAATTAATTACATTTTAAAATTAATGATTTGCTTAATATCTGTCTCTCTGTTATTAATGGATTATTTTATTACATATGGTAAGAAAGATATTTTAATACATTCAAATTGTTCAGCCTTATGAAATTGTTTTGAATATTCAATTTCATGCAATGTATGAAGAAAATATCTTAATCATTATAGAGTAATATATGTAATTTATTTTAAAAGGCTGTAAGTTGTGTAAATATGTATATTAATTATATATATGTATATATGTGTGTATGTGTGCACAAGCATGTATATATGTGTGTATGTGTGTGTGTAACTTCAACCATGAATCTTAAAATGACTGCACCCCTCCAAAGAGTTATTAGAATAAAATCCTAGAGAGAGCAACCCTAAATCCTTGAAATCCTCACATGAATAGTAAAAGTAAGAGAACTCAGGTAAATATTCAAGTTAATAAGAGCAATTAAAAGTTGTTGAACAATTTTCCATACACAAAACAATTTTACATGAATTATTTCAATTAAACCTCACACCAATACTTTAAGGTAGCCATTATCATTATTTCTGTTGTTTGGATGAAAAATTGAGAGTCACAGAAGCGGCTTGAATGGTTACATGAAATTAGGTAGTAGAGTACCAAGGCTGTGTTCTCTAGTACAATACTTTTTAATGTATGCAAATGCATTTAATGTCTAATGTCTAAAATCACAAAACAAAATACTGACTTGACCAAAAAGTATTATGAAAGATCATATTTTTCTCAATCCACCCTGCTTTTGAAAGATCAAGAGAAAGTTATATGTCCTCTCTTCCTGTAATGTCAACGTAATATTACCATATATGGAAACATCATCTAGTAAAAATGTGGATTAATTGTAAATATGAAAAGCATTCACATAAACATAAGACTTGCTTATCTCTTTTCTCCCTACATCCCTCTTCAACTAAGCCCAACCCTGCCATCATCTGGGGATCAGGCCTTCTTCACCTGCGAGAGATTGTTTAAGCTCCAAATCAGAACAGCATCTACCTCCACTCCCCGGGGCCACACTCAAGGTTAGAAGAAATTTGACAGTTGAACCAATAGTAGTTGTTCTTCTATCACGCTACTGAAATAAGCCAATCAATCTTTTATTTTTACTTAAAATTGAGTCAATTTTCTCACTTTCAACTATAAAGCTGCAGAGTAGTAACTGAGTAGTTCTTGAAAGCAGCGGAAAGTTGACATGATACTGTAAGGGACATGGGAAGACTGATGCACATCAAAGTCATGTGACTCATTAGGAGATATTCAACACAGCTATTTCAAACTACATACATGATTAACTATAAAATCATTATCAGTCTGGACATGATACCAGTCTGGTATATCAGAGATTAAAAAGGAGTCAGATCAGATCAACTTTATTCAGAACTGATTGCTAATAGTTGATATCTAGATTAAATTATAGATACTTTTTTTTTTTTTTTTTTTGGTTTTTCAAGGTAGGGTTTCACTCTAGTCCAGGCTGACCTGGAATTAACTATGTAGTCTCAGGGTGGCCTTGAACTCTCGGCGATCCTCCTACCTCTGCCTCCCGAGTGCTGGGATTAAAGGCGTGCGCCACCACGCCCGGCTGGATACATTTTTACAATGAGTATAACCTAGACTATAGGGAAGGCCCATGAGATAGTCCATGGTTTTGCGAACAGCAGGCCAGAGTAGAGAACTTGTGTTACTGTTGTAGGTGCCATGCAGCCAAGGGGGTTCAACAAAATGTCAAAAACTTATTTAGTAGAAATAGTAATTCAAACTTTGACTTGTGACTTTTTATCACGCTGAGCATCTCAGGATGTGAGAGAGCAGCAGAAAGCAAGGGCTAGCCATCAGTTACTCATTTGCAAGGAGAAACGACAGGTACTCTTCTGTGTTACTAAGTGATGCAATTTCCTAGGCTAACTTATTAAATGCATATGAAATATATAAAATAGTTATATTTTAACTTATGATGGGTGCAACAAGCCATACCCTCATGTTAGGTCCATGAACAAAAGCAAGATAGTTCAGATTTTTACCTTGCTAAAAGTTTTGGGCAAATAAAAATATTTCCTTTGTACCTTGTCTATTTGTTTAGGAAAATAACAGCAAGCGATAAGAGAAAGGCTGTGCAAGCATGCTGTATCTGATTCTAAATAGTTTTCAGAATACATAGTCTAATTGAATAGACTATTGATACACCTATGACATTGTTCTCATATCTGAAAACAAATAATTAATTCACATATAAAAGTGTGTTTAGGGCTGGAGAGATGGCTTAGCGGTTAAGTTGCCTGCCTCCTAAGCCCAAGAACGCTGGTTCCAATCTCCAGCGGTTCCAATCTCCAGGTCCCACCTTTAGCCAGATGCAAAGTGATGCAAGGGCGCAATGCTGCACTTGACCACAAGGGGGTGTATACATCTGGATTTCGTTTGCAACAGCTGAGAGGCTGCTGACACGCCCATCTCTATCTGCCTTCCTCTCCCTCTCTCTCCAAAAAAAAGTGTGTATAAAAATCTATGAAAAACACAATGAAGCTGGGTGTGTTGGCACAGGACTTTAACCCCAGCAGAAGGAGGAGAAGTACAATGAGTTGGAGGCATCTCTGAGACTACATAGTTAATTCCAGGTCAGCCTGGGCTAGAGTGAGACCCTATCTTGAAAAAAAAAAAAAAAAAAAAAAAAAAACAAGTAGACAAAAAAAAAATACTGAAATTCTTTTATATGAATGTATAGCCTTTCAAAGAATCTTCTATGAATAAACAAACACATTTTTCATAGTCTGTGTTCCTTGATATCATGAAGGTACCTGAGCAGAGAAAGAAAAATGAAATACAACTGTTTCAGTGCATTGAAAGGAAAAGGTTTTGATGTTCAAGTTTTGATGGATTGATTTATACATTATTATGGTCTACAGTTGGTACGTTTTCTTAGACACACATTTTCTCAAAATCCTCTCACAGGTATTAACTGTATTATAAATGTCTACAGAGGTAACTGAAATGTTGGTAATATATTTGATTCCATTCAAATGTGCTTCGAATATTCAGAAGAGAACACACATTCTTCGTGAAAGAAAAAAAAAAATGAAAAGGTGAAAAAACTCTCTATGGAGAGAAATTCCAATATAAATTTAAATAGAGTAAATATCTGAGAGATTAGTGATATCAAATAAATCCTTCAAAGAGAGTAAACTCTATTTGGTGGAATCCAACTGATTTTTTCTTAAGATAAAAGCATTGCGGCATTAAAGAAGAAAGAGGAATTGTCTTGTAGTATCAGGCATGGTTTTTGAGAAGTTACTACCTGCCAAAATGTGGAGGTGAACATACTATTTCAATCAATCGTCTAGTTTTTCATGCATTAAATTTTATTTTTTATACAAGTTTATAGTCTTACATCTCCTCTTCCCTATACCTATTCCAACGAGGACCCTTCTAAGCAGGTTATTGGTTTTCATTCGCTGTGGGGCCTGAGGACCTCTGTCAGTCTCTGTTTGGTGGGGGTGCATGCCTCCGGCTAATCCTATCCGCCCTGTGGCTCTGACAATCTTCCTGTCCTTTCTTTCTCAAAGTTCCTTGAGCACTGGCAGGCATGTTAGAGGTCTGATTCTGTGCCGAGTTCTCTGGATTTCTGCTTTGATGAGTTTTCAGTGACCAAGGTATTTGTTGTCATGGCTCTGGACCTGGTTTTCCAGTAGCAGTGAAAGCAGGACTTCTGTCACACTTCCTTGTAATGTCTCCTGTGGATGTGACAGAGGTGACCGGCTTTGTGATAGGCAGTCAGCCATGTCTACTGTGGTATTGATGGAGCGTGGATCTCCAGAGTATTCTCTGCCATCTATAACATAAAATAAAACAATCTCCCACAGAGAGAGAGAGAGAGAGAGAGAGAGAGAGAGAGAGAGAGAGGAGGAGAGGGAGAAGCTTGAATTAAAGAGAACAAGCATAGATATTTGATAGACTTTTTGGTGTGCATAGTACCCACTCTTCTTAGTCAAGGAGCAGTGGAGGTTATCTCATGATTCTATGATTTTACCAGGTATGAGTTCTCTCCCATTGAGCAGATCTCATATCCAATCCTGAAGCTGGTTACCCACATAAGCTGAGTGCCAGGTATGTACTTCTTGCCTGGCTAGCTTATTTCACAGCTTGCAGGATCTCCTGATTATTTACACTGCTGGGGATCATTATCTCCCAGCAGCTCCCATAGCACTTTCCAGTGCTATGAGTACAAGCAGAAGTGAGATGGTTCTGCTCTCCTTTGCAGCATGGTCTCTCCATGTCGTGTGCCAACAGGCTGTGGTGTCCTCAGCAATAAAACCTTACCTTTCTGCTCTGGCAGGTAACCCAGTGTTGTAGTCAGGTTTGCATTGCTTGTAGAAATCACCCAACCAAGAACAGCTTGTGGAAAAAAAGAGGTTTATTTTGGCTTGCAGACTCAAGGGGCACGCTCCATGATGCCAGGAGAAAACAATGGCATGAGCAGAGGGTGGACATCACCCCCTGGCCAACATCACGTGGACAATGGGAACAGGAGAGTGTGCCAAACACTGGAAAGGAGACACTGGCTATATTACCCATAAGCCCACCCCCAATAATACACTGCCTCCAGGAGACATTAATTCCAAAATCTCCATCAGCTGGGGACCTAGCATTCAGAACGCCTAAGTTTATGGGAGACACCTGAATCAAACCACCATATTTCACCCCTGGTCCCCATAAACTGATAACCATATAAAGTGCAATGCATTCAGTACAACTTTAAGAATCCCTATAGTTTTTATCAATCCTTATGATGTTCAAACATCCCCATACTCCAAGGTTTTTTAACTGAGCCATAACACCAAAAAAAGAAAAAGAAAACATAATGGCACAGAATAAAGACTCACACTGCAAAAGATGGCATTGGGCATAGCAAAGAAACACTCCACCAATACAAGATTTAAAACAACCAGGGCAAACATCAAACTCTGTAACCCCAAGTCCAACAACTTAGTTGAAGATTTGTGACAAACCTCCAAGTCTGATAATTCTAACCAGCAACAATTCTCTAGAGTTCACCAATTCTGTCCCTCCAGCTAGGCTACTCACAGTCCTGGAAAATTTCATCGGGGTTGGCAGCTTTCTTTAAGAGCCATCTCGTGGTCCTGGCATCTCTACTGGGTCTCCACTGCAATCTACGGTTCATCCTCATGTCTTCACGGGGTCTCCATACAGGTATCCAGCAAATCTACCCATGGCTATTTACAAAACACAAAACATTACAACTCAAAAACTCTCTTCTGCATTTCTTATGCTCCACTATACCAGGTAGGGTGCCAATTTGTTAATCCAGGGGAGAATAAAGCAGACTTTGAAAAATAGGACACTCCTTCAGCATTCAGGCCCCTTCAAAAGAGTCTACATTCTTCCTGTTGCCCCAGTGCAGGTCAGCTGGCCCAATCACAAAGGTTGTAATCTCTCATACAATTGCAGCTGAACAGGCAGCAGTTTTGGCCTAAAGATTTCTTTCAGTTCCATATCCCTCTGCTCACACCAGTCCATTTTTATGCAATGAAACGGCACTTCTCAGGACACGGGCATAACAACAAGCCTCTCACACAAACTGCATCTAGTCCAGTCCAGACGAAGCTCCTTTTCACCCTCATAAACCAAACTGCACAATCCATAGTTCTTACTACACTGACCAGAATAGTCCATCAAGCTGTACTTACAGCACTGGAAGGTGTCTTCTAGGTCAAGGTTTCAAGTCCTTCCACATTCCTCTTGAAAATCAACTCCAAAAGGCCAAAGTCATGCAGTCAGGTGTCTAGAAGCAATGCCGCTCTCAGTACCAACATTACTGTTGCAGTCAGCTTCCCATAGTTGGAAGAGATCACCCAACCAAGAGCAGTTTGTGGGAAAAAAGAGGTTTATTTTGGCTTACAGGCTCAAGGGGGAAGCTCCATGATGGCAGGAGAAAACGATGGCATGAGCCGAGGGTGGACATCACCTCCTGGCCAACATCAGGTGGACAATAGGAACAGAAGAGTGTGCCAAACACTGGAAAGGAGACACTGGCTATAATACCCATAAGCCCACCCCCAACAATACACCACCTCCAGGAGGTGTTAATTCCCAAATCTCCATCAGCTGGGAACCTAGCATTCAAAACACCTAAGTTTATGCGGGAACATCTGAATCAAACCACCATACCAAGTGTGTTTTCAATGGCCTTAAAACAAAATTACACTGCATTCTACTTAGAAAGACTTGGAGAAGGAAATCAAGCTACTATAGAAAGTTACTGGACAGTAAGTGTATGGCAAACAGAGACCTCTACCTGTTTATGAACTCACACTGAGGCCTATTTGCTAAGCACAGCACTAAGCACTTCAAATAATCTCATTTAATCAGCACTAAAAGTATCTTTCCCTGATTTTACAAATGAGGAAATGGAGAATTAGAGACATGTTATGTATTCCATTCTATTATATTTTGTAATTTATTTGTTTTTACAATCTTTAATTTTTATGCCAGTTTAGCTCCAGAACAAAATTGAGAAGAAGTTTCAGTTTTTCTACACATTCCTTGTGCAGGGGGCATTACTGGTATCCTGCCCCATCATCAATGTCTTCTGTCATTATCAATGACTTAATCTATTATCAATGTCTTCTTTCTTCATCAATATTGCTCTCCATTTCCATGTCCTCCCCCAGTTCCACTGACATTCTCCATCAATAATGTCTTCCTTCATTCCACATGTTTTCATTATCAATGCCAGTCCCCATTATCAGTGTTTTCCTCCATCATCATGGCCACCTCTGTGATCATTGTCTTCATTCATTATTGATGTTTCCATCGTCAATGTCAGCCTCTGTCGATGCCTTCTTTCAACCTCAGTGCTTCTTTAACTGTTGTCAGTGCCCTCTATGATCATTGGTGTCTTCAACAATCTTCAAATTTGTTTCCTAGCATCATGTCTTCTGTCATGAATTATCAATTTTTTCCCCATCACCAGTGTCTTCCTCCATCATCAGCAGTATCCCCCATGCCATCAATGCCCTCCACCAGAGTGGTGCTTTTTTGCTGTCATAATGAAACTTTACAGACACATTATTATGACCAAAAGTCGACAGTTCCCATTAATGATAACGACTGATCTTGTACAAGCTATGTATTTGCATAGGCCAGATTTTGAAGCAAGTCTTTGTGACTTCAAAGCTTATACACTTTGGCCCAAAAAGTTACCTTGTGCTCAGGAGTGGCACTGTTTTGGGATGCACTGGATGCTATGGAAATCAGGGTATAGCTATAGCATGTAGATCACCAACGGTGTATCCTTTGCTGTTGTATCCTTGTAGCTCTAAGTCTCTTTCTCTTCTTACTGTCTAAGTGAGTAGATTCAACCCTGAGATCCTGGTATCATATATTCTACTTCATTACAGGCCCAGAAAAAGTGGAGCCAAGGACAATGGACTAAAACCTATAGCATTTTGAGACTAGAAAATCTGTTTTTACCACATATTTTCAAAAATGACAAAAAGCTATCATAGAAGCCTTAAGTATAATTTTGATTCAACTATATAATTGTATACTAGCATGTCTTCCTAAGAGGTCACCATGATGAATTCTACTAAAATACCTTACAAATTAATACATTCATTAGTAAATTGAGATTTTAGCTTAATAGAATTATTTATGTATAAAATAGATGAGTTCATAGAAACATTACACACACACTGACCATAGCAACAAGTATCAATCACAAAATATCTTTTAAAAGTATATATATTTTTTGTCTATGGCATAGACTCAGTGAAACTTCTAGGGTCTCTAAGTTAAACTGGATTAATGTTATATAAAGTTTTTAGCTTCAGAGAGAAAAATCTGAGTGACAATTACATAGGGATTCTCAGTTTTTGCTTTTCCAAATTGAAACATTTCCATTCACGCACCTAAAATAAGCCTACACAAACCACAAATATGTATTTGGCACAGAAACTTACCAAATGGAGAAAGCTATGTAAAGATGAAGACTAGAGTGTATGAAAGGACACAAAACCAGAAACTGTCACATGACCATTGAAAACAAATAAGGAGATATGGACTGGTCTCTGCTAGTCTTCAAAGGCCATGGAGCTTCTGACCCCATGATATCAACACTCCAGCCTTCAGGCTTGTGAGATAAGGCACTTGTCTTGGATAAACATCCAACTTGTATTTCAAGGCAGCATTAGAAAATGAAAACACTATTTAAGAGTCAGATTTTCAGAGTATATCTCTGCATTCAGCAAAAGAATGCTAACACAGAAATTGATAACTTTGTATAAATTTTAGTTAGTTTGAGCTGTCATAATAGAAAGTCATAGACTACATAGACTGAGTGGTTAAGACCATCAATGTTTATTTTATCTAATTTCTAAAAGTTGAAGTCATCAAATTATAATATCAGTCTGATGAAGTTCTTCTGCCTTACACCTGGATCCCTTCTTTCTATATACTCATGGAAGAGGGAGGGAGAAAGCAGGAGAGGAAGAGGTGGGGGGAGAAGAGAAAACTACTTCTTTCTTGTTCTTATTAGGACATTAATCCTATCACGAAGGCCTCACCCTCTTGACCAAATACAAATCTAGTTATCTTCCAAAGATTGCCCCTAAAATTACTATCCACATTTGGGGCTAGGCATGCAACATAAATTATGGAGAACACAATTCAACCTATAGCAGGCTAAACAGGCACAAGTGAGTGTGATGGGACTATACAACATATTGGGAGACTAAATGGCCATTTATAAACTGAAAGGATTTATTGTACACCACATTATTCCCCAAGGAGACATTAACGATATATGACAGCCATAAACTTGATTTGATCCTTTCTGCCAGGCTAGGATTAATTGGCTTTCATCTCGCAGCTACCTTCTCAAATTTATGTCACATTATGTGAAGTCCTGAAGCAGCTACCCTTTGCAGGTCTGAAAAGCCTCGCTTTCTCATTCTCTCCAGTCTCTCCATTCCCAACCAATTCTTCACACTCATCTTTTTCATATAAAGATTTGATAAAGCATACAACAGTACCGTGCACCAGCCAGGTTCAGTAGATACATGGCTTGCTAGTTCAGGCTGTTGTCAGACAGTTCTGTGAAATGTTTTGTTAATGTATAGCACCCTCCTTATTTTTCCATCCACTTCTCTACCAGTAATATAATGCACTTGTTTTTAATCTTTGTCAGGACAAGACCATAATTCTCTATGCTAGATCAGCCAACTTATAGTGTTTGAATGAATAGCCTCCCACATCTTCAGCTGAGCAATAGTAACTGAGCCTTTATTGCTTGCACTCACCTTATGGCAAACAAGAGTGGGATATGGAGAGTTGGGAGATAGTTCAGTCCATTAAGTGCTTGCCTTGCAAGCATGAGAACTTTGACATAGTTCCCCAGATGCACATACGAAAAGTCAGGCATGCTGACATGTAACTTGATATCCATCCTGTCTAGCAACCTACTTGCTAAACCATTGACAGACTCTTGTCTATAAAATAAAAAGGTGAACAGTGCCTGAGGAACTACCTCTTAGATTGTTCTGTGGTCTTTATATTTGCCAGAATACACTCATGCACGCACGCACGCGCGCGCACACACACACACACACACACACACACACACACACGATGTAAGGGTCTCTGCTTAAGACACACATGATATAAAGTGAATGAAGGTTCTGTGTCTCACTAGTAAGTATATGAAACTAGCCACCTCACTATAGTGTTTAAACTATGTTTTGTCTTATTGTGGTTCTAACTTATCACATTTATCCTCCCCCATTTTTAAACTTTTCAAGAAGGGTTTATTTTTTTTTATTTATTTATTTATTTATTTATTTATTTATTTATTTATTTATTTATTAGAAACAGAGAGGGAGAGAGAGAGAGAGATTGAGAGAGAGAGAATGAGAATGTGCATGCCAGGGCCTCTAGCAAATGAACTCTAGATGCAGGCACCACCATGTGTATCTGGCTTATGTGGGACCTGGAGAATCAAAACAGGGTCCTTAGGCTTCATAGGCATGCGCCTTAACCGCTAAGCCATCTCTCCAGCCCTTTTTTTTTTTTTTTTTTTTTTTTTGAGGTAGGGTCTCACTCTGGCCCAGGCTGACCTGGAATTAGTTTCAGGCTGGCCTTGAACTCACAGTGATCCTCCTATCTCTGCCTCCTCCCGAGTGGTGAGATTGAAGGTTTGTGCCACCATGCCCAGCACTTTTTTCCTGCTTCTTTATGTACACAGTAAAACAGTCAGTACTTTATTGATAAAAATGAATATAAAAGTACACCCCAAATGAAAAGAATATTGAACTCACCACTGAAATACATATTATATATAAATATACATACAAGTTGATCAATCCAATTTTCTATATATCTGATCTTTTATACTAAGCCATAAATTTATACATTTCTTGTCAATAAATAATAAAATATATTTATCATCTTCAGTGGTTCTAATAGTGTAGCACAACTATACACATGAAGAAAGTATAAACTATGAATGCTTTCTGATCATAAAAGAGAAAGCTTTTCCCTTCCACAAACATGGAATAAATAGAATATTCTTTTATTTTTTATTTATTTATTTATTTATTTATTTATCTATTTTATTTGAAAGAGAGGCAGATAGAGACAGAATGAGCATTCTATGGCCTCCAACCACTGCCAAAGAATTGGGCATTCACACACCACCTTTTACATCTGGCTTAAGTTGGTACTGGGGAATCAAGCCTGGGTCTTTAGACTTTGCAGGCAAGCACTTTAACCACTAAGCCATCTCTCCAGTCCAGAATATTCTTTAATTAAAAAAAATCTTAATTATTAAATCCTACTTAAAAATAAGGTAAGTAGAGAAGAAATGCAATGATCTATGATTTTAGGAAAGATTAATATTAGGGGAGGGGAAATTCCTAAGTAATAACGTTACTTCTACATCAACTTCCTTTTCCACATAACATATAAAGGTGAACAGTACCTGAGGAGCTGTTCACCTTGTATCCCAACAGCCTAAACTCTCCCCAGTCATAACTAGTTGCTCCAGGGAGATTCTGCACAACTGTGTTAGATACAATCTCCATACAATTACGATGTACTTTATGGACAGATCAAAAGATGCCTGTCAAGAAATCCCAATTTTCATATTAATGAACTAGAATGAATATAATGACAATACAATTTCTGTTTTTGTGCTGATTTTTAAATAATGGACATATGTGTGATCTGAACAAAACTAGTCATAAATATTACATTAATTTAAACCCTAACACATCATTAGAAAAACTACCAGGCAGTGAGTGAGGTTTTGCATAAAGAAAACAGATGATAAGAAAATTCACTTTCAATAAGCTTAAGCAGTATGCTAGTTGAAGTATTATTTTTTAAGGTTTTCTTTTCTTTTTTTTTT
Organism: Orientallactaga sibirica; assembly: GCA_036365145.1. Lineage (NCBI taxonomy): Eukaryota > Metazoa > Chordata > Mammalia > Rodentia > Dipodidae > Orientallactaga > Orientallactaga sibirica. The sequence goes on along the minus strand of JAEOAD010000043.1, from coordinate 3,705,128 downwards.
TTCTTTTCTTTTGTTTTGTTTTCATGAGGCAGGGTTACACTCTTGCTCAGTCTGATCTGTAACTCACTCTATAGCTCCAGGCTAGTCTCAAACTCATGGCAATACTCTTACCTTAGCCTACTGAATGCTAGGCATGTAGTACCATGCTTGGTTATATTTTAAGATATATAATGTATATTCCCTGATTATTTTTTATTTTTTTTTTATTTTTAGAGAGAGACACAGAGAGAGATAGACACAGAGAGAGGGAGAGGGAGACAGACAGAGAATGGGCATGCCAGTAGTCTCTCAGCTGCTGTGAACAAAATCCAGATGTGTGTGCCCCCTTGTGGGCAAGTGCGGCATTGCGCCCTTGCATCACTTTGCATCTGGCTAAATGTGGGACCTGGAGATTGGAACCGGGTTCTTAGGCTTAGAAGGCAGGTGCCTTAACTGCTAAGCCATCTCTCCAGCACTATTCTCTGATTTTTGTGTACATATTCTTATCACCAAGTGATATATGGATAAATTGAACTTTAGGAATGTGTGCAATAGAATTAAGTTAATAGAACCAAAATTAAAACTTGATCTTCTGTAATTTTTAAATGCACTTCTTTACTGTCGTGTACTATTTTTCTGACCCAAATATCCCTGTTCTATGGACAGCAAGATGTAGGGTATTTTTCCAGATCTTTAAGGGGGGATGCAAGTGTAGGAGACAAACATGGCAAAGTCTCCTTTAATTTTCTGTTGCTAATATTCTCCACACCCATCATGGCTTACAACACAAATTTATTTCAGAGTTCTGTAAGTTAGAATCCATTGTCCCAGATCTTGTGTGTGTGTGTGTGTGTGTGCCTCTGGGGATAAGGATGAAGACAACATTTTATGTGATCTAGCTTTCTTTTTTGGAACCCTTGGAGAGACTCTGGAGCTTTTAGCCTATATCACATCATGTGCTATGTGTTTCCTTTTTTTTTTTTTTTTTAACATTCAGCAGGAACCCACCTGATCTTCCAGCAGCCTCTCTTCTTGTGTTTGTGTGGAATCCCTGCTTTGGTACACAAGATAAGTTCTAAGACCTCCAGTGCATTCTTGAACTTGCCCATAATGCCAAATATTATATTCAGACTATGCTGTTCTAGTACCTATGATCAAATTTAAGTAGCAAATTAAGCATTATAAAAAGACAACATATGATATAGAACAATTATAATAATTGTAATAAAAGTTATGTGAATATATTGTTTCCTTATAAGAAGTGAAGATAGCTATACACATTTATGAACTGCACTTGATTGCAGGAATTTCAACCCAAAAAGTAAAATCCTGTAAAGGGGGACACTTCTGCAACTGACCGCTTCAGGTCAGAACTAGGAACATAACATGGACTATTTCTCATATGACTGTGTCTCAAAACTTCCATCCAACTCATACACTGCTCTTGAAGTAGGCTAGAGAAATGGCCATACTTGTAAGGACTCCTGTGATTATCTTGTGCCCATATCTCTAACCCACATTCACCTGTAATCTCAGATTATACAATCTCAAGCCATTTGCAAACTCCCATTGGTGGGTCCTTACATATTACAGGTCTCAAAGATTTGGCTGTGATCACCCTTGGAGAGATGATTAATCTCCTAGTAACAATTTCATAATCCACTTAAAAGCCATAAAGTAGTAACTTTGTGGTTTTCCCCACAATATCAAAATTTCCCCACATTTGGAATTATCCAGAATCACTCTGTGTAACACCATAGCTCTTCTTATCTATCCTTTAATTTGCATTTTGAATTAGTTGTACTACTTCCACCTTAAGTTCAATTACTTGATCTAAATGCTCAAATTAGACTTGATCAAATATTGTTTCAATAAGCTCTTTAATTTGATAGTTTAAAATCTGGGTCACTAATACTATCCTTGCTATTTTTGTTACCTACCAAGTGTTCCCCATCACTATTTTGACTATGAGACCATTGAATATAGAAGGATTTTATTAGCAACATGTTCTGATCCCCTTAAATGTTAATTGTAAACAATTTCTATTTAGTCTGAAGATGTGAATAGGCTATAAGTGTTACACATTTTTATTCTATAAATAAAAGTTAATAATGCAACTGTAATATAATTAATGCCAAAATATATTGTTTTCAAAAATAGCAGTTACTAACTGACCTTTTTCTGATTTTACCACATGATTCATCATTTCAGCAGTTAGTATCTTTCTGACAAGTAAATTCTTTTAACATGTGTATGACATTTAACTGGATGGAGTTATTTGCCATTGAATAAGTTAATGTCATATCTTATTGCCTCAATTTAAATGGTTCAACTAATTTTTACATGCCATGTAAAATTTAGATGACCCTACATCTATTTCTAAAAGTCTAATATTTTTACAATTTAAAAGATTGTGCTTTCACTTGTAATGAAATTAAATGAGGCAGGTGAGGTTGATATGATCAGCTAGCTAGATATTATGTGATAACATATTTATGATATCCTCTCCTTAAGATCTTGATTATTCACATGTGCCATAAATCTTTCCTAAACATCCTTTCCATCTCCAGGTACACACTAATGTCATGAAATCAGCATTGGTGCTTCTTGCAGTGTTATCTCAGCTAATTTTTAGCTTTATTCTACATGGGCACATTCCATATCCACTGTCTCTTAACCTGCAGTATTCAAGGTATACAAACACTGCTATCACTGTTTTGGAAATTAATTTTTTAGTCTCTTTTTTAAAAACTAAAAATAACATTCTCTTATCCACAGATGTTTATTCTATAATTTTCATAGTTATTATGTTTTGGTACCAGATTCAGCCATTTATGAAGACACTGACTACTTTAGTATTATTCAATTATTTACAAAGTGCCTTTATCAAGAAAACAGCTATGTATATTACCCATTTCGGATTTATCTTTATTACATAAAATTTTAATAATTATAATTTCCATAATGCCTAATATGTGTTTGTAGAGAGAGAGAGGGAGAGAGAGTGATAGAGATTGTAGATAATTCTGAAAATCAGTTTTGTCTACACAAATAATGATAGTATAATTTACCCATCTACTAGGTGTCACATCATTTAATTAATTTTTTACTTGTCTTAGTGTGTGTGTGTTCTTATATTTGTGTGTGTGTGTGTGTGTGTGTGTGTGTGTTGATGCAACCTGCATTTATATTCATGTGTGTATAAATGCTAGAAGTAGACACTGGTTGTCTTCCTCAATAGGTCTCCACCTTATTTCTGAGGCAGGATTTTCTGCTTAACCTAGAACTCATGAATGCATGTAGACTAGCTAGCCAGTAAGCCCCAAGGATCTGCCATTCTCCACTTCCCAAGTGCACAAGAAATGTTCAGCTTCTTATGTAGATATTGCAGATGGATCTGCTTGTATAGCAACTGCTTTACTCATGGAGCCATCTCCTGAGCCCTCTTGTCTACATTTTATACCTAATAGTATTCAAATAATAATATTATCCTTCATGATTTTGTTTACTAGAAAGACTCTCTAATGACCAGTGATGTTTTAATTTACTCTTGATGAAGTGACTTACTATTAATAAAATGGGTGGAAGTCTATTTCAATAAATTTTCTGTTTTAGGTTGTCATACTTACTCCATTTTAGGGTACCATTAACAACATTTCAACTTCCTTGCAGATTCTAAAATACTAATCTCTGTCTTTCTGAGATTTTGATGTAACCAAGGATGTGGATATGGGGATTCAGATTGTGCATATACCAGATATTTTCTTCAGAACTGGACGTGGTTTGAATGTAAAATATCACCCAGTGCATCATGAGTTTATGATTAAGCCTCCTATTCAATACCCAGCTGGTGAAACCTTTGGGAGATTGACCCTTACCAGAGTAGGAATGTCACTGGGTCAAGACCTTGAGATTTGTAATCCAAACCTACTGGGTGTTTACTACCATTCCTGTATTAAAATCAAACTTTAAAATTTTATTTCATTTTGTTTTTAGTCTCTTGCAATCTACAGAAGAGCTCTTCCACTAAGCCGCACCTCCAGCTTCCTCAGACAAAACTGTTCCAGTTAGCATTGTTAGTGTTGTTAGTTTTCCTATATTTATCCCAAGAATTTTAGAAGGAAACAGACTAGTAAAGCTGGTTCATAAAAGAAAATAGCCCAGAGAATATTCCTCATCTGTCCTATGTTTTACAGACTTTTACAGTGAAAAGGTTAAAAAACATGATTCAAGTAGGACAGTCTGCATGCATGTGACTGTAGCATGTGTCTTCATGAGCGTATTTTAATCTTGTCATTTTACTGTATGGAGGATAATAATGTAGACTTTCTCCAATATATGTGAAGAATGACTAACAAAAATTTTCTCAGAAGATGAGTAATTGGACTAGTTCTCCAGCTATATATGACATGCTAACCCAGCATAGAAGGCAGACATTACACATACTTGATACTGAGAAGCGTAACCATCTGGGACAACAGGAAAGATTGATTGCTTAAATGCTGCTGTCATATGTAGTTCTCAGTCTTTGTAACAGCTCAGTAATTTTGTCTGGAAAGTTGTTTTAGCCACAGTTTCTCATCCATTATCATTAACATGTATTTCAGCATTGATTCATGCCCATGAGCCATTAATTACATCTCATCACTCAAGTTGTGGACATTTTGTATTACTTTGAAATTTACCATAATAACAAACTATATCACAACTATAAGTTCTGAACATTTTACTTAACTTTTTTTCAATATTCTCCATTTTAATTACTATGGTTGGTGTTTTTTTTAAATATTGGAATGACAAATACATTTATTCAAATGATGTGCGTAAGGCATGGATGTTTTATAAATTAGTACTTTGTCTTGTAATTCTGGATCCTACAAATTATTAAAGAACATTTTATTATAAATTATCATTAAGAGCACTGTTTTGTCACATTGCACTTTATATATTTCCTAATTTTCCAAAGAATGTGTATCCAGAAAAACCAAAAGTAATTAATTGAAAATTTTACTCACAGATTGTCTTACTCCATTACCAGTTCCACACTACATTGGCTTAAGATGTGTCTCAGAAACAGTATGATACATGTGGGGAGGGTAAATGCAAACTTTATTGGAAATATAATGGATTATAGATTTTACTAATGCGCAAGTGTCACAATTTTCTTTCTTTTGTTTCTTTTCTAAAGTTAGTTTGCCATTCTCATTTTTTTTTTTTTGTTAAAAACTATGGGGGCATTGAAATAAGTTCAAATGGGTTTACTATTTTTCAAAAATGTTTAAAACAAACCAGTTTATTTTAAATGATTTTAATAAATGTGTCAATATATAAAAACATTGCATTTTAATCTTTCTTAGCTGTGAGACCACAGGAGACACGAAAATACTAATTCCCACAATTATGAAGATTTGAAGATTATCTATATATTATAAGAACATTTATATTGCCTATCTTGGGAAAAATTATATAATGAATGATTTGAAAGAGAAAACAAATCCATGGAAAGCTTTAAATTTAAATGTTATTGGGTGAATTGGGAAATATTACATCACATGACAGAAAGAACTGACCCCAGAACAATGAATAACATACTGTGTTTTCTATCCCTGTTAGGACAAGACTGTATTGAATAAAGATGAATGCAAATTAATTTCTAATTTCTATGAATTTGCATGACGATAACACTGTGCCTACATTGTAATAGGACAAATACTATAGAATCATAGAAGACAGGCCGATAAATACCTGCACGTTTGGTGAGATATTGTTCTTCTTTGATGGGGACATAAAGAAAACTTTATGTGAACTGAATGAGCATGAGAGAGGAATGAGACTTGGAGTAATCTGTCAGAATGGGCTAGGGATCAGTGTGAGATTAACAACAGCAATTGTCTAGGAAAAAGCTTAGTAAAATGTGTAAAAACAGCAACTAAGTAATGAATGGAAGAAAAGTTGTGCATTTATCTGATTTGGGAGTGAAATTTTTAAGAAATCAAAAGTTACAAAAGAATATGCCTGAAATTCAATTTCCCTTTATATAGCAAGTCAGGGAAATAGTTCCTTTTCTGATGCAGCTATCCAAAGCGAAAGAGTTCTTTATGAGATTTGCATAAATATTTTTATTTTTATTGATCTTCCTCTCACACTCCTACTCCTGTGCCCCTGTCCCTTGTGCCAGTCCCCTTCCTCCCACCCAGTAGCTCCCTGTATCCTCCCTTTTCCATGTATTCCATGACCATCTTCTATTTCTTCCATCTGTTCCTTAAGATATCTTTTCCTTTTGCATGATCCTCCTTCTACTTTCATAACCTACATCTTCTATCCACACACCCACCACATCTTGGTCTTCAGATGAGAGAAAACATGGCAGCTTTCTTTCTGAATCTGGCTTGTGCTCAATATAATAATTTACAATTATATTTACTTCCTGCAAATATCATTTCCTTTTCCTTTATAGTTTGATATGATTCTATTGTGTCAATGAAAACCTAGGCTACTTCTATTCCTTGCCCATTATTGGTAGTACAGCACTAACATGAATGGGCACATGTCCAGTCCACTTGGTGTACATCCAAGAGTGGTATAAATGGATAAAGGTTAGTTCTATTTTGTTTTCAGAGAGACTTTCATACTTGTTTTCATTATGGCAGCACTAATTTGCACTTCCACCAGCAATGAATAAGGGTGCCTATTTCCCCACATCCTCACCAACATGTGTTATCATTTGTATTCTTGATATGAGCCATCCTGACTGGGGTGACATGGGATCTAAAAGCAATTTCAAATTACATTTGCAATTTCCTGATAGAAAAGGATGTTAAAACTTTGAAATGTATTCATTGGTCTTTTGTGTTTCTACTTCTGGAAATGTTGAATTCTATTCAACACTGGGGTGGTTTGTTTAATTTTTATAGTGCTTTCTATATTCTAAATATTTATCCTCTGACTGATGTACACTTCCCAAAGATTTGTTTTCATTCCATAGGCTGATTGATCACACAGTTGCTTGTTTCCTTTACTGTGTAGAAGCTTTTTTAATTTCATGGAATCATATATATTTTTTTAAATTTTTTATTATTATTTTATTTATTTTTTGGAGAGAGACACAGAGAGAGACAGAGAGAGAGGGAGACAGATAGAGAATGGGCCCGCCAGCAGTCTCTCAGCTGGCTGTGAACAAAATCTAGATGAGTGCGCCCCCTTGTGGGCAAGTGCAGCATTGTGCCCTTGCATCACATTGCATCTGGCTAAACGTGGGACCTGGAGATTGGAACCTGTTTCTTAGGCTTAGGAGGCAGGTGCCTTAGCCGCTAAGTCATCTCTCCAGCCCAAATCATATTTGTTTTTAATTATTGGGTTGTTTCATATACTAATGGGATCGTTTCAAAAAGAAAAAAAAAATCTTTGTCTATGTCTATATCTTGAATAGTTGCCCCTATATTTTTAATTTTTAAAATTTTATTTAAAAATGTATATCACCCCTCCCATACCTGTATCCTGCTCTACTGAACCCCTGCCTAACTATTATTACTGTTTTTTTGGGGAAAGGGGGCTTCATAGTAGGGTCTCTTTCTAGCCCATGCTGACCTGGAATTCACTATGTAGTCTCAGGGTGGTCTTGAACTCACATTGATACAATTATCTCTGTCTCCCAAGTGGGGATTAAATGCATATGTCACCATGCCTGGCTATTTATTTATTTGCAAGAAAAGAGAGAGACAATGGTATGACAGGGCATAGGGGCACTACAAAAAAACTTCAGATGCATACACCACTTTTAGCATCCAGCTTTATGTGGGTACTAGGGATTAAACCCACATCATTAGGCTTTGCAGGCAAGTGCCTTAACCACAGAACCATCTCTCCAATGACAACTTCCATACAAACAGACACTAAACCATGATAATTCCCTGCCCCCTGTTTGCCCTTCAGAAATTCACTCTCCGTCATACCCCCCTCTCTCCATTAGTCTTTCTTTTATTTTGATGTCATCATCTTTTCCTCCTATTATGAGGGTCTTGGGAAGGTAGTGCTAGGCACTGGGAGGTCATGGATATCAAATGTAAGAATATAAGAGCCAAAGGAAGGGTAAGACTGCCTACAATGCAATTGTCCAGACAGAACCAGGCCTTAATATCCATGACTCTATAATTTTTTCCTCTAAGAGTTTCATTAAGGTTTTTTTCATCCATTTTGAATTAGTTTTTGCAAAGGTTGAGAGATCTGTATTTAATTTCATTCTTCTGAATATGGACATATAATATCCAGTATCATTTGTTGACAAGACTTATTTTACCCCAAAATATATTTTGGCATCTTTGTAGCTTAATCGAGGTGCATTCATTTCTTGTTCCTTTATACTCTTCATTGGTCTAAATGTCTTGTGTTCTGTTTTTGTCTCTGTAGCTCAGCAGTTATGGGGATACTTCCAGCATTGTTCTTTCTACTGAGGATTGTTTGGGATTTTCTGATTCTGTGGGGTTTCCATGTGAATTTTATGATTATTTTTCTCTGGTTCTTTGAAGAATGTCAACTAACTTTTGATGGAGATCATGTGTTATCTGTAAACTACTTTTGATAATATGGCCATGTTCACAACATTAATTTTGCCTGTCCATTAGCATTAAAGACCTTTCCATAGTTTAGTGTCTCTTCCAACACATCATTCTTCATTGTTTCTTTTTTTTTTTTTTTTTTTTTTTTTTTTTTCGAGGTAGGTTCTCACTCTGGCCCAGGCTGACCTGTAATTAACTATGTAGTCTCAGAGTGGCCTTGAACTCATGGCAATCCTCCTACCTCTGCCTCCCAAGTGCTGGGATTAAAGGCGTGCGCCACCACGCCCGGCATTGTTTCAAATTTTTCATTGTAGCAGCCTTTCATCTTTTGTATCAGTTTTATTCCTAGGTACTTAAAAATATTATTATGTGTGTGTGTGTGTGTGTGTGTGTGTGTGTGTGTGTGTGTGTGTGTGTGGACACATGCACCACGCTCTCTAGGCACTGGTAACAAATACCAGATTCTTGTACTACTTCTGCATCTGGCTTTATGTGAATACTGGTGAATCAGAGCTGGGCCAACAGTCTCAGTAAGCATGCACATATAACCACAGAACCATCTTAACAGCCCCTATTCCTATGCACTGCTGAAGCTATTGAGGATGAGATATTATTCCTTTCTTTCTGTAATTTTGTTATTGCTATATAGACATATTAGTAATTTTGTATCCTGATCTTGTATCTCGCCACTTTATTGAAAGTAATTATCAAATCTAAGAGGTCTTTGGGTGTTTAAGGTATAGTATCACATGTTATCTATCTATGGAGATGATTTTATTTCTTTACAATTTTTATCCCTTTTGTTTCTGTCTCTTATCTTACTTCAAGCTAAGACTTAAAGTATTATATTCAGTATGAGTGGAGAGTTTGAGCATACTCATTTAGATTTTTGGGGAACTAGTATCAATTTTTCCCCATTTAGTGTAAGGTTGGCTACAGATTTCTTACTTTGAGATATATTCTTTCTGTTCCTAGTTTATCTAGGATTTTTATGATGACAAGAAAAACATTCTTAAAATGTTCTAGTTCAATCTTTTAAGTAATAATTATAATTGTTACTATTATTATTATGCATGATCTTACTCTGTAGCCCAGTCCAGAGTGAACTTCCTATGTGGCCCAGGCTGATATTGAAGTAATGATAATCCTCATGTCTTAGCCTCTCAAGTGCAGGCATGAACACTGAACTCAGGCTGACTTACTTTTAAATTTAAGCAGTCTGTCTGCATTATTATCCCTTATCAGTTACATTCCTCTTAATGTGAAATTAAACTTGAGTGAACCATTGTCAACACAGTAGCAATAGTTACAGTCTGATAGCAAGGATCCTAGAGTGAGTTTTTTGGCAAAACCAGAAACATCTGTAGACTATGACTATCAGTGATGGTGGTCACAGGAAAAGCCAAAAATGAGACATTTGCTTAAATACTTAGAGAAGTTAGCAAAAATTATGATGGGATTCAGTCCACTTTGATGATAGAAGAAATGAGCTCTTTGCTTATAATAAAGCTTCTGCTTTCACTAAACTTCTGAATCTTTCTTCTTTACAAGAACTTCTAAATTTTTGCTAGCTCCCAGAAAAGACATATGAGCCCCAGACCATCAGAGGAACATTTTCTGCAACAATAATTTGGAATATATTTTACAGCATTTTTTAACATACAAAGGGTTATAATCTTTGATTGTAATTATAGTATAACAAGGATAAACTCCCACAACACAACTGCTGTCATTACCAAATATTTATTTTAATTTCATCATTCTAAACTTTCATGAGGTTGTGTATAATAAAGGAATACTTTTAGATGAGAATTAAACATGTGAGTAATGCATTGTGATATCTGAGGACAGCTAGGAGATCACTAGACAATTGAAGATTTGGGTTACCATCTTATGGGACCAAGGATGGCTAGTTCATCTCTCATCAATGGACAATGTCATAATGGAACACATTGCTATAGGTTATTTTCACTTATTAGATAGATTAAAATGGATATTCCTGGTTATTGTGTGGTTTTTCCCTGCATGGTGACTAAAATAGTCCACTGCTTCTAGACTGTAGAAATAGTTGTTGTCCAAATGCCTCATGTGTTTCTTAAGTGATCTAGTCAAAATGAATGGCAGTTATTTCAGTTTATATTCAATTTGGTTAAAGAAGGGAGAAAGGACAGATCTTAACATGGGTAAAGTAACTGCCTTTCAGTAGAAGAAGTTTTACTCAAAAAGTTTAGCGTAATTGCTGTCTATTTCATCTATATTAGCCCATTACTCTCACAAATGAAGGACTTTAACACCTACCAGTTGTTGGCTCTACAGAGATATTTATTGTTTTCCTATGGTGTTTTATTGATCTAGTGTTACTTTGAAACACAATGGGTAAGATTTCAATTAAACTGTGAACAGTATGAAAGAAAACAGACTTGACTATTATAGCAACACAATAATAGTGCTGGCAATATATTTATACTTAATTATAGGATAGAACTTCATTTTCCTTTTCCAAATAATTATTCAGTATTAAAGAAGAGTCATACAATGTAGCATTAATAAGAAGACCCATGGTTTTGGTGTTGGGTATTCATTTAGATATTAAACACCCTGGTGGCATAGATCATGATAATGAAAAAGTGTCATTCGGCTTCATGCTTCCTGCAGGAAAAAAACAGTGAGGAATGGAAACTGTGTGTGCCTCCAGAGCCCCAGCATAGCTGTGCACAATATCATCTAAGTGGACAAGACTTGAAGTTTTGAAAACTGCATTTTAAAAGCCTGTTGCCAATTCTCTGTTAATCGACACAAATATTTTTCTAAGCACATATTTGAAGGCCTCTGTATCCACACTGTATTACAGAGACAGTAGGGAAATTATCCTGGGAGGCATACTGGAATATCACTCCGATTTTCAAAGACTATATTCAGAAAGGTAGTTAAAGAGGATAGATACTAAGACGCTTGCAAGTGTTCCTTTACTTTGAATCTGCTGCAGTTACTTTTCACTGCTAGGACAAACACCCAACCAAAAAGCAGCTTATGGGAAGAAAGGGGTTATTTCAAGGCTTAGAGAATCCAGGGAATTCCACCATGGAGGAAGAAGCTGGCTCCCTTTTATCATCCACAGCCGATTAAACGAGAAAAACCAAAACCAGCAAGCACAAACAACCAGAGCTCAAACAGGTTCTGAACACACCTGAGGGGGACACCTCCTCCAGCAGAAAGTTTATCCTCAGTCAAAATTCCCGGAGGTGATGGGGGTCAAAAGTTAACATTCAAACCACCAAAGTATCTCAATACTGTAATTAAAGTTTTAGTCCTAATTGCATACCGGAAGACAAGAGGTTATATGATAGAAACAGAGACATTGGGACCAGAAGGAAGTGCCCCATAGAAGGTAGAGAAAGTTTAACCCGAAACCATGGGCTTTAGCTTATAAATCCCAGAGCCAGAATTTGGCTACTGACATCCACAGTCAGGGAGCCTCATGAGGTCCACAAAACATTGCATGTTATTGCCGAAGGACTCTGGTACCAACCAAAGCTAAAAAGTAAGACCTATTCCTAAAGACACCATAGCCTGTAGACGTTACGAGAACATGCCAGAACTGAGAGGAAAACCAGCTCCCTCCTGGCTAGCCCTCAGAGCAGCGGAAAGTGCTTTGGGAGCGGCTGAGGGACAATGGTAACCATCATGATTAAATAGGACAGCCTGCAAGTTTCAAAATCAACCAGCTGGGCAAGAGGTGCACACCCGTGCAATAGGGACGCAGAGCCTATGTAGGCAACCAGCTGTTCTCTGATTGGACGGGAGACCCTTCTCCCTTCTTTAACCAAGTTGAATATAAACTGAAATAACTGACATTCATTTTGACTAGATCACTTAAGAAACACATGAGGCATTTGGACAACAACTATTTCTACAGTCTAGAAGCCATGGACTATTTTAGTCACCAGGCAGGGAAGAAATCATTGCTGGTACTGGGAACCAATTCAGAATCCCATGGATAGGAAACTCATAGACTCCACAGATAACTTATACTTTTCATTGGCTAAAAATAATAATGGATATACACATCACAAACCTCTCAAATAACTACGTTTGCCCCCCTTAATGCAAGCTGCACTCACTTTTGGTTGGAGAATCTACAGATAGCAGAAAATACTGACTGGTGAGCCCCAGGTTACCTCAATACCACAAGAAAAAGATAGCCAACTGCCTACCACAAGACAGGTCATTACTGCTAAAAGACAGGACACTACTACCACAAGATGGGTCACTGCTACCACGAGATGGGTCACTGCTACCACAAGATGGGTCATGGCTATCACGAGATGGGTCACGGCTACCATACCTGGTGGGTCCCAGGAGTAATTGCAGAGGGAGTGGTGACATGATTACTTCTCTCACTCCTAGTGTGAGAAAATAGTCTAAGGGAGATGGATACTGTGGTCACTCAGATCACATCAAAACAGAAGCCCAGAGGCTACAGAGAATTCAACAATAAACAAGATTTCTTAACTCTGTGACCGGAGGCTCAGGGAACTTTGCATAGGAAGGGGTGGAAAGACTGTTAAAGCCACAAGATGGGTTCAGTAGCGAGAGGTACCTTTCTCCCCAACAAAAACTGTCTGGGGCCTTCAGGAACCCTTAGTGAGCACCAATAACTCCACTGAGGAGGGCCCTCATTAGACTTGGGATGGGGGGAACAGAGTATAAGAATATAAACTTTTAAAATAAAATAATAAAACGAATTTTCTAACAGAAACATCTATTCACCCAACCAGCCAAGTGAACATCACCGGTGGGCCAAGTATTGCTCTACATAGCAGAGCTCCAGCAGGGAGGAAAATGCATGAGTTCCTCCTATTTTTCCCACTTTACCAATCCGGAACACTTATCTTCAAAAGAAAGACACCGCTCAATAACTAATCTACAGGTCAGGAGTGAATCTGGTGGGTTGTCTACATTAAGGTTCAGAATTTTGACTAGGCGTGGTGTAACCAACTGCTCTATAATTGGACTGAAGGCCCTCTCTACGGGAGGGAATACATACCTGATACTGAAAAACCTAAGCAAAGTCTATGGTAGGTAAGGTCATGAGCCTTAGGGGTATAAAGCATGCCCTTATCTAAATGTATATACTATTCCCACCAAGCTGCCCGGAAAATACTACACTTAATGCTCATATTCACATATTAATGCTACTCTCACTTCTGGTTAGAGAAGCTTCTCTTTTCAGACGGCGATGACCACTGGGATGATCCAAAAGGCAACATAGTGCTGAGAAGAAGGGATGGAGAAGTGCCCAGCACTGAAACATCTCTGTCACACCCTCCAAGGCTCAGGGATCATTGCGGAAGAGGGGGCGGATAGAATGGAAAAGCCAAAGGAAGGGTACGACTCCTTACAATGCAACTGCCCAGACAGAAATTGGCCTTGATATCCATGACCTTGCTGTGCCTAGCAATACCTCCGCAAGACCCTCATAATAGAAGTAAAAGATGATGACATCAAATTAAAAAAGAGACTAATGGAGAGAGGGAGGGGATATGATGGAGAGTGGAGTTCTAAAGGGGAATGGGGGGAGGGGAGGGAAAACTATGCACCTTTTGTATGTAAGTATGTTTTGTTGTCAATAAATATTAAAAAAAAAAAAAAAAAAAAGTAAAGGTAGACAACATTAGGTAAAATGGCCAAGACCGCAAAGGATTCAGATCATGTCCAGCCCTGCCAGTGCAGATCACAGCCAGCAGAGGGCGACGGAGCAGAGTTGTGAGTTCGGACGGGGCTTCTAAATGCCAGGGCTGAGAATTACCCATCGTTAGCTTTTAACACAGATGTGGGGCATCATTAGGCTTTCTGTTGTGGGGATTTAGCAGTTCCAGACTATGATTTTTAGAATCATCTTTTATTTGGAAAAATTACTTCTTGATATATTCTGGGCCATAGTTAGAAGTTAATGGAATTGGTGCTACATTTCTGATAAATTTGAAGATGTGTGTTTATGTTTCTATACAGTAAACTTGGCTTTTTGAGTCATGTACAACAAATATTTTGGTTGTAATTCATAATTATTAGACAAATTTTAAGCTGAATAATTCTTTAACAAGAGCAACTTGGGAAATTGAGACTGATTTTAAAGTTAACATAAGGAGTTGAAAATATAGTTAAATTTTGGAAGACTAATAGATTGAAAGATATTTCCACAAACCCCTAGGTATAAAAATAAACTAGATCTTGGCTTACAACTAATGAATTCAATAACTTCTTTTACTCATAGTTTATACAGGTTTTTATTCATGCATTGTGTCATACATACTGCTGTACTGTTCACAAGAAAACTCAGTTATGAACCTGTGTGCAAAATACAAATATGTTTAGTAGTTACATGACATTATATATTGAAATAATGTATTTGCTTGATTTGTGTGTCTATTTTAACTACAGTTTCCAAATTACATTGGGGTTTTTATTTTCCCATGTCTACACCAATATTTTCATCATTTGAAAATACAGGTAATAAAACAAAAAGGCAAAAGTCATAAGATTAATATCTGAGACAATTTAGTTGGAAGCTTGCCTGTTTCTATTTAAAATATTTCCCTCAATTAACAGCACCAGTATCATCTGGGGGCAGAATAAAACCAGCATCTACATTTTAACTTGATCTTCAGGTAATTGTATGAGCATGGGAATTCCTGAGGCCCAGGTCTGGTCAATGGGATAACTTTCTTCCCACTTCCTCTTTGCTAACAAACCTTGCATTCTCTTTACATTTTGGGTGGTCATGTTAATTATGATCCCTTCCCAGCCCCAGGGGACAAAAGCTGATTAGACTAAGCCAAGCAAGATAATTTGATTTCCCTTGCCTCTGACTGTTTAAACACAAGCACGTGATACAACCCTTAAACAAATGGCCCAAGGAAACATTTTAAGGGCTCATGGAAAAGTTCCGCTGATGTATAAAAGGCACACAGGAAAAGGGTTGGCGTTCTTTTTGCTCTGCAGATCTTCTTTGTATAGGCTGTGTCTGAAATGGCAGCACCCCACTTGGGGCTGTGAAGAAAAGGCTGAGAAATAGCAGAGAGGCCCAGACTCACTCTCAAAGACTGTACTTTCTTTCCTCCGACTCCAAAACACTGAACATTCTTGTCCACCCATTTCTAGATGAAGTCTTTGTAATACACCCTAAGAGAGATAGATATGTGCACTTATAATAATTGTTCACATCAGTGGCTAGATTAGATCTTTGCTATGCACAGATGAGATAATTTGTAAGGATCTCAATGAGTTATGAATGCATGATGAGATGGTCCCACAGGAAAAGCAGCTCCCCACCCCCACACGCCCCTGTGATTGAGGCAAAGGTGTGGTGATTTGAATCAAATGCAACCCATAAACTAATGTGTGTTCAGGGCTTGGTTCCCAAGTGCTGGCCACTTGGAAAGTAGGGTCTTCCTGGAGGAGGTATGTTAGTAGGGGCAAGTTTTGGGGGGTTTTGGATCAGCTTTCCCCTTGCCAAAGTTTAGCTTACTTTCTTGCACCTAATGACAAATGATATTTCACATCCCCTCAAGAAAATTGTGATCAAAGAATGCCCAAGTTCCTGGTATGGAACAGAATAATATTTCAAATAACTTTGCCCTATCTGTTATTCTTTAAAGACACTTGAGATTATAACTAATAATTAAAAAATGTATACTATGTAAGTAGGTGTTAAATTCCTTAGGGAATACTGACAAGAAAATAAAAGGTTACATTTTCACGCAATCCAGAAGAATTTTGAGAAAAAAACATTTTTTATTTACAACTGGTGAATTGCAAATTCAGAGCTCACAGGTACCAAGAATGACCATATTTTAGGACATGTATGTAACCTGTTGTATATGTGGTCATTTGAAACATAAAAATGAAATTGAAGCTTATATGAATATCCCATTTCTTTGGTCAAAATAATCATGATGTTCAGAGATGATTTACTCTCAAATTTTCTACACAATTATTACTGAATGTTATTTCAGGTGTTTGTCAGTTCCCTTCCAGAGGTGAAGTGTATTTCTTCATTCTTGAACTTGTGTGCTTATGACCTCTCCAATCAATAAACTATAAAGGAAGTGATATTTGGTGACTTCTGAAGCCAGATCTTTAGAAGGGCAGGGCTTTGCTGAACTCTCCATCTTAATATGCTGCCACTGGAACCCAGACTTTTATTGTAAGGATACCCAAGGTTCATGTAGAAACCACATGTCAATCTTAGTCAAAACTCAGCATCAACCATCAAAAATCATATGAATCCAGTATGATTATTCCAGTTGTGAATACTCATGTTCTCTGGTGAAAACCCCAGACATATTGTTGTCTTGTCACTAGGAATATTCCTAACTGAATTCCGTGACCCTAACAAGTGGATGATATTTACCATGAAATTTTCAGATGCTATAAATGGATAGAATACACTTGAATACTAAAAATATGCTTTCATTAACTTAGCTAAAGACGAGTTAAATTGTCAATGGAGAAAAGTCGGGCTTGGTGACAGATAATGTCATATTTGCATTCTGGTTCTCTAATTCACTTTTCCATCCCATTTTTAGGTGTGTGTGTGTGTGTGTGTGTGTGTGTGTGTGTGTGTGCACACGTGCAGTACACAGGACAGCTTTCATGTCATTCTTGGCCTTTCTACCTCATTTTTGTCAGTCAGTATCTCATTCTCTGTCTCTTCTGTCGGCTACTGTGATTTCACTTTACTCCACTTTGTCTTCACTTCATTCACCATGAGCCTTCGGTGTGCTGGATTGCAGAAGTCCACCACAACTTCTGACTTATTTCATGGGGTCTGGGAAGATCAAATTTGGATACTAAGGCTTGAGTAGTGAACACTTTATCCACTGAACCAACACCCATCTCTGTTTCTGATTCTTGATCAATTTGCTTCACATTTCTGGTATGCAGTTTTCTTGCTTTGAAACAATGCTGACACATATTTCTATTTTGATTTGTTATTAGATGATGATTAAATATAAAATATTGAGAGCCTAGAACATAGATGACGAGTAATGAATAATATTGGATTACCAGAACATTTTATGAAACTAATAGAATTTTTAAATAGTAACTAGTGCTTTTTATGTTGTAGGTACTTCTTTGAAACCTCCTTATGTGCTCTCTTAAGTAGTACTTAGTTCATATAATTCATTATAACATTTTATACACATTGGAATTATGTCTCATAGATGCACCCTTTATTTACACAAATGCTTACTTCCTGTATATAAAATGATTGTTTTCAATATATACACCCATGAGACCATTGTCACATTTATTTAAGATTGACCTAATTAGGAAGTGTTTTCTTATTAGGTAGAGACATTCTGTGACACTCAGACATTTGCAAAAGTGAAAGTTTATGCTCACTGAACACACTATGCTTCTCTCTGCTTCTGGGAGTTTATCAATCTCAAACCTATCATATATGTGGGGTCAGGTATGAAGTGTTATTTACCATTGATTCTAGATTCATCCATGTTATGGCGATACCCTTTTTTTTTTTTTTTTTTTTTTTTATTTGTTTTCTTATTTATTCATTTTTTTGAGAGAGAGAGAGATAGAGAAACTCCGAAAGAAAGAATGGGCACACCAGGGCCTCTAGCTATTGCAAACAAACTCCAGGTACATCTGACTTACATGGGCACTGGGGAATTGAACCTGGGACCTTCAGCTTCACAGACAAGCATCTTAACCACTTAGCCATGTCTCCAACCCAATTTTCTTTTTTTTATGGTGATACATTATTGTACTTAATATATTTTTTCATAATATTTTTTTTTATAAAAATGCCATTAGTATTTTGATGAGGAATCTACAGATCACGTGAGATACTAGGAACATTTTGAATATATTAGATGTTTTAATCTAACAGAGAAAGATGTATTCCCATCTGTTTAAGTCTTCATATGTTCCATTAATGCTTTGTAGGTTTCAAAGTATAAGAGACACATGAAATTAATTCATTCAATAAAGAAATATTTCTTTTTACTACATACTCATGGTAGACAAAAATCAAAAGTGACAGGATAATCAATACAAATTAGGTGAAAAATCAAAAGATAGAATAATAATATCAAATTGCTACATATTTTTCTATGTAAGATAATCTTTTTTAACATTTTATATTTATTTATTTATTTATTTATTTATTTATTTATTTATTTAAATAGAAAGAGGCAGAGAGAGCATGCCAGGGCCTCCAGCCACTGAAAACAAACTCTAGACACATGTGCCATCTTGTGCTTCTGGCTTATGTGGATCCTGGGGAATCAAACCTTGGTCCTTTGGCTTTTCAGGCAAGCACCTTAACTGGTAAGCTATCTAACTTAAAGACCAATCTAATCAGGGTCTTAGGAAATGGCTCAGTGGATAAAGCAATTAAAATTTTAACAATGAGAAGCCTAGTTCACATTTTCAGACCCAGCATAAAGCCAGATCCTACAATATGAGCATCTCTCAATCCATCATGCTTGTGACGTGAAGGAAGGCAGGGATAAAAGAATCCCCAGGATTCTGGACCAACTACTCTGGAAAAATGAATGGTGAACTATGAGAGACCCTACCTCCAAAAAGGTAAACTGAATAACAATATCTAAAGTTGTTCTCTGACCTTTCCATGCCAAAGCATGCACACTCACACTCACACACAAGGGTATACACACATATATTCACTGTTTATACACATCATACACACATGCCAAGAAAAGAAAAAAAAAATCTAGTAAAAAAGCTAGTAAAATCCTTGATTAGCACATGTGTATTTGTTTGAATGAATGGCCCTCAATATATTCAAGATTTTATTAAAGTTTTTAATTTAGATCTGCAGCCACTTGACTGGAGGAAGTGTCACTGTGGATAGATTCTATGGTCCAGTCCTAAGGGGTAGATTTGGAATTCCTATGTAAATACATGCAAAGTGCTTGAGCTTTGCCTGGAATTCTAAAATTGTGCTTGTTTATGGTGCTTGTGAGGCTTGTGGCCTTTTTTCTCTCTGCCTAGGTCTGTGAAAATGGGCCAGGTTCTTCAGCCATTATGGAACTTTCCCTTGATCTGTAACCTTCAATAAACCCTTTATTGCTCCCATAAACTGTGTCTGGTCTAGAAGTTCACCCCAGCAATGTGAAGCATAATGTGCAAGCACACACACACACACACATACACACACATATTGTAAAATATGTAGTGATGTTTATGATTAAATATTTTATAAGTTTAATATTTAGAATTAAAATGTTTTTAAATGTGAAAAATGTTGACCTTATACATATAATATGGACATTATTGTTAAGGACCTAAAATACTACATTAATGCTCCTTTATTCCTTGATTTTACATGTGAAATCCTACTCTAATAGCTAATAGTATCCATACATACACTTTCCAGAAAAATGTAACAATTTGGAGTAACTTTCACAGCAGAAGCCAGTAATGGTGTGTTATTTTCATTATAGGTCTTTCAAGAAACTCACTTCAGACAAGCAGGGAGCCAAGAATAGAAATTAGTGGCCATTCAAGGATATGGCTCAGAGTCAAGTCTATTCCATTAGTGTACTGCAACTTTTCTTAAATTTGTGATAGGTTGTCCCAAAATGGGATTTGTCCATTTGTCCAAAAGCAACATTTACTCAGACCATTAAATGGAGGGGAAGAAAAAGCCTCCACAGTTCACTTAAATCAACTGTTTAATGTCAGAGAACTTGTAGCAGAAGCAAGTCATCACCTTTATTGCTAGCTTATGTCGAATAAATAATTCAGAATGAAAGCTGGAGCAGCATAATGGTAAAATTCTATAAATCAAACAGTAGCTGCTCAAGACAAATATCTACAAAATAAATGAACCATTCCTTACTCTTCTGTTTACTTAGTTATATTGTTTGTATAGACAATTCCCAAGCTATCATTACATATTTCTCCGTGATATTTCTAAGCCACTCAATTTGCTTGCTGCACGTAACTTTATTTCTATGCTCTGTGTGCCATGTGAACTAATGTATTTCTCATTGTCCAACAAACTGATATATATGTAATGACAGAAAAGTTTGAATTTAATGTCATTCTGAGGACAGAGTGTAGAGTAGGAGGACTGAAAGGACTAGTAATTAAAAATGCCTAGTTTTTGCTAGCTATAATAGAACATTTTATTATTATATTATCTTCTTACTCATAAAAATCTGACTTATGAAATTTATTATTATGAAAATTATGTTTCACTTAATATTATTTATTATTTATCATCCAATGAAAGCTAACCAGTCTGTTGACCCAATTTTTTTGTCTTCTCAATATATAAGATAACTTGATTTTTTTTTTTTTTTTTTTTTTTTGTGGAGAGAGAAAGAGAGAGAGGGAGAGGAAGACAGATAGAGAATGGGCACACCAGAAGCCTCTCAGCTGCTGTGAACAAACTCCAGATGTGTATGTCCCTTTGTGGACAAGTGTAGCATTGCGCCCTTGTGTCACTTTGCATAGGGCTAAATGTGGGACCTAGAGATTGGAACCAACATTCTTAGGCTTAGCAGGCAGGCGCCTTAACCACTAAGCCAGCTTTCCAGCCCCAACTTGAATATTTTAAAGCATTGCTACAACAAAATCAGGTTTAACAGATAAGACAAAAACGGAATAGCCAGCATTTGAACTTGAGTGACATAAATAAAGTTTATTGCAGAAGACTTGACCATTGGACATACCTGTCAACAACATATTTCTCCCTCATTAAGGCAGCCATATTTTAGTAGAAATGTTTTTAATCTTACCAGAAAAAGAAAAACTAAACAAAACAAAACAAACAAAACCACTTTAGCCTGGCAATGGTCCTCTCCTCTGATTAGATTCACTCTAATTCCACCACATGTCAAATGAACTAAAAATTAAAATGTATGGCTGGAGAGATGGCTTAGTGGTTAAAGCACTTGCCTACAAAGCCAAAGGACATAGGTTTGATTCCCCAGGACCCATGTAAGCCAGATGCACAAGGTGGCATATGCATCTGGAGTTCTTTGCATTATCTGAAGGCCATAGTGTGCCCATTTTCATTCTCTCTCTCAAATAAATAAAATATTTAAAAAGTAAGATGTCATATCTATACAACTGCTTGAATAGCTTATTGATTCAGCTTTTAAAAACAATAGTAGTTTTAGCAAAATCAGAAGGGAAAGAAAACCATTCATTCCAACACAAGTGGTTAATTCCCTATTTGCATGCAGGCACAGGCCTCTCTCTGTCAACATAAGTGTACATATTGTCACTCAGTGTGCATTTCCTGTTTCCTTACCAAGGAAGAAATCAATGCTGCCACATTTGCCTAGCATTACTTGAAGTATTCATAGAAATGTATTCTAGAGAAGACCAAAGTTCATGTATGAAATTTATATTATAATTGCTTGGATACACATTAAAATACTATTTCTGAATAAAATAATCATCAATAATAAAATAGTATTTAAGTCACTATTGTGTCTTAAGATATTTCAAATATTATACTGTGTTTTATTCCATAAGCCTACCTTGCACAATAGATAATTTTATGGAATTATCAAGGCTTTATGTAAAGCAAAAATTATAGTGTACCAAGGCAAAGATTTTACATAGTTGTATTTAACAATGAATTCTCTTAAGAATGTTCTCAGTTACACACTGTGGTAGTTCAAATGTGATAGCTTGTATAGATCCACAAACTCAGGCATGTTTTTGTTGTTGTTGTTTTGTTTTGTTTTGTTTTTTTTCAAGGTAGGGTCTCACTCTAGCCCAGGCTGACCTGGAATTCACTATGTATTCTCAGGCTGGCCTTGAACTCACTGTGATCCTCCTACCTCTTCCTCCCAAGGGCTGGGATTAAAGGCATACAACTCAGGCATTTTTGATTAAACTTCCTACTTGAGCCTCTAGCAGGCAGATCCCCATGGGAGGGGGGCTCATTATGTCACTGCGGGGAGTATCTTAGCGTCCAGCCCTTAGGTGTGTCCATCGATGGGTCTAAATTTGAGCCCAAAGATGTGGAGAGAGCAGTTTGGGCATTTGAAATCCATGCTCTGTTGTTGGTTTTTGCATTTGTTGTGTGGGCTGTTTGCTTCTCAGCATAGACCTATGAAAGGAAGACAGCTTCTTCTGCCATTGATAGTATTCCCATGGGCTCTGTAAGCCATGAATAGAACCCTTCCTCCCATAAACTATGTCTGATTGGATGTTCATCCTAGAAAGTGGAGCTTATTGCAACACACATCTATTCAGTGTTGGTGTCTCTACATAAGAACATGTGTATGTAACTTTGAAACCAACATAAACTTCAACTCAAAGTAAGTGTTTTTTTTTTTCCTTTTCCTCATCCTTCATATCTTTGGTCCTATTGTTCCTCTTAAATTAATTCCATTGCTAAATATGTCTTTCTTTGTCTGTAATTCCAAATGCTAAGGAGGCTGAATTGTAGCATACCAAGTGCAAGGCCAGTCTAAGAAACTTACTGAAATACTGCCTCAAAATAAAATAGAAAGGGCTGGACATGTACGTAGCTGAACGGAAGAGCGATTGCCTAGTATAAGTGAGATCTTGGGTCAATCCCCAATCCTATAAGAAAAAAAAAATCCATATCCCGTTCTTGATATTATAAGTTAAAAATAAGAAATTCATGCCACTGAGAAATTGTCATTTCTTATATCTGTTTGAAATAAAATATTGACTGGGGTTGCAGTCAGCTTCATGTTGCTGAAATGAGCTTCAAAACCAGATACAGTTATGGAGGAAGAGTTATTTATTGAAGCTTACAGATCAAGGGGAAGTTCCATAATAGCAGATGAAGCTGGCCCACTTTCACAGGCCTGAACAGAGAGAGAGAAAAAAAAAAAAACAATATTATTACCAGCACAAGCAAGTACACTTCAGTATCTCCAGCTAGAGCTCAAACACTCATACCATTAGACTAGAATTCCAGATCCACCACCACAGCTTAGCGTTGGACCCTAAGATCCACCTACAGTGATGCCTCCTCCAGTCAGGTGGCTGCAGATCTAGATTACAAACTGTAATAAAATCCTGAATATACTGGGGGACATCCATTCAAACTACCACAAGTGGTATTTTCACTCTTCTGGTATGTAGGTAGTTACTTATAAAGGCTAATATATGTAAAATAGATTATTATTTAGATGTTAGGCATTGAAATGTCAAAAGGGGAATATAGAAAAATAAGCAGATATTAAGTTGGCATGATTTTCTGATATATTTCTAGTTAAAATATGGGCATGTTAATTATTGCCACATAAACCATAACTGATTGTTGACCAGACAACTGTCATTAAGTCAAAGACTAAAATGATTTTCTATGGGTAATACACAGTTATTCTGAGCTCTCTTTTGTTAAAAGTGAATGAATAATAAATATTCTATTAGTTCAATTCTAAACTTTAAATTTCCACCACTCATATTACTTATCCCTTTAATTGATCTACATTTTATCACATGAAATGTATTTACATTTGCTGAATAAGATATAAAAAAGAGCTATTATATAAATTGCTATTTTATACATTCTCTTCTTTTGTAAATTCATAGAAAATGAAGATTTGATGTTGTAATTTGAGATGGAGTTACCATGACAACCAAGAGGCACAAGATTGCATACCACATTTGGATGGAATTTGAATATCAAAAGGAATCTACTCCATTATGTGTTTCCCATTGTCTGGACTAAAATAAACATAATATAATCTTTATTTTGTTCTTAACTGATAGCATTTGTTATTTTCCTAGCAGAGGAGTTTGGTTTAAGCAAAAGTGTGCAGATATATAACAGGTGGGCATTAGATAATTATAAGAATTTCTAAGATTTTTCTGAAATTTGTGATTTACACAAATATGTTATAGTAAAAGGTATTTGCCTGACACAAAACACAGACAACTTAAATTTTTGAATAAGCATAATGCTCAGTGATATAAATGGTTTTGTAAGACAAATCGTGTTGTCAGTCACTTCTGATGCAAGTATCTATGCCTAAACATTTTTAAATCTTCTTATTTATTTATTTATTTGTTTACTTACTTATTTAAGAGAGAGAGAGAGGGAAGGAGGAAGAGAGAATGAATGGCCATAACAGGGCCTCTAGCCACTGCAAATGAACTTCAGATGCATGTACCACCTTGTAAATCTGGCTTTTGTGGGTACTGGGTAATTGAACCTGGGTCCATAGACTTCACAGGCAACATACTAACCAGCTAAGTCATCTCTCCAGCTCCCTTTTTAAATCCTTATGGTTTGAATTCCAACTATCCTGAGAGGTCTTCTTTGGGTGAGCTTGTAAGACTTCCAAGATATTTTGTAGATAAACAATGTAGCATTGTATAAAGATTCATTCTTGCATATTTTCCAAATTCTGATGCTAACATAGTCTCTCCAGTCATCAAGTTTAAAACATCAGTCATCTTTATCTTTTCTTCTTCTTTACAAATTCTTTACTTCATTGAATAATCCTACTTTAAATATCAGTTCTGTTCATTATTTATTTTTATTGTTATAGGAAAAATGTGTTAGCCCATGTATTGTTGGAAGGTGCTACGTGAACTACCAGGGAAAGTAGCCAACATCTGTCCAAGCAACTCAAAGTCTAAGTGACTCAAAAGAAAACAAATTGACATGATACTCAGACAAGTGCAATAGTGGCACACAGCTATGGTGGGTAACCAACTGCTCTTGGATTGGCTAACATATCTTCTCAGTGGAAAGGAAACCATATCTGGAACTGGGAAACAAGTCAGAATCATAGTCAGATAATGATTCTGATTTCCATTGTCAAGCTCCCACTAACCTTAGAGCACAAGAGTGTCTACATTCTTTTAATTCTGTCTAAATTAATATTTAATTAGTGCTGACTTCATTTTCCATTGGAGAATCTGCTTCTCTTTTTCAAACTGGAGCTGGACCTGAGTAGATAAACCACCCAGTGCACTTACTCCACCCCAGCTCCAGCCCTAGCTGAAAGCACAGAGGAATTGGGGAAATGAGCAAGAGTGCTACTGTCTTAGTGAATGTGATATCAGCACAAGAGTGATGGAGAGAGATACTGAGGACATTCAACACCTACCAAACCAGAGATCCAGAGGCTCCTAAGTGCATATCACTGAAGCACTGAAGTAGACTTAAAATGTTCCTGGCATGGCTCAGGGAATTTTGTGGAAGAGAGGGTGGAAAGATTGTTAGAGCTACAAGTTGGGTCATTTGGCACAGAGACATTGCCTCTCCCCATAATGCATGTCTCACAATCTCCATGGGGTGACCTGCATCCCCAGCAAGGCAGGCCTCTCCAGAAAAGGGGCAGGGAGGAGAGAATTGTGGTACCAACATGTGGTATTCACATACTAAATATGTCCATATCTAATAAAAAAGAAGTAAACAAAATAATAGTTCATCTCTTAGATTAAGTCTATAAAAAATAAAAAAGAAAAATGTGTATTTCTTAAATACATTTTATCTATTTAAATTTCTTGCAGTTGACCATATAAAAATTGGGAATATAAGGAAATGGAAAAGCTTAGAAGGAAATGTGACCCCTTATTTTGCTATCTGTTTTTATTCTTCAGTTATAAGCTACATAAGATGGTCAGAAAGAAATTACTCAAGAAAGTTTTGGGAAGAATATTCTTTTTTTTTTTTAGTACTTTATTTTTATTTATTTATTTGTGAAAGAGAAAAAGGGAGGGAGAGAGAGAGAGAGAGAGATTGTAGAGAGAGAATTGATGCACCAGGGCTTCCAGCCACTGCACAATAACTCCAGATGCTTATGTCACCTTGTGCATCTGGTTTACTTTGGTCCTGGGGAACTGATCCTAACTCCTTTGGATTTGCAGGCAAGTGTCTTAACCACTAAGCCATCTCTCCAACCCCCCGAGAATATTTCTTTTAAAAGTTTATGGGGACTGTCTCAAATGGGAGAGACTTTTGGCAAAAGACCAGAGGAATACTTTCCTCTTATAGTTCAGGAAATAGACAATCAGGGTATAAACAAAGATATTTACAGAAAGATTTAAAAAGATTGATGAATGGAAAACTTTCATGGTGTTTAAACTTATTACAGACCACAAGAAAGGGCTGGAGAGATGGTTCAGTGTTTAAGGTGTTTGCCTGGGAAACCCAAGGACCCATGTTCAATTCTTATGTAAACCAGATGCACAAGGTGGCATATGTGTCTAGAGTTCATTTGTAGTTGCTAGAGGTCCTGGCATGCCCATTCATTCTCTCTCCCTCTCTCTCTCTCTTTCTCAAATAAATAAATGATCACAATATTTTTTAAAGCATGCAAGAAAAATGCAATGCTTAGAAAAGACTCTTGTTAGATAAATAATAAATACTGATAAATGTGTATATGCACTTGTTACTTTCTTTAACAAATGATACTACATATCTAAAAGAATATGCTATTTGAGAAGATAATGAAAACATTTATTTATTAAGATGTGTTGGGTTGTTTGTTGGTAAGATCTCACTCTATAGCCCAGGCTGGCCATGAATTCACACCTATGTTCTTTCCTCATCTCCCAAGTGATAGGATTATAGGCATAAGCTAACATGCTGCCACAAAAGTGTTTTGTTAGTTCACGTTGTAGTCATTGCACCTTGTAAGACTGAAACAGTTTTTACGGAGCTTTCAAATTATAATTGACTAAAGTTTCTATTTGTGTATGTAAGTTGTATAAACTGAGTGAAAGAGAAAAAATATTTCAACCAAAGTGATAGAATATGAAGGATCATAAAATACTAGTATAAAACTTGTGCAACATCATGCTACATAATGTGGAGAAACTGGATAAATTATTAAAAAAAAAGATACAGTCTATCAAGATTGAATCAAGAAGAGATTTTAAATCAGAACTGAATAATAATCATCTTGAGACTGACCCAAGTTAATATCATCTTTCTTCAAGAAAAGTTAGGGTCTGATGAAGTTATAACTAAATTCTACTAACCATTTATTGAGAAGAAAATTGTTTAAGCTATTTCAAACTATGCTATAAAAGACATTATAAGAAATAAAATAACAAAAAAAGACAAATATCCTCAATTAATACAGAGGTAGAAAACCCTTAACAAATACAAACAAATAAAACTCAATAGTGGGAGTCATTTCACCTATCTAAACAGTGTTCATAGCACTTAAGTTATGGTCATTGTATTGGTTATTTACAGAGAGGATGTTGAGAGTTTAAATGACCCATTTACATTTCACCAGCTTTATGAATACATGTTCACACACTGGCTGGACTCCATTCCTATACTGCATTTCTTTGTTCTATTGGAATACTTTTCTAAAAGCCACTGCTTCCTTATATTTGAAAGATGAATACAAAAATAAATAAATAAATGATTCAGCAACACATGAATAGGACCCTAGGACTGGAGAGATGTCTTAATGGTTAAAGTACTTGCCTATGAAGCCAAAGGACCCGGGAAAATTAGATGCAGAAAGCTGCACCTGCGTCTGGAGTTCCTTTTCAGTAGCTGGGAGCCCTAGCATACTCATTCCTTTCTCCTTCTCCTTCTTCTCCTCCTTCTTCTTTTCTTTCTTTCTTTCTTTCTTTCTTTCTTTCTTTCTTTCTTTCTTTCTTTCTTTCTTTCTTTCTTTCTTTCCTTCTCTCTCTCTCTCATATAAATGAATAAAAAGAAAAAATTATCCTATATCCTGTCCAACAGATGTTTATTTGTGGGATGCTGAGATGGTCCAAACTATGAAAACTAAGGAAATGATGCACATCATTAACAGAGTGAAGAACAAGGCCTATATGATAATCTCAATAGATGCATAAATGGCATTTTACAATATTGTGTCTCTTTCTATGGTAAAAATTATATAACTCTTGACAAATTAGGCATAGAGGTAATATACTCCAGCACACCAGAGTATGGTATAGACAAAAACACACAGTTTTTTTTTTTTTTTAAGCTCAAACCTCAAAAATTGAAAGTATACATATAGTAGGAGAATTATATTTTCTTGTTGATTGAGTAATCTTTCATATAAGATAAGCCTAAAACTACCAATAAAACATTAGAATTGATTTCTTCAATAGGGGTTAAAACCATAAGAAGTTCCCTTATTCAAGATGCTGAATAACTTTAGAAATTAAGAAATCAGTCTTGTGTGGTCGTACAAAAAAAAAAAAAAAAAAAAAAGAAGAAGAAGAAGAAGAAGAAGAAAAAAAAAGAAAATAAGAAACCAAACTTACTAACAATAAATAGTCTAAGGATAATATAAAACAGGTGTGTTGGGGAGAAAGCTCAGTTTGTAATGTGCTTACCTAAAAAACAAGGGGACCTGAGTTTGATCCCCAGTACCTATCAAAAATGCTAGATGTGGTTCTGTGGTTTTGAAATTCCCAGAATGGCAGAGATGGAGAGCAGTGAAGCTGTTTAGGTTTCATGCCATCCAGGCTAGTCTAATCAGTGAGTTCTATTTCAATGAGAGACTCTCTCAAAACAAAGTATATTGCGCTCCTCAGGATGACAATTCAGGTTGCCCTCTGACTTGCACATGCAAGTGCGTGTATGTGCACATAGTGAGACACACACACACACACACACACACACACACACACACAAATGTGCCCCCTGACACACTCTAAATAGGTTGCCTACAGAAAGCAGATTCACTGAAATCTCCATTAAAATTTTAATGCATTGTGGTGGTTTGATTTAGGTGCCCCCCCATAAATTTAGGTGTCCTGCCAATATTTGGTACACTCTCCTACTGCTGTTGTCAACCTGATTTTGGCAAGGAGGTGATGTCCACCCTCTGCTCATGCCATCGTGTTTCCCTGCCATCATGAAGCTTCCCCTTGAGTTTGTAAACCAAAATAAACTCTTCCCTTTTTCCCACAAGCTTCTCTTGGTGGGGTGATTTCTGCCAGCAATGTGAACCTGATTGTAACAGGCATATTTTATGCAATTAGAAAGAATAATTATAAAAGTTCCTATGGAACAATAAGTCTGAAAATCCAAAGAAATCTTAAGAAAAGGGGCTATGGAGATGGCTCATCTGTTGAATGCACATTCTTGTGAAGCCTTCCCACCAGGTTCAGTTCTCTAGCTCCCACATGGGGCTGGACACAAAGAATAGTTCAACCATCTGTACTTTGCAGTGGTGGAAGACCCAGGTTCATTTGTGAATGCACAGATACACATGGACACATGCACACACAGATAAATAAATAAAATATTATAATAGAGAAAAAAGAATTAAAACTGAAACATACTACTATCTGGATTAAGTAATTCAAATATGGTGGTCCTTGCATAGAAACAAATACATTAATTAATTAAATTATAATCAAGAACCCACAATTAAGCCCATATAGCTATGGTCAATATATTTTCCACAAAACTCTCAATAGCATATAATGAAGAAAAGGCAGTCTTCAACACATATCATTGGGAAACTCAGTATATTCAAGCAGAATGAAATTGTTACTTATTCTACATACAAAAATCAGTGGGCACAAGGAGATGGCTAAGTTTGTAAGGGGCTTTCCACATAAGCAGAAAGACCTGAGTAAGGATGCTTGACACCTAGATAAATGTTGGGCAGGCAAGGCAGCATACTTGTAATCCCAGTGCTTAGGAACAGGAGACAATGCTGGCTAGCTAGACTAGTCACATCAGTGAGGTCTGGATTCAAGGGAAACGCTGGCTCAATTAATAAGATGGGGATAAATCACAGAAGATGTCAACCTCTAGTCTCCACATGCAAACACATATGTGCACATGCATAAGCACACATGTGCCCTCACATGCAAACATGCATACATACATGGAAGCACATCAGATGCACAAAAATTCAAATTATCTTAAAGGCCTAAATGTGAGATCTAAAACAATGAAACCACTGGAAAAAATAAGGATAATTCTCAGCAGCATTTTGGTAAAGGTTTTATGGATATGACTTCCTAAGTGCAGCCAATAAAAGTACAATTAGGGCTGAAAATATGGCTTAAAGGTTAAGGTGTTTGCCTGCAAAGCCAAAAAAAAAAAAAAAAAAAAAAAAACAGGCTCACTTCCCCAGTATACATGTAAAGCTGGTGCACAAAGTGGAACATGTGTTTGGAGTTCATTTTCAGTGGCTAGTGGCCCTGGCATGCCCCATTCTCTTTCTCTAACTAACTGCCTTTCTCTCACTATCTAAATAAATAAATAAAATATTTATGAACTATATAATTTGTGGCTGGAGAGATGGTTTAGCAGTTAAGGCACCTGCCTGCTAAGCCTAAGAACCCGGTTCCAATCTCCAGGTCCCACATTTAGCCAGATGCAAAGTGACGCAAGGGTACAATGCTGCACTGGCCCACAAGGGGGCACATGCATCTGGATTTCTGGATATCGTTCACAGCAGCTGAGAGACTGCTGGTGCACCCATCTCTATCTGTCTTCCTCTCCCTCTCTGTCTCTCTCTGTGTCTCTCTCTAAAAAATAAATTATATATAATTTATATATAAAATATAAATTATATATAATAGATGTAAATATCTGTGTATATAAATATAATAGTTAATATAAAATATATATTTATAAAATATATATTAATGAAAAATATTGCAACAAACTAAAAATGTCCACATAAAAAGGGCAAGAGTAATAAACAGACAACCTACATATTAGGAAAATATTTGCAAATCATACATTTAAAAAGAACTAATTTCTAAAATATATAAAACTTGAAAACTCAATAGGAAGAAAGCAAGTAGACCAGACCATAGTGGACAAGGGCCACTATCATTTGTATGTCAAAAAAGGCGTGCAAATAATCAACAGACATATGACAACTGATACCTTCAAATACTATAATGAACTATCAACTCACATCAGCTTGAATTACTATCCAATTAACAAAGATAGCTCTTGGAAGAATGTAGAGAAAATGAAATTCTTATTTACTGTGGGTATGAAAGTTTCATGAATTGTGACTTTTATCTTTGCATATTTGATATTGACAGGTATACCTGGATAATGAAGAAGAGCTAAAATAAAAATATAATAAACAACAAAAGTCTAAAAAATTAGTCTTTAAGAAGGCATTCAGTGGAAGGGGCATGTGAATATTCATAATTCTTCAAGTTGATAATTTGTAGTAATACTGTCAGTAGGTCTATTGGCACCATTTATCCAACATCATGAGCTAATTTTATATCTCTGTGTCACACTTTGGTAATTCCTACAATATTAGATGCCATTATTACTAGAGCTATTATGGTACCATGTTCAGTGATCTTTTTGTTACTACTGTAATTGTCTCAGAATGTCTCAAATTGTGCCGATATAAGAAGGTAGATGTAATCAAGGAATATGGTGAAACTTCTCACTACACAGTATCAGCCATCCCTCCATTACTCTTCCTCTCTATGACCTCCCCATTCCTCTTTATTCCCTAAATTAGGCCATCAAGTAACTCTACAATAACTGCTAAGTGTCCAACTTTGGAAAATTGGGGAAGTCATGAATCTCTCATATTAAACCAAAAGTTAGAAATAGTTAAACTTAGAGAAGGTGAGAGTTAGGGTTTTTGTGCCAGATACCCAAAATGTGGATGTAAAGGAAAAGTTCTTAGAGGAAATTAGCTTTTGCGCAAGGAAAGGAAGAGATGATGAGAAGGCAAAACAGCCTTTGTGTTCAGACAGGGAATGTTTTAGAGGTCTGAAGAGAAACCAAACCCACCACCTTCCATTAAATTCAATGAAGGGTAAGGAAGGCGAAATCACTGAGGAATAAAATTTAAAGTCACCAAAAGTAGGCTTATGAGGACCGAAGGGGAACAAAAGCCATCTTCATAACACAAAACCACAAGGTGACACGGTAACTGCTGATGGAGAAGCTGAAGCAAGTTACCCACAAGATCTAATTAAGATAAATGACTAAGGGGGCTTCATTAACAGGCAGGTTTGCAAGGCCAAGGAAATAATCTTCTATTGGTATAATATAGCATCTGCGACCTTTGTGTCCAGAAAGAGGACGAAGTCTGTCTCCAAAGTTTCAAGGGACAAGTTAATCAGCTTGCTAAGGGCCAGTACAGTTGGTATCTTGAATGCAATTCTTATTTGCTTTTCAAACAATAGCCTAGAGATATTATTCTCTGGAGCTAAAGCCTTATTCTGGACATGAATTGGTCTGTGCATTCAGGACCTCACAGTGGATTTTGGTACCTGCACCAGACTATACAATATTGGCCCCAACAACATTTTGACATGGGTAATGAAGAATAGCCAAAACAAAAACGTAACAAATAAACAAAGTACATGACAATAGGTGAGAGACTATTCTTCAAGAGGGTTCCGTGGAAGAAGTACAGGGGTGGGGACAGAACAAGAAGTAATAGGAGAGAACTATATTCACAATACATTATATATGTGTATGTAAGAGGTCAATTAGAAAGTATGACAAATCCTACGGGTCTTTAGAACTATATTAAGTTTGTTCTGCCCCCTTTTACAAATCCTCTGTGATATTACATTTGTTAGCAACATGAGTACTGAAGATTTCAAAGCTAATATTGAGAACTACTACTCAGGAAAAAAATTCTTTTCAAGATATTAAAGCTCACAGACAAGGGTCCTGGTCACTCTGGGTTCTAGTGTGGATCTATGAGCATCATGGTATTTGCATGCCAGCAGACACACACTGACACTGAAAACCAAGGGTCAAGGAGTCATGTTAACCTTCAAGTCTCAATGTTGAAGACATGTATTTCACAAGAGCATAACTTCCACAGAAAGTGATTTCTCTAGTGGATCTTAGAAATGAAAGTTACATACCTTATGGAAAGAATTCAGCTTTTTAGATGTCATTAAGAACATTTGGGAGTCATGAGAGGAGGACAAAGTATCAAGATTAACAGGATTTTGGATACGATGATGTCAAATATTGTGGCTGAGTTTGAGGGGTTTAAGAGGTCAGTAGATGAAGTTATTATAGATGCGGGAAACACAAGGGGGCTAGAATTAGCATCAAACCTGAAGGTGAGACTAGGTTGTAGCAATCACGTGATCACAATATAACAATTGAATTGTTTCTTCCTAAGGGTGAGCAAAGAATGGGGTTTCTCACGATGAGACCAACTCCTGGCAGAGACACTAAGCACTGCTGAATGACCACAAAGTATTCACTGTGTTTCATAAATTTAGTTGATAAGCTAGTTGTAGAGTCTGAGAGGAATGATGCTGTAACTGAAAGAACTCCTACTGTGGTAAATGATATCAAATACTTCCCCATGTTGCAGAGAAATTGTTCAAGACAGAAAGAATCAATTTATACTCCAAGCTTCACTATCATATTTTTTAAAGAAATTGACACAACCATCTCAACTCTCAGCCAGTACTATGAAAGCAGGAGTATTGGCCAGAAATAGGAGTGTGATTTTCTGAAGGTTCAAATGTATCTTGGCATCTTTTGCAGAAATAACTAGTTTTTAAATTAATGTATATAGATTGCAATCTTTGAATTACTGTCACACATTATATATATGATTGTCTAATGTAAATATAATATTAATGTGTATTTACAAACTTAAAAATGACTTACTTTTCTACAGTATTTTTCTTTATTGAACTGAACCTGCAATGCCTCTCAGGTATGCCTCTGTACACATACAAATATGTAAGTAGCAATGTTGCTGTAACACCAAAATGTTGTACCTATAAAATTAAAATAAATGTGGGATTGGAGAGAATTAATCATCAGGTAAGAACACATGCTACACAAGAAAGAGGGCCTGAGCTTGCTTCTCAGCTCACATAAAAAGCCGGGTATGGACATTCTTACTTGTAACCCTAGCACTGAGGGAGGGAGAGAAAAGAAAAGAGTTGATGGAGTTTCCCAGTCCCAGCTATGAGTTCCATTCCACTGAGTGGATCTGTTAGCCAAATCAAGAGCAGTTGGTTACCCTCCATGGCTGTGTGCCATTAATGCTATTGTGTGAGCATCACGTCAGGTTGCTTACTGCTGAGTAGCTTAGACTATGAGTTGTTTGGACAGATGTTGGTCATTTTCCTCCAGTCACTCGCATAGCACCCACTGACACTAGACAAGCTAACTGTCTGGGGACTGACCCTCTTCCAGATTCCAGCCAGGTCAATTCCATGTTCCATCCCAACAGCATATGGCATCTTCAGCAGTAGGATCATACCATCCATTAACCTTTGGTGGGTCATCAAGAACTCTGACAGAAAATCTGTCTTCTTTTGGGAAATCTTGTAGATCTCTCTGATCAACAACTCATTGCGAAAGTTAACTGATGTTGGTACTGGGAATAACAGGTCAGTTTCAAGGAAAAAGAAGGAAGAAAAAAGATAGGTAATATAAAAGAGAAAGCGAAGAGAGAAAAGAGGGAGGGAGGGAGAGAGAAACAGGAAAAGATTAAGGTTAGTCTTCATGATGTCCTCTCCAGGGCCCTATGGTTCAGGTGTTCCCTCTATGGGCCTGCTGAAGATTCAATATTTTAGCCTGTCTTTCAGGATATGCTAAAGTTTGTGGTTTAACCTTAGCAAATTTGTCATCAACTTTCCTTTAAGTGATCTGAATTATATATTTTTTTAAATTTTTTTATTATTTTATTTATTTTTGGAGAGAGACACAGAGAGAGAGAGAGAGAGAGAGAGAGAGAGAGGGAGAGGGAGAGGGAGACAGATAAGAGGGGCGCGCCAGCAGTCTCTCAGCTGCTGCGAACAAAATCCAGATGCTTGCGCCCCCTTGTGGGCAAGTGTGGCATTGTGCCCTTGCGTCACTTTGCATCTGGCTAAACGTGGGACCTAGAGATTGGAACTGCTGGAGATTGGAACCAGCATTCTTAGGCTTAGCAGGCAGGCGCCTTAACCGCTAAGCCATCTCTCCAGCCCTGAATTATATTTTAAATCCACTTTACTTTTATTGTCTTTTCACAGGCCTTTGAGGAACACTTCATGTTTTCTCTATCATTTAAAAATCAACTTATAATTTCCCACAAGTTGTTATACAAGTTGACAATGATCATTTTCAAGGGGTCACTACATGCCTTTACTGTAAGAAATTTCTACGATGTCATCTGAAAATTCTTCAAATTGAATGTCAACAATCATTTCAAGGCCCTGAGCTTCTTGGACTTCATTATGTAAGTGGCATTCACCTCAAACAAGCAACAGGAAGTGCTCAGACCCAGAAACCAGAAGCAATTTCTGATATAACCTGGGAGAAGCAGAGAATCTTAGACAGATGCTTACTGCTGTGTCATTGTTTGTGAAGCACGACTGTAAAAGCAGTCAGGTGCATCCTTGAGTTGTTTGCTTCCATTATGAAGACAGATTCTGGGTTTAGAGACTTATCTAACCTTCTTCATTGCCATCTTATGTGCTCCAGTGGACCATAAAACTGTTCAGTTCACTATAAAGAGACCAGTCTGCTTCTTTAAAAGCTTTGTTTTACCCAGAGTTTTATATGACTATGGTGTCTATCTTGATGTTGCTCAATGCTTTCTATTTTTTGTATTTCTTTTCAACCCCCTTTAGAGAAACGAATTCAGTGTCTTTATAGTTCTTCAAATGTTTACTATCTACTTCAAAGAGTAACAATGTTACAAACATGCTGAGGTTACTTATTTGGAAACCTCGAAGTATAATATTTAAAAGTTTAAATTAAATCTGGGAAATGTTGCAGAAGTAAATTACCACAAATAGAAACCTATAATCAAACATTGAAATGAAAAATGCAAAGAAAATGTCATGTATTCCTGCACTGTATTTAAGTGTAAGTGTTCTGCAGAAAATGAAGTGCTGGGATTAACATCATCAATGTGTTTATTCTTGTGAAGAGCGAATATCTTAATGTCATCCTGAATAAATAATGTGGTCTGTGCTTGATTGATTTCTGAAGAAAGTACAAGGTACACAGCTAGAGGGGCCTCATTTACTCTGCTGAATCAACTGGCATGCTTGGGGGGGTGTCATATTTCTATGCAGATGAGCTGAACACCTGGAATCTTAAAAATAAACCATGAGCTACTTGCAAACTTCTGGCTTTTAACATACTGGTAGATAAATATTCAGTGATTGAAAACTCATCCATTAGTAACTAATATTTCATAATTGGTTTTTCAAGCACACAAAAATGCAGAAGATTCAGGAGAATTACACTGCAGGGATGTATGAGTAACCTCTTCCTTAAGTTGCTTATTTATTTATAAATAAATCTTCATTTCCTAAGAATATTATTGAGATTTTTTTTTTCATATTGAAGTTTTCCACTTTCTAAAATCCCTACTGAGTATGAGGATATGGTTCTGAGAAAGGGGCAAGTAAAATCTTCTCCTTTGGAAGTGAACAAGTTTGAATAGCCAGGTAGTTTTCCCCACCTTTCATGCTAAACATACTGAACTCTAGTAGCTACGTGTATAAATTACAATCTTCAGGACGAGGTATGTCCAGTAAACAGAAGTCCCATCAATGTGCTGGGAAGATGGCCCAGCAGTTCCAGATACTTATTTGGAAAGCCTTATGGTTCATGTTCTCTTCCCCAGTAACCACTCAAAGCCAGCTGCATAAAGTGGCATGAGTCTAGAGTTCATTTGCGGCATCAGGATGCCTTGGTGCACCAAGACTCACTTTTTCTCTCTTTCTTTCTCTCTCTCATAAAAAATTACTTTAAAGCATTCCTTCAGTTGAAATGGGAATTGCTCAGGTTAGAAATTCAAAATCTACATGTAAATCTGAGGGTTAGATTCAGGGTAGGAAAATAGAGCTTCATTTCCCCCTCTCCTGAATACTTGAATTATTTCTCTTAATTGCTATTTTCAACAGAACAGTCTCTCAGACAAATAAAATCACCGTATAGTAGTGCTATGTCAAATTGACAAATTTGGGTGTGAATCGAGATTGAGTCTATTTAAGCAGACTGCAGTATGGAACTCTGATAACTGAATAACTAACAACCTCAGGTGGTAGAAAATAACTCTGGTAATATGGACGAATATAGTATCAGTGTGATGGTGACAGTGATAGAAACTTCAGGAAAGTTCTTTATCTGTTTGTGTCAGTAAATATATACTGGAAGGGATTAGTCACTTACTATGCTAATTTTTAGTCCCTATACAATTATGATGTGACATGTTCTTGACAGCATGATATAAAAACCATGGAGGAATCAACATCTCAATTGATGAGTCACAATTGAAGCATGCACAATATTCACAGCTTTCTGGATGGGATATTGAAGACATTCATAAAATTATTGGCTCAAAATATACGAGTTTAATTCTGAGACACATTTTAAAGTATTTTTATTTATCTATTTGCAATGAGAGACTGAGAATGAAAGAGGCAGAGAGAGAAACAGAAAAAGATAGTGTGGAAATGGACACACCAGGGCCTCCTGCCACTGTAAATGAACTCCATCCAGATGTCTGAACTACTTTGTACATCTGGCTTTCTGTGGGTATTGAGGATTGGAACCCCTGGATTCCAAAGCTATGCAAACAAGTGCTCTTAACTGATGAGCCATCTATACATCCCCTAGTACTCTTTTTAATGTAGTGTTAATTACATGTCACAAGTAGTCATGTCCATCTCACCATATTGAGCACTCCAGATGGACAATGTCAAGCAGTAGGCACTGTATTATGTCTTTAAAAGTCTTTTCCAGGGCTGGAGGTATGTCTTATGGTTAAGGTGTTTGCCTGCACAACCAAAGGACCCAGATTCAATTCCCCAGTACCCACATAAGCCAGATGCACAAGGGGGAGCATGCATCTGGAGTTCATTTGCAATAGCTGGAGGCCCTGGTACACCTATTCTCTCTCTCTCATAAATAATTTTTTTTAAAAATTTAAAAAAAATTTAAAAGTCTTTTCCAGTTTTGTGGTGAACATAGCATTGATTATTTATAATGATACTTTTTAAATTCCCACTGAGAATGAACATTTTCATATATATATATTATATATATATATCACTTATCTTTCAGCTTTCAACTGTCTCTTTATGACATATATAAATATATGGTTATTATATTAACTGTATTATGTTTTGTGTGTTTGTTCACATATTCTATGTACATTTTGTGATATATATATGATTCATATATTTTATGGGTATATGTTATGTTTAGATTTTCAGGACTATTTAATATCATGTATAAATCAGTATTAAAAACATTGATTTTTGGTTTCTTTGGAAACTGTTTTCATTTGTCAGATATCTGGAAAAGCTTAGCTTCTTAAGGTCATGTGGCTTGGAAGGAAAACAAGACATGGTAAAAAAAAATGATTCTGAACAAGAGCGATTAAAGATAAACTAGAGTATAGAGAAGAAAAGATGAAAGTGAGAGGATAGCAAGCTGGCCAAATTAGAAAGCTCTACCTGGCAAGGAAAGGTTATATGTAGCAATTTTCCAGTGTCAGGATAGCCTAAAACTCAAGAACACAGGTTTCACTTACTCATTCTTTCTGTTGCTATAATGAATGAATATCACTTCTATAAATCAAAAGAAAGTGATTATATAAGCCACAGGGAATTTGCATAATATTAGGAACAGCATCAGCCTCCCCATTTGAAGCAGGATTAGGACTTTAATCTCCAACTAATTATATTTTTATCATAATGAGTAACCTCAGTTAACCTCGGCTTGGTGCAGTAATTAAAATCATAGGCTGTGGAGCCAGATCACTCTGCCTTATACCCTGGAGCTCACAATAACTAGCCTTGTGAACTTAATCTTTCTGAAACTCACTTATATGTCACATGCAGATAATATTGGTATGTACATCATAAAATTCTTATGAGGACTTAGTGAAATAATCCTGATAAAATCCTTAGCTCAGTGTCTGACACAAAGTAAGCACTCGTTAAATGTCAACCACTGTTATATCTTTCTGTGTGCATGTGTGTTTTGTGCAATAGGGAACAAAGGAATGGGAACAGAAAAGAACTCTATGTCCATTTTGCATTAAATACTCTCATAGTACTAATCCTATATGTTTTAACAAATTCACAGTAATGACGATATTATAGACAATATGGTATTTAACATGCCATAATATAGTGGATAATTTTCATCTTGACTGGATTTGGACTCACCTAAGGGACATACCTCTGTGCATGCCTTGTAGGGAGTGTCCAAAGAGGTTTACCTGAGGCCCCATTTCACAGTTAGGGTTCCTAAGAGAATAATAAGGGAAGAAAGGAGAAAGTAAGCTGAACACCATCATTCATCATTCTTTTGGGGCCAAAGACTACCAATGAGTAACTATGGATCAATGTGATCAGCTATTTCATGCTTCCCTGACACACAGCAGCTTTTGCAGCCATAATTTTCCCACCCTGATGGACTACATCCACGCAAACAATGACCAGAAACAAGTCCTTATTTCCTTAAGCTGTGTTTGTCAGGTGTTTGTCATCGAGTGGGGGTTCCAGCATAGGCAGGCCGTTTCTTGCACTAGGCAGAATCAGGACGGAGGATCCAATGTCACACCCTTACCACATCTATACCAGTTGGGCTTGTCTATCTCAGTTCACCCAACCTGCTTGATTGGCAGAATTTAGTGTTTACCCATCTCACCCAATCAGATCTGTCTTGAGAGTGCACCAAGCCCAAGTGTGCATGAATTCTTCCTCTGAGCCTAGACTGATTGGCTGGGACACCTGGTATAGGTGTGTCCAGGTGTGCTGGGTGCAAATTCTAAAGTATATCTTCTCTGACGCATGGAGAGACACTCTCTCCGGAACTGTGGCAGCAACACTGTTGACTCTTCATGCTGGTAAGACTTGCTTCTCCCATCCTGGCAGATATGTCAGGGTGGGAAGGGACACTTCTTATTTTTATTACTGTCTTTATCATTTTGGAAATGCATGCTGTTTCAAAAATTATTTTCTTTTTTTAACCATTCCCATGGACTCCTGGACCAGGTGGTGTTTCTCCCTTCTTCCCACTTCACCTTCCCTTCTTAAGCCCTTAGTTATTTTTCCCTTCCCCACATCTTTGTGATACCTGCATTATATGTGGTATTTTAAAGATCATTGGCTGGGGAGTTGGGTTAGTGGTTAGGGCACTTACCTGTGAAGCCTAAGGACCTAGGATACACTCTCTAGAACCCACTTAAGCCAAATGCACAAAGTGACACATGCGTATGAGGTGCCACGCTCACAAGGTGGCACGTGCATTTGAAGATCATTTATAGTGACTAGAGGACCTAGGGAGCCAATTCTCTTTTCTTTCTCTCATAAACTTAAGAAAAATCATTTTTCTTGAGTATGGAATTGCCAATTCTTTAGTTAATTTGCAGATATGAACTGAGGGCTCAGGGTTCCAAGAAGCACCCTGGAACTCAATATTTATCCATTATAATAGCAATGAGAAAAAAGAATAAGTGACACATATTGTAAACCCTAGTGTAGAGAGCTGCTCTAATTTAGCACTGTTGTGGTGGTTTGGTTCAGGTGTCCCCTACAAACTTGGGTATTCTGAATGCTGGTCTCCCCAGCTGATGTGGCAATTGGAAATTATAGCCTGCTGGATGTGGTATATTGATGGGGGCAGGCTTATGGGTGTTATAGCTAGTTTCCCCATGCCAGTGTTTGGCACACTCTCCTGTTGCTTTTGTCCACCTTATGATGGTCAAGGGAGGATATCCACCCTCTGCTTATGCCATCATTCTCCCTCCCATCATGGAGCTTCCCCCTTGAGCCTATAAGCCAAAATAAAGCTCTTTTTCCCCACAAGCTGCATTTGGTTGGGTGACTTCTACAAGCAATGCAAACCTGACTGCAACAACTGTGCATAGTTATAACTATATATTTAAATACTTGCTGATATTATAAATTAAATTATTAGTTTATTTTATATTTGTTGGATAGCAAAAATAATCCAGTATTTTCTCACATTAATATTTCCATTAATTATCATTTGAATTGCTTAAATTTTCAGGTTTTATTTTACATTGAATTGCTGGCTGTTGTAAGCTTCACACTGTTGAGATGAACTTCCAAGCCAGGCACAGTTTATGGGAAGAGGGGATTTGCTAAAGCTTACAGATCCAGAGGAAGTTCCATAATGGTAAAAAGAGAAAATCCACCACTAAAAGCAAGGGCAAAAAACCTGGCAGCCAAAATAGCAGGGAACAAAGGCAGAACTCAGATTCCTCTCTATATACCTTAGACTAGAATTACAAATTCCCCAAAACACCTTAGGGATGGAACCTTGGATCTGCACACAGTGACATCTCCTCCAGCCAAGTTACAAGCTGGAATAAAAGTTCTAAATCTATTGGGGGGCATAAAAGTACCCCACAGGCATCTTTTGTAACTGGTAAATATGTATTATGCTCTAAACACACAAACAGCAGGCAAAGACTTTCCACAATGTAAGAATTAGCTTATATTTTTCACTTTTTTGGTTATTTGTGTATAA
Organism: Orientallactaga sibirica; assembly: GCA_036365145.1. Taxonomy (NCBI): domain Eukaryota; kingdom Metazoa; phylum Chordata; class Mammalia; order Rodentia; family Dipodidae; genus Orientallactaga; species Orientallactaga sibirica. Next base: position 3,663,158 of record JAEOAD010000043.1, on the reverse strand, counting down.
CTCAAAGATTTTATAGACAGAATTAACTCAAGTTACAAAATTGTTACAATTAAGATTGCGAATTTAAAAGGCCATGAGTTGGGAATGTAGCTGAGTGGTAGAGTGTTTACCTATCATGTACAAACTGCCACGATTGTTCCTTTAGCACTGCAAATGAAAAAGAGAGAGGGGGGTGTTAATACCAGGCATGGTGGTGTGCACATATAATCTATGTACTTTGTCTCAATAGTACAAAAAGAAGAAAATAGTAAATTAAGACTAAATCTAAATCATAACAACTGCCCTATTGAGTGTAAGGTTTGAAAAAGTTCTGATTAATTAGGAAACTTCCAAAAAAAAATTGTCTCCTCTAAATAGAAACACATACTGAAAAATGCATATTGTATTGAAAAATCCATGTTCTTGTTTTTCTATTTTCTTTGAAAGAATGGGCATTTTGGGCCTGGAGAGATGGCTTAGCAGTTAAGTGCTTGCCTGTGACACCTAAGGACCCCAGTTCGAGGATCAATTCCCCAGGACCCATGTAAGCCAGATGCACAAGTGGCGCATGTATCTGGAGTTCGTTTGCAGTGGCTGGAGGCCTGGTGCCCCACTCTCTTCTCTCTCTCTCTCTAGATGCCTTTCTCTGTCTGTCTGTTGTTCTCAAATAATAAATAAATAAATAAATAAATAAATAAATAAATAAAAAAAAAGAATGGGCATTTTGCTATTTGCTGTGCTTATAATTTACACTCTTTTGATTGAATGACAAGTTATGTCTACAAGGTCTGAGATCTTATCCAGCTCAGTCTTGCTCCTACCTCCCATCTAATGTGACAAATGTGACAAGATATGGTGCCCAGTCTCTGCTCTGTCATTCATTCTGTGCCATAATGAAACATCCCCTTGAAACTGTGAGTTGAAATAAAACCCACTCTTCCCATGAGTGGTTTCTGGCCAGGTGTTTTGTCCCAGTAATGAGAAAGAAAACTGGTATACATATTTATTTCTACCAATGAAAAGTAACTGCTGGCTTGGAGAAATGGCTTAGCAGTTAAGGCACTTGCCTGCAAAGCCAAAGGACCCAAGTTTGATTTCCCAGGACCCATGTGAGCCAGATGCACAGGGTGGCACACTCATCTGAAGTTAGTTTTCAGTGACTGGATCCCTGGCATGCCCATTCTCTCTCTCTCTCTCTCTCTCTCTCTCTCTCTCTCTCTCATAAATAAAACTTTTTTTTTTTTAAATAAGTAACTGTTCCACTGTTTCTTCTGGAAGCATCCAGAATGAATGACAGAAGAGAAATCCCCAGAGATGATTCCCCCCTGGCCTCTTCACGTACATGATGGGGCATCGACATCTGCTCACATATGTGCATGCATCACATGGCATACATCACAACACGCACACTACACAGAACATGCATGCACACCCATATATGAAAAAATTACACCAAGGTAACACACACAACAGCAAAAAGGTCAGATGAGGACACAGAGAGAAGGGATCTATCAGAAGGGAAGGAAAAAGAGAGTTCGGTGGAAACCAGCCCTGCTCACAGGTAGCCTCCTTCTGAACTGGGGAACGTTTTTTTTTTTTCTGCTCCCTAAGCCATCCATCCATGTGTGGCAGCCTTAATTGTCTAATTTCATCCTTGTTTTTCTATTTTATATGCAGACATTTGGATCACTTTGAAATTTCCTCACTAGAAACCCTAGTGTAACTGCTTCCTTTATCTGTTTCATATGTACATATTCAAAATATTTCTCCCATAAATACTGGGAGAGGAGATAGTTATACATTATATTTTCCTCATCTTCAATGCAAATTACATTATCATTTGCTTCTGAATGTGATTATGTCAGTATGTACTCTCAGGAGTAGTGTTTTTCTTGGTACTCTGCCTCTAAAATATCCATTACTGGGCTGAAGAGGTGTCTCAGTGGTTAAAGGTGCTTGCTTATAAAGCCTAGCAACCTGGGTTTCATTCCCCAGTACCTATGTGAAACCAGGCTCACAAAGTGGCACATGTGTCTGGTGCTCATTTGCAGTAATGGCATGCCCATCCTCTCTCTCTCTCTCCCTCCCCCTCCCTCTTTGTCAAATAAATGAATAAAATCTTAACTTTTCAATTTTATTTATTTGCAAGTAGAGAGAGACAGAGAAGGGAAGATGGAAAGAGAAGAACAAAATGGTTGTGCCAGGACCTCTTACAATTGTAAAGGAACTCCAGATGTATGTGCCACTTTGTGAATCTGGCTTTATATGAGTGCTGGGAAATCAAACCAGGCCATGCAAGCAAGCACCCTAACTGCTGAACCATCTCTCCAACCCCCAAAATATTTATTTTTAAGAAGTTGCTAAGGGGATTGAAGAGATAGCTTAGTAGTTAGGGTTGCTTGCCTGTAAACCCTAAGGACACAAGTTAGATTGCCCAGTATGCACATAAACCAGATGTACAAGGTGGCACATGTGATTGAAGTTCATTTGCAGTGGCTAAAGGCACTGGCACACCCATTCATATTCTCTCTCTCTCTCTCTCTCTCAAATTAAGTAAATAAATATATATTTTTTAAATGTTACTAAAGGAGTAGAGACATGGCTCAACAGTTACAGGGCTTGCTTCCAAAGTCTGACAGCCTTTGTTTGATTTCCAGTACCCACGAATGCCAGATACACAAAGTGGCACACCTGTTTGGAGTCATTTACAGTGACAAGAGGCCCTGGCATGTCCATACTCAGTTTCTCTTTCAAATAAATAAATAACAATACATGTTCATTATTATCAGATATTTTTTTTTTCCAATCTGACAAGTGAGGAATAGTATCTTAAAGTCCTTTCACTTGGTACTTTCCTGATTACTAGTGAAGTTGAATAATTTTTCACCAGTCAGTGTCCATTTATGATCTCAATGTATAAACAATATTTTTTTTTAATTTTGAGCATTTTCTCACTGTGTTGTCTTACTAAATTGGCTTAGTAAAATTCTCTGAAAAAAAGATCACTGGATGTCCTCCTCCCCAATAGATAGGTGTTTTCTTTTTTGTGAGTTCATTTATATGACACAAATATAAAATTATTATAACTGTATTAAATCAATAATTCCTGTTGTTATTTATACTATTAATGCTGGGCACGGAGGCACACACCTGTAATCAATGAGCTTGGAGGCAAATGAAAGAGTATAAACCCAAGTTTGAGGTCATCCTTGGCTACATAGCATGTACTAGGATAATCAGGAGAATACAATGATAGCTATCTTAACAATAACGAAAAAAAAAAAAACTGGAAAAGAAAAGAAGAAAGGAAGGAAGGAAAGAAGGAAGGAAGGAAGGAAGGAAGGAAGGAAGGAAGGAAGGAAGGAAGAAGGAAGGAAGGAAGGAAGGAAAGAAGGAAGGATGGAAGGAAAGAGGGAAAAAGGACTTTTATTATATTCTCTGATATTTAAATTTATTGATACATTTTATTTAATGATTTATCTACCAAAAGGTTCACTGAATATTGTGTGAAGGGCCATTCTTTTAAACATTTTTAGCTGTTTAAACAAATGCAGAACATCATTTCAAGTATAGTTCATATTTTCTCACAAGGTAAATTAAAATTTTTTGTTAAGACAGCGTAGCTTAGGATTGCCTGGAGCAATATAGATCAGTCTGCAGTTGAACTGAAAATGATCCTCCTGCTGAAAACATCGCATGCAAATTGCTTTACAAAGCCAGATGGAATGTTTTGTACTCTGAACAAAAAAGCATTTTATTCTTTCATATTATTCATTTTGTTGATTTTGTTTTAATAGTTTAATATTTTAAGTTTATGACCCACAAAAAGTGACCTACAGAAAAAATCGATGTATATAATGTATTTTGATCTAAACTTACCCCCAATCACTGGTCTAATCACCTTCTCCCCATTTCTACAAACAAAACAAAACAAAAGAAAAAATTAAAAGAAATCCTCTTCTCAACTAATTCTCTTCCTACTTTCATGCCTTTTTTGGTGACTCTCTGAGGTAAATTAGGGTTGTTTTCATGATCATAGGTATGAAGTTATTTACTGGAATAGGAAAGAAGAAGAAGAAGAAAAAGAATTAAATATAGGCCTGGAGAGATAGCTTAGAGATTAAGGCACTTCTCTGCAAAGCCAAAGGTCCCAGATTTGATTCTTAGGACCCACATAAGCCAGATGCACAAGGTGGTGCATGTGTCAGGAGTTCATTTGCAGTGGCTGGAGGCCCTGGCATGCCCATTCTCTACTTCTCTCTCTTTCTGTCTCTCTGCCTCTTTTTCTCTCTCAAATAAATAAATTAAAATAAAAGAATTAAATGTCATCTTGGCAATATAGTGTAGGCTATCATGGACTACATGTGACTTCATGTAAGAAGGCAACAAATAAATGAATAGTGAATGAATACATACGTACACACATGAAACAAAATGAGAAAAAGTATTTAGCCCATTCTTTTCCCTTCCTTCCTTCCTTCCTTTCTTTCTTTCATTCTTTCTTTTTTTTTCTTTTTTATTTTTTCATTTTTTGAGGTAGCGTATTATCACTCTTGCCCAGGATGACCTGACATTAACTATGAAGTCTCAGGGTGGCCTCAAACTCATGGCAATCCTCCTACCTCTGCCTCCCAAGTGCTGGGATTAAAGGCGTGTGCCACCACTCCTGGCTCGAGCTCATTCTTATGTGAACGATTTATACCTATCTGTAAGATCAGAAAATAAACATATATAGCTCAAGATTTATCTTAATAAAGTTTAATTCTATAATGACCATGTAAACTAAAGATGAAAATCATTGTTAGAACCTAAAGCCTCTCTCTTGTCTCTGTCCTTTACAGATTACACCTACCTTCTAAAACTCACCACAATCTAGAAAAATCTATTTGGGGGATGTAGGAGAAATAGCAATTCCAGGTCAACTAAGTCAAGTTTCTATAATTAAATATAACTGATGCTGGGCTTCAGTTCCTCAGAGAGTTAAACTAGGAGAAACTCTTCTAATACTCTCGGATTCCAACACTGAAAGGATTTATTTGGAGCCTTTTCTTCCCCATGGAAACTGATGAGCTCCAATATTTGTTTTCATAGCCCTAAGTCTATCAAAATTAGTTCTGGAGGTCTGGTTCTCTCAGTTACCTCTGTCCAAATTTGCTAATACTCCAAAAGCTAACACAGTTCTAAATTCCAAGCTCAAATTTGTTAAATTATATTACCTCCAGTGCTTAGTCAATTAGTTCTTCACCATCTTCAAATTTGCTGATTACTTCAGACTCTTTGTCCAGCTTTTTATGCTTGTTTTAACATGCCAGACTTATAATTGCACTCTTTCTGGAAATTAAAGACTCATCAATATCTTAAAATCAATTTGGAATAGAAAAAATTAAAGTTCCTGTGTTTTTCTTTTCTATCTTCTTTTTCTCATTAGCTAGCATAGAAAACTGTGCTGAGTTAGACATTACTTTTCATTTTACACATTTCATATTTTTACTCTATATGCACATGTGTTCATATGTAATATGACCTAAATTCAGTATTTACATATTTTGAAATACTTTATATTAAGAGTTATAGTTTACAACCTACTTCACAACTTTTAATTCATCATGAATATTATCTGTCCAATAAGGAGTATACTTCAATTTTTAATAAAGAAATTATATAATTTATAAAATATTATACTGTCATAAACTATATACTTTGGAAGGATAGTGATATTATTTAAAGCATTTTACTTATGACCAGTGTTATAATAAATGCTCTTATGCCTGTTTAAGAACATATATCTTCATAATTATATTTTAATTACTTTTCAAAAATCACATAGCTAATATTTTCAACTGAAAAATATCTTGAGCTTTTTATCCTCTACATCTGTTACCTTTATTATTTTCAATGTTATTTCCTTTTCAATTTGAAAGCTGAAAAATGTGATAATACTTTTTAATCTGCTGCTTTTTTTAAACATTTTTAAATTTTTTATTGACTATGTGTTAATTGGTTTCTAATGGCTTGTATAATGCAGCCACCTTCACTACCAAAATACCATGTAAACTGTGTCTAGCCCAGTTCCAGATAAAGGCTTTTATCTCCTCTGAAGCCCTATGCATCAGACCTCTATAGTCCACATTGCTTGGCTTTCTGTTTTTTTGCACACTCCCACCAGAATGGCCATGTTGGGCCCTGCCCGGTGTGAAGCCTAGTGGTTAGCCCAGCTAGTCTTGGCCTACTCCCGGTGAGGCCTAGTTGAGCTTCCAGAGCCTGAGTAGAGTTTGGTGACCTGTCCTTGAAGTGACTCAGCACCTAAGCTGAAACTGCCTCCACCCAGCTGCTGACGTGGTGAAATACTATTGGCCCTTATACCTTTCTCTCATCCCCTCTTCCCACCCCCTTCCTCAAAATATATAAATACCTCCCCATGACAATAAAGGAGAGATTCCCGCCTTAGACGGTCTCCGCGGCTCAATGTGGTTTTTCTCCCCAGTGTTTTTGGGGGAGGGGTTTGAGTCGCCGACATCCGCCTTCTCGCTCAGCCTCAAGAGAAGCGGCTGGCCCAGTTCTCTCTCTCTTCTGCTCTACCTGCCGGTGGTAGAGGGAAAAACCCCGGCAACTGGCACCCAAACGTGGGGCACAACAACTGGTGCCCCGTGTGAGGACAGAAAACTACCTGAGAAAGGACGTGTGAGGATTCAAAACGGACTACGGACTGCCGACGTGACAAAAAAAAAATTCAAAATTAAGCTGATGGGCTAATCGTACTGCTGACGGGTGTATCCTCATAAATTGTGAGGTAATCTTCATATTTAATATTCTAACCTTTACTTCTATAATCTGTGCTTACTTCAACTTCCTTTCTCTTTCCTTTCATTTCCAGTTTGCGCCATTTCTAAACGGGTACATTCATGGCAGACGCACCACGTGGGCAGACCAAAAGGAAACTCACCACTTTCTCTTTGCTTTCATTTCCGGCTTCTACAGTGCTGCCATTTCTAAATGCCAGTTCATGGCAGACACACCACGTGGGCAGACCTAGAGGAGACTTTAAACATTTTGCCTCCTCATTTAAATAAAAACTCCGTCCCAAAAGACAAAACAAACCTAATGGGAAGATCTGCTCCCAGCTACACTGTGTTTAATTTCATTGAGCCGCCCCATAAGGACACAGGCTCACTGGCCATCATAAATCTAAATCTAAACTCAATTCTACAACATGCTTAACTATTTTTTGGGACTTTATGCTTATGTTGTAATCATATATAATACTATTAAACAAAAAAACCTCCATGGCGCTTGGAACAAAACTTTGTTTTAGCCCCATGGATTAATTCAGTCCTCCTTGCCTTAATTGCCAACCTTAAAGGCTTTTCCAGGAAAAAGTTCATTTTTGCCTTTAAAAACTATAAAAAAAGCGCTAAAACTAACTTTTAAAATCTCCTTTCTCCCAAGGCCGCCACCCAAACCGCCACCGGGCAACTATCTTTTCAGCTCTTTTCAGCCCGTAACTGCTGCCTAAGACAAATGTGCTCAAACCCCTGATAAAAAATGCGTGCGTATCAAAATTCTTCCACACTAACATTCTCCGATAAACTTCTTTCCTCATACAGCAACTCCATGTAGCTTTCTGTGGATGTAAACTGTGATCAAATACAAGCTCGAGTTCCCCAAATGTCCCAAACCGAGGTTAACTTTCCTTGCAGGCGTGGAACACAAGTCACTGGTCCACAAAACAAAACTTGCGCACTTCGAGCGGAGAGACAACAGCCAGGCTCCGCCGACATCCCTGCGGGGAGCGGGCCAAATGGGATGGTCCTAAGCGGCGGCTCCAGCCCGGGCCCAAAAACTGCCCCGAGCCTCACTGGCTGCGCCTCGCCCGCACCTCCAGGAGTCACTTTTGGTCACTTTTGTCAAAATAACAAAACAAAACAAAAAAAAACAAAACAAAACAAAACAAAAAAAAAACCTAAAAACTGTCAGTCTCTGGTTACTACAAAAGTTTAATGATTGTTCTAGTCTCTCCTTACTATGCCTTATACCAATTAACTTGTTTGATTTTATTATTATTGTTACTGTTATTATAAATCTATTAAAAGCCAGGGACAAAATGTGGTAATTTAAATATATGTCCCCCAATATATTCAGTATTTTATTCGTTTATAGTTTACATCTACAATCACCTTGCTAAAAACAATGTCACTGGGGGCCAATTTTAAGGTATAATAATAATTTAAAATTCCATTATAAAGATATACAAAATGTACCTAACAGGAGTTCCTAAAGCTTGCTGTGGCTTAACTACACTAATTTTGCTCTATGTACTATGTGACTAATTAATTTCTTTTTCTCTCTTTCATGGCTCTATAAAAACAGGCCAACTTCTTCTGCCAATATGGAACTTCCCCTAGATCTATAAGCTTCAACATCATAAAAAACTGCTGGCTGTCAACCTGGATTGACCCTAACAATACATGTCTCATATCTTTTCTTCCTTAATTAATCATCCTAATATTTTATTATTATTTTAGGTCATTCCAACCCATGTGATCTCCAAGACCTTACTGCTAAATGCCTTGCCATTTTACAGGTGACTCCAAAAAAGATTCAAACTGCCCCTCCCTTCAAGATTTTGGGCTCCAGGTTATTCCTTGATACTGTCTTTCCTGTCAAACCCCAACTCCATATTCAAAAATTCTATACTTTGCCTCAACTCCAAAAGGTGCTGGGGGAAATTAATTGGATGAGGCCCTGGATACCCATAACTACTGAGGAACTGTCCCCTTTATTTGACCTCTTAAAGGGCTTTACTCTCTCCTCTCAGATAACCTTGCCCCCTCATCATGAACAAATACTACATAAGGTACAACGGGCTATAGATGCTGCTATCCTAAAGAGGTTCAATCTTAACTTACCTATCTCCCTCTGTATTTTCTCTGGGGAAACATTATGCACTGTGCTGTTAGCTCAGAAAGAAAAACCCATCCAATGGATTCACCTCTCCCTTGGTGGAGTCCCCAGAGTTTGCTCTATAACTAACCAGATTGCAGACTGCATTATCAAGGGCAGGGACACCTCTGTCCGATTGTTTGACACAGAGCCTCATTTCATTGTCACCCCCTTTAAGGTAACAGACTGCACTTGGCTTCAGAGAAATAACAACAGGGTTGCTATGGCCCTCAAGGGGTTTCTGGGTATAATTGATTGTCACTATGGTCCTTATAAATGGATGAGCTCCTTCTCTAGGTTGGAATGGAGACCCCCCCAGACTTTTTTTTATCTAAACCCAACCCTGATTTTCTTACCGTATTCATTAATGGGGGGCACTTGGGAGCTTCCCTAGTTATTTACCCTCCCCTAAGGAGGGGAGAAAAGCCTATGCCCATAAAGTCAATCTCCCATAAGGTCACAGGATCAGCACAATTCAAAGAACTATTTGCTGTCATTTTGGCTTTGGACACTATTCAGGAGCCATTTAACTTATTTTCTGACAGCCTTTATGTTGTTAACCTGTTACCCAACCTAATCGATGCCCATATTAGACTGGACTCCAATATTATAACCCCATTGATGATTCAAGCCCCCTCCCTACTTAAACAAAAAATTAACCCCATTTTTCTTCAACATCTCAGAGGCCATCAAAATTTACCAGGATTCCTCTCTAAAGGAAATGATTTGGCTGACAAACTGGCCTCTCAGCCTCAATGTAATACAGTCTCAACAGCTACACACTTCCACTTATTAACTCATATAAATTGGAGGGGCCTTAAACATAAATATCCCCATGTGCCAGTCAAGGACCTTAAAAAAATTGTCCGAACTTACAAATCCTGTCAGCCTTTCCTCCAGGTACCTCCTCTTCAAACTACAGAAGCCAATCCTCGAGGACTATGCCCTAATCACCTTTGGCAGATTGACATTACACACTATTCTCCATTTGAAAAACTTATATATATTTTTCTCTCAGTTGATACTTTCTCCCATGCTTACTGGGCATCAGCACATGCTGGGAAAAAAAAAAAAAAAAAAAAAAAAAAAAACTAAACATGCTATTAGCCATATGCTTCAATGCTTTGCCACCCTTGGATTGCCAGATCAAATCAAAACTGATAATGGTCCCTGCTTCATAAACAAGACTTTTATAGATTTCCTCCAAACCTGGGAAATCTCACTTTCCACAGACATCCCATATAACCCGCGGGGCCAGGCCATCGTGAAAAGATATCATCAAACTCTCAAGTCTCAATTACAAAAACAAAAGGGGAATCCCTACCCCCACATGACCAACTAAAAAAGACATTATTAACCCTAAATATTTTAAATTTTTCTAAAGAAGATAGACAATTGTCCCCTTTTCAAAAACATCTGACCTCAGCTGTCACCTACAGCTCCATCTGGGTCAAATGGAGGGACCCATTAACTGGGGCCTGGAAGGGACCAGACCCCCTCCTCACAGCAGGGAGAGGATTTGGATGTGTCTTTCATCAAGAGGAAAAAAGACCTATTTGGGTACCGGCAAGAGACTTAAAATATTTACCCCAACAAGGGATGATAATAATCAATTCTCTGGGAGTGTCCCACCCCTGAGAACTATGCCTCTGTTTCTTCCCCAGGAACAACTGAAGGTGTGGATGCTACTAGACCCAAATGAAGCCAGAAAAGCTCCAGAAAGATTTACAGAAGAGGAGTAGGGACTTCTAAGACAACCTGCTGTAGACGAGCTTACATGGCTTTTTATCCCACCTTCTCCCTCCCTTTGGACCTCTCCTTCTTCTTGCTCTTTACCCTACCTTCTCCCTCCCCCTGAACCCCTCCTTCTTTTTATCCTCACTCTCGGGCCCTGTGTAATTAATAAGATTACACAATTCATTCACCAACAGCTTGAGGCAATTAAACTTCATCAGGTCACAATTAAACTTCATCAGGTCAAGGCACCACAGGTTTGCAACTCAAAGGCAACGGCTTTTCCACTTACTGGCTATCCACCTAACATCCCTCCCCCGCCCTCCATCGAACCAATGACGGGTAAGATCTCAGACAGGCTGAGACAACCTAGGGTGTGGAGTGGTCAACGGGCTAGAGGCATGGTACTCAGTGACGGGTAAGATTCCCAGAGGGGGACAACCTAGGACAGAGGCCATGGCCGTCCACCATCTTACAAAAACAAAAGGGGGAGATGTTGGGCCCTGCCCGGTGTGAAGCCTAGTGGTTAGCCCAGCCAGTCTTGGCCTACTCCCGGTGAGGCCTAGTCAAGCTTCCAGAGCCTGAGTAGAGTTTGGTGACCTGTCCTTGAAGTGACTCAGCACCTAAGCTGAAACTGCCTCCACCCAGCTGCTGCTGACGTGGTGAAATACTGTTGGCCCTTATACCTTTCTCTCATCCTCTCTTCCTGCCCCCTTCCTCAAAATATATAAATACCTCCCCATGACAATAAAGGAGAGATTCCCGCCTTAGACAGTCTCCACGGTTCAATGTGGTTTTTCTCCCCGGTGTTTTAGTGGGGGGAGGGGTTTGAGTCGCCGACACCCGCCTTCTCGCTCAGCCTCAAGAGAAGCGGCTGGCCCGGTTCTCTCTCTCTTCTGCTCTACCTGCCGGTGGTGGAGGGAAAAAGCACCGGCATGGCCATTCAGCTATGCTTATAGGATTGTAAATCTTCTCTAGTCCAAAGTTCCAAAAACCTTCCTCATTCTTCCTGTCAACCAATTCTGTCCATATGATTAGGTTATTACCACAGCAACCCCACTCTTGATGCCGATTTTATGTAGCAGTTACTTCCATAAGATGGAAAAGGGGTTATTTTCAATTTAAAAGTTGGAGGTGATGTGTCTGTCATTGTGCTGAGAAAAGCTCAAGATATTTTTCAGATTAAAATATTAGCTATGTGTATGGTATCATTTCAAACTTCATTAAGGTTAACCAACCTGATGTTGAGGTTTTCCATTTCTTGACTTAGCTTTAATTTGTTCATATTTCTTTGGAGGGTTCTAACATTTTCTTCAATCAGGTTGATCCTACTGTTAAAAGGTGAGTGCTCTAGGAGATGATTCTGTTCAATTTCATTGATATAATTGTTGGTTATTTGATAATTTGCTTCAAGTTCAGCATTTTTTTTTTAATCAGGGTATCATTGGTTGTTATGGTTTTATTTCAGGAATGAATTTCCATTGATTTCTCTATGATTTCATTGGAAACTTCCACTGTAGGACTAGGCATCCTTGGAGGAGATCTCTCAGTATTCTGGCTTTCTTGGCTTTTTTGCATTGTTGTATACCCATTTTAGGAAGAACCCTTATGTTATTGAGGAGGAAGCAAGTTTTTGTCCTTTGACCCATTCACCCTCTGAGTCAGGTGAACAGGGATGTTGGTACCTAGTGGCCAGTTGGGATACGAGAGCAAAAGGCATGGTTCCATAGCTCACCAGGGACCAGGCCTCTGCAAGCAGGGCATAATAGGGCCTACCAGGACCACGGTACTTGGAGGAACAAGAGAACAGGATCTGGCCTCTTTCATTCTGAGTCCTCCATCACACAGACCAAGGCAGGCAACTCATTCCTGTGAGGTGGGGGAGCCCAATAATGGGTCTGGCCTATTCCATCCAGACTGCTATGACTCCCCGTGATCTCTGAGCAAGGAACTCAGTCCCAGGGAGGTGGAAGGAGCCCGTAAATGGGTCTGGCCTACTCACTCCAGACCTCCATGCCTGTACAAACCCTGTCAGTGCAAGGAACTCTAACCTGGGAGTTGAAGAGAAGCCTGGAAATGGGTCTTGGCTACTGACTTGGCACCCACCCAGCCCACACACCTTCCACACAAGGAACTCAGGCCTGGGGAGGTGGGAAGAGCATGTAAATGGGTCTGGCCTACTCACTTCAGACTGTGGTGCCTGCCCATACCCTGTTCTTGCAAGTAACTCAGACCCAAAAGTTGTGAGTATCCCAGAGCTTGGTCTGGCCTACCTTGGTGATACATACTATCTTTAAATGGTCACTTAAACTTGGACTTGATGCATCTTGTATAAATATAATTTTTATCTTATTATTCACTCATGAGATAGTTTGTGAAATTTATAGAACAAATTCTTATTGAATGTGGACCAAAATATAGTTTTAGTTTAAGAGTGGTAAAAGATCATCTTTAGCAATTCAACATGACACTATGACACCATAATTTTCCACATATTAGTTGCAATGTGAAACCAGCCAGTCATTTCTGTGTAATAGTTCAGTGATGGAGAGTGTTTATGACAGTTAAAATTAAAGTCACCTTATGTTACTGGTTAGATACATTCACACTTAATATGTTAACCAGAACACATCATTGGAAAAGAAAAATGCATTTTTCCTCTAAACTTCTCAAATGATAATTAAAACAGTATTTTTGTGTAGAGTTCTTTCAAATAATTATCTATATAATCCTGTCAAGATTTCTGGAAGGATTTTATTCATTATATTGCTGAGAAACTGAAGTTAAAAATTAACGAACATAGGTATGGGAAGATATTTCATAATGTGCTCAGTATGCAAGCATAAAGACCTGTTTTAGTTTCCACAACATCCACATAAAAAGCTGGATATAGCAATGCACACTTATAATGCCAGCACTAAGGAGGAGGCTACTTGCTGGTAATTGCTGGCTATCCATGTCAGTGAGCTCCAGGTTCAGTGAAACAACCTACTTCAAAAAAGCCAGGTGCCAAACTAAGCATGGAAGGTCCACATTTAATTGCTTTACTCATGAGGATGAGGTAGGCTGATCACCATGTGCTCTACCTCAGCCTCTGCTAGAACATAATCTTCCTTAAACTTACTACCACCTATTTAAAAAATTCGATGGATAGCAATTATGGAAGACACAACATTTATCTCTGGTTTCCACATCTATACATCCACATGTGCATGTACAGCATCCTAAAAAATGTATCCACACTCATAGAAATATGCATACATGAATACCAACACACACATACACATGTAAAAATATTTAACCAATATATCTGCTGTTTTATTTATAAAATAATAGATCAGTGAGTCAATCATTACTTGTGATGTCTGAGATTTACTCGTTCTAGTACTCAAAATAAAATCAGGAGTCCACCTGCATACAGAGATTCACTTTTTGTAAGTAATAGATCAAGATGTAATTTCTCATACATATGATCATACACATGTAACATGGTATCAAAGATATTTCTCAGGCTGGAGAGATGGCATAGTGGTTAAGGCGCCTGCCTGCTAAGCCTAAGAACCTGGTTCCAATCTCCAGGTCCCACGTTTAGCCAGATGCAAAGTGATGCAAGGGCACAATGCCGCACTTGCCCACAAGGGGGCACACACATCTGGATTTCATTCACAGCAGCTGAAAGACTGCTGGTGTGCCCATTCTCTATCTGTCTCCCTCTCTCTCTCTGCCTCTCTCTCTCTCTGTGTGTCTTTCTCCAAAAATAAAATTTGAAAAAGATATTTCTCCATGATAATAGATGTGGGGTACCTAGATTTCCTAAATTGTTATTTAAGACAAAGCACATTTTGAATGAATCAACTCCAGAGACAGAAATAACACATTAGAAGTATAACTCTACAAACTTCAGCACTTAGAAAAATGGAATGGCCATCTATCATTCAAAATTAAGCTCACCTTGTTCTGCTTTGCACAATTAGTCATAAAAGTCACAAAGAAATTCAAAGTACATTAGCAGAGAAATACCAGTGGACCATGAATTACAAAAAGTTAATGGAAAACAAAGTAGCAAATGTAAAACAAAACATACAGTTTTGTAATTTGTACTTTTTTTCCCCAAATATTCTGTATTAAGTTGTTGTATTTCTAGATTTTTCTCAGTATACCTCCAATGGAGATTTTACTTGTTTGCATTCTACATCCACATTTCAAGGAATTTAACATATAAGCAACAGAGAAACTAGCACTAGACATTCTTCTCTGGCCTCCACACATGTAAATGTACCTGAACTTGCCAGATCATGAACACACACACACACACACACACACACACACACACACACACACAATTGCTATTACTACTTAAAAACACACATATAAATATTTTGAAATTTTATCTCAAAACATTCATATAATTTACAGGAAGTTTTACATATTTTCATGTTTGACTGGTGATGCAGACCTGCCTGTAATCCAGTTACTAGGGTAGTTTAAGCAGGAAGATCACAAGCATTCATCAAGAAATCAAATGACAACAAATGTTAGTACATTTATACAGAAAAGGTAAGCTTTATTCCCTGTTGGTGGGAATGTAAAACTGGTACAGGCACTATGAAAAGGAAGGCAGATATTTCTCAAAAGATGAAAATAGAGCTACTTCATGGCTCACCTATACCACCTGGGCATATACCCAAAGGATTATTTAGCCTGCCAGTTCATTGTTGATCTATTCACATTAGATTGGAATGGAATCAAGTTAGATGTTCACCAACCTATGACTGGATAAATAAATGTAAAAAATGAAATTTGCAGGAATATGGATGAAACTATAAAGTAGGACACTGAGTGAGGGAACTCAGCTTCAAAAAGACAAAGTCCACATTTTTTGAAGGAATAAAAGTTGTTTAGATTGAATTAATGTATATATTGCAAAATGATGTCCCTTAGCCAGGAGTGGTGGTGCACACGTTTAATCCCAGCACTCAGGAGGCAGAGGTAGGAGGATTGCTATGAGTTCAAGGCCACCCTGAGACTACATAGTGAATTCCAGGTCAGCCTGGGCTAGAGTGAGACCCTGCCTCAAAAAACAAAAAAATAAAAATAAAATGATGTCCCCTAACGAACAATGGTTCTTACATAAAATTCATTTATATGAATCCTGACAAGGGGGATGAAAACTTCTGAAAAGATTCATCATTTACCTTTATGATTCCTTATCATATATATTACTTTATGGGGTCAGGGTATCTTTATTTTACATATCTCCTCACTCAATTGATAAATAATATCATACTACAATGAAAAATTTTTGAGAAATATTACTTATCATTTAAAAGATTTGAAACTAAACACAATATGCCACTTATGTCCAATAAAGGCTGAAAATGAC
Organism: Orientallactaga sibirica; assembly: GCA_036365145.1. Classification (NCBI taxonomy): domain Eukaryota; kingdom Metazoa; phylum Chordata; class Mammalia; order Rodentia; family Dipodidae; genus Orientallactaga; species Orientallactaga sibirica. Next base: position 3,647,122 of record JAEOAD010000043.1, on the reverse strand, counting down.
CTTGAACAAGTTATTAAAATTCATTGTTCTACTGTCTCCACATCTAAAAATGATAGGGGTTAATTCCGACCTCTAATGTTCTTTAAAAATGTTATGACACTTAAAGCCTACCATGAAGTTTCAATGGTTTATAGAATAGCTTCCTGAAATAATCTTCTTTCTGTTGGTTAAAAATTCTAACCAAATCAGAATCTTATCAATGATCCTGATGTTTATTAGAGGTAAGTCTCTCATATAAGAAAAATCATAGCATATAGAACTTGATTATGAAGGACCCTTGATATCAGATTCACCAAGAAAGCAGCACGCTTGCTCATTTCTCTAATTCCTTTGTGGTTTCACCTGGGGCCAGGGTGAAGTGTGCAGGGTCGTTTATCTCCTCAGGTCCAGCTCCCACCTACAAAAGAGAAGCAGATCCTCTAATGGAGAGTGAAGTCAACACCGGTTAAATGGGGCAACCATTATTGATTTAGAGAGAATTAAAAGAGTGTAGACCCTCTTATAGCCCAAGTTTAGTGGGATATTGACACTGGAAAGCAAATTTGTTATCTGGATATAATTCTGATTTGTTTCCCACTTCCAGATATTATTTCCTTTCCACTGAACAGATCTGTTAGCTAATCTAATAGCAGTTGAATACCCACCATGGCTTTGTGCCACCATTGCACTTGTATGAACATCACATCAGGTTGTTTGCTTCTGAGTAGGTTAGACTTTGAATTGCTCAGACAGATCTTGGCCACTTTCCCCCCAGTAGCTTATGTTGCACCTTCCAGCACTCAATGAGATAATTGCCTGAGGAATGGCTCTCTTCTGGATTCTGACCAGGTCTCTTCATGGTCCTTGCCAAAAGTTTATGGTGTCTTCAGCATTAGGGTCTTACCATTAACCTCTGGTGGGTAATCAAGTGCTCTGATAGAAGTATGTCTTGTTTGTTCTGGGAGACCTTTCAGGTCTCTCTGATCAACATCTCCTTGTGGGTGTTAACCACATGCTAGTACAGGGAATTACAGGCCAGCAACAAGGGAAAAGAAAAAAGAAAAACAAAAGAAAGAGAAACAGGAGACATTTAAGGTTAACTCATTAGTACTTTTCTGTATTAAGAAAAATGTAATACAGATTATGATGAAAATATTTCAAACACAGGGAGTTTTGTTCTTAAACTTTCTTTTGTGTTACATGTATAGGAAATATATACAAATATATATCAGAAATAAGAATATCTCTCTCCATGGTAGTAAACGTTTTACTTTTGTAAGCAAACTATGAGAGTAGTTTATAGTGATCAATATTATGTATCATAATTCATTGTATCTTTTATGATTAAGTTTAAAAATCAAATTTTTATAGTTACATTTGGATAATTAAATACTACATTACTGCAAATAGAGCATAATGAAGAGGAGAGACATTCAGAAACATTTTCCTAGGTAGAAAGAATTCCAAAATCCAAACGTCACATGTTCTCTCTCATATGTGGATCCTAGCTACAAATGATCAGACTTCTATGCGAGTGAAAATAAAAGTCAGTACTAGAAGCTAGTAAGCTAGAAAGGGGATACAAAGGGAATAGAAAGGTAGGGAGGGGGTACTTAATAGGATGGTATTGTATATATGTAAGTAGAAGAACAGATTAATGAGGATGAAAAGACATAAATGAGGTCAGGGGAAGAGATTGAGTAAAGGAATGGTAGAGGGAGGGCTAATAAAAATCTAAGAGGATATAAATACGTCATATAGAAACCTACTTTTCTGGACAATGGAACACGCAGAAGCCATAGATTGTTACTAGAAAATTTTCAGTGCCAGGGATGGGATATCTTCCAGTGAGTTGTTGGCTAGGGTGGTCACTGATACCCTGAAAACATTATAGGCCATTGCCGAGGTCCTTGGTTTCCCACCAGAAATAGATGGTAAGATCCTCTTGCTGAAGACTCCACATACATGGGCAGCATGATCACTGAGAAATTCTGCTGGAGCTGAGCTGAAAGCCTCCTCCATGTGGACCAGCTGACAGAAAGTTGGAAAAAGCTACACTGCATGTAGTTCAATGGGAGAGAGAAAACACCAGTGAAGGTACTCAACAGTGAACACTGCAAACTTTAAATTTGGCTATCCAGGCCAAATGAGCCAATGGGTGGAATAGTGGCATGTCTGTTATGGGGGAAACCAACTGCTCTCTAATTGGACTGGAGGCCCACTCCATGGAAGGGAATACATCCGTGATACTGAAAACCTACAACAGGGGTAGTCATGAGCCCTAGGGGTGTAATGTCTGCTTGTGTCTCTGTCTCACTAAATGTACATAGTATGCTCACCAAACTGCCCAGTAAGCACTTCTTTTAATGTCCACACCCATATATTAATGGTACTCTCACTTTTGGTTAGAGAAGCTTCTCTTTTCACATGGTGGTGTACTTGGGATGACTCAGAAGGCACCATGATGCTGAGAAGAAGGGACAGAGGAGTGCTCAGCACTGAAACATCTCAAACTCACCTTCCAAGGCTCAGGGTCCATTGCAGAAGAGAGGGTAGAAAGAATGTAAGAGCCAAAGGAAGGGTAGGACTCCTTACAACGTGCTCCTCCAGACACAAAATAGCCTGGATATCCATGACCTCACAGTGCCTGACACTACCTACACAAGACCATCATAATAGGAGGAAAAGATCGTGACATCAAAATAAAAGAGAGACTGATTGAAAGGGGGAGGGGGTATAATGGAGAGTGAAATTTCAAAGGAGAAAGTGGGGGGAGGAAGGTTAGTACCATGGGCTATTGTCTACAATTAAAGAAGTTGATGATAAAAAAAAAAGAAAAAGAAAAAAAGAAAGAGATCCAAATTCACATTCTCCATGGGGGAAAAATTACATAGTTGTGAACAATTCAAGTGTATCCACAATTATAACTCCTCAGAAATAACTCTCCTCATGTGTGTGCACATATGGAATAAAACAAACTTGTTCCTGTTTAGGATTGCTGAAAAAAATAACAAAACTTTAAGTCACACTTATTTGAGCTTAAACCAAGCTGAAATTCTTGATTTTTAAAAACATTTCCACAGATGAAAGATAAGGTTGTATATAGTAAAGCTAAATATCTAGTGTTTTCAAGATCATGTTTAAACATTGTAACCCATCTATAATTTTAATTTTCTTTTTTCAAATGGTATGTCACAAAGCATTCTACTCTCATGAATAACCTTCTTTATAAAGCCATGCTAATGGTGCCTTAAAGGTATTCCATTATATATTGGATACATTTTTCTCTGCTTTATGTTTGAGATTTATAGTTATTTTTTTTTTATTTAGCCAGCAGATGGGAAGTGATTTTACGATGATCTGTATCCATCAGAAACTGCCACATGCTCTTCACTTACCACCACTTCCGTTGAAACCTGAAGGCAACTTGTGTATAGTCTTTCAATTTCCTGAAGAAAAATAACTTTCATTACTTTGGCATGAGGTTCCCTTAGAATGCCCTGTGTCAAGAATAATTAGAATCTCACTCTTCAGCTTCTGCCTTGCAGTGTATTGTCTGTCTACAGGAGCCTTGCTGTCTGATAAATGCGTTCTTGAATGTAAGAACTGAAACAAATCCGAGCCAAGCCCGTTAGAGCTGTCTATGTGGAAGTCTAGATAAAGGTGCAGAGATGTGCACATTGAGACATTCATTAATTTGCATCATGACTATTCCATTTGTTAAACGGAGGGTGCTTTGACAGACCAGCTCAAATGTTGTGTCTATAGAGAATAAAAACAATACATCAACTAAAATGTTTCCATGGGCTTTGCAAGTTCAGTTTTAACACTTGGCGCTCTCATTTCTGGAAAGCAGAGCCTTAGATCTGAATGGGTCTTGAACTATTTCAAAAGATTTTACAGATCATAAGAGGGACAAAGGAAAGTTCATGTCAAAAACTGGAAGAAACAATGACAAGAATAGAGGGCTCACATTCAATTCATACAGGTCTCAGCAAAAATCATTGGGGCAGAATTTGTTATCTCTATCTATACATAGCTGCCATGTCAGAAGTGATCACTCAGTGAGGAAAGCTTTGGCCTTCTCTCATCACAGTCAGCTTGCAATCCCCTCAGTCACACATATAGTATTCTACAACTGCCAAAAGTTGGAATTCCATACCCTCTTCCCTCTACCTTAATTATCACTCATATGTATATATGAATATGTCCGTATATATTCATATTAACCCTATTGCATTTAGTTTTGTATTTATTTCATTGCTCAGATACATATATGCATTGAAAGTATAGTGAAATATGTATATATGTACATGTTCAAAAGCAAAAGGAACCGGTCCCCAAATTCTAAATGAGTGCATGTGTGGAAGAAGGGAATAATAGATGAATCAGAAAAAATATGACCAAGATCTTCTTATAAAAAATTAAAAAAATGAAGATTCAGGATCCACTGCAGGGGTTAGCTAAATAAGAGTTTATCTGTGAAACACATAAACATTTCCCAAGTTAACTGTATCATTTAATTAAAAAATATTTTATTTGTTGCCAAGGTAGGAGGAATAATAGGCGCACCAGGGCTTCTAGCCACTGCAATCAAACTCCAGATGTATGAGCCACTTTGTACATCTGGCTTTACGTGGGGACTGGGGGAGGGAACTCTGGTCAATAACTTTGCCTTAACCACTGACCCATATCTCCAGCCCTTATTTTTGTCTTCATGAAAACAGAATCTATATGAGGTCTTCCAGGGTAATCTTGTATATAGATATCATGGCATATAAAATATCCATGAAAAAAAAAAAGGAATTGTTGAGAAATTGGAATGATGTTACTAGCTGAATTATAAACAAATATTATTATAAAACTGTGTGCTTTATAATACGTAGGCAATAATTGCAAAGTCATGTGTCACAAATGGTAGCTATAGTACATTAATGTAAGAGCAGTACATAAATACTGGAGTTGTTCAATTTGTTCATCTGTAATGTGAAAACTTTCATGAATGCAGTATCCTTTTTCAAGCAGAAAGTGAGTAAAATATTATCATCTTTATTGAGAATGAGTGAATCTAGATCAAAGGCAGTGTAAACACAGATAAAATGTGTGATAAGTTAAGCCAAGTCTCCTCTGTGGTTTTTTCAGTCATTGCCGTGGAAGACTGGTAGGAAAGCAGAATGATGCCAAATTAAGAATTTTTTGAATGGTAGAATTTTAGAATAGCCAATAAAATTAACTTTCACTTGATAGTATTCTAGAAGAATTAACATTCAGCACTGGCGACATCCTGATGCAATTGGAAACCATGGAATTAAAAAAAAAAAAAAGCATGGAGCTAGGTAAAATGCTTTGAACAATTTGACCATGTAGATGATATCAAGAGCGAGGAAAGAGTAAGTCAAACAGATAGCAGAAGTAAATGTGGCAACAACCAGAAAGTAAATATGTATCTAATAGGAAGCAGAAAAGAAACATATCCAAGAATCATGAAAGAATGACATGTTTTCCAAAGAAATGTGCAAATATAGGAATACAGGAGGTGATCCTGGTAAGAACTCAGCCCAGGAGGATGTGTAGGATACCATTGATAATGAGTGCTAGAATCACAAGAACAAAATTAAACATGAAGTAAAAAGAGAGAAGAGAGAAGTTGAAGTTCTCTCCATTCTTAAAAGAGGATCAGTGAGAATGTACACTATCCTAATCCTTACAACTTTATAAAATAATGATCAGTCAGGTAGTAGAGTGACAGACATACAATAACCCACAGAAGTTGAATCTCTTATATCGTTGGACATACAGAAATGGGGTGCAGAGAATAGGTTATCAGTATATTACTGATATTTAGATAAGATAACACAATCACTTATTAGACATTCAGATACATCATGATTCCAAGTGAAGTTGTTTTCCTGGAATTTTTAATGTAGAATGACCCAAAAATTGATGTACATCTGAAGGCTAGTAGATATTTGGTAATAGAATGCTAGGACATGGATAAGAAATGTTTCATTGTTCTCACAAAAATACTTCTTAAACACCTATAGTCATTTAACAGAGAAAACTTTGAAGAAAGAGCAAAATGCAAAAGCACTGCAATTTAGGTGAAAACAAAAAACATTTATAGCAAAACACTGAAAATGCTGCCTCAGAGCTAAGCCTGGGCTAGTCATATTGTCGAGATGCATAGAAAACCTGCTATACTGAGGGTTCCACATATATATATATATATATCAGAAAAGAAAACTGAAAGTAACATAAAAATGAACAAGCAATTGCAATTCATGTCTTTGGTGATAAAGGAGGTGATTCTGAAAATTGCTCAAGACAATGTGAGCTAAGGTTAATAGGCTTGCTGGAAGGCTAGAAGTTAGAAAGTCAGCCAATTTTATAGAGGTGTACTGTGAGTGATACACCAGCAAATTCTCTAGAGTTATTTATATGTTTATTGTCAAGAAAATGTGCACATTAGATGGTGTTGCAGTCAAGTTTGCATTGCTGGCAGAAAACACCTGATCAAGAGCAGCTTGTGGGGAGAAAGTTTATTTTGGCTTACAGCTCAGAGGGAAGCTCCATGATATCAGGGGAAAATGACAGCATGAGCAGAGGGTGAAAATCACCTTCTCACAAGCATCACTTGGACAATAGCAACAGGACACTGTGCCAAACACTGGCAAGAGAAAACTGGCTATAATACCAATAAGCCCATCTTCAACAATATACTACCTCCAGGAGGTGTTAATTCCCAAATCTCCATCAGCTAGGAACCTAGCATTCAGAACACCTAAGTTTACAGGGACACCTGAATCAAACCCCCACATTCCACCCTTGGCCCCATAAGCTGATAACCATACAGGATGTAAAATGCAATGCATTCAGTTCAACTTTAAAAGTCCACATAGTTTTTATCTATCCCAATGATGTTCAAACATTCCCATGGTCTGAGATCTTTTAACTGAGCCATAATGCAAAATAAATAAATAAATAAATAAATAAATAAATAAATAAATAAAACATAAAACTAAAAAAAAAAACATAATGGCACAGAATAAATATTCACACTGCAAAAGATAGCATTGGGTATAGCAAAGAAATATTCAACCAATACAAGATTTAAAAAAAGGAAAACATCAAATCTATATCTCCAAATCCAACAACTCTTATTAGTGAGAAATCTCCCAGTTCAATAATTCTAACCAGCGTCAAGTCTCTGGAGATACAATTCTTCCCCTCCAGCTAGACTAGTCACAGTCCTGGAAAACTCCATCTGGGGCCATTGGGTCTCCACTGCAACCGACTATCCATTCTCATAGCTCCATAGGGTCTCCATGCAGGCATCCAGTAAACCTGCTTCACATTGTCCATGGCCATTTCTAATACACAAGACTATGTTGCAAATTCAATGACCCTCTCTCTCCTGCATTTCTTATACACCATAATATCAGGTGGGGTGCCAAGTTGTTAATCCAGGAGGGAATAAAGGAGACTTTAAAGAACAGACACTGCTTTAGCATCTTTAGCATTCAGTACCTTTCAAAAGACTGCATTCTTTCTGTCATCGCAGTGCAGGTCAGCTGGCCCAGTCTCAATGGTTGTAATCTCTCATACAATTGTAGCTGAATGGGCAGAAGTTTCAGCCCCCAAATTTCATTTCTCTGCCATATCCCTCTGCTCAAACCAGTCCATTTCTATGCAAAGCAATGCTTCACAAGTTCTCATGACATGGGCATGACAACAAGCCTCTCACACAAACTGCTTCTAGCCCAGTATAGGCAAACCTCACGGTCCATAGTTCTTACTGCATTCAGGTCTTTCAACTCTGACAAGAATAATCCATCAAGCTGTACTTACAGCACTGCAAGGTGTCTCATATGCCAATGTTTTAAATTCATTTGCATTCCTCTTGAAAATCATTTCCAAAAGGTCCATCCACACAGTCAGATGTCTAGCAGCAACACCACTCTCAGTACCAACTTTACTGTTGCAGGTAAGTCAGGTTTGCATTGCTGGCAGAAAACACCTGACCAAGAGTAGCTTGTGGGGAAAAAAAAAAAAAAAAAAAGGTTTATTTTGGCTTACAGACTTGAGGGAAAGCTCCATGATGGCAGGGGAATACAAAAGCACGAGCAGAGGGTGGACATCACCTCCTCACCAACATCAGGTGGACAACAACAATAAGAGAGTGTGCCAAACACTAGTATGGGGAAACTGGCTATAATACCCATAAGCCCACCCCCAACAATACACTTCCTCCAGAAGGTGTTTCCCAAATCTCTATCAACTGGGAACCTACCATTCAGAATACCTAAGTGTGTGGAGGACACCTGAAACAAACCACCACAGATGGCAATTTCCTCCATCTCACTGAGAACCTTCTGGAATATTGTTTTGCTATAGCTTAGACCCAGATTTCATTCTTGAAACATTCATTCAAAACTCTAATGCATTAGTTAGAAGAATGGGTATTAATCATTTGAATTTTGAGTATTATTAACTATTTTAAAAATTTCTGTCTTGTGCTAAGTATATAAGCAATGAAAATACATTCAAGTTTAAATTATCATTACCTAACTTATAATCATGAAAGTTATTTATTTAACTATAAATAATCATGATGACACCTACAGTATGCTTTGTTTTCAGAATTCAAAAGATTTTATAGATTTATGTGAATACTATCAGTTATATTGTAGATTTATAAAGAATATACTTGAAAGACAATATATATATATATATATATATATATATATATATATATATGAAATGTTAAAGTATATTTTCAAAAGTTAAAGTTCTGAACCTTATCTATATGCAACACAGACACATTTTACAGACATGGTTAATTCATCAATGGTAGCAGACACATTTAACTATTAAATCTGGTCAATGGATTATGCTAAAAGCAGACAAATACAAGCAATTTCAGGAGTGCTAAAATTATCCTCTTAATAGATTCCTTAAAAACACTTTTCTTCAGGGTGAAAGGAAATCAATTGTACCTCCCTGAGTAAAAACATATCCTTATGATTATCAACAACCACTATGTAAATCACTCGCAGGTATCCACTAGTTACAATGCCTCAAAATGGCTCAAAGTTAAACACAGAGTTAAACCTGACCTCAATCCAAAAAGAGATCCCCTGTCCTAATGCATGCCCACTTCACGACATTTATTCAGGATGCTTTTCTGAGAGTCTTCCTGCCTTATGTGCATAATCTCACTAAATCCCAGAAAATAGGCTGTTACTGTTATCTTTGACCTAGCTATTTAAATGTGTCAACAAGAGTTTTAATTAATCCTGGATGCCTCCTTGTAAGTTATTTATTAAACAAAGTGCATAGAATTTTGAGAAATTCACAAAGTCACCAAACTTGCTTCTGCCTGAAAGTTTTCATAAAGAATACCAGAGAGTGAATTGAAATGCCTCCTTTCCTTCACTATCCAGATGAGTTAAAAAAATAAAAATAAAAAAGCAACAAAACATCTGAGAAATGCTGTAAACGCTATCCACTAGATTTCAACTGCAATGTCTATAAGAATGTTATTTTTTCTCAGAGCACTCCAAACTTTGCTGGGTTTTTGTGCTGTCATGGATTGATCTCAGCCACCATGTTAAGATCCAAACCCTGTAAACTAAAGCACAAGCCAGTTTCTCTCAGAGAACTCTGCTTGTCTTGGCTTTTGACAACCTGGCTAGAGTTTTTTATAAAAATCTAGTGGGCTATGCCTGATTCCACAAGCATGCTCTATAGTACTGTGTGTGTATGACTAGCTTCGGACAATTTGACATTTATGGAGAAAAATAGAATAGATATTTATTTCTAGAAGATTTGTAGCCCCCTTCTGTTATGAACCACATGAAATTAACAAGTTCTTTAAAATAAATTTGTGGCAGTTGGGTATCATTTTAAGGTGTCTGCTTTCTTACTATGTAGGTTGAGTTTGGCTGGACTTTACTATATTGCTAAACTGGCCTCAAACTATGGCAAGCTTTCTGCCTCAGTCTTATGAGTACTGCAACTTCAGGCACAAGCCACTGTCCCCACCTTAAGAAGTCTAATTTTAATATGCTGAAGCAGAGTTTATTGAATTACTGTGGATTATAATTAGTTTAAGAAAAAGAGAGGACTTCATTATATATCAAAAACATTGCAAGTAAATAATTGTAATAGGACTGACTAAAGCCTTCATGGTCCCATAGTGAATACCCCAACCCCACAGAGAAGTGCCCCCAGCATAACAGGTCCTAGGGCAAGGGATAAAAGAGTATAACCTGTTATAATGTATATAAAATAAAATAAAATTTAAATTAAAAATAAATACTTAAGGTAAAATAAAGGTTTTCATTTTTCTTGAGTCATACCCTCACACTCTAACTCTGGCCTCTTTGAAATCACAGTGATCTTACTTCAGCCTCCTTAGTACTATAATTTCAGATGTGAACTATTATTCCCAGAATTAATCAGTATTTTGAGGATCCTACTATAGAACTATTAAAATGTATTTATTTGAGACAGAGAGAGGCAGAAGAAGACAAGGAAAAAGGGTGTATGACACACCAGCACCTTTTGCCACTATAAATAATCTCCAGATGCATGGGCCACTTTGTACATGTGGCTTTTCCTGGGTGCTGGGGAATGGAAATCTGTGTCGTTAGGGTTTGGAAGCAATCCCCTTTATCTGCTGCACCATCTATCCAGTTCCTATAGTACTTTTCTACAAAAGGCAGACTATTTCTTTATTGAAAACATGAAGACTAATTTATTAGCAGAGAAATCAAGTTGGGTTTTCTGCACAAGTCTGAGCTGTTCAACATTTCATCATGGTTGGGAATATGGACTCACAAGACCTTACTCACAAATAAAATAAAATATATTACATGCACATATGAAATTTCCACAAGTATTTTTAAATGAAAACTAGATGACAGAGGTTTCATTTATGACCATGGTTAGTTGATTTCTATAATCCATAATATTAGTAAGGAAGACCATAAAAATTCTCCACTGGAATGCAGCATATAATTATTCCCTACAATTTTGGCAAATGTTTTCCCTGAGGAAAAATTCATATTATATCAAGTAAACACACTGACATATTTCCAGGGATTTTTTCCATAAAGTTTTTGAAATTTTTGAAGATTTTACTTCCACAAACTTAGGTGAGGTTGAACATATATTCTGTTCTGACAATATTCTGTCCAATTTTTACAATAGTAATACATCAAATAACTCTAATAATTTCTAGCATCACTTGTTCTGTATAAAGAACAAAAAGAAATATGTGTGATTTTCTAGACTGCATTTGGAAAATCTCAAAAAAGAATTGAGTGGATTTTTTACAGATGTAAATTTGGATTTGTAATGGAAAAATAAAACATGTCTGAAATTTGGGTACTAGATTATAACAACTGTCATTTATTCCTGGTAAGCAATAATTAGTTATGCCTTTAATTCAGTTGTCTTTATAAAGGATTATAGAAGGTAGCATAATTATAGCAAAGTGGATATCTTGCATAAAATTAAGAGCACTTGGTCTTTTTTTCTGTGTCTAAGAAATAACACTATAAATTAAACATGAAACACAGAAAATTAATCTGATAGACCTTACTCATCTCTGCGATGAGGGAATACTACTGTGGTCTAGGGAATAACCTTTCCTATTGTTGCTAAGGGCACTCACTAGAAAATAAGAGTGCAAGTCCTTGTCAACTGAGTAAACAATGCTAACATGTTAACATATTTGAGAGTTTTTAAAAACAAAAAACAGGTATTATAAATCAGAAAAATTAAAATTCCCTTTCCAAATGTCATCATTCTTTCTACCCACTCTTATCTGGTTCCAATGGACAGTAATTAGGCTAGTGCTGTTGCGTTAGGAAGTCAAACACTTTTCAAAATAGTTCTAAGTTATTATTCATACTGATATATAATACTATCATTACTTCACCCTATTAATTAACGTATAAACCTATTTAAAATGTTAGGTTCCATTTCAAATATCATGAAAATACATAATTAACTCACATGAGTAATAACAACACTTTGGGGTCCTCAAGAGTATAAAAAGTTGAAAAAAAGTCTAAAATTAACTGAGAACTTGAGAGAAAACCCTCAAATTTTGCATGATAAAGAAAAATATAGACTCAATTACATTTCTTTGTCACCATTACTGGTAGTGAGGATTCATACACTTTTGTTAAATTTTAATCAAATTAATCAACTTCATTTTCACAGAAAAAACTTAGTGTTCTATAAATGAGTCTTTAAAAGTCTAACCTTTGCCAGGTGTAGTGGCACACACCTTTAATCCCAGCTTTTGGGAGGCATAGGTAGGTGGATCGCCATGAGTTCAAGGCCACCCTGAGACTACATAGTAAATTACAGGTCAGCCTGGGCTAGAGTGAGATCCAACCTCAAAAAAAAAAAAAAAAAAAAAAAAGAAAAAGTTTAACCTTCATGAAAACACCTAATAAAACATTCAAAGGGCATGTATATCTCATGCATGGGTTTATCATCTGAAGTCATAGTCTTTCTTAAGAATATAAAACTAACTTAAATGTTGTTTAAGCCGGGCGTGGTGGCGCATGCCTTTAATCCCAACACTCGGGGGCAGAGGTAGGAGGATCGCCAAGAGTTCGAGGCCACCCTGAGACTACATAGTTAATTCCAGGTCAGCCTGGACCAGAGTGAGACCCTACCTTGCAAAACCAAAAAAAAAAAAAAAAAAAAAAAAAAAAAAAAAAAAGTTGTTTAATTTCAATATGTTTATATTCTTTATTATTTAGAACTTATGTACAGAGTATCTGATAAGGAACTTAATAATAGCAGATTGGGGCTTTAAATTATGTAAAGATATTAGAAACTATCTCCAAAGAAGACTACTACCAAACTTAATTACTATAGAATTTTTTTTAATGTGACAAATACTGACCAAATTTAGTTGGACAGGTTAAACTTTTTTGTAATCTTAAACACTCAGTATAAATAACTATTGCCTTATTTCCTCAATAAACCTTTATAAGTTTTGGGAAATAAATCCAATTAGTATAAAGAAAATGCTGCATTATATTTAACACTAATAAGTCTCAGACATGACATTGGCATTTTAAAAAATAAGTTACTCAAGCCAAATTGTCTATCAAAGGTTATGTTAATTATGGTAATCTAATTACTACAAATGCTAATGTGTTATTTTCTGTATGGATTTATGTAGTGTTTAGGGCATCATTTCTCTTAGCATCTTAACTTTTGAAATTTTAGAATTATTCAATTTACTTAATTTTTTTCCAGACAATACACTTTTATTGTTTTGGCTTGGAATTCCCTTTCTTGTCTTTTTTTGCTTGAATATTCCTGTCCTCTTTTCTCTGATCCTTGGCACACTGTCAATTTCTCTATGACAGCTTCAAGAGTCTTCTACTCTGAGCCATGACTCATTCCCCTGCTTCATACTTGTTTACGCTTCCTTTCCTTGTATGTTCATGCATGTTATAGTCCTTGGGTATATCTGGTGAAAAACAGTTTTAGTTTAAGAAATAAAACTTGTGCAGGCTTTTGCTCTTCTCTATGAAAAACTTTATACAAAACCAGAGATATGCATACTATGAAGTAAACACACGTGAATCCTAATTCTCCCTCCTCTCTCTATAGATGGATGGATGGATAGATAGATGATAGATAGATGATAGATAGACATAGATGTAAATATCAGGGCCTGGAGAGATATTTTAGGAGTTAAGCACTTGCCTGTGAAGCCTAAGGACCCCAGTCTGAGGTTCAATTCCCCAGGATCCAAGTAAGCCAGATGCACAAGGTGGCACATGCATCTGGACTTCGTTTGTAATGGCTGGAGGCCCTGGTGTGCCCATTCTCTATCTATCGGCCTCTTTCTCTCTCTGTCTCTCTGTCACCCTCAAACAAATAAATAAAAAATAAACAAAAATATTTAAAACAGATATAGATATCAGCTGGGTAAAATAAATAATCCAGCCAATGAGGATTTACATTTCTGCCACTCTATGCACAGATAGCAAGGTGGGTGTGGAGGGCACCATGTCAGCTAATAAATGTGGGCTGTGCTATCCCCACAGTGATTGTTCTATGGACAGACAAGGCCATTTCACAAAGCCAGATAAGGCTGAACAGTTGAAACAGTCGAGCACAGAATGCACAAGGACAGCAGCATGAGTCAAGCATGAGACCTACAGTATTAGAATAAGATGGAAGCTCATTTAATTTTCTCTCATCTAGTCTGACCCTTAGGGCCATAGACAGAGGCAAGGCTGCTTGCTGCTTGCTTCTTTCAAGGAAAGGGCCAGAGGGTATTTAGATTTGTGTGTCATGCTTCTAGCCATATAAACACAAGCTTTCACAGAAACTACAATTAAGGTCAAGTATATGTATTTCTGACTTTGGCAACAGAGGAATCAAGATCCAAACAATAATATTACAGAGAGTTTCACAAACTGCTTGGTCTCCATCTACCTTAAGAAACTTTCCAGTAATTAAAAATAACAAAAAAGCCGGGCGTGGTGGCACACACCTTTAATCCCAGCACTCGGGAGGCAGAGGTAGGAGGATCATCATGAGTTCAAGGCTACCCTGAGACTATATAGTGAATTCCAGGTCAGCCTGGACTAGAGTGAGACCCTACCTCGAAAAACCAAATATATATTTAAGTAATGTATTGATGGATTTACGAGGGCCTCGGAATAAAAGTGCAATCCAAAGACCTCATAATGTATTATATTTAAAATTATTATTTTTATCATTGAGTCAGATATTTTATTAAAGATACTTTAATATAGGATTTGAAATAAGGATTAGGGAAACAGAAAGGTTTTCAGAAGAAAAAGACTCAATGAAATATAGACATGCCTTCCCAAGGGGGAGTAACACATCATAAGACACACCCAAGTGTGGGTACATGAATATGGGCTCCTGGAATGAGACTTGCAAGTGTGTCCTGCCATTAGCTGCGTATTCCATTTGGTTGCTCTCAAGTTATATAACCAAAAGTTACTAAGTAATATATGTCTGTCTGTCTCTCTCTCTTCTTTCTCTCTTTCCCTAAGATTACCTGCTGGCTGTGAATATATCTCAGATGTAATTTACTCTGATAAGGTAATATCAGAAACCTCTAGGATTGCACAAGGAGTTCAATGTATACCTTTTCCATGTAAATGGGTTTTCAGTTGAAAACCTCAGTGTCTAGAAAAGTGCTCATTTACCCTGGGAAGGGAAAACATTCTCAAGTAGTGTTTTATTTATTATTTATTCATTTTTATTAGATATGGACATATTTTGTATGTAAACAACACATGTTAGCACCATCCTTTCCCTCCTCCTGCTCCTTTTCTGAAGAGGCAATCCTCATTGGGGATGCAGCTCAACCCCATGAGGACTGTGGGTCATGTATTATGGCGGGGTAGCGGGGTTGGGGGGGGAGGCAATGACTCTTTGCAAAATGATCCAGTGTGTAGCTCTACAATCTTTCCACTCCCTCTTCCACAAAATTCCCTGAGCCAAGCTGGGAGCATTTTAAGTCTACTTCAGTGCTACAGAGTTGGGCACTTAGGATCCTCTGGTTCTCTGGTTTGGTAGGTGTTGAGTGGCCTCAGTGTCTGTCTCCATCACCTTTGTGTTGATATCAGATTCACTAAGAAAGCAGCACTCTTGCTCATTTCCCCAATTCCTCTGTGGTTTCAGCTGGGGCCAGGTGGAGTGCACTGGGTCATCCATTTATCTCCTCAGATCCAGCTCCTGTCAGAAAATAGAAGCAGATTCTCCAATGGAGAATGAAGTCAGCCCCAGTTAAACAGGCTAACCATTTGTAATTTAAAGAGATTAAAAGGGTATAGACCCTCTTATAGTCTAAGGCTAGTGGGAGCTTGACAATGGAAAGCAGAATCATTAACTGGATATTATTCTGACTTGTTTCCCAGTTCCAGATATGGTTTCCTTTCCACCGATCAGATTTGTTAGCCAATCCAAAGGCAGTTGGTTACCCACCATGGCTGTGTGCCACTTTTCCACTTGTGTGAGCATCATGTCAAGTTGTTTGCTTCTGAGTCACTTAGACTTTGAGTTGCTTGGACAGATGTCCCTGGGAAACTCACCTTTCAGCACTAAATGGGCTATTTTTGGGGGACTGGTTCTGGTCCAGATTCTAACCAGGTCTTTCCATTGTCTGTGCCAACAGCGTTTGGTGACTTCAGCAATAGTCTTACCATTAACCTCTGGTGGGTAATCAAGTGATCTAACAGAAGACTATCTTGTTTGTTTTGGGAGATCTAGTAGGTCTCTCTGATCAGCAGCTCATTGTGGACATAGAACACATCCTGGCATAGGGAATTACAATCCAGTGCCAAGGGGAAAGAAAAAAGAAAAAGACAGAGAAGAAAGAAAATTAGGAGAAATTTGAGGTTAGGTTTCATCTCATCCTATCTAGGGCCCTTCAAATCAGGTGCTTCCCCTAAGGTCCTCTTGAAGGTTCCACATCATAGTCTGATTTCCAGGCTATAGGATGCTATGGTACCAGCTCAATTTGGGTTCAGTTTTTCTTCTCCCAAGCCCTACCCTCTCTATTGTCCAAGCAAGGAACTCAGTCCTGGGATGTGGGAGGAGCTTGGAAATGGCTCTGACTTACTCACTCCAGACCTCTATGCCTGCTCACATACTGCCTGTGCAAGGAACTCCACACACACACACACACACACACACACACACACACAGACATTTAAATCTTTTTAAGCCAATCAGAACAGAGCTACTGCAATTTAAGATGCTTTATAATGCAGGGTATTAATGGTCACTAGCAATTGGAAGACAGTTCAAAATCACACCATTGGACATATATGCCTTTTGGAACCAGAGAACACATAGATGAAGTGAACACTTTTAACTACAGTTCTGGAGTAAATAAACATATTGGCATTACATAGCTCTTTTCATTTATGGGAGCACTTGCTTCTAAATTTATATGAACTCAGCTTTTTAAATTCATTCATAAAGTAAACAAGCCTTACTATTTTCACCTTACAAAAAATAAATTATAGAATTTATTTACAGTAATCAATAGGTCAGGAAACTAAATCCTTAGCCATTTCTGTCACTGGGGGAGAATTATATGAACACAGTAAGAGAAACAGAGACTGAAACAAAGCACACAATTAGTGCAGAGGTAAATAAATATGAGAAAATCATCTTTTGTTAAATATATTTTTATTAGTTATGTATATATACAGTCGAGATGGAACCCTCATTAGCCTTCTCCCTGTCCTCCCCCCATGGGTTATGTTGGTCTTGCCTTATGTGGGTAGCCATCAGTTATGCGGGAGAGGCAATGACACTGTGTATAATGACCCAAGTCATGGCTTTAACAATCTTTCTGCCTTCCTCTTCCGCGAGCTTCCCTGAGCCATGGTGGGTACATTTTAGGTCTATTTCAGTGTCGAGGTTTTGTGAGTCTCTGTGTCTCTGGATATCTGATTTGGTAGGATTTGAGATTCCTTTGTGTCTATCTCCTTCGCCCTTGTGCTGCTTTGACCTAGGTTATTTTGCAACAGGATTTTCTCTTTGGGAGCCAGCAGTGCGTTAGCAAATGAGCAGAGTGGAGTAACATTCCTTCACACCTACTCTGCTGTGTATCTCCATTGGGCATCTTCATACATCCTTCAAGATTTTATAGATTCTTATACACATATATATAAAACACATGTTGAAATTTTAACTCATTAACAAGCAAATAAATGAGATATTATCAAAAGGTCAAAAGATTGATAAACACATTTTATGCATCCCAATATTGAAAGGAACTTTATTTGGCACATGGAAAACTTACTTAGAAGAGGGGAAAGAAATTAATATTACTTCCGGTAGGTAATGTTTCATTGTTGATAAGGAGTTATTAAGTACAATACTAGGAGAGGTTTTTGTTTGTGTTTGTGTTATTTTTTAATAATTGTTGTTACACCACTTACAGATTCACAATTCATGACAGTATTGAGAATAATTTGCCAAATTGTTCCTACTAAGTGAACTTATCTCTAATGTTAGATAAATAAAATGAACTTAATCAACAACATCCCCAATAGAATCCAATGTAACCCAATGAAGAACTTAATGGAATTTATGAAATTGCATATATTCTGTCTGTTGAAAAATTGGATATGGTAGCAGCAGTGAGTGAGAAATTTCATTCTTTGTTTCCCTTGTTAATGCGTGACACAGACCTGAAAGAAATCTCAGGAAGATCTCAGTCTCCTGTTTCTATTAGGAAAACAGAAGTTCCTATCTGATATCAAATATTTAAACTTTCTTCAAATCTAAAGTCTCTCTTCTCTACTAATATTTAACAACAGAAAACGAGAGGAATAACATCTCCTTTTTAATCATCTACTCATTCTGTGGATATTCAGGGAATTTTCAGGTTTGGGATTCAATACGAAGGAAGAAAGATAGGATCAGAAAGTTCTGGGAAGATGTCTATACAGAATAAGTGACATTTGGATGTAATCTATGCAACATTTTATTGCTTTCTGACACCTTCTTCATTTATAAGTAGCTGTGTTGTGCTGTTAAAGCATCTCACTCTGCAGAGTCTGTCTCCTGAAAGTGTGTTATCACTCCTCATGGCCTGACTCAAGAGGCCACACTATTCTGCTAGTCTTCCCAGTGAAGATGCTTCACTCCTGGCTAGAGGGTCCTGTTGGAAAGTGTTCTTTCAATGCTGATGACATGGTCTTTCTTGTTCCCTCTAGCATGTATAATTCACTCCCTCTGCCTGATGGCAGGCAAAAGACTGGTTTTCTCCTCACAACCCATTTGAAGTTGCTCTGCAAAAAACCAAATCTGAACTTTGTACTTTGACTTTAAATATAGACTTGAATTGCTCACAAACCACTGACATTGGCTTCAGATTTTTAGGACATGCTGTTTGACCCTAGGAGGAAGGAGAGAAGCCACACCATAATGATGACTGTGATAAGTGATAACTGCTATTGTGTAAAGTAGTCCTGCATTATAATATCTTCTTACTGGTGTCAATTTTATTAACCAAACAAACCAAATGGGCTACAATCATAGTTTTTCATTGTATTTTAGGATATACACAGGCACTCATGGAATTTCACTAGGACTTCTTCCTAGCTTCATCAGTGATTTATGTTATAATTTAAATATCACATTTAACATTATTTCATGTATTTATTTTTTACATATTTTTATTCATATTGCATTATACTTTTATCAGTTCATTGAGTGATTTGAATTAGTAAAATGTCAAGTTGATTAGTTAAATTTATTGGAAATAACACAGTATAAATAGTTTATATGTCAACATTTCTGTGAGACTTATGTCCAGTTCTATAAAACTTAAGTCATATGCATTTGTAAAACGTGCTGTACTTGTGGTTCTGTGACTTGAACCAAGGGCATTGTGCATGGTTGGCTGCCTGCCACTGAGATTCATATTCTCTTCTCTAGTACATTTTCAATTGACGATTCTTGCTTAATTTTTCTCTATAGCATTTTTATGACATGATAAACATAATGGCAATTTGTATTGTTTGCATTTTCTTTATTTTGTGACTTACAAAGTGCATACTTTTTTTGATTTATTGGATTGAGAGGAGAAACAAATAAGACATATTTTTAAAATATTTTTTAATTTTTTTTATTTGACAGAGAAAGAGGGAGAGAGAGAGAGAGAAAATGGGCTTGCCAGGGCCTCTAGCCACTGCCAACAAACTCCAGATGTATGTGCCCCCTTGTGCATCTGGCTAACGTGGGTCCTGGAGGATAGAACTGGGATCCTTTGGCTTTGCAGGCAAACACCTTAAACATTAAGCCATCTCTCCAGCCCCAGGACACATTTTATGTTTCGTGAGACAGAAGGGATGGTGAGATACTCCAATTGGTGTAGTTGCTGACATGCAAACAAGAGGGCTTCAATTCAATTTCCAGAAGTCATATGAGAAAAAGAGCCAGGTTAGTGATACATACTTTAAGTCTCAGCATGAGGGAAGCAGGGACAGATTGATCCCTGAGCTCATTGGCCAGTCACCCTAGTTTACTTGGTGAATCTTACAGCAATGAGACAGACCTTGTCCCAAAATATGGTGGGGGGGAAGGAGGCAGTGCTTGAGGAATGACATAGGAGATTGTCCTCTGATCCTCCATATACATGTACATGTGAACATCCACATGAATGTACACACACAAAAGGTATAACAAGGAAGTGATTTTATTCATTTGTTGAGAGAGAAAGATGAAGAAAGAGAAAGAGAAAGAAAGAGAAAGTGAGAGAAAAAGAGAGAGAGGGTGCAAACCAGGACATCTATCCACTGAAAATGAACTCCAGATGCAGGTGCCACCTTGTGTATCTGCCTTGTGTGAGTACTGGAGAACTGAACCTAGGACCTTAGTGTTCAAAGTCAAATGCCTTAACTACTAAGCCATCTCTCCAGCCCACAAGAAATGCTTGGTTGCTGATGTACCTTTGTTGGAATTTTTGTTGTTTTGCAGTGATTTACTGAAAAGCTGGAAGAATTCTGCAAATGTGAACTCAGTTAAGTCACCAAGAATCCTTGTGTGGTAGTTTGAATATATGTCCCCCTATATATTCAGTGTTTTATTAGTTATAGTTTGCATCTGCAATCACCTTGCTAGAGGCAATGTCACGGGGGGGGGGGCTGGTCTTAAGATGTTAAAGTGTGGGTTTGTGATTCCATTGTAAAGATATGCAAATGTGCCTAGCAGGAGTTCCTGAAGTGTGCTGTGTGACCTTTTGGCTGTAGTTTTACTCTGGGTGCTGTGGTGGCTGGTTGGCTTTTCTCTCTCTGCTTTGCCCTGTGGAGAGCAGGCCAGCTTCTCCTGCCATTAAGGAACTTCCCCTGGATCTGTAAGCTTCAATAAATAATATCCCTTCTTCCATAACTGTGCCTGGTCTGGAAGTTCATCTCAGCGAACCTGAAGCTGTCTGCTACATCTTGAATAACCAGAACTCACAGGTAAAAGGTTTTATGGGTAAAAAAAAAGAAGAAGATAGGGGGAGCAGGTAAAATTCTAGAAGGACAAGCTAATGGCGGTGACATTGATGTCATTGAAGAAACATTGATATTGTTGGTAAAGAAGTGGCCCTAGTCAGCCTATAGTGCCACAGCAAAAAAAAAAAAAAAAAAAAAAAAAAAAAAAAAAAAAAAAAAAAAAAGCCTGAACTGTTCCTATTCTGTTTGTATTTCTAAGGTCATTGTAGCAGACAGCTTCAGGTTCACTGAGATGAACTTCCAGACCAGGCCCAGTTATGGAGGAAGGGATATTTATTGAAGTTTACACATCCAGGGGAAGTTCCATAATGGCAGAAGAAGCTGGCCTGCCTTCACAGATTCAAGCAAGAGAGAAAAACCAACCAGCCACACAGCACACAGAGCAAAGCTACAGCCAAAAGCCACAGCACACTTCAAGAACTCCTGCTAGGCACACTTTGTATATCTTAACAGTGGAATCTCAAACCTACCATCACACCTTAAGAACCACCCAGTGACATTGCCCCTAGCAAGGTGACTGCAGATGCAAACTATAAACTAATAAAACATTGAATATATTGGGGGCCATATATTCAAACTACCACAGTTATGAAATACTCACATACAACATAAGCATGGTTTAGGGCTAAATCTAGACTGGAAAACACTAAGAAGGAACGCTCCATGAGGAATAAAGAAAGGAAACCCATGTTTGTTTGTAGGCATGGTATAGCTCATCAGCATGGAAAAATCAGGTGGTCATCTTGGAGAAGAAAAGTTTAATAACCTATCATGGAGGAGAATGGTGCAGGTGGTCAGCATGGAGGAGAATGGTGCAGGTGGTCATCATGGGGAGAATGGTGCAGGTGGTCAGCATGGAGGAGAATGGTGCAGGTGGTCAGCATGGGGAGAATGGTGCAGGTGGTCAGTATGGAGGAGAATGGTGCAGGTGGTCAGCATGGGGAGAATGGTGCAGGTGGTCAGCATGGAGGAGAATGGTGCAGGTGGTCAGCATGGAGGAGAATGGTGCAGGTGGTCATCATGGGGAGAATGGTGCAAGTGGTCAGCATGGAGGAGAATGGT
This sequence comes from Orientallactaga sibirica, assembly GCA_036365145.1. Classification (NCBI taxonomy): domain Eukaryota; kingdom Metazoa; phylum Chordata; class Mammalia; order Rodentia; family Dipodidae; genus Orientallactaga; species Orientallactaga sibirica. The sequence continues at coordinate 3,625,034 of JAEOAD010000043.1, read as the reverse complement.
GCAGGTGGTCATCATGGAGAATGGTGCAGGTGGTCATCATGGAGGAGAATGGTGCAGGTGGTCAGCCTGGGGAGAATGGTACACGTGGTCAGCCTGGGGAGAATGGTGCAGGTGGTCATCATGGAGGAGAATGGTGCAGGTGGTCAGCATGGAGGAGAATGGTGCAGGTGGTCATCATGGGGAGAATGGTGCAGGTGGTCAGCATGGAGGAGAATGGTGCAGGTGGTCATCATGGAGGAGAATGGTGCAGGTGGTCAGCATGGGAGAATGGTGCAGGTGGTCAGCATGGAGGAGAATGGTGCAGGTGGTCAGCATGGAGGAGAATGGTGCAGGTGGTCAGCATGGGGAGAATGGTGCAGGTGGTCAGCATGGGGAGAATGGTGCAGGTGGTCAGCATGGAGGAGAATGGTGCAGGTGGTCAGCATGGAGGAGAATGGTGCAGGTGGTCAACATGGAGGAGAATGGTGCAGGTGGTCAGCATGGAGGAGAATGGTGCAGGTGGTCAGCATGGGGAGAATGGTGCAGGTGGTCAGCATGGAGGAGAATGGTGCAGGTGGTCATCATGGAGGAGAATGGTGCAGGTGGTCAGCATGGAGGAGAATGGTGCAGGTGGTCATCATGGGGAGAATGGTGCAGGTGGTCAGCATGGAGGAGAATGGTGCAGGTGGTCAGCATGGAGGAGAATGGTGCAGGTGGTCAGCATGAGGAGAATGGTGCAGGTGGTCAGCATGGAGGAGAATGGTGCAGGTGGTCAGTATGGAGGAGAATGGTGCAGGTGGTCAGCGTGGAGGAGAATGGTGCAGGTGGTCAGCATGGGGAGAATGGTGCAGGTGGTCAGCATGGGGAGAATGGTGCAGGTGGTCAGCATGGAGGAGAATGGTGCAGGTGGTCAGCATGGGAAGAATGGTGCAGGTGGTCAGCATGGAGGAGAATGGTGCAGGTGGTCATCATGGGAGAATGGTGCAGGTGGTCAGCATGGAGGAGAATGGTGCAGGTGGTCATCATGGGGAGAATGGTGCAGGTGGTCAGCATGGGGAGAATGGTGCAGGTGGTCAGCATGGAGGAGAATGGTGCAGGTGGTCAGCATGGAGGAGAATGGTGCAGGTGGTCAGCATGGAGGAGAATGGTGCAGGTGGTCATCATGGAGGAGAATGGTGCAGGTGGTCAGCATGGAGGAGAATGGTGCAGGTGGTCAGCATGGGGAGAATGGTGCAGGTGGTCAGCATGGAGGAGAATGGTACAGGTGGTCAGCATGGAGGAGAATGGTGCAGGTGGTCAGCATGGGGAGAATGGTGCAGGTGGTCATCATGGAGGAGAATGGTGCAGGTGGTCAGCATGGGGAGAATGGTGCAGGTGGTCAGCATGGAGGAGAATGGTGCAGGTGGTCAGCATGGAGGAGAATGGTGCAGGTGGTCATCATGGGGAGAATGGTGCAGGTGGTCAGCATGGAGGAGAATGGTGCAGGTGGTCATCATGGAGAATGGTGCAGGTGGTCATCATGGAGGAGAATGGTGCAGGTGGTCAGCCTGGGGAGAATGGTACACGTGGTCAGCCTGGGGAGAATGGTGCAGGTGGTCATCATGGAGGAGAATGGTGCAGGTGGTCAGCATGGAGGAGAATGGTGCAGGTGGTCATCATGGGGAGAATGGTGCAGGTGGTCAGCATGGAGGAGAATGGTGCAGGTGGTCATCATGGAGGAGAATGGTGCAGGTGGTCAGCATGGGGAGAATGGTGCAGGTGGTCAGCATGGGGAGAATGGTGCAGGTGGTCAGCATGGAGGAGAATGGTGCAGGTGGTCAGCATGGAGGAGAATGGTGCAGGTGGTCAGCATGGGGAGAATGGTGCAGGTGGTCAGCATGGAGGAGAATGGTGCAGGTGGTCAGCATGGAGGGAGGAGAATGGTGCAGGTGGTCAACATGGAGGAGAATGGTGGAGGTGGTCAGCATGGAGGAGAATGGTGCAGGTGGTCAGCATGGGGAGAATGGTGCAGGTGGTCAGCATGGAGGAGAATGGTGCAGGTGGTCATCATGGAGGAGAATGGTGCAGGTGGTCAGCATGGAGGAGAATGGTGCAGGTGGTCATCATGGGGAGAATGGTGCAGGTGGTCATCATGGAGGAGAATGGTGCAGGTGGTCAGCATGTTGGAGAATGGTGCAGGTGGTCAGCATGAGGAGAATGGTGCAGGTGGTCAGCATGGAGGAGAATGGTGCAGGTGGTCAGTACGGAGGAGAATGGTGCAGGTGGTCAGCGTGGAGGAGAATGGTGCAGGTGGTCAGCATGGGGAGAATGGTGCAGGTGGTCAGCATGGGGAGAATGGTGCAGGTGGTCAGCATGGAGGAGAATGGTGCAGGTGGTCAGCATGGGGAGAATGGTGCAGGTGGTCAGCATGGAGGAGAATGGTGCAGGTGGTCAGCATGGGGAGAATGGTGCAGGTGGTCATCATGGGGAGAATGGTGCAGGTGGACATCATGGAGGAGAATGGTGCAGGTGGTCAACATGGAGGAGAATGGTGCAGGTGGACATCATGGAGGAGAATGGTGCAGGTGGTCAACATGGAGGAGAATGGTGCAGGTGGTCATCATGGGGAGAATGGTGCAGGTGGTCATCATGGGGAGAATGGTGCAGGTGGACATCATGGAGGAGAATGGTGCAGGTGGACATCATGGAGGAGAATGGTGCAGGTGGTTATCATGGAGGAGAATGGTGCAGGTGGACATCATGGAGGAGAATGGTGCAGGTGGACATCATGGAGGAGAATGGTGCAGGTGGTCATCATGGGGAGAATGGTGCAGGTGGTCAGCATGGGGATAATGGTGCAGGTGGTCAGCATGGAGGAGAATGGTGCAGGTGGACATCATGGAGGAGAATGGTGCAGGTGGTCAGCATGGAGGAGAATGGTGCAGGTGGTCATCATGGGGAGAATGGTGCAGGTGGTCATCATGGAGGAGAATGGTGCAGGTGGTCATCATGGGGAGAATGGTGCAGGTGGACATCATGGAGGAGAATGGTGCAGGTGGTCATCATGGAGGAGAATGGTGCAGGTGGTCAACATGGAGGAGAATGGTGCAGGTGGTCAACATGGAGGAGAATGGTGCAGGTGGTCAGCATGGGGAGAATGGTGCAGGTGGTCAGCATGGAGGAGAATGGTGCAGGTGGTCATCATGGGGAGAATGGTGCAGGTGGTCAGCATGGGGAGAATGGTGCAGGTGGACATCATGGAGGAGAATGGTGCAGGTGGTCAGCATGGAGGAGAATGGTGCAGGTGGTCATCATGGGGAGAATGGTGCAGGTGGACATCATGGAGGAGAATGGTGCAGGTGGTCATCATGGAGGAGAATGGTGCAGGTGGTCAACATGGAGGAGAATGGTGCAGGTGGTCAGCATGGAGGAGAATGGTGCAGGTGGTCATCATGGGGAGACTGGTGCAGGTGGTCATCATGGGGAGAATGGTGCAGGTGGTCAGCATGGGGAGAATGGTGCAGGTGGTCAACATGGAGGAGAATGGTGCAGGTGGTCAGCATGGAGGAGAATGGTGCAGGTGGTCAGCATGGAGGAGAATGGTGCAGGTGGTCAGCATGGAGGAGAATGGTGCAGGTGGTCATCATGGGGAGAATGGTGAAGGTGGTCAACATGGAGGAGAATGGTGCAGGTGGTCAGCATGGGGAGAATGGTGCAGGTGGTCAGCATGGAGGAGAATGGTGCAGGTGGTCATCATGGGGAGAATGGTGAAGGTGGTCAACATGGAGGAGAATGGTGCAGGTGGTCAACATGGAGGAGAATGGTGCAGGTGGTCATCATGGGGAGAATGGTGCAGGTGGTCATCATGGGGAGAATGGTGCAGGTGGTCATCATGGGGAGAATGGTGAAGGTGGTCAGCGTGGAGGAGAATGGTGCAGGTGGTCAGCATGGGGAGAATGGTGCAGGTGGTCATCATGGGGAGAATGGTGAAGGTGGTCAGCGTGGAGGAGAATGGTGCAGGTGGTCAGCATGGGGAGAATGGTGCAGGTGGTCATCATGGAGGAGAATGGTGCAGGTGGTCAGCATGAGGAGAATGGTGCAGGTGGTCAGCATGGAGGAGAATGGTGCTGGTGGTCATCATGGGGAGAATGGTGAAGGTGTGCCGGGGCTTTTTTCCCTCACCACCGGCAGGTAGAGCAAAAGAGAGAGAGAGCCGGGCCAGCCGTTTCTCTCTTGAGGCTGAGCGAGAAGACAGGTGTCGGCGACTCAAACCTCCCCAAATCACCGGGGAAAAGAAAACCACATTGAGTCGCGGAGAAACGTCTAAAGCGAAACTCCTCGTTTATTGTCAGGGGGGAGATATTTATGTACTTTGAGGAAGGGGGTGGGAAGAGGGGATGAGAGAAAGGTATAAGGGCCAATATACTTTGAGGAAGGGGGCGGGAAAGGGGATGAGAGAAGGTATAAGGGCCAACAGTATTTCATCACGTCAGCAGCAGCTGGGTGGAGGCAGTTTCAGCTTAGGTGCTGAGTCAAGGGCAGGTACTCAGGCTCGACTAGGCCTTACCGGGAATAGGCCAAGATTGGCTGGGCTAACCACTCGGCTTCACACCGGGCAGAGCCCAACAAAGGTGGTCAGCGTGGAGGAGAATGGTGCAGGTGGTCAGCATGGGGAGAATGGTGCAGGTGGTCATCATGGGGAGAATGGTGCAGGTGGTCAACATGGAGGAGAATGGTGCAGGTGGTCATCATGGGGAGAATGGTGAAGGTGGTCATCATGTAGGAGAATGGTGCAGGTGGTCAACATGGAGGAGAATGGTGCAGGTGGTCAGCATGAGGAGAATGGTGCAGGTGGTCAGCATGGAGGAGAATGGTGCAGGTGGTCATCATGGGGAGAATGGTGCAGGTGGTCATCATGTAGGAGAATGGTGCAGGTGGTCAACATGGAGGAGAATGGTGCAGGTGGTCAGCATGAGGAGAATGGTGCAGGTGGTCAGCATGGGGAGAATGGTGAAGGTGGTCAACATGGAGGAGAATGGTGCAGGTGGTCAACATGGAGGAGAATGGTGCAGGTGGTCAGCATGGGGAGAATGGTGCAGGTGGTCAGCATGGAGGAGAATGGTGCAGGTGGTCATCATGGGGAGAATGGTGAAGGTGGTCAGCGTGGAGGAGAATGGTGCAGGTGGTCAGCATGGGGAGAATGGTGCAGGTGGTCATCATGGGGAGAATGGTGAAGGTGGTCAGCGTGGAGGAGAATGGTGCAGGTGGCCAGCATGGGGAGAATGGTGCAGGTGGTCAACATGGAGGAGAATGGTGCAGGTGGTCAGCATGGGGAGAATGGTGCAGGTGGTCAACATGGAGGAGAATGGTGCAGGTGGTCATCATGGAGGAGAATGGTGCAGGTGGTCAACATGGAGGAGAATGGTGCAGGTGGTCATCATGGGGAGAATGGTGAAGGTGGTCATCATGGGGAGAATGGTGCAGGTGGTCAGCCTGGGGAGAATTGTGCAGGTGGTCAGCATGGAGGAGAATGGTGCAGGTGGTCAGCCTGGGGAGAATGGTGCAGGTGGTCAGCCTGGGGAGAATGGTACAGGTGGTCAGCCTGGGGAGAATGGTGCAGGTGGTCAGCATGGAGGAGAATGGTGCAGGTGGTCAGCATGGAGGAGAATGGTACAGGTGGTCAGCCTGGGGAGAATGGTGCAGGTGGTCATCATGGAGGAGAATGGTGCAGGTGGTCATCATGGAGGAGAATGGTGCAGGTGGCCAGCATGGGGAGAATGGTGCAGGTGGTCAACATGGAGGAGAATGGTGCAGGTGGTCAGCATGGGGAGAATGGTGCAGGTGGTCAACATGGAGGAGAATGGTGCAGGTGGTCATCATGGAGGAGAATGGTGCAGGTGGTCAACATGGAGGAGAATGGTGCAGGTGGTCATCATGGGGAGAATGGTGAAGGTGGTCATCATGGGGAGAATGGTGCAGGTGGTCAGCCTGGGGAGAATTGTGCAGGTGGTCAGCATGGAGGAGAATGGTGCAGGTGGTCAGCCTGGGGAGAATGGTGCAGGTGGTCAGCCTGGGGAGAATGGTACAGGTGGTCAGCCTGGGGAGAATGGTGCAGGTGGTCAGCATGGAGGAGAATGGTGCAGGTGGTCAGCATGGAGGAGAATGGTACAGGTGGTCAGCCTGGGGAGAATGGTGCAGGTGGTCATCATGGAGGAGAATGGTGCAGGTGGTCATCATGGAGGAGAATGGTGCAGGTGGTCAGCCTGGGGAGAATGGTGCAGGTGGTCATCATGGAGGAGAATGGTGCAGGTGGTCATCATGGAGGAGAATGGTGCAGGTGGTCAGCCTGGGGAGAATGGTGCAGGTGGTCAGCATGGGGAGAATGGAACAGGTGGTCAGCCTGGGGAGAATGGTGCAGGTGGTCAGCCTTGGGAGAATGGTGCAGGTGGTCAGTATGGAGGAGAATGGTACAGGTGGTCAGCCTGGGGAGAATGGTGCAGGTGGTCATCATGGAGGAGAATGGTGCAGGTGGTCATCATGGAGGAGAATGGTGCAGGTGGTCAGCCTGGGGAGAATGGTGCAGGTGGTCAGCATGGGGAGAATGGAACAGGTGGTCAGCCTGGGGAGAATGGTGCAGGTGGTCATCCTTGGGAGAATGGTGCAGGTGGTCAGTATGGAGGAGAATGGTGCAGGTGGTCAGCATGGGGAGAATGGTGCAGGTGGTCATCATGGAGAAGAATGGTGCAGGTGGTCAGCATGGAGGAGAATGGTGCAGGTGGTCAGCATGGGGAGAATGGTGCAGGTGGTCATCATGGAGGAGAATGGTGCAGGTGGTCATCATGGAGGAGAATGGTGCAGGTGGTCAGCATGGAGGAGAATGGTGCAGGTGGTCAGCATGGGGAGAATGGTGCAGGTGGTCATCATGGAGGAGAATGGTGCAGGTGGTCATCATGGAGGAGAATGGTGCAGGTGGTCATCATGGAGGAGAATGGTGCAGGTGGTCAGCATGGAGGAGAATGGTGCAGGTGGTCAGCATGGGGAGAATGGTGCAGGTGGTCATCATGGAGGAGAATGGTGCAGGTGGTCAGCATGGAGGAGAATGGTGCAGGTGGTCAGCATGGGGAGAATGGTGCAGGTGGTCATCATGGAGGAGAATGGTGCAGGTGGTCATCATGGAGGAGAATGGTGCAGGTGGTCAGCATGGAGGAGAATGGTGCAGGTGGTCATCATGGGGAGAATGGTGCAGGTGGTCATCATGGAGGAGAATGGTACAGGTGGTCAGCATGGAGGAGAATGGTGCAGGTGGTCAGCATGGGGAGAATGGTGCAGGTGGTCATCATGGAGGAGAATGGTACAGGTGGTCATCATGGAGGAGAATGGTACAGGTGGTCAGCATGGAGGAGAATGGTGCAGGTGGTCAGCATGGGGAGAATGGTGCAGGTGGTCATCATGGAGGAGAATGGTACAGGTGGTCAGCATGGAGGAGAATGGTGCAGGTGGTCAATGGGAGAATGGTGGTGGTCATCATGGAGGAGAATGGTACAGGTGGTCAGCATGGAGGAGAATGGTGCAGGTGGTCATCATGGAGGAGAATGGTACAGGTGGTCAGCATGGAGGAGAATGGTGCAGGTGGTCAGCATGGGGAGAATGGTGCAGGTGGTCATCATGGAGGAGAATGGTGCAGGTGGTCATCATGGAGGAGAATGGTGCAGGTGGTCATCATGGAGGAGAATGGTGCAGGTGGTCAGCATGGAGGAGAATGGTGCAGGTGGTCAGCATGGAGGAGAATGGTGCAGGTCGTCAGCATGGGGAGAATGGTGCAGGTGGTCATCATGGAGGAGAATGGTGCAGGTGGTCATCATGGAGGAGAATGGTGCAGGTGGTCAGCATGGAGGAGAATGGTGCAGGTGGTCAGCATGGAGGAGAATGGTGCAGGTGGTCATCATGGAGGAGAATGGTGCAGGTGGTCATCATGGAGGAGAATGGTGCAGGTGGTCAGCATGGAGGAGAATGGTGCAGGTGGTCATCATGGAGGAGAATGGTGCAGGTGGTCATCATGGGAGGAGAATGGCAGGTGGTCATCATGGAGGAGAATGGTGCAGGTGGTCAGCATGGAGGAGAATGGTGCAGGTGGTCATCATGGAGGAGAATGGTGCAGGTGGTCAGCCTGGGGAGAATGGTGCAGGTGGTCATCATGGAGGAGAATGGTGCAGGTGGTCATCATGGAGGAGAATGGTGCAGGTGGTCAGCCTGGGGAGAATGGTGCAGGTGGTCAGCATGGGGAGAATGGAACAGGTGGTCAGCCTGGGGAGAATGGTGCAGGTGGTCAGCCTTGGGAGAATGGTGCAGGTGGTCAGTATGGAGGAGAATGGTACAGGTGGTCAGCCTGGGGAGAATGGTGCAGGTGGTCATCATGGAGGAGAATGGTGCAGGTGGTCATCATGGGGAGAATGGTGCAGGTGGTCAGCCTGGGGAGAATGGTGCAGGTGGTCAGCATGGGGAGAATGGAACAGGTGGTCAGCCTGGGGAGAATGGTGCAGGTGGTCAGCATGGGGAGAATGGTGCAGGTGGTCAGCCTTGGGAGAATGGTGCAGGTGGTCAGTATGGAGGAGAATGGTGCAGGTGGTCAGCATGGGGAGAATGGTGCAGGTGGTCATCATGGAGAAGAATGGTGCAGGTGGTCAGCATGGAGGAGAATGGTGCAGGTGGTCAGCATGGGGAGAATGGTGCAGGTGGTCATCATGGGGAGAATGGTGCAGGTGGTCATCATGGGGAGAATGGTGCAGGTGGTCAGTATGGAGGAGAATGGTACAGGTGGTCAGCATGGAGGAGAATGGTGCAGGTGGTCAGCATGGGGAGAATGGTGCAGGTGGTCAGCATGGAGGAGAATGGTGCAGGTGGTCATCATGGAGGAGAATGGTGCAGGTGGTCAGCATGGGGAGAATGGTGCAGGTGGTCAGCATGGAGGAGAATGGTGCAGGTGGTCAGCATGGGGAGAATGGTGCAGGTGGTCAACATATGAAAATGGTGCAGGTGGTCATCATGGAGGAGAATGGTGCAGGTGGTCAGCATGGGGAGAATGGTGCAGGTGGTCAGCCTGGGGAGAATGGCGAAGGTGTTCATCATGGAGGAGAATGGTGCAGGTGGTCAGCATGGAGGAGAATGGTGCAGGTGGTCATCATGGGGAGAATGGCGAAGTTGTTCATCTTGGGGAGAATGGTGCAGGTGGTCATCATGGGGAGAATGTTGCAGGTGGTCAACATATGAGAATGGTGCAGGTGGTCAGCATGGGGAGAATGGTGCAGGTGGTCAACATGGGGAGAATGGTGCAGGTGGTCATCAAAGAGAAGCAGAACACGGCATCTGGATATGGAGACAGAAGACCTAGTGTGTTAGAAATATTTCACTGCTTCTCTCGCAGTGGGCCTAATCTGACCATATTTGTACATATAGGAAAAATGTTCAATTGAATTTCAGCTCATACGGGGGGAAGGTATGAACAAACCTGCACAAAGTCCCTAAATCTATATAGAATATGTATACTGTACAGGGAGCTATAGTCTACAAAATGGGGACCAAGAATAAATAATTAATTTGTTTGTTGATGACATTCGTAGAGTAATATTGACCTCTTAATTACTCAGGTAAAATCACGAGAAAACCAGAATAATTGTAATTCATAGTTGGAGAAACCGTGTCTTCTAAGCTTAGCGTGATTGTGTCACCCAGGGTTCTCAATACTTGGATCTTGGCTTCCAACATAGGTTTTCTTTGCAAGCAAAGCACAAATTCAGATTCTTGATGAGTACTAGTGAGCAGAGCTAAGGGGAAATGATCGAAGATTTTTCCTCTGCATAACCAATTCTAGCTGCTAATGATATTTGACATTTGGGAAGAATAATTAGAGTTTATAAAGTTTTATTTTCTCTCATAATTATGTGAGAGAGCTAAGAATTATTTGTTGGATCATAATTACCATAATTTGGATAATTTTTGTAACTTTTTATGAAAATATGTGCTTCATAATGTAACAACAATTTCTCTTCCCCAGTGATTCTCTTGCCTCAACCAAGTTATTGAATTTACATAAATAGAAATAGCATTCACATTTGTAAATATCTTATTCATATATACCTACCTGTTGTTTTAGGTCATGTATCAGAGCATCATAAAAGAATGACAATCGTGTAGCAAATTTCCACATTTAACAGGATTAATAAAAAGTAGCCCATGAGATGCATATATTCCAAAACTTCACTATTAAATTTCAAAGCACCCGAGTCATGTCTAAAGGCCATTCGATAAGCAACAAAAAATTACCATGCATACATATTAATATGCATGAGATTGATAAAGTGAGCCAGATTTTCATTCCATACATAAAACTGTCAAGCCACATTTCCATGATCAATCATGAAATGACTAAAGGGACACCCAGGCTTATGAGCATTGCATGTATTTCCTTGGCTGGCAAGAGGCATCTCTGTGTGTCTGATTCATTTGTTGTACTAATTTTTAAGACCACTAATATTTTACCAGAAAGCTAATATGATAGTTATGCCTTAAAGCTATCAGGATGTAAAAAGTGGCACATTTTTATAGTTCCATTGTATGGGAAGCTGTGTGCTTTTAATTATTTAAATTCTTAAATTCAATAAATTCATTGCATGTTATTTATATTAAATTCATAAAATCAGTATCTTTTATAATATATTGCATATTTTGGTAAAATCCTATAAAAGTCAGAAATTGAATAAAAATATTGTCACCTTCGAAGTCTTACACTGACTGCCATAAGAAAGAGCTCACACCTTTCTTATTGTATAACGATACCCACTGTGCGACAAAAGGAAATATTCTGATAATTATATGTTATGAGATAACAAATATATACATATGAATATAGTATATGCATACCTGTCACATAGTCATGATGTCAACATCGCTAAAATAACCTTACAACCCTCTCTACTACAAAGACACCCTGTCTACTGTTTCCATAACTACTCTCTGATCTAACATTATTTGTCTTCCATAGTATTCTCCTCACCAGAAACCCTGCTTCTGCCCTGACAGAGCTCATAATTATTCTCAGTACAGAAATTAGTTTGAGAATTTTTTTAATGTCAAATCTATCTCTTAGCATTAAATCCTGCTGTGACTTTATAATTCACTCATAATAAATGCACCACCTTGTGCATTTAGCTTATGTGGGTACTGGTGCATGTATATGGAGTACGTTTGCAGTGGCTGGAGGCCCTGGTATGCCCATTCTCTCTCTCTCTGACTATCTGTCATTGTCAAATAAATAAATAAAAACAAAAAAAGTATTTATAAAAAGAAAGAAAGAAAAGCAGGAAACTATGCTGTCATTCTAATGGGAAGAAAAGGTTTTAGTGGCAGGGATAAGGGGAAGAAAGAGGGTCAGTGGGGGTTCAAAATGCATTGCACACTTGGATGAAATTGTCAAAAATAAAATAAAAGGACTTTGAGAAGATTTCTTGCTATTAAATAACTGGGTAGAAAGACAGAGGAAACCTCAAATGTGGTTGAAGGGGGTCAGGCTGCAGAACTTGGTAGTCCTGCCCATGTGTTATTGTGTTTATCACATAAAAGATGTAAGATTTATGGGTCATGGAGTCTTGCTCCATAGTTCCAGAGAGCCACAAGTCCAAGCAGTATGTGAGAGTCCAAGTCCCTACCAGGAGACCCTGAGAGGGAACTACATGAAGCTATGAACGTGAAGGTAAGTTGCAATGGAGATATCAGAATCACAGGATATCTGCTGAGGAAAACTGGTAGTTCAGAGTATAACTGTCCTAAGAGAGAGGCTGCAAGTGCAGTTGGAAGCAGAGTTAGAGGTGTGAAGTTACTCAAGGTCATTGCAGTCCAGATGATGCTCATCTGAGTCCTAGGAACTACAGATAGAGCTCCAAGATTTGAAGTTTGCTCTGCTGGGTTTTGGTCTTGCTTTTGTCTCATTTTCCTTTCCAGATACATTCTGCTATCTTCTGATAATACTTATTAGTTCTAAGGGCATCTCATTGAAGTCCTTTGATTTTTTTTTTTGGGGGGGTGTACAGTCATATCATGTGTAGACTTAGAAAATTTCTGAGTACTGGCATTGTAGTTCAGTGTTCAAGCACTAGAGTATTTGTGCTACTGAATGTATTCTATAGAAAAGAAAAAAAAATGTGCAGAGAAGATTGACTAATCTTGAAGAGAAAGGGAAGGTGAATGAGCTTAAGGAAAGCTGTAATCTAGCAGCTGCAGCACAACCAATAAATGCAGCCATTCACAAACAGGATCACTGAGGAAGTTTCAGCTGAAAATAGAGACTATTTGTGCAGTACCAGAAATTTAATACTTTTTTTTTTTTTCTGTAGTCATACATCCAGTTACAGATTGGGATTAGAAATATAGAAATATTTAGCTGAATTTATTTATAAACAAGAGATCTAGAGAAAAGATGAGGAAAGAAGGAATGCTTCAAGGCACTGATCAAAGAAATATGGATATGATTAGAAAGGAAACAATAAATCTCTCGAGAATTCCATGCTTGTTTAATCAACCAAACTGATATATAAATGAATTGGACTAGTGCTACTTTATCAAATATAGAAGTAAGGAAATATGAACACATTGGGAGTCCTTATCATGGGATTGATTGGTATCAGTGGAGATCATTCAAGAAAGTAAACAGATGTCAACAGGTAGTAATTAGACATAGAAAGGGCAAGGAATATTAGAGAACTGAGTTGTAGATAAAGATTTTTTTACTAGCAATTGACTCAATTGACACTGATTTTAAGTTTAACTAGACATCTTTGTGCAGTGGAAACATGTGTTTTCTTAAATGAATAGGAGCATCTTTCAAAGAAAGCTTAAACAAAACAAAAAGATAGATCAAAATATAGTAAACATTTGAACAACTAAAGAGCAAGTATGAACTGGAATCATGTATTCTTTCTGAATGTAATGTTCATTTCTAAATTAAAATAATTGGTCTGTATTTCTAGTCAAAATACTTTGTTGGAAAAAAAAGACCTTCAAATAACATAGTAGATAAATTTTATTTTTAAAATTTAAAAATAATTTTACTGACTGGAAATGAAATGAAACAAATATCGAGACTAAACAGAGAAAGTATATGTGTGTTTTCTGTGGTTTTCTAGGTTCATAGCGTTTAGATGTGAAACTATTTTGTGAGTCGTAGGTATACAAACAGAATGCATTCTCCCAAAGTAGAACACGTGATAGAGGAGGGGTCAGGAGGTCTTTGTGCATACATCAGGGATGATGTCTGTGGCAGCTGTGTGGCTCCAAGCTGGTATTGATGCAAGAAGGAGAAGAGTTTGGGGAGGCACATTTTCTCTCTCTTGCTTTCACTCACAATAACACAATTCTTTAAAACAAAATAAAGGTCACTGATGTAGCAAGTCATCTCCCGAGGAAAGGGATAAAAAGAGCAATGAAGCAACCGTGCCAACAGGAGAGAGAGCCTTAGATAGAACGGCCAGATAAGCCACTCACTTGAACCAAAAGAAATTGGCTGTAATAGATTGAGTCAAGTATGTTATCTTTTACACAGGTGGGTGAAGAAATCCACTACTTCTCAAAATGTAATAAAGGGTTATTTTTATATAAGTCATAGAAAAAAATAATTTCAAGTAGCCGACATGACTTCCAACTTTATATTCAGACATTACTTTTGAATGTAATGATTTTAACTGCTCTCTTATTTTATTTGCTGAGGTTGGATTTCTCACCCATATGCATTTTATTAAACTACAAGTGCAAAAAGTAGTGTGTAAAACCAAGGCTACAGCAAAACAAAGTGTGCTCCATATTGATTATGACCATTCTTGCACTTTGGTTAAGAATGTATGAATTGGGGACTGGGGAGATGGATCAGCAGTTAAAGTTTGCTTATTTTCAAAGCTAGACAGCCTGGTTCATTCCCCATCCCCTGACAAAGCCAGATGCACAAAATGGCACATGTGTCGTGCATCTGGAGTTCAGGAAGTCCTGGTGCACCCATGCTTTCTCTCTCTTTCTCTCTCTCTCTCTCTCCCTCTCTCTCATTTGCCTCTTCCTCTCTGTCTCAAATAAATAAATAAATAAAATTTTAAAAGAAGAGTATATGAATTCAGTTGAATAGTTTCAAAGTAAAGAACATAAGAAACACTTTTTTAAAAGTGTGGTAGTTGTACAACAGAATGTTAATACTTAAGGAAAACATTTATATGTAAATTTTTAATTTTTTGCTTTTTATTATTATTAACAACATATTTCACAGGGATATGTCATGTGTTGGTACGCTCTTTTCCCTTGTCCCTACCCCCATTCCATTGGGGATGCTCCTCAGTGGGGTTGCAGGAATTCCCCATGGGATTGTGGTTTATCCTTTGTGGGAGCAGCAGTCAGTTATTTTTTTTGGGGGAGGGGAGGTGGAATACCTCTAGGCATGATGTCTCAACCTGTAGCTCTTATAATCTTTCTTCCCTCTCTTCCGCAAAATTCTCTGAGCCATGGTAGGTGAGTTGTAAGTTTACTTCAGTGATGAGTTCTTAGGAGCCTCTGGATCTCAGGTTTTGAGTATCCTCAGGGTCTGTCTCCTACACCCTGGAACTGATTATCAGGTTCAGCATGGAAATTTTTAGCATTACCTTTTTTAGATTTTGATAGTTTTGTTTAAATACTGTAACCATTTATACTTACTTATTTACATTTCTTTAGAATTATATCATATTATACATGACATACTCAAAACACATACACAGCTGGGAAGAAAGCCCAGTGGTTAAAGGCACTTTCTTGCAAAACCTGCACTCACATAAAGCCAGACACAAAAATTATGCATATGTCTGACATTCATTTGCAGCAGCAAGAGACACTGGCATAAACACACACACACACACACACACACACACACACACACACACCTTAAATAAATACATAAATAAATATTTTTAAAACACTATTTTTTAAATAAAATTCATATCTGATTTGTTTCTTGCCCAACTTGTAGTTAATGGTCTATTAACATTGTTTGAATGAATCAATTTTGGATATGTTTTCAGATATTTTTACCATTTCCTCTTCTTGCCTCTCCTGACTGAACATTACAAATCCTGATATAAGTTGCCTGAATAGCTATCCAAGGGCAGCCAGCAGATGTCTCTCTTAGACTCACTCAGTCAATACACAGTGCTCCTTTCTCAATCATGAGTTGGGACCAAGTGCTTGTTCCTTGAGGTGCTATCAGTATAATTGAAGCAGGCAACTAAATGTCAAGATGACCTAAATTCCAAAGTGAAAGTGTAGAAAAAATACCCCTCTCTCTCTCTCTCTCTCTCTCTTTCCTTTTCATCTTTGTTGAAGTAACAGAGTGTTGCAAGAAGAAAGTCCTGAGAAATGATGGGACTTTGTTCAAAAGTCATAGTAACCAAAACAAATAAAATGAAATGAAATAAAGTAAGAAGGTATAATTTACAACAACTTCGAAGAAATTGGCAATAAACTGCTTTGGGAGCATACGATAAATGCCAATGGTGTGTTCAACTTCGGCCTACATCTGCATAGGTATGGCATTACCATGCACACCAAACACTGATTCATCAAAACCAGCAACGTGTAAAAGTTAATCATCCCAGTCCATTGCATGCGTGTTCAACTTCTGTAAGTTAGAATTTACATCCACCCAATTGATGTTCGGTTTCTTCCTTGTCTTCATCCAGTCAAATAATTTTCTACATATGCTCTTATGACATGGACCCCTTACTCTCAACAACTGAAGACAACACTTATTTAATAATTGAAATAAGATGCAATCTTCATTTTCATAACTTTCCTATTTATCATTTTCATTTAATGTAGATAATTCTTATTTTTTGATGACAGACTATATATTATTCCAAGTAGCTTTTGAATATTTGGCTATAAATGTTGATATTCTAAATGTACATTGTACATTTACTCAAATGAAACTATTTTTGATAAAATACATAGATTAAAATTGATACTTAGTGCTGGAAAGGTGGTTCAGTGGCTAAGGTATTTGCCTACAAGGCCTGATGACCTGGTTCCATTCCCAAGTAGCCATGAAAAGGCACATGCACAAAGTGGCAAATGCATTTTTAGTTTCTTTGCAGTGGCAGAAGGACCTGGCACCTCTCTCTCTCTCTCTCTCTCTCTCTCTCTCTCTCTGTCTGTCTTTTCTCTGCTTCCAAATAAAAACCAAAATGAAATATGTAAAAATTGCTATTTATACTTGAGTTGGAAAATTTTATTAATTTTTTTAATATTTATTTTTGATTATTAGTACAAACTGAGTATTATACCCTATAACACATGTATTTTTCTTTGATATTTTGTATTCATTTTACAACTAAGATTTAAGACACTTATCCCTTATATGAATTTTTCTGCAGACACATATCTATATAAGGTACTTTATAAGTCAATTATATAATCTCTATTTATACTAATGTTAAAAATTGCATGGTACATGCATATATTGGAATAGATTAGCCCATTTATGTGTAAAGGCTTGATAACAAAGGCATGCTTTTGTCCAAGGCCAGGGATTTCAGAGGATTAACATTCAAAACCAAAGCAAGTCAAGTGTCTCAGCTCAAAAAGAGACCCAGTTCTCTGTTTCTATACCTTTCTGTTCTATTTAGGGCCCTGATACTGTGGATGGCACCATTCTATGCTGATGAAGTGATCCTCTTTTCCAATCTACTGATTGAGAAGGCTAATCATTTCTGCAAACATTCAGCAATGTTTGACCAGCTATCTGACACTTCCTTAGTACAGATAAGCAAACACACGAAAATTAAATACTATACCGTGCAAACTACTTTCAATAGTGCCCTTGATTCACAAGACTAAAATTAGCTCAGCCCCTACCTGAAATGATGCTAAGGCTCCTCATCATGGCCCCAAACAAATTGTTCTATTCTACACTATGTTATCCAATGCTTTTTCATACATATATTTTATTCCATCAAGCATTACAATGGAGTATGTACACGATACTTATTCTATGCACAAGAATATAGTACTAATGGTAGGCCAGGTTCCTTCTATCAGGCATTTTCTTTAATTTATTCAGTTACATCTGCCTTCATATGTTATCAGTGTTTTCTGTCAATTCTAGGCCTGACTTACAAGGCAGAGAAATTTATTCAGAGTGTGCAGCTCCAGAATCTTATACCTCATCAGAATCTAGCAGATAACAAGAAAGTGCTTTATAAAAAAATTACTGGAAGATAGAGGACACATACACAGATGACTGAGACATGACCTTGTGGATTTGTTCATGTCCCACATTCTTGCACTCTAGAAGTATTATTAAGCATTCTGCAATAATGCAAAGTACTTGCGGCTCAAATTTCTGTTCATGTGAACTTTATGGACGTATTCAAGGTTGTCAATGTGCCCTTGTGGAGTCATCACCTGCAGGTCCTTGAATAAATATTTTACAATTACTTAAAAGGCTTTCTGTGTTTATTTTCACTTTTATTTTGATACAATTATCTCATAGTCTATCAGAGAAATCACCTTCACTGTAATTTATTACTTGTGTTACATCAGTTTCAAATATACTTCATATGATCTTAAAAAAAAAAAATCACAAGGTATTATTTTAGTTAGCACCCAATGTATTACAGGTCATTGGATAGAGGAAAGCCTGCTCATCTACTCAGGAAAATCAGGTTTCCCAGTCTGTATCAGTATATTGAACTCTATTCCCAGGATTTTTTTTATAACTTGAAACTACTCAGTTATGACCTGTCTATCACCTTACTGATATTCACATTATCTCTTTTGACTATAATTCCCAAACGTGGCCAGAATAATTCCAAATAGCTATTTTTTTTCTTTACATAGTCTTTAGTTATTTTTACTGTCCAGTTTTTCATTTTCAGCCTCCTTTAAAAAAGTAAACAGCTTTTTGGCATTTAAAATATAATCCAAAATTGATTATTTATGAGGGATTTCCATGAGTCTTGTCTAGTAATTACTTGGACTGGTAATTAATTTTTGAAAGATTCAAAAACTAAATTAAAAACTTGCACCATGCAATTAAGAAGAATACATATTGTAAGGACAGCTAATGCATTCTTATAATATTGCTGCTAACAGCTGTTTTCTCCTCATAAATTCTGTTTATCATAATCTCCATCCACAGTATGAACCAAAATTAAAGTAGAAACTGGGATAAGAACAACAGAGCCATTTTATTTTGCTTACAAAACCTGTGCTACTCCCTTATGAACAACCAAAACAACATGCTAGCTCTGGTACATTTGTTAAATAGGAGCAGTTTGGTTTTTTGTTTGTTTGTTTGTTTGTTTGTTTGTTTGTTTTTCTAGAGGGAGAAAGAAAAGGGAAAGAAAAGGGAGAGGTGAGAAGAGGATGGAAGGGAAAAGGAGAGAAGAGGAGAAGGACAAGATGATTGGGAGGTGAAAGACAGACAAAGGATCAAGTAGACTGCAAGGTTTGGGAGTGACCAAGACCACGTAAACCACTCTGAGGCAAAGAGGAAAGCTTTTATTTGGGAACAGCACAAGCTGCCAGGGCTGACTCACAAGAGAGGAGCACAGCCCACCTGAGTTTTCAGGTAGTGGGATTTATAGTCCTTTGTCCCTTGGGGTAAGGTGAGGAAGCTGAAAAAAAAAAAAAAAAAAAAAAAAACCTCATTTGTTAAGTTGAATAGAAAAGTTCCTTTATAGTAACCATTTATGATAGCTAGGATGTGACATCAGAACTGTGACCATGTGACTTAAGAAATAAGGGGGCAGGAAACCATGTGGAACATTGTTAGGGAAGGAAGGGATAATGACCAGGTGGTTTCTTGAAGAATGTGGATAATCCACTTCCTAAGACTCTGTCACTATTCTGCTGACCTTGGTGACTCCATTTTGGGAGCTCATCCTGACCTAACGTAGACCTCACTTAATTCCACACATCAATGAATTTTCACTGAGTGGGAACATGACTGTATAAAACCAGCCCCTAGGTTAAATAACAGAACAACACACAAATCCCCCTGAGTCACAAAAGTCACCTGCAAAAATGTCTGTGCTGGGTTGTTTCCTTGGATGAACCTCTCAATTCACTAATTCTCTGCTTCACTCTGTCTAATCTGCTTGCTCTTTGTCTTGAATAGGAAGGAGAATCTTCTGTATCTGGGTGAGTGTGTCAGGGAGCCAAGATAGAACTTTGTTTCTTAGAGTGCCTGTAAGTGTACTTGGGGCCGGGATCATGATGTAAATTGGCCAACTGAGGAAAGTAGCCCTCTCACCTGGCTTGTTTCTATTCAATCCCCAGAGAGGCTGCGTAGAACTGATAAAGGAAGAAAGTATTCCTTCTGTTTATTATCATCCTTCCTATAATACCTCATGTCATTTTCTTCTGGCCATTAACTGATCCACATAATTTTCATCCATGTACTGAGGTCTTCAAACTCACTGTATTAAGCCAGTGGTTTTCCCCAGTCACTAAATTGCAGACAGTGTACCAGGGACTTCCCAGTCTTCAATTCCCATATGACATTTCTCATGTTTCATATAAATTTATTAATAAATATATAAGGGATACAATATATAAAGTTATTTGTCAGATCATCAATAAACTTTACCATATCTATTCATTTTTCTTCCAATTAGCCCCTTGTATTTAATTATTTTGATACAAGTTCTTTTTATTTGTATCAAACTAATATTCTTCGAGGCCTCCTGCAAATGTTTTATATAATTGTTTTTATAATCTCATATATAATTCTGTATTTCTTTTTTGTGACTAGGTTACATAGGCTAAATTGGTCCATGAAATATTTAGGTAGATAATATAAATATGAAATTTGTTTCTCTGTATTTTGGCACCCAAAGCATTGATTTTATTTCACAGTTTCCTTCTCTTGTACCTTTATAACAAAAACACATATTGCAAATCTGCATTTCTTTATTTGTATGGATAAATTTTCTAGTCCACCTTTCATGGATGAATGGTCTCTCTGAAAAGATATGTGTGCATATTTTTCAGGCAGGATTAGAAAGCCCACATGCTCACCTGCAGCAGCCTGTGAATGTCTCTTCCAGTGTGATTTTGAAACTGAAGCTTCAGCTTTTCAAGCTATGCACAGGGTAAAATCTACTCCTGGCTATAGTTCATCAGCTGTACCATGTCAGCCTTCAGAAGCTTTTGTTCTTGTGGAATCTTTCCTTTCTTTTTTTGGTTTGATCAGATCTCACTTTTGAAGTTCTGCTTCTTCTGTGATCTACTATTCCTAGAAATGATCCGAGTCAAGTTGTCATGGTTTGAAAAAAAGGCAGCAGTGTAAATATTCAACTCCCTCTGCCTTTTAAAAACAGCAGCAGCTGGACTCCACACATCTGGTCTGTTCTAAAGCTTAATCCTCCCACCCTCTCTCTCCTTTCCACATATCTGCCAGTCTTTGTTTTCTCACCCAAACCATCCAAACACAATTAATCTTATCATTCATGGGTGAAAAATTTTCCTTCTTACTCAATTACTTAAAACTGTTTCTTAAGCTTATAGCTCTTAAAATAATGTTTTTCTAATTGAATAGGTAGGAGAATCTTTTTATTGCCATTTAAAAATATAAATTCCCTCTCCCCTCTTTAAAGATTTGAACACTTTTATTTATTTGAGAAGAGAGAGAGAACAACAGACAGACAGACACAGTGAAAATAGGCATACCAGGGTCTCTTGCAACTGCTAAGGAACTCTAGAACATGAGCCACTTGTACACCTGGCTTTGTATGGGTACTTGGGTACTGTACAATCAAACCCCACCTGGGCTGGCAGGCTTTGTAAGCAAGTGCTTTTAACAACCAGGCCATCTCTGCTGCACTTTTTTTTTTTTTTTTTTTTTAAGATAGGCTAGCTATGTATGCTTCTGGCCTGCTACTTGGCTTCTAGCTTGCAACTATTGTCTCACAAGTGCCACCCCCTAATGTTGGAATTACATGTGTGCACCATCATACTGTTTTTTTCTCTTTAAAGACAGGCTGTCAAGAGACTCCTTTAGAAGACATATTACTTGGCTAGGGGGAAAAGGAATAAAAATTGTCTCGTGGGGTTTAAAAGTTTCATGGCACGACGCTAAGGAAGGAGTTTCAGACAGTTGAGCACACTCAACTGCTAGGAGATGATGCTATCATGGAAACAGGCTTTGCCCAGCTCCTTTAGAAGCTTAGGAGGAACAACACTCAGTGTCCTCTACAGAGTCAGGTATTTGCTATTAAGGAGAAAGAGGAGGCAGCTCGCTTCTTTTAGACAGTTTCAGTTAGGAACTGAGGCTCAGAGGGAACTGATGCCACCTCACCCTGGCATGAATGGAACTCTTGTCTGAAAGAGATTTATCTACAACTGCTGTGCACCCTGCTGACCACAGGCAAGCAAGGATGTACCTTGGTGGACTGCCCTCTGGGGTCTGCCCTTCAAATCTTTAAAGCAATCAGGTCTTCTCTTGCATACCTGAACCTGACAAAACAAAACAAAACAAAACAAAAATAATAATAATAATATCAGTAGAATATAAAGGCCTGTCCATGCTGTTTTCTCATCTCTCTCTCTCTTCCTCCCTCTCTATCTCTCTCCCTCTGTCTTTCTCTTTCTCCCCTTGCTGTAGTCACAGGGATAAATGGTATTCTGGTTCCCACACACATATACACACAGCCTGGCTGGGTAAAGGGGGAGAGCAGAGCTCTATTTCTTGGTCTGGGTGATTTTCTGTTTGTCTCTGCTTCATACTTCAGTGCAACTTCTCACTTTAGTCACATGTATGATTCTCCTCTGGTCTCCGAATCTACCACATGTATATTTCCTTTATACTCGATCTACCATGTGGGTGCTTTCCATAAACTTTGAGTCTGTTACCGTTGTAGTACCTTTAAACTTGGGGTAACCAAAGGAGTAACTCTCCTTATTATCCATTTGAATTTCCGAGAGTTCATCTTCTATGTGTTTGTGCTTCTATTCCAGTCTTTCCCTAGAAACCTCAATCTCTCTTAAATGAATCTCAAGAACTATGCTGTGTTTTTCATGAGTACATGTGTCCTATCTCCCACGTGCTTATGGGTCTGTTGTAGCCTTCTTCCTAGATCTGAATTTCACTTAAATGAACCTCACAATTGGTGACTCCTCCCTAAATAAACTTAATAATTCATAATTTATCATTCCTGAATTCAATTTGATTGATTCTTTGCTACAAATAGAACAAAATCGGGGCTTATAAACGTGGAGGACCTCTCCCGCATCCCCAAATGCTGCATCATTATTAGAAAGAGATGTTTCTTCTTAGACACCCTAGCTCAACCCAAGGAATCTGTCATCTGGGAGTGCAAACATTTAAATAACAATTTTGATATTCTCTTCTGTTTGCTTGGGATTGATATTTTAGGTTATTTGATTTTATATGTCCAGGCACAGTATGCTTATTAAGAGTGAACTTTTGTTGTTCAGTATTGTGACTGCACTAAATGTCATGGAATAGAACTTTCAAATGTTTAATTTCATGTTGCATGAATTTCAACCCCATAATAAAATGAAACAGCCACCAAAGAGTGCAGCACTTCTCAGCACCATATGACAAAGCAGGCACTTTGCTTAGCTGGCAAAGCCACTGCTGTGTCCTTGCTGCCATCCAAACAAAGAAACGTGTCATCAGAAATTACACATGATGTACCTACTCTCACTTGTGCACCTTGGTCCAAGCCCCTGCTGAGCACGTGCATCCCCTGAATTTGAAGGTATCACCCCACTGGCTCTTCCTGCTTATGTTTCCCCTCCATGTTCCTTAGCCTCCCACATTCTGACCTTCCCCTGTGCTATGCCAGGAATGCAGCCTTGCTTAACAAATCCAATGTCTGTGTTGTACCTTAATCTTTCTGTACGTTGATAATGGAAGTCACATCCTCCTCTTGAAACACTTCAGTGTGGTTTTGTTTGTATGCAAGTTCTTCTTGTCAGATTCTCCTCTTACTTTCTTGATTACCCGCACTGGTTGTAATTGTCTCCCTATTCTTTTGGTGTGGAGGTGCCACAGTTTAGTCAGCAGACTTCCACTTCTATTATATTTCTGTATAGGTCTTTGGGTCACTTGAGCTTATGCAAAACTTGCAGGAACACCTACTCTTCTGCATATCCTCAAATGGATAGAGCAGATTGTATGTATATGTTCTCTTATGTGATCAATCGGCTACTGAATGCTTCTAGACTACATCACTTAAATATGAAGAGTACCAATTATGTCATTTTCTCCAGCCTCAACTCTTGTTTACCCTTTTTATGGCTTCAATCTCACACTCTTCAAATCTCTAAACTTTATTTTTTTTCCAAGTTCAATTGATACAAATTTTATACAAATACTCAGGGGAATATATATATATATGAGAGAGAGAGAGAGATTTGGGAGGGGAAAGGTTTTGAGGTAGGGTCTCACTTTAGCTCAAGCTGAACTGGAATCCACTATGTAGTCTCAGGGTGGCCTCAAACTCATGGCAATCCACCATGCCTGGCCATATATATATATATATATTGAAATAATGAAGGACTTTAAAATTTGTTTCAACAAAATTAATAAAGCATTCAACTTGAGAAGAAGAGGGCTTCTTTTACAGTTATATTTAATGAAAACTAACATGATTAATATATGTAAATATATTCTAACTTCAAGTAAAATTGGAAATAGTTCTCAGTGACTTACCAAACAAAAACAATCCAAAAATTGAATTAAAATAACAAGCATAACATTATGTATAATAAGAAACATATCTTTACACACTCTTTAAAGTAGATCAAGTACATGCTTCCCTAATTGATGTTACATGTATATAGCCTTAGAATAGTGCTTAGTGATACTCATACAGAGAGACAATTACTACACTTCTAAGAACTATCAATGGCTTTGTGACATACATTGAAAAAAAAAAAAAACACTTTCTCCTCAATGTACTCTGTCTCAGTCAGTGAAAACACATTTTTAATGAAGTATATATGCATGACAAATTAATGAAAATATGAGATTTACTTTAAGGTTTTTACCATTTATATCTATCTCCTGTCTTATGACTTGGGCTAGGAATTCTAGTACTATGTTGAAGAGCGATGGTGAGAGGGGTCATCCCTGTCTTGTTCCCGACCTTAATGGAAATTTCTTGAGTCTTTCAACATTAAGTATGATTTGGGCTTTAAGTGCTTTGTATACAGCCTTTTATTATGTTAATATATAATCCCTACATGCCTAGTCTCTTAAGCATTTTGTAAGTGATGTTGTATTATGTTGAAGACATTCTCTGTATCTATTGAAATGATCATGTGGTTCTGTGTTTAAGTATATTTGTGTGGTGTGTTACATTAATAGATATCCATATGTGGAACCACCCCTGCATCCCTGGAATGAAGCCTGCTTGATTGAGTTGTGTAATGCTTTTTCAGAAAAAAATATTTTATTCATTTATTTGCGAGCAAGAATGAGAGAGAGAGAGAGGACAGAGAAAGAATGGGTATGCCAGAGTCTCTAGACACTGCAAAGAAATTCCAGAGGAATGTGCCACCTTATACATCTGGCTTACATGGGTAGTGGGGAATGCATAAGTACTGGGTCCTTTGGCTTTGCTGGCAAGCACCGTAACCACTAAGTCATCTCTCCAGTCCACAATGATGCTATTTTCTTTAATACTTATTTTGAGGCAAGCCAGACAGACTGGCCTTTTTTTTATGCCAGACAGAGAGAGAGTAAGAGAGAGAGCAAAAGAATGGCATGTCAGGCCCTCCAGCCATTTCAATTGAACTCCAAACGTCTGTGCCACCTTGTGTGCTTCTGCGACCTTGCACACTTGCATCACCTTTGGTGTCTGGCTCATGGGGGACCTTGAGAGTTGAACAAGAGTCCTTGGGTTTCACAGGCAAGTGCCACAATCACTAAGCTATCTCTCCAGCCCCTGGATGATGCTTTTCAATATTGTTGAATTTGGGTTGTAAGAACTTTAAACAGGATTTTTATATCCAATATAAGGGATATAGGTATCATTGTCACGTAGCTTATTGTGCTTTCATTTTAGGATGCTATTTATGTTGTCTCTTTTTCTGTTTTCACTGGACACTTCCATTCTGGGACTAGGCAGTCTTGGTGGAGATAACTCAGTGTGTTGTTTTGCAATTGTTTTGCAGTGGGGTCTATCAGTCTCTGGATAAAAGTCTTGTTTTCTTAAGGAGGAAGCAAGAATTTGCCCTTTTAGGATCTTCAGTGAATGTTCCATTTTGGGTTCAAACAGACTCAGAGTAGGATGGTGTTGCATCCATGGATGTGCAGGTTATGGAGGTTGCAGGTGCAATCAGCCCTATAAATTTGTGAGCACTAGGGATGAAGCTGCAGGTTGGGTGATTTGGGTATTCCGGTTTGGAGAATTTGTTGGAATCTCCTGGTTCCAAACATGCCTGCAGTTGGTAATTCCTAATCTATCCTGTACCAGGCCCCATATATTTTGACAATCCTCCCCTGATCTGAGTTCGCAGGCCCCAATCAGGCCAGCACCTTACCCAGTCCCAGTGCATAGGCTCCAAAATCACCTGTACCTCACCCACCCTGAACACACATGCCCGAAGCAAGGCCAGTCTGAGCCCAAGCCCACAGGCCTTGAGCACTCCTGCACCACACTAGCCCTAAGCACAATGACATCTCACCTGGTGTTCCAGGACACAGGCCTCAAACTGGCCTGCACCATTCAAGGTCTGAGCACACAGGCTTATAAGACACGGGCACCTCATGAGCCTCAAAAGCTCAGGCCCAAAACATGCCTGCATCTCACCCATCCTGAGCACACAGGCCCCAAACAAGCCTATCCAGGTGCACATGCCCCAAACTCATCTGTATCTCAATAGCCCTGAGCACAAAGGCCCCAAGCATGCTAACCACTTACCCAGTCTTAGCCAAAGACCCCAAACATGCGCAGACCCCAAACACACTGATATCTCACCCAGTCCAATAACACAAGCCCCAATTTCGCCTGCACCTCTCCTGATCTGAGTACCAAGGCCCCAAACCTGCCTACACCTCACCAACACTGAGTCCACAGGCCGAGTATCCTGGCACCTCACTGGGTCTGAGATGTAGGCGCCAAGCATGCTCAGATCTCAAATACCTCAGCACCTCACCTGGTCCCAGCACTCAGGTTCCAAAACCCCATGCACTTCTCCTGGTGTCTTCCTCTTCTTTTCACATAATGTAATTAATATCTATTTGTACTGACCTAATGTTTTTCCCCTTTTTAAAAAATAAAATAATTATTTATTTGGAAGCAGAGAGAGAGAAAGAGAGGGAGAGAGAGAGAGAATGGGTATACTAGTGCTTCTTGTTACTGTAAACAAACTGCAGATGAATGCATACATTTGGGCATGTAGATTCATTTCATGTGGGTACTGGGGAATCAAACCTAAGTTATCAGACTTTGCAAGCAAATATGTTAAACTGATGATACATCTCTCCAGTCCCTCAAATTTCCTTTTCTATGCATTCCTTTCTTGAAACAGCCCATTCTTTATTACAGCAACATTATCATCATTCTGTTTACATTTTTGCTATTTTTCTATTGTGTCAAAGAAAATTTAAGCATTCTTCTGTTCAAACCATTCTATTGCTCTTACCGTTCTGAGGAAAATATGTTTACCTACATCGTTCTTATCTTTCTTTGTTTGTCTCATGAGCCAATTAAATTAATTAAAAGAAAAATAAAACATGCTTATCTATTTCTTCTTTTCATTCAGTCTGCACTAGCTTCTGGTTGATGTTTCAGGTGAAAGCTGCAAGACATTAAGTAAAATAGACTACAGGCATCATGGAAACAATAAGACACTTCCCTTAGCAACCACCTCTCTGATTTCTTCCCAGAATGTGTTTTTCCCTCAAATCTTCCAATGCCCTCCCAAGTCTTTGAGAAAGTTTAACTCATTATTGAAATAATTACTAGAACAATGATTTTAAACAAAAATGCTTATTTTATCATTAGGAACCAGAGTAGGAAATGCATTGTAAAGAGCAGAAAAAATATAATGTAGTAAATTTATCACTTTTATTTTATGAAATCTTCACTTCCTTTTATTTCCCCAATATTCAAAAATAATTATGGAGTTATCATATCCTAATCAAATGATTCCCATCACACTGTTTTCTTGATCATTTTCATGTGCATTGAACTGAATGCTTCTGCCTTATACCATTATATTGCTCATGCAATGTTATGCCTTATCCTCCCAGTACTCTTTGATAAAAATTTACAACACAAGTTATTTTATTTTTTCAAATTTTATTTATTTGTTTGCAGAGAAAATGAGAATGAATGAGTGCTCCAGGGCCTCCAGCCCCTGCAAATGAATCCCAGGTGTATGTACCACTCTATGCATCTGTGTGGACACAGAGGGACCAAACCCAGGTAGTCAGGCTTTGCAGACAACTGCTCTAATAGCTGAGCCATCTCTTTGTCCTTCAAGTTCTTCTTATTGCTATTTTTTACCAACAAGAGAAGATTAACACATACAATGGCAATGAACACGTTGCTGTAATGAGGCTGTATAATTGTGCAATTGGAAGGGTAGCACAGGTGCAATATAGACACCCACCCCCAGCCTGCTGTATGGACCTAAACCTTCCACTGTCTGAACTAGTGTGCCTTCCACTAGCCACTAGCCCCAAGAAGTCACCTTCTCTAAACTTGGGATTTTCAAAACTTCATCCACTCCATGCCTCAAGTATTTGAACAGTTTCTGATACTTATGGGTTAGGAAGGTATCTGAGAAAAATGTTACTGAAAAAAACCAAAAAAAAAAAAAAAAAGTTATCTGTTCAGTGAGAATGGAGGCACTTTTTTTTAGGGTAATTTTTTTTTTTTTTTTTTTGCTTTAGAGGAGTTTATTGTTTTATGTGAGTTTATGTTACATCACTTGTGTACAATCTATGTTAATTGCTTAATACATAGAAGGTATTTAGAAAGGTTTTGTGCATATGACAACCTGTCAGTCACTAAGAAATATTAGTGCCAATAGCTTTTATCCCCATCTGTATAACTTAGTAATAAAATGTTTAAAATATTATGTTTTGTTCTAGCTCATAACTTTAAATGATCCATTACATTTTTCTATTCTTTTTAAAAAATATTTTATTCATTTATGTGAAAGAGAAAAAGAGAGAGACAGAGAGAGAGATAGAGAGAAATAGGCAAATAAGAGTATAGGTGGGCCTCCAGCTACTGCAAATGAACTCCAGACAAATGTTCCATCTTGTGCATCTGGTGTTACATGGGTACTGGGGATTCGATCATGAGTCCTTAGGGTTTGCAGGCCCTTTCCTTTCTTTATTTAACCACTCTGTAAGATGAAGCTTCAAAATTAGTCATTTAATTATTAACCCTTGTTATCAAAATATCAAAATAAAAATTGATAAGTTGGACACAAGCCTTACAGGGAATACTATGTGAAAAATAATAAATACATAAAAATATTCCAACACTTATGAATTTGTAAATATATGATTAAGTTAACTCCCTCTGATAATAGTCTTCCAATAGTACTTCACACTTCAAAACTATTTAGAGCAGATGAAATAAAGGTACAACAGAAAACTGCTAAGCACTGCTTCAGTTATTCTAATTCATCATAATGAATGCGTAACTTCATTAACTAACTGACCCTTGATCTGCCTCAATTTTTTTCTTGGGCATTTTACACTAGAGATTATATGATATGCATCACAGAGGAGCTTGGAAAACTTTTAACTGAAGATAAATTTAATTTCATTTCAACAAAAGAAAGTCAAAGTAAGACATAATATAACTGCCATTGTGGAGTTGCCCAAAGTCCTTTGTACTCTTAAATTGTCTTTCAAAAGTGTAAGATTAAATGGAGTTTTGAGTATGGTCACTGATTTCTAGTATTTGTTCTGAATTGTCTGAAATTCTATTTGTTTTCTTGCATGGGGCTGACATGGGTTGATGGCTTTAAGTTTTTTGTCATTGTCCCATAGGATTCTTCCCTTATCAGCACTTGGCAGATTGTGACCATTTAAGGAAAAAAAAATCTTCTCTGGTTTATCAACCTTATTTTCATTGCTTCTTATTCTCCAGTGTCAGAAAGTATTATGTACATTAAAAAAGTGCAGTCATCCATGCCAGGAGATTGTAAGTAGAATTGTATTTTAAGTGATACAGCAAACAAAATTGACCTTGGTAAGCGTCATGAATTGTCAGAAATATGGAGAATCCTTCAATTCAAGTTTTATTTACAGAATGAAAGTGCCAAGCTGAAAGAAAATGTACTGTTTTAAGAAGCGAATGTCATGGTTATTCCTTAAATAGAATGCCATATGTGCCCAGTTCAAAAATGATATTTCTTTCATTATTAGAACAAAATGTCTAGAATCCTTTATTCTTTCATAGAATACACAGGTGATTTCAAACTGCTCCTTTGACTAGCAGCAGGGACATTACTGAAGAGCTTAGTAGAAATGTAGGTGTGTAGATCTTATCTCTGGACATAGCCAATGAGAACCTCTGTGGTGAGACATGGAAATCTCATGGAGTTAAAACAAATTTCCTGGGCTGGAGATATGGCTTAGCAGTTTAGGCGCCTGCCTGCCTAGCCTAAGAACAATGGTTCCAATCTCCAGGTCCCACGTTTAGCCAGGTGCAAAAGTGACGCAAGGGTGCAATGCCACACTTGCCCACAAGGGGGCGCACATATCTGGAGTTTCTTCACAGCAGCTGAGAGGCAGCTGGTGGGCCCATTCTCTGTCTCCCTCTCCCTCTCCCTCTCCCTCTCCCTTTCTCTCTCCCTCTCTCTATCTCTCTCAAAAAATGTTTAAAACAAATTTTCTGTGGTTTTGGTATAAATATGTATATATTAATATATAATATAACAAATATAATATATATGTATATTTAGCAAGGAAAGACAGAGGAAAAAAAAAAGAAACAGAGTGAGAGAATGGGTCTGCCACGGCCTCCAGATGCATGTGCCACTTTGTGCATCTGACTTTATATGGGTACTGGGGAATCATCAAACCCAGGCTGTTGGGCTTTACATTCAAACAATTTAACCACTGGGCCATCTCTCCAACCTCGGTTCTTGTGTATTATTGAGTAAAATTACCTATGAGCTGTAAACGGTCATTTTTTTGTAACTGAATTGGGCATGAACTTAGCTATGTGAAAATCAATAAATAGTAGACCACTGAAATTCTTCATTGAGAGAAAACTTGAAGATTATATCTTGCAAATTGGAAACATATCAACTCAGTTTGGGTTGTAAAAACACCCACCTAGGATGGGAGAAAAAAGAAATGAAAAATTCCATAAACAAAACCGTAAAAAGAGAATGTCAAATATGGAAAAGTTGTAACCCCAAACAATCCGTTCGGTATTTTCTGTGCCTCACTGAGGGTAGCAAACAATTCCAGTAATGTCACCAAGCAGGGGACATTTGTCATTCACAGCTGGTGGGCCCATTCTCTGTCTCCCTCTCCCTCTCCCTCTCCCTTTCTCTCTCCCTCTCTCTATCTCTCTCAAAAAATGTTTAAAACAAATTTTCTGTGGTTTTGGTATAAATATGTATATATTAATATATAATATAACAAATATAATATATATGTATATTTAGCAAGGAAAGACAGAGGAAAAAAAAGAAACAGAGTGAGAGAATGGGTCTGCCACGGCCTCCAGATGCATGTGCCACTTTGTGCATCTGACTTTATATGGGTACTGGGGAATCATCAAACCCAGGCTGTTGGGTTTTACATTCAAACAATTTAACCACTGGGCCATCTCTCCAACCTCGGTTCTTGTGTATTATTGAGTAAAATTACCTATGAGCTGTAAACGGTCATTTTTTTGTAACTGAATTGGGCATGAACTTAGCTATGTGAAAATCAATAAATAGTAGACCACTGAAATTCTTCATTGAGAGAAAACTTGAAGATTATATCTTGCAAATTGGAAACATATCAACTCAGTTTGGGTTGTAAAAACACCCACCTAGGATGGGAGAAAAAAGAAATGAAAAATTCCATAAACAAAACCGTAAAAAGAGAATGTCAAATATGGAAAAGTTGTAACCCCAAACAATCCGTTCGGTATTTTCTGTGCCTCACTGAGGGTAGCAAACAATTCCAGTAATGTCACCAAGCAGGGGACATTTGTCATTCACAGAAGGGTAAATTTTACACACAGCCTATGAAACTGTGATCCATTTTGCCATTACCTAAAAAGAATGTAGTACCAGGCCATATACTAGAGAACTATCTTTACCAATAAGACTGGATGTGCAGGGCTCTGTGGAACTTCATGGTCAAGACAGAATCAGGAAGTGGAAGAAAAAGGAAAAAAAAAAATCATTTCTTTTTTTACTTCAGTCATTTGTATAACTTCAGTTTTATTTTTTAAAAAAGTTTCATGGGCTGGAGAGATGGCTTAGCAGTTAAGGCGCCTGCCCCCTAAGCCTAAGAACGCTGGTTCCAATGTCCAGCGGTTCCAATCTCCAGGTCCCACGTTTAGCCAGATGCAAAGTGAGGCAAGGGTGCAATGCTGCACTTGCCCACAAGGCGGCGCACATATCTGGATTTCGTTCACAGCAGCTGAGAGACTGCCGGCGCACCCATCTCTGTCTCCCTCTCCCTCTCTGTCTGTCTCTCTCTGTGTCTCTCTCCAAAAAAAGTTTCATGCTGAAAGTAGGTATGCTCTGTAGACAAACAGCAAGAATCTCCATCTTGAAATGAGCTGAATGGGAGCCAAGTGAGCTGTATGTGCCTCCAGCACATTGAGAAACAAGTTAGGAAGAACTTGGGCCTGAATCAAATGCTATGGCCACAAAGGACAATGAGGTCAGGAGATTTCAGTAGCTAGGGAAATAGAAAGTAAATATAAAGAAGAAAGCGTTGGTACACAGAAAATTGAAGGCAGTTCAGCAAAACAAATAGCTTGGTGTTTCTTTATAAAAGACAGGATATGTAAAAGTGTACATTTTTTTCTCATGTCATAAATCATGACACATGAATGTTACCTATAATATTATACTATACAATTTTAATGAAAAATACAAAAATATAGAATGAATCATTTAATATAAGTGATAAATGCTAGATGTAAGTGAGAGAGCTAAACTGTAAATATTTGCCTCATAAGAAGAAGACCTGAGTTCAATCCCTGGAACACATGCAAAATATAGTGGCAGATGCCTGTAATCCCAGTATTGGGTGTCTGAGCGAGGTGGATCCCCAAAACACACCTTTCAGCTCTTCTAATCTAATTGGTAAGCTCCAGGACAATGAGAGATCATGTCTCTGAAAGAAGAGGACACCCAAAGTTGTCTTCCTGCCTCCACATTCACCATATGCATGTATACACACACAGGCAAACACATGTATGCCTACACACATGCGATCACACACACTCACTAAAACAAACAAAATATTCCCTTGTAATACATTGTTCACAATGCCAAGCTTTCCTTATTCTCTGCTGACAACTTGGAAAATAAATTTTTAACATGTAACCATACATAGCACAACTTCTACATGACAATATTTAAACCATAATATAACATTTCAACTCCTTGTATTTTCCTTCATTGCCCATACATATACCCTAACCTAATGTGTATCTCAAACTCCTAATTTGATTTTGTTGTTGCTTAATCTAACATTACATATATTGCTGTCAGATTCTGTATTTCCTACTTATTGACAAATGTATAAGTCTTTAAGGTTAACTTTCATTACTTTATGAAGGCAATTGATCTGTGAATAGAAATAGAAAATGTGCCTGGATCTCAGTTCATGAATGCATGCCATCAGCTACTAATTTCCTACCTAGAGGAAGTTATCAATAATGCATACATCCCTACTAACTGTGGAATCATTTTATTTATAAGGAGCCTTGAAAATTATAATGTTTTAGAACCATAAAAATCTTACTGACACATTATCTAGCACAACTCCCTTTGTATACACATAGAAACCAAACTTGAAATTGCAGTAATTTTCTCCATAACACATAGAGGCAGAATTCAAAGCTGAATATATTTCTAGATGATAGTATACACTTGGGAAATGACTCTTTTTTATACCATTTATTTTATAGTAAGTATATAATATGGCAATTTATATGAGTGGCCACTAAAGCACATTTAATGAATTGATCACTTTAGAGTTTTTTCTTTTAATAATGGAAAATGAGCATGATCCATTCATGTAAGTGAAATATATACATTTCATTTCAATGACATTTAAAATTCTCAAGAATAAGAAGTAAGTTAATAATTGTGCCTCAAATTCAGCATAGTAAATTTTTGAAAAATGCTACTTAATTTGATTAAAATAGAAGCATGTTACACATTAATTGCATGAGATTACACACACACACACACACACACACACACACACACACACATGAATTTATTGGTACCCATGGATGTTATAGTAATCAGTGGAATATTAATTTAATGAATATAAATATACTATATTTATAATATATGCATACCCATTCTCTCTCTCTCCTTCCTCTCTGTCTCTCCCACTCTCTTCTCGCAAATAAACAATAAAATATTTTTAAAAAAATAGAATGTGAAATTCTGACTCATGACCATAATATAAAACCCTTCCTAAATTTTCAACCTACTATTGCACTTTATCATTGTATATGTTAGCTTGAGATTAACATGTCTAATAATTAAAATAATTCATTTCTTACACGAGACAAACATTCCTTAAAATAATACAAAAAATGCATGACCATTTTCTCTGTTTCCCTTGAGACCTTAACACATAGACAAGGTTATGAAATCAATTTGAGCAATATGTGAAGCTATTAGAATGTCATTGTTATCTTTCACATTAGTGACTTGAATTTTGTAATACATGATCAGAAAACATGAAATGATTTAATATTTTACTGATTAGTTAGCCAAAAATGTGTGTCATACCACGTCTTTATTTTTTTCTGTCCTAGGCAAAGCTATCAGGTTCTCATCCAACATTTTTTTTAATTAGGTCATGATTTTCATGAATTTGATAGGATCATTTACAAAGGAACACAATCTGCATTTGAAATATTCTTATTTCTTGACCTACTTTCTGTGTCTAGCCCCTGAAAATAATTAGACAACTTTCTATTTTATTGCCAAAACTTACCACAGATAAGAGAACAATACCTTGTGGCATATCACACAAAAATATTGATCTGTCTTTAATTATCTGACCTAGACTGAAAAACAAATTGGAAAAAAAGTGGTGTAGTAGTTTTCATCCTTG
This sequence comes from Orientallactaga sibirica, assembly GCA_036365145.1. Classification (NCBI taxonomy): domain Eukaryota; kingdom Metazoa; phylum Chordata; class Mammalia; order Rodentia; family Dipodidae; genus Orientallactaga; species Orientallactaga sibirica. Next base: position 3,590,746 of record JAEOAD010000043.1, on the reverse strand, counting down.
GTGGGTGTGAGTTTGGAAAATGGTTTAACTGAAAACATCTGTTGATGAGCCAATCATCTTGTGTCAGCTGAAAAGTTTTCTGCAATATACTAAAGCACAATGAAATAACACCCAAACCTTCTGAATAACATTTTTTTCCATTAAGAAGAAAAAAAAAAAAAAGCCAGTTAAAGATGTAAATAAAGTGCCTCTTTCCATGGGGTGAACTTGGCTGATAGAGTGAGTTGTCATCATAGCTGAGTGTCTCCTCCTCACGTCTGTCCCATGAGCTCCAGCTTTCTGGTGTATATAATGCAGAGAGGATGGATAAAGTTTCAAAGTCACACCCCACCCACTGTATTCATTTTCTATCCCTGTACAACAGATCACCATAGAATTACAAAGTGAAAACAACATGCATTTATTATCTCATTGTCTACTTTAGGTGTACAGCTCCACTAAGTTTGTTCAAGGTCTTCTAAGACCCCTATTATGAGGTATTGGGTGTTAAGAACACCTAGTATTCCTAAATAACATTTGAATTTCTTTACCTTATGGTTTTCCTGGACTTATTAGACCAACTTTATTAAGTCAGTGAGGTGAATTTCTATTTCCCTTCTTCAGAGAGAGGGTGACCCTTTCATGGGGCCATATAATGTCAGGATTAAAGGAATACCACCTTGTATGTACTTATTTTATATATTGGTTAGAAACATGTTTCAAATTATTTGTAGGGGCTAGACATAGAAAATAGATTAAGAAGTAGGAATAGTTCAAATTCAAATGGTTCCTCATAAGATTGAGAAATAACACAGAGTCACAAATACAAGCATCTGATAACCATGGACTTTGCCTTAGGGGCTGTGTATAATGCTAAATTCAAGGTATATATATATATATATTTTTTTTTCCCTGAGATATTTAGAAACCTCAGGATTTCAAAGGTTCTATTGATCATTTGTCTTTTCAAATATACAAACAAAATTACTGTTACCTGAGCAATAGATTGCCCCTTTTCCTTGTTCTTCTTCTTTTCTCAAGTTGCTGTGAAGTACACAGAATACGGCCACCACAGTGGGATACCTGAGTTCTACATTTATTCCAGATAGCCCAAACTATAAATAACCAGTCTGAGTCTTTATGGAAAAAGTTGTTATGAACATTGTTTATCTGATCCCACAGGAACATAAATGTTCATTTCTTTTAAATAAATTGTCAAGTGAAATTTCTGTCAAATGCGTACTGCCAAGTTATTATCTATTTCACATATAATATCCAAAATTCAAATGACCAAAGTGTGCATGATCCAGCTTTTCTTCAACATAAACCAGTATTGGGTTTCACTAAAGTTTCATATTATCACTCTTGTAAGTGTATATTAATACCTTATTGTGGGTTTAATCTGCATTTATTTCAATGGCCTTTACTATTCTTTTATTTCAACCTACCTATGCCATTGGAATCAAAGTGACATTTATAATTATTCATATATATATATATGTGATTGTTTTGTTCCCATGCCCTGTTCCCATTTTCTTGGAGCCCTCTAAATGAGGCTATGGGATTCACTATGGAGTCATGAAGGCTTTTGTCAGTCCCAATGGGATGGACCATGCCTCAGGGTATTGCTACCCACTCTGTGGCTCTTACAATCTTTCTGCCACTCTTCCGAAATGTTTCCTGAATCATGACAAGCCTCTTGGCAGTCTGATTTAATGTTGAATTCTTTGGAGCTTCTGAATTTCTGCTTTGATAGATTTTGACTAATCATTGTGTCTATCACCATTACTTTGGGGCTGGTTGGCAGGCTACCAGTAAGAGCAGTGTTCCTGGCACTGCTTCCACTGCAAGTTCTCCCGGGCCCTGGAAGAGGTGGTAAGTCTCATTATGGTCAGTTGGTTATCATCTTGTCTTATCAATGGATCTTGACTCACCTCTATTTTCTCTGCCATCCAGAAAATAAACTGCAAAAAAATTGTTATGCTTTCTTTAATTCAATCCACCAGTTTCTCTCTTTTGACAAAGATGCCTAAGCCACTAACATTCAAATTAATAAGTAATAATTATAGATAATATATAATATATAATATATAATGTATTAGGATTTTATTCATTATATATTCATTTTTCCTCTTTCATCTGTTAAACTTTTCTTTATCTTTCTGTGTAAAGATTGAATTTATTTAAGCAGGAGTATATTATCATGAATTTACAACCCCTTGTGGTAGTTTGAATATATGTCCCCTAATATATTCAGTGTTTTATTAGTTTTAGTTTGCATCTTCATTCACCTTGCTAGAGGCAATGTCACTGGGGGCCAGTCTTAAGGTGTGGGTTTGAGATTCCATTGTAAAGATATGCAAATGTGCCTAGCGGGAGTTCCTGAAGTGTGCTGGGCTTTTGGCAGTAGTTTTGCTCTGTGTGCTGTGGTGGCTGGTTGGCTTTTGCTCTCTTGCCTGGTCCTGTGAAGAGCAGGCTGCTTCTCTTGCCATTATGGAACTTCCCCTGGATCTGTAAGCTTCAATAAATAATATCCCTTCCTCCATAACTGTGCCTGGTCTGGAAGTTCATCTCAGCGAACCTGAAGCTGTCTGCAACACCCTTTACTGTATTTATAGACTTCCGGGAGTGAGTGATCTACATGTTAAAACATACATGTGCCTTATCAGGCTTACTTGTTATTGTCATTTTAACACTTCAACTGAGCTTTGGAAACCTGACTCCTCTTAGGTCGCCTTCACCTTCTCCACTTTTCAGTGTCATTTGCTTATGTTTCAGATGATATTGTTGAGTTAGTTTTAATCACAGATTTTTTTGCTAAATTCCCAAGTAAAACATGGACAATGTTTGAAAGTTATACATAATAACAGAAAACGTTCCTATTAGATTGAGTTTGTATTTTTTTAACTTAGAAGGCAAATTGACAGTGAGAGAGTCAGAGTGGCTTTGCATCAACAGAATGGTAAACATGCTGCAGTAACTGACATTAAATCCCGCTGAGTACCTGCGAGGGAGCATTTGGAGCCCTTCAGAAGATAAGTGAAGATTTTCTTGAGATATTGGATAGTGATGTTTCAGATTGCCCTCTCAACATCATGATTCCCAAACATTTACAGTTTTTAAAGCATAGTAGTCCCCAGATAAGGGCTCATGCTGTAGATAGTGTCAATCAGTTTATCATCAATTGGACTCAAGTTCTGATGTTGTTGCTCATTCACTCTTTTAAAAAAAATATTTATTCGCACACCCATCTCTCTCTTCCTCTCTCTCTCTCTTTTCTCTCTCTCTCTCTCTCTGTGTCTCTCTCCAAAAAAATAATAAAAAATAAAAAAAGTTTTAAAAATATTTATTTATTTGGGAGAGAGAGAATGAGAGAGAAAGAGGCAGATAGAGTGAGAGAATGGGCAAGCCAGGGCCTCTAGCCACTACAAATAAACACTAGACACCTGTGCCAACTTGTGCATCTGGCTTACGTGGGTCTTGTGGAATCCAACAGGGGTCCTTTGGCTTTGCAAGCAAGTGCCTTAACCTCAAAGACATCTCTCTAGCCTTCATTGATTCTTTTAAAAATATTTTATTTATTCATTTATGAGAGAGAGAGAGACAGAGAGCATGAGCCTGCCAGGGCCTCTAACCACTGCAAATGAACTCCAGACACATGTGACACCTTGGGCATCCAGCTTTACATGGGCACTAGGTCTGATTCTTTTATTGAGAATATTTTTGTCCTGGCTGGTGATGAAAAACCAGAGGTATGGAAAAATGTATGCTGGGCACTTTTGATACTGCTTCAATTTTGAATGGGTTGTCTACTTCCTCACATGCATAATATCATGCAGTGCATTCTACAGAGGACTCAAGACCAAGATGAAAATGTGACTTTAGAAGCCAGTGAATTTTTGGTTCACACATTGGCTCAACAGCCAATATGCAAAGATGTACTTGTAAGGCATCTTGCTAAGTTGATTCCTGTGTTAGTGTATGCCATAAAGTATTAATACACACACACACACACACACACACACACACACACACACACATAAATATTCCCACTTAAGGGTGATGTAGAAGAATATGAAATGGCTTCTGACAGTGAGCAGGATAGAAGTCCACAATGTCATCAATCAGTGGCAATGGCTCGGCAGCATGAAGAAGGAAGATGATGATGACACCATTTTTAACTGGAATTTAAGAAAATGTTTTGCTGTTGACCTGAGTGTTCTTGCAAATGTTTATGGTGATGATGGTTGGCACGTATTTTACCCCTTTAGAAAGAGTCACTTTTCCATCATGAGTGGGTTCTTAAAGAACCAGACATCTTGTTTTTTATGAGCAATTGCTGAAGGATGTGTGCAGGGCATGATTCCATACCTGCCCAAGCTCATTCCTCACCTTACTCAGTCTCTCTGATAAAAAGGCCGGACTCAGCCACTATGCACACCGGGTAATTAGCCAGCTACCACTTAGGTACCTGAAGCTGTTAATGATTGAATTGCCAAAGGTACTCTGGGTAGCAACAGGAAAGTACAAGAAGCAGCTTGCAAAGTCTTTGCTACACTAGCAGTAGGGGGTCATACGGACAGTTCCCCGCCTTTCTTATATACTCGATGCCCTGATGTTTGCATTTAGTAAATATCAGCATAAGAATCTGATCATTTTTTAGGAAGCCATAGAAACATTAGCAGATTCAGTAGGGCATCATTTAAACAAACCAGAATATATGCTAATGCCACCACTGATCCAGAAATGGAACAGGTGACAGGATGAAAATAAAGATCTCTTTCCTGTCTTCAGTTGCCACAGCCCTACAGTCTGGCTCCCTTCCATACTGTGAACCTGTGTATGGGTGTTGTGCGAAACTACTACAAAAGACTTGGAAAGCCATGCTCAGTAATGCTCTAGCAGATGAGTGTGAGGCTCCAGATAAAGACTTTATGACTGTGGCTCTTGATGTAGTCAGTGTCGTTGCTGAAGGACTTGGAGGCAACATGGAAGAGCTAGTATCCAGGAGTAACATGCTAACACTAAGGTATCAGTTCACACAGGATGAAATACCAGAAGATCCACAGAATTCCTTTGCCCTCTTAGGTAACCAGACTCGAACTTATTTTTAGCATGTTAAACTTTGTAGAGCTGACTTCATGCCAATACTGGGAACCAATCTAAATCCATAGTTCATCTCCCTTTGCAGCAATGTAATCGAGGCAATTAGGAACTCTCCATTCAAATGGAGTAACAATTAGTAGTCTTGGTTACATTTGTACTCAAGATGCCCCCCCCGCCCAGGCTACAGCAGTTTATAGGGCCTTGTGTCTCTACCTGAGAAACAGAATAAAAAGATTCAGCATTCCTTAAGATTTGTACCATGATTAATGTGAATCCCACTGGTATTTTATATTACTTTTGTGATGCTGTTGCATCATGGATTAACCTAAAATATCATCTCAGAGACATGTTCTCTGAGATCCTTCATGGATTTAAAAATCAAGTTGGGGATGAACATTGGAGGTGTTTCTCTGACGAGTTTCCTCTTACCAGAAAAGAATGTCTTGCAGCTTTTATAGTATTTAATCCAATACACTTAAGCTGAAGTCCCCCAAATTAAGAGTCCTTTAGTCTTGGAGATCATGAGGGAGCCTCTGCACCCAGGGAAGATGTTACCCTTTAAAGGGGGAAAGGGTAAACCAGTAGGGAATACAGTATAATCCCAACTCTACTGGGAGGAACAAGAGGGAGTTGTTGTTATCACTGGAACAAGTCCATGTTGAGAAACATCCTTTGTGGGTGGAAATCTGTATCCAGTTACAACTCTGCACTGGATGTGAAGAAGCAAAAACAAAACAAAACAAAAACTATTCAATCCACTCACCAAACAGCAGTACTATCTGGAATGGATCATGGAGAATTGTACCAAAACAAGAACCATATAAATGATTCATAGGGATAAGAAAGAGGAAAACATCCAGAGTGCAAAATAAGGCAAATTTAAGAAAGGGAGTTACAAACAATAAAGAAGCTTCTTTTTTAAATTTAAAAGATTTTTCCAGCCTGGCGTGGTTATGAACAGTAATCCCAGCACTTCTGTAGAGGTTTGCTGTTTCGAACCGTGAGACTACAAAGTTTTTCCAGGTCAGCCTAAATTTGAGACCCTACCTTGGAAAAACAACAACAACAAAAAATCCCACATTAAGAGGCTTTGTTCTACATGTTCATGAAGAACTGTGCAGAGCTAACATAGTTAAAATCTGCTTGCCCCCTTGGTACACCAGGTTCTTGGACGTTACAATTAAAGGTACCCCGCCACCCTGGAACATGTTGGAAATAAAAGCAAAACAAATGTGAACAATGAAGCACCCTGCAAAATGCCAAAGGAGCTGCTTCTTTACATTTGTGGGCTGAGCAGGGAGGAGGAATAAATGGGTTGGGCATATCAAACTAAAAGTGTCATCTTAACTTTACATTAAAGCATTAATCGATATGATTTGATAGTTGTACTTCATTACATTTAATTTCTAGGCCAACACACTGTTTTCAAGTTCAGTTTAAGGTTCAGGCATGCATTCTGGCTCGTAGCAACTGAAAGTATGAATTAGTGGGGAGTAGCATGCTTGCATCTCATAGAATGAAACTAGTATTCATTTAGCTACGTTGTGCCAGTTTGTGTTGCAGTTACCAATTCAATATAGCCTGTGTTTAAAATTCCTTTAAGTTTTGTGGATTCTATTTTACTAAGAATGTAGATATGGGAGCTGGAGAGATGGCTCAGCAGTTAAGGCATTTACCTGCAAAGCCTAATGACCTCGGTTCAACTCCCCAGTACCCACGTAAAAGCAGATGCATAAAGTAGACCATGCATCTGGAGGTCATGTGCAGTGGCATAGATGCCCTCATGAGTCTATTATCTCTCTCTCTTTTCCTCTTTCTCTCTCTTCCTCTTTCTTTCTCTCTCTTTCTCCCCCTCTTCCCTCTCTGCTTGCAAACACATATTTTTTTTTTTTAGGATTTGTTAGGAATAAGATTGATATTGTTTTGTGTGTAACCTGCACCATGTGGAAAGCTTATATACCTGTGCAAAATCTTTGTCCCTGTGCTGTTAGTGTGTGTGCTTTGTGCCTGGTTATATACTACTAGTGATTTTTATCAGAATTTCAAATTACATAGTAAACGATATGTAAAAGGCTACATAAATCTTAGTTGGGACATAAATACAATTATAGAAGTTGAAACATGATCGCTATATTTCAATGTTTATTCCCATTCAACATATTGCCTCTAAGCTTTCCTTTTTTTTATGTTCAAAGTATGAGCTGAAAGACATGATTAAGTTAATGGTGTAATGCAGGGTTCCTACACTGCATTGGTGCATGTTGGTTGCCCTTTTTACCCTAAATATATGAACACAGGATACAAGCTACAGAGTGAAAGTTACTTTGGATCCTATTTATTTCATTTGTTTAGCTTTCTGTTTTTTTTTTTTTTTTTCTACTTACATGTATTCCTGTGAATAAATGCTTGATAAGCTAACTCTTAAAAAAAGACCTGTTGGGCTAGAAAAATTGTTTAGTGGTTAGGGTACTTTCCTACAAATTGTTAGAACCTAGGTTTGATTCACCAATACCCATGTAAAGCCAGATGCACAAAGAGGAATATGTATCTGGAGTTATTTGCAGTGGCTGGAGTCCCTCGCATGTCCATTCTCTCTGACTGTCTCTTTTCTCTCTCTCTCTCTTTTTGCAAATAAATATTTTTTAAAAGACTTAAAATACAAGATTTATTGATGTTAAAAACAAAAGGAAAACACCAGCCCCAAAGCACATGCTAACGTTAGTTATTCTGGACTGCACTGACACAAGGAAACACACGGAAACAACTCCAACACCTGACTCAGGAAGGTCTCTAAGTTCATGAAGCAAGTGGGGAAGGTGCGAGTCCTGCCTGGGAATGCAGTATGCACCCTACACAATGAGTGCCCTAAATTTAAGGCATTACTGATTTTTTAAAAATTGAATTTCCCAAGAAATAGTAGAAGATATTATTTATAAACTATAATAGGTGAAATATTCTAAAAAAATTTCTACTTATAATCTGCCTTCTCCCTTAGTTTGATTCCTCTCCTATTTTTAATTACATTTCTTTTCCCATTTACATCCTGTTGCTCATAACCATCTCTGTTTTCTACCACTTCTTTCCTTCAATTATAGAGCATACTTCGTGACCTACTGCTTCTATCATTCACTCTTCTAAAAATCTGTTGTTTGGCATTAACTTAAATAAATTAGTAAGTATTTATCCATGCTTTTTAAAACTAAATTCTTAAAAAAAAATAACAAGTATAAAATCATAATTTTATAAAATAAACAATTCATCTTAATATTTAAACAATCATACAATATGTATAAAATAGTTATTTGTCATAGTAGAAGAAATGAAAATACTGACATATCCTTACATATATAAATAATATGATGCTGAATCCAAGCTGTGGTAGTTTGAATATATGTTCCCCAATATATTCAATGTTTTATTACTTTATAGTTTGCATCTGCAATCACCTTGCTAGAGGCAAGGTCACTGGGGGCCGGTCTTAAGGTGTGGTGATGGTTTGGCTTCCATTGTAAAGATATGCAAATGTGTCTAGCAGGAGTTCCTGAAGTGTACTGTCTGACCTTTGGGCTGTAGTTTTGCTCTGTGTGCTGTGGTGGCTGGTTGGCTTTTTGCTCTCTTGCCTGGCCTTGTGAGAGCAGGCCGCTTCTTCTGCCGTTATGGAACTTCCCCTGGATCTGTAAGCTTCAATAAATAATATCCCTTCCTCCATAACTGTGCCTGGTCTGGAAGTTCATCTCAGCGAACCTGAAGCTGTCTGCAACAATAAAGTGGTACCGAGGAGTGTGGGGTGAGATGAACCAGATCGTGTGGATGTTCGTCTTTTGGAACCTTTGTTTTGGAGGAATGGGCATGGACTTGGTGCTTGCAACTGAAGATGCCTTCTGGAGTGGTAAGCCAAGTTTTATGGACTATTCTGATGAGAGTTTGAGAATGCTAAGTGCAGACAGTATTGAACTTCGAGGCTTGGCTTATGAGCTTTCTAAGGGGAAGGAAAGACTGCAGAGGACTTTGTTGGAACTGGGCTACTGGCATAAGGGATGGCTACATTCTGCTATCCAGGCCCAGAAAGTTTGATCAAGGTTAAATTTGTAATGGACTGATGTGCTTGGCTAAAGATAGCGGACTGAGATTTTAAGATTTTGAGTTGGAAAACCTGAAGCAAGCTAAAGGTAGAGGCACTGAGACTGGTTAAGCTGCTATTGTTGACACATTAGCAATCTTAAGGAAGGTGGAAGGAAGGTGGCCTGACTTGATTTACATTAAAACAATGGAGAGGATGCCTGAGGAAAGACTGTTAAAAATGCAAACTCTTGGAAAGAGCTGACTGGAGAAGGAACCTGCTTTTCAAGGCTATGGTTTATTTTGTCCCTGGATTAAGAATATGGCTATGTCCTGCACACCTGGTATTAGTTTTGGAAATATGAAAAATGCATAGAATGGTAATGAGTTGCACACGGTTCCAGGAGCCACTGCTGAGATGCGGCATGAGGTAGGGCATGAAGACCCTCAGGAATAGGCTGGAAGAGCCTTTGGAAGATGGACCGTGGTTTGCATGGAGACCTAAAGATGTTTTGGATATACCAGGACTGTGCAAAAGGGATACCATGGAGTGCAGTGTTGGCATGGGATGAAAGTTTTCCCTGGTGACTGCCCAGCTGGAGGGGCGGAATTCGAAAACCTGGAGACTGTCAGTCTCTGGTTATATTGAACTTGAACTGCAGAAGTTTGATGACGGCTGATGGTGGTTGAGTTTGCATTGTTTAGTCTCTCATTGCTATTCCTTATACAGTTAAAAATGTTTACTCTGTGCCTTTACATGTTGAAAGTATTTAACTTGTTTGATTTTACAGGACTCACTATCTTAAGTTGATCAAGACTGTGAGAACCTTTGAAATTGGACTGAGTACAATTTACAATGTGTGATAGTTATAAATCTATTGGGGGCCAGGAGCTAAATATATTGGGGGCCAGGGGCGGAATGTGGTAGTTTGAATATATGTCCCCCAATATATTCAATGTTTTATTACTTTATAGTTTGCATCTGCAATCACCTTGCTAGAGGCAAGGTCACTGGGGGCCGGTCTTAAGGTGTGGTGATGGTTTGGCTTCCATTGTAAAGATATGCAAATGTGTCTAGCAGGAGTTCCTGAAGTGTGCTGTGTGACCTTTGGGCTCTGTGTGCTGTGGTGGCTGGTTGGCTTTTGCTCTCTCTGCCTGGCCTTGTGAGAGCAGGCCGCTTCTTCTGCCGTTATGGAACTTCCCCTGGATCTGTAAGCTTCAATAAATAATATCCCTTCCTCCATAACTGTGCCTGGTCTGGAAGTTCATCTCAGCGAACCTGAAGCTGTCTGCAACACAAGCTGATATGTTCACTGCAATCTTAAATAAGAAAATAAGCATAATAGAAAAATTATTGAAATATTTAATGTGAATAATTCTTTTTCTCCATAATTTTGTCATTTTAGCTGTCATTATAATGTTTATTATTGTACTTTTCTGTCTATAACACACACACACACACACACACACACAAAACACAAACACACACACACCTCATCATGCAGCACAGCTATCCTATAACATACTATATAGACCAAGCTGATCCTGATTCTACTGCCTCCAACTTCTGACTACTGGAACTGAATGTTGGTTACTCTCTGCTCAGCTTTTACAGTACCTTTCAAAGAAGAAAAGAGAGTATTTTACAAAATGTTTTATTTTCTAATTGGGAATGTTCTCTTACCAAAGTAGTTAGCCTTTTATATAAGCAGAGAAAACACCTTGTTATTGTGAAATTATCCTAGAATTTTTGAGTCACAGTGTTGACTGAGGAATGATGAATGTGAAGAGAATCAGTCTCCATGCCAGAACAAAGTTGATGCTTTGAATCTCATTTTCAATTTAATTAAAATTCTTCCCTGCCTTTAGATGGTTTCCCTTTATGTCTGAAGTAAAATCCTTTTGTATTCTGTGTCGATGAGCCTGAAGTGATATATGCACTGCACTAGTAGACAGTTCAAAAACATGCTTTGAATAGTTGATTCCACTTTCGCTGGTTTGATTTAAACACATGCCTTCAGCATCAAGGTCAATGCTTCCCGAGGCCTATAGGAAAACTGGGTAATACTTCTTTCTACTTTCCTCAGTAATCCTGCCAGGACCACTCACTAACATGTATAAAATCAGGACTATATTTAAGAGCATAGCTAAGATGTTATAGAACAATTATAACAAGGAATGACTTCAAACAATGCTAGAATGCAGACACTGTGAGGCAGATTCTTCATAAAAATTGCAGCCCAGACTTATAAAATCTTGCTAAAGCTCTTGAACTTGCACTTATGTTCAATGTGAGTAAAGGTATAAATATAAAATACTTAATTTATAATTAGAAAACTAATTTGTTGGATGCCAACTACAAGGCGAGGAATCTAAAGTGCACACAAGGTAATGGGACAAAAAGAATTCTCTCTAAATATGTAAGTGAAGACAGCTGTTACTAAAAGTTATGCCTTGATTTTTGTAAACAAATTTTTCTCTATGTTTACACAATATAAATATACAAGTTCCAAAATGGATTTAACTTTTTTCCTTTCAAATTTTTCAGTATTATTTGCTTATCCTAGAATCATATCCTAAAATTATTTAATGTAGCAATAGTCATTAATAATGGATTCTGTGGGGCTGGATATATGGCCTAGTCGTCAATGCACTTGCCTGCAAAGCCAAAGGACCCCATTTTGAATCCCTAGGATCCATGTAAGCCAGATGCAGAGGCTGGAGATCCTGGCATGACCATTCCCTATCTCTCTCTTTCTCTCATTCTCTCTTAAATTCTTTCTTATTCTCTCTTTAATTATTATTTGCTTAATAATAGACTCTTCTGCACACATATACAACAAATAAGAAAAACAAACTCTAATGTTTGCAGTGAAAACTCCTTTCGATGCCTGTATTGAATTATTGAATCCATGTAGGGCTTTGTGTGCAATAGGCACCCTTTATACAACTTGATTATACACATATTTAATACTCAAAATAACCATGAAAGTTATTCATTATTAAAATTATAATTCTACATATGATGAACGTGGGTCACAGAGACGTTGAACATTGTGCTCTAAGTGCTATGCATTATAGCTAGATTATCAAGAGTATGACCCAAAATCTATACCCAAGTACTCGAACTCTATGCAGCTTCTTTTAGTAGTAGGTTTGTCAGCTACTCTCAAAAAAAAGGGGAAAAAAAGAGGAAAATCAGTTTTGTTTTTTTTTTTTTGCAAGTTATTTATCCATCATTATCTGTTTTTGGAGAATAGACATTATCATAAAGTTCCTAATATCATTTACTTTTTTTTTTCTTTGTGTTTTGGTTTTTTGCTATAGGGTCTCACTCTAGCCCAGGCTGACCTGGAATTCACTCTGTAGTCTCAGAGTGGCCTTGAACTCACACCAATCCTCCTACCTCTGCCTCCCAAATGCTGAGATTAAAGGTGTGCACCCAGCATCATTTACTTTTATCCTTTCTTTCCTCTTCCTCTCACCAACTGTACCCTTGCTCCTTGACCTTTTTTTTGTCTGTGTTTAATGACCTCTAAGCATGTTTCAAGACTCAAAAAACAAAAACAAGTTCTCATTATGCTTAAAATAAATAGGTTTCAGATACTGGCATATATACTAATGTAATTTACAAAGATGCTCATCTTCATACTACAGATCACATAGGATAGAAAACCTTATGTACCCTTGAGGAAGACTTTTTCTACTTTTCACTTTCTTGAATGTGGAAACTGAGAATGTTACAGCATAAATGATTTTTTTAAAGTATCTAAACACCCCTGGGAACATATGTGGCTAAAACAAGAAAGCTATAGGGGGAGTAGAAGGTTTATAGTAAAGAAAATAGGAAGATGGCAACTTATTCTCAAGAGTTCACAAGGCATAGAAAATTTCAATCAGGGTGGTACCAAGATGTTGGGATTTTGATATCATTCTCAAAAATATTCCAACCAACCATGAGGAAATGTACTATCTTTCATACATTACATTCTTTATTTCATGTCTTTTCACCAGAACAAAGCAGAGAAGAAATAACTGACAAAAAGTGTTCCAGACCATACTTCTCCAATACCTAAACCTGTTTTCTTCACTAAGGTGCTACACTGCAAAACATGTGTTTAATTCCAATGTAACTGACAAAGATAAGCTTGTTCACCAATATTGTGCTAAACTGGTGTGTCATAAAAGATGTTGGGATTCTCCTGTGGTTTCATGCTTAAAATAATCATCTCTGGTCACCAAACGTATGATTATGTCAAGGGAGTGGTTGTTCTTTCCCAAGATGAATTCAGACATGAAGCCGTTAGCTGGTGGAGAGCCACATCCTAAGCTGCACTTGGAACACACTTTCTGAAGACACCAGGGGTGAGCTGTTTCAAGAGGGTTCAGCTAATGCAAACACTCAGTGGTTAGCATGGAGCTGAAGCAACACTATGGTATGAGCTACCACAGATTTTAAACCCATATAATCTAAGTCAATATCAAGAAACACATGGTGTGTCTGATATATGCATCCTGACTTTTAACACTTGTATGTATATGAATAGAGGGATTTGTGAGTAGAAGCTATGACTTGAGATAGGAGACCACAAAAGGGGGACAAGTGGTGATGAAAATGGGGGAAATATGAAAGGAAATGTCATATGAGAGCAGAAAGATGCTGTGCTTGGGAAGGTACAAAGGGAGAAGGAGATGGGGAAAGAGAGGAATAAAGAAATATATTATTGTCACATCTAAGAAGGTCAGTAGTGACTAACTGTGATTTCATCATGGGTGGGGTCAGTATTTCTTTAACAACTTAATATACAAATCCAGAGTCCAGGATCATGATTCCTCTCAGAGACAGAAGATACAGCAAGAGAAATCTCTCTTCACAGATTGTCATGGAGGTCAGATCATGATGTAGTCACACTTCTGCTACTAAATTCTGCTTCTGAGATTTTCGCCATGAGCCCATGCCTACATTACTGGTGGGATTATTCCTCTGCATTTGTCTTTCTTGTGTAACATACAATCTTTCTTTGAATTGTTCATTTTTTCTTTTGGAAAATTATTTATCCCCAGTGTATCACCACCCAAATGCACTTGTGATTACTGAGCAAAAAATCATTTTATAACAGATTCATCATTCACCTGCTATGTAGCTTGGAGTTTTCTGAATTTCTTCTTGTTCACTTGCTTCCCAGAGATTTTTAGATGAAAAAAAAATCCTTTTACCTTCCATGTTTAAGCCTTATGTATGTCTCTTTGATTTTGAAGATGGATGGTTAAGACTATGTAGATTTAGAAGTATACACTCAAGAGAAATGTAACATAAAAATTAAGCACTAGTGGGCTGGAGAGATGGCTTAGCAGTTAAGGTGTCTGCCTCCTAAGCCTAAGAACGCTGGTTCCAACCTCCAGGTCCCACGTTTAGCCAGATGCAAAGTGATGCAAGGGCGCAATGCCACACTTGACCACAAGGGGGCTCACACATCTGGATTTCTTTCTCAGCAGCTAAGAGGCTGCTGGTGCACCCAATCTCTATCTGTCTTCCTCTCCCTCTCTCTCTGTCTCTCTCTGTCTCTCAAAAAAAAAAAAAAAAACTAGTGAACTACTGTAATAAATGTGCATAAATAAGCAGGGTCTGTTAATAAAAATCCCATGGTACTAACTTCAATATTAGACAATAAATACTTGCAATGCACATTCTTCTCTCCTGCCTACTCCTCATTACAATCCAAGCTGCATCTTTAGCCAGAGTTACTAACCTGATTTCTGAATCCTGAGAAATATCCAATTTTTTTTGTCTATACAATTAAAAGAGTGGAATTGAGGTTCCTAGTGTATGCATATTTTATTTTATTTTCTATCTTTTGACTCCAAGATA
This sequence comes from Orientallactaga sibirica, assembly GCA_036365145.1. Taxonomy (NCBI): domain Eukaryota; kingdom Metazoa; phylum Chordata; class Mammalia; order Rodentia; family Dipodidae; genus Orientallactaga; species Orientallactaga sibirica. The sequence continues at coordinate 3,575,733 of JAEOAD010000043.1, read as the reverse complement.
TTATTGTAGTAGGGAAGAGAGAGAAGGGGGTGGGAAGAGAGGGAAGACAAGGGGCTGTACACCAGGGAGAGAGAGAGAGAAGGAAGGATAAAATTTATCAGAACATGGCAACATATATCTAAAATTATCATCCCAGTGTACATGTCTTACAGCATTTCTTTGCTTCATTTGGCTGAAAATCATAGACCTTAAAACTTAGGACTATCCATAATATTAATTTTTAGGTATTGGTATAAAGTACTTGTGAAATGGTTTTAATTTTGATTCAGTGAATGTGATCAAACATGACTTGTGATTCTTAATAATTTATTCATGTTCTTATCTTGAAATGCTCAGTATGATTATTTTTCTTCTTGGTTTTTGTACTATTCACAATTTTTCCATTCTCTTAATTTTGTCTATTTTCACTTTGTTCATAAAATCTTCTGATGAAAACAAGTCCTAAATTTAGCTGTGGGTCTAAATGAGAGAATTTCCCTGAGTAAATAAAGTGGAGAGCAATAGAGAAAGACATCTAATGTCCACCTCTGGCCTCTACATGCACATATATGCATGGGCATTCACATATATATGTGGGCACACAGGCACACAAACATACATGCAAACATGCATGAACTCACACACACATACACAGAAAAGGAGACAGTAATGGTTCAGGACTTCAAACAGTGGCAATGAAACAAAATTATCATTTGTTTGTCAAGCAATATCATCTCCATTCTCCATATTTAATAGATAAGATCCTAGCTTATTTATTTTTGCTTTCACAGTACTCCTTCCATTGTTCATGACATGGTTTTTGTTCATGGAAGAATATGTGACTCTAATAATGATGAAGACCAATTTAACATATTATTTTATGTTACAGAAAGATCTCTTTATGAAAGCCACAGATTTTATTTTATTTTTATTGTTTCACTTTCTGTTGGTGATTCTGACCTATGGTGTTTATCTTTAGAACTGGAAAATTCTTCAGCATAGTTCTTCTAAATATCCTGTACCTGCCTTTCCATTTCTGAAGGGTGTTACTATAAAATAAAACACACTTGAACTTCTTTCAGTTTCTAAGATATACAATGTGTCAGATAGAAAGCTTGATAGTCCTCTCTTTAAAACCAAAGATTAATTTGATTAATCTTCGCAGTTGAGAATTTCTTTATATATTTTCTTTCAGAATGCTTTCTCAGTCATGATTTTACAATTTCTTTCTGCATGACTGTTTTATTATTTATTTATTTATTTTTTTGAGAGAGACACAGAGAGAGACAGAGAGAGAGAGAGAGAGAGAGAGAGAGAGAGAGAGGAAGACAGAGATGGGTGCGGCAGCAGTGTCTCAGCTGCTGAGAACGAAATCAAGATGTGTGCGCCCCCTTGTGGTCAAGTGCAGCATTGCACCCTGCGTCACTTTGCATCTGGCTAAACGTGGGACCTGGTGATTGGAACCGCTGGAGATTGGAACCAGTGTTCTTAGGCTTAGGAGGCAGGCGCCTTAACCCCTAAGCCATCTCTCCAGGCCTCTGCATGACTTTTAGGAGGCATTTTGTTTGGCTTTTGTATTTAGAGCTACAAAATACCTACAAATGACTTTTGTGCATTGAGAAAAGTGAGGGTCAAGGACATTGTTTTCCAAATGGATATCAAACTTACCTCTTCCTATTTAGTAAACAATAATATCTTTTCTAACAATGTTTTCCATCGCTAATTGTTACAAGTCAGACATTCCGTTCAGTTCTGGCTTCTATACTTTATACTGCAGTATTCATCCATGAGCTAAATTGTTGTTTTATGGTAGCTAACATTTTAGCTGTCAACTTCAAATGGTTCCTTTATATTTGATTTTTCACCAGTATTACCAGCCTAATATACGTTTGTAGGGTACATTCATATGTCTTGCTATGATTTTGTTTCATTACCACTATTTTGGAAGTTCTGAGCCATTATTGTCTCCTTTTTTGCATATGTATGTGTGGGAGTTCATGCATGTGTATATGTGTGTTTGTGTACATGGGAGCACACATCTATGTGTGAGTGACCATGCATGTGCATGCATGTAGAGGCCAGAGGCTGACAATAGATGTCTTCCTTTATTGCTCGCCACTTTATTTACAGAGGGAGTTTCTCTCAATTGGATCCAGAGCTCATGATTCATGTAGTCTAGCTAACCAGCTTGCCCCAAGGATTACTTGTCTGTGTATACAGTGTGATAACAGGCTGCCTCCATGCCAACCCAGTATTTATTTGGTGCTGTGGGTTTGGAAATCTCCTCTTACACATGTGCTGCAAGCACTTTATCCACTGAACCATTCCCCTGACTTTTCATTATATCCTAAAATAGTGGTTTTCTCCCCCTTCTCTTTTCTTTCATAATGTATACACTTCTGAGCACCTAATTCTATCATGTAAGTGTCTAATTCACTTTTAACAGTGTTCATTATTTTTTCCTCTCTTTGCCTTTTTTAATATTTCTTCTTTTGACTTGACTTCTAGTTCACTGCTTTTTGTTTTATTTGTTTCTCATTTACTATTAAATGCCACCACAGCACCCTAATATAGTATTTTTCTATGAATTTGAACTCAAGTATTAAATTAAATTTATGAATTTTCCATAAAATTTTAATTTTTTTTTCACATTCCTTACTAAATTCTTTCCCTCTCTCTTCATGGCCTTGGAAAATAGAGACTTGATAATTTTAAAGTTTCAGAGAAAACTCCAATATCTCAGGCCCTAGTGGTATATATTTTTTTTTAATTTCTCTTATTTTTGCAGGATCTCCCTTTCCCTCCCAGAGTTAGTCACTGTCCAGGCCTAGGATCCCATCATCTTCCATGGTACAGTACTTCAGACTGGTACTTATGTCGTAGGAATCTAGATTAGTTTCACCTGTTGTCAAAAGCATAGAGACCACCACAGCAACGTCCTTCCTTTGTGCTGGCCTTTCATGTTGGCCAGGTTTGATAGAGGATACTTTCAGATGTGTCACTTTGCCTTTTAAATTCTTGTGTGTTTCTTCAGATATCTTAATTGGTAAATACCTCCAAGTATCTAATTTCTCAGAATTTCTTCTCTTTAAGATTCTCATCAAATGGCTCTTCATTAGTTTTATAGATACCTGATATTTTACAGAAAAATAAGAAGTATTCTCAAGTTTCTGAATTTCTCTAATGAGAAACAATGATCTGAATTTCCAAATCAAGCATTCTTGGAAACATCACATCAATACTCTAGTTGGGGTACTTACAGAAGTGTCCCTCATCATTGGGGTGTTCTGCTCTTCCTAGTGGAATATTGACTATCATAAGGATTTATAATTCTTTCCTATGTAAACTCATCTATTAAAAATAGCATTACTGAGTTGGAGGGATGGCTTAGTCATTAAGGTGCTTGCTTGCAAAGCCTGAGGACCCAGGTTCCATTCCCCAGTACCCATATAAGCCAGATGCAAAAGGTGGTACATGCTTCTGGAGTTTGTTTGTTGTGGCTAGAGGACCTAGCACTCCTATTCTTTCTTTCCCTCTCAAATAAGTAAATAAAATAACAAAAAATAGCATTACTGTAGCAGGGGAAACAAATAGTTTCTATACGTGCTTGCTATGCAAGCATGAGAATTAAGTTCAACGTCCATCACCCATGTCAAAAACTGGGCTGCTCAGACCTGTAACATCTGCACTGTATAGGATGGAGACAGAAGGATCCTTGTGAGCTCACTGATCAATCTACCCCCAAAACTGTGAGCTCTATTTCTACTGAGAGGCTCTGTCTCAAGTAAAACAGGCAAAAGATAAACAGAAAAGGAAAATTTACATCTTCTTCTGGTCTTAACCTGTGTAGGCACTGGGTACACATAGGCATATATATGTCACATACACACAACATGCTATACACACATACACACCAAAAATAAATTGATGCCAAATTTTAAAAAATAGCATTAAGACCTTCCAATTATCTCTTTTTATGATCTACTCTCTTGATTATAATAATATTTTTTTTATCTATTTTCATTCAAAATGCATTTTATTAAGGATTTAATATGTCTTTTCATATTCAAATTGATTTCTTATAAATACCTGAATTTCTACGCTTGACTGGCATTTTCAAACTCATTAAAATATTAAACCTCAGGAAACACTGCTTCTTCTCTCATTTACCTACAGTTTTGAACCTTTGGATAACTTCATTCTAATTTGCTTTGTATGAGTCATTGACATTTGGTAAATAATCTTGTCTCTCTATTTCTGTGTATAATTATGTGTTTTATAAAAAATTTTCTTCACTTATGTATGATTTTACTTTAAAGAACAAAAGAAATATTTTATTTTTTGAAAAATCTTTATTCCTTCCAAAGTATCGTTTCCTCTGAAAAGTAAAACTCCTTGACAACACTCACTCCACCACTCTTTCAATACCTGAGACCCAGAGTGTCTTGATGCAGTGGAGAAAGGCTTTCAGATATGATTTTGCAGGTTACAGTTACTTTCTGATTGGATTCTAAGCTGAAAATGAATTTGCCACATTTTGAACATAATTTCCTCCCAGAAAGAGAAGGAAAAAGTCCTAGGGCTATTTTTATTTAATCATTTCATACACCATGTATAAATATGTAGTTTTGAAACCTAATTTTTAAAAGATTCTGAAAAATAAGAAACACTATTGTGCAAACCAACCAGACCGATTGAATGCTAGTCCTAAGGTGAGATAGAATCTGACGACTTCTTACAGGTTGGTTCCATTTTCCTGTTTTTTTTTTTTTTTTTTTTTTTTTTTTTTGTTTTGTTTTGTTTTGTTTTTCCCCTTGGCTTTTCATTCTAACCCAGACCTACCTAGAATTCACTATGCAGTCTCAGGGTGGCCTTGCATTCACTGTTATCCTCCAACCTCTGCCTCTCAAGTGCTGGGATTAAAGGTCTGAGCCACCATGTGTGGCCCATTTTCCTTTTTTATGTGTTTGTTTCTTGTTTCGGCATCTGATCCTGTGGTGATCATCCAGAATGGGACCTCTTGCCTCAGACTGATTCTTCCTCTCTAAGCAAGTATCTTTCCCCAAACCCCACACTTTGGTTTTCTTACCCGTTATCATAGTCTGTTATATGTAAACATTCCATCTGTACTTGTGCCTTGACAATTTGAACCGTCTAGGACTATAGCATAAAAACTGTCTTTGAAGCCGGGCGTGGTGGTGCATGCCTTTAATCCCAGCACTTGGGAGGCAGAGATAGGAGGATCGCCGTGAGTTCGAGGCCAACCTGAGACTACATAGTGAATTCCAGGTCAGCCTGGGCCAGAGTGAGACTCTACCTCAAAACAAAACAAAACAAAACAAAAACTGTCTTTGACTGCTTTTTCCCCATCTTTGAAACTCCCATTTGCATTCCAACCAGGAGACATATTGGTTCTCATTCCATATTTCTTTCACCTGTATTCTCTTTCCCATTGTTTGTGAAATGACTCTATTATAACTCCTGTTTCTTGTGCTAAGACATTCTTAAGCATCCATTTTATGCCAATATTTTGAAAGCCTTTTTCTTGAACTTAGAATATCATAAGCAAATATTATTAATAGTTTCTCACTTTTAACAGTGTGTTTACTGTTTTTGTCTTGTCACAATATATACTTTAATATATTTAGTTTATTGTTTATTTATTTGAAAGATTGACAGAGAGAGAATGGGCAAACCTGGTCCTCCAACGACTGTAAATGAACTCCAGATGCATGTAACACTTTGTGCATCTAACTTATGTGGGTACTCGGGAACAGAACCTGGGTCCTTATGCTTCGCAGGCAAGTGCCTTAACCACTAAGCCATCTCACTAGTCCCACAATATATAATTTACAGTTTAATATCCTTTGTGCATGTGAATGTGTGTGTAATGTATGGACATGTATATGTGTTTATGTATGTGTGGGAGCACATATGTGTGCTGGTACACATACATACACACACTGGTGTTTAATGGGTTTGGGTGTGCGCGTGCATGTGTAATCCAGAGTTCTTTGTCCAGTGGTTTCCTCCATTACTCTCCATCTTATTTATTGAGAAAGAGTCTCTCAATCAATTCAGACCTCAATAGTTTAGCTTGTTCAGCAAGCCAACTTGCCTCTGGGATCTTTCTGCCTTCCAAGTACATGGATTGCAAGCACATACTACCACGGCCAGCTTTTCCAAGAATGCTGAAAATCTAAACTCTGTATTTATGCTCGCTCAGCAAGTACAAAACTCCATGAGTTGCCGCTCAGATTTTTTGTTTGTTTGTTTGTTTACTTATTTGTTTTGTTTTGGGGCTTTCATGCTAAAGTACATTGCATCAGATATGCTCATTATGTATTTTTAATAAGACCCCATCCATCTGACTAGTTATTTCTCTATCTGTTCAAATTTCATTAATATTTCAAAGTAAAGGTTACCTCCTTTTTCAAACCTAACTTGATCTCACAAGAGCTTCATTTGGGCCTACAATCTCATTATTGTGTGTATTTTGCATGCTGTGATTTTGTCCTCATTGTCTGTAGGCTCAGTAAGAGTAGAAACTGAATAATTCAATTTTGACCACTCTTGAATGCCTGGCATAACACCTTATCCACAACAATGGCTCAGTAATTGGTAGAATAAATTGGTGGGTGTGTGAATGAATAGTAAGACTGAGAATCATAAAACAGCAGTAGAAGACTATCCAGGAATCACTAAAATTTGCTTATAAGATTCTAATGGGAGAAATTGAGGGTAACAGAGCAACAAACATATTAATATTATCTAAGAATTATTTCCCTTTAATGAGATGGGTGTGAATATATTTGCCTACATTTCTGATTTGGTTGTCTCAGGGGCATATCTTCACTAAGCACACACAGAGACAGAGGGAATATAAAACTCTATGTTTTGTGATTATTTAAAGTTACTTTATTAAAGTCATTACATAACATTTGATGTAATCAAATGAGAAGATTACCAATATATTAAATGTTAACTATTGCATAGGGTGAAGAAAGATTTGTTTTTGTTTTTAAATAACTTTATTTGGAAAATAATAATAATTTTAAGATGAGAAAACTATAATTTATATATGTATTAAGAAATTTCAAATATTAATTATACAATGCATTTGAGTGGTTCTCAGAAAACACAGGCATTTAGCTATACCTTCACTCCATAGAACACCAGTCACTTGCTTTTCAAATTAGTTATAAACCACTTAAAAAACAAATTCTTGAAAAGTCTTTAGCACTGCACTCCTTCTGAAATTTGTTTTCAGCTCTCTTAGGCTATGTATTGCCCTTGGCCTTTAAGAGTAGCAACATGCACATGCTGTTCAAATACAAAGGTTTCAGCCTTAAGCATTATGAAAATATCAAGTCTTTTTATTTAAAGTCCTTAGCTTTGTTGCAAAGAGGGAGGGATATGGAAATTTACTTTTTAATATTTCTCTCTTCAAGGAGGAAAGAGGATTATTGGCATTCCAAACCTGTTGTTATTATTTGGTCCCATTGTAAACATGTAGCTTTGTCTCCCTTTTTGCTACTATCAAGTCTGACTTTGCTTATTTCTCCTCACAGGATCTGTATCTTTACTTCTATGTACTCACCATGTTTTGCAAAGGATCTCACCCCTTCTACATAGCATACTAAATATAGAATCATATATATACTTTTCGAGGCAGAGTCTCAATCTAGCCCAGGCTGACATAGAATTAACTCTATAGTCTATAGTCTCAGGATGGTCTTGAACTCACAGCGATCCTCCTACCTCTGCCTTCCAAGTGCTGGGATTAAAGGTGTGTGCCACCATGCCAGGCTTAGAGTTTAGAGATGTAATATATTTATACATTTGAGAGAGAGATAAAGAGAAAGACACAAAGAGAGAGAACTCCAGACACATATGCTGCCTTGTGCACAATACATAGCCTAACAGAACACCTGGCTTTATGTGGGTTCTTTTGCTTTGCAGGCAAGTGCCTTAACCACTAAACCATCTCTTCAGCCCTAGAGATGTATTTTCTAACACTAGTATCAATGAACACATATCCTGTGAGGGTACTCATACATTTCACCTTAAGTAGTGATTAAAGGCAGCAAACGAACAAAACTTTGCTGTGCAAGTCCTTTCCTTCCTTCTTTGCTGTTTTCACCTTCTTACCTTTGACCTATCATTCTGCTCCTTTCTATCTCTCCCCAGGTTCCAGAAACTGCTATGGACAGTGTATGATCATTGTTTGGGAGGAACATTTTTATGAGAGAGAGAGAGAGAGAGAGAAGGAGATACTTGGTACACCAAGACCTCTGGCCACTGCAATCAATCTCCAGACAAGTGGGCCACCTTGCAAGCATGTGAGACATTGTTTGCTTGCATCACCTTGTGCATCTGGCCTATGTGGGACCTGGCCAGTCAAACATGGGTTCTCAGCCAATTGCCTTAATTGCTAAGCAATCACTTTAACCTAGCATGATCTTTTTTGACCTTTTGGCATATTTATTCCCTTGGTGTTACTGACTTTTTAAATGTTTGGATTTTGAGATATTATAATATCCTTTAAAAAGAGCTTAGTCATTGCTATGAAAGATCTTCCTTATTTATATGGTTACCAAGAACTTCCATCCAGGAAACAAAATTAAGTTAGGCCACGTTCTTTTCCCTGCATTTAACAATTTTCTTATTCTACTTTTTTTAGATATAAAGTAAGAAAAAAAAAAAACAGTCCTTATGAAAACATTGATACAATGTTGTGTATCCTAGTAGGTGAAAGTATACACATAGGGATAAAGTAATAGTCAAAGGTATCTTTGACTAATATTAAATGCTAATTTTGAAAAACATGTCAATAAGGCATTAGTCAAAAGTCAGAGACAGAGGAAGTGAGGTGCACGTAGGAGCAAAGGGTTACCAGCCAACACTTACAGAAACAAGAGGGAGCTCACCACATCTAGGAGTCTCATGTTCTTGATTATCTATATAAAAATGTTATTCTGTTTTTTCCCCATTTGCTTTCTTTTGTGCAATTAAGATTCCTTTGCTTTTGATTCTTCATCTGCTTTTCACTCTTTTCTCCAGATATAAACCAGAATATTACTGTTTTTTGTCTGCTCTGCACTGGTGAGATGTCATGACAAGTAAATGACTCACTAAGTGATTTTCAAGTAAAATTCTATCATAGTGCTTAGAAACAACAAGTAATGTTTTCATCAATGATATTATTAGGTTGTCCAAATGCATGTAATATGTATTATTCATTAAAATATTAGCCTTCTTGAGTCTACTATTTTCTCCAAATTTAACTGAAATTAGATTATAACAACTGTACCTAGATCAACAAGGATTAGTATATAATTTTTCTTACTAATAATGAATGTAAACCAAATTTTATTTTTTGCAGGTTATATATTTTTAATTATAGAGCTAAAATATTTTCATTTATCTTCTTGATATTTTAATAGCCTCTTACATTAACTAAAATAATTGTTATTTATTTCTGTATTGTATCTCTAGCATATCTGTCATAAAATTTCAAGACACATGAAAACACTTTTTAAACTCTTTTCTCTGCATTTCTATGATGATTTCCATGTTTTAGTTAGCTTGTTAACTTTTTTTGAGGACAACTTTGGACCCTGACTGGCTCTTTGCTTTAAGTGTGACAACTATTGAAGGTATGACTTATATATAGGAGTACAGATTATCAGGTACACATACAAAAAAAAAGCTGAAGAAACGTTAAGTTTATAAAAGTATACTAAAACTAAAACAACTCTGAAGTAGCATCAGTATAATTTTTAAGTGATTTATAATAACTTAATTAGTGTATCTTTAGTCTAAGTATTATAGAAATGTCATTAAGATAAAATATGTATTCTTAAAAGTGTGTAAAATTGTTTCAGAAATACTGTTTTGTGCCAATTGAATGTAGGACTTCTATTATTTAATTTCAATTTTAGGAAAATAAATCATTATTTTCTACTTTTAGGAATTAAATATCCTTTATTACTTCCTAATTTAATATATTGTATGTAGTCCAGCCAGTGTTCAGAAATTCCTAATATTCTGCCTATTTAATAATGGGGAAAAAAACAATAAAAATTTCAGTCAATTGATAGACATTACACAATGTTACAAGGTAAGCCAGTGGCTGAAGAGAAGAAAAGGGATAAGAGCTAAACGAACCATTTAACCTTGACCCAGGGGTTGAAAAACTTGATAACACATTTGTGAATGTTCTGTTAAGCAGATCTGTTAGATTGTATAATTATTTCTTAGTACCACCAACATTGGAAATCTGATTCATTAAAGTCAAAACACCAAGTATACAAGAGTCAACAAATAAACTACCTTACCACATAAAATTTAGCTTAGGGCTGGGGGCATAGCTCAGTTACTAATGTGCTTGTAGCACCAGCCTAAAGATCTGAATACAGATACCCCAGCTCCCATGTAAAAGCCATGTACAGTGATGCACAGCTATAGTCCCTACCCTGGGGAGGAGGATACCTAAGGTAGCTGGATAACTAGCCAAATTGCTCTTTCCTGAGTTCAGTGAGAGACACTATCTCAAAAATTAAAATGAGGATGGAGAGATGGCTTATCTCTGTAAATGAATGAATGAATGAATGAATAAATACAAACTGCCAAATTATTTTTAAAAATATATAAAGTGGAAGTGAAATTGAGCAAGATACTCAACATCAGCCTCTTGGCTTCCTACTAATACACACACACACACACACACACACACACACACACTCACATACACACTCCTGTAATTCAAACATACATACACTTATGAATTCACACCACATACAGCTGCATTCACATGAAAAACTTAGGTTGAAAATATGTTTGTTTTCCAATATGTTTTCCCATTTGCCATCAAATTTTAACTATAAATGGCTAGATATTCATGTATAGCTATACTTTATATATTTATAAGAGAAACTGAGAGCATATTTATATAACATGGATGGAGAATATTTTCAGCTGTTCTCTTTAAGTTTTTATGATATTATTGAAACTAATAATTTTGCAACATATAGTATAGCTAAATATCCAATATGGTAACAATCATTTAAAATAAGACATTAAGATTTATTGATGGAAATCACCATGTCAATATTTAATAAAAATACTTTTGATTGATAGTAAACAAATGTGTCTAGCCTAGACAAGGTTTATTTTTACTCTTTGCAAGAAAGAGTAAATGTTTGTTAAGGAAATACCAAGATGCAAAACGATCTGTACAGAGTTAAAAAGTACTTGTTCATGGAGTTTTCTTCATTACAAAATAAACAGAATATAAACTCTTATGGGATGTTTTAAGTCATAGTAAGCACATAACAATTGTTAAATTAATTTCTGTGCTATTATTTTTGGATATATATACATTAAATATAGATCATGCACCAACCCTGAAGCAGGTGACCTAGCAGTAATGTTGGGGGATACTCCAGCTGGAGACTTCTCTGGTCATTTGAAGACACCAGCTGATCTTGTCCAAAGCATCTGAAAGCACTCATCTTTTAACTTTCTGGGATATGTTTGATTTCTGCTCCAGATATTTCTTGGCATGAAAATCTTGGACTACAATTTGTCTTCTATGTTTATCTGTGCTGGCGGGATAACTCTAAACCACGGTCTGTAGCTTGCATTATTGGCAAAGAAACATCTGTGGATGACTTTTAAGTTTTTCCTTTTCCTGTTCCATCAATTGTTGAATATTTATCTGTAAGACACTGATAATATTCAACACTCTCCTTTTGATCTAATTAAGTATTGAACTTTATTTGGATATTTTAGTATTCAAATTTGAATGATGAATGGTAATTTTAATGACAAATATTATATACTACCAAAACAACAGACTTAGTAAAATAACAGGCAAAGTTTATGCTCATTTATAGAGTCAGCTTTTAAGGAAGTATTCATAAAAGGGTAAGTTTTGTTTCAATTTGCCAAATATCAGTTAACCTTCATCTTGCATAAAAGAATATTCTGGGGCTGGAGAGATGGCTTAGCTGTTAAGGTACTTGCCCAAGAAGCCTAAGGGCCTAGGTTCAAATCCCCAGTACCCACATAAGCCAGATGAACATGGTGGCACACGAATCTGGAGTTTGTATGCAATGGCTGGATGCCCTGGTGCACCCATTCTCTCTCTTTCTATCTACCTCCTCCCTCCTCTTTCTCTCTCACTCTGTCAAATACATAATAAATAAAATATTTTTAAAAAGAAAATTCTCTTGCTTTTTAATTGTTTTATTTACAAATGATATTTTTTCAGATTCATGTTTTTCCAAATAAGAAATTTGCACATATATGTGTAATTCCTTATTGACAAACTGCACTATTCAGGATGATGTTTCCTTGTCCACTGCACATCTGTAAGGTGGGTTTAGAAGCTGGAATGTAAAGTGACTACCTGTGATCAGAGAAGTAGAATAATGATAACTGTATATTTGATCTAGTGTCAGCATGCTCAAATTTATAAGATATAAATGTGTGAGGTTTACATCATTATGAAAATAGAAAACAGCTGTGATAGAAATGAATTCTGTGATTGACAGTGAGCTATGAATGCTGGAATACAGTTGCTGGGTGAGTGGTTTAAAAGTCCCATGCAAATAGAATCCTGGTTTGATATGGAGCTCAATACTTAGCCTTAGAATTTAGCAATCTTAATATCTTTAAGCCTTAAAATCTTCATATTTAAAATTAGGTCTTGTGATTGAGACTGCTTTATGGGATTATTGAAAATATTAAATAAATTCCTGTAGGTTTTACATTTAAGCACAAGGCCATTGATATAGCTTCACACCAAAGAAGAATGTGTGCTGTCTACCTATTATATTTTAACATTTTGGGAGTGTGTACAATATTCCTCACAATACATATTTAGATAACATAAATAAGGATTGTATCCCAAAATATGAACCCTCCAGGCCAAACCTTTATTTGACAGTAAACTCTCTTTTTGAATACAAATAGTTCCAAAGAGTGATGAGAGTTATGAGACATGAGGTAGGTGACACCTACCACACACATTCTGTCTGTTTTAAGGTGTTCTCCTCTGTTTTCATCATTTCCAGGGAAGATTTATTGCACTGAAGACACAATGGATTCCTAAGGAAGTGGTGGAAGTGAAAATAAAAAGATAACGTTCTGGTTATCTAATGACATGAAGTACCTGGCTTGTCTTTTAAAATAACTGTAGTCCCCTGTACCTGTGGCAGTTCTATTTGTTGAATATTATTATTTTTGTCATAGTTAGATTTAGAAAAATTCTAGGCTAAAGTTGTTGAGCTAGCCTAGAAGTCCAACCTAAATGCCTCAATGCAGCATTCTTTAAAACCCTTATGAATGAAATGTGAAGGACATTTGATAAAAACAAAAAACAGGATAAAGAGGCTAGGGAGATAGGTCAATTGGTAAAGTGTTTGGCTCACAAGCAGGAGGAACTGACTTTGATCCCTAGATCCCACATACAAATGCAATGCGTGGTGGCATGCACTTTTACTCCCAGAATGGGAGAGGCAGACAGGAGGATCCTTGTTGCTCAATGGTCACCCAGTCTAGCCTGTTTGTGAGCGCCAAGCTAAGGGGAGACAGAACCTCCAAAATTCTCCTAGCCATTCCTGAAGAAAACCACCTCAGATTTTCTAGTAGCCTTCAAACACATGCGAATACACATATACCTGAATACACAGGCATATGTGCACATGTGCATAACTGACCACACATACACACGATAATGTTCTGGAAAACACCAAATTTATCTTCTTAAGTAATTATGCTTCATCTGTTTTAATGCATGTTTCAATTTGTGTTACTGGAGATGACCCATTTTTACAAAAAAAAAAATCAGCTATACAAATGTATTTGTATGTGAAAATATAAAAGTAACTGCATAAGTATAATTTTCAAAGCAGTAACCAGGTATAAAGTCAAAAGCAATAGTCAGGTATTTTCATAAAACTTAAAAAAGATTTTTCTCAGAAGATATTTACCATCTTTCATGGGGCATTGTGGCACACACTTTTAATCCCAGCACTTTGGAGGCAGAGGTAGGAGGATCTTCAGAAGTTAAAGGCCACCCTGAGACTTCATAGTAAATTCCAGGTCAGCCTGGGCTAGAGTGAAACCCTATTTCGAAAAACAAACAACCAAAAAGAAAAAAAAAAAAAAATCCCATCTTTCATTTGGAAGATGAAATATGTTACTCCAGCAAAACAGGATTTTAGTCATTAAGAGATAAAATCACACTGAAATAAACAATTCTGAATGCTCACATCAGTAAGAAGCCACAGCAAGCTTTCAAAGCTCCTGGCACTCTCAAAGACAAAGGGAGGACTTCACTAGCTTAAGGGTCAAAGATGGTGAAACACTCTTTCTTCTGTCTTCTTAGCCCAGTCGTAAATGAGGCAGAATAATCTTAAAAGCTTAGAAAGCTGTTCTGAAGATTTTCTGATCCTTATTGAGACTGTGCAAACTAGCAGGTGTTTATAGAGCACATGCCACAGAACAAAGAGTAATGAAGCAGGTGAGAAAGCGCTCCCTACGGCGCTTGGTCTGACCTGAGGAAGTTGTGAGTGAAAACTGGACAGACACAAAGTTGATCCACTTGGCACTGTCAGAACTCAGGAAGAGTTCAGAGAGCATTACACATGCGCACATCTGTGAAGACCATATGCTTCCCAGATTTTTGCTACAGAGGAAATGAATTCTTTTGATTCAGGAGAACACAGATGATTCCTCAGTCTAGCTGCAGAGGGATAGTTATAAAGGAAGAATTACAAATTCACAAAGGATTTCAAATAATATTTGCACACGTTTAAAACGGAAACTTTTTGTATATGCATAGAATGTCTGAAACTGATTGTCCTGTCTCACTCCCCCCTATTTTAGTTTCAGGTAGTATATTCCTTTCTTGGGTTTCACAATTCTAACCGCAAACCAAATGCCATGTGTTATTAATAAAAATAAATTTGACTGCAAGCAAGAAAACAAGAGAAGTCTTTTTCTTCACTTTTAGATTCACTTCCGGTCGTTTTTTTCTGCTAAGTAGTTATAATCAACTATTGTTCACATACTTATAAATACTTATTGTTTAAATTCATAAGTAACATTTAATTGTAATAATATTTTTATTAGTTATGTAGATAGTGTGCATACAGTCATGCTGGTACCATCGCTAGCCTCCTCCCTGCCCCCCCCCCACTCTCCTCCTTGGGGAATGTGGGTGGTGCATTGTGGGGGTAGCCATTAGTTATGGGAAAGAGGCAATGTCTCTGCATAATGTCCCAGCTTGTGGCTCTAACAATCTTTCCACCCCCTCTTCCACAAATTTCCCTGAGCCATGTTGGGTTTGTTTTAGGTCTACCTCAGTGATGAGGTCTTGGGATCCTCTGTGTCTCTGGATATCTGGTTTGGTAGGAGTTAGTCTTCTCTGTGTCCGTCTCCTTCACACTTGAGTTGGTACCAGGTTCACCAAGAAAGCAGCACTCTTGTTCATTTCCCTCATTACTCTATGGTTTCAGCTGTGGCCCTGGTGAGGTGTGATGGACAGATTCTCTCCTCAGGTTCTGCATCTATCTGAAAAAGAGAAGCAAATTCTCCAACACAGAGAGAGGTCAGCACCAGATAAATGGAATAATCATTGCTAATTTAGAGAGAATTTCATAGGTGTAGGCCCTCTTGTAGCCCACAGTTGGTGTGAGCTTGATATTATTTACAACCTATACATAAGTAGAGTAAAAATAGGAATTGTACTTAGATTTTTTAATGTTATTGTTTCACATGCATATCAAATATGGAAATTCACCAGGAACTTTTTGTCATTCCCAACCCCCCAAACTATCTTGATATTCATTCTCTATTCCATATTCAACAAGGTTTTACTAGTCACCACGTGGTCTCCTAAGAACTGTTTTCCATTTCTGGAGCACAGAATTTCTAACATTTGTGGGAACAAGAACACCTTTAGAAGTATAATACAATGGTGTATCTGAAGAGTGATAGGTTGTCCTGTATTGTCCTTTCCTCAGAACAAGTATAAATGCTTATCAGCCACCCATAAAGCTCTCTGGTCAAAGCCTTCAGGGATCATTTTTCCTAGATATTTGTCACACAACCACACAAAGGAAATACAAAACACCAAAATGCTCCAACATCTTCACTTACTAAAATATCCTCATGTCTGAAATTTTTATATGATACAGAGTAATGTAAGATCATAAATGACAAAGAGATATTAACATTTCTAGTTCTTCTTACATGAAAAGATTGAGTCAAATCTTTTCTATTATTGGGAATTCCAATAAAGCAAAAAAATTGAAAAACCTCTCTTCATTTATTTCTCCATGTAAATAGAGGTCAATTTGGTTATGGTGGTGCTTATAGAGAGACCCTTGTAAGATAAATTTTACCCTTGGCTTTTCTAGGACAATATAATAATTTTAATAATAATAATAATAATAATAATAATAATAATAAGAAGAAGAAGAAGAAGAAGAAGAAGAAGAAGAAGCTGCCAGAAAAGTCTGTCAAAAGAATTTTCCCCATTTAAAATCAATACATTTAGTGAAATATATCACTGGCAAAAATTAATATGATGTGAATGTTACTCATTTCTACCAACCAGAAAGGCTTTGATTAGGCACAGTTGTGACCTCCATACAGTTTCATGCACATTACCCTCAACATACCTCTAAAAGTGCTTTGTTAAGTATTCCCTTGTCTCATGGAAACACAGAGGGAATTAATATAAGAAGGACTACTCCAGTCTAAAAAAATGAAGAAATGATGAAGAATTCTAGATATCATCTGTATTAGGTGGGGTTCTCTACACACACACACACACACACACACACAATCTTATTGGAATGGCTTACACAATATGGAGTGGATAGTGCAGAAATGGCTGCCTGCACTCTGGAGAGTAGGAGAAACAGGTAGCTGCTGAGTCCATGAAGCTAGATGGTTCATCAGTTTCATTCTGGTGCTAAAGTCTTAAAACATTTTGGAGTCATGGATATTCATTGAATAGTTGAAAGCCAAAGGTGGCAGAATCTGATGTCCAACGAAGGATGGCCACAACAATCAGCAGCACCAAGAAAGATATTTGTTCAGGAGATGGAAAGGCAGGTTGGAAACACTGCTTTTTCCTCTGACCATTTTTATGATTGGGTCACATGATGTATGATGCCCCTCACTCAGAGAGCAGGCCTTTCTCCCTTAGCTAATCCTCTCTGGGAATACCCTCATAGACATGGTCCATGGGGTTTCCGAAATGATTCCAGAGCCCAACTCGTTCACAAGATTAACCATCATTTCTTCAATGTAAGAAGGCTAAGGAAAGAGAACACTACACATTTCAGTAATTTTAAACCATTTACAGTTTACTTTCTATTCAAGATGATTTACAACATGAACATAATATAATTGCATATCACTGAAGACACAGCCAAACTTTGTGCTGGGATTCAGTTATACACTATGGTCAATTTGTTAAAAATTTGAATGTTATAATAAGAAATTATATGACAGATATAATTAGATATAAAAATCAAGTATGCTGGTTTAGTAGTAACATTTATGCAAAGAGAAGTATACAAATGAAGCATCCCAATATATAACGGATGTGCTATTCAAGATTACACATTAATTATGAGGCACAAGAGACTAGTCTGATGCAAGCAGAAATATAACTTCCTGATAAAATTATTTTAATTTTTAAAACATTTTGTAAATTTGTTTTTCATTTTATTATTTGAGAAAGAGAGAGATCAAAAGACACACACACACACACACACACACACACACACACACACACACATATATATATATATATATATATATATATATATATATATATATATATATATATGGAGAGAGAGAGAGAGCGAATGGGTGCATCATGGCCTCTAGCTGCTGCAAACTAACTCCAGACCCATGTACCACCTTGTGCATTTGGGTTACATGGATGGTGGGAAATCTGAGTCTTTTGGTTTTGCAGGCAAGAGGCTTAACCACTAAGCAATCTCTCCAGTCCAAAATTATTTTTTTAAATAATGGAAAGTGTTTAGTTTTCTAGGTTGTGCATTATCCAATGCCTGGGTCACATAAAGAAAGAAAATCACTCATGCTTCTTTACAGTGGGGGTTGAGCTTAGGGGATTTTAATTTCAAGATTTTTATTCAAATAAAGCATAGATTATAATTTCAAAACCCCTCAAAGGAAATAGGAAATAAGGTAATGAGGTGCATTAAACAGGAAACCAGACCAGGTTACTAACTGGGTGTAGAAGAGAAAGGAAAGCAGTTGGATGCAGGCAGGGGGAAGAGTAAAGAGGACTTGGGGAGGGGTATGAATGAGGACAGAGTGTTATGATTTATTTCTGGAGCTTCCATTGAGTAAAACCATTAAATTAACTAATTTGTAGGAAAATAGCTAAAACTTGAAACATATACCGTGAGGTAACTCATTCTCCGAAATATAAAATGTGCATGTTGTCTCTCATCTACCAATCCTATGTTTAATAATCATATATATGGAAAGAAGGGCATGTAAGAGTGGGTATATGCTGTGAAACTAGACAGGAGACCATACAAAAGCAACAGGAAGTGTGGAGAATGCTGGGATGAAAGGACAAAAGGACACACATGTGTACAAGGTAGAAAGGAGGTTTCTGTTTCGGGAGGGCATCATGGAGAAGGAGATGAATAAAGGGAAATAAAGGATACAACAATAAATTTTGTTTGCAAAACATCATAGTGAAACCTAATCTCTGCAAACTAATAAACACTAAAAAAAAAAAAAAAAAAAAAAAAAAACACAGCTCTGCGTTATCAGTAAGGTAAGCATAGCCAGTACTTTTTAAACATGTATCATCTGTTACTAGGTTTAAAATCCAAAGCAAATCAAGTTCAATCACACCTTAAGTGAACTATATGAAAATTTTCTAGCATGAGAAGAGTATTTCTACCTGAATAATACACAAAGGGCTATATAATGGAAAAGAAATATTGTAAAATTAACTCACTATGTCTTGTCACATTCCATCAAAATTTTATTCCACTTCAGGGTTGAATATAAGCACATATTTTTCCATGTTTTATTAGTAAAGTCTAGCTGTCTTTCCCTTACTCACCTATCATGGTATTAAAATAATGTTTCATCCTTTCCTTAAAGGAACAAGATATATGTGATTATATTTTTATATAAATGGAGCTTTGAAGATTTACTTACTTTATTATATACACTTCAACACAGTCCTCACATAATTGCTGATTGCTTTGGTGTGCTTTCAATAAGCCCATTTTAACAGGTTTATTGTGGAAAACTATATTTCTTATTACCAATTTCTTTGGACATCTAATGTTGATTTTACTCTTAAAGTAAACATGAGACAAAAAAGAAATGTGGGAAATTATTTAAGGATGAAATAATGTTAAACAATACATATAGATTCTGTTTGTCATCTTTTCCCCATTTATAATGGCTGAACTAGTAGTATCCCAGACATCATAGTTTTTGGTAATGTGGTAACAATACACATATAATTCAATGTCATCTGGCCCACCAGTTGTTATTTAAATGGGCCAAGGCTATTTATTTCTTTCTTCTTTCTGAAAGTATTTATCAGCATTAGAAATTAAAATTAAGGGACTAGAAAGTCGGCTCAGTGGTTAAAGGTGCTTGCTTGCAAAACTTGTTGTCCTGGGCTTGATTCCCTACTACACACATAAAACCAGATGGGCACAGTTATGCAATTGTCTGATGTTCATTTACATTGGCAAGAGGCCCAGGCATGCCCATTCTCCTCACCTTTCTCTCCTTACAAATAAATATTTTTTAAAAAGAAGTACGAATTAAGAAGCACTAAAATGTTTGTGTTATTTATAGGATTCCATCTTTGCTCCTAGGCCAAATTTAGTGAAAAACATGGTTGAAAATTTTCTTGCATAGCAGTCAATAAACACTTTTTCCACCTAGACCCATTTAGGACTAGATCCTAATCTCCCTACCTTACTGACAGTAGTTTCCATTATGAACTTAAACTCTCTATTTTCTTCTTCATGGAATAATTCATTGTAAAATATTAAATGATTTTACAAATTAAATAGCTAGTTTCTATAATAAAATTGTACCAGGACCACCCACGAATGGTGAGGGGAGTCAACTGGGTACAATCTCATGGAACTTTCATCAAAAGTGTAAAGAATTTCTAAGCATCAATTCTATTTGAATATTAAGCTTTGGAATATTTTTTTAGATATTAGATATATGTGTTCCTTCAAGACAGTTTAGAAAATTCTGAGACATATAATTATTGTAAAATATATAGTCAGAGTGTAGAAGTGATTTGCCAGAGTCAACAATAGATAAGCTAAAGAGCTAAACTTACAAGAGTATGTAATGACGGGTAAGACCACCCACATGCATCCTTCCTACTGAGTACTTTTAATGAATGAACCAAGCATCTCCTGTTTTCTTCTATACAGCCAATTTAAACTGACATATTCCAACCTATATTTAAAATAAATGCTCAAAACCCAAACATCGTCCATATAGTGAATAGACTTATTTAACGGAACATTGGAAAGTAGAATATATCATGTAACCTTTAGTAATGCAGAGTTAAGCAGATCTAGAAAGATAAATCTGTAATGTTAATAAATTAATAAAATCAGTTTCAGTTCTGAATGAGTATACATTATATTGCACCAACTTCCATGTCATTTTCAAAGTCCAATTGAAAAAAGCAGTCATAGAGAATATTATTCTAGAACTCAAACATCCTCATTCTTAAAATTCAACATTTTAATATAACATTTTTTTTCAAATTGTCTTTTCAAGTATATTTCCTTCATTAGTTTGCTTTTCCAGTGTTCTTGTCACATTTTTATAGCATGACAAAATGGCATTTCTAAACCTATCTTTTAGACATATTTGACTAGGCTTTTAAAGCAATTTAGAAGAGTGCTGTAACTGCCTAAATTAAGAAGCTTAAAGTTGAAGAACTCAAATAAAGTGATTTAAAGTTTAGAGTTTTTGAAAAACAAGTTTTAGTGTAAAATAAACTTTTAGAAATCTGAGGTTCAATACATATTTTTACATTGTTATATATTTTGTCCAACTAAAACCACACTGCCTGGGTAAAATGGGCAGTCACTTTTCTTTGGCTTGAAAATTCCATCTCATTCAAACTGGATACAGTAGTTAAGTAAAACAATGGCGCTTCTATTTTCTACCACATGTTATTTTTTTATAAATGTACACAAGAGCTGAGCAGCCATCCGAGCAGTCTGTTTGCCCACTCAGTACAAGGTTTTATGTTTCTGAATAGGCCTTGGTCTCCATCTCTAATGCTGGAAATAAATCAATTTCATCTGTGAGTGTTTTTATTCCTAGTTTTTCTTTTCTTTCTTTCTTTTCTTTTTTTCCTTCCTGATTCCTTTTAGGGCAGTTTCCACAAAGCCATATGGCAGCTGAAAGAAGCAAATCGAGGCCTGTATTTTTAGGTCTTAACAAAAGGCACAGTGGTGTCACCACAGCCCATGAATGCATGAGACATGGTCGTGTATAGAAGGGCGTCCAGGCCTGTCACAGAGAACTAAAGGGAATCCTGATGGGGCAGGCGCTGCCTAAATGGAGAAATACAGACTGCATTCCTTGACCATGTCATCTGGCTCATATCCTCTTTCCCCACATTTGTCCCATCTCTTCCCAGGGGATTGATGCCAAAATCCCATTAGCTACATTAAGAGCACATGCTTGGAGCTAGAAATATATAGCAGGACAAGAAAAGCATAATTGGGAATTCTTTGTATTCGTCTCTCGATTTGTATCACAAAATACAAAGATCCTCACAAAGACCGTTTGCTACTCTTTTATTAGCTTAGAAGGTACTAAAAATGGAGGCTGGAAATTCAGCAGTTGGCTCTCCATAAAATTCTACCTGGTTCTTGTTGTTTGGTGACAGAAAATAGTAGATGGACAAACAAATTTTTAAATAAATAATGTAATATTTTCTTCAACTTTAAGCTTTTGATTTATAAATTTTGATATGGAGATGTTGAGAAATTCCCCACTAATGCTAACTATACATACACACAACATACTTTCTGTAGATTTTAAATAAAGGTATGTAAATACTAATAATGAAAATATTTAAATTTGTTGATAATATAAAGTAATTAATAACATAAAATTCAGTAAATCTTGCTGGTAATATCTGAAGTAACAAGCCATATATATATATATGGACAGTGGACAAAACCTTTTGAAAGTTGTGTATATACATATTTTTGCCCTTACACATTACATCATCTTGTATGGAATTTCTTTTCCATTGACAAATGGTTAGTTAATGAGATGGGAACGAGATAATTGTACATACTTTTCCATTCTGTAGTGAGTAATGAAAACTGGAAATGGAGAATAAAGCTATAAAGAGGGGCTTCTACAATTTAGCTCCTGTCCTTTTTAAAACTCTCCTCCCACCATGGCTAGACACATTGGAATGTATGCATATGAGTACTTTTAATCCAGCCAGCCTCTTTGAATTCTTAACTCAGTGAATGGCTGTTACAATTATTATCTTTAAAAAAGTGCTAATCTAGATATTGAGGTCTTAAAAGAATCAGTGGTATGGGCTGGAGAGATGGCTTAGCAGTTACAGAGTTTGCCTGCAAAGCCAAAGGATACTGGTTTGACTCTCCAGGACCCACATTAGCCAGATGCACAAGGGGGCACATGCATCTGGAGTTCATTTGCAGTGGGTGGAGGCTCTGGTGCACCCATTCTCTCTCTGCCTCTTTTTCTCTCTCAGATAAATAAATAAATAAAATATTTTTAATAAAGAATTAGTGGTTTGGATGGGGTTTGGCAGAGAATTAAATCATGGGATATTTGGAAGAAATACAATAGCCACACACAAGACAAATCCCAGAAAGTTGAGTTTTGTTACAATAAAATGATGGGTGGCAGATGGGTCACTGTGGCAGTCTGTCTAAAGGAGCTGAGGCAATGGATAAGTACAGTATCCTAATCCAAATACATAAAAGCAATGATGCCATCATCCACTGTTACAAATGCTTGTAATCAAAGATCTTCACACATAGGCAACACTTCCAGGGAAACAAAAAATAGAAAATAATGATTAGCAAACATGTGAGATTTGTTATAATGATAGTGGTAGTGTGAGAAAATGTGAAATTTCTATCATAGATGACAATTGTAAAAACTGAAAAAAAAATTCATAAAATACAATTTAAATAAGAGATAGGGTGAGTGGGGGATTTAAATTTGTGTTCATTTTCTTTTACTTTGTTTTGATTGGAATATTATGCTATTAGATAAGAAATGTAAAGATGGGGCTTTTTAAATTTTTTGAAATATATTTTATTTATTTATTTACTTGAGAGAGAGAAAGAGGTGGGGGATGGAGAGAATGGGTGTGCCAGGGCCTCCAGCCACTGCAAATGAACTCCAGATGTGCCCGCTTGTGCATCTGGCTTACCTGGGACCTGGAGAATCGAACCGGAATCCTTTGGGTTTTGCAAGCAAATGCCTTAACCACTAAGCCACCTCTCTAGCCCCAGGTGTTTGCTTTTATCAGGGTGTTTTTTCCACGTTGGGCTCTTACTAGCCTTACCATCTCAAGGGGGAAGATGAATAGATTCAGAGATGGAAAAAGAAAAAAAAAATACAATGGTTTGCATATGAGCTGTCTCCATATCTTTGATACCAGTGGTCTCTGTGTGTTTCCAGGTTCTTGATGCCATACCAAGAGAAATGGAAAAGGCTGCCCAAAAAACAATGAAGAATGAAACTTTATTACAAACAAAGCATTGATAAAGGTCTGGATACATTGCCAAGAAGGGTAGCAGCTCACTTGAGTAGGAGACCACTTAAGGACCCCACTTATTTCCCCGAGCCTCTTTTTACATAGTCCCTCATGACTGAGGGGCAAGGGTATTCATTACTAAGGGGTATAGCTTGGTTGACTCTGTATTTTCATTGACGTCCTTGAGTTTGTAAATCTGACCTGCTCCTTCACATGATAAATCTGAGTTTAATCATTGTACACAGTTAAAGAAAACATCACTTGGCAAATAGAGGGGTTTTGCCCTAAAAGTTGGTTGAGAAGACACTGTTTTATGGTTCATCCACTCAAACCCAGTCCAGCCCTGACTGCTCTGATCCTTGACTTATCCAAGAACAGATATGAAAAGGAACTGACCACAAACAATAATCAACATTGGAGGAGAATCTGATCATCTTATCCTGTCTTTTGGAGCAGGGTATATGTGAAGTTTGGTAGAGGTGGGGGTTACATGATGCCAACAGTTCCCTCAAGTTCACATTCAAGAAGAGGGATGTTTATTGCCCTAGACAAGCAGTGGCACAGATTGTTACATTGTAACCTATTCTTGCTCACTTCAATTGACCAATCAGTGTGCAGACACACAGTAGGCTCCTGACAGCTGAAAGCCAATCTGGGAGAAAATAAGAAGGGTCCATCCTTCAAAAATATACATGATCCTGAAGAGATGAATTTATAGCAACTGTGACTATATCCACTTCTTGTACAGTTTGGGTGTGAGCTCGCCCCATATCTTCGATACCACTTGTCTCTGGGTGGTTGAAGTCAGCAGGCTGAAATCAGATGTAACCAACCACATGGAAAATTTAAGCAGAATCATGTAATAAATAGACAAAAGAACTAAGAACAACTTAAATATCAGGCTATGACCACACACCCATTATGTTGTAAGCAGAGACCAGAGAATCAGTGAGGTAACAACTGCAACTCTTTATTCTGAGAGAGACTCCTTCTCTAGGAAATACTTGAATGCATGAAAGAAGAGAGACACTTGGAAATCTCCTTTGGCCTCCTACAGCTGTGGGCACATCAATATGTTCATATGCAAATACCATACACATCGCCACCACTACCACTAACACTATATTACACATACTACACTTATGAAAAATACCCATAAAATAAAAAAATAATATGAATAAAGTTCAGAAGTATATTGGCTGCCCTCATAAATGGGTTGACCTTCAATATGTGGAACTGAAGAACTGAAAGGAGAGGAAAATGAGAAAAGAAGAAATAGTGAAAGAAACAATGCTTGTTCTTAGGGATCACGACACCAAAAAAAAGGCTGAAGGAGATAAACACAGAGAACATCCAACTTCTACTAAGCCAGATATCCAGAGACACAGAGGCTCCCAAAACATCATCACTGAAGCAGAATTAAAATGACTCCAATGTGGCTCAGGGAAATTTGCAGAAGAGGGGGTGGAACGAATGTTAGAGCTACAAGTTGGGGCATTATGCACAGAGACTTGGCCTATCCCCCATAACTCTTGACTACCCCCACAATACATGACCCACATTCCCCATTGAGAAGGGTCCCTATGGAAGAGGGAGGACAGGGAGGAGGATAATGGAGTCACCATTATGAATGTAAAATTAGAATAATATAAATAAAATAAATTATAATAAAAGAAAATGTCCCTTTTTTTTTTTTTTTTTTTTTTTTTTTGGTTTTTCGAGGTAGGGTTTCACTCTGGCCCAGGCTGACCTGGAATTAACTATGTAGTTTCAGGGTGGCCTTGAACTCATGGCAATCCTCCTACCTCTGCCTCCCGAGTGCTGGGATTAAAGGTGTGTGCCACCACGCCCGGCTAAATGTCACAAATTTGTTGAAAAATAATAACATACAACTCTATGGAGGTATACACACCCCAAAAGAAATCTCACAAAAGTCAAAATAATCTCTCACAAGCCCACATTTCAGTGATATAAAGTGATTGGGCAGAGGTCTATAAAAGCCAATCACATGTATTGGGGCTAGGGAGGTTTGTAAACTGAGGGTCAACGGGAGTCATCTGAAGACTCAGGGAAACTGTATCTGGGGTGGGGCTGGCACATATCACTACACACAGTGAGTATATGTATCTGTTCAGTATCTGCATCTCCTGTTGGCTGTTTAGGGATCAAGCATCCGAGGTCACTAGGCAGAAGCTTTATTTCCTTTGATAACAGTGGCACACAATCACATTGTTATACTTGGTTCCCAACCATACTCAAGAGAAAAACAAAAAAACAAAAAAACACATGAGTTCCAATTCTCAATTGTAAAGCATACATCTAGAATAGACTACATTGGTGCAACCATTTTTGTATAATCATTCAAAACAGATCTTCTTCATGTGACAAGTAAGTCATTGTTTGATCAAGAAATTATAGCCAAATTATTTTAATGAATATATTGTTATAAATGTGTGCTGTGTGTTTTGTATTCATAGCTAATATGTTTCTTCTTCTAAACAATATCACTCACAAGAGCAAGATTTATTTCCATTTTGTTCCCAATGCCATTCACAGTGACTGTATGTTTTTAAATGAAAATTTGTTGATACAAATGAAATGGACACATACTGAAGAAATAAAAAGAGAAGCTCTATGCTGACAATAGCATGACCAAAGCCACGTTGGAATAGAGCCTCATGGACCTGACGTGATCTTGAAAATTGAAGGTGTATTGATCTAATGACCACTCGGGAATTTTAATTATGGTAATGGGGTGGTGGTGGCGGTGGTGGTGATGGTGTGTGTGTGTGTGTGTGTGTGTGTGTGTGTGTGTGAGATTCAGTGGGAAGAGAATTTCTGGCAAGCTTGGTCTTCTCTACAGTTTCCTAATGGAACACATTTTTAATAACTCTGTGTGCTGAAGGGCAATTTGAAAGTTGTATGAATGACTTTAATTCAGGTAGAATGTCATGAAGTTAGTATAATTTTATGCAAAAGATCATGATAAATAATATCCATATGAGAAGCTCTCAAATAATATACTCAGAAAACCCTGAAAACATAGGAATTATATCCTTAGTCTTATTATGCTCACTGAGAATAAGGCAAGTTGTTTCTAGTACTGTTTGATGTATTATTCAGAGAGGGTTTGCTATGCTGTCATACATTGGATGATATCATATTTATAGTGATGCTTCTTCCAAAGTATGTATGCAATGATAGAATGCATGTTGTAAGTATTGGATATTCAGCAACATCTCAGATAATGACAATTGTAAGCATATTGAGCTGTAGAAGGACTGCTAATTGTCCACACAAAGCTATCCTTTCACTATTCATCTCAAATGGATATGATGATATACGTTATCAAGGTTTATAGTATCCTTAAGGAGAGGAAAGTTTATATTTTTTTTAAATGGCAATATTCTTTAACAAGCTGAACCAACTTGCAGCAAAGAAATAAAGCCTTATAAAATTGGTATGAACGTCTTCCAACCATTCTGTTGAAATACTATTTTACATAGTACATTCACTTTTTTTAGTCTTACCCTCATATAACTCTGCAAATAGCTATTGAATTCAAGCTGCCTCAAGGGTAAAAGTACAAAGCCCAGTGTTTCTGTTGGATTTAGCTGAGCTCAAAGAGCATCTGGAATTGTTGGTCATGGCATTCACTCTTAAACCCTCCAGTGTCTGTTGAGCCCGGTTACACCAGAACAATTCAACCTCCAGGATTTCCTTTGCCATAGAAACATGTGTTTACATGGCTTAATCTGGGCTGAATGAATGTGACCATATACTAACATTAGTTACAACCAACAACAACAAACTCCCTGGACAGTTGTTTATCTTTTATTCCTCATCATCTTTATTCTACTAGATTTAATATTATAATAAAATATGAAATATGGTTGAATTCCATTTGTTTTCTATTACTGTATAAAATATTTAAAAGCAATACTCTAAAATATTTTTATAAACTTCAAGCTGTTAAAAGTTTACCTATAATTAATAATCCTGTGCTATTCAGGCAAAATATCACTAAGAAGTTAGATATCATGCTGAATGTTCTTAAGACACATGCCCACACATTCAAGCAAGAAAAGGCAAACTGACAATTTTTGGTGTTGACATTCAGTAATTAAGTATAGTTATGTGCCGTGGGAGATGGTATCTCAGGTATGTAAACATGTCCAAACTCATCAAATTTCAAACATTAAATTTGGTCTGGTTATTATTATTATTGTTGTTTGCTTTGGTTTTTTGAGATAGGGTTTCAATCTAGCCCAGGCTAACCTGGAATTCACTCTGTAGTCTCAGGCTGGCCTTGCATTCATGATGATCCTCTTACCTCTCCCTGATTAAAGAAAGGTGTGTGCCACCACACCAGGATTTTTTATTATATTATTACTGTTATATCAACTCTGCCCCAAAAGCTGCTTTAAAAAGTCTAGAATAAGGGCCTGGGAAAATATTTTAGTGGGTAGAGAGCTTGACATGCAAGCTCAGGACCAGAGTTCAGATCCCTAGAACCTATATATTTAAAAATATAACTGGGCATGGTGATGCATGCCTATAATCCCAGCTGTGGGATAAGAAGAAAGGATATATGAGGCTTACTGACCAGTTTAGTTGGTGAACTCCAAGATCAGTGATAAACCTTATGTGGAAAGATAGGGTAGAGCATATATTCCTTGTTCCATTACTATAATTTAAGGAAGGCTTTATGTCAGTTTACAATTCAAGATTACAGTTTATCATGATGGTGAAGGTACAGAGACATGAGCTTGAGGAAGCTCTTACCCCTTCCCTGGGCTATGGGGTCTGCAATCAGGAAGAAGACAGGGATCAATGTGAATGTTTAGCTTTTTTTGCTTTATATTTAAACCAAGACCCTGACACATGGAATGGTGCCACTCACAAGTAGCTTGGGTATTCACACCTTGTAGCAGTCAGCTTTATGTTGCTGATAGAATACACCCGACCAAGAGCAACTTGTGGGAGGAAAGGGTTTATTTTGGCTTACAGACTTGAGGGGAAGCTCCATGATGGCAGGAGCAGAGAGTGGCCATCATCTCCTGGCCAAACTAGGTGGACAACAGCAGCTGGAGAGTGTGCCAAACACTCTCCAGGGGAAGCTGGCTATCACACCCATAAGCCTGCCTCCAACAATACACTGCCTCCTGGAGGCTCCAATGCCCAAATTGCCACCATCAGGGAACCTCATATTCAGAACACATAAGTCTATGGGGTACACCTGAATCAAACCACCACATACCTAATGCTAAATCCTGTCTGGATGACAACTAAAACTAACCATTACAGAGAGCAATGGAGAAAAGCATCTGATATGGACCTTAGGCCACTACACACATGTGCACATACGTACATGCATGCATACATGAACCCATCCACATAGGAAGAACCATGCATACAGACTATGCACACACACAGGCATTAAGTCTAGAAGCAAATCCACTATTAGGAGCACTAGAATACCTACATCCACTTGTGTATAGCTTTGCACAACAGAAGATAACCAACATCATTTATCTTTACTCTAAACCTGGGCTAGAGAGTTATATGTGAATCAACAGATCAATCAACTGAGAAAGTTAAAAATGAAGATTATTTTGTCCCCTATTTTGCAAATTCAGGACTTGACTTTTTCAGTTGATGTGTGTGAAAGAGAAAGGACCAAAGGAAGACCTGGAAATAACCTGCTTTCTTTCATTACAATACTGTTTCCATTGAAAGGTATCTATGCAAATCAAGAGTTATTGGTAAACATATAACTCAGTATCATTTTTAGTGTATTTTATACAATCTAACTAAAGAAAGAGAAGAAGTCTTAAACATTAAGCTCTAAAACTGCTGAGAAAAACATAGTGAAACACTACAAGATACAGGCTTTCTGAAAGGGACTCTAACAGCAAAAGAAATAATCCAAAGCACTGACAGATAAAATTGCATAAAATTACAGAGCTCTGCACAGCAAAGGCACTAATCAGCACAGTGAGGCAGCAACCTAGAGGAAAAGAATTATCTTTACCAAGTATACAATACCTAGAATCTATAAGCAACTTTTCAACATGAAATGATCTCAAATCATATCATCAAAAATGATTTGACTCCACAGTTCTAGAAGAAAAGGTACAAATGATCAACAAATATTTGAAAAAGAAATCAAAATCTTTATCCATCAGAGATATAACAACTAAAACCATGAGAGTCCATCTCAATCCTGTCTTAGGCAATCCAATAATCAAGAAAGAAAACATTGATTGTTAGCTCTGAGGAAAGAAGAAACCAGTATAATGCTAACAGGAATGTTCATTAGGCCAGCCAATATGAAAACAGTATGGAATTTCCTCAAACATATATATACAAAATGCTACCATTTTATCCAGCTATACTACTCCTATGTATATATCCAAAGGATTCTAAGTATATATAGTACAGAAATACTTGAAAACCCATGTTTATTGCCTCACAATTTGTAATAGAAAAGATATAGAACCAACAGATGAATGCATGAATAAAATGTGGTGTAAATAAATACGTCTGATTTAATTTTATTATACTGTAAGGAAGGATAAAATAATGTCATCCTCAGGAGGCATATGTAGCTAAAGATTATGATAAGTGACATAAATCAGACTTGGAAAGGCAAAAGTTGCTATTTTCTCTCATATGAAGATAGAAAAGATAAAAATAACGTCTTAAAATAACAATGATCAGCTGGGCATGATGGCACACACCTTTAATCCCAGCACTCAGGAGGCAGAGGTAGGAGGATCGCCATGAGTTCAAGGCTACTCTGAGAATACATAGTGAACTCCAGATCAGTCTGAGCTAGAATGAGACCCCTACCTCGAAAAACCATACACACACTCAAAAGAAATGACTGATGAATTCCTTTTTAGTTAGTGGTTATAATTACTAAATCTATAAATATATAATTAACAAGATGTAACAATTTACTTCTTCCTGGAAAGCTTCCATACATGTTTCTTTACAACAGCGTGTGTTTCCTAATATTGCTTGCTCTGTGTGCAAGAATTTCCCTGGCTGGTCATGTGCAGGGCCAGGGCTCCTTTTTCTTTTTCTCTTTTCTTTTCTTTTTCTTTTCTTTTCTTTTCTTTTCTTTTCTTTTCTTTTCTTTTCTTTTCTTTTCTTTCTTTTCTTTTCTTTTTTTTATTTTTTTTTTTTCATTTTTCTTTTCTTTTCCTTCTTCTTCTTCCTCTTCTCGTCCTCCTCCTCCTCCTTCTTCTTCTTCACCTCCTCCTTCTCCTCCTCCTCCTCCTTCTTGTCCTCGTCCTCCTCCTTCTTCTTATCCTCATCCTCCTCCTTCTTCTTTTTTTTGCATATGGAGAGATGGTCAATTCTTGGTACTGATATTTTATTTTACTATTTTAGCTGATTTCTTTTGATAAAATTCATGATGGCCTGTTCTTGGTCATCTCTTGGGTATGAACTAAATGGAAGAATACATATCCATCTTGTATTCTTCCATAAATTATAGAACACTTGCTAAGACCCTACTCAGGGATTATTTTCCTCCTACCTATTGAATTCTATTGAGTTCTGTCCTGCCTATCCCAGTCCCATTGGGTGGAGTGAGGGAGTGTTACTTAGGCACACATTTTTCATATTCAAAATCCTTTCCTCTCAACAAGCCTTCTATCTTCCTCACAATGCCTTCCCCAAACTATCATATTTTAAAATTCACTCTAGTATGTTATACTTAGAAACCATTTATTTATTTATTTATTTATTTTTGGAGAGAGACAGAGAGAGGGAGAGGAAAACAGATAGAGTTGGGCACACCAGCACCCTCTCAGCTGCTGTGAATGAAATCCAGATGTGAGCACCCCCTTTTGGTCAAGTGCGGCATCACGCCCTTGCGTCACTTTGCATCCAGCTAAACGTGGGACCTGGAGATTGGAACCAGCGATCTTAGGCTTAGGAGGCAGGCGCCTTAACCACTAAGCCATCTCTCCAGCCCAAACCCTTTATTTTTATTGACTTTAGTAAGTTATACCTAGAAATTTCCGTTAATGCTAAAAAAAAAAAAAAAAAAATAAAAAAAACTCTATAACCTGTACATGGTCTTGTTGCATAACTAACAGTTATTTTATGTATTGAGCTGAGATAAGCATTGTAGATTATCCATAAAAGATGACTGGTGCAAAATAATAAAGACACATTGC
Organism: Orientallactaga sibirica; assembly: GCA_036365145.1. Lineage (NCBI taxonomy): Eukaryota > Metazoa > Chordata > Mammalia > Rodentia > Dipodidae > Orientallactaga > Orientallactaga sibirica. The sequence continues at coordinate 3,543,717 of JAEOAD010000043.1, read as the reverse complement.
TACACTGGTAAAGGAGGTATGAATGGGGTATAGCAATTACCTTCTAGTGGCTGGGAAAAAAACATCTGGCAAGATGCAGTTTATGGAAGGAAAGGCTTTATTCACTGCTTCAAGTTTAGGAAAGTTCCATCATGATGGGGAAAGCAAGGCAGGAACAGAGTCACATCTTCCTACCAACAAACATGAAGTGGAGAACTAAGCGTGGTAAGAGGAATAGACTTTAAAATTCCAAGGCCTTCCCCCAGTGACACACCTTCTCCAGCAAGGCTCAAAACCTCAAAGACTTCACAATATTCCTAAACAGTGCCACCAGCTATGAATCAAGCATTTACATCCATGAGGCTATGGGGGACATTTAACTTACAGTCAAAACACCACAGGGGAGATTGACCTGTACCCTCCAGGGAAAGATTGTTGGTACTGAGTACATTTTTTTTTGGGGGGGGGGAGAAGGGGAGGAAACAAAAAACAAAATAGAGAAGACAAGGAAACAAGAAGAACTAATGTTGGTCACATGACCATCAGGATGCATCTCCAAGACACAGTTAATAGTTATTTTTTCATTCATTTTGCCTTGTTAATTACTGAGCACCATCGATGCACATACTCAGTTTTTTTTCTCCTTTATATTGGTGAACAGTATTTAAAATGTTCATCCTTTGTATGTAATGTATTTTAATTAAAATCCCCTCCCATTTCTCTTCCCATTGAATCCCTTCTTTTATCTAGCTAGTCTGCTAGTCCTTATTCTATTTTTATGTCTTTCTTTTGGCCCTCTTCATGCATGAGGGAATGTTGATGGACACAATATTGTGCAGGTCTTATGGAGATATTGCCAGTTGCCCTGAGGTCACAAATGCAGTTGCCAGTTCATGTCCAGAAGATAGGATTCCAAAGCATTGCTCCCTATCCACTGGCTCTTATATTCTTTCAGACCTCCACGATTTTTGTTGGCTTCGTTGAGAAGTGCTTAAGTGGCTACCTCCTCATTTATATTTAAAAGCTGCCATTGATTCCTTGCTTTTACTTATCAGTATTTCACCTGGGAAAGGAAACTTAGTTCAAATATAAAGGACAAAATTAAACAATAAATTCTGAAATAGCATGACGTATATTGGTGACTGAGAGTAAACTGTTATTCAGAACTGATGGCTCATCAGTTTTGGGTGCTCAACTGTTATCAATTTAGTATATTCAGATTAGAAAGCTCAAGATAGAGCTTTCAATTGAAAAAAAGAACCTAGGGCTGGAGAGATTGCTTAGTGGTTAAGACACTTGCCTGCAAAGCCAAAGGACCCAGGTTCAACTCCCCAGGACCCACATAAGCCAGATGCACAAGGGGGTGCATGCATCTGGAGTTAGTTTGCAGTGGCTGGAAGCCCTGGCATGTCCATTCTCTCACTACCTGCCTATCTTTGTATCTCATTTTCTCTCAAAAAAATAAATAAAACTAAAATATTTTTTTTAAAAAAGAACCTAAATGATATTGCCTTTCATCCTTGGAAGAGCCAGGGAAGAAAGAGGTATTGCTGTTAATTACCATGCAAGTGAAGTTCATTGCCAGGTTTAATAATCATTATTTTCTACTAGATGTATAGACAATAAAAAAGTTATAAAAAGATGGCAACATTCATAGGACTTTATGAATCTGTTTAAAAATAATTTTCAATATATTTCCCTTCCTCTAGTCCCTAATTTCATATACCATGGTCAAAATTGCAAGTTTGTCATCATAAGTCTCTGTGGTATAACATTTTTTTTTCCCTCAGCTAGTAGAAGATTCATTTCTGCTAAAATTCTATTACTTTGAGCTATTTCGCTCAAGGATTGTAACAATTCTTCTGAAAACAGATCAGCAGCTTGCAGTATAATCTGACTTCATCTAACTGGAACAAGTTCCACTTCTTGAGAACCCTGCAACTGGATGTGACAGGAATAGAAAACCCCATTTCTGTTCTGTGCAGAGTATGACAAGTAAATATTTGCAATGCTGTCATGGTTTTTGTTTTCTTGTTTTGTTTGCATCTTCATCTTAGTATGTACTTAAATATATTTTATATTGAGCAATGATTTAAATTATATATTTTTATATTTAAGAGGTGGTAAACTAAATCATTGTTTTGTTTCAAATGTTCATTAAAAATAAAATCATAGAAACAAACACTTCTGACTGTGTCCATAAAATATTGCACTCAAATAAAATGGTCTCAGAATTAAATGATAAATTCTACACTCAGGTATATATAGTAAGAAATATGTACATACACCCACATCCATGAATATATTTATAGTTTGGCACTGCAAATATTTGAATTAAACATGCAAATTTCAACTCTTACCCATCATGTGTTCAAGAAAGTGCAGAAAAGGCAAAAGAGAGATCAGAAAGGAGGTTTAGCAAACAGAAAGAAGGGTGCAAAGGGAGAAAGTCAAGAGAACAGAAATAATTTCAAGTATATTTAATTTAATAATCTGTGAAAACACTATGAAATTACTAAAGCCCAATTTGGTTAAGAAAGTTAATTTTAAAAAGTTTAATTGAAAATCCAATTTAAATTAAAAAAAAAAACTTGGAGAATATTTATCCTTAAAGGTAGTTAAGTTGTAGAAAAATATTTATTATCCCATGATAATTAATTTAGATAATCTACACAGGTTAACAATGTCAGAGTGAGACAACCATGTATGTGAGAAATTTCAAAATACATCAATAAGAAATAAACATTAAATAGCAGGTTAACACAAAAATTCTGCTGATTGAAATTTATATTATTAAAACATTCTCTAAGTTGTTTAAAAATTCAAAGGGATATTTCAGGTTGTATCACAAATAATTTATGATAGACTTTAGGTTGGATGTAAGGAGTATAAAGCAAAGTTTATCCAGATTCATGGTCAGGTTTCTTATTCTTTTCTTCTATTTCCTTTTCCCCATTCCACCACATGCTTTCTGTCTCTGTCCTCTTCTCCCCTTTCCAATAGCTACTGTCTATTGTTCCCACAGTGTTCTGTAGTCTTATTGATGCTCCTATCCAGCACTGTTTACATAATATATCTGGTTTTATCTCTAAAGCTATTCTACACTGCAACATTCATTATCATGCTTTATAAACAAGGATGTTCAGGCCAGTTTGGTGAGCAAGCTAACAATAATGTTCTCCACATTGAAATACAGCCTTTGCACAACTGATTAAACAGTTAAAAAGAGGGTGCTACATAGAGTGAGCTACAATAAGCAAGTGTTGAATTTCTATGGAAGATAGAAATTGGTTTAGTTCCTAAGTCTTGAGCCTTACAAGACAAAAAGAAAAAAAATGCATTGGTTATTCCCTAGTCTTGTCAATAATCTAGAATTATGAAAGTCAGAGTAGATAAATTTGTTTTAAACTTTTTGAATGCTCCAAAATTGTTTTTATTATTGCTACTAATACCATCCAGAAAGAATAAAGGGCACAGCAGTTGGAAGGCTAGCTCACAATATGCTCTTAGGTTGGCATAGTTTTGCTCTGTTAATGCTCGATAGTGTTCTACTAATTAGCCCCATACCACATGAAGTTAAAATAAACAATTAACAATCCAGAAATATTTAGTCATCTGTAGTAATTGTTGTACCTAAATCAGGAGTTCTTAAAATCTATGTAATGTCATTAAATATTTTGATACTTGATAGCAATTAAAGAGGGCTGGAGAGATGGCTCGGTGGTTAAGGCACTAAGACTGCAAAGTCGAAAGACCTAGGTTCAGTTCCCCAGTACCCACAGAAAGCCAGATGCATAAGGTGGCACATACATATGGAGTTTGTTTGCAATGCTGTGGTAGTTTGAATATATGGCCCCCAATATATTCAATGTTTTATGACTTTATAGTTTGCATCTGCAATCACCTTTCTAGACGCAATGTCACTAGGGGATGGTTTTAAGGTGTTAATGGTGGGTTTGAGATTCCATTGTAAAGATATGCAAAGTGTGCCTAGCAGGAGTTCCTGTAAGTGTGCTGTGTGACCTTTTGGCTATAGTTTTGCTCTGTGTAGCTGGCGGCTTGCTTTTTCTCTCTCTGCTTGGCCCTGTGAGAGCAGGCTGCTTCTCCTGCCTTTATGGAACTTCCCCTGGATCTGTAAGCTTCAATAAATAATATCCCTTCCTCCATAACTGTGCCTGGTCTGGAAGTTCATCTCAGCGAACCTGAAGCTGTCTGCTAAAAATGCCTGGAGGCCATGGCACACCCATTCATTCTCTCTCTCCTCCTCTTAAATAAATAAATAAATAAATAAATAAATAAATATTTATTTATTTATTTATTTATTTATTATTCCCTTCACTCTCTGTTGGAGAATCCATTCTTATTTTCAGAAGGTAATGATATTGGAGTAGATAAACTACCCTTTGCACTTCAGTCAAGGCACTGTTGAGACCACAGAGGAATTGGGTAGATGAGCAAAAGTGCTGCTTCCATGTTGAACCTTATAATAAGTGCCAGGATGTAAGAGAGAGACCCTGAGGATACTCAACCCCTACCAAAACAGAGATTCAGAGGCTCCTAGGAGCTCATCACTGAAGTATACTTAAAACTAGCCCAGCAGTGCTCAGGGAATTTGGCAGTAAAGGGGACAGAAAGATTCTAAGAGCCACAGGTTGAGACATCATGCATACAGGCATTCCATGACCCTCAAAATAACTGACTGCTGCTCCCACAATGCATAAAACACAATCCCATGGGGAATATCTGCAACCCCACTGATGAGCATCCCCAGTGGAATGGGGGCAGGAATAAGGGAAAAGAATATACCAACACATGATGTATCCATACAAAATATGTTGTTAATAATAATAAAACATTAAAAATGCCACTTTGAAAAGAAAAATAAATAAAATAGGCTGGAGAGATAGTTGAGTGAATAAAGCATTTGCCTGTCAAGCCTAAGGACCCAGGTTTAATTTTCTAGTACCCAGGTAAGTGAGGTATATTAGGTGGCCCTTGTGTCTGTAGTTTGTTTGCAGAGGTCCTGACATATCCATTCTCTCTCTCTCCCTTTCTTTCTCAAATAAATAAATAAATAAATAAATAAATAAATAAATAATTTAAAAAATTAATAACATTAAAAAACAGTTAAGTGGAGGATAAGGTAGGAGAATCACCATAAGTTTGAGGACAGTCTAGTTTACAAAGTCAGTTTCTTGTCATATTGAGCTAGAGTGAGCTCCTGCCTCAAAAACAACAACAAAAGGCAATTATGAAATAGTAGAAAAATACATAAAGAAGCAGTGCATTGCTAATGTCAACGAAGGGAAGATAGTGGAGAGTATTTCAGAGGTAACATTCACTTAGTAAAGTGAAGTCCTGTGAAATAAAAATGTGGGTAGGGTTGGAACCTAGAGCCCAGAGTGGAAAGCAGTAAAGAGTTCTGCGATAAGATCACAGATGACGTATGTACAATATGGTCCAGAAATATGAGATCATCAAATAATAGAAAAAAGCAAAATGGGAGATACAACATTTTCTGAATTTGAAACCTAAACAATATTTCATGCAAAACCTGATACATGGAATCAGGAAACATTTATTCCTACTTTAATCTCAGGAAAGATGATGACAGACAACAGATGAAACTCAGTGACCATATAGATAGTTCCAACAAGGTCAAAAGTCTTTTTTTTTTTTTTTTTTTTTTGGATAATGAAGTAAATGATGAGGATACAGAAACAAATCTGATATTGAAGAAGGTAAGAACAAAGAAATACCAATTAGACATTGAAGGAAGCTAAGACTAAGAAATCAGAGTAGGAATATAAAGGACAGGTCTAAATCTTACCTATTTGTAAATCACAGGCTGGAGAGATTGCTCAGTGGTTAAGGTGCTTGCCCACAACGCCTAATGGCCCAGATTCAATTCTCCTTAAGCCAGATACCCAAAGTGGCACACACATCTGGAGTTCGATTGCAGTGGCACTATGCCCTGACAGGCCCATTCCTTCTCTCTGTCTCTTTCTGTCCCTGTCTGTCTCTTTTTCTAGCTTTCTCTGCTTGCAAATAAATAAAAATTAAAAAATAAAAATAATTTCACATCATTTCCTTCCCAGATGTATGAATCCTGCTGGGCAAGTAACAGTCTAAGGGAAAAGCATGTGCAGTGTTTATAAGATCAGAGAAGCACTTTCTAGATATTATTTGGCCCTTTTTGCAGGCAGTAAAACATAGGGGCAGGTCCTGTCACTTATTAGCAAAAGCACTTGGATTAAGGGGAGTTAAATGTAAATACAAAAGGCAGGTACAGACTCATTAGAAATCTCAACTAAAACAAGTTCACTTCCACTATAAATAGGTTCTGAAAAATACAATTGCTGAAACACAACAGAAGTCACTTTCTCACATAAAAGTAGTGGGTATGGCCATGTTCCAAACACAGATTCAGGAACGCAGGCTGGCAGACATTCTCTTGTCATCACATAATTTCACTGAGTTTATCTTTATTCCAGAGGAATAAGTGCTTGAAATTCCAGCAGTCACAAATATGCTCTTCTCTGAATATGGGTATGTATGTACTAATGGTCCTAGCTACACTGTGCCTGAACAGCATTCCCCAAAGTGCTTACAGCCAGTGACCAAGCATGACCAGAAGCAGTCTTTTCTTGGGAGACAAGCAGACTTGGGATCCTGTGGTGCAGAAATTTGACTCAAAGTTTTCCCATCTTTCTTCATGAAGCTTTCTTAAAATCACTCAATGGTCTCAGCCTTTCCTAAACTATTTCCCCTCAATCCCTTGCCCCATTAAGTTCAAAGTAACTCCTAGCCTCTTCTGGTTCTCTATTTCCCTTCACATGACTTCAGTTGATAAAACATGCATATGTTTAATCCTGTCTGCTATCTGCCACTCAGAGAACTCAGTCAAATCAGAATACAGGCAGAACGATAGGTTTTGGGAATAGGTGATTGAGTAAAGGATAAGCAAAGGGGATGCCAACCTGACAAATTCAAATTCAACTAAGAGTCCTTGCCAAATGGTATCTTATGCTTATTAATGATTTCATCAGAAGTCACCTAGGAAAATGCCCTGACGAGAAAAGTTTCTTCTATATATTTAATAATTCAGACATATCAAAATACTGTGCAACAGTGTTTAGAAGGCCTCAGAGCTTATTACTGAAATTTTGAATAGTTGCCCTAAAGAAGGAAAATCTCAAATTGAGGGCTTAAGGATTAAATGTGAGAACCCCAGGGATTTTTATGGTGACTTTAAAAAATCCACTTATACTGTTAGGGAAGAGAGGAAATAGTGAAGGCATCAACAGAAGGTCAAGGTGTTACATTTAGATGTGCAGTGAAGGCAGGTATAGTATGTCCAACCAGTGCCCTGAATGGGACACTGGACCCTGGGAGAAGGGCTTCGGGATGGGTCAATACCAGTGGAATATGTGTCTGTATATATCTTTCTGCTCTACTCTCTCAGAATTTGCATAGTTTGCCAGATTTTTCTTAAAAAGGCCTACCAGTTTGCTAGAAGATCTTGAAGAAATGATCCTTTGCTATTTCAAAACTCCTCTCAGGGCCTCAACTCCTATCCTGCCTTGCTCCAGGTTCAGTGAGAATCCATGTCAAAAATGAAAAAGGCGGGCTGGAGGGATGGCTTAGCAGTTAAGGCCCTTGCTGCAAAGCCAAAGGACTAATGTTCAATTCCCCAAGACCCACATAGGCCAGATGCACAAGGTGGTTCGTTTGCAGTGGCTAGAGGCTCTGGTGTGCCCATTCTCTCTCTCTCTCTCTCAAATAATTTTTTTTAATTAAAAAAATGAAAGAGGTGATTGATTGAGGAAGACACTCAATATTAACATATGGGGCTATACACCCATGCACAAAAACATACACACTACACATTATACACATATATAACAACCCATATATGAACATGCATGCATACCACATATACATATGCAAAAATGAGTATAAGAATCAGATACCATTAACATATCCCCCTAGCATATGATTCTGATGGAACTTGTGTGAAGTTACATGTGAGATGAGTGGGTGGGCACTATCACAATGACATTAAAGTGCATTCTAGGGCTACAGAGCATTCTCACTATTGCAAGGGTTTCATGGGATGCAACATACTCATCATAAGAGTGACTGTGAAAGTCCTAAAATTGGATATATGACCAATGCTGAGCAGAACAAAATTTCCCAACCTACCTTCCTATTAGGAATCTCCTATTAGAGATTCCTAAGAGTAGTAGCAAGGCCAAATCAAGAAGGCATTTTCAGTGGGTATTTTATCAAATATTCATCAGGCTGTCTTCCTTGTGAATTCCAAACATATCTCATTTTCCAGGGTCTTAAGGCTCATGATAGTGAGAGGGCAACCAGAATCACACAAGATGCCAATAGGGATCCCATTCTGTAGTTATAAGGCTGGCTCCTTAATGTCCAAGATGATAACGTGATAGAAAACAATCAGGGCATAAGGCAGTAACTAGCCACTAGAAACCAAGTCTATCTTCAACAAATGAACGTTGAGGTTAGAAGAGGACTCAAACATTGTTGACTTGTAATGTGTTTATAAGGACTCATTTAGACAGAGGCATCTTTTGGGGAAAATAGAGACATCATCAACAATGTAGAAAGGTTAAATGTGACATTTAACATTTACAACCACTAAAAAGAAAGAACAGAAGACTAGGAGGTTGAAAGCATTCATCCTAGTACAAATCTAGCATTACTGGCCAATTGGTTTTTAAAACAAAAAATAATTTTCAAATTCAGGACTTACTAATGAAGGAAGTGGCAAGTTAGCTAGAAGGAAATGAAAATAACTGATATAACTAAAATAAAGGAGAAAAGACTTATTTTGGCTCACAGTTTCAGAGTGCTCAACTTACCATTACCATGTCAAGGAAATCAAGGAAAGCAAGTATGGAGAAGATCTACATAAGTTTCTTCTTTTCCTCTTTTATTTATAGTCTGTGGGATAGTGCTGTTTTCATTACTATGCAGATCATTCTCTAGAGAGACCTATGTTCACTTATTCTGATGAGAACAATGGGAAAAGGTAAATATTCACTCAGGCAAAACTGAGTGGCATGGTTTGTACTGATAGTGAGAGGTTTAAGTTTTGACAACTCTCTGCAACAGCAATAGCAAATTAGTAGATAGAAAATTCCCTCAAGGTGCTGCTCATATTTGGATCAAGAAAGATTATAACTGCCATCACCTCATGTACAAGACCTCATGTACAAGTTATGGAACTGTTAATCGAATCCGTTCTGTTTTAATTCATTCAGGAGAGAACACATTAAACAGCTTTCACTCACTGGAACTGATATCAATATTCATTTAGATTTCTCCTCAAAGCTATATTAATATTCTTGCCTTACAACATTATAAAGTCTGAGGAAAGTTAGATCACCTAGCTCTTCCAAAAACCATGGTATTGGCCCATAGCATTGAGGACTTCATGTTTTTTCACAAGTGACAGCAGTTGAAAAGCATTGATGTTGCCACATGTGTTCCGAGCATCCAGAAAGATTTTTATGAGTGAAGATTTGAATGATCATCCTTATGATCAGGAACATGCCTAGAACTTTCCTTATACATTATAAATGAGGAAGTGAACATCAGACAAATCACTTTTAGCTATGGAGACAATGCATTCTACATTATTAAACAGTATTCTAAGGGCTGGAGAGATGGCTTAGCGGTTAAGGCATTTGCCTGTGAAGCCTAAGGACCCCGGTTCAATTCTCCAGGTCCCATGTAAGCCAGATGCATAATGCATCTGGAGTTCGTTTGTAGTGGCTAGAGGCCTTGGCGCACCCATTCTCTCTCTCTCTCTCTATCTCTCTAATTTAAAAAATAGAATAAAATCTAAACAGTATTCTATTCCATGATCCTGCTGACAAAGAAGCCCAGCTTTTTATTAGGTTTGAAATAGTAAAGTGCTTTGCATTGTGGGGATTCCAGTCTTACAGACAAGGATCCCTGGTGTTTGGCCCGGTTTCTAATAATATCTACCAGTTTCTAATAATATTGGATGTGGCAAACAGTAGAAGATAGACCTTATAGTAGACTTCAGTGAAAGGACTGTAGCTTAGGCCTCTGAGATTCTACAGGTGGGTTCAAACACTACCTGAAGTGGAGATCTTCTGATATATCACTAAGCACTGAAGAGATGCAGTACTTGGACCATGGGGTATCATAAACCCATTTATCTGAACTGCCAAATGTGTGCTGTGCCTGAGAGGAAGCCTAAGTTGGGAGAAAGCACGAGTAAGCCACACAGGAGACAACTGAAGCTGCAATCTGTAACAATAAAGCCATAGCACCTCTTCTCCATCATACTAATGACCGAATCAGGAGGTGGGGTATTCCTTATACTATGCTGAAAGGTGACTATTATTTAAAGGGTCGCAAAGAAAGATATGAAAAAGCCGAGGGACTAGTTAAGAGGAAGGATTTCAGAAGGTGTGGAAATAGTAGAAAATAAGGTAATGGGGGTTGTATATGAGCTTCCTCCCTCCAACTAGTTTCATTACCACTTTTTTTTTTTTTTTAAGAGAAAGACAGAAAGAGAGACCAACAGAGAAAGTGGGTATGGGCACACCGGGGCTTCCTGACACTACAAATGAACACCAGATGCATGTGTCCCTTAGTGCATCTGCCTGTACTAGGGAATGGAACTCAGGCCTTTAAGCTTTGCAGGCAAGTGCCTTAACAACTGATCCATCTCTTCATCCCCTCTACTATTGTTTTTAATTATTATGAATTTTATTTTATGACCCTATTGGTATTAGCTATATTCCCATCATGTTATAATCATATATCCTCTCTCTACTTACCCACTGCAGTGAGGACCCCCTCCCACTGATTGGTAAAATTGGTGTTTCCAGTAGGGACATGAATGCATCAGTCCATCTCTGAGAGGGCGGACAATGCCACAGGATACTCCTCCCAACACAGTGGCTCTTGCACTCTTTCCTCCTCCTATTCCACAATGTTCCCTAGCCTTGACTGATGCATTATAAGACCACTTTAGTGTAAGTGTCTGCAATCTCTCTATTTCTGCTTTGAGGAATTTTGAGTATCTTCAGTATCTATCTCCATCTCCCTGGAGCTGGTTGTCAGGCTAGCAGTGACAGCAGTGAAGGAGTTAGGTAGAAGAAGGAAGATAAAGAAAAGTTAGAGGGAGGCCAGGTGACTGTGATCAAAATATATTTTAAAATATTTTATTAATTTATTTTTTGAGAGAGAGAGAAAATAGAAAGAGACAATATAAGCACACCAGGGCCTCCAAGCACTGAAAATGAACTCCAGACATATGTATCACTGAGTGCATTCAGCTTTACATGGTGGAAACTCTGAATTAAAGGCAGATCAACAGGCTTTACAAGCAAGTGCCTTTAACTGATAAGCCATCTCCCCAGCCCCCAAAATATATTTTATTATTTACATAAAAATTGCCAATAAAGAAATAGAAGAGAGCCTAGCTAGAAAGAATGTTCTCAGTAGAGGGGACATACTAGAGGGGTGAAAGGTAATGTGGTGGGAGGGGACTATGTCCATGCATATTGTCTATATGTATGGATGTTGCCAAAAAAGGTTAAAGAGTAAATAAAAATACAAATTAATATAAATAAATTAAACAAATAAAACAATGGTCAATTAGTTTATGTAAATACTTTTTCTTAGACCACATATGTACCTTTTCATTTATGTATTGATCACTGCAGCTTTCTTACCCCAGTAAAAGATATGAAGAGTTGTAACAAAGGGTATTATAATTCAAGTCTGAAGTATTTAATTGCCAGCCCTTTAAGAATAAAGATGTGTAACTGTCTAATATCTGATCTATATGTTGAAGAACAAAGGCTAATTTGAAGAAATTTAACCTGTATGACCATCTTAAGTTTTTAATATTTACCATTTTTTAAATACACAATGTATTGCAATACATATATACTTAATGTATAAATTATACATCCATAATGTAAATATATATTAAATGTAAATACACCTTAAGTTTTCTATGTTTACCATTGTTTAAATACACAAGGTGCCAAAATAGCATTATATTAAACTACTGAAAGCCTTGTCATATATTGATTTGATCTGATCAAGCATGCATCATTCATAGCAATAGGTGCTACATATAAGTACAATTTCAATTAATAACAAAAATATTGTAAATATTTTAATACAGTAAGAAAGTGTGTGATAGTATTGAGTTGATGTGTATTTCAGTATCAATAAAAGATATTAGAACAAGAACATTTATAAAAGTTGATTTAAGTATTCAATTGACTCTAAGGACTTCCTCATGAAGAATAAATAATGAATAATTGTTTATTATTAAGCATGAATAATTTTAAGGCAGAAATAAATAATAAGTTATTTTAATAAAAGCTGTCTACCCTATACTTTTTATCAGTGTGTCCTTTTATATATAACTTTATTATGAGGCATAATGGATGCATCTCTAAACTAAAATCATTCCACCTTGCAGTCATTATGAAAAAAAAATAAGTAATAAAAAGCAAAAAGCAAAACAAAGGAAATGAAGAGTAGTTGCACTTCTGGAATTGGGTATGTTTATTCAGACTGGTCAATGATATTTTGGCAGAATATCATTTTATAATGTTAATGATAATCTTGTCAACATAGAAACCAATAAAGTAAAATCTCAATTATTATCAACATATAGGTGACTGTATGTGCATGGTCCTAATTTATGGCCACATAATCCAAGAAATTTTACAAAAGACTACTGGTAATACCAAGAATAACATTGAAGCAGTTGAATGAATTGAAGGGAGTCACATTATTTAAGGTCTCCCAATACCTGTCATTCAAGGAGTGGATTATTTTAATACATTCACATCTCTTTATACACATATGTAGGATGTGTGCATCCTATAATAACTTAAAATACTGTCCTAGAAATTTAGTTTGTAAAATTTTACTAACAAAATGACTATTTTAATGCTGTTATGAAATTTATTTTTATTTTAAAATTTATCCACATGGGCATGCATTTTAAAAGTATGATTTTTGTTTACATTCACATGATGAAAAACAGTATACAGTTTTATTTACCAAAATTATCAAAGGATAGACAACTTATAGGTAGATACATACACAGATGATAGGTAGATATTACATAGAAAGTTTAGATAGATGATGTAGCAATGATAGATAGTTGATAGATGATTAGATTGATAGATGATAGATAGAAGATAGATGACAGAAAACAGATATATTACCATATGCATGAACATATGTAAAGAGAGGTGAAAAATTCAAGACTAATTTAGGATTGTATGGTCTTGACCATGTACAAATGTGTACATAAAGTCTCCTAAACCCTGTAAACTAATGTGGTATTGTTCATTAATTTCAAGAATAACTTAAGCACTAGGAAAAGACATTAACATTTTTTTCTACAAATAGCAAAATAGTTATGACTATTTTTCAAGGAAAGTCATTATTTTCTTTCAGGATCATAAAGTCTAGTTTTAGCAAAATTCTAGTATCTTTAAACCACACAATAGTTAATTATATCACCTCGGTGTTGTTGTTTCTTTGCTAGATATATTAGTCAATTTTTTTTTTTTCTGGGACAAAATACCTGATAATTATCAGCTTCAGGGAAACCAGAGACACATTTAGCAAAAAAAAAAAAAAAAAAAAAAAAAAAAAAAAAAAAAAAAAAAAAAAAAGTAGCATGATGAATGAGCTCTCTCCTCTTTATAGCCCAGCTCTTTATAGCCCAGGACTCCATCCCATGGAATGGTGCTGCTCCTGGTTAAGGCTGATTGTATCACCACAATTATCCTAATAATTCCTCACAGACATGTACAGAGGCTACTCTAGTCTACATAGTCACCAACAGTTGATTTTGGGTACATTCAATATAAGCCATCATATCAGAAATACAATAGCTTTTATTACAATAGCTTTGTAGTATAGCTTTAGATCCAATATGGTGATGCCTACAGATGTGTTTCTTTTGCTGAGGATGTGCTTGGATATCTGAGGCCTTCTGCCTTTCCATATGAATTTTGAGATAGTTTTTTCTATCTCAGTGAAGAAAGAAGATGGGGTTTTTATTGGCAGTGCATTAAATCTATATAGTGCTTTTGGTAAGATTGCCATTTTCATAATGTTAATTCTACCTATCCAGCAGCATGGGAGGTCTTTACATTTTTGTAGGACCACCTCAATTTCATTCTTGAGTGTTTTTATGTTTTCATTGTATAGGTCTTTCCATTCCTTGGTTAAGGTTATTCCAAGGTATTTTATTTTCTTTGTTGCTATTGAAAATGGGACAATGTTAGTTATTTCTTTTCCGTATTTTTGTCTTTTGCATACAGAAACATTACTGATATCTGTGCATTGATCTTATATCCTGCTACTTTGCTGAAGGCACTAGTCACCTTTAAGAGTTTGAGGATGGAGGTTCTTGGGTCACATATGTATAGAATCATGTCATCTGCAAATAGGACTAACTTAACTTCTTCCTTTCCAATTTGTATCCGTTTGATTTCTTTCTCCTGTCTTATTGCTTGAGCTAATACTTCTAGCACTATGTTGAAGAGCAGAGGTGAGAGTGGACACCCCTGTCTTGTTCCTCATCTCAGTGGGAATTTCTTCAGTCTCTCCCCATTAAGAATTACTTGGGCTTTAGGAGCTTTATATGTAGGCTTTATTATGTTGAGATATTGGCCATCCATGCCTATTCTCTCCAATGTTTTGATCATGAAGTGATGGTAAGAACCTATTGCTGAAGACGTCTCTTGCCTGAGAGGCAAGGTCACTGAGAAAGCAAGCAGATGCTGATCAGAAAACCTTCTCCCTGTAGACCAGCCAACTGAAAGCTGGAAAAAGCTGCACTGCATGCAGCCATATGGGATACAGAAGGGGAGGGGATATGATGGAGAATGGAGTTTTGAAGGGGAATGGGGAAAGGGGAGGGAGATATCATGGTTATTGTCTGTAAGTATAAAAGTTATCAATAAAAAATTTTTAAAAAGAGTTTATGCTAATGAAATAATCAGAGAAGGGCCTGGCCATGTAGGGTAGAGATAGAGTGCTTGCCTAGTATGTACAGACCCTGGGTTCAGTTCCCTGCACAGCAATAGCAAACAAGTAAACCACCAAAAGAAATAATTTTAAGAAATAGTCATGTGTACAAAGATGACTGCATGGTTATTCACTGCTGTTTTGTTTTTAATGGTGAAATATATGAATATCCGAGTTGGAAACAATAAATTTAGATTGCTAGTTAAAAAGAAAAAAAAGTGATGCAAGGGTGCAATGTCACACTTTCCCACAAGGGGGTGCATGGGGCTGGAATTCATTCAAAGAGCCTGAGAGGCTGCTGGCAAGCCCATTTTCTCTCTCTGCCTCTTCCCCACTGTCTCTGTCTTTCTCTGACTGTCTCTTTCAAATTATATATATGGCTATGTATGTTGGTATATGTTCTCAATGCCGGCACTTGGGAGAGCTGAGACATGGGATCAGAGAAGTTTCAGGCAAGATGAAGTTATAAAGATTCTATCTTTAAAAAATCATAAATAAAGCCAGACATGGTGGTGCATGTTTTTATTCCCACCATTCCAGAGGCAGAGGTAGGAGTATCGCCATGAGTTTGAGGCTATCCTGAGACTACCTAGTAAATTATAGGTCAGCCTGGGCTAAAGGGAGACCCTACCTCAAAAAAATCATAAATAATATTGGAGGGGTGTTATTGATTAAACTGATAAAAAATATTCATTCAATGATCTGATCATTTTAATTTTAGAGAAAGTTTTATGCTATGTGATAAATTTTTAGAATATAGAAATGAATAAATCATAGCACGTACAGTGGTCAACTCCTATCTGAAAGGAAATGCTGGCTTACAATATTCAACATTAGGTTTTCAGTTTTCATGTGAAGACCCATGTGAGGGAGCCAGATCCCATCAATTTTTTCACTTCCCTTTGTAAATGCAGCATCATGCTTAGTAAATTTGCTCTTAAATTATAATGCTTTCTTTTCCTTCTGTTTTAATGTTTGAGATTATTTTTATTCTTTGTGTGTGTGTGTGTGTGTGTGTGTGTGTGTGTGTGTGTGTGTGTTCTCATATGTGAACATGTTTGGGTGTGAGTATGGGCACACATGTAGGGGCCAGAGGACAAATTTCAGGTAAGTGCTCCCTGACTTGAGCATCTCAGTTGAGGTAGGATTTCTTGTTCTGGATTCTTAATCCACTGTTCTTTGCTGGGCTCACCTCAAGCTACAAGAAATTCTTCTGCTTCTGCCTCCCATATCACCATCAGTGTCTGTATGCTGGGATTGCAGAAGTCCTCCATGGTTTCCAGATTTTGATATGGGATCTAGGAAACCAATTTATGAACTCTAGCTAGAGCCATCTCTCCAGCCCTCCTAGTTTTTTAATGAATTTTTTTCTTCTGCAATATTTTCTGTATTCCATACTTAAATTGGTTGACCATTTATACTCTTATGCCGAAAACAAGACAAACAGAAAATGAAGTGCTAAATGTGTTAATTAAATTATTTACGCTAAAGTGGTTTTCCCAAGTGAACTATCCAGAAATTGTGAATTTCTCTTTTTCATTGCTAGTATAAATATCTGAATTTACATTCTAAGAATAATTTTTAAATCTTTGTATTCATTAATTAGGCAGTGAAAACAATGTACAATTTTAAAGCCATATTAAAATAGTCTTTGTTTTCTATCTCTTATCTTCCAAGGTAATGAAAAGTGGACTAGAGGTTTATAGTAGAAAGCCAGGTAGATGATTATCTGGTTTATTTGAAAGTATCTGAATTTCAATAGAAATTGTATGGGAGAGAATATCACTTATTCAAGAACAAGATGGAACCAATTATATAAATTTTTAACATAGATATAATTTCATTCTAGGGGTAAATATGAATAGCTAATAATCTGCACACAATCATTTGTACTTCTTTTGAGGTTAATATGATTCATATAATTGTCTCTGGAGCAACACAGGAAATAAAGGGACATTTTTATTTATTCCATCTGCCTCACAGATGTCACTTATTGTGAAGATTGGGAATCCATGAAAATATTATGTCTAATTTGCCTGCAAATATAATTATTTTTATGATGAGACAAAAATCCCAATAGATATTACAGACATATTTAAAGGGGATATATTTACATTTTTATTAGGCATTAAAATTTAGATTGCTAAGTTATAATTATTCCAAGTCACGATTCCTATCCAAAATAATATTCAACAATACTTGTATCCAGGTGAAAGGATGACTTCTGAGCAAAGTATTTTAATTTGATTTTATTGTTAAAGTATATGTGTGCTTACATGGTAATTATGTTAGGGATTAGATTTAGTAAAGTTCTTGATAAGTTTTGGCTTATGGGTCATTTCTGTTGAAATTCTGCTACATGTTTTATTTCCTTTTTAATTTGACTTACAAGAAAGCATTAAGTAGACGTTTTACATTTATCTTCTATTACACAATCTATGTATTTTATTTTAGAAATGCAAAAGTTGATCTTCATAATTATGTCCATACAACATAAAATTGATGAAGAATACATAGCTCCAGTTTTTATCCATATCCAGTTTTCTCACTTGACTATCTTATGCATTAAAAACAATTTGTTTAAAAATATAGTGTCTCTAGGTGTTCATGCAGTGCCTGATGTTCCTCTGATGTAGTCAATTATCAGTGCAAAGGAGGAATTACCAACTCTTACTTCCCTGCTATTCTTCATACTGAAGCATAAATTCTCAAATTTATCTAGAGTCCCTACAAATATACCATCATTTTCATTCCTGCTGATCATCTAAGATGGAAAGGTTACAAGTTAAAAAACTGCTGAACCAAGCAGCCTATGATTTCACCTGTATGTTTATAGAAATACAATAGACTTTCTCAGTATCATGTAAGAAGATGTGAACCATTGCCTGTGGTTTTAGGTCAGACATCTCTGCTGAGATAAGAAAGCTCAGGTCCAGTAAACAGACCATTATTGTGATATACATCTTTCTCTTTTTACCCATAAGATTTCTCAGAATTGTAGCTCCTTGAGGCTCAGGTATATGTGTATAGGTTAAAAAAATAGGAGTTTTAAGGAAGCATTGGGAAAGGTGAAAGTAGGAGAAATGCTTACATTTGCTTTCCCCATGCATTTACACATGTGAAAATATTAAATATTGACTCCATTAATACATCCTGCATTCTTTTCATCAATATACAAAATGTTCTCTAAACAAGGTTTATACCAGTAAAATGACAACAAAAATTCCATTATCAGACTTAGATTGAAAGAAAAATGTAATGCCTTCAGAGTATTGGGGAGATGGCTCAGTGGATGAAGCACTTGCTATGCAGCCCTGATTATCTGAGTTTGAATCCCCAGACTCCAAATAAAAGCCAGAAGCTGTGGCAGGATTCTACAATCCCAATGTTCAGGCCAGAGAATTTCTCAGAAGTTCATAACTAGAGCAGGGAAAAATGAGAGACCCTGTCTCAAAAGAGATGAAAGGTGAGGACTGACCTAAAAAGTCATCCTCTCACCTCCACATATGTTCTGTGGTCTGCACATGCATGCATAGACACACACATACACACACACACACACACACACCATATAACTAAATAAATGAGTAATTCAATAAAGTCTCTCTCTCTCTCTCTCTCTCTCTCTCTCTCTCTCTATATATATATATATATATATATATATATATATATATATATATATACACACACACACGTATGTATGTATACATAGATGTATATATGCTTATATACATACACAATACATTTATACAGATATGTATATGTTTATTCACACATACACACACACACACACATAGAATATGACACACTACATCACAATTTCATTCACCATAATGACTGATAAGCTACGCTGAGCATTTTGGTGCACTCTTCCAGCAATACTGGTCTCTTTTCTCTGTTGGGAATACGTCTTTGAGGGGAAAATGGGAAGAGAGTTAAGACAAAAATGTAATAGTCAAATGTGTCAACATTCCCCACCCACTTCACTCTACAGAGTCTGAGAAGATGTAAAAATTGCAGGATCGTTTTAAGGCTGTTTGTAGTACTGCTCACCTTCTGGGGTGCTCTCCTGAGAATGTGAGTGGCTGTGACATCACCACTTCATAGTAGAGATCTATAACAATATTTAATTTTTTTAAATTTTTAAAAATTTTTGTTTGTTTGTTTTTTGCGAGGTAGGGTCTCACACTGATTCAGGCTGACCTGGAATTAACTATGTAGTCTCAGGGTGGCCTTGAACTCTCGGCGATCCTCCTACCTCTGCCTCCCGAGTGCTGGGATTAAAGGCGTGCACCACCACGCCTGGCTTTTAATTTTAATTTAAAAGATTTTTAATGTGGATTATCCTCTGATAATGGAAACATCACTACTGTCAGCTTAAAAGCCACAGCATTATTTGACTGTAGTCATATTTGCTGTCTTCTCAAAGCAGAGGTACCGGAAATCTATGCTATGTTCTGTGGCAATCTAAGAACATGACAAATATCAAATTTAGTTATTTGGACATGATGTATGAAGTCTACAATAAAAAGAATTCCATCTACTTTGCACTGTTTTAGTATAAGTATTAGGCAATTCTTCCATTCATTACAGACGTGTCTTTACCTAGGAGAGGTAAGTGTTCACTACACACTCAAATGAAATGACGTGTTAAAAACTTGGGGGATTCTATTGTTTTTCAGCTAATTATGGTACACTTATAATGGAAAGTATTCTGAATGTAATAAAATTTTTCCTTCAAACTGTGGGCTTAGAGCAGCTGTATTTTATAGTACACACCTGCATGCTATAATGGAATTATAGATTTCTAAAGTAAGGGCTTCAAAAATCCCATATTCGTTTTCTTCCTCTCACCTCCAATCCTCAGTGCCTGGTGTGTGTGTCTGTGTGTGGGTGTATTGGGGGTATGTGTGTGTGTGTGTGTGTGTGTGTTCAGCTGGTTCTCCAAACTTTAGTCACAGTCTCAGTGACCTTGGTTGCCTAGTTACAAAATCCTCTCTGTGATTTGTAAGATGTTTGTTGTGATGAAGAGCAATGGATTTTTTTTTTTAATAAAGTAAACTTAAGAGAGTTTGTATATCAGAGTAGAGGCTATTAAAGTCAGTATATCTTGCCAAATTTAGAAATTGTAGTTCTTACAGAGGAAAATTATGAACTGGATTTTTTTCCTATCCAAATTCTATTTAATAGTGCCAATATTTGCTTCCTGCCTGTAGAGAGAGAAAGCATCTCAGACAGCCCTGGGTGCAATTTAAGTCCCTGAAAAAAATGAGGCAAGATAAAAGTATACATATGAGAATGTACTATGAAAATTCATTGTCCTACTGAACACAAATATTGTAAATTAATAAATAATTTACAATTCATTTAGTTTTCCCATCTTTTGTATAAATGAACTTGAGAGGAACTATATTGTTTGTAATTTTTCATTGTGATGTGGATTTCATTTTGTTCATTATCTCAGTATGTTTTACTTTCTGAAGTCCTATTCTAGTTTTATAATACTTATCAGATAATAACTTATTGAAAGAATGAATCCAATTTTCTCTACTGCTTTTTCCACAAAATAAAATCCAAACATATATATATATATGCAGTGATTTTATGGCACATACAATCACACTAATAAAATAAAACTTGTTTATTATAAGAATGTGGCTACATAATTCTGAAGATTACCTGAAATAGGAGACAACTGGCCAACTAAGCTAAATACCATGGTCAAGTTATGAAATGACTAGCCCATTATGTCATAGATAGTGCTTACTTTTAGAACACTTAAGCATGTAGCCTGACTCAAGTTAGTATAATTGGTAACAGCTGTTTAATGGTTGCTGTTTCTTTTTTTTTTTTTTTTTTTTTTTTAGTTTTTGGAACAAGAGCCAACTTGACTTAAAAGTAATGCTACTAAGAAGATATTGTAGGTTACAGCCAATGTTTATGCATATATTTCTTTCAAACTATTTTCATGGAGAAGTTCATCCCAAGGCCAATATGACTCAAAGACAATACAGATGCAAGAAAAATAGGCTGCCAGCCATCAGGCACCTGGACTGATTAAAGCCAAAGTGAGTGAGGAAAAACTTTTCATTTTTAAACTTGTTTTCATGAAGGAACTGTTTCCATTCAATGATGTGGCAAGTGATTTATTTTCTTCCTCTCGATATTTTCTCTAAGATATATATCTTAGCTAAGTTAACAGTGATTCTGGGTCTTAAATTTTAGCTTTATTATTATTGTTATTATTATTTTTGGTTTTTCGAGGTAGGGTTTCACTCTGGTCCAGGCTGACCTGGAATTCACTCTGTATTCTCAGGGTGGCCTTGAATACATGGCGATCCTCCTACCTCTGCCTCCCAAGTGCTGGGATTAAAGGCGTGCGCCACCACACCCGGCAAATTTTAGCTTTTTTATATTATTTTTCTTCATTAGGCTATTGAGCAAAGTTTTATTTTTACTAGACTCCAAAAATCAGGCTATATTCTTTTCCACCATCCAAAGTTATATGGACATATGACACTGTATATATGATATACATCTCTAATACTATTGAAAAGATTTATTCTAAGTCACAAAGTTAATAAATACCAAATGTGGACCAAGTTACTAGCTTATAGTAATTCTATTCTGTAACATAGGATTTTCTAAATATTTTGCCAAAAGTGATTATCTTGCTAAAAGATATTAGGTCAAATAACCTATAAATTCCACCTTAATAGTGAGAATGTGGTAAAGCATTGTATGTTGATAAAGTAAACATATTTGAAACACAGAGAACTCCTATATGTGGGAAAAGTCGTATAACACGTACAGAAAATTTTAAAAGCATGGCAAGATTGATTAGTGGTTAAGGAATTTACCTGTGAAGCCTAAGGACCTAGGCTCAATTCCTCAGTAACTGGGTAAGCCAGATACACCAGGTTGCACATGTATCTGGAGTTTGTTTGCAATGGCTGGAGGCCCTGGTATGCCCATTTCCTTTCTTCTCTCTCTCTCTCTCTCTCTCTCTCTCTCTCTCTCTCTCTCTCCTCTCTCTCTCTCTCTCTCTCTCTCTCTCTCTCTCTCTCTCTCTCTCTCTCTTTCCCTCTCTCAAATAAATAAGTTTTTTTTTTTTTTTTTTTGGCTTTTCGAGGTAGGGTCTCACACCAGCCCAGGCTAACCTGGAATTCACTATGAAGTCTCAGGGTGGCAACTCACGGCAATCCTCCTATCTCTGTCTCCCAAGTGCTGGGATTAAAGGCGTGTGCCACCATGCCTGGCTTCACATCAAATAAATAAAATATTTTTTAAAAGAAAGATTACAAAGTAGTAATTTGGCAGCCAACAGTCAATGGATGTTAGTATGAGAAACACAGAAGCATCCAGGAAACCATGGAAACAATGAAAGTGTTTCCTAAGCTGTCACATTCAGAAGAGAAAGAAAGAAAAAGATCATGATGTTACAAAGGATGTAGTAATATTTTGGAAAGATTGCTTAGCGGTTAAGTGCAGTTCCTGAGCAAGTGTGAGGGGCCTAAGACTGCTGGCGTTTGACTTTTCAGAAGCACAAGCAGCTGGGCTTGGGCACATGCACCTTAAACTCCAGTACTCTTTGCACTTGGTTATCTGAGGCAGAGAATGGATTCTCAATGGCTTAGAGGTTTCATCTACTTCATAAAATGGCACTAATTAACACTAGAAACTAAAATTCTTTCACTGCATCCAGCCACTCGTGAGAAGGACATTACTCTTTAATTCCTGTAAGTACTCTAGTTAATTTTTGATGTCTTGATCGGATAAAGAAATATCTGGGGCATTAGAGAGGACAGTGTGGGTTGTGTCCTTGGAGTGATTTGGAGACAACGACCTAAAATGGTAAGATACACCCTGCATGTGGACCATCCTATTCCATGGATAGGGGGGTTTAGACTGCAAACAGACCAAAAGGAGAGAGAATGCTGAGCACCTGCACCTCTTTTGCTTGTTCTTTGCTCTTCAGAGATGTGAACAAGCAGAGTCCTCTAGCCACTACCAGGAGCTGGTCAGGATACAGTGCCATGCCTTCCTCCTCATGGCGGACCATCTCTCCTGGAACAGAAGCCAGAACAAGCTCTTCACCCAATCAGCTGGTCACACATGAAAAAAGCAACTAATATTGTTACTTTCCATTAAGAAAAAAAAAAGCCCAAATATAGACACTTTAAAAGCATTTTCTAAGTAAAATGGTAATAAGAAAAGTTTATCCATTGATCAATTTTACAAAGTGTTGAATTAAATTGATCTCTAGTGCCAATATACATTTGGAATTAGATTTTGAATAAATCTGATATAATATTCTAAAAGCATATGTATTGAGTATGTATTGAGTCAAAATTAAACAACTGTTGATATATTTAACATTATAAGTAAGCATATAAACTTTAAGTTTTGATTATTTAGCCACAGGATTAAACACTGATACTTTTCAAAAGAATTATAATCATAATTTAAAAGTTATGAAATAGGACCTGAAGGGATGTTGGAGTTGTTAAGTGTGCTTTCTGTACAAGTATTGGGCCTGATTGCCTGAAACCCCACAAATTGGAATCTCTAGAATACCCATAAGCAGCTGGATGTGGCCATCCAAGTCTGTAACCCCAGTCCAGCTCTGGCTTACATAAAAGCATCAAGTTCCAGGATCAGTAAAGGGGCCAGTTTAAAAAAGAACCCAGAGTTCAGCCATGAAGAGGGCCGTCAGATACTCTACTCAGACGAAAGCACAGAAGTGCTCACCCCACATCCAGCCTTGCCACAGACAAGCATACTAGGATCTACAAGGGGATGTTATACACATACATGCATGTGCACACACACACACACACACACACACACACACACCACTACCACCACATATCCACAAGCAAAAATTAAAAACCACAAATAAAGTAAAAATTATAAAACACTTTAAGAAATTAACTTACATATAACTTGTCACTTTCTTCCTTATAATCTTTTCATGGAAACATACATTTCCATCAGGTTATATTTCTAGATTTAATAAGGTAGAGAAAAAGTAGGCTAAATACTAAGGATAGATGTGATTATACACAGAAATGCAGTATTAAATTTTATTTCCATAACCACTATATTAATCTTCTATTTTACTATGTTTTAAAGCAGATCATGTTTGTCAGTCTTAATGTTATGAAAATTCTGAAAGTGTCTTTTTGTACAATGGTGTGGTTTTATGTATAAAATAGCTCCCTGTTTATATTATAAAGCGAAAACTTTAAAAAAATTTGGAGTGTCCTTTTTAACTTATTTAACTTTTCTTTATTCAAATAGTTATTAATGCACACTGAATTTACAGAATTAAACTTACAACTGGATAGTCTCTGACTAGATTTCCTCTTTAGGACATGATGTCATGACAGCTCATACTTAAAAAGAAAAAAAACTATTTTAAATGTTTTTCTAATTTGTAGTATTCATGCATGTTCTTGATGCTTTTGTTACTCCACTATTGGCATTATTGGTCCCATGCTAAAGCTAAAATCTTTTTTGCATATAAGTGTATGTGAAATCTGTGCATGTATGCATGCATTTTTGCAAGTGTTTTGGGGTGCATGTGCATTTACATGTGTACATGGATACGGAAGCCAAAGGTTTATGTCAATTGCTCTCTTACTTATTCACTGCACCAAGATCAGTCACTTGGACCATAGCTCTCCGACTTGGCTAGTCTAGGAAGCCAGTGTGTTAAGGTTATTCTCTGCCCCCTCCTCCTCATCAATGGCATTGCATGTAGGCCATTATAAGACCATCCTGCATTTCTCTGGGTGCTAGGATTCAAACTTTGATCCTCAGGCTTGTGCACCAAGTGTTTGATCCTCTGTACCATCTCCCCAGCTCCTGAAACTTAAAATTTTAGGTCACTTCAGACCATTGTATTGCAAGAAGAGAAATACTGCAGACTTTATTTCTATGTTTGTTTTTTTTTCCACCAATGATATTAGGCTTCTCTAGGTCATTAAATGTGTCTTTGCTCTTGGTATGGGGTCAATGCACAGTTGATGTGCAATTAATATTTGTTGTTAGGTTGCATGATCATTGCAACCATGCATGTAACAAGTTCAATAGTCAAGTGTTTGATTTTGTGCTCCTCTAAGACAAGTGAAAGAAATGTAGCAAGTAATGAACAATGAGATGAAGCTATCATATACTGAATGTGTGAATATTGCTCCGGTGGTTTCTAGATAGAATCATGTATCAATATTAGCTTTCAGTTATTATTCTGTGAGCAGGATGCATGATATTTAATGAGTATCCCAAATTATAACATGTTTGAGTTCAAAGTGGGCATATGCTTCACATAATACTGATTATACTTAGTTTACTTTAAGGACATATAATTATTTCAAAATCTGGAAAACTGATAAGGAGAGAATGCCATTGCCTGAGGTTTTGTGAACTGAAAATGAAATATGAAACAACTCTATCATTAATAGCTTGTAATGTTTGAAAAAAAATCCTGGATCACTTTATTCTGTTGTAATTTGAGTTTCAATTTGAAGCTTTATTTGAGGAGGAGGAAAACAGGTTATTTTCCTTCCTATAAAGATAGTTTGAAATTTTTCATTATTATTCTTTGACACATA
Source organism: Orientallactaga sibirica (assembly GCA_036365145.1). Lineage (NCBI taxonomy): Eukaryota > Metazoa > Chordata > Mammalia > Rodentia > Dipodidae > Orientallactaga > Orientallactaga sibirica. The sequence goes on along the minus strand of JAEOAD010000043.1, from coordinate 3,518,035 downwards.
ACTCACTGTTCATTTTCACATGCAAGCCATCTCTTTTCCCAGTTAAATGTTGTCATATTTTTTCTAAAATATTGATGGTTTATCATTACAAGAACTTACAAAGAGCAATCTGAAATTTATCTAAGCAGGTCAAACATCCTGGCAGACAGGGATCTTCCACAAAACTTGGGTGAGACCCTCTGTTTATACTACTGCACAAATTCTCATTTATCACGTAGGCACACTCAAAAGCCAGGATCTTACTTTTTGACTCCCATTTACAATACTGGGCATTTCATAGCAAATGTTTAGTGATTAAAACCATTTTAAGATACCATCTTATTCATGTGTCATGTTTTTGAGAGTGTCACTAAAGTAGGAAACATTCACATTTGCTATAATTTGCTAATTATGATGTAAAATTTTAAAGTATTTATTTTATAGAATACATATTACTTTAAAGCATAAATGGGCTAGTCTTGGGAGGAAGGGGACCAGGAGGGAAAAGGGACATATACCATATATATATATATATATATATATATATATATATATATATATATATATATTCAACTTAAGTAAGGTTTTTCTATTAATGAATACTCAGAACATTATAGTTTGAATGAAGTGGACAGCCTGTTTCTTTTGGCATTTGGAGAAACTGTTTTAAAAATAGATTTTAGAATACTTTACTGGCTTACCAAGTGCCACTGGACTTTATATTTTGATTTCATTTAAGAATAAAAGATAGAGCTTATTTGGAACCAAGTCTCATGAATAATGTAAGTGCTGAAGTTAGGCTATGCCATTTTTAGCTCCTAAATTGTCTGTGTTCTTAATAGTTCTGAGATTGATTTTGATTTTTTGAGCAATCACATATTTGCAAGAAAATATAATAAGAAGTTTTTTTTTTTTTTTTTTTTTGGTTTTGTTTTTACCAATCCCTTGTGTAATTCAGTAAATAGACTCCCTCCAAGGACGTCCATTTAAAAGAATAATATACTGGAAGGAGTACATTTATACATGTTTATCATAAGCAGTTATTTCTAGTCATGTATAGTACTTCCATTTCAGAAACATAAGAGGCTATCAAGATTTGCAAGAGTCAGATGCAGACTTGAGGTGCCATATCCCTCTCAAAAAACACCCAGAGTTACACTGTGAAATTCTTGAAAACAAAGTCTAAAACATTTTTGAAAAACAAAATGCCCTTTTTTGTGATCTTCTAGTTTTTTTTTTTACCTTTATTAAATTAACTTTCAAATGGTTATATGACTTTTTTTGTTTGGGAATATTTTGTCTCTGAACAGTTACAAAAAATTTAGAAATTCCTTGTTTCCCCTATTATTTTTGTAGGCAATTGCTGGGCACTTGACCAATAAAATGTTGAAGATAAATTAAAAAAAAAAACTGAATAAATGCATCCTACTATTTCTTTTTGCTGCTTTCAGTTGGAGAGGCAAAGTGACAATTTTCAATCTGAGTCCAAATGTTTGTAGAATATGTAACAAAATGAAGGCTCCTCCCCCAGCACTTTGTGAAATAAGCTATAAGTGGACAACTGTAATTTGGAGAATTTGTTTCCATGGAAAATTAGAGCTTACTCTAAAACCTTTTAAATTATATATCTCCAGAGAAGAATTCTCCATCTTTGGAAGCTAAGCTCTTGCTGACTTGAGCACTGGGACTTTTGAGTCACAATTCTGTTTTATATTTTATTTCAGATATTTGTTGGTCTTAGTGCTTACTTTGTTTAAATAAATATCTAAGTAATAATAACCAGGATTTCATATCCAGCATATGGCACCAAGATCTTTAATTAATAAGTCAAATAAATGTCATTTTTCTAATACACACACACATGTTCATATCTGTGCTTTAGTTACAATGGTACAATTTGAATTCTAATTTTTTAATTAGTTATGTAGATAGTGTAGATACTGTCCTCCACCCCCCTCAAAGGGACTTTCCTCATTAGGGAATGTGGGTTGTGTATTGTGGGAGTAACCATCAGTTATGGGGAAGAGGAGATGACTCTGTGTATAATGTCCCAACTCGTGGTTCTAACAATATTTTTGCCCCTCTTCCATGAATTTCCCTCCCTATTGTCCAGTTCTCAAGATGCTTATTAGGTATGTCAGCATCTCAGGCAGATTCAGATTAGGAGCCACAGATGAGTGAGACCATGTCACGATTATTTTTCTGTGATTGGGTGAGTTCTCTGAGAATGATCTGTTCCAGGTTTGACCATTTTTCTTCAAATTTCATTGTGTCATTTTTCCTTATTGCTGGGTAGAATACCATTGTGTAGATATAACACATCTTGGTTATCCATTTTTCTAATGATGGACATCTGGGTTGATTCCAGTTCTTAGCTATTATGAATTGAGCAGCTATATGCATGGTTGAGCAAATCTCTCTGAACTGAGGCATGGAGCCTTTAGGGTAAATGTCCAGTAAAGTAACTGTTGGTAACTCTATAGTAACCTCTTTAGGACTCTCCATATTAATTTCCATATGGTTGTAGCAGCTTACATTCCCACCAACAGTGAATGAGGGTTCCTATTTCTCCACAACCTTGTGAACATTTGTTTTCATTAGATGTTTTAATGTTTGCCATACTTACTGGGGTAAGGTGGAATCTCATAGTTATTTTAACTTGCATTTCCCTGATGATTAGGGATGTTAAACATTTTCTGAAGTGTGTGTTTCCCACTTGTATTTCTTTCTCTGAGAACTCCCTGTACAGTTCTCTGTCCCATTTTGTGAGTGAGTTGTTTGACTTTTTAATGTTTAGGTTTTTTGAGTTCTTTGTAAATTCTAGAAATTAGGCCTCTGTCAGATTTATAGCCAGAAATTTTTTTCTCCTATTCTGTGGGTAATTTATTGGCATTGTTTGGTGTATGTTTGTGTTTAATAATCTTTTCAGCTTCATGAGATCACAATGGTTGAGGGATTGTTTAACTTCCTGAATGACTGGGGTTTTGTTCAGGAAGTCTTTCCCCACTCCTATATCATGGAAAGTTTCTTCTATTTTTTCTTCCAGTATTAGCAGTTTGAGGTCTTATATTGAAGTCTTTGATTCATTTGGATTTGGTTTTTGTGCATGTCAAGATGTGTGGATCTCATTTCATTTTCCTGTTTGTCCAGCGCAATTTGTTGAAGATGCTGTCTTTTTTTCCAGCCTCCATTGTCAGGGCCTTGGTCAAATAGCAAGTTGTTGTAGTTACTTGACCTAAAGTCTGGGTTCTTGATTCTGTTCCATTGGTTTGTAATCCTGTTTTTATGCCAGTACCATGTTGTTTTTCTTACTATGGCTTTGTAATATAGTTGTAGATCAGGTATGGTGATGCCTTCAGAGGTGTTTCTTTTGCTGAGGATATGCTGGGATAGCTGATGCCTTCTCCCACTCCATACAAAGTTTGAGATCATTTTTTTCTATGTCTATGAAGAAAAATGTTTGGGTTTTTATTGGTATTGTATTACATCTGTATATTGCTTTTGGTAAGATTTTCATTTTCACAATGTTAATTCTGCCTATCCAAGAGTAAGGGAGGTCTTTCCATTTTCTCAGGTCCCCATCAATTTCTTTTTGAGTGGTTTTATGTTTTCATTATAAGGTATTTCACATCCTTGTTTAATGTTATTCCAAGGTATTTTTTGTTGTTGTTGCTATTGAAAATGGGACAATATCACTTATTTCTTTCTGTGTATCTTTGTCTTTTGCATATAGAAAACTACTGCTTTTTGTTCATTGATGTTGTATCCTGCTACTTTGCTGAAGGAGTTAATCACCTTTAAGAGTTTTGAGATGGAGGCACTTGGGTCACTTATGTATAGAATCATCTTGTCTGCAAATAGGGCTAACTTAACATTTTCCTTTCCAATTTGTATCCGTTTTATTTCTTTCTCTGGTCTTATTGTTTGAGCTAGGACTTCCAGTACTATGTTGAAGAGCAGAAGTGAGAGTGGATGCCCTGTCTTATTCCTAATTTCAGTGGGAATTCCTTCATTCTCTCCAAATTAAGTATTATTTGGGCTTTATAAGCTTTATTATTTTGTGATATAAACCACCCATGCCTATTCTCTCCAATGTTTTGATCATGAAGTGATATTGTATTTTGTCAAAGGCCTTTTCTGCATCTATTGAAATGATCATGTGGTTTTGTGTTTAAACTTATTTATGTGGTGTATTACATTGACAGATTTCCATATGTTGAACCACACCTGCGTTCTTGGGATGAAGTCTACTTGATCAGGACAGATAATGCTTTTGATGTGTTGTTGAATGTGGTTTGTGAGGATTTTGAGGATCTTTGTATCTATGTTCATTGGGGAAATAGGCCTATAGTTTTCTTTTGGTTTCTCTGCCTGGTTTTGTATTAGGGTGATACTAGCTTCATAGAAGGAGTTTGGGAGGTTTCCCTGTTTTTCAATTATGTGGCACAATTTGAGAAAGATTGGTTTTAGTTTGTTTTATAGAATTCAGCTGAGAAGCCATCTGGTCCTGGACTCTGCCTTTTGGGGAGGTTTTTGATGCTATTCAATCGCAGTGGTTGTGATAGATTTGTTTAGAAAAATAATCTGCTCCGAGTTTAGGTTTGGTAGGTGGTATGTGTCAAGGAATTTGTCCATTTCCTCCAAATTATCCAGTTTTGTGGAATAGAAGTTTTTGAAATAAGACCTGGTGATTCTCCCAATTTCACTTATGTCTGTTTTGATCTCTCCTTTCTCATTTCTAATTTTGTTAATTTGAAGTGTCTCTTTTATTCCCTTGACCAAATTAGCCAGGGGTTTATCTATCTCATTTATTTTTTTTTATTTTTTTTTTTTATTGACTTTTAATCTTACATACCAAAAAAAACCCACCTGATATTTCCCTCCCCTCCCCCATTCCACTTTAGAACTCTGGTCTCCCTCCCTTTCTCCATTAGTCTCTCTCCTAATTTGATGGCATCATCTTTCTCTTCTATTTTGAGGGTCTTGCAAAGGTATTGCTAGGCACTGCAAGATCATGGATATCGAGGCCAATTTCTGTCTGGGCAGCTGCATAGTAAGAGGTCATATCCTTCCTTTTGCTCTTCCATTCTATCCGCCCCCTCTTCCGCAATGGTCCCTGAGCCACTTGAGGATGTGACAGAGGTGTTTCAGTGCTAGGCACTCCTCCATCCCTTCTTCTCAGCACTATGTTGCCTTTTGTGTCATCCCAGTGGTCATCACCATCTGAAAAGAGAAGCTTCTCTAGCCAGAAGTGAGAATAGCGTTAATATGTGGACATGAACATTTAGTGTAGTGTCCCCAGGGCAGCTTGGTGGGAATAATATATACATTTAGTCAGACATGAGCAGGCTTATACGCCCAAGGCTCATGACCTCACCTACCATAGACTTTTACTTAGGTTTTTCAGTACCGGGTATGTATTCCCTCCCGTAGAGAGGGCCTTCAGTCCAATTATGGAGCAGTTGGTTACCCCAAGAGTAGACATGCCACTATTGCACCCGTTCAGTCATTGGGCCTGTCTGGCCAAGCTTGAATATTCAGCATCCACTATTTTCACTGTTGATGGCTTCTGTCTCCCATACGCTGCGTGCAGTACAGCTTTTTCCAGCTTTCAGTTGGCTGGTCTACAGGGAGAAGTGAAGGATCTCTACATTGAGAACTATAAAAAACTCGAGCGACAAATTGCAGAAGACACAAGGAAATGGAAAGACATTCCATGCTCCTGGATTGGAAGAATCAATATAGTGAAAATGTCAATCTTACCAAAAGCAATCTACACATTTAATGCGATCCCCATTAAAATCCCAATAGCATTCTTCACAGAAATAGAAAAAACAATACTAAAATGCATCAGGAAACACAAAAAACCTCAAATAGCCAAAAAAATTTTGCATAACAAAAATCAGGCAGGTGGTATAACCATACCCGATTTTAAGTTATACTACAAAGCCATAGTAACAAAAACAGCATGGTACTGGCACAAGGACAGACAGGTAGATCAATGGAACAGAATAGAAGACCCAAATATTAATCCAGACAGCTACAGCTACCTGATTTTTGACAAAAATGCCAAAAATACTCATTTATTTTTTTTAAAGAACCAGGTCTTTGTTTCATTAATTTTCTTAATTGTTTTCTTAGTTTCCAGTTCACTAATTTCTGATCTGATCTTAATTATTTCTTTCTGTCTGGAGCTTTTTGGGTTACATTCTTCTTAAGTTTCCAATGCCTTTAGGTGGATGGATAGGTTATTGATTTGGGATTTCTGTCTTTGTTACAAAGGCATTTAGTACTATGCATTTTCCTCTGAGGACTGCCTTCATTGTATCCCATGAGTTTTGGTAGGGTGTATTTTCATTGTCATTCATTTGTAGAAATTTTGCAATTTCATTTTTATTTCATCCACTACCCATTTATTGTTTAAAAGTGTTTTATTCATTTTCCAGAAGGTGGTGGGATTCCTGATGTACCTTTTGTTGATAATTTCTAGTGATACAGTATTGTGATCTGATATTATGCAGGAAATTATGTCAATCTTCCTAAATATATGATGGCAGGATTTGTGACTCAGTATATGATCTATTTTAGAGAAGGTTCCATGGGCTGCAAAGAAGAAAGTGTATTCTGTGGATTTTGGAGTAGAATGTTCTGTCCATGTCTGTTAGATTTAGTTGATCTATGGTATTGTTGAGCTCTCTTTCTTCCCTAATTTTCTGTTTGGATGATCAATCTATTGCTGGTAGTGGAGTATTGAAGTTCCCAAATATGTTGGTGTTGGTGGTTATTTCTGTTTTGTTGTCAAGTAGGTTTTGTTTTATCAATTGTGGTGCACCTGTGTTTCCTACATAAAGATTGATGATTATGATATCTTCTTGTTGGATCATTCCCTCGATAAGCAAGAAGAGGCCTTCTTTGTCTTTTTTGATAACTTTTGGTTTGAAGTCTATTTTATCTGATATTAGTATATCAACACTTGCTTGTTTATTATTTCTGTTTGCTTGGAATATCATTTTCCACCCTTCCACCCTGAGGAGGTCTGTGTCTTTAATCATAAGGTGGGTTTCATGAAGATAGCAGATTGAGGGGTCTAATTTTCTTATCCACCCTTTTAGCTTATGTCTCTTGATGGGTAAATTAAGGCCATTAATATTTAGGGTAATAACTGTGAGGTTTGTAGCTTACCCGTGAACTGGTCTGCACAAAGGGGGTGGTGGTGACTGGGTGGAATTTGGCTGCGGAGCTCCATGGGGACGGGAAAGCCTAGGTTTGAGGGGGGCAGGGTGAATGCTAGGCTGTTGGCCTGGGTCTTCACATGGGGGAGGGCATCAGCATGAGAGTTGACTTTTGTGTGTGGAGCTCCACAGCAGTGGGAAATCCTAGGTGGGGGCATAGTGGGGCAAATGCTAGCCTATTCAGCAGCAGTGAGTGGAATGGCTTTCTCACATGGAGCTCCATGGGGGCAAGAAAGCCTAGGTCAGGATGGGGTGAGGCAAATGCTAGACTGTGGACCTGGGTCTGCACATGGGGGGGGTACAGTAATGGCAATGAGTGGGATGGGGTATGTGTGTGGAGTTCTGTGGGGGCAGAAAGCCTAGGTCGGGTCCACAAGGGGCGAATGCTAGCCTGCTGGCCTGGGTCTAGTAAGGCTGCAGTTAATGCAGGAGGAATCTGCAGCTGGGAGTACAGCTTGGATGGCTGCTTGAGGGGACTGGGGGATAGTGGGCTACCTGAGAGTGTGGGAATCACTGGATTCCCTGCTTTGCTCCTCCACACCCTCCCACTGGAGGTCTACTAGAATTTGTATACTGTTAAAAACCCCACTTAACCCTAAATGTCTTGTCTTTCCTTCCCCAAGAGGTGAGGCGTGGTTAGGCAGAATCCATCTTGCCTGGAAGCCTGAACTATAATTTTAAAGCAAAAAGATCAAGAGTCTTTACCCCTGGGGATTGCACAGTTAATTAATTAAAATTTCAGAAATTCCTTAAAGGAGTAACTGATATATATATATGTATATATGTATGTATGTATGTATGTATGTATGTATGTATGTATGTATGTATATATATATATATGTATGTATATGTATGTATATATATGTATATGTATATGTATGTATATATATGTATATGTATGTATGTTTATGAATCATCACATGCAAATAAAGAAAGCCCCAATGGGCTATTGAAATCTTTTCAATAGACATGTGTAATAATAAAGCACACATGTGGATATTTTAATCATTATTTCATAAGGATGTGATACCCTGATTGGATCACACCACACTATATTCAGGGGATGTTGCTTTTTAGGCACAGTTCTATGCATAGTTATACTTTCATAAATTTTCTTTAATCAAATTTCTCTTAACACAAAAAAGCCAGACCTCAAGCATCAATTGTTAATTCAGTTTTCCCAGTAGAAACCAATGATATCCTACTTGAAAACCAAAGCCAGTGCTTTGTTTGCAAAGAAAAATTTGTGAATAATCAGGACTCAAAGTTTTCTGTGTATGAATGTATAATACATTTGTTCCTCACTGACATGCTCTATAATTTTAGCAGAAATGTTATTCTTCATCATGGTTCATAATTAACAAGCCAGAAAGCTCTGAAACACATCCTATTTTTAAATGTGATATACAAGGAAGATAAGAGGAAATATCAGACAATTTCAAATAACAAAGTTGTAGCAGACAGCTTCAGGTTAGCTGACATGAACTTCCAGACCAGGCACAGTTATAGAGGAAGGGATAGTTTTTGAAGCTTACAGATCCAGGGGAAGTTCCACAATGGCAGAACAATCTGGCCTGCTTTCACAGGACCAACCACAGAAAGAAAAGCCACAAGCCAAAATCCACATAGCAGAGCACACTTCAGGAACTACAGCTAGGAACACTTGGCATATCTTTAGATTGAAGTCTCAAACCCACCACCACACCTTAAGATCCACCCAGTGACACTGCCTCCAGCCAAGTGGCTACAGGTGCAAACTAGAAACCAATAAAACACCGACTATATTGGGGGCCATCTATTCAAACTAACACAAAACTATTATGAAATAATATGAAGAAAAGTCAGTTGGAAACACATCCTAATTTTGTGTTTACTATTAGCGGTTACAATGGTTTAAATATACTTGCTGTGCTTTCAATTTAATGCAGCTTTAAGGATTTTTTTTTTCACATTTTCCACTTGAGTATGAAAACTATAAGCATTATTTCTACAAAACAGCAAAGGTTACTTTTTTAAAAAATGTATTAATGTTCATTAAAAATGAGGTTTGAGTTAATTCCAATACAATCTTTTAGTTTAGAAAAAAAAAATCAGTTAGCATTAATTGAGAATGTTGAGTTTTATTTGAACATATTAGGAGTTTTCAGTAATTTCCAATGCTTCCCATGTATACAGTTGCTCTCCTCAATGTAAGTTAAAATATTTTATTAATAATATCTGTATTCCCAAAAAATTCATATTGGAAGAAGAAATGTTTTAAATGTCTTATGGACTATAGTATATCAGCATCTCATATCCAAATTTATCTGACTTGATTGTGCTATTAAAATAGCATGTCCTTAATTATAAATAGAAGAAATTTTGTGTGCCACTAGGTCATTGAAGTGAAAACATAATTTTCTTAACTCTTTCACATGACAATGTATTGAACTAATAAATTTGAAATATGCTGATAGTGAATCACAAGCTGGTGATGGTGGAATTGTATGCTATACACAGAAAATAAATACACTATTCTTGAAAATAATTGTGATTCTAGATATGGTATTGTAGGAATAAATTGAAAATAGGCTATTCCACCTGAAAAAGATGACTGATAAAAAATAGATGTGCCAAAGCTCCAATAATATAATTATGGTTATGATGACTGTTTATCCATTTCCACAAACAATCAGGCTTGTATAAACAATGGATATACTTTAAAATATTACTTTTTGCTTAAATATATAATTTTATAATATTTAAATGTATTATGGTTTGGAAAGGCTGGATATAGTTAGCCTATCAGAAAATTTCAGAGCCCTTCCTCAGCAAATCAGTTGTAATTTTCATTAATAAATATAATTAGCAAATATCACTTTCAGGTTCTATACACTTTCTTCCATTGACACATTTCTCAGATTACAACTGAGTGTGAAATCAGTTTTTGCATCAGTAATTATGTCTGGTTAAATTGATTGGGAATTGTACTATAATTTATACATTATTGTGAGCAGGCAAATTATTGTGAAAATTAATAAAAATTAGAAGACAAATAAGGTATTGGATGATTTTTAAAATGCATGTCTATGTTTTATTTACTAATGAAAATGACCATGATAAGAAGTATTTGAAGCATCAAATTTAGAAATATAAATTTGAATGGCTACAAGAGCACCTACACCTATTAAATTCTCTCTAAAATGATAATGGTTATCCTCTTAATCTGGAGCTGACATCACTCTCTGTTAGAGAATTTGCTTCTCTTTTTCAGATGGATGCAGAATCTAAGGAGAGATTCAGTCCATCACACTTCACCAGGCCCCCTGCTGAAACTACAGAGTAATTGAGAAAGCAAGCAATAACGCTGCTTTCTTGGTGAACCTGGTGCCAACACAAGGGTGAAGGAGATAGACACAGAGAACACGCAACTCCTACCAAACCAGATATCCAGTGACACACAGGCTCCCAAGACCTCTTGACAGAAGTAGACCCAAATGAACACAACATGGCTCAGGGAAATTTGCAGAAGAGGGGTCCGAAAGATTGTTAGAGCCACAAGTTGGGACATTATTCACAGAGACATTGCCTCTTCCCCATAACTTAATGCTACTCTCACAATGCATGACCCAAGAGGAGGGTCCCTTCAGGGAGGGGAGGAATTGGAGGCGGCTAACAATGGTACCAACGTGGCTTATACCAACACTATATACATAACTAATAAATAAAATATTTATAGTCAACCACAACAACAACAAATATACCTATCACCAATGGTAATAGGATTTAATAATCATGTAAAATCCATACAATATAAATACACATTTATTCAAACAGCACATGAAGGCTCATGCCTGCAATTGTAATCATTGTGAATCTGAGGCAGGAGGAATGCTGGACAAGAGTGGGCAAGCTACATAATAAATTCCAGGCCAGGCCTGAACTACAGTGAGGACATGCCACAAAATTACAACAGAAACAAGACAAAACATGTGAATATATCCAAATTAATTAGATCTATAATAACCCTGTGATAGAGTTTATGATAACCTCAAATAGTCTCAAACTCACCATCTGCCTGTCACATCTTCTTAAATGCTAGAATTACAATTATGTGTGTGCCTCCACATCTGGCTAATATACTTTATATTATTGATGAAACACACCATTTGATTTTTAAACTAAAGTGCTTGGTATATATAGTTTACAGTATATATATATATATATATATATATATATATATATATATATATATGAAATATGGTTTAAAAATATGTATATATTGTATAACCTATATAGTATACCATAACCTATATTTTAAACATTAATAATGAGTCAGAATATATGTATGCATATTAAATGTATATATACAAGAATTTGTTAACAGAGGAAATCATACAAGTCACATTAATAACATTGGTTACTTCAGTAAGATAAATGAAACTAAGAATGATACTTAAATATGGGACTGATTGTAAATAAGCACATGCTACTTTCACAATTTTATGATAGTATAAATTTAAAAAAATAAACAAAACAAAACAAAAAAAAAGTGAACTGTTAACCAGGAGTCATTTGAGGTCAGCCTTGTCTATTTGAGAACCTCTCTCAAATAATCAGATAAAATGTAAATTAGTTTTACAGAGTATATAGAGCCAAATTTCAGAAGACAATAATTTTGATATTTTTCTGTCATTTCTGGCTTCACTTTTTTCCAATATTTCAAAGTCATGTTCATCACAGGTTATTTATTTTGAAAATTTCATTGACCCATGTTATCTTGATTATACTTTCAAGTTTAAACATCTATAGTATATAGTTTTTGTTCCATAGAATCCAAAACTGGCTAAGAGCATGTAGTCCTTTGAAATTAAAATTGCACTTTATTTGAAAACTTTTTGGCTTTCAAGTTTTTCTGCTGTCTCTGAATATTCTTGGTAAAATGAACCATGATGTCATGAGGAAACAAACTATATTTATCATTACCAAGAATTTCAATAGTCTCCTTTGCAAGGTAGCAAAATTACTCCACTATGGTCATTTGATCCCTACTGCTAAGGAACTAATAAACATGCATAAATAACAATATATTTTTAAATACAAAATGTCACATAGTGAGACACAGCAGAGAAAAAACAAACATTCTGCAATTAAATACATCCTTTGTGAAAGTTCTTATTGATCTGGCCACAGAAAGGGAAAGATTTATGATCAGAGAAAAGAGAATAAATGAGGTAAAAAATATATGCGTACAAAAGATATGTGGATTGCATTGGGACCCATGATTTTTTCACATTCAGAGACTGGTTCTTACATAAAGAAATTGGCTAGGTATGTGAAATCTTACCAAAAAAAAAAAAAAAAAAATTCCCTCCCCCCCCAAAATTCCGCCAAGCAAATATACACACAACACCATCACATTCTTTGAAGTTCAGAGTCATGCAATCAAAAGATCATTTTCTAAGATGGCCAGGTGACCTAGATGTTGTAAGTGGATGTCCTCATGGATAGTATAAAGAGTGCCTACAGTACAACAGGAAACACATTCACTTGGACTTTCTGGGGCAGACAACAGTATGATCAATTAGAGGAATGAGAGGAAGATGTGAACTGCAGTCCTCAAGAAATTATTTGTAAACCAGGCATGGTAGCACATGCCTTTAATCCCAGCACTCGGGAGGCAGAGATAGGAGGATCACCATGAGTTCAAGGCCACCCTGAGACTACATAGTGAATTCCAGGTCAGCCTGAGCTAGAGTGAGATGCTACCTCCAACCCCCCCCCCAAAAAAAAAAAAAAATCATTTGTAGATGTCTGAAACAAACCCAGGCAAAAATAGTCAATCCTCCATAAATTTCATATTTCTTCATACCTTGTGAGCAAATCCCTGACTCTTTTTGTTTCAAACTGTTTTAATGGATGTAGCAGACAGCTTCAGGTTCGCTAAGATGAACTTCCAGACCAGGCACAGTTATGGAGGAAGGGATATTATTTATTGAAACTTACAGATCCAGGGGAAGTTCCATAAAGGCAGGAAAAGCAGCCTGCTCTTCACAGGGCCAAACAGAGAGAGAGAAAGCCAACCAGCCACCACAGCACACAGAGCAAAACTACAGCCAAAAGGTCACACAGCACACTTCAGGAACTCCTGCTAGGCACATTTGCATATCTTTACAATGGACTCTCAAACCATCACCACACCTTAAGACCAGCCCCCAGTGACATTGCCTCTAGCAAGGTGATTGAAGATGCAAACTATAAAGTAATAAAACATTGAATATATTGGGGGGCCATATATTCAAACTACCACAATGGATATGAGTATAATTAAGTCCATTGAATTAAAGATGGTGTCTTCTACAGCAGAGAGCAGGTGTACAAGTGCCTACCATGGGATAAGTCATCTTTCGCTACCCTGCAGGGCCCAGAAAACATTACAGAGGAAGTGGCAGATTAAATATGGGTTCTGCTATCAGTGCTAGCCTGACAACCTTCTCCATGGAGACAGTGGTAGATACTGAGGAAACTCAAAACTCATCAAAGCAGAAATACAGAAGCTCAACACTAAAGTACACTTCTAAAACACCCTTCAAAGCTCAGGGAACACTGAAAACGTGGGGACAGAAAGAAGGTACGAGCCAACGTTGGGAAGGAGTACAAGGCGATAATGCCCTCCCCACAGGAGACATCTGCTGCATTGATGACCCTACAGAGATTAAGGATGCCCACACTAAGGATGGTCTTCAGGGAGATGGGAGTGGGAAGAAAGGTCATCAGAGGATAACCGGAAGGGATAGGACCACTTTGCAATATATTCATATATTAAAGTTCCCAATAATCTTTTTAATAGCATAAGCAATTATTCTTTTAAAACAAAGCCAGACATCCAAACTTTCCACTGTAAAGTACCTGGGTTCCCAAAGGTTTTGCATTCAGTTCACCAGAGACCATCAAAATGTCACTGTAAATTTTGGGCCAAATAAATTCATTGTAAGCTTGCCGCTCCAATGATGAGATGGAATGAAAACCTGGGATTTTCTCTTTAACAAATCAGTCACATGTGTTGCTTCTTCATGTGGAAGTTTACAAAAAACAAAAGAAAAGCTGTGTTAAAGAGTCTTCTACAGAGCCAATTGACCACATTTCATGATTTGCAAGTTAACATATTATATGCCAAAGCCAAATTATCTGGTGTAATTTTTAGTCCCTTGATAGACATTCATGGCTCACCTCAGTGTCTAACCTAACATCCTTGTGACTATCAAAAGCTTCAAAGTGTATTACCTATCCAAAAAGCTAAGAGTGTCATCAGATACAATGTGAAACCTAAAACAGAGTTTTTCCCACCTTTAAAAAATATATATATATTACTGGCCTACCTTTGGTCTCTACCAATGCATTTAGCAAATGCCTTTATTTATGACTTTGATCTGTAATGAATACATGGGCCATAGTCACTTCATATTCACTGAATGATAAACTATCCTTATGAAAACTATGTTTTTTTTTTTTTTTCTGTTGGTATCCTCACACATGAATTTATACCAGACTAACTTTTATTAGCTTGTAAGTATGTTGAAATCTCAAACATTCATAGTTAGTGACAGAAGCCCTTGTAAAAATAGGGTGTTCACTGACAGGTGTGCTGTTTAATCTCTGGTTGTCAAGTTGATAGTATTTGGAATCACCAGGGGAACAGATTTCTTGGAATGTCTGAGGAATTTTCTAGACTAGGTGATTTTCACTAGAAGGACCCCCTGTCGCTGTGGGTGGCACCATTCCAAAACCAGGGATCACAACTGAGTAAAAATAAGACAGAGTGCAGAGTACCAGCATTGATTTGCTTGCTAACTGTGGACAATGTGTTACCAGCTGCCTCAAGCCCTTGTGACTATGCTTTCCCTGCCATGACAGTCAGGTATGTTGTTTCAACAATCAGAAAATAACTGACCTGCACCCTACTCCCAGTCAGTTCTCTCATATTATTCATGACAAAAAATTACATAGTTCTAAGCATGAATTAAAATATAATACTCTCCGCCAGGCGTGGTGGCGCACGCCTTTAATCCCAGCACTCAGGAGGCAGAGGTAGGAGGATTGCTGTGAGTTCAAGGCCACCCTGAGGCTACATAGTTAATTCCAGGTCAGCCTGGGCCAGAGTGAGACCCTACCTTGAAAAAAAAAAAAAAAAAAAAAAAAAAAAAAAAAAAAAAAAAAAAAAAAACTCTGGCTATAAGTATAAACAAAAACATACCTGGTCTTCATTGTATATAAATGCTATATTTTAGCCTTTTCTTTAATGCAGCCATTTGGACTCCAGTGGTTTTTCTTATGGAAATAATATTTGTGGAGTGTTTTCCCTATGTCTAAGCAAGTCACAAGAAATATGTCTACCCATAAAATATCTGAATATACTGGTGAATTTTTTCAATTTGAGTTAATCATCCAGTAACAGGTGGATTCAAATAAACACATTTACCCCTTTCTGACCTCCTGGCACTTTCTATTCCCCAGTAATGTCTTCTTTAATCTGCAATATTACTCTCTGGGAAGAAGTAGGAATTGGGTTTGAGATTTTTTTAAATTTTTATTTATTTATTTGAGAAAGATAGAAAGAGAGAGTGGGGAGTGAGGGGGGGGATGGGAATGCCAGGGCCTCTAGCCACTGCAAATGAACTCCAGATGCATGTGCCACCTTGTGCATCTTGCTCATGTGGGTCCTGGTGAATCAAACCTGAGTCATTTGGCTTTGCAGGCAAGTGCCTTAATCACTAAGCCATCTCTCCAGCCCATGGTATTTATTTATTCCAACTGATTACCTACATCTTTGCAGAAGTGGTTCTCATGCATTTTGAAAAGATTGTCCTCTAACCTCATAGCATTCATTCACATAGGACAGGTGCTGTGAAAACACAGAACTCCATATCACTGGTCTGCTTTAAAGGGCATTTGTAAAAATGAGAAGGGCAGTGTTTCAACTTGTTTATCACATAAGTACACAATATGTAATTATAACTGATGTGGAAAAAGTGAGTGGCAGATATTGTATATTTGTTCTCAAATGTCATGCTAAGATTATTGCCCTTAAGTAGGATTCACTAGAATGCCACTAGAAGCCATAGGAATGCATGTCAGAAATACAGATAGAAAGCAAGCATTTCTGGGCTGGAGAGATGACTTAGCAGATAAGGCACTTGCCTGTGAATCCTAAGGGTCCTGGTTCGATTCCCCAGATCCCATGTAAGCCAGTTGCACAAGATGGCACATGCATCTGGAATTCTTTTACAGTGGCTGGAGACCCTGGTGCTCCCGTTCTTTCTCTCTCTCTCCCTCTCTCTCTCTCTCCCTTTCTCTCTCTCTTATGTAAAGTAAATAAATTAGATAGAATAAATTTTAAAAATGGTATTGTATATATGTAAGTAGAAGAACAGATTAATGGGGTAAAAAGGCCTAAGTGAGGTCAGGGGAAGAGATTGAGTAAAGGAAAGATGGAGGGAGGGCTAATCAAAATCTAAGAGGATATAAATGTTTTATGGAGACCTAATGGCTGGCCAAATGGGCCAACAGGTGCAATAGTGGCATGTGTGTTAAGGAGAAAACCAGCTGCTTTCTAATTGGACTGGGGGCCCACTCCATGGCAGGGGATACTTCCCTGATACTGAAAACCTATGACAGGGGTCATGATGAGCCCTAGGGGTGTAACGTCTGTTGGTGTCTGGCTAAATGAATATACTATGCTCACCAAACTGCCCAATAAGCACTTCTGTTAATATCTACACCCATATATTAATACTACTCTCACTTTTGGTTAGAGAAGCTTCTCTTTGCAGATGTTGGCGACCTTGGGATGACTCAGAAGGCACCATGGTGCTGAGAAGGGACAGAGGAGCGCTCAGTACTGAAAAATCTCTAACACACCTTCCAAGGTTCAGGGTCCATTGCGGAAGAGGGGGTGGAAAGAATGTAAGAGCCAAAGAAAGAATAGGACTCCTTACAAAGTGCTCCTCCAGACACAAAATGGTCTGGATCTATGACCTCACAGTGCCTGACACTACCTACACAAGACCATCAAAATAGGAGGAAAAGATCATGACATCAAACTGAAAGAGAGACTGATTGAAAGGAGGAGGGCATGTAATGGAGAGTGGAGTTTCAAAGAGAAGGTGGGAAGAAGGAGGGAAGTACCATGGGATATTGTCTACAATTAAGGAAGTTGTCAATAAAAAATAACTAAAAAAAAAAGAAAGTATGCATTTCTAACCATAAGCACAACAGGAGGACTACCTAAGGGCTATAAGTTTTACCCCTTTTCTTAAAATTGAAGCAAGATGATCAAATAACTCCAAGATCAAAACAAGAGCCCAGGCATACACAAAAGTGATGCTATGAAATTTCTATCTAATGGTTTCATTAGACAAAGAATATCATTAAGTACTAAACATCAATAGTTACAGGCATTACTGAATTTAAGGCACACAGAAAACCTCAACTATTACACACTAAAAATGTTTATAGTAGACATCTAACAGCAAATAACCATCATTTGAGAGAATTCCTTCTTTTCTTAGTCTGTCAGTATGATATATAATCAGCTTTTATGGAAATATGAATCATGAGAGTGACAGTCCTTTGAAAAGATGTGTGATTCCCCTATTACTGATATGAAAGATATGAGTAGTAATGTAGAATATTATGATATGTCAACTCTGGAAATCAGAAAATAATATTCTTGACTAATAAAAAATCAACTTACAAAGAAAAGTTAAAAGATCAAAATAATAGATTTTTAAAGAAATCCTAATGTTAAAAGAGACTGGTAATCCAGGAGTAAGCTTATCCACACACACTCTTTCTGCTTCATCTCAGACCTACAATTTCTATTTTAAAGTGAGCTGCTATATTCATTTCTAAACTTTGTGCTGTGGAAGGTCTGACATCACTTAGATAATAGGGGCTGTTCTGTATGCAGTCTCATTTGGTAGAACATCATGCAAAAATTTATCTCTGAAAAGATATTCAAATCTCTACTGTGGACAGGCTGGCTTTTGGCTCTAATCCCTGAGGACACTACTGGGATTTTCTCACAGAGACATGACACATATCACATGCTGTATATAACCTAATTTATGAAAAATCTAACACCATAGTGTTGATATAGGCCCTAAGGACTCAGCAGCAGGACAGTTTAGGTTCACCCCAGCTATAGAGTCCTTTAGTCCTCTAGGCCCCCAACAATCTCCAGCCTTCTATGGGGACTAGCATATCAAAAGGGAGCAGAGCAGTATTCTTTCCTAAATCTTGAAAGTTTACCTCAGAAGTCACCAAAAGCTGTGTTTCACTCTTTAAGAGTTTACAGGTCTCATGTTAATTAATTTCTCATTGTTGGGAACAAATAGCTGATCAGAAACAATTTCAGGAAGGAAGGGGGATTTTTCTTTGGTTTAGGGAAGGCATCATGACAGAAGCCTCAAACAGAACTGGTCATCTTGCCCTTAGCTTCCTCAAAGTCATTGGCCCAGGAGAAGGACATGCCGCTACTACAAGAGAAGGTTGGGGTGCTCTGAAGGTTCTAGAGGCCTTCTCAAGAAGGCACACCAAAAGACACTTTTTTTTTGTCTCAAAATATGGATATTTCCATCTCTCATTTCAAGGTTCCTAGTTCAATTTAAGATCTGGGAGTTAGAATTGCAGATCTACTGAAACTGAACATTTAAGTGTCTCTAGAACCATCAGTTTGCTACTCAGCAATGCCTGTTCTTCCACTCAAGAGATAAAAGCCTCTTTTCAAGTTAACAAAAAGCACTCCAACTCTTACCTCTAGCCTTTAATTGCCAGTCCTCAGCTTTTCATTATCCTTTTGCAGACAACTTGACAGTAATCAGCTAACACCACTGACTTTGGAGTCTTTCCTCACTTGTGTCTTTCAATGCCTGAATTATCTCCCTTTCAAGAGCTTTCTCTTCCACTGGAACATTTTTCAAGGTTACTCCTGGTGAGACATTTGCAAATTGTGCACATCAACTCTTTCCAAGTACCCCCTTGCACATGTAATTTGCTCATCTCACAAAAATACCTCATATTCCAGTGTTGTGTAGCAGATTCCTCTGAATTAAAGTGAAGGAAAGGACGCTATGGGGATTTAGGAAATCAATCCTGGGAGACCATAATCTTAACTGGCACACAACCACTCTTCAGGTTTTGTTAGTTAGAAACTGAAACATCCCCAAAGGGTCTAGAGACTCAAGGAAGTCAAGTCTAGGAAAGAGTTAAAAAGGGGAAACAAGTGCTTAGAGGGGAGAAATTGATGGAGCTGCGTGAAAGCGGTGTAGTGTTCTCGAGACTCTCCAAATGAGTATACTAGAGAGACTCTCCAACGGAGCTGCCCACCAGCGATGGAGCGTGCTAGAGAGACTCTCGGATGCAGCTTCCTGCAAGTGCTACAGAGTGCTCCACAGAATCACCGTCTGTGAGTGGAAGCAGCTATGGGGAGGTGGCCATCCAGGATGGGATGAGGCTTTTGTGGCTGCATTTCAGTCATCTATTCCTTTAAGCACCCTCTCCCCTCACCTTGCTCTGTATGTTACCTCAATAAACTCTTTGGTTCACCAAACTGGTTTCTGGTATAATCCGTCTTTGGTCTGACTCTGCCCTATCTGGGGGAGAAGACTTGTGTTTGCCTCTCTCCAGCGTAAAGGTTTTCCCTCAATATCCAGCTTTCCAGTTATACTCCTGATTTAACCATGTGATCCTGGTATTGTGTACAGAGTGCTGTCTGTTATACTGCAGTCTCTACGTTGCCTGATAAAGTTTAAGTTTTCCTGATTAAAATATGGCACTGCATTAGTCACTGGGATGAAATACAAGAGAAAAGCTGAAAGTTTCAAGGGAGATTTCCGTCCATGATGGGAAAAGCATGGTAGTATGGATCTGAGGTGGTAAGAGTATGAGAAATATCTTCTCAAAGAGCCATGAACCTTGAGGAAGACAACGAGCTTACCAGCACCAAAAGCAGACCTCATTTTCAGAGCCCACCACTTAGTGATTTTTTTTTTTCTCCCTACTTGCTTGGCATCATTTCTCAAAAGTTCCATCACTTCCAAAAACAGTCCTATCAGTTGGGGGACCAAAAGTCCAAACAAATGAGCTAGTGTGGGCTATTTCAGATTTAACCTACACAACTACCATCCATGTGCACTTTATTCTTAGAATGGATATATCATCTTAACACTGTTGCTAAGAATGCCCCTGTTCTTATTCTATTCTATAACTCTCTATTATAGAATATTATTATAATTATCATATATTATAATTCTGTTATATATAAATATATTATAATTCTGTAATATTCCATGCCAAAAATATATCTTATATATGTTGTCTCATTTCATTCAGTAAATCACCTCTTAGTTTTAAATGGAGGAACTAAAAATTATTTTTCAGATTTGTTATTTCTTCTAAAAGGTAGGAAAATAATGTAAAACCAGATGAGGCAATTCCAACCCTTCTGTGTAAAGACTCTGTGTTCCTCTCTGTCTCTTATATGACTTTCTCATAATGATTAATTGAAAATAATTCTATTTCTGTAACTCTTTTTTGGTCCTTAGTTTTTTCCCATCTAAAAAAAAAAAAAAAAAAAAAGATCATCTATATAGTTTCAAATGTTTCTTTCAAATCTAATATTCTGTTATCTAAATTAAGAAAGTGACTTTATAACAAGGTTATGAAAGTGGCTTTGAATTCTTTCATGGGATGAACATACAAAAATTTCTGAACCAAATTTTGGGCTCTTTTAAAAGAAGCTTCTAGAAGATTTCAAGGAAAGTTTCAATTACTATTTAAAATTGAAAGTAGCTGTATAAAGACAACACCTTAGAGGTAAATTATATTGTTTAGGAATACACCACACTGAAGGGTAACCATTATTTTTCTTTAACTTACCTTTGATTTTAATATATTTTCAAAAATTAAAAAAAGTGGGGCTAGAGAGATGGCTTAGTGGTTAAATGCTTACCTGTGAAGCCTAAGGACCCCGGTTCAAGGCTTAATTCACCAGGACCCTCTTAAACCAGATGCACAAGGTGGTGCATGCATCTGGAGTTTGTTTGCAGTGGCATTAGGCTCTGGTGTGCCCATTCTCTCTCTCTCTCTCTCTCTCTCTCTCTACCTGCCTATTTCTGCATCTCTCTTTCTCTAAAATAAATAAATTGAAAAAAAAGTATCTACAAAGCTTATTGAAAACAGTAGATTACATTTTTTTCTAGCACTTATTTTAGGCACCTATCTTCAGAACTATAAATGATATGCTTCTGTTGCTATTCTAGTCTGTCTGTTTAAAGACAATCTCCTTTGGCCTGCTACAACAAAAATAAAAGTCTACTTTCTTTTTTTGTTTCTTATATGTAAGATATTTTTCTATTTTTACATTCACCCCCTCACATGCTTGCTCCCTTCACAACTCTCAAGAAATAATATAACATAATTTCATTTATATTCAAAATTCATATTATGACAATAACCTTGGAACATATCAATAGCAGGTTCTGTTCCAGCAATGTTTTCATAATTTTTTTTTAGCTGTAAAAAAATAGTCTTATTATAGATTCACTGAAAATTTTCTACTGTTGGGCGCACACTCCCTTGAAAAATGTAAACATATCACAGGCTTATTGATGTAATCATTTACAAGACCCTCAAAATAGAAGAAAAAGATGATGACATCAAATTAAAAGAGAGACTAATGGAGAGAGGGAGGGGACATGATGGAGATTGGAGTTCTAAAGGAGGGAAATATCATGCATTTTTTGTGTGTAAGTATAGAAGTTGTCATTAAAATAATTTTAAAAATTTATCTCAAAAAAATTTCTTTTAAGTTAAAAAATTATCCAGTCTGTGCTAAGGGATCTGAAGACTATGACTCTATTATGTCAAAAGAAGGACCTTTCTCTATATTCATGGACATTATTTTCCTTTTTATATTAGATCTCCCTCCTGGGACACATAGTTGGTCCTTCTTGGTTGACTTCATTCTAGTGGCATGCTAGTCTATGCTCTGCAGAGAAACAGAAACAATGGAGTGTTTATAAGGAATTGGCTCAGGTAGATATTACAGCTGAGAAATCACATGAATCTGCTCTCTGCAAACTTGAGACAAAGATACTGATAGTGCCCTTTGATGTTAGAAGACCCACTTGTGGCTCACACAGTCAGGTTGAGGAAAGAGGCAGGCATCGCCACTCTGTCTTTAGTCCTTTTCAGACCTTCAGTGGATTGAATATCACTTCCAGCATGGCAGAAAGAGGAACATTTTGTACATTTCAATCATTCAAATATTGATGTCATCAGGAAATACTCTCCCAGGCACTTAGAAGCACAGTTTAGCTAAATATCTAGGTATACTTAATCCAGTCAAAAGGGTACAAAATAGTAACCATCAAAAATGTAGTACATCCACCAGTAACTTCCTGAGACAATAGGTGACAGAGTCATTTTTGTAATTATGCTTGCATGAAAATGCTGTCTTTCTGCCTTTTAAATTAATAGTAGTTGGTAAAAAATAATGTACAGTTTGGGAGGGAAAGTTTCCCTGAAATTTTAAGACCTTTGATATCCTGTTTTCTTCCAGTTCGTGAACCTTTGCAGAGAGTTTTCATGGCACTGAAACCCCTCCTCTTATTCATGTGATCTACCTCCTTTCTCCCTTCAAACTTCTATGCTCCCCTTTTGGCAAACTTCAATGTATGATCAGAGGTAGTATATGAATACTCAATATCATCAGATGGTTTCTTTGTCCCCAGAGAATATAGTTTTTTCTTTTGGAAATTTTAGAAGAATTTATTGGATATTTTGGTTCTTTTCTTCTCTATTTTTTTTAACTTTTGAAATATTTCAAGGTGATAAAATTTTTCAATTTTTCAACTTTTCTCAACTAAATCTCTTCACTATTTTCTTATTTTTGAATGCTACCTTAATTTTATCTTCTAAGATTTCAAATGAAAAAATTTTAAATATTCTGAATATACACATATATACACATTCATTTTTATTTTTCCAAAGAGGTGTTTTAGCCTCTCTTTTTGCTTCATTGCTTACAATAGCTTTCCTTATTCCTAATAAATTATTGATATTCATAATGAATTGTTTAAAGGTTTATCCATGGACTGTTTGTGTGTTTGTGTTTTCCCAATTTTTTCTCGGACATTTGTTGGGGGATGATTTTGATGTATGGTCGCACCCTAACCCACACTGGCCTATAACTCACAGCAATCCTCCTGCCTCTGCCTCCTGAGTGCTGAGATTAAAGGAGTGTGCCACCATGCCCAGCTTTCTTTTACATTTTATATAATGGAGAATTTTCTCATTTTTGTCTTTTGAGTTTTACTCAACTGTATAATTCCTGATCACTAGTGTCTATGAATATGACACTTAGAAATGACTTCAAAATTCTCTGTTATGTGTAAAACTCCTGGGTCTATAGATTGGCCAAAGCCTCAGGAGATACTATCTACTATCTTTGAGGATTATTTTTTCTGTGTTTATTCTAATGATCAGGAGTTAAAGGAATCAGGAAAATTATCAATATAAGAAATTTTAAAAATGTTTTATTTATTTATTTCAGCATCAGGGACAGAAAGATGCAGATAGAGAGAAAGAATGGGCATGCCAGGGCTTCCTGACACTGTAAACAAACTCCAGATGCATGTGCCACTTTGTGAATCTGACTTTGTATGGGTACTAGGGAATCAAGCCTGGGCTGGCAGGCCTTGCAAGCAAGCTCCTTTAACTGCTGAGCGATCTCTCCAGCTCTAAGTAATAAATTTAGTATAAGCCTGCTTGTAACTAATAAATATCATTCTAAATGAAAGAAAGAATAAAAAGAAAATGTCTTAAATTTTGTTTACTTTATTAAATCTATACCCAGATTATTATAGGTTTATATTAAAGTCAAGTATAAATGACTTATATCAATATACCTCAAGAGGGTAAGGCATTCATCTTTCCTACAGAGAAAATAGACGTTTTAGTTTCTTTATGGTAAGCTATTCAGAAGTTCTTAGTGTTCATTAAAAGATAGTACAGAGGAGTTCCGGGTAAGATGGCGGCATAGGAGTCACGCCAAACCGGATCAGGCAGAGAATCAAGAAAAACTACACTCATCTGAGGAAGAGAGCAGAATATTTTCTCCGGGAAATAGCGGAAAAGCAAAAGACAGCCAGAAACCCACTGTGGAGAGTGCGGCCCCCGGCAGCTCGCTCCCCAACACCGCCGCGGGCTCCCCAGCCGCGGGCTCCCCAGCCACGGGCTCCCCAGCCGCGGGCTCCCCATCCGTGGGCTCCCAGCGGCTTCGCTCCACCCCAAGAGCACCCCAGCAACTTCACTTCACTCAGCCGGTTCCCCAACGGATCGGCACCAAGACTCCAACTCTCGATCCAAAGCTTCCAACCAGGTCAGCTAAGCCCCGCTGAGCTTCCGCTGCAAACGCCGCCCGAACAAACAAACAAAAAAAAGGGACTTTTCAACCTCATCAGTCTCCTCACAGAGCCCAGAAATCAAAGAAAAATCTGCGGAGCTACTGAAAGAGACACACACCGTGAGTTGCTGCAGGCTTCCTGAATTTGCCCATCCCCATTCATCAGCTCCCCAGGGAATTGGTAGAATCGAACAACAACCAGTGGCAAATTTGAACCACATCGTCAACACCGGCCCCAGCTGACCTGACCCAAGCTCCACAGCCCAGGTAACGAGGTGGGCACCCAGCATTGGTGAGTTTAAAAGCCACACCAAAAGATAACAAAGGCCTGCATTGGAAGTGCTAACCACTCTTTCCAGGTCAAGGTAGGGTATGTATTACATATTTGTGGGTGGCTTTACCATTTTCAAATAAGCTGAATGTGAGGGGTTGAATATTGCTATCTGTACTACTTATAGATTTAAAGGGCCTTTATCTTTTGCTTCAGTTATTATTGAGGACAGGGTCTGATTCCCAAGCTGACAGGACTAAGGGAGTGGACCATCACATGCCCTTAGGGATTTTAACCCTATAGGACTGGTTGTCTCAATTCTCACACTTGCATACTCTGTGTTCATGTCAATTGAATGTGTATTTTGCTCTGTTGAAGCTTAGAACTTGCATCGAAATTGTTCCACCAGTCTACTACAATAATTGCTTAACAAGCAAACTCAACAGCTAGGAGTACTTCTACTTAAGGACAAGTGCTACACTTGACACCTTAAACCCATATCCTAAAATAATATAAAGGTGGATCACAACACCTAAGAACACTGAAGATAAATAGGAAACCTAAGCATCAAAGCAATCCAGGATGCAAAAGTCACTACATTATAATACAAGAAACACAAAGAATCAAGACAATGCAATTCCACCAAAAATTGCAAATCCATCAGATAGGTCCAACAATGAGACTGCTTTAGATGAAATTCCTGACAAAGATTTCAAGGGAATGATGATATCTATGCTCAAAGAAATGAAAGAAGAAATGAAAGCAATCCGAGAAGAAAACAAAGGAATTAGAGAAGAAAACAAACTGTTGAAGGAGATTACAGAGAAACAGTTTAATGAAATAAAAAGGTCATTAGAGGACATGAACAAGGAAATAGAACTACTGAAGAAAAACCAGGCTGAAATCTTAACATTGAAGAACACAGTCAGTGAAATAAAAAACTCTGTGGAAAGTCTCACTAGTAGAATGGATGAAGGAGAGGACAGAATATCCAAGCTAGAAGACGAGGTGGCAGATCTATCACAGTCTAACAAAGAGAAAGACAAGCTAATAGAAAGGTATGAATGGGAACTCCAAGACATGAGGGACACTATGAAAAGATCAAACATAAGAATTCAAGGTATAGCAGAAGGGGAAGAATTTCAATCCAGAGGCTTAGTAGGTGTTTTCCATAAAATCAAGAAGAAAATTTTCCCCAAATTGGGAAAGAAATGCCAATGCAGATACAAGAAGCATTTAGAACACCAAACAGACAAAACCTAGAAAGAACCTTTTCTCGCCATGTTATAATTAAACTACTAAATACACAAACCAAAGAAAGTATACTGAAAGCAGTTAGAGAGAAAAAGCAAATGACATTTAAGGGGAAACCCATCAGGGTCACAGCAGATTACTCAACACAAACCCTAAAAGCCAGGAGGGCCTGGAGTGATGTATTCCAAGTTCTGAAAGATAAAAACTGTCAACCAAGATTACTTTATCCTGCAAAGCTTTCTATCCAAATTGATGGAGAAATAAGGACATTCCACAACAAAGACAGGCTAAAGGAATTTATGACAACTAAGCCAGCTCTACAGAAAATACTTGCAGGAATATTCATGCTGAAGAAAAAGCAAAACACACACAGCAGGAAATAGGAAAAAAGAAATCATATTCAACAGTTAGAACAAGTGAGTAAAAAGAAAACCAGGAAGAACTACAAAACAAGAAAAATGGACAGATCAAATACATATCTTTCAATAATAACTCTTAATATCAATGGCCTCAATGCCCCAATCAAAAGACATAGACTTGCAGACTGGATTAAAAAGCAGGATCCTACCATCTGTTGCCTTCAGGAAACTCACATTCAAATAAAAGATAGAAACATTCTTAGGGTGAAAGGCAGGAAAAAGATATATCAAGCAAATGGACTCAGAAAACAAGCAGGGGTTGCCATTCTAATTTCTGACAGGATAGACTTCAAACCAACATTAATGAGGAGAGATAAAGCAGGTCACTTTATACTGATTAAAGGAACACTCCAACAGGAGGATATCACAATCCTAAACATTTATGCTCCCAACACGGGGGCCCCCAATTACATCAAACAAACACTATCAGACTTAAGGTCAGAAATAACACCTAACACAATAGTAGTGGGTGACTTCAATACCCCGCTCTCATCACTTGACAGGTCTACCCAACAAAAAATAAACAGAGAAACAACTGCATTAAATAATATCATGGAACAAATGGACCTAACAGATATATACAGAATATTCCATCCAAATACTGCAGAATATACATTCTTCTCAGTGGCACATGGGTCATTCTCTAAAATAGACCATATGATAGGACACAAATCAAATCTCAACAAATACAGGAAAATTGAAATAATCCCTTGTATGCTATCTGACCACAATGGGATTAAACTGCAAATCAACAACAAGAAAAACTACAGAGCATACAGAAATTCATGGAGACTAAACAGTACATTATTGAATGACGCATGGGTCATTGAAGAAATTAAGAAGGAAATCAAGAAATTCATAGAATCAAATGATGATGAGAATACAACATACCAAAACCTGTGGGACACAATGAAGGCAGTCCTACGAGGGAAATTTATAGCTCTAAGTGCCTATATTAAGAAACTAGAGAGTTCACAACTAAACAATTTAATGCTTCACCTTAAGGCCTTGGAAAGAGAAGAACAAGGCAAACCAAAAATCAGTAGACGGAAGAAATAATAAAGGTTAGGGCAGAAATTAATGAAATGGAAACCAAAAAAACAATCAAAAAAATCAATGAAACAAAGAGTTGGTTCTTTGAAAGGATTAACAAGATTGACAAACCCTTAGCAAATCTGACCAAAAGAAAGAGAGAAGAGACAAAAATTGATAAAATTAGAGATGAAAAAGGCAACATCACAACAGATACCAAAGAAATTCAGAAAATCATACGGACATACTTTAAGAATATATATGCCTCTAAGTTTGAAAACCTGAAAGAAATGGATGATTTCCTTGATTTATATGACCTACCAAAATTAAATCAAGATGAGATAAACCATTTAAATAGACCTATAACAACCACAGAGATCCAAGCAGTCATAAAAAGTCTCCCAATTAAAAAAAGCCCAGGCCCAGATGGATTCACTACTGAATTTTACCAGACATTCCTGGAAGATCTAACACCAATGCTTCTCAAACTTTTCCATAAAATAGAAGAGGAAGGAATTCTACCAAAATCCTTCTATGAAGCCAGCATCACCCTGATACCCAAACCGGACAAAGACAGATCAAAAAAAAGAAAACTATAGACCAATCTCCCTCATGAACATAGATGCAAAAATTCTCAACAAAATAATGGCAAACAGAATACAAGAATATATCAGAAAGATTATTCACCCTGACCAAGTAGGCTTTATCCCAGAGATGCAGGGATGGTTCAACATACGCAAATCCATAAATGTAATACACCATATAAATGGTCTGAAGGACAAAAATCACATGGTCATCTCAATAGATGCAGAAAAGGCATTTGACAAAATCCAACACCCCTTCATGGTGAAAGTACTACAGAAACTTGGAATAGAAGGTACATATCTCAACATAATAAAAGCTATTTATGACAAACCTACAGCCAACATAATACTTAATGGGGAAAAACTTGAAGCTTTTCCTCTAAATTCAGGAACAAGACAAGGGTGTCCACTTTCTCCACTATTATTTAATATAGTATTGGAAGTCTTAGCCATAGCAATAAGGCAAGAGGCACTCATAAAGGGGATACAAATCGGAAAGGAAGAGGTCAAATTATCATTATTTGCAGATGATATGATTCTATACATAACAGATCCTAAGGACTCTACCAGCAAATTATTAGAGCTGATAAACACTTTTAGCAATGTAGCAGGATACAAAATAAACACACAGAAATCAGTAGCTTTTCTATACACTAACAACAAACATGCAGAGGATGAAATCAGGGAATCTCTCCCATTCACAATTGCCTCAAAAAAATAAAATACCTTGGAATAAACTTAACCAAGGAAGTGAAGGATCTCTACAATGAGAACTATAAAAACTCGAGCGACAAATTGCAGAAGACACAAGGAAATGGAAAGACATTCCATGCTCCTGGATTGGAAGAATCAATATAGTGAAAATGTCAATCTTACCAAAAGCAATCTACACATTTAATGCGATCCCCATTAAAATCCCAATAGCATTCTTCACAGAAATAGAAAAAACAATACTAAAATTCATCTGGAAACACAAAAACCTCGAATAGCCAAAACAATTTTGCATAACAAAAATCAGGCAGGTGGTATAACCATACCCGATTTTAAGTTATACTACAAAGCCATAGTAACAAAAACAGCATGGTACTGGCACAAGGACAGACAGGTAGATCAATGGAACAGAATAGAAGACCCAAATATTAATCCAGACAGCTACAGCTACCTGATTTTTGACAAAAACGCCAAAAATACTCATTGGAGAAAAGATAGCCTCTTTAACAAGTGGTGCTGGGAAAATTGGACATCTGTTTGTAAAAGGATAAACATAGATCCTTGTCTCTCTCCTTGCACAAGAATCAAGTCCAAATGGATCAGGGACCTTAATATCAGACCTGAAACTTTGAAAATGCTAGAGGAAAAAGTAGGGGAAACTCTTCAACATATTGGAATAGGCAAGGACTTTCTGAATATAACTCCAATTCTCAGAGAATAAAAGCACTAATCAACCACTGGGACCTTATAAAATTACAAAGCTTTTGTACAGCAAAGGACACTGTGAATAGAGCAAAAAGACAACCTACAGAATGGGAGAAAATCTTTGCCAGTTATTCATCTGACAGAGGATTAATATCCAGAATATACAAAGAACTCAAAAAACAGAATAACAAGAATTCAAACAACCCAGTTAAAAAATGGGCTACGGAACTAAATAGAGAATTCACGGAAGATGAAATACAGATGGCATATAAACATCTAAAAAAATGTTCTACATCCTTAGCCATCAGGGAAATGCAAATTAAAACCACTTTGAGATTCCATATCACTCCTGTCAGAATGGCTGCCATCAAGAAAACAAATGACAATAAGTGTTGGCGTGGATGCAGAAAAACAGGAACACTTCTACACTGTTGGTGGGAATGTAAGCTGGTCCAGCCACTGTGGAAATCAGTGTGGAGGTTCTTGAGACAGCTAGAAATAGATTTACCATATGATCCAGCTATAGCACTCCTAGGCATATATCCAGAGGACTCTTCTCACTTCCTTAGAGATACTTGCAAAACCATGTTTATTGCTGCTCTATTCACAATAGCTAAGAAATGGAAGCAGCCTAGATGTCCGTCCACAGATGAGTGGATAATAAAGTTGTGGTACATTTACACAATGGAGTTCTATTCAGCAGTAAAGAAAAATGAAATTATGAAATTTGCAGGAAATGGATGGATCTGGAAAGGATTATACTTAGTGAGGTAACCCAGGCTCAGAAAGCCAAACGTCACATGTTCTCTCTCATATGTGGATCCTAGCTACCAATGTATAGACTTGTGTATGAACTGGAACCAAAAATAGGTACCAGAAACCAGTAAGCAGGTAAAAGGCTATAAGGGAGGGAAGAAAGGGAAGGACTTAAGTGTATGGTAATACACATATGTAAGTAGAAGAACTGAGTACAGGGAGGGGAATGGCCTAAGCGAGGCCATGGGAAGAGAATACATACAAAAAGGGCAGGGGGAGGGACAATCTAAACTCAAGATATTATCAATAAGACATATGTAAAACTACTTTTTTGATTAAGGTCACGTCTAGAAGATGTAGACTGTTACTAGAAAATTTTCAGTACCTGGGATGGAACTCCTTCCAGTGAGATGTTAGCCAAGGAGGTCCCGGTAGCCTCCAAAACATTAAGGCTTTTGCCAAAGCCCTTGGTTTCCCTAGAGAAATAGATAGTAAGACCCTATTGCTGAAGACATCTCATGCCTGAGAGGCAAGGACACTGAGAAAGCAAGCTGGTGCTGAGCAGAAAACCTTCTCCCTGTAGACCAGCCAACTGAAAGCTGGAAAAAGCTGCACTGCACGCAGCGTATGGGAGACAGAAGCCATCAACAGTGAAAATAGTGGATGCTGAATATTCAAGCTTGGCCAGACAGGCCCAATGACTGAACGGGTGCAATAGTGGCGTGTCTACTCTTGGGGTAACCAACTGCTCCATAATTGGACTGAAGGCCCTCTCTACGGGAGGGAATACATCCCCGGTACTGAAAAACCTAAGTAAAAGTCTATGGTAGGTGAGGTCATGAGCCTTGGGGGTATAAGCCTGCTCATGTCTGACTAAATGTATATATTATTCCCACCAAGCTGCCCTGGGGACACTACACTAAATGTTCATGTCCACATATTAACGCTATTCTCACTTCTGGCTAGAGAAGCTTCTCTTTTCAGATGGTGATGACCACTGGGACGACACAAAAGGCAACATAGTGCTGAGAAGAAGGGATGGAGGAGTGCCTAGCACTGAAACACCTCTGTCACATCCTCCAGTGGCTCAGGGACCATTGCGGAAGAGGGGGCGGATAGAATGGAAGAGCCAAAGGAAGGATATGACCTCTTACTATGCAGCTGCCCAGACAGAAATTGGCCTCGATATCCATGATCTTGCAGTGCCTAGCAATACCTTTGCAAGACCCTCAAAATAGAAGAGAAAGATGATGTCATCAAATTAGGAGAGAGACTAATGGAGAAAGGGAGGGGATATGATGGAGACTGGAGTTCTAAAGTGGAATGGGGGAGGGGAGGGAAATATCAGGTGGGGTTTTTTTTGGTATGTAAGATTAAAAATCAATAAAAATTAAAAAAAAAAAAGATAGTACAGAGAGGTCTAAATAACCCAGCTAGTTTCTCTGCTCCAGTTATATTCTCACCAAGGGCTAATCTAAGTAGTAGTGGACAGGAGGACATGATAACTGCATTCCTCAACTTCCCCAGGTTAAATTAAATCTCTTTGTGAAATCATTGAGCTGGTTTCTACTACTGAAGTTTTGAAGTTCCTATCACCTTCTCTGCTAATATGTAATATCAAACTGTGTATACACTATATATGCTTATAGTAATACATTTACTCTCTTAAACCCCACATGTAGTGTATTTTTAGGCATCCTTAAAATGCCAGCTACAGGTCAAATAATAATAACTTTTTTTCTCATGAATGGTATTACCCACAAAGGTCATTGATGATATAACTGAAAAAAACAAGTTAAAATATATTTTATCTTGATTCATATCAAAAAATTTCAGACAATGACATTTAACCGAAATGAACATTTTCAGTACTTGATATATTTCTACTGATTTTGAGTAGCTGAAGTCAGTCTAAAAATTACACACATTGATTGACAAAGAGCACAATAAAATGATGTATACATGAGATTTTTTAGTTCACCCCTATGGTGATACCAGTTTCCCCAAGAAAGCAGCACTCTTACTCATTTCCCCAATAACTCAGAGCTGGTGCTCTGGTGAGGTGCCATGGGCTGATTCTCTCCTCAGGTTCTGCATACATCTGAAAAAGAGAAGCAGATTCTCCAATGGAAAGTGAGGACAGTGCAAGATATATGGATAGCCATTATTGTTTTAGAGAGAATTAACTAGGTGAAGGCCTTCTTGTATCCCATTATTGGTGGGACCTTGGAATTGGAGAGGGATATGGTTCTGACTTATTTCCCAGTTCCAGGTATGGGTTACATTCCACTGAGTAGATCTGTTAGCCAAATCAAGAGCAGTTGGTAACAAACCATGGCTGTGTGCCACTATTACCCTTGTGTGAGCATCATGTCAGCAGGTTGATTGCTGCTGAGTAGTTTAGACCATGGTTTGCTTAGACAGATGTTAGTCATTTTTCCCTAATCAATCATTTAGCACCTTCTGGCACTAGACAAGCTAACTGTCTAAGGACTGACTCTCTTCCAGATTCCAGCCAGGTCACTCAATGTTCCATCCCAACAGCATATGGTGTCTTCAGCAGTAGGGTCTTACCATTAACCTTTGATAGGTCAACAAGTACTCTGACAGAAATCTGTCTTCATGTGGGAAACCTTATAGGTTTCACTGATCAACAGTTCCTTGTGGATGTTTAACCACATGCTGGTACTGGGAGTTACAGGTCAGTGCCAAGGGAAAAGAAGGAAGAAAATATAGGTAATATGAAAGAGAGAGAGAGAGAGAGGAGAGAGAGAGAGAGAAGATAAAGAAGAGGGAGTGAGAGAAAGAGAAACAGGAGAAAGTTGAGGTTAGTCTTCATCATACCCTCTCTAGGCCCCTATGATTCAGGTGTTCCACCTTTTAGTATGTCCTTCAGCATATAGAATTTTATTGTACAACTTCCAATTGGGTTCAGTTTTGTATCCCCTTTACCCTCCCTTCCCACCCCACAATCCCTATTGTCCAATCCTACAAATGTTTATTAGGTGTGTCAGCATCTCGGGCAAATTCAGGTTAGGAGCAACAGATGCATGAGACCATGCAACACTTATCTTTCTGTGATTGGATGAGCTTGCTGAGAATAATCTGCTCCAAGTTTGACATTTTCCTTCAAATTGCATTATGTCATTTTTCCTAACTGCTGTGTAGAATTCCATTGTGTAGATATACCACATCTTAGTTATCCATTCTTCTAATGATGGACATCTGGGTTGATTCCAGCTCTTAGCTATTATGAATTGAGCAGCTATAAACATGGTTGAGCAAATATCTCTGAAAGGAGTCTGGGAGCTTTTAGGGTAAATTCCTATTAAGGGGATAACTGGGTCTGTTGGTACCTCTATAGTCATCCTTTTTAGGAGTCTCCATTTTGCTTTCCATAGTGGTTGTACCAGCTTACATTCCCACCAACAGTGAATGAGGGTTCCTATTTCTTAACAATCTTGCCAGCATTTGTTGTCATTAGATTTTTTAATGTTTGCTGTCCCTTCTGGGGTAAGGTTGAAGCTCATAGTTGTTTTAATTTGCATTTCCCTGATGATTAGAGATGTTGAACATTTTCTTAAGTGTGTGTTTGCCATTTGTATTTCTTCCTCTGAGAACTCCCTGTGCAGTTCTCTGCCCCATTTTATGAGTGGGTTGTTCGACTTTTTATTGTTTAAGTTTTTGAGTTCTTTGTAGATTGTAGGAATTAGGCCTCTGTCTGATGTGTATCCAGCAATTTTTTTCTCCCATTCTGTGGGTAATCTAGAGGTTCTGCTTCTGGTATGTTGGTCTGTCAAAAAGCTTTTCAGCTTCCTGAGATCCCAATGGTTGAGTGATTGTTTAATTTCCTGAGCTATTGGGGTTTTGTTCAAGAAGACTTTTCCCCCTCTTATATCATGGAAAGTTCCTCTTACTTTTTCTTCCAATAGTAGCAGAGTATCTGGTCTTATATGGAGGTGTTTGATCCATTTGGATCTGATTTTTTGCATGGCAAAATGTGTGGATCGAGTTTCATTTTCCTGTATTCCTTTTTTCTAAACTTTTGTTACAACATTTTTTATAAGAGCATATTTTGGCAATGGGATCAGATAGACTGAATTTTAAAAAATATTTTAAACAGTATTTGTTTAAGAGAGAGAGAGAGAGGGAGAGAAAAAGAGAAAGAGAGAGAGAGAGAGAGGGAGAGAAGAAGAATGCCAGGGCCTCTAGTCTCTGTAAATGAACTCCAAATGCATGTACCAACTTGTGTATCTGGCTTATGTGGGTACTGGGGAATTGATCCTGGGTCCTTCGGCTTCACAGGCAAGCACCTGAGTCCCTAACCAATCTCTCCCGTCTAACAGGATTCTTCACAAATTTGTGTGTCATCCTTGTGCAGGGGCCATGCTAATCTTCTCTGTATCGTTCCAATTTTAGTATATGTGCTGCCAAAGTGAGCACCTGACAGAATTCTTTAGTAAGTGTTCCTTTTATGTTTATTTCAATATTCAAAGACTATCAGAGAATGCACATTTATTTCTTTAATCACACACACATATATATAAATATATAGAACATTATGTTAGTTGCTTTTGTGTTATTGTGAAAAACTTCTGTGAAAAAAAGAAAAAAAAAACCAATTTAAGGGAGAGAATTGTAGCTCATAGTTTCAGAGAGTTCCAGTCCATCATGGCCAGGAGGGTATGGAGGAGTGTATGTCCTAAGGAGCATATTGTAGAGGGTGTTTACATGGCAGACCATAAATCAGAAACAGAGACAGCAGCCGGAATCATGCAAAAGGCCATAGTTTCCAGCCTCTAGTAATCTACTACTGCCAGCAGAGCTGACCTCCTAAAGGCTTCACAGGCTACAAAAATAGCATCAACAACTGAGAAGCAAGTGTTCAAAACATAAGACTGTGAGAGGCATTTCAGATTCAATCAGAACAAATACATTTCCATGAATACATGAGACAACTAGTTAATACTATGAGAAAATATATCTTATAATCAGTAATATACTGCAATAGGAAACTCTAATTACTGTCATCAATTTTATACAAAATTAGAATTGCTAAATTAACTCAGCAATTCTTTCTGTTTTGTCATTATTACCATCAAAAACAACTACTAAGAATATATTAGTTCTTAACTAAGCTATGATGGTTAAACATAGAACTTGATTAGATATAATTACAGCAAGTCAATGATAAACTGATGGAATGTACAGAAAATCACAAATTTTGTGGCTTATCAACATGTTTTTTTTATTAAGCAAAATAGACCATACTTGTATACATAAAGTAACTTTCAATAAGTTTTGGTACTGTATAATTCTATTCTTTTTTCACATTTAACAAAAAAATCTGTTTCTGAATAAAATACTTTGGTTTAATTAACTCATATATTTTCATATCTAGAAATGTTCTTATGAAAATATAAGGCTAAGATCACAATGCTATGTTGTGACATGGAGGAGTTTTCAATGAAGGTCTCATGTTCAATGGCTCCTTCAATTTTTATTGTGTCTACAAATCTTCTACCCCAACTTCAATCGCAAAACCACAGGTCAGTGGCTTTCAAATATAGCAGAGGAATTATATAAAAAGATATCATTTGCCTGAAAATTTCTAAGTTCATTATTACTAATATGAGATGAGGAATATACATAAAGCTAAAGTTGGGAAGTAAGCTTGAAATGAACATGAACTCAGACAGAAAATGCAATTTGATACAACTGCTGAGAGCCTCCAGAGGGAAAGAGCCATGTGGAATTACCATTAGATCCCTGAGAACGTGGAAACTTGATTTCACACGCCAGCCTGTGTGAAGAAAAGCAGAGTTCCTAAATGGGAAACTGTCTGGCAGGCAAAGTTTTATTTAAAAAAAAAAAATTACAGCTCTTGGTTAAGATTTCAGCCATTTCATGACATGGATGGATTGCTTTTAATCCTGTAATAAAAGCATTTATTTTCATTCCTTCAAAGGCTGATACTCTCTAGAAAAGTTAAAGAGAATTAAATAGGTAAATCAAGAAAACTCATTTGATTTTGGCAAACAAACAATGATAGCCATTTGTGTTTAAACATTTAAGTGTGTTCTTACTGAGGGAGAAATGGGTGGGATGGTATGCTCAGAATAAAAATGGGGAAATGAAACAAATGCCTCAATGATGCAGTAATATACCAGTGAACAATTGTGGTTGTAAGTGTTCTGTCTATTTCAATGACTGTGTTAGTTTTCTTCTTTTTTTCTTTTTTTTTTTTCATCATGACAATCTGGTTTCTCCATCATAAAACTGGAAATACTTTCAAATGAACTGAAACATTACTCTCAGAGAAATGTAATCTTTAGATTTCCCCATCATATAGCTGAATGGAATGCAGAACAATGTTTGGAAATAATATCCTGTTCAGTTGATCATCTCACTTTTGTTTTGAAAAGAATGATATCAATTGTTTTATTTCTGGTGATTGTTCCTTTTTATTAATTTTATATTGATAATTTCTGTTTTTTCACATTAAGAGCTTAAAGTTTAAATATACTGGTTATTAAAAAATAATCAACATTACTTAAAATAATTACCAGTATGGAATTTTTTAAAAAATATTTTATTTATTTGAAAAACAGAGAGAGAGAGAGAGAGAGAGAGAGGCAGCTAGAGAGAGAGGATAGATACACCAGGATCTCCAGCCACAGCAAATGATCTCCAGCCACATGGGCCACTTTGTACATCTGGCTTACGAGAGTCCTGGGGAATTGAAACTGGATATTTATGCTTCACAAGCAAGCACCTTAACATTAAGCAATCTTTCCAGCCTTTTGTATGGAAAATTTTGATCTATGCTAGTGAACAATAGAAAATTGTGCTGTCAATTTAGGAGAAAAATGGGATGCATATGTTTACAAAGTATAGGAAAATTTCATCCTGTGATTCCTTATTACTTAAATTTATAATTCTATTCAATGTCTATGTTTTGTCTTTAGTATTAAAAATAAACAGCTAATATATGGTATAAAGTCATATATCACTTCCTCATGAAATAGAAAGCTCTGTTTTGCACAAGAAATTGAAATTCTAGAAAACAACAATAAAGAACATATTTGCTGCTTGAGGATCAACACATGCGGGATTCTAGCTCATCTCTGAAATTGTACTCATGTCCTTGGAGCTACACTTCAGTTCAGTCAGACATTGATGCAATACTACTATTACCTTTTCTTCAAAAAGTCTCATTTTCTCTATAGTCTCTTTTCTTCCTTAGAGTCTTACTCTATCCAGCTCTTAACTTATGTCCAGCCTTCCTCTTTTCTTTATCTCCTATCTCCCTCCTTTCATCACTTCCTTCCTCACACCTTTCCTTCTTTCTCCTATCTACCTGTCTTTCTTGTCAGTAAATTGGTCTTCACTTGCAATCACTCCGTTCTGGGAGTTTGTGATTGAGATTCACTTTGGTAGTAAATACATACTCACTCTTTTTGTTTCATTCTATTTTTATCATTGGCCCTTAACCACAATCACTATCCCAGAGCACTTTCTTTACTAACATAGGACTTGATTCCACCTTTAGGCATTCCTAGTGCTGTCCCTTAACTAACCTTCAAAGGTGAGTTGTTCAAGTTTCACCACATACTAGCAGTAGCTGATCGAGCCTTTACCTCTGGATTAAATGTACAATTCATCCAAAATACGACTTCTGCAGCATTGTTATGGTAATGCAGCTGGGGATAACATGGGTAGTGATTTTTTTTTTCTGTTTTTGACCTTTAAAAAATCTCAAGAGGTTGTAGGTACATTTTAATACCACAATTGTGGCATTTAGGCATGTCACCCTTAAATGTGTTTTCAGCCAAATAAATTAAAAAGGAAGAAGCTTCAGCAAGTCAGATATTGCAGTTGAGCCATAGATGGTAGGCCTCTCCAACCCGTGAGGGAGATGGCCAGGCCAACACTTGTTTCCAAATGGCAATGCTCTGAAATCTCCCTGTACAGTTTCAGGAAGTCAGAGGAATAATTTAGATCTAAAGTGTCTTCTGAAGTCCATGTTTTAAGTATTTCACAGATGGGGTGAGGAGGCTGATGCTCTTAAAAGAGAAAGGGCAGGGCTGGAGAGATTGCTTAATGGTTAAGGCACGGTTAAAACTCTTGCCTGAAAATGTTACTGACCCTAGATCAGTTCTGCAATATCCATGTAAAGACAAGTGCACAAAGTGATGTATGCATCTGGAGTTTGTTTGCAGTGGCTAGAGACCCTAGCATGCCCATTCTCTCTCTCTTCTCTCTATCTCTTTTTGCTTGCAAATAAATAAATAAAAAGATTTTTTAAAAAGAGACAGGAAAATTCAAGCCCCCTCTTATTTCTTTACTTCCCCAGAGGCATGGAGTGAAAAGCTTTGTTCTATTACTTGCTCCTTGCTATGACATGCTGTGTCACGGCAGAGTCTAATGCAATCCATCTGTCTGGCCTTGGACTGAGGTATCTCTAACCATGAGTGAATATAAATCTTTCCTCTTTTGAATTTGACTACCTCTGTCACTTTGCTGTTCTAAGAGGAAGCTGACCCATCTAAAATGCTACAACAAACTGCTTCCTAAGTGTTTCAAGAATCAAGAATACAAATTTATTGTCCAAGAGGTTTGGGTACTTCATGGAGCAAACTTCTGAGTGTTCCAGAGGAGCATATAGCTCAGGCTTGAGCACTCTATCAGAAGACTTCTTTAATTGGCATCTCCATCCTTACTCTACCTCCTACCACGTGAGTTGCTGTTGTCATTAGAATTCATCTCCATCACTCTTCTGAATTGA
Source organism: Orientallactaga sibirica (assembly GCA_036365145.1). Taxonomy (NCBI): domain Eukaryota; kingdom Metazoa; phylum Chordata; class Mammalia; order Rodentia; family Dipodidae; genus Orientallactaga; species Orientallactaga sibirica. Next base: position 3,478,858 of record JAEOAD010000043.1, on the reverse strand, counting down.
GGGGAATGTATCTGTCTCTAATGGGAGAGGAGAGAGGATCTTAAATAAAGTTATTCAAGTGTCAGACACTCAGGTGTGAACCATAGGTTTTGCATTTAATACTGTGGCTGGCTAAAATACCTTTCAAAACCTGGGCTTTGACAAGCAGTCTTTCATAAAGATTTTACGATAATGCTAAATATAGTCAGAGATCTCGCTACCGCTGGTTCAGTTGTCACTATAGGTCTAACAGGAAAATCTGTGCAATTAGGATAGAGGCTCAACCTAGGCCAGGAGTTTACAGCAAGGAGCCTATTTGAGTATTCTTTCATTGTTCACCAGTGTATTCAAGCGGTTGTTTATTAATTTTCCCGTTGTTTATGATTATTATCAAGCGATGAATAGTATAACGGAAAATATGCTGCCATTGATGGAAGGAAATGCTTTATTGTACATTGATTTTTCCTTCCGTTGCCTGTGTCATACATACTTAGTTGTCTGTTCCCTATTCTACCTTATTGTGGCCAAATTCCTATTGACCTTATAAATTTTTACAGATCTATGTGTTTTTTTTTTTCCAAAACTCATAAAGTAGTCCAACTCTTTTCTTTACTTTTATAGTTCTTTGTTATTTCTGTTTAAAATGTTCTTTCTGCCTCATTAATTTCCTCAGATAGCTGCATTCTTGCAGCATTAAAGTGTTTTATTTCTCCAGACTTAATTCTTCATACATAGAATATAAAACAAATATACATTTAAGGGTATGGAGTGGCAACAGAGATGTATTTTATAGGATCTATTCTCAACTCAGCAAAATATCTAACTGTGGACTGGTGAGACAGTTCAGTGGACTAAAATGTTTGCCTGAGAGCCACAAGGAACCGATACATGCTAGTAATCACTGTGTGTGGGGGAGGAGACAGATACAGGCAGATCCCTGGTGCTTGTTGGCCAATCTAGTCTATTTGGTGATTTCCAGGGCAGTGAGAGAACCTGTCTCAAAACAAGATGGATGGTGCCTGAGTAAAAGTACCTGATGTTGTCTTCTAAGCTCCACATATGTACACACACATGCAGCCTCCACACATAAACATACACATGCATGCACACAAAACAACTGTTATTTATATCAAATCTCTTGGGAATTTGGATGGTATCAACAAATAAATAAATCAGTAAATATATTCCAAGTAACCTGGAATATACAGTATGGACATGAGACGTCGAAATGACCCATTTTATGCCAGAAAATTGTAAATTTGCAAAGGCAACATGTCCCACCCTTAGAAACACTACTTTGGCACGCATACTGGGATACTCAAAGGCTATTAGGCATAAGCTGGGTTTGGAACAAGAAAGGGCTTTTCAGCATGTCCTGGCTCCAGTTCAAGCAACCCTCAGCTTGATCGGAAGATCTGGCAGACTCCGGAGTTTGTGATGCTATCTCAGCGGGGAGAAGATGCACGTGTAGTATTTATAGCAAGACCCCTGAGACAATCACACTGCAATCACTTGGGGCTTGGCTACAAAGCCGTGTCAGCTGCACCAGACAATTATATAGCTCACAATAAACAGCTCCCAGGGTGGTATTGAGCCATGGTAGAAAAAGAAATCTGTCTGTGAGGCAACAATTGAATATATATGTTAAAAATACATGGACTTTGTCAAAGTTCTTAAGAACCTTTTTTTTTTTTTTTTGAACAGACTTGATCAGTCCATTATAAAATGAGAAGGGACCAGCAGCAGCCTACTATAGGTAGGAAATGGGACACAAAGGACAGACCCAAGCAGGATGACAGGGAATGTGCAAACTAATGAACAGGGAGGCAAAATTCTCCATCTACCTTGTATAGAACCTCACTTAATTTTCATAGGTGACAAAAATGGAAGGCACAAATGACCGAACAGCAACCTGTGTACCACTCAAGATGAATTTACCTGCAATTGCCTACCTATCAGTAACCAGATGTGGCAACAGCCCCCAGTATGGTGTTATGTCTCAGATAAACCTATTGACCACTAGGTACAAAGCTATGAGACTAGCTGCCTCCTGTTCTGTAAAGCCAGTAACCTTTACTTGCTGGGAAGAGGATAATACTTTTTTTTTTTTTTTTTTTTTTTTGCCTCCAGGCCCCTACCCAGTACCTCAAGCCAAGGGCGGAGGGAACACCTGGTATAGCATACTCTCTGTTAAGCCTTTTTCTTGACAGATTTAAAATTCAGCAAACTCTTAACCAAGTGGCAATTTCACAGTAGGGTGGGGCTCACTTCTCTGTATCTCATCTCTCTCAAGGGCTTTGTCTCTCTGTATCATGACTGCCCTGTTTACCCTGAACTAGGTATTCTGACTCAACACTCAGAACTTTATTATTATTGTTATTAATCATTTATTACCATTACTCATTTATTATTATTGTTAATTATTATTTTGCTCTTCTGTTCCTTGTATAGGAAGAGAAATGATTCATAGAAGCTTGATTTTCCATCAGTTCCCTTCTCTTCTCTCTGAGATCATAAACTCTAGACCTGGTTCTTTATGCATGGAGCTTTCTTTCAAACAGATATTTTGTGTATGGTGCTTTGTTCCTGTTTTCTGTTTCCTTGTTGGTGGAGAAGCATGTGTCATGATAGTGCCCCAAGATAGATTTTCCTAATTCAAAGTAAGAATGTGGACCTTACACGTCCTTAACAAACTCTGAGAACCCATGCCAAAAGTTGCTACAGTTAATCATATACAAATCACATTTGTTTCATTTTCATACTATAATGGGGAGGGAAGGGGATGACAGAGAAGCGAATGGAAGGGAAGGGAGGTGAAGGGAGGCATATGAAGGGTAATAAAGAAAAAAAAGTTTATATTACTACATACTTATAGTATGTCCAAAATTATGAACTCTGAATATCCTTGAATGCTGTCCAACATAGCATATAGGTATATAAAATAGACATATGGACTAAACAGTGACAAAATTAATACACTTATTTTAAAACACTATTTGGTATACATACAATTTTATCACGTATTAAAGATGAAAGAACTTTTGCCTTTCAATGAGATTACTATGCTTGCTCACTTTTTATTTATGAGAGAGAGAGCGGGGGAGGGGAGAGAATAGGCATGCCAGGGCCTCTGGCCACTGCAAATGAACTGCAGATGCTCTTTTTTTAATGGGAAATAAAACTAAGGATAACAAGCCTTATTAGAGAGCACCTTTAACTGCTAAGCCATCTTGCCAGTCCCACTTGTTTATTTTTAAATAAAGGATAAAATCTTGGCTATATATTTGATAGTGCAGGATGTAGAGTATCGTTAATGTTTTTTTCAGATCTAACTGATATTTTGATTTTATAATCATCAATAATGAGAAAATTGCTTTGCATAAATACATAGTAAAAATGGCAGAGGTATGTTTAGGGCCATTTTATAAAGTGTTGGAAATTCTATCCACATCTGTGACACTTATCTCTATTGTCAACTCCATCAGATCAGGAATCAAGGAAAAGACACGCATCTTGGGCAGATCTGTGAGGGCATTTCTAGGAAGAATCAACTGGGGGGAGAGGAGACGTTTCCCTGGGAGTGGGCAGCCCTTCATGCAAATGAAATTACATATATATATATATATATCTTCCCTACACCTCCCTCCCTTCACTTCCAGTCCCTCAGATTCTCTTCCCTCTCTTCTCCTTTCCTCTCCTCTCCTCATCATAATCAAAAATGTGATTTTCATATGATTCATTGTAGTAATTTTGGCATGGTCTTTTAGAGTTTATTAAAATCATGTAATCTTACTTTGAATTAGGATAATATATCTTGGGGCACTATCATGACACATGCTGCTCCACCCCTAAGGAAACAGAAAATAGGAATAAAGCACCACACACAAAACATTTGTTTGAAGCCACATAGAATGAATGAATATATATAATTCCAGGAGGAAGTGGCTCTTTTCCTGCCTGCCCTAGCTACTTGCTATGGTGTGCATCTACTCTGTAGCTGCCACCCATCTTGGACATAAGAACCCAATTTCTTTAGCCTTCCCATGTGGCAGCTCTCCTGGAATCTTGCTGACCTTCAGCACCAGATTGTGATGGCTGAGGCATCCACCCGCCTGGGCAGAGCAGCTCTGGGGTTCTCAGAATTTCCAATCTACGGATAGCCATGGTTGGATGTCCAGCCAATATCCTGTAAGCCAATATCCTAAATTCTCTTTACAATTTATATTCATTATATCAGTTATGATCCTCTAGAGAATCCTAATATATAATCTCATGCTAAAAATCATCAAGAACTTTTTACGAAGCTTAACTAGGGAACTCAAAAAGCACTTTTATAAAAAATTTAAAATTAACATTCTAATGTAATTCAATACCAAGGGATGAAAATGTGAATTTTGAATGCTGAGGAATGGTGGTAGGAAAATAAAATTCCTTCTGTTCCATAATTAAGCCATTATGTTTCTATAAAAGCTGAAAACCTTTTTTTTGTACTGTAAAAATACTACAGCTAGTAAAATAGTCCTAAATTTGAGTCAAGTTGTTACAGGCAGCATTCTCTGGTGTTGGGTGGCATGACTGCTTGCCCAGTGTGAAGTACACATGTGTGTTTAGAGCCAATACTACAGTGAAGTGGCATGATGCCACACAGGTGAGTCCCACGAGTAAGACCTTGGATTCATTATGTGTCTAATTTGAAAATCATTTTTGTTTGTTGTGTTCTCAGAAACTATTCACTGTTAGGCATTTTTTCTGATCCATAAATTAAATTCCATATGGAATCACAACCCACCATTTAAATTAATAGATTTTATATAATTTATCTAATTATGAAACAGACATAATCCTCACACATATATCATCACATTTTTTCCATTTAGGGTTTAATTATCTATTTTCAAATAACTTTAAAATGTCATTTTAGTGCAATATTGAAGATAAAAATATTTATATGAAAAATGTACTAAACATTAGCCATAGTTTTCTTTTCCCTAGGATAGGAAGATCCAATTTTCATTAACTTTTTTCTGTTTTCAACATTTTTAGGTATAATTAATGGTATATTTTTGATATATTCATTCTGTTCATAAAGTTCTAGCCAAAATTAGAACCTCCATCATGCCAAATTTGATAAATTATTAACTTTATTTCATGTTGCAGCATCAATAATGGGGGAGGCATCACTCAAACCATGTTTTGAATGCCACTTTCAAATGCCCAAGCATCAGATTTTCAAATGTAGGCCAAATAAGTTGTTTCACGCATTTTCTTTAAGCCATCATCTCCAAAGAAACACTTCGTTATAGTGTTGAAAATGTAACAGGTCCTCTTGGAAAAGCCATTCAGTTTAACTCATATTCAAAAGCAAAATCCCACATCAATGACCTGTGTCAGGTAGAATTTGTGCATGTTCTTGGAAGCCTAAACAGATCTTTGGAGAAGGTAACTGGATGATTATACAGAATGGTATTTTTGTCAAGATGAGGAAAAGGAGACTTATAAAAACCCACAGGCAGCTGCCTCGCAAGTGTATGAGGTTATATCTAACAGCATAGTTTTAGCTATGGTATGTTTTCCATGTAATAAAGTATAATACCAGCAATGTTTGCAAGCCACTTTTAATGAGGTGGAATTTTAAAGGAAACCCTTTCTGGTTCTTGTTTTAACAAGAGAATTTTACAAGCATTCAAAAAATAGAAGTTAAAATAATTTCCCAGCCAAGTTTCAGGTACTTTGAACCTGATTTTAGTGCTGCTGACTACTTTCAGCGTGGGTTGAATAATTCATGTCTACATTTTTTTTTTTTTTTTAGGAAGCAGACTTGGTAAAGAAATCTATTCTTCCCCATTGCTGACTCACTTTGTCCCTTCTTCCTTCCCAACTGACAAGTATGTTTCTAACTGAAATGCATAGTAAAATTACCTCTCTAAGACAGAAATAGAGAAAACCAGCTTACAGTTAAAATTACTTTAGTTTGATTGCCTAAAATCAAAATTATATCCCCTTGAAAATTTAAACTAACAAAAAAGGAATGTCACATTGGTTAAGCAACATATACTGAAGACATATTTACAGCAAGAAATAAATGACTGCTCTATAAAATAAACTCTTTTCATAATACATTTTGTTTTATATCTCAGCTGGCTAAGTGAAAGAGCAATGCATTCTTAGTAAGAACATTAAAAAAATATAGTGTGTATGCTACAATATTAAGAAAGATGCACATACTTCTTCATTATTTATAATATAAAAATTGAAAAGTTGGCACAAATTTATTAAAATATGTTGCCAAGTGGTAGAAGCTTTTGAATTTTCGGTGTTATTTGTAGCATAATGGACTGCTCCAGACACTACCCAACTTACCTCTGCTCCCTGGCTTCTCCATTGCACACTTAATCATCTTCCCTCTCACATCACCTTCTTTCCTACCAGGTCTATTTCTATTAATGGCACCTTCTGCCTCCCAGTCACTGGTCTCAAACCTAGATATCATTTTTAATTCCTTTTTTTCCTGTTTTTGCTACATACAACTAAAAATTGGTGCTGCGTAGTCTACTTCTATGGCATCCTATATACATCCCTCCTTTTTGCATTCTCAAAGCCTTGAATGGAATTATCTTTTACCTGGAGAATAGTGACTCCCAAACAAAACCAACAGGGCCACCTGTTTTATAAATCTACTTTTATCTGTACTGTTTTGTAGCTATTTCCTTCAGGTTGAACGTGACCATTGCCCTGGTGAATCAGAACAGCCATGTGTTGCCACAGGAGACCCTCAGGAGATGGGATCAATTCTCTTGTAAGGGAAAGGAGGGAATGAGGAGACCCATAGAGTCCATTAGCTTCCAGAGACCATCATGACCCCCCCACTTGCTTCTTCCCATTATATGGAAGGTGAATATTAAAGATGAATAGAGACTCTTCAGTGCTGTAGATGCCAGTCAGTCACCCAAGAGACATGCAGCAATGGTCTATCTGAAGCATCCATGCCTCTCTGAATGATTGAAGTGAATTGACTGGTTCACCTAGCTGAACTTGGATGGAATACTTTCTTTCATGCTTGGGTACTCATTTGTAGAAGTGAACAGATGATACTTTCTCTTAGGAAAAACCACACAAATGTACCCTGCCAGACTCACTCATCAGCAAACCAGCCATAACTGTGTTTATTCCACAACAGCATGGCTATGCAAAACAGCACATGGCACTCCAAACCAGAGAAGTTAGCATCTGGATTTTTACAGAAAACTTTTTGTCAATCTATAATATTACTTTAGGTCTTCTATCTAGTATCTACATTTTCAGACTTATCTAAACTTAACTCTCACATCAGAGTTTTAGGAGAATCCTTTTAGATCATCAACAGCACTCATGTTAGGCTGAGGTCAAATCCCTTAAGTCTCCATTGACACTACACACTAAAACACATCATGGTGAGCCTCTGATTCAAAACTTCCACCCATGTGCCTCAAATACTTTTGTCTGCTGAGTGGGTGTGGTCTCCACATGGAACATCCATCATTCTCCTTGAGATACATGGCAGGAGGTTAAAAACCCATCTGGAATAGTATCTACTCCAGGAATCATTCCTCGATCCATCTAGATATAAAGAAATTTGTATACTTTTCTTGGAGGATTTTCCTTTATTTTCCCTTTGCTGTACTTACTTGTCAGCCACCCCCACTAAATGCTAAGCTTACTCAGGCCTGGAGACTTGCCTTACCTCGCCATCATGTGCCCTTGGTCTCAGTTTGGTTCCTGGCACTTGTTCGATTATTTAATGGGCACTGCTTTACACTGTTGTGTAGTCTACACACCGTGCTGGTAAGGAAGGATGCACAGAAAAGGAATGTGGCTCCTGTCCTGAAGAGGGTACTCCTCGGTCATAGATTTTAAATTATAAACAATAAGTTTTTAACAGTTATGCCCAGAGAAATATAAAATTTCTACTTAAATAAGACTGGGACACTAGGACAGGAGTCTCAATGAGATTGCCCATTCTCTTCTCTAAAATAAGAATGAATCACATTTTTCTTTTTTTGAGAGAGAGAGAGAGATAGAAGTGCTTTAAACAGAGAGAAACGCTGTATAATCACACAGGGCAAGTTCTGGGCAATGTAACCTTTCTGAGATTCTGTCATACCAGCCTATGTTGGGAGGGTGTGCTCTAGAGTTGAAGAAAGAGAAATAAATCAATCTAAAAATACAGTTCACTATGGCATATTGAGAAGGATACAAGTAGTTAATGATTCCAAAGCCCTTTCTGAAGAACATTACAGTCGGGGAATGCTAGTAATTTTTTTAAGAGGATAAGGGAGAAGGCTGTAGTGAATTAACCTTGAGAAAGTCCTGGTTCAACAAAAGTAAGGCCCCTGCAGAATTTGTACTATTAATCACCAAGTGGGGAACAATTGGAAAGTCACTCCAATTTCTTGAAATGACTATAGAACCTATTCTTCTCAAAAGATTTCTAGGCACAGATAAACTAGAAAAACATGGGACACATGGCTTTGAAGTTACAGGGCAAGCTTTCATAATTTTCACCCAAGCACAACCAGATGAATTGTGTGACACAAGACAGAGGAAAAAGAAATAAGTAGACTTTAAATGCAGGAAAGAATGAGAACATCCATAAAGAAGGATGGGGAAAACATCAATGTATAATTAAAAATTATTAAAGACAGGAATTATGGACTAGATACAAGAACTTTAAAAACAGAGGATGAGTTATATTACATCCATTCCTAAAATTCACAGTCAGGAGTTCACAACTTCTCATAGAAGCTTTAGAAGTTACCTGATATTTCGACTCAAGAACATTATTTCCTGAAAAAAACTTCCCCTGAGTTCCCTGGTAAGGTTTAATATCTTATAACATGATGTCAAGGGAACAAGGACATCTCATTATAAGCTGTTCACAAACTGGATTGTCAAGGAACTTTTTTTCTTATTATTTGAGAAGTACCTGTTTCATCACCTAGAACAAAATCTCTAGGGGAGCAAGAATTGTAAGCACTGTTAGCTCAATGGGGATAACAATTGCTGCCACTCAGAAATTTCTGTATTTATTTAATGCAATAATAATTTAATTGACATTAACTGGTAGAGCTAGGAATTAAAACTGTCTCTAAAATTTATGAATTTGTCAATTTGAACATGACTGTTTGCTTATTGAGAAGGAAACACCGAGTGTAAAAAGTATAAGAGACATAATTACTTTTTTTTTTTTTGAGGGAGTTATTATTGAGACAGGGTCTCACTCTGTAGCCAGGGGTGGCTGGGAACTCAGTGTTTAGTGCACTGATCTCAAAATTATAGTCATTCTCCTGATTCAGCTTCTAGGCCTGGTTAAACAGGAAGGAACTCACACTATACCTCAGGCTGGCCTTGAGCTCACGGCAATCCTTATTCTTCAGGAGCTTCCAGCATGTTGCTATCCAAAGCATGAGCAGTCATGCTCAGCTGCACTCCTAGTTACTGAGGTAAACTATGGAGAATTCATAGATGATAGATAGATAGATAGATAGATAGATAGATAGATAGATAGATACATGATAGATATGAATGATACCCTAAAAAATAAGTAACTGTGTAATGGAAAGGCAAAGTAAAAGAAGTATGTGAAAGAGACTAGATAGCAAAGCTCCCAAGAGAAAATCAAGGCAATATTTGGAAGATTATAAAGAACAAGTTTTGAAAAGAACAAACCATCAATGACTGGCACTGGAAATCCCCATATCTACGCCAACTCATTAGTCAGTGATGTATGCCAAAGACAGAGAAAAGTAACTTAAATTTTATTCACTGGTAATATGTATTACTTGAATACTTCAAGATTCTACAACTTTCCTTCTAGAAAAAGAGGCAAAACTCTGATCACCTACTAGTCGTAAGATTTCCTGAAATATTGTGGTAAATTCAATGGATTTTGGAGTTTGCTAGAATATAAGGAACTTAGATGAAAAAGATCACATATGTTTACAGTTTACTTTTGTAAAATTCTATTTCTGTGTTGTCCAGATTTCTCATGTGTATATCAGAGATAATAGTAATAATTATTGCTCAAGGTTATATAGTTTGAATAAAATATAAATGAAAACACTTGTTTCATTGTGTGGTCTAGATTATAGCTTTATGTAAAACTGAATCTATTTTAATACTTTTAATATTAATAAATGGAAAATGCTGACTTAGCCATTCCTCAACAATAACAACCTAAAATGTACTTAATGTGCTGCCTAACAGAAAATATAAAGGAGTATACTTTTAAAAAGTCCATGCCTTAGAAAAATCCATATAAAAAGTTCAACCTAATTAAGAGAATCTATTGTATCAACTCCTTAATCTGTAGGAGTATAAACAAGTATTATATGTAGATTCTAAGTGGAAATTAAATTATAGGTATTTAGCTCCCTAGTAACATCTTAAAATGGTATGAATAATTGGCAACTTAATCATGTTTTGTAAACATCTGGGAAATACACAGGGAATTGGAATTCAAATTGAAGGATGAGTGATAATTCCACTCAATATAACAATGCTTCCACAGCAAAGAACTACATTCACCTCTGGATTATCAAAAAATACAACCTGCGGGTTGGAGGGATGGCTTAGGAGGTAAGGCATTTGCCTGCAAACCAAAGGACCCAGGTTCAATTCCCCAGGACCCACGTTAGCCAGATGCACAAGGGGGCGCATGTGTCTGGAGTTCATGTGCAATGGCTACAGGCCCTGGCACACCCATTCTCTCTCTCTCTCTCTTTCTCTCTCTGTCTCTCTCTTTCTCTGTCTCTCTCTCTCTCTCTCCCTCTCTCTCTGTCAAATAAATAAATAAAAATAAAATATTTAAAAAAATACAATCTGGCCTCAGAGAATGAATCATTCCTAGGAAGACTTTTAAATTGGTTCTGATTTAAAAACAAAATTCTCTAGAAATACAGCATCTATGGACTAGAGTCTTTCTTCAGTGCTGTTCCTGTAATCCCAGGACTAGAGGTACTTATTCCATAGTTCTGTATAGACATGGAGTAACAGATAAACATGCTTTAGGAAGCATAGCTGTTTGCATGAAAGTATTTAATTTACAACAGTAATGCTATGTTATTCTATATTTGACTTTTATTCTGGTAGTTAACATTTTGTATATATATGAATATTTGAATCATAGCCCCTTTGAAATGTTTATTAAACTGAGTAGAATCATGTATAAACATTTATTGAAAACTAAAAACTGTTTTCTTCATTTACAGTTTATTTTATGATAAGTAATATCATTAATATTTCTTTGAAAACCAAATATAAAATACCTATAAAAATTATATGCAGAAATAAACTTTATTCTATATCAATGACGAGACAAAATACAACTCATTTCTAAGTGCAATACTTTCTATTCTTCTTCAATTTACTTCATTCTGTCTGTTATCTACAGAATATATTTTAGGAAATATAATCATTTAGACAGATATTTACATAACTACTATATTTTCAAGTTTCAGATTTTAATAAATAGTTTATTCATTTTATTCAATTTAATTCCTATAAAGTGTGCAGCAGAAAATAAGAAAATATAGTCTTTTATCACTAACGATAAGCATAATCTATCTCTCCCAATCAGATCTCTCTTGAGCATGCACCCTGCTCAAGTGTGGATGGATTCCTCCTCTGAGCCCAGGCTGATTAGCTGGGACACCTGCTATAGGTGTGAACAGGTGTGCTGAGCAGGACTCTAAGATAGATCTTTTGGAGGAGCAGGTACTCATTATCCTCTCCAAACCTGGAACTGCACAGGACAAGGCACCTGGGTCTCCGCACGGGTAAGATTATCTTTCCCATTCAGACAGTCATGCCTGGGTGAGAAGGGACACTTTTTATTACTATTTTTTTAAATATTTTTAAAAATTTTATTTATTTATTTGAGAGATAAAGAGAGAAAGATGCAGGTAGAGAGAATGGGCACTACAGATAAACTCCAGATGCATGCACCATCTTGTGCATCTGGCTTATGTGGGTCCTGGGGAATCAAACCTGGGTTCTTTGGCTTTGTAGGTAAACATCTTAACCACTAAGCATTCTCTATAGCCCTTTATTATTATTGTTGTTATTTTTAATGGGTTTGGTAACACATGTTTGTTTCTTAATCTGTTTTCATATTTTTTTTAATTTTATTTATATTTATTTGAGAGAGAGATACAGAGAGAGACAAAATGGGCATGACAGGGCCTCCAGCTGCTACAAACTCCAGACAAACTCCAGTGGCATGTGCCACCTTGTGCATCTGGCTTATGTGGGTCCTAGGGAACCAAACCTGGGTCCTTTGACTTTCCAGGCAAGTGCCTTAACTGATAAGCCATATCTCCAGCCCCATATTTTTCCCCCAAGATACGTATTTGTTTGAATGGCTCCTGGGTCACGTGATGTATTCCCCTTCCCCCCACTTCATCTTTCCTTCCTCAGCCCTGTCCCTTCCCCACATCCTTGTTCTATGTGAATAAAATGTGGTGTTTTAAAAATTAATGAAAAGTAAATCATAATCTAGAAAGGTGATTTGACCTTTTAAAAAACTTAGGGTAAATATTTCTCCTGAGGAAATTTTAGACTGGGGATTTTTGTGGACTCTTATCAATAAACGTAGCTAAAGTATATAATTTAGAAGTACTCTTGTCAAGTTCATTTCTTAGAATAAGTAGACTAGACATTTCAGTCTTGTCAGAGGATCATATACAAAAATATGTGAAATCATTTTAAATAGGCTTATATGATTTAACACGCATTTCATTCTAACTAATTAAAATCCAGTAAGGGAAAAATACTACCATCACAAAAATTAAGGAGAAACAGAATGGGATCACTAGAAATGCATGTAATCATTTTGACTTAAGGGCTTGGGAATAAAGCAGTCTACATTTAGCTAGTATGGTAATGAATACCTCTAATCTCAGCACTTGGAAGGTGGAGACAGGTGCGTCAAGAGTTCAAACCTGCCTTTGGCTGCATGGTGAGTTTGAAATCAGCCTAGACTACATGTAACATCCTGATTCAACACACACACACACACACACACACACACACACACACACACGCACGCGCAGAAAAATAATCTCAAATTCACTGTTTTGACAAGTAAAATATTGATTATGCTGTTGTGGCTTTCTTTAGAAGGGTGTAAAGAGTAAATAAATGTTCACATTTAAAAGTGTTTCTTTTCACTCAGAGATGAATAATGCCAAAAATAATGGAGTTGAGTCAATGTGTATGTGCAGATGCTTCATGCACACAGAAGGTAAAAGAAAGAGCTAATTACACAAACACGACAATTGGTTCCTGTCACACATGTTTAAAAGGACTGAAGCCTCAGTGGTGCACACAGCTACGGCTCAGTCACTGCACAGCGACAGAATATGGCTTAGCTGCTTCCTGATACTTAGAGTCAGTCACAACAATGTCCTTAGCAAAAACTCAGATATTGTCATCACTTGACAAGCCATGAAAGAAAAGTGCAGGGACTTTGAACATGATAAATATTAGATGTGAGTTCTAAACCCAATGAATAGGTTTCTAATTTTCCTAAAAAGATTTGTATTGCCATCTGACAAGTGGTTGTAGTAGTAAAAACAACGTTAAAGACACATTCTCTCCAAAATAAAGTTTCCATTTAGGCACAATCAGCAGGGCTCAATTAGAAACCATGAATAATTGATCACGTCCCTGCTCTCCTCTAAGCACAACCTTAAGTCATGTAGAAGCAAATTCTTCTTACACAAAAGGGCACATTGTATAGGGAAAAAAAATTCTAATGCTTTTTCTCTGTCAGCAACCTTTCCAGTAATAATTCAAATGAACATCCTCTGAGCAAATACTATAAATATAGACCTTAGTTTATAATAGAAAAAATCAAATAAACAAATAAAAAGAAAACAAGAGCAACAACAAAAACCTGCTGCAGTCTCCACATAAAAGCAAGCTTTGAAAATACCATAAAATAGGATATGGAAATGAGTGGATGGAAAATATCTTAGGATATTGAATTTTTCATAACATTAATCACTATAGCAACTGTTTGAGAGGCCAAGCTCAGAAGTATTCTGTCTCAAGTTGCAATTTGAAGGTATGTGCCTATTTCTCAAGGGGGTAGTAACAAAGCACATGCTGAGTGCTTATACTCAGATCTCACTGGCCATTCCAGGGTTAATATGGGTCTAATTAAGAATGGATCCATGCAAAAGCTGTATCTAAGTGAACAAAAATACCGAGATAAAGCTAGAAAACATTCGTATAATATCTAAAAAGTAACCAAGTTTTTTTTTTGTTTTGTTTTTGTTTTTGTTTTTAAACCAGGTTAATTGCCAAGCACAGATGTCCCTGGGGCCATGCCTGCATTGCTATTGGTCTTGTTATATTCCCTACTCTATGTTTTCCTTGGTTATGACCTAATCAAACAGGACTCATCTCTTTCTGAGTGTATTTGTCTATAGAATTACAACCCTTTCCTTGAAAGCTAATCCCCCTTCTGCTGTTGAGTTTAGACACTTTGTAAGACCTTCCCTGCCCTCTCTGTAGGCTCTTATATTAAAAATATGAAGGACAGTTTTTCTTGCATAATTATTGCATTCAAGCAGAAAGAAAGTTGTTCTTGCAATATCTGAAAGTTTTACTAATTAGGGATTCTTGATTCTTTAATTACATGTCATAAACAGCATATTAGATATCAGAAGACTAATGCATTGTGATTTCATCAATTAGATTCATATTTTATTTTATGATACAATTTAATTTTCAAGTAAAATTATAATTTTTATTATATTATTTTTATCAGACATTATTATTGATGTATACATGAATGGCTTTGAATAGTTACGTAAAATTATTTTGTAGGGGAACAAGTTGAAATGCTTTGTGGTTTTCTCTATAGTGAAATCCTATGCAGATGGAGAAATCTATAATTTCAATTTCAATTAATTTTTTTTTGTTGTTTTGTTTTTCGAGGTAGGGTTTCACTCTAGCTCAGGCTGACCTGGAATTCACTATGTAGTCTCAGGGTGGCCTCGAACTCACAGCGATTCTCCTACCTCTGCCTCCCGAGTGCTGGGATTAAAGGCATGCGCCACCACGCCCAGCCAATTTCAATTAATTTCACATACAATCTTAGATAGCCTGTAGTATAAACAGGAGCAAAATATAAAAGCATATTTTTCAGCTTATACTAGTCATGGTATGCTTCTTGTAAGGAATAAGTTATCTTACCATAATAGCAGTTTCAGAAAGTATTTCTCAATGAGACATCCCTTAGGGAAGCACAATGTGATAATGAGAACACAACTGAGAAGTCAAATAAAGAAAATTTTCAACCTAAATTAGTAAATACTTATAGAATATCCTATTGGAATATAGCCAGAGCTGGGGTGCTTGTACCATTCTATAGTTTTCTCTTTCTGATGCATTTCTGAAACACACATAAAGACAAACTCACCTAAAGGTCATTTCCTTACAGAAGTACAGTTTCAACTATGTGCGTAAATAATGTATATATTATCTCTCGGTATTTCTTGTGATATGACTGATAGGTTTGGACTATCCTAATTGATTTTCCATTACCATAATCTTCTACAGTGATTTGGATGTAAAGTATCCCTGACAACCTCATATATGACACTTGTATTTGATCCCCAGCTCATGGCTGTTAGGAAGGTGGAGCCTTGCTGGAGACAGAGTGTCAGTGTACATGGACCTTAAAGTTGATCATTCCCGCTCTGAGGCCAGTACTGAGACCTCCCCCACACAGCAATGTGATAGCTTTCTGCTCAGCCCCATGCTTCTCCTGCCATGATGAAAGTTCTAAAAAATAAGCCTGAAATAAACCCTTCCCCCAATAAGCTGCAATGAGAAGCCAGTTACAACATCTTCCCTGTTCATTTCCCCATAAGAATCTCAGGCAATCTCAAAATTCTTTCTTTTCCATGGTCATACCACCCTGAATGTGATTGAGCTCATCAAAATACTTCCTTGTTTCCTTTTAAAATATAATAAGAATATTAATTTTAAGGATAATAGCAACTCAAATAGCAGCACTATTTTTATTCTTTTTATATTAGTCATTTTGATTCTGTTTTACTACTTAGAGAACGGTCACAACTGAAACATACACTTTTTTCTTTCTTTTCAGTTTCTGTATTATGTGTGTTGTGGTGTGTGTGTGTGTGTGTGTGTGTGTGTGTGTGTGTATAGATGTATACATGTGTGTAGAGACCAGAGAATGACGGCTATCCACTTCTATTGCACATCTGCATGTTTTCTTGAGACAGGATCTCACATTGAACCTGGAGCTGCCCTTTTCTGTCAGAGTGGCATACCAGAAAGTCTTAGTAATTTTCCTGTCTCTTCTTCACGGGACTCAGGTTACAAGTACACATGGACATGCTCAGCTATTTACATGGGTGCTGGGGAATTGAACTCAGGGCATATCAGGCCCTCTCAGATCCTTATACTTTGTAGCAAAATCTCTTACCCACTGGTCCAACTCCTTAGCCCCTACATATATATGTTTAGACTAAAATTTAACTTGTTTTTCTCTCCATACATGCCTCAAGCCTTCCACAATTTTCTTTATATTCCATGTTCACGTCAAGCATTTTGTCCACTCTATGTCAGTTTTCATTCAGGGCTAGAATTTATTTCATAAGTTTTCTGTAATTGTACAAGTAAATGCTAGAAAGAACAGTGAGTGTATTGTTTCTTAATGGTAATATCAGCAAATAAAAACTCAGTCTGTCTAAATATATGGCCTGTCACAAATGAGAAATAGCCATGAAAAAGTAAACCTTTGCACATTGGGAGAAATCAAGCACAAACACACAGAAGATTCATTCCAAAAGAAAACAAGAGGAAAATCTTACCTCCATGGTTCATCTCCACATAGAGCGTACACCTTCTTACTACCTTCACTTAATCTAGGGTCACAGCTACAGACTGAGTTCCTATAAAGACAGACATCATGGCGGTGGTATAACAAAGGATGCCCCACTCAGAATACCTGATGATTCAACTGCGGCTGCAGGTGTAGAGGAGCATACCTTAAATCCAAGCATTTAAGATGCAAAGGTAAGAAGAACTCTGTGATTTTGAGGCCAACCTGGAACTACAAAGGGAGTTCCGGATCTGCGTGAGGTAGAATGAGACACCTTATCTTTTTTTAAAAAAGTGAGGCTGGAGAGATAGTTTAGTGGTTAAGGCACTTGCCTGCTGAGCCAAAGAACCTCAGTTCAATTCCCCAGGACCCACATAAGCCAGATGCACAAGGGGAGCCCATGCGTCTGGAGTTTGTTTGCAGTGGCTGGAAGCCCTGGGATGTCCATTCTCTCCCTCCCTTTCCCTCTCCCTCTCTCTCTTTTCCTCTCTCAAATAAATAAATAAAAATAAAATATTTTAAAAATGTGGATTTATCATCTGTATTTGGGGGTTTCAGGTAAAATATGAAAAAGATTATTTAAAGCCAGAGGAAAAAAAGAAACACTCTTTATTTGAAATTTGAAATAGCTCAAATCCAGCCTAGTTGATCTTTACAAAACATCCAAAAGCAAAAAAAAAAAAAAAAAAAAAAAAAAAAAAATCAATGTTCATAGTATTCAGTATTTGCAGTATTGAAGGTGGGGATGGAAAGATTTGAATACTCTGAATAAAATTAACATAAGTGAATCCAAAATTATGGGAATACTCTAATAAATTTATATTTGAATTATATACATTCTGCATTTATGAAATGCTTTATAAATTAAGGAATATATCAAAGAATGCAAGAAAAAAGTAAACATTCTGTTTAAACCAGTTGTGTTTAATTTCCAAGTTTTATTATATTCCATGCAAACATGGTTTAAAATTCATAAGTAAAACCCGACTTGCATCTAAATAGAATCTTCTATTCCACTTTTAAATTTACTATTAGAGGAAATATGTATATTTAGTGAATGAGATTTTACATCTTGTATTAATAAGAACACATTTGCTTGTTATATAATGCATTGTCCAGAAACTGGAATTTCATTTTGGTTCCTACATTTATCTATTGCAACCTAACAAAAAATGTGCAAGTATTTGGACAACAGCAGTAAAGTGTTCAGTTAAACCAAACTGAAGGTCTGTAAGGAGTTGTGACACTATTTGCTGTCACTTCTGAATGTAATGTGCATTCTAGTGTTAGGAACACAAAGACCATCAGGAATATCACCTGAGAAAATGTTTGCATATGACTTGAGGACACTTTTTGGATCCAGTCTAGAAACTTTGTAAGACCTGGGAGTGGGTCATAAACTGCTTGCCTCACAAATATGAGGACCTGAGTTTGACCCCCCGTATCCATGTAAAATTCCTGGGTGTGGTATCCTGCACCTGTAAATCCATCACTGGGATGCCAAAACAGGAGGATCAGATCCTTGGGATTTCCTGGCCAGCCAGCCTATCCTAATGGGTGAACTCTAAGCCAATGAGAGACTCTATCACAATAATGGCATTCCTGAAAATGACAAATGACACCAGAGCTTTTTCTCTGACTTGCACGTGAGCCTGCATACACATGAACACATACACGCACACACATACATAAAATAACCTGGGACCAAATTTCATTGTGGCTCATCTCTGAGCACTTGGAAAGGGACACAAAATTTAATTGCATGCCTTGTAATTAGAGCCCACTGTTTTTATTCATAGCTATAGATGGTGAAATTGACTCAGAATTAAGTAGATTTTCTTTAAAAAAAAATCACTCTGAATATGGTATTTAATAATGCTTATCTAGTCAGTGCTTATTTTATGTGTCATTGTGGCTACTGCATTTGGCTATAGTAAATGTGGTCCCTCCAAAGGAGTGCGATAAGGTTTATGATTCCGAATCAATGAAGGGTTGCTTTTCAAGATGGTCATTGAAAATTGCCCTCTGTCTCACTATTTATGAGTAGCCAGTATGTGGATGCTCTAATTGCAACTTTTATACTCACAATGTGTTGTCACTAAAATTTTGCACAAGATGTGATTTGTTTTCTGGAGAGAGAAATTGAAAATCCCTAAGAAATAAATACTGGCAAAAATAATACTAATTTCTCACATTGAAGAATTTACCAAATGAAACTAATTGAACAGAAAGCAATAAACTTTAAAATATTAATTACAACATTATTTACTATTTTACTATTTACTATTTTCAAAATTCTATTCAGACAATTATTTTATAGGCCATTAAATATGAATCATGTGGATAATTCAATGATTAGGAAGATCTTCATGAAACAATTATATCTGATAAAATTCCATCATTATTTTAATGATATAAGAAATAAATATGCATTGAAACAGATTAGAAGAGTAAATAAGCATAATCTACAGAATATTTTATAATCATGAACAGAATTATGTAATTTTTACAGATTTTTGCATTCCAGAAATTTATCAGTTTGGTCATCTGATATACAATGTTACATAAATATCATAAAAGTGTCAATGTCTGAGTATGCCATGACCCATGTTTATGGGATACTGTATGCTTCACTCTGATTTTCTTATTTTGCACCAACAGGTCAGTATTGCAAAATAAAGACTAGGGAATGAAATCTGTAGTGACTGATAAAGGTAAAACTTCTGATTAGTGGAGGTGAAAAGGCCTAAGTGAGGTCAGAAGAAGAGACTGAGTAAAAGAAAGGTGGAGAGAGGGCTAATCAAAATCTAAGAGGATATAAATAAGTCATATGGAAACCTACTTTTTTGGACAAGGGAACATTCAGAAGCCATATATTGTTACTAGAAAATTTTTAGTTCCAGGGATAGGATACCTTCCAGTGAATTGTTGGCCAGGAAGGTCACTGATATCCCCAAAACATTACAGGCCATTGCTGAGGCTCTTGGTTTCCCACCAGGAATAGATTCTGGTAAGACCCTATTGCTGAAGACTCCACATACTGAAAACCTCTTCCATGTAGTCCAGCTGACAGAAAGCTGGAAAAAGCTATGCCGCATGCAGTTCAATGGGAAAGAGGGAAATCACCAGTGGACACTGCAAGCCTTAAATTTGGCCAGCCAGGCCAAATGAGCCAATGATTGCAATAGTGGCATGTCTGTTATGGGGGAAACCAACTGCTCTCTAATTGGACTGGAGGCCCACTCCATAGGAGGGAATACATACATCCCTGATACTGAAAACCTACAACAGGGGTTGTCATGAGCCCTAGGGATATAACATCTGCTGGTGTTTGGCTGAATGTATAAACTATGCTCACCAAACTGTCTGGTAAGCACTTCTCTTAATGTTCATACCCATATATTAATGTTACTCTCACTTTTGCTTAGAGAAGCTTCTCTTTTCAGATGGTGGTGACCTTGGGATTACTCAGAAGGCACCATGATGCTGAGAAGAAGGGACAGAGGAGAGCTCAGCCCTGAAACATCTCTGTCACACCCTCCAAGGCTCAGGGTCCATTGCAGAAGAGGTGATGGAAAGAATGTAAGAGCCAAAGGAAGCGTAGGACTCCTTACAAAGTGATCCTCCAGATCCAAATTGGCCTGGATATCCATGACCACACAGTGCCTGACACTACCTACACAAGACCATCATAATAGGAGGAAAAGATGATGATATCAAAATAAAAGAGAGACTGATTGAGAAGGGAAGGGATATGATGGAGAGTAGAGTTTTAAAGGGGAAAGTGGGGGAGGGAGGGAATTACCATGGGTTATTGTCTACAATTATGGAAGTTGTCAATAAAAACAAATAAATTAAACAATAAAAAACTTCTGAAATGCATGAATGAAGACAGAAGTGCTTAGCAAAATACTATTGATTGCTTTTGTCAAGCCTGTTAGTGTTCTTCACTGCTTATTCACTGTCAGTTAATTTCTACAATTATGTTATGATTATTAGTGATTTTATCAACTCTAGATTTCTGATAAAAAAGACAATTCTTTAACCAAGGATGTGACTTGCCTGAAATTATTGTATGACAAAATAATTTAATGAAATTTAAAGCCAACACTGTTTAGACCAAGTTCATTTAATTTTTTTTAATTTTTGAAAGAATTTAAATGTTATTATTTATTTATTTTAGAGATAGAGAGAAAGAGAATGACTATAGCTGTTCCAGGGTCCCCAGCCAATGCAAACCAACTCCAGACATATGTATCATTTTGTGCATCTGGCTTTATGTGGGTACTGGAGAATCAAAACCAGGCCATTGGGCTTTGAAAGCAAGTGACTTTAACCACTGCGCAATCTCTCCAGCTCCACTTTCCTTTAACTTAATTGGGAGTAATTTCACCAATGTGATAAACTGATATCCCTTTTCCTGTTAAGTAAGCCCAGTCACACAGAAAGATATGAAGCAAGCATGTTTACAGTAAGAGTTTTGTTGTCAGAAGCAGGCTGGCCTTTGTGAATATGGAGAAAATGTCTTTTGTTTTTGCCAACAGTAAAGTTTGCTTGTTAAAATGAAACATTTACAATATTAGTTTTCTGAAAGACTGTTCTGAGTTTTAAACCATGCAATTTCCTGGACCTAGTGACCAAGGTCTGCAACACCACATACTTAGCAGGCTGAGGCAGGAATGTACAAGTTCAAGGCTTGCCAGAATAACTTAATGAGTCCCTGTCTCAAAATGCAAAATGGCCTGAGTTATAGCTCAGTGTTAAAATATTAACTCAGAATTTGAGAATACCTCACTTCAATCTCCAGTACCATTAAAAAAATAATAAATGAATCAAAATAAAACTTTTCTTTTGATCCATTAATATTTTGGCATGTGTATATGTGTGTTGTACATGTATGTATGGGTGTTGGGTGTTGGTACTGATAAAGAATAGGAGTAAGGAGAAAGGTGACCTTATTTTTTTATTTTTATTTTTTTTTACAGGTACTCAGCCAGAGACAGAGGCCCAAAGCAAACATGGAGACCATCTTGCTCTGCCCTGGCAAGACTAGAACCTATGTGTGACCCAGCTTCATTCAAGATGGCTACAAGCAACAACTCAGCAGCATTTCCTGCTTATTCTTCAAGTTTCCAGAGCTTAACACCCTTGGGATGGCATCTCTTGAGTCAGCCTCTTGAGACCACCAGCCAATCAGGTCTCTCTCTTGTGAACCTGAGTCTGATGATGAGGCTCATCCTAATTAGATGCCTGATCCATTTGAATCTCAAAACCCACCTGTGTGATTCTTCTTCCTCTTCTCCTCTCTAACTCTCTATGCAAAACTCTTTGCACACATGTGTAAATCTCTCAGTCTCCTCTCCTCCCCTACCTACCTGAGAAGGTGGAGGATTGCTTTTTGTCTGTGCACTTTCCTATCTAGTTTGGGATATTTTCTTGCTTTGCTCCATGTATGATCTCCCTTTAAGCTCTGAATCCTTTATTATCTCTTAGACTTCTTTGACCCTGTATGTGAGTAGGTCTTTTGGCTTAGACTGTCCTGTTTTGTTTTCCGTGTGTGTGTGTGTGTGTGTGTGTGTGTGTGTGTGTGTGTCTTCCTAAGAGGCTTATATCCTGGAGATATGAAGGAAAATTTTCTCCATTGCTCCCCAGCTCCTCCCAGCTGTACTTGAGCATCCTTGCTAGTCTTCCCTCTGGATCCTAACTGTCCCTAAAATAAACCTTGTAATTCATAATTTACCCTTCTCTGAGTCTGTATTTTCAATTTTTTGCTATCTTAAATAAGGACCCAAAAATTTAGATCCAAGTCCTGGGATCTTCTTCACCTTTATGGTATCTAATTCCTCCCTGTATTCAAAAATCCTGCATCAGTATGTGTGAGTCCACATGTGTGTGCACATCTATGGGCATGCATGAATCCACAATGACATTAGGTGTCTTCCATTATGGTTCTCCACTTTATTCATTGAGAGGGGTCTCTTTCTTATCTCATACTCACTGATTCAGCTAGACAGGCTAACCACAGAATCCTAGAAATTGCCTCTTTACACCTTCCCAACACAGGGATTACAGTCACACACACAAACACCCAGCATTTTACATAGGTTTTGAGGATGGGAATTCAGGTCCTCATGCTTGCACCACACTGACCCATCATTTCAGACCAACCTAATATTTCTTAACCAGGTACCCATACTATATCTTCACTAAAAGTATGAAGACCTGATTATGAGTCAGTCAAAAAAGAGAGAAAAACATTCAGCAAAATATCAATGTGTATTAAGTATCACTCACAGGGGAATGGTCATGAATAGAGGTAAATGCCATCTTCCCTGAGGTAGTGCTACATCATGGGAGCTGTCAAGTGTAAGGAGAAACTGACAAAAAGTGTAGGCAAGATTTTCTGCTACAGGGAAGCACAGGCATAGACCTGAAACAGAAGAAAGTTTGAGGAATCAAAAGAAGGCAAGAAAATATAAGTAGTGTGTTCAGGAGAGACTGAAAGTGTACTTACACTAGAATGGATATACACTTTCATCTACTGCACAGAGCAATGTAAAAGAGGGTTACATGCTGGTTTGAAGGGTGAGGAACACAAGTGGGCAGATGAACATGAATGAAGAAGGAAATGAGGCTGTTAAGAAAATAACTGCATCTCTGAGGCAAAAAATATTACCAGATTTGAGTTTACAAAGAACAGGGGAACAAGATGGAAAAGATTGATGTAAGGAGATACACTCCTAAAGGCAGGAGGGAGTGTAGAAGATACACTGGGTATGGCTACACTCTGAGTGGAGAAGAATGAGCGAGCCGGGCCCCTTGACAAAGAATAAGGAGGAAAGAGAAAGAGAACTGCACTGCAGTGAAAGAGAAATTCACAGCAGGGATTTCAATGGAAGAGTCATTAATATTGCCAAGCCCAATTTAAATGTCAAGGAAGATTGGAAATAAAAAAAAAAAAAAAATGCCATTGGATGTAGGGACAGAGAACTCATTATAATAGAAAATGACTTTTTTGTGTTTTTATTGTTTCCAGTGATGTGGCTTATGATAATGATAGACTTCACTCAATTATTTTTTTGCTCCAATTTTACATTTTTATTTCCAAATAACAATTGAATGTCGCCATTGAAGTTGAGGTTAATTTGCAGGATAGTCCTTGTTTTCATAAGTTTAATAATTTATTTGTAAGCAAAAAGAGAGAGGTAGAAGAGAGAAAGACAGAGAGCACACTATGGCATCCAGCCAGTGCAAAAAGCTCCAGATGCCTGTGCACTTTGTGCATCTGGCTTTAAATGGGTACTGGGGATTCGAACTAGGGCCACAAGGATTTGGAGTTAAGTACCCTAACTGCTGAGCCATCACTTCAGTCCAGATTTATCTTAATAAAAGTGTTTCTATTTCTTTGTTCTCTTTTTGTTCTAAGATAGTTCCCATCAGCTTTTTATATCTTGCAAAAGTGGTAATATTTGTTGCTTTTGATATTGTTTCATAGAAGATGTTTGTACTTAAAATATGACAGATATTAACCCGAAACTAGAAACTAGTATTTTGAGAAGATATTTCTTAGTTAATGAAGCTTAAGAAGGACTGAGTGCTCAATCTGTCTGTTGAGAGGACAATCTACCTAGTAAGAGATGCAAAAGTAATAGATAGACACAAGAAATCTATAAATAAATTAACTCTAGCTGGAGTAGGGAAAAACTGAATTTAAGTGATAGGATATTAAAGACATAACATGGAGAGCTTCTAAGGAAAGGTTAAGAATATTGTTTTGGGCTGAAGAGATGGCTCAGTGTTTAAGGCCCTTATAAGCAAAGCCTAATGAACTTGGTTCGATTCTCCAGTACCCACCTAAAGCCAGACTCATGAAGTAGCAGATGCCCCTGGAGTTTGTTTGCAACAGCTAGAGATCCTGGTGCACCCCTTTGTCTCTCTCCCTCTCTATCTATCTCTCTCTTTCTCCCTCTCTATCAATCTCTCTCTCTCCCCTGACTCTCTCTGCTTGTAAATATAAATATTGTATTTTTATTATTAATATTATATTATTATATTATAAATATTATATTGATATTGTTATTTATTTTAAAAAAACACAGAGTTTTCTTTAAAAATAATATATATTCCAGGAGTAATTCGAAAGCACTGAGATATTTTGAGCTGCTTATAGAATTTGGAAAAGGCCACTGAGATTGCACAGTAAAGAATGGACCATAAAGAGCACAATGTCTTTATAGATAAGCCACCTGGAGGTTAATTTCATGTGTGATCCAGTGTAAATATCTCAGTAACTTTAAAAATATATATTTTATTTTTATTTATATATTTATTTGACAGAGAAAGAGGGAGAGAGAGAGAATGGGTGTGCCAGGGCCTCTAGCCACTGCAAATGAACTCCAGATGCATGCCTCCCCTTGTGCATCTGACTAACATGGGTCCTGGGGAATTGAACCTGGGTCCTTTGGCTTGGAAGGCAAATGCCATAACTGCTAAGCCATCTCTCCAGTCCTCAGTAACTTTTTTAAAAGTCTAAATGCAAGGTTCCTCAAAGTAAATTGTGGAAATAATGATGAATTAAAATTTAAAAACCCATTTGTTCTTTGCATGTAGAAAAGCTACTGATTTTGTACATTGATTTTGTATCCTGCTACATTACTGAAAGAATTAATCACAATTAGAAGTTTTGAGATGGAAACTTTCAGGTCAATTATGTACAGGATCATGTCATCTGTAAATAGTGCTAATTTGACTCTTTCCTTTCCAATTTGAGTCCCTTTTATTTATTTCTCCTATCTGATTATTTTTGCTAGTATTTCTAGTACTATGTTGAAGACCATTGGTGCTAGTGGACACCCCTGTCTTATTCCTGATCTCTGGGAACTCCTTGAGTTTTTTTTTTTTTTTTTTTTCCCATTAAGTATTAATTGACCTTTAGGTGCTCTATATGTGGCCTGTATTGTGTTAAGATATAAATCCTACATGCCTCTTCTTTCCAGGGTTATAATCATAAAGTGATGTTGTATTTTGTTAAAAGCCTTCTCTGAATCGAGATGATCATGTGGTTCATTTGGTTAAGTTTATTTATGTGGTGTGTTACATTGACCAATTTCCATATGTTGAACCATCCCCACATCCCTGGGATGAACCCTACTTGGTCCTGGTGGATAATGCTTTTGATATGTTGTTGAATTCAATTTGCATGGATTTTGCTCAGGATCTTTGTGTCTAAGTTCATCAATGATATAGGCCTATAGTTTTCTTTTCTTGTGTCTCTGTCTGGTTTTCATATTAGACTGATGACAGCTACATAAAAGGAGTTAGGGAGGATACCCTGGTCTTAGATTATGTGAAACAATTTAAGAAAAAAATGGTTTCAGTTCTTCAATAAAGGTTTGATAGAATTTGGCTGAGAAGCAATCCAGTCCAGGACTTTTGTGTTTGGGGAGGTTTATGATTAACTTTTCAATCTCCATGGATGTGATAGGTTTATTAAGGAGATTAATTTGCTCTAAGTTTAGTTTTTGCAGGTGGTGTGTGTCTAGGAATTGATCCATTTCCTCCAGATTATTTAATTTTATTGAGTAGAGAGTTTGGAAGTATGTCTGTTGTGATTTCTCTCCTTTTTCATTTCTGATTTTGTTAATTTGAGATCTCTCTCTCTCTCTCTCTCTTTCTCTCTCTCTCTCTCTCTCTCTTTTGTTTGATCAAATTGTCCAGGGGTTTGTCAATTTTGTTTATTTTTTCAAAGAACCAGTTCTTTTTTTCATTGATTTTTAAAAATTGTTTTATTAATTTCTGCTCTAATATTCATTATTTATTTCCATTGGGAGCTCTCGGTGTAGGATTCTTCTTCTTTTTTTTTCCAGTGCCTTTAGGTGGACAGTTAAGTTATTAATTTGGGATCTCTCTGTCTTGATAATGAAGGCATTTAACATTATGAATTTTTCCCTTAGGATTGTTTTCATTGTATCCCATAAGTTTCGGTAGGTTGTATTTTCATCATCATTCAATTTTGTTGAGGAAGAAGCAAGTTTTTGTGCTTTGTCATATGCCCCCTACAACTCAGGTGAACAGGGTTATTGGTACCTGGTGGTCAGTTGGTATACCATAGCAAAATGCCTGATTACACAGCCTACACAGGGGCCAGAGCTCCCTGAGCAAGGCACCATGGGACATACTGGGACCAGGAATATAGGAGGAGTCAGAGACCATGGCATTTTGGCCGACTCACCCCATGCTGCACCTGCCTGCACACTGTCAGGTGCAGGGTATGGGACTAGGGAACTGGGAGTAGATGGGAAGCAGGGGTCTGGTCTACTCAGTCCATGCTGTGCCAGCACACCCTCTAGCACAGGGAACTGGGAGGAGCTAGGATACATGGATCTGGCCTATTCTTTCCACACTGTGTCTGTACACCCTCTGGCACAGAGAAGCAGGATTAGGGAACTCAATATTGATATTCTTTTGAAAATTATTGAAGAGTAACATAATTTCATGTCAATTTTAGTATCTTCTAGCATTTATATTTCTACCTTATAAAAGAAACTAAGCAACAAATGTTGTCCATTGTTTTGCAGTGACAGATCCATAACCTTGAGTCATCTATGTGACTCAGAAACAGTAATTTATTTCAGATACTGGAAAATAAAAGCACAATGCTAGATAATTAGCTATGATATAGTCTCATGCATGTTTTCATTTAATTTGACCAACAATACCTATCAAAAGTATAATAAAAATGAGGGTCAAGATGGCATCTGTCTAACCATGCTTCACCTGGCATAGAAGGAAAGCAAGATCTTTAGGGTTCATTATGGTTCAGTGGGGGATGCGGAGGAGCAAAATAGGGAAACCACTGATTCCCATGCTATTGGGTAGTCTGCCAGTCCCCCAATCCCCTCAAGCAGCCGTCTTACCTGCAGTCCCAGCCATAGTTTCCTCCTGCACTAACCACAGGCTGAGTGGACCCAGGCAAACAGGCTAGCATTCTCACCCAACCTAGGCTCTGCTAAGGACCTCCTAACATGAACTCCATCCCCCTCCCACACTGGAGCTCAACTCATGACCTCTGTCCCCCTCACTGCTCCACCCCCACCTCCATGTGTGGGATCTTCATAAACTAACTCCATCCCCTTGCAGCCCCACCCCCTACTCCCATCTGTGGGAGCTCCACATGTGAGCTCCATCCTCCTTACCACCCCACCACCCCCATGCATGGACATGGATCCAGACCAGCAGGCTATTCTTCAAACTCCCTCCTCTTTCCCACCATCCCACCTGGACTGCCACCAATCCAACCTCTGAGTTTAACCTGACCCACAGCAGTCACATATCCCCATCCTGCCATGTCACAGGGCACAGCAGTCACACCCATCCCCTGCAACATAGTCCCAACAAACCTGCTGTCCCATTCCTTCAACCCTCAGCATCACAGAATCACCACACATTCCCATTCTCCTCCCCTCCCCAGTCCAGCCACAACTCCAGTTTGCTTTATCCCATCCCCCTCCACCTCTTGTTTGCTTTGACCCCCTGACAAGGCAATCCCATACTCTGAGCCACTGAACAACAAGCCACTTCATCAGGTCCTCAGACCCTCACCAGAACCTCATGGGCTCCTGCCCTCTGAGCAGACAGTCCCTCTGCCATCAGAAGCCTAATCAAAGCAAACATAAAAAGGAATAATCACTAAAGATAATTCAAGGGTAAACTACAGCTTCCTTCTAAATTTAATAAGATTCCTTCACTGTGATGGGCAGACCACTGTACAAAAGGAATGAGGAAAAAATCAAATGCAAGTAAAATCCAACAAGATTACCCAGTCCCATAATGGATATCTCCTATCAAAACATAGAAGAGACAATAGGATCATAACCCCAAAATGAAGATACAAGAAATACAACCCTGGCCAAGCAAATAGCAGAACTTTCAAAAAATCAACCAAGGGCTGATAATTGTATGAATGCTGTCCTTGCTAGATTAGACCTAAGAGAAAAGAACCATGAAGGGTTCCAAAGATAGCTCAATGATCTGAAGGAGAGTGCAAAAGAAAAAGAAAAAGAAAAAAAAAAAAAAAAAGAGGACCTCAATAACCAGCTGGCTAAGCTCAATGAAGACATAAATAAATGTAAGGTTGAACTCCAAGGAGCATTAAGAAAACCAGAAAATGACATGAAAGGATACTTGACAGAAGGATAGAAACTATACATAAAAAACACAATAGAAAATACAAACCAAATTGATCAAGCCCAAAACTCTATAGAAGCTCTCAAGAATAGAGTCAGCCTTGTGGAGGATAGAAACTCAGAATTGCAAGACAAAACAAAAGAAACAGTTCATGAGTCCAAAAGTTTCAATAAGTTCAAAAATTGTCCTTGGACAGAACATGAGGGAACTGTGGGATACTCTTAAATGTCCCAAATTTCAGATCATGGGTATACCAGAAATGGAAGAAATTCATACCAATGTCATGGTCAAAGAAAACTTTCCCACCCTCTCAAAAGAGAGTCCCATCAAGACACAAGAAGCAAACAGAACTCCAAACAGACTGGATCAATGGAGAAATTCTCCAGTACATATTATCATTAAGACTCTAAATATCAATAACAAAGAAAAAGACCTAAAAACAGCTAGGGAGAAAAACACATTACATATAAAGGTAACCCCATCAGAATTACTCCAGATTTCTCAATGGAAACCCTGAAAACTATAAGTGCCTAGAATGGAACATTGCAAAGTCTAAGAACTTACAGCTTCCAACCCAAACTACTCTACCCAGCAAAAGTATCCCTCATAATAGATGGTGAAAGAAAAACGTTCCATGATAAAACTCATCTTTACAACTATTTTAACACAAAGCCAAACCAACAGAGTATTCATCAAGGAATTCTCCACACAGAAGAATCAAATAGCCAACCTCAAGAGCCTACAAGAAGCAGATCACAATAACCAAATTTAGACAAGGCACAAACATCTGCAAAGTCCCCCAAAAAAAAAAAAAAAACCAAACCACATAAACCACCACAATATGACAGGGATTAAATCAAACCTCACAGTTATTACCATAAATACTAATGGCCTTAATTTACCCATCAAGAGACATAAGCTAACAAACACGGTGGATCAGAAAATTAGATGCCTTGATCTGCCATCTTCAAGAAACCCACCTCACCATAAAGACAGACACCTCTTCAGATGAAATAGTGGAAAATGATATTCCAAGCAAACAGAAGTAAGAAACAAGCAGGCGTTGCTATATTAATATTGGAAAAATAGTCTTCAAACTAAAAGTAATCAAAAAGACAAAGAAGGCCACTTCTTACTTATCAAAGGAACAATCCAACAAGAGGATATCCCAATTATCAATATTTATGCACCAAACACAGGTACACCACAATTCACCAAACAAAACCTACTTGACAACAAAACAGAAATAACCAGTGACACCATCGTAGTTGGGGACTTCAATACTCCACTATCAACAATAGATAGATTATCCAAACAGAAAATTAACAAGGAAGTAAGAGAGCTCAAAAAAACCATTGATCAACTGGATCTAACAGACATCTACAGAACATTCTATCCAAAATTCACAGATTACACATTCTACTCAGCAGCACATGATGAACCTTCTCTAAAATAGATCATATACTGGGTCATAAAGTCTGCCTCCATATATTTTGGAAGATTGACATAATTTCCTGCCTGATATCAGATCACAATGCTGTATTGCTAGAAATTAACATTGAGAGATGCACCAATAATCCCACCAGCTCCTGGAAACTGAAAAACACACCTCTGAATGATAAATGGGTAGTGGACAAAATAAAAAATGAAATTGCAAAATTTCTGTAAATGAATGACAATGAGAACACAACATACCAAAACTTATGAGACACAATGAAGGCAGTCTGCAGGGGAAAATTCATAGCAATAAATGCCTTCATTACAAAGACAGAGAAATCCCAACTTAATAACCTAACTATCCACAGAAAGGCACTGGAAAAAACAAGAAGAATCCAACCCAAAAAGCTACACACAGAAAGACATAAATAACATCAGAGCAGAAATTAATAAATTGGAAACTAAGAAAACAATTAAGAAAATTGATGAAACAAAGAGCTGGTTCTTTGCAAAAATAAATAATATGGCCAATTTGATCAAGATAAAAAAGAGGCATTTCAAATTAACAAAATTAGAAATGAAAGAGATCAAAATAGGCATAAGTGAAATTGGGAGAACCATCAGGACTTATTTCAAAAACCTCTACTCCACAAAACAGGAGAACATGGAAGAAATGGATGAATTCCTGAACACATACCACCTACCAAAGCTAAACTCAGAGCAGATTATCTCCTAAACAAACCTATCACACCCATTGAGATTGAAAAGTTAATCAAACACCTACTCAAACACAAGAGCCCAGGAAGAGATGGCTTTTTAGTTGAATTCTTTCAAACCATGGAAGAACTAAATCCAATTTTTCTCAAACTGTGCCACATAATCAGAGAAAAGAGAAAGTTCCCAAACTCCTATGAAGCTAGAATCACCCTAATACCAAAACAAGCAGAGATTCCACAAGAAAAGAAAACTATATACCTATTCCCTGTTGA
The DNA here is from genome assembly GCA_036365145.1 of Orientallactaga sibirica. Lineage (NCBI taxonomy): Eukaryota > Metazoa > Chordata > Mammalia > Rodentia > Dipodidae > Orientallactaga > Orientallactaga sibirica. The sequence continues at coordinate 3,447,367 of JAEOAD010000043.1, read as the reverse complement.
ACTTAGATGCAAAGATCCTGAACAAAATCCTCACAAACCGAATTCAACAACATATCAAAAGCATTATCCACCTTGATCAGTTAGGCTTCATCCCAGGAATGCAGGGGTTGTTCAGCATACAGATATCTGTCAATGTAATACACCACATAAATAAGCTTAAGCAGAAAAACCACATGATCATTTTGATAGATGGAATTCTACATAGCAGTAAAGAAAAATGACAAAACACAATTTGAGAGGGTATGATGAACACTAACCTTAATGTTCTCCTGTCTCTGTCTCTGTCTCTGTCTCTCTCTCTCTCTCTCTCTCTCTCATATCTCTCTTCTCTCTTTCTATTTTATATTACCTATTGTTTTCTTCCTTCTTTTTCCTTGGTGCTGGCCTGTAACTCCCAGTACCAGCATGCAGTTAACTTCCATAATGAGCTGATTATCAGAGAGAACTACAAGGTTTCCCACAAGAATACAGATTTCTATCAGAATACTTGAAGACCCATTAAAGGTTAATAGTAAGAGCCTACTACTGAAGCTACCATATGCTGTTCGGATGGAACATGGAGAGACCTGGCTGGAATCCTGAAGAGTCAGTCCACAGACAGTCAGCTTGTCTAGTTCCAGAAGGTGCTACATGAACAACTGGGGGAAAATGACCAACATATGTCCAAGCAGCTCATGGTCTAAGCTATTCAGCAGCAAACAACTTGATGTGATGCTCACACAAGTTCAATAGCTGCACACAGCCATGGTGGATAACCAACTGCTCTTGATTTGGCTAACAGATCCACTTAGTGGAATGGAACTCAGCTGGAACTGGGAAACAAGCCAGAACCATATCCAAAAAATGATACCACTCTCCAATATCAAACTTCCACCAATCTTGGGCTACAAGAGGGCCTATACCTATTAAATTCTCTATAAAATACTAATGGTTATCCCATTTATCTGGTGCTGACTTCACTGTCCATTGGAGAATTTGCTTCTCTTTTCAGATGCACACCCGACCTGAGGAGAGGGCAGCCATTGCACCTCATCAGAACCCCAGCTGAAACCATAGAGTAATGGGGGAAATGAGTAAGTGTTCTGCTTTCTTGGTGAACCTGTTACCAACACAAGGTTGAAGGAGATAGACACAGAGAATACTCAACTCCTACCAAACCAGATATCCAGAGACATTGAGGCTCCCAAGACCTCATCACTGAAGTAGACCTAAAACGAATCCAATATGGCTCAGGGAAATTCATGGAAGAGGGGGTGGAAAGATTGTGAGAGCCACAAGTTGGGTCATTATGCATAGAGACATTGCCTCTTCCCCATCACTGATGGCTACTCCCATGATGCACAACTCACTTTCCCAAATGAGGAGGGTCACTGTGGTGGGGGGAGGACAGGGAGGAGTCTAACAATGGTACCAGCATGAATATATTCATATTATGTACATAACTAATAAATAAAAGAAAAATATAAAAAAAATCAAATACATATAATCAGTAGATGTCTTCCAGAATCACACTGTTTATCTAAAAGTAGCTATGAGTCATCCTTGACAATGACTACTTTTTGAATTCCAGGCTTGTAGGTGACTATGGAATAAACAGATGTTCTGAGTTATTTATTAAGAAAAATATCCCAGCAAGTTTTCTTAAGTAGTCCTAGGTGGAACCAAATTACCTTCTTGTACTTCCTTTCAATTAAAACTTTATGAGGAGCATGCTGCTCCCCTGACTGTAAAGATGTATAAAGCATAAGGGGAAAGAAGAGATGTGCATAGCATAATACTGTTTTCAGCATCTACCTTATATAAGTAAAACATTTTATTTGAACATGACTGACTTAAGAAATAACCATTTATTCCTAAACACAACTGAAAACATGAACACCAAATACTAATATATTTTCTTTTATGGAATTGTTGGTGCATTTTTTGCTTTTATTTAATCTTTTTATTTCAATGGCACTTTAATTAAATGCATGGCCTTTTCAAAGAAAAATATATCTTATATACAAAGGGTAAAATATTAGATTTCTTTTAAAGTTTGGGAACCATAAAGTTCATTTCCATACTATGTTCATGATAAATAGATATTACAAATTAATAAAGTATAAACAAAATATATTTTCAAGACTAGTAGCCAAGGACTAAGAAATGAATGCTAACAGCTCATATCATCTGATTGTCAAGCTACTGTACTAGTGATATTAACTGTCTTGTTAAACATTGCTGGGATGAAGAGATGTTTTATATACAGTTAATATGACTATATATGTCAGAAGTTTATATAAGACAATATTTTCAGAGTGCCTGTTTTTAACTCCACCCTGGCCTATGAGGTCAACTGTGGAATTTTTCATAGCTGGCCTTTGCCATATTTAAAGGCTGTTGGACTTGGTGACATTTAGGATTGCAATTTTAGGGATACTCAATACTCAACCTGCATAAACAAATGATTTTTATATTATTCCCATATGCCCATTGTGAACAAACTGTATTATGAGGCAAATTCTGGACGTAGGGATGTGCTCATTAAAAAGCAGTGTACATACCCTTATTTGCCTCTACATTTAAGTATCAAATGATATCTGTTGGGCATTGCTAAACACAGGATGGAACTGTGAGGAAGCTGGCCTGGGATGTTGGACATGGCCAGGGACCTTGGGCTGTGGGGGTTGCAGCTGGCCTTATCGTTGGGAACCCACTCTGGCGACGGAGCTGGCCCTCCCTGCCCTCGGGCAAGGTTGTAGTGTGCCCTATTTTCGCCCAGAGTGGGCAGAACTTGTGGGCCCTTCCCCCATCTCAAAAGCACCTGACCATTCCATAATCAGGCTTTGCCAGCCCCCCACAGTTCCTGACTTTGTGGCTAGCTGCCCAAGAGACCCTTATAAACATTTCCCCTGAAGCTGTTGCCATCCAGTATGTGTCTGAAGTCATGCAGCTTTTCCTGCCACTTCTGTTATCTCCCTTGCAGCCTCTCCCTCAAGACTTCTGCCTTCCAACACCAGCCAATTAGACAGCAAGCCATAAACCTATGTATCCAATTGCCTTACAGTCTGTATGTGCCTTCTCAACCTTTCTCAAGTGTTTATAAACCCACTCCCCTTTTGAATAAACGAGAACACACTATCCATCAGATGGCCTGCTGAGTGGTTCATTGCCCATCACACTCACCTGCTTCAGGACCCTGCTTCTTCCCAACTCCTCCTGTGCCAGGGTTGTTGGTGGCCAACAACTCCCAGGAAGAGCGAGGACCCACAGATATCAGAAGAGCCTAAGTCACTCCAACCTCATTCTTGTAATCCACACATTGGGTTGTGGCCCCTTGATCTCTAAGGGATAGACTGAAATCCATGCTATCTACCAAGTATATGAGATAGGCCTTTTCATCTGCCAAAATTATCTGATAAAGGAAGTCCTACTAGAACCCGTGTGTACAGATGAGAACACCAGGATACTCGTGACAGTCACTAATAATTGTTCTTATTAATAGTAGGGGCCTAGCTAGAATCATATCCTCAAAGTATAGTATTTGAAATGAAACCTATAAAAACTACATCTATGGTGTTCTATTTACAGAGAAACTTGAATCAGCTTTTTTTTTTTTTTTTGAGATAGAGTTTCACTCTAGTCCAGGCTGACCTGGAATTCACTATGTAGTCTCAGGGTGGCCTCAAATTCAAGGTGATAATTGCAACCTCTGCCTCCCAAATGCTGGGATTAAAGGCATGTGCCAGGACGCCCTGCCCAGCTTTGTTTTTTGTTTGTTTGTTCTTGCTTTTGGTGAGCGGTTTGCCTTAACTGATTAGCCAATGCTAATACTTTGATGTGTGAACAGTACTTGCTTTTGATTAACTTCGAAATTTTTCTTTAGGATTGCTGAGGCAAAAAGATTTGTGAATTCAGCAAATCTGATTTTAGTTTCAAGGACCTTTTCCCTTGGCTTACATGCAAAGAAAGCCTGTAAATTATTTGAAACCAAATCTTTGTTATTTGTCTGCTAGTAATTCAATTTGAAACACACACACACACAAAAAAAGGAAAGTTATTTTGCTTTTATTTATGTTTTTAATTTATTAATCCTCTCAAAGTTCATCCTGCTACTAAGCTGCAGGGCACTTTAAACCAGGTGACTTTAACCAAACATAAATTCAACACAAATTGTATGTCCCCTTGGGCCTTTGAACTAATTTGAAGCTAAGACTGTACACAGGCCTTTAGTTTTATCTATGCGTATTCTTGGATTAGAGCCAAATGCTTAGCAGAATCTCACATTGGCAGAAATAGGACCAGCTGTATAAAGTTTTGAATCTATGAGCACCACCATTTTCTGAACAACATAAACCTATCTTTACTTACTTGACTTTTCTGAAAGGCACGCATAGAAACCTCCTACGCTTGTGCCTAACCTAGTCACTGCTGTGGGCTACAATGGAATGACAATTAGCTCCAGAGATGCTAGCTTGGGTGTACATTCCTAGTCTACCATTGAGTTTGGCAATTTATTGAGATTGTATCATAATTGAAAGTCTCTGTGTGTGTGTGTGTGTGTGTGTGTTCTAGAATAGAATAAAAATACCAATAAAATATTTCATGTTGAAGTTTGTGACTTAGCATTTCCAACATTGGAAGTTTGCCAGACTACATTTTCATTTCTGTAATAAAATTGACAAATGTTCATCTGCTTTTATAGATGTTGTTACTTCTGCAGTGAGAAACTGCCTTCCTCTTTCTTCTCTATGGACTACATCATTTTGACCACCATTATCTGATAAAAGGCTGACCCTTAATGGCCAGTAAAACCTCAAATGTATAAGTCATCCATGAACTCATGTGTCCCAAAATACCCAATTCTTAAATATAAATGAACCAAAATCAAAAGGTTTGTTGGGTTTGTGAATAAAACAGGATGGGATATGCCAAGAATTATTAAAAGAAATGTATACATATAGTTTAGTTAGGAAGGGGAAACTGAATTTACTCTTTTAAGAATGACAATTGAAAGAAAGTTCTGGCCAGTACTATTTTGAACACAGTATATTTACTGACTTTTTGAAATTAGCATATCTTTGTGAATTCGCCAGTCTTTCTCCTCTTGTGTAATGGTGTTAGTGATGTATTTTATACACCAATGTAATTAAGACAGAAGGAAATGCAATCTTTCTCTCTAGAAGAGATTGAGCACAAAGAGCTATTTCAAACATGCCAGCCTCCCTCTGAAGCCAGACTATTTATGAAGGTCCCAGGAAAACATGACAAATGTTAACTTTCAAAGATTATAAGAGGGCTGGAGAGACAACTTAGCAGTTAAGGCACTTGTTGGCAAAAGCCAAAGGACCCAGGTTTGATTCTTCAGTGCCCATGCAAAGATATATAAGGTGGAGCATGTGTCTGGAGTTTGTTTGCAGTGGCTAGAGGCTCTAATGTGCTCTCTCTCTCTCTCTCTCTCTCTCTCTCTCTCTCTCTCTCTTCATTCTCTATCTCTCAAATCAATTAATTAAATTAACGTTTTGAAGAAAGACTACAAGGCATAAATTTGAAGCAAACTACAGAATGTCTATTTTCTATTTATCTGGATTCTTGTGGCTAAGTGAGATTTTAGGAAAGTCAAGTCTAACAAGACAGAAGGTCTTTCAAACCAATCTCATCATTTACAGTTGCTTAATGACTGAAAATACTCAAACCTATGTTTAGCAAAAACTCTGGCTCCCAGCTGTGCTGAGTGCTGTGGGGTTAACAGAACTTTCTAAGATACACAAAAGACACTCACAGCTGAAGCTCCTGGATACAGAAAAGAAGACCTTCAATGTCTGATGAATTACACGCCATCTCAAGGCCCTGTGTTAGCAGACCAGCTCACACGTAGAGGGATAAATCAAAGCATTAATGGGTCTTGTCAGTGAAGCAGGTGTTTTGACTGTCTTTATGGTTCATTTTCATGTAAAAGGGTTGTGGGACACAGAAATCACGAAGGATTGCAAAGAAATGACAGTGACAGGACTGATCCCACCCTGCAAGAGGCCAAAATCAGCCTGCCTTTTCATATTATGAAATATATCTCATAGCAACGTCTTTTCCAGCTATAACTCCACAATACCCTATTTGTGTGCTCAGGATTTTTCTTCTCTTGTTTTTCTTGTCTTTTCTCTCTCTCTCTTTTTTTTTTAATATGTCAAAGGCACTTCTTTTCTTTTCATGATAAACTATTCCAACAACCATAGCAGGTTCAGACTGTTAAAGAACCATGGGGCACAAGACTTGACAAAAGGAGTTTTTGTTTTTAAAGGACTCTGAGGGCAGGATATACAAACTTGGTATCCTGGATTTCAAAATGGAAGGGGAGGAGGAGGAAGCAGAAAACAAAAGCCTCCATTTCACCCTCATTTCAAAATCCAGTGATTAAATAAATATCATTTAAAAGTTCTGTAAAATTTAAGTATGATGTATTTGAAATTTTACATTTTAAAGTGTAGAAAAATTTGGAAAAATGTTTAGGAAAACAAATAGATTTGGCCTATGTGAAAGTAAATTTTGGATTATTATTTTTTGATCTGCTAGTTTTGTGAGTAAATGGTCACTGGCAGAGTAAAATATAAGTTGAAAGCATAACTAAAATTGCAGTTGTGGTTTTCTAGATTTCATGATTATTCCTTGGTAGAGTAATAAATATGTGAATAAATTCCAAATGATATGCCAAAACACCAAATTCTGATGTCAAAAGGATATAGCCAATTCTCAATTACCATCATATGGAAATATGCTGAATATTTATATGTACAGTGTTCCTAACTCTATGTAGTGAATGGCAATATTATTCCCAGAAGAAAGCGTCGAGAATATAATCTATCTCCCCAACCCCCAAAACATGTTTTACATAATACCCTAGTTCCATTATATAGTCTATCAATTTTAAGAAAATACAAAATTTTCCTAATTTCTCTGAATGTTCTAGAATTTATTGTCTATGAATTACTGGCTATGGATAACAAAGAAACTTAAAGGTGGTTCAAAAACATTACCTGAAAAAGTAATCTGATATAAACCTTCTTTAATGTCTGTGTTATGGGACCAGCAAGACCTGCCAGTAAGAGATTTATATGTGGACTTCTAAAACTATAAATTTCCAAGGGAATGCAATTGGCCCTATCATCTGGCATGTGTATTAATGTCATGCAGACAATCTACATGAAGAATGTGGGCAAAGTCAGGAATTTGTTCCCTGGAGCAGGAGTTAATTTGCTTACACAATACAAATGTTTTGTGACATCAGGGATAAGAAAACCCCATATAATCACTCCACAGGACAGGTGCTCATAACTTAGAGCAAATTCTCTTGGTATCAGTGTTTCTCTAGGCAATTCAAATTTCATTGCAATCTAGTGTTGATTAATCCCCTTTCAATTACACATTAGTTTTGGAGGCTGTAAATGCATTATATACAAATATTATGGCAATCATGTTTTGCTGAAGTGGACACATTTGGCTACTGTGGGAAAATATCAGAAAACCTCTGTTGAAATTTATGTTTCTATTGCAAGTGAATATTGGATTTCAGTAAGTGAATTAAGAGTTCATGAGCTAGTGTGTTTTACAGAGAAAATGAAGCATAAAGGTCAACATATTTTCAGAGCATAAGTATAAACAAAGTGAGAACATCTAATTTAAATAATTCAGTAAAATGCTTAACCCACTCATGATGCTTGATAGATCATAACACCCATGAGAACAATCTCAATGTGATCCAAGAAGAGACCACAGATGTGTCATAATAGATGCATCTTTCTTACTGATGAATAAAATAGAGACAGATATTATCTTTACTGTGAGATTATATATATATATATATATATATATCACCACCCAAGAAATACAACTCCTTTAGAAACACTGTAAATATTCTTTGTTATAAGTGTAAAAAATTTTTTTTGGTTAATGATGGTTTCTTAGTTGATTTCAGTGTCTCTTTTCATTCCAAATAATAACCTATTCTTGTCCATGAAATAGTCTGTGATTGTTTTATAAGATGGCCTATAGGAGCATCTATAGCTAATTTAAAATATCAACTTACACTCCATTAAAATAATCTGGGGCTAATAATGAGTAAATTGTGTTGAACATTCTTAAGTTGGAAATATTATTACTGATTTAAAGAAAATTAATACTATATTTAAAAGCAAATGAAGGAATATATTAATTTGAAAACCATAAGGGAGTACATTATATCTTAAAATTACTGAGAAAGTGATCTTTCCCTGTTTTGAAGTTTTTATATGGTTGTAATATCTAATCAACTGAATTGTAGAATCAATTTCTGTTTAAAGTATATTTATAAAAATGTAATTATTGCAGAAAATATTAACATTCTATTATTTGTACAGTATATAAAGTAGATAAATGATAAATGGTGATAGGTATATAGAAAACAATGAAGTATTAGTTAACAATTTATGAGAAATGAAAAGCAACCTTGAGGAATTTATAACACATTTATATGTAAATGTGACTAAATACACCTTCACAGCTTTACATGTAGACATTATCCATCATTAAGGTTAATGAAGAGAGATTTGGAAGGTTCCTTTGCTGGAGCCTGAGCCAAAGAGTCCCTCTTTGATACAATAGCATGAGGGACTGACTGCCATGGTTCAACATGCATTTATATAGATAAAGTTTCTCGAATCAATTTGGTCACCTAATGTTATATTTTACTTAAAACAAAATTGATCAGTGGTATTGGAAACAGTTTTTAAGTGTATAGATAACCTCTATATATAATGTATCTAAGTAAATTCAAGTACAAGTTGTGTTTGTATATGGGAGAGATATACATCAATTTTTATCCTATATCTGACCACTCAGAGTAATATATTGTAGCAGACAGCTTCAGGTTCGCTGAGATGAACTTCCAGACCAGGCACAGTTATGGAGGAAGGGATATTATTTATTGAAGCTTACAGATCCAGGGGAAGTTCCATAATGGCAGGAGAAGGGGCCTGCTCCCCACAAGACCAGGTAAGAGAGAAAAACCAACCAGCCACACAGCACACAGAGCAAAACTACTGCCAAAAAGTCACACAGCACACTTCAGGAACTCCTGCTAGGCACACTTTGCATATCTTTACAATGGAATCTGAAACCCACCATTAACACCTTAAGACCAGCCCCCAGTGACATTGCCTCTAGGAAGGTGATTGCAGATGCAAACTATAAAGTAATAAAACATTGAATATATTGAGGGCCATATCTTCAAACTACCACATATATGAATATCTAAAATATTAATAAAAATAAGGATGCGTTAAAAATTAAGCCATAGTATCTACCCTACTGGACTTGTGCAACACATTTTTTGGCAATTTCAATCATTTCCAAATAAAGATGTTATATTTCCTGCCAGAAAAATTGATGTCAGGAAGAAAAGACTCACCAAGAATACTTTAGAAGCACATTTACAAATGCTTGCCTTTTTATGGAAAAATGGATGTCTTTTAATAAAAGCAACTTTTCTCTTAGAAGTGTCAGAATGCCTTAAGTATAGTACATTCAAGGTAACCTCTATCTCTCACTGGTCTTTGCCCATCTCAGAGTCTATTATTGTTGACTTACTGAATCAAGAGTAATTTAGAAGTTGTGATGTTACTAAATGAGTATCCTAAGATATACTTTTTAACTTGTATCCAGTGACAGGTGCTCATAAGAGTTTAATATAAACCTTTAGCAGATTCAGCTACTAGACTGTGGCATGGAATGCCAGCTGCTACCTGCTATTATGTTTGTTGAGGACAAAAACAGAACAAAAGCAATATGCAATATGCTCTAAAAGGTAAAGTATTTTATCTCCTACTGTTTTTATTTCCTAGGGCTAGGGCTACTCTAACATATCACAACAGACTTAGTGTCTTAAACCAACAGTTGTTATTCTTTTACAGTTTCAAACAAAATTGGTTCAATCACAATATGGGCAAGGCTGAGTTAGTTACTCCAAAGGCTCCAGGGTACATCCTTTCCTTCCTTCCCTGCGCTTCGTGAATGTGGGCATTCTATAGCTAGAAACTGCCTGCATTTAGGGGTCTTCACCTCTCATCTGTGCCTTCTCCTTAGGCCTCCTATGAATAAGCTTGCCATTGGACTTAAGAGCCACTTAGAAGTATGAGACTACCTTAAGGATAATACATTCCAGGATAATCTCATGATTAATCCAAGATGATCTTCTGCAAAGAGTCCATCTATAAATTCACAGATTGCAAGGATTAGGACATAGGTATGTCAAGATGTGTTCCATGGATCTGTTCAGGGAGAACAATTTAACCCAATACAACTATTGTCAGGACTTCAGATGCTACTATTGTGACATAGATGAGTTTAATTATAACGTCACCTTTCGCTTCGTAATAGCTACATGCTTGTTTTTTTTTTTTTCCCTAAAACCACTGTGCATTCTCAAAATAAATGACTTATAATTATAAACTCATTTCAGTCCCAGATAATGTTAAAATATATTAGAAATCAGAGTTTGAGGAATCATCTAGTAGATATAGATGAAGAAAACAACAAAAGACATTGTTCTAAGTTAACAAACTTTATAGAGTAATTAGGAAATTCTAGAAATCTGCTTAAATCCTGAGACAGTAAGTACACTTCTTTGCATTTGAGAAATAAAATAAAAGTTCTTTTACTTTTTGTAGTCAGAAGGAATGTAGCAGATTTCATTTTTTTCTCCACAGATATTGGCAACAACATCTTCCTCAATCCATACCCTTAAAAGTACAATGTCATCTTAACATGTCCCAGCAAGCAAGATATCACATCTTGATTATCTTCTTTGGACTTAGTGGACTCAGTAACTATTTCATCTAACATGACTGAATGTTGGATTTTAATACTCAATCCTAAAAGGTAATTTATTTCTTGCCAGAAGTTTCTCTGCCTCTCACTGCCTTGAGACATTTTTTTGTCGTTAGGAAATAGCATGTTTTGAAGAAGCCCTGGCCATACATGGAGTGATGTTTGGTTGTACAGGTTGACAGCCACATCAGCTTGAAAACATATGAGAAAGAGTTTTTCACCAAAGCCTTAAAAAACAAGCTAGCTTGCTGGGCACCAAGTCCCTTTACTACAGAAGCACAAGGACTCACAATGATCACTACTTTTTAAGTTAAAAAATTTAAGTGAAAGCTGCTACTCAGCATTGACAAAGTAATATAGCACACAAAATATACCACCTTTTTTCCTATAAAAATAATATCCCTTTGTGTTTCAATGTTACAGCTTACATTTTTTGACTAGTCAAAGGCTATATGAATTGAGACTGGAGAAAGAATTGAGAGTCTGTAAAGGAGACCAGCCCCCTGGACTATGCACATACAAAGCTTCATGTGAGAGGAAGTATAGGCACCTCTGCTTCCTTGGTCCGGATATAGAGTCCATCTCTTGAGCTCACAGCTATGAGATGTGCTGTTCTAATGACTTGCAGCCTCCATTCATCCCCTCAGCCTTTTACAGTTGGTTTCAATCGAGTAAGTTTCCTAACATTGTGCAAAAGGCCAAAACCCACATAGACAAGTTCATGCCTGCTGCTCTGTAACATCTAAGATTCCAGGGTTTCCACTGTCTTCTCCCTCACCTGAGACCTTCCCCAATTAAACCCCTTTGCTAAAAGTTGCATACCAGTTTGCAATTTCTCTTACCCATGTCCTTGGACCAGAGTTCATTTCAAAAGCAGATTACTTGAGTTTTTGGATTCAATGTTTAGAATACATGCACTATAGTTCTATATAATTTAATGTACAGAAATAAGTGTTAATATCTTCATATTTTTTTCTGTAAAACTGTCACTACACTGACTTAAATATTTATGCTTTTTCTTTACATTTGAACCCTTGTATTAGACTCGACACTTTCTAGGAGAAATAATCTAATTAAACTTGAAAATATATGTTAATTCCTCATCTTGGTTTATTTTTTTCAATTATATATGTTATTGTGATTATACATTCATAGTATCGGTTCCATTGTCCTCCATGTCCTCCGTCTTTCAAAGGGACCCTCATCAATGGGGAATGTGGGTCATGCATTGTGAGATTAGTCAAGAGTTCTGGGGGTAGGCCCAGTCTCTGTGCATAATGCCCCAACTTGTGACTCTAACAATCTTTCTGCCCCTCTTCCACGATTTTCCCTGCGCCACTATTTTAATACATTAGATTCAATGTCACCTTATAAGAGTTATTGAAACTTAGTTTTAAGGAGTGTCATTATGAGGTTTTTTAGTTGCTCTAGTATCATACTGTTTTAAGTTGGCCCAAGAGTTGTTTCTCATTCCAAGTCCAATCTGAAGCAAATAGAAATACTAAAGGAAATTTCCAATCTGTTTATCTTTTGTCTTTTCTAAAGGTTAATAACTGAGTTTTTAAAGTAACCATTTAGGAAATAGTAACTTTATTGTAATTTAATTTTTTGTCTGAAAATCTGTTCTGAAATACTCTTTTGCCATATTTCCAGAATACCTAGAAGATAATAATAATAATAGTTATTAAAGGCTAAGATTCTCATGTTGTATATTTCAAATGGAATGATATCTAGTTTAAACTGTCACCAACCCAGCTGATGGAACGTTTGTCTTAGAGCTTGGTTCCCAAATATGTGATTGTTCCTTTTAACCCTCTACTAACAGAGTCAATATTTCTGCCTCACTGCTTATGCCAGTAGAAATAAACCCACATACAAAACAAAGACATTTCTGGAGGCAGGATTTGCATTGATGTATATAGCTCAGTAGCTTAGATAACTGAAACTGAGTGTTAATGCTTTTATTAGTTTGGAGGGTTAATTCATGTCTTTGAAAATTCAATGCAGAAGCACAAATTAATCATGATCTTTTCACAGTATTTTAAAAAATCCAAATCAAGATGAAATATTATTATCTGAATAGAAAAGGTTAAATCTTAGCATTATTATCAGGAAGCAGGGAGACAAAGGTTTATAAGTAATTGCTAACTACCCTTTTCTCTACTGTAGACAATTTGTACTTTTTAGACATTTCCCTTGCTCTCTAAAGGCTAACGTCATTAGGTAGTACCCATTTTCTTTAAGCAAATAATAAAAATAGGAATGGTCATAATAAAAGTTTGTGATTATTTCCTTTAAATTATTGCTGCATGCATAATGTATGTGTGCTCCATAAAAGCAATTAGCCTTGGCAAGAACTACTTGTTAAGTTACTTTTCCCCCAACTTACTATAATCCATATACCATTTTGAAAAACAGATAACAATTTTTTCAAATAAAATCTTGTCCTCTTTTACAATGCTTTTTGATAATTTCTAAGTAGAAAGTTATTATTATAAACAAGATAAAATAAATGGAAGAAATATGCTTTATATAGATTCATGCATTTTCTGTTAAATCTGTTAAATTAAAACTTTGAGGCCTGCTCCCTAGCTCTTCCCACTCTCCTGGCTGGTGCTGTATAGGAAGGATACCATTTACCTGGGATTGTCAATTTAAGTACATATATCTAAACTACAATGATGAATTGTGTTTTGCTATTTTAATGTCTGTTGTATAGTTGCTTTCTGTATATTTAAATGTTCTCCATGCTAGAGGTAGGGTTTTTTGGTGACCCAACTGTTTTTGAATTTACATGTATTTCTGTAAGCAACCCCAATAAACTCATTGTCTCACAAAAATAGCCTTGGAGGAAGCTATTTCTTTGGTCTGTCAATGGTGCCTTATCCTGGATGAACAGACATTGGTTCTCATCTACCTGAACTCTGTGACATGAAAGTGGCTGGGATCAGTATGATTTCTGTTGGAGCAGAGAAACTGAGTACTTACTGAAACTATCTGGCCTGAGGTAATAGGAAAGAAATCACTTGATGGATTGGCTCATAAGCCATCAGGTAATACTAGTTAAGTTCAATTATACTCAGTCTGGTAAATATCAAGGACTAGAAGACAATAAAGGAAGGACACAGACTGGAGACATGGCTTAACAGTTAAGGCACTTGCCTGAAAAGACTGAGGACCCAGCTTCGATTCTCCAGTACCCACATAAGCCAGATGCACAAGGTTGCACATGCATCTAGAGTCATTTACAGTGGCTAGAGGACCTGGCATGTCTATTCTTTCTCTCTGTGTGTCTCTCTATTTTGCTCTCTCTCTCTCTCTTTCTCTGTTTCTCAAATAAGTATATAAAGTAAAATTAAAAATTTGAAGAAAGACAAACATTATTAAGGGAACTGAGGTGATAGAGGTGATGTTTCAGGCCCAGTTCTTGCTAATGTTTTGGTAAAGGGATAGACTGTTCATGTCAAAATGCCTTTTGAGCATTTGTGTTTATCTCATCAGTTACTGCTCTGGTCAACCTCAGTCATCTATGAGTGGAACTTTCTTTTATTTCCGCAGCTGGTTACCGCAGACTCATAACCAGCCAAGCTACTGGCAATAAGTGGCTGATAATGTAACATAGTGTAGTGACCCAATTCTCAGCCGTAAATGGAAGAAAATACTGAGATATCTACATTATCCCAAACAAGTTGCAGGGCATATTACAGAAGAGGGAACAAACAAACAAATAAACAAACAAAAAAAAAAGGAAGACACAGGGTCTGGAGATATGGCATAGTGGTTGAGGCGTTTGTCTGCCAAGTCAAAGGACCTCTATTGGATTCCTCAGGACCCATGTAAGCCAGATGCACAAGGTGGCACATGCATCTGGAGTTCGTTTGTAGGGGCTGGAGGCCCTGGAGTGCCCATTCTCTCTCTTTCTCTCTCTCTCTCTCTCTCTCTCTCTCTCTCTGCCTACATCCTTGTCTCTCTCTCAAATAAATAAAAAAAATAAAATACTTTTTAAAAAAGTAAGATACAGAACAGGTAGAATGCTGGGTAGATATCACCTCTGAATTTAAACCTTCTCTCTTTGAGGGAGGAGGGAGGTTTACAAGATCCAGAAAGCTCATGAAACCTACAAAGATCCAGAAGCTTATGAAATTTAACAGGCTTACAAAGATCTGGAAATTATAGATTCACAAGCTCCCTCCTGAAGGTTATTTAAGCAGTAACAAATGTTGTGGGGAGGAGAATCTGCAGGGAATCTGCCCACTGGTTGTACAGTTAGCACCAAGGATTCAATCTTCAAGAGTCACTCCTAAATAGCTTTTTACCCATGCTCCTGTAATTAACCCCAATACACTCATTGGTCCATCAAGTTAACATGGATGAAACTGTTTCCTTGGTCCATCATTAGTCCTATCTGGGGTAAGTAGAGATTCTTTCAGATCTCCCCAGGAAAAGCCCCAATTTGTATATAATGATTCCAGAAATGGCTCTAGAAATTAGATAACAATTAAGTGCACTTGGTTCAAATCTCTGAGGCCCAGAGACATTCCATTAGTTATTAGAAACAAGGAAGTGAGGAGGAGGCTCTCATGGAGAAGAATCGGCTGAAAAATCCACTGAAGAGCCCTTAATGTTGTGACTGGAGGACTGAAGTGGATGTGAACTAAGTCCACAAATACCTTTAATCCTCTTCCTTCAAAAGTAGGACTAATTTCTTTCAGCTTGACTGAGGTTAGACTTAGTGACCCTCCAGTAATATAAACAGAGTCAAGATGAAGTGGTGGGTATGACTTGGGAGCCTGGAGCACAAGAGGAACTGTGTTTTTTCACTCAGTCTCACTTGGCTCACTTCATCTGAGTGCCTCAAACCATCACATTATGAGGAGTGGTTTTCGTGGTAAAGGACTGTGTTCATATAAGAAACTGCTATGTTTGTAAGCCTCCTTGGAAGCAAATCCCAGTCCCAGTTACGCTTTCGGGGATTGTAGTTCCAGCTGCCAACGTCCTGGCTGTAATTCCATGAGAGTTCTGGAGCCAGGACCACCCATCTGCATCTTCTTAAATTCCTAACCAAGAGAAACTGAGATAATAAATATTGTGAAAACCAGTAAATTTGGGGAGCAAGTTGTTACATACCATACAATTAATGTAACAGCAGAGATCATAAGCTTTAAAGAGAAAAACAAAATTGACTATGTCAAACAAGGTAAACCTTCTTGTAAAGGAAGACTCCAAAGTATCTGCTCCATTTCAAGGAATGGTCATGCTGCAGTCCAGGCTGACCTGGAATTCATGATGTAGTCTCAAGGTGGCCTTGAACTCATGGCAATCCTCCTACCTTTGCCTGCTGAGTGCTGGGATTAAAGGCATGTGCCACTATGCCCTTAAGCAATTATTTTGAAAGAAAGATAGGAATGCAGGCTGGAGAGATCGCGCAGCAGTTAAGGCACTTACTTGCTAAGCTCAATAGCCTAGGTACCCACATAAAGCCATATACACAAAATGGCACATGCATCACCTGGAGTTCATTTGAAGTAGCAAGAGGCCCTGATCTACCTACTCATTCATTCATATTCATTCTCAATCGATCTCTCTCTCTCTCTCTCCTTGCAAATAAATAAATAAGTAAACATTTTTAAAAAATGAAAGATGGAAATGGAAAGCTAGAAAATGTGAGAGTGAATAAGAAAGCATTATTCAGTGGAGTTTACTGGGAAATCAGGGTGGTGCCTCAAGTAAGTGACAGATCCAGAGAGGATCATTTATTGTGAATGGACAAGAGAATATATTATTACTGTTCAAGGACTTTCACATGGAGAAAGGACAAACTGAAACCCTGAAAATACCAAAGGTGTTGACAATGAAATTATATTTCTAAAAAGAGGTTAAGTTTCAGAATAATGATGATATGGTACTTTATTCTTAATAAAAAGAAAGTAGACTTTAGATCTTCAATTGCATAGTTTCATGAAAAAATGTGGGAATGTCAATTTGATTGGTTATTCTATCTCTATGAAATTAAATTACATTTTTAAGCAATTGGGGACTAGAAATATTTTAAAAATTGACATATAGACAGATTATTTTGAGCATTTTTTGCATCTAAAAATGAACAAAAATGTAAGAAACCTAAGTAAAATTGAACTTTTGATAAACATGGAGGTATTGATAACCTAGTGCAACAAATTAGGATGAAAGATTTACCACTTATCCAAAGTTAAAAAGGCAAACATCAAGGTATTAGGATCATGAAGTGGATGAACCAGTGACCCTCATAAAGGTATGTACCCACAGAATCCTAAAGTGTCACCTTGTTTGGTGACATACATTCTTTGTATATGTAATTAAGTTGACAATCTCCAGAAGATCATCCAGAGTTATGATGAGTCATAAATCCAAACACCAGTTGTCCTATTTATGCAGGATTTTGGGGTTCAGGAGAAGTCCCCTAGAATTGATGAACCCCAAGTTTTGTGTTTTGTCCTAACTTTTATAAGAAATTAATAAAGATGGGCTGGAGAAGGATAAATTATGAATCATTAAGTTTATTTAAGGGGAATCACAAATTGGGGGGTTTCGTTAGGGGAGGCTGGGGTCTAGGAAGGGAGGGTAAGGAAGAATCAGAAACATGTGGGAAGTAGGAAAAAAGCTGTCTTGTAGAAAAAACTGCATTGTTTATAAGATTCCTTTGAGGAGAAATTGAGGGTTTTAGAGAAATATTGAAGTACAGGCACAAGCACGTGGAGGTGAATTCATAATGCTCATAGAGAAACTGAGGCTTTTAAAAAAGAGATCAGAGTAAAGCTGTTGGCACATGGAAAGCAGAGTCAAGGAGCTTTGTAGGAGAGACCAACATAGCATCTGCCATGTGTTTCTCCATGTAGGAAAAATATCAAAACAGAGACCAAGAAATTTAGAGGAGAAATGAATAATGAAGAGAGTTTCAGTCATGGTTACCCTGAATTTAAGACATTATACAGAGAGCAAGCCTGGAGTTAGTGAGAACATCCACGTGGTAGATCAGGGACCAGAGGAAAATCATGTGTGTAATCAAAGTGAGACATTACCTCAAGCTATAAAGCAGAGGCAAGCAGAAAAACCATCCAGACCAAGAAACATTATTATGCTGTCCCACACCCACTGTGTTGGGGTAGGGACCAGACTCACATGTGTTTGAACAGGAATGAGAGGATCCCAGAGAGGGTTACACTGAGCGGGACACACCAAAAGAGAGGGAGGGGCTGGAAGGCCACAACCGTTATAGCATCAGATTAAGGTATGCAAGGGGAAGACCAGATTGGTTTATAGATTTGGAGGATGGACCCTTGAGGGTCTGCCTCACCTGGTCCCTCCCACCCAGGAACAGCACTAGACTGTGGGCAGCAGGGGGCGCTGTAGATCAGTCTCAATCAAGCATGAGTTCCATTTCTGCCAAGCACTCGTTCTTGTTCCAGGACAAAGTGGCAAGTGTGGTATGGGCTGGCATCTCCTGGTTCTCTTTGGGCTTCAATCCCTAACAGAAACTGCCTTAGAAAAAAGCTAGCTTTCTCTTATCCTACTTCACTATTAGAAGAGAAGATTCAAAGGCCCAGGCCAAAGCAGGACCCATGAAAAGATTGAGGCCGACTGCAATTGCAGCAATAAGAGCCCAGGATTGCTGAAGCCACTGCAAGGTGGAAGAAGCAAGGAGAGAGTCTACCCAAAGGCAGAACATGACCCAGAAAGGTAGTGCTCCTTGCTCATTTCTTAGTTGTTACTCAATCAAATCAAGTGGGTCATCAAGACTGATTCTTGCAAGTGCAAATTATTAACTGATTAAGCCAGTTCATAAAATTCATAATTTGAGAAGTAAATTAATAAGGTAAATAAAAAGGCAATTATCTGACCTTATTAATGACAACATCCACAAACATTATGTATGCTAGCAGAATGCAACAACAACAACAAAATATTGGAATCTTTGTAAATCAGTTTGAAAACGTACAGGAAATTGACTTTTTTGGGGGGTGGGGTGGGGTGGGGAATGGTTTGTAAACAACAAGAATGCAAATCTTGGAAACTACATAGGCCATTTACCATTCAAATGATAAATTTGCTAATAGATAATGCCATATGTTTTCACAGGGGAATTCATACAAAATGTCAAATAACAGATAGCTGCAATTAAATTTCAATTGTTCAGAACATGGGGGAAAAAAACAAAATTTTGCTAACTACTTTAAGATATATACATCACATTAATGCTGAATCCTGTTAAAGTATACATTCACCTACACACCCTCAAAGAATAGATTATTCAAGCATGATACTATAATAATATTTTTAAATAGCTAGAGATATTTTACCATTTGTTTAATAAAGATTAGGCAAGTATAATATATTCCTGGAACTACTAGTGTTTCTTAGATTATTTAAGATAGCTAATTGTAGAAATAATACACCTAGGTAGTCAAAAGAAGCATTCCCATATGTCTCCCTAGATATATAAAATGCACTTAATAAAATCCAATATCTATTTTAATCTTCTAAAATCATGATAATGTAGAATATTTTCAGTATAACCATGCATGCTTAAAAGGAATGAAATGTTAACTGAGTTATCATTGCAAAGATTTCCCTCAAAGTCACTAGAAAACAACAAAATTTGCTATTTTGTTCAAATATGTAGCTAGTAACTGATGATATTTAGTTATACCTCGGGGATTACATTTAGCAATAGAAATTGGAAAGGAGAATTTTAAATGTGCTTTATTTGATAATAGTGGACTGTTTTTCTTAGAAAACCTAAAAGAGTCCACTGAAACATCATTTAAATAGTTGGAGTAAGCAATGTCAAGCCCAGGTTAAAAAACAAAAATTGTCAAAAGAAATAAAAATAAAATGTTTAAAACTGGGCTGGAGGGATGGCTTAGCACTTAAGGCATTTGCCTGCAAAACCAAAGGACCCAGGTTTGATTCCTCAGAACCCACCTTAGCCTGATGCATAAGGGGGCAAACGTGTCTAGAATTCGTTTGCAGTAGCTGGAGGCCCTGGTACTCCTATTCTCTCTCTCTCTCTCTCATCCTCCCTCTTAATCAAATAAAAATAAAATAAATAAAAATAAAATATTTAAAAAACAAAAAGGTGGTAAATGAGAAGTAAAGGAGCAGATATACAGGTGAAAACTAGTTGAGAAGGAATGAGGTAGCTTTGTCACATAGTTTAGGGTAACTGTGTCCCTGAAAGGAGGAGTGTCTTTGGTCTATTCTTGCAGTCTTATTATCTCTTCCTTAGATTTGTTTTTCCATAATTTGAATCCCTCCTGGAAGGGAGGTCCCTTTTCCTAGAATTTAACTTTAATCCTGACATTGTGGGTGGTCAAGTTTAGCCTCCAGTTCAGAGTCATGGCTAGCCTCTTCATGAGGAGCCTCCAGCCCAGACCAATCAACTTTCCCTCTGGCTCACCTGAGCCAGAAGGTAGGGTTCACCATCATTAGTTTATATATGTATTTACCAGGGGAGGGCCAGTCTCTCAGGGCTGGCTCCTGAACTTTGAAATTCTCGTAAACTTATATCATCACCACCCAGCTGGGCCAAGACAAGGGGAGACCCATTCTCTACTTCCACATGGTTTCTCTACCCTGTCTGCCCTCCACATGGAAGAAGCACTCTGTACTTACTCTTCTTTTTTTAAAGTATGTTTTTTACTTTATATTATTTTATTTGAGGGAGAAAGAAATAGATAGATGACAGATAGATGGAGAGAGAGAGAATGTGTATACCAGGGCCTTCAGCCAATGCAAACAAACTCCACATGCATGCACCACCTTGTGCATCTGGCTTACATGGGATCTGGGGAATTGAACCTGGGTCCTTTGGTTTTGCAGGCAAAAGCCTTAACAGCTAAGCCATCTCTCTACCCCTTTCTCTTCTTTTCTTTCTGAATTTCTTTTCACATGTCTTTTAGGCCCACATGGCCTCTTAGGCCATGTGGGTGTACTCAGTTTCCTTTCCTTGATTTTATACTTTCCTAAATAAATATAATAATTTAGTAATTATATTTTTCAGTCTTATCCAATTTGTTCATTAAAAGTAGGCATGAACTAAAGGCTTGTGGTTCAAGTATTCTTTTACTGAACCCCTAAAACCCTATATCATATATACAAGAATTAAATGTTAAAAGGTAAAGTATAAAATTTAACAAGAAACATATGAAATCTTCTATGAATAAACTACACATGAAACTAGTATAGACAAAAGAGATCTGCATTACAAGAAATGTCACATTTTTGGAAGAGACTATGCAGTGCTATAAAAATGTCTATTTTCCCTTAACAATGTGGAAAGCTAATTGGATCCCATTACAAATTCTAAACATATAGTTTTGGAAATATATATATATATATTTAGTTTTAGGAATATATATATTTACATATATATTATATATTGGTATGTATATAAAAGTAAACATTATAAAAATTAAAAAGCCAGAAATATCTTAAAATAGAGAAGGAGAAGAAAAATACTTTTCTCTAGTTCTTTTAAGTTTACAATGATTAAAAGAGCATGATCTTAAGTAGTACTGTAAAGCAAGATAAGCATTGACTTTTTACATTATTATTAGTAGTATTTTTATTGTTATATAAGTCTGGAATCAACCAGCTGCTCAATATTATATAATTCATTTTAATGAGTTTCAGTCAAAAGGGTTTTTAAGTGAAAAGTACAATTGAGAACTCTGTAATAAAATATATAAAATAGAAATTGGAGAAACCATTTATAAGCAATAGCTTTTGCTACATTAGAATCAAATAAAAATGAAGAAAGTGTGAAGAGTCAAGGAGAGATATGATTAAATCATTTTTTTCTGAGCAGCTGGGATGATATTCAGGATGTGCTTTTCGAAGGACTGATTAACTTTTTAAGGTGTGTTAACAGAAAACAGAAAATTGAAAGACCCTTAGAATGGATATTGTAATTTCTTGAAGAAAAATTGTCCATCAAGAAATAAAATGAGTTATTTGGTCACAGTCTAAATCACCACCCAAACTATGAGCAATTACTTAGTGGTTGTGAATTTTATTACCTTCATTGATATTCAGAAGGTAACATATCATGTATATTTCTCTATTAAAGAAGAAGCATCCCATTTCTTTACAATAAATTATGGAGCCAGCTGCGGTTGCACATACCTGGAATCCTAGCACTAGGTAGAAATATGTAGGAGGAGCAACACAAATTTGAAGCTAGTTTGCTCTACATAGTGAGGACCAGGCTAGTTAGGGTTAAAAAAGAAAAGAAAAAGGAAAAAGAAGGAAAGAAAAAAGGGAAGGAAGGTAACAGGAAGAACAGTCTAGGAGAAGAAGAAGATCTTTATATGGAAGCCCAAATATTTCCTAACTCATTCACACAGTATGTTCCTTACTGTAGGGCCATACTGATTCATATGCTATGTCATTGTTTCCATCACACTATTATAACACACATGGAGGTGGGGAGATGGCTCAGTTGGTTAAGCACATGCCACACAAGTATAGATCTTTGAGTGTGGATCAGCAATAGCCACGTAAAAGCCTGCCACGAGATTGTGGCAACCTAATTGCAATCCTAGCTCATGGGAGGAAGTGGACACTGAGGATACCAAGGTGACTAGCTATACTAATTGAATCAGTGAGCCCTTGGTTCAAAGCAGAGACCCTTTCTCAGTAAATAAGGTAAGGAGAGGCCAAGGAAGACATTTGAAGTCTACTAGTAGTTTATACATACTCATACACATGTATGCATGCAACCTCACACACATGCATGTTTGCACATGCATGGGCATATGCATACAGACACATGTACTAGTCATACATATTCACAGGCAGAAAATGGGGGCAAACACACAAGGAGGATATGGAGGGTGATTTTGCTCCCTTATTTTCTCCTTTTGTGTTCATTTCTTTTCTTATTGTTTTCAGCACACAGCTAATGTTCTGTATATCTATTTGGTAGTGATTCTTGTATTAGAAGCAAAAGTTTTCTGAAAATATTTTTGAGTGACATCTCAGTTCATTGCATGTCTATTTCCCAACATTCTTTAGGGTTGGTTGGATGCCTAATGCACAGTGTCACAACTGACAAGCTGGGGACCATTGCAGATTCTGACAGTTTTTCTTTCTGTTTCATTATAACAATTTTGCAGCAACAATTGTGTTGCTGTACAAAATGTACACATGATAGCTCTGGAGCCTTGAGTTACTCTTCTATTGTAGGTGACAGGGAATCATCCAAAAGTACTTTTAGAACACTGGGTAAGAATTTGATCTGAGATAGATAGATAGATAGATAGATAGATAATAGATAGATAGATGATTGATAGATATTGTGGGAGTGCAAATATACTTAACAACCCCTATTATTTATGTGACACACACACACAACATATATCAATATATATTTATATATTTATTTATTTATCATATATATGCTGAAAAGCATGCAGTTCTCTCAGCTGTATGACAGGAGCCTGCTTGGGTTTCTGTCAAAACAGAATCAAATCAAAATTACATAGCTTTTCCTAAATAGAGGAAGGCTTCCATGGAGTTGGATTCTCAGAGTGCATGATAGTTTCTTTAGCACTGTTGACCTTGTCACAAGTGATGGTGCAGGAGGTGCATTGATTAGCTCTCATTAACTGCTCTATTCCCTGGGAAACCTGAATTTGTAAGACAAAAAGACAGAATGGGAGGTCTCAGGACTGACTGCCAGTGCAGCACCACGGACAACATCATGCTTGGGACTTCCCAGGAAGGGGCATGCTTATTTAGTAATGAGAGTCAAATTGATTTGATTGAGTGAGAGGTCAATAGTTTTTATAATTCTTCCCATTTTCTCAAGTAGTACATTGTGGGTTTTTTTTTTTTGTTGTTGTTGTTGTTGTTTTGTTTTGTTTTCAATTTTAGTGAAACTAAATTTACCTCAGAGGGCTGGAGAAATGGCTTAGTGGTTAAGGCGCTTGCCCGCAAAGCCAATGGACCAACGTTTGATTGCCCAGGAAACACATAAGCCAGAAGCACAAAGTGGCATGCACCTGGAGTTTGTTTGCAATGTCTGGAGGCCCTGGCATGGTCATATTCTCTCTCTCTCTCTCTCTCTCTCTCTCTCTCTCTCTCTTTTAAAATGAATAAATAAAGAGTTATTTAAAAAATTCACCAACAAAATGTACAGAAGTTTAATCTACATTTTCATAAGGATTCATGGATGCGATTTTCTTTCTACAATCAAGACAGAATTTTTCTTAACCTTAACAATGACACTCTAGAACCAATCTCCATTTTCCAATTTCCAGTCTCCTAACAGAGTAACACCTCTACAATTCATGTCAAAACCTGGGAAAGAATGAGCAAGGTGGCTCCGTGGAATAATGGATAGCACATTGGACTTTTGATTGAAGAATGATCAAATTATTTTATAAAAATGATTATTCTGGTAATTATCAGGTCTGTTTTTGTTTGTTTGTTTGTTTTGTTTTACTTATTTTACTCTGCTCCTCACCCTCATTGCCTCCCAGAAAATTTTAAAGTATTATGTAGGGTTTATATAGTATTTAAATAACATTCTTTTGTTTTATTTCTTTACTTAGTTACAGGGCACATTTGACAGGTAAAAAATGTGCTATTCTCTACACTCAAAAATAAATACAAAAAATGTATTTTCCTTTCCATCAGGATACTGCAAGTTTAGGGTGGGAATTAGAGAAACAAAGTAAAACTTACTGCAGAAATCACAAAAATATGACTTACAATCACATTTTACAGAAGCTGGAACATTGAAAGATCACATTGTATACTTAGCACTACTCCTTAAATTTTGCAGACAGTCTTTCAGAGATGTCCAGTGTGGTCATATGATAGTTTCTAGTCAAAGAACTATCAGGAGAGGTGACATATGACATTTTTCAGGCCTGGTCCCCCAGTACCTTTATTTACTTATTGTTTTATTTTTGAGGTAGGATCTTGCTCTACCTCAGAATGACCCAGAATTCACTATGTTGTCTCAGGCTGGCCTTGAACTCATGGTGATCTTCCCACCTCCACCTCCCAAGTGCTAGATTAAAGGTGTGCACTACCATGCCTGGCCTTCACTATCTTTTCATTCAAAAATATGTTCATTATTTATTTTCAATCAGGGAGTGATTAAAAAAGAGATAGAGAAAAAGATACAGAGAGGGAAAGAGAGAAAGAATGGGTGTGTCAGTTCTCTACGCCACTGCAAATGCTCTCCAAATACATACACCACTTTGTGTATCTGGCTCTCAGTGGGCACTGGGGAATTGAACCCAGGCCAGGAGGCACAGATAGCTTTGAAATGCTGAACCATCTCCCCAGCCCTAATGATCTTTACATAACACTTCATTGCTATTTCCCTTGTGTGTGGTTAAACATGTGATCTGTCACAAATAATGGTCTAGTAATGGTCCAATCTCCAGGAGACAATTGGCCATCAAATGATCTCATTAACAAAGAGGTTGCTCTCTCCAGAATTGTACCCACTCTTAAGACTGGCTATTATGTGATGATAAATTTGTGCTGTATTTTATATTACTCATTTTGTCTTATTTGTGACTATTGATCCTCCTTAACTAAGAGTGTATGGCCATAGATTATCATGTTTTAATAGATATATATTTTCCCATTCAATATATTTGTTAAGTGTCTGCCTGATGTGGCACATGTGGCCTCTCCTGTTATAACAGTGAGAACTCAATGTTCTGGGCTTATTCATCAACTCTATTTTGTCTGACTTGTTCCTTACTGTATTACAAACACCAGATCAGTATTTGACACATAGTATGTACACATGTATGTGTGTGTGTGTGTGTGTGTGTGTGCGTTTGACACAGGACGCATTTTATGGTAGCTTTCTCATCATATGCCACTGAAGAAGAAAGTGAAGTAAGAGAAATCAGTGAAGGGCTGGCTCTTTTTGGTGCTTGGTCTTCTGAGTGCTCTCTTGTAGGGACATATTGCTATGGCCAGGTGGTACTTCTGTGTATTTACCACCCAACACCTGTGCAACCAGCAAAAGAAGGAGCTGGCAAAAGCCACATCTACACAGAAGACCTGAAGGCACGCATGAGCCAAACAGTTTCTCTGCTTAGAATTCCTACAACATTCCTAGTTGTAGTTATTTTGGATTTATTTCATCACACGTTACAGAATTTACTGGAAGTTGTGTATATAGTTTAGAAACTAAAACACCATTTAACACAAAGACCCACTTCCAAAGCAAAGGTCTGCATTATTTTAGTCTAGAACATGTGGTGGTCAGCTATTTTAGGCTGCAAAATGTATCTTTTAATAAAACAAGAATATACCTGGGGCTTTTAGAAAGCCTCTCTTCATTTAAATAAAAGCACTTTGAAATGTAGTAGGTTACATATTCTAATCCATGCTCCCTGTTAAACACAAGTCTTCAGCCACCCAGAGCTGAGCAGCAGATTCATTGTCCAGAGATCCAGAAACCTTCTTTCACTCTTTACTGTCCTGGGCCATGACTATCAGGGACAGGAGTGACATCTTCCCAAGTACCAACCTCTGTTCTAAACTTTTTCTAAATATCATGGCTTTGTCAATAAAGAAGACACTAACATCATGTTCTTTTTAAACCACCTATACATTTTCACTCAGATGACTTCACAAGCCCAACAGTTAGCTGTCACTGTCACCAACAATGGTAAATGGCCTTTCTTACTCAATATTCTATTTTCCTCCTAAACATCACTTTGTAGTAACCTCCTCTTTTTTTAGTTGACCATACCCAGATTGATACCCTGATACATAAAGTGCTTATAATTAGAAAAAACAAACTATTTCCTTGCTTAATAAGGATTTTTCTGTACTAGTGCCTTTTAGACACTACAAACAATTTAATACAGAATAAGAGGCCTCTTTTGTTCCTGATTTTATGAATTCACCCTTCTAATAAACAAATAAATCAGAAGAGCAAGGTTTACTGAGAATAAAAGATATTAGCTGTATATATCAAAAATATGATACTTAGTTTATAATAACCATGGATGGACTCTGGAAAAATGATAAAAATCTACATAGTTATAGGAGGAACTACAATCCTGTAAAAAACTGGAGATTGGCACTATAAATGTGGACAGTAGGGTAAATTGTAAAGGAAGAGTATCATTAAATAAAAAAAATTGAAGAGATAAAATCTGGGGAAACAAACAAGAATTAAGGGCATCTGGCAGAAGTCATAAAAGGAAATAGAAACTATTATTTCAAAATGTCAGAGCAGGATACGTTACTGCAATTTCAAGTCAGAAAGTATGTAAATTTTGGTAGCAATTTTTGTGATGTCCACTCCCTGTAAAGTGCTATAACAGTTCCTTAAATTGCTTAAACTAGAATATAATAAATTAAAATAAATTAATAAGGAATGTATACTACTATTTTCACATTTGTGATATAGTGTCTATCTATGCTATATTTAGGGTATGGGGTTGGTTTTATTAGCCATCTGATTTCTTCTGGCATCAAAGGTATATATTTAACTATGACTAATTAATCAAGTGACAAACAAGAGAACTAGGTAAACAATTATGGTTTTGTGATTGCAGGATAGTTTCTAGATATCATTCATTAATTTCTGAAAAAAGTTACTGGGGCTAAAGTAGGTAAGGCATAGAAGTGCAGTCTAGGAATTTAAATAGACTTGACTATTCTTCAGTGAGTCAAATAGCCTAATTTATCAAAGCAGCTCTTCAATTTATGTAAATATAATGAATTCCTTCTGCCAATCACAGTTAGAATTATAAGTATTAAAAATTTCTTTGATATTCTCTACTTTCACAGCATAAGACCTCTAGGTAGTGTATCTAAAGAAAGATTTGCATTGTGAATTTAATGTACAATTCAGTAATTCAAATATGCTACTTTTACAATAATTTTAAAAACTTGACATAAAACTTTTTTGATTTAAATTTTTACTCAGACTTATTTATTCTTTATTCAGTTTGCCTGATATTGGACAGTGTGATGGTCTATTATCAAAGTATACTGAACTGTAATAGAAATATCAAGATAATTGTAATAGTTATATAAACTTTTTTTAAATAAGAGAAAAGGCATACAGATATATACTCTGTAGCAGACAGCCTCAGGTTCACTGAGATGAACTTCCAGACCAGGCACAGTTATGGAGGAAGGGATATTATTTATTGAAGCCTAGAGATCCAGGGGAAGTTCCATAATGGCAGAAGAAGCTGGCCTGCCTTCACAGGACCAAACACAGAGAGAAGAGCCATAAGCCAAAAGCCACACAGCACAGCACAACTCAGGAACTCCAGCTATTCTTTAGGTTGAAATCCTAAACCCATCACCACACCTTATGATCCACCCAGTGACATTGCCTCCAGCCAGGTGGCTGCAGATGAAAACTATAAACTAATAAAACACTGAATATATTGGGGCAAATCTATTCAAACTACCACATACTCTAAATGGGAATATCGCTTGCACACAAAAGAAATGTGACTCCAGTTACATTCATTGTAGAAGAGCATGCAAGATTGAAAGCTTCCAGGTCAAAGGTTACACTTTTCACTCATGCAACTCATTCAGGTTAAAATTGTTTACTTTACAAATAGATCCACAGTTTTTTTTTTTTTTTTTATGTAACAATAACAGAAGTTTAGCTTTGAAAATCTGACATTAGTACAAAAAGAATGTAACTAAATGGATTCTACTAAATATAATTTAATAAATGACTTCAACACAATAACTTAGTCTTAATTATTATATATTAATTTGTAAATGAGAAATTGTATTCATATATGGTGCAAGTATGGGTTTAAATTAACAAGATTTTTTGCCACAATGTGTTTAATATAAGAAAGAAATGAATGAAAAGTAATTAATGACAATAACTTCTGAGAACGTGAAGAAAATTAATTCTAATCATTCTATAGACAAGCATTTAAACAAGGATTTGTTTAGCGATAGATTCTGTGTCAGAATCCATTTTTATTTATTTACTTATTTTTTAATATTTTTTATTATTTATTATTTATTAGAGAGAGAAAGAGAGATTGAGTAAGTGTGCCAGGGCATCTAACCACTGCCAACAAACTCCAGACACATGCACCACCTCATAAGCATCTAGCTTTTGTGGGTTATGAGGAGTCAAACCTAGGTCCTTAGGCTTCACAGGCAAGTGCCATAACTGCTAAGCCTTATCTCCAGCCCCAGATTGAAATTTTAAGAAGATAACTTTCTTGGTAGGTGATTATTATTGAGAAATATGGGAAGGAATCTAGTAGGGCTAAAGCAAAAGAAGGCATAAGAATGCATAAAGGTCAATGTTTATGAGAATGGAGAGCTATCTACTGCACTAATGAGGCACCTTGCTTCATTGTTTAATATGAGGAAATGTTTGTTATTCAAAAGCAGGAGAGATGAACTTGTTGAGAGGCACATGCATCTGGAGTTTCTTTGTAGTGGCTGGAGGCCATGACACATCCATTCATTCTCTATTTTCCTCTTTGTCTCTCTCAAATAAATAAATAAAATAATTTCAAAAATTAAACTTGGTGAGAGATTAGGCTACTGTGATGGCACCAAACATCTCCAACATCATCAAACATCACCCAATATCACCAGGGAAAGGAACATGGGAGAAAATCTGAAATCCTGCACTAATGTTTTCTTAAGCTGTAGATATGGAAAGTATTAACAAATGGAGAACACAGGAGAAGCCAGAACCAGAGGTATGGAGTTCTCCGTGTAAGGAAGCTTCACAAAGATTTTGTGTTGAATTTTGTATTATATTGTGTTTATTCATATTACTCAAAATATCTTTTTCCAACTTTGCTTCTTCAAACACTTCAGATACTTTAAATTGAGAATAGTGACTTTATGAAACTTTTATCCTAAATGATAATATGGACTGAAATGAAGTTAAAAGGCAAAATGGATTTACTCATTCTTAGCATTTGTGTGGATAATCTACTGAAAAATAAGTGAAACTTACGTTGTCATTGCAATCCCTCCCAGGAAAGCAGACTGCATTTGTTTTTTCTATTTAATGTGGGACTCACTTGAGAGTCTCAATATCATGGATTAACCCACTTTCAGGTTACTTCATTTTCCTAGTATTTCATTTCCCTGCTGGCAAGTCAAAAAGAGTATTTTAGTCACTTAGAAAAATTATTTGCTTTTTCTCTACATTCCAAATACTTTTAGATTATTTAATCCAGTTGGAATATGATCGACTATTTTTATTCCCATGACAGGTCTCAAATTAATTCCTTTTCCAGTGTGTTTTTCTTGGTAGCTAATGCAGTTGGCTGTTCCCTCTCTATCAATTGGAGGCCAGCCCTGAATCTATCTTGATGTTGGAAAGAGTATAGAGGGTGCAGAGTTTTTGAACATACAATAGCAGAGTAGGATTCTGATTTATGGACAGTTCCATAGCTTTTCTTTAATTTTAGTTTTATTTTCACTGACAGTAAAGTTTTTGGGAGAGTACAATCAAGATAGTGTACTAATAGAAATAACATTAATAGAAGCTTGGTCATAAACAATAATAGTCATAATAAGGATCTTTCGTACCAAAGCATTCCACACAGAGAGATAACAGCACAATAAATAATTTCTCATTTGTCGCACAACAAATTAAACAAAATTGCAGTAACAAAAATGTGACTTTATAAATGTGCATATACTAAAAATACAAGCAAAACTATGAGCTCATGCATTGCAGACAAAAGCTAAAAGTGAATAGTTATAGCAAAAAATTAAACATTGCAATAGATAAACATGTTCAAGTATTGTGAGAAGAGAGGGAAAGTTTCAAATAGAAGTTTTACAATAAATCAATTATGTTTACCACCATGGGGAGGGGCACTGGCATATCTATCTTGGTCCATTAATGCTTCATGCTGGTAGAATGCAAACAATTATCCATTTAAAGACAAACCCCATGTCACTGGATCACATTTAATATTCCCAGGACGGAATGAAATCCCTTATTTACCTTAAATGTAAGTCAATAAAATACTGCTGGAGAAATATTCTGAAGACCAGGCCAGTGTGATGCCCTGTAATTGTAGGGGCCTGGGAGTCAGGAAGCATAGACTTATTTCTGTTTACATCATTGTCTGTGGAAAAATCCATTTCTCATAGTCTCCTTGTAAATATCCCTCAAGATGCTTCTCTGTCCTAAAATAAAATTTTATTTAATTCCTCAATTTTGCTATAAGAATTAAACTATCACAGCTAGCAGAGTGCACCAAAACAGAATAACAATAAAATAGTTTAGCATTTTAATGATGCTTTTTTTAAGTATTAAAAAAGAAATTGAATTACTTAATGGAACTAAGATTGCATAATGCATTGGTGGGGTTGTTCATATAACATAATAGTTCTTTCCCCAACCTAACTAATCTACGCAGTACCTTTATACTTTGTGATTGAATAGATCATAGATTTAAAACAGTGGCTAGTTTCTGCATGATTAGGAAAGACATGTTTGTCATGGGAGTAAAAAAATAAAATTTGTCTGTTAAATTACACATAAATATAAGGTACAAATGTATTTTTAAAATACAGATTAAAATAATCACACTTGCATTGTGTACATACGAAAATACAGTATTTAATATTCAATATACACAGACACATTTATGATAAATGCTACTATTTGGCAACGCCAGTTCTTTGAGGGTATTTTTTTTTCTGCCCCCATCATTTCATATATGGGGAAATCAAGATGGACTTGCCTAAGATCTCCTAGCTCTGGCGCACATCTTGAAGCAGTTTGTTAATCTCAGCCACCAGCTCGCTAGCATCCATGAGTTCATGTTTCCCGTCGCTCAGGTGGTTGATCACATTGTCAAGGTCATCTTCCTCGTAGTTTTCGGGGATTTCCTCCATGGCCGGCAGCCACTTGGAAGAAGGCTGCACGCTGGAGTGAGTCCCCAGAGGGGGCCCAGAGTTGCTGGTGGGGTTCTGAAAGTGTGTGCTGGCTGCCCAAGCGGCCACCCCTTGTGGGTAACCCACAGTTTTCGTCTGCAAGGGGCCTTTTCTGCGTTCCAGGGAGTTGGACCGGTCCACCTCATTGCTGCACTCAGAATAGGAGTCCATGGACGCTGGCAGCAAGCGCTGGAACACGCTGCTCATCTCGGACAGAAGGGATGAGGTGCTGGTGTCCCCAGAATCTTCCTCGCTGGGAGAGTCCTTCCCAAAGGTGGAAAAGCTCTTCTTCTTCTCCCCAGTGTCTCCCGGCTGGCTGTCATCCTCAAGGCTCGGGTGTGTATGTGGCTGCTGGGCTTGGGCTGCGAATTCTTCCCCCGGGATGAACATGTTGCTCCTGTAATCAGACGGCGAGGGTAGCGGGGGCATCCAGCACTGGTCAGAGTGGCCCAGGACCCTGCACTCCTCCGTGCATAGCCTCATAGCTGCGCTCCAGCAAAGAAAGAAAGATCTGTTATTATCTCAGCCTCACTCAAAACGAAAGGACAATGTCACTTTATTCTCTTAAGTAGGAGTCTGACTCATTACCTCAGTGCTCACCTGTTATTAGACATATTAAATATACTACAATCACATTTTAATTCGAACTGAATTATGGGACTCCGGGAGTCCTTCTTGCGCATTGAATAAAGCAAGGAGGGATGATCACTCCTCAATGTGAAAATGGAGTGTCAATTTATACATGAAAATGACCTAAAAAGAACTAACGTTAGCACAATCGAATAAAAGAAGATCATAAATACTAATGAAATAAAGAGTCAAAGAACATCAACTTTCTAGGTGAAACCTTTAAAACCTTACAATGACACCGTATTATTTTCCATAGCAACTTTCAGTAACTTGCTGGATATTGAGACTTAGGTAGCCTGCTTTAATTTTTCGTGGAGACATGAAAAATATAATTGTCTTTCAGATAATTATACTTATTAATTTACTTTAAATGTTTGTAAATTATTTATTGACATTATTTAAAGTAGCTGTGAAAAGCATTTGTAATCACTGCTTTAGATATTCTCATTTACCTTACTATGAAGTAGCCGTCATTCCAAGGATTGAAATACATTGATATTCAATTAAATGGAAAAGTACTCAAAACCTCATAGAAATATGAGAAATGCATGCCATAATTACTCCAAATGCTCTGATGCCTTCCTGGAATGTGAGTAGCCACACACAGAGAAAATAACAGAAATGAGAAAAGCATAACAGGAGAAAAAAGAAACTATAAATGTGACATATATAGTAGCTGCACTCCACTTAACCAGAGAAGGTAAACATATAAAATATACTCCACAAAGCTACCATTTATTACAGAGAAAACCCAGTCTTTTCACTATCATTTCACACTAAAGCATAGATCAAAATTTCAGAAACGGACAAATTTGAAAGGAAATGGAATTGTTCCTTGGATATATTTTCAGTGAATTTTATGGATTGGGCTGCTAAAGAAAGATTTCTCAGGGTTGGAGAAATGGCTTAACTATTAATGTGTTTGCCTGCAAAGGCTAAAGATTCACAATTAAATTCCCCAGTACCCACATAAGCCAGATGCACAAGGTGGTGCATGCATCTGGAGTTCATTTGCAGTTGCTAGAAATCCTGATGTGCTGTTCTACCTATCTGCCTCTCTCAATCTCTCTCTCTCTCTCTTCCTCTCAAATAAATAAGTAAAATATATTAAAATAAAAAAAAATTCTCTTTCTTCCATTGTATTGCTGAAAGGATGTCTGTTGGGGAGTGTAACATGGTTTGCTAGGGCAAGTTCTTTACTGGATGCTGCACTGAATCTATGCTGACTATATATTTTCTGACTAAAAAAGTAAACAGGGGGCTAGAGAGATGGCTTGTCAGTTAAGTGCTTGCTTGCAAAGTCAAAGGACGCATGTTTGATTCCCTAGGACCCATGTAAGCCATCAGATGCACATGGTTGTGCATGCATCTGGAGTTTGTTTGATTCAGCTGAGGCCCTAAAATGGCCCATTCTCTATCTCTCTATCTGCCTTTATACCTGTCTTTCTCAAAATAAATTTAAAAAATCAATAAAAATTAAAACAGTCTAGAAGGTTGTTGATCTGAAGTGT
Source organism: Orientallactaga sibirica (assembly GCA_036365145.1). Classification (NCBI taxonomy): domain Eukaryota; kingdom Metazoa; phylum Chordata; class Mammalia; order Rodentia; family Dipodidae; genus Orientallactaga; species Orientallactaga sibirica. The sequence goes on along the minus strand of JAEOAD010000043.1, from coordinate 3,413,450 downwards.
ACCTTTAAAAAAAAAAAAAAAAGTAAACAAGCCGGGCATGGTGGTGCACACTTTTAATCCAGCACTGGGGAGGCAGAGGTAGGAGGATCATTGTGAGTTTAAGGCCACACTGGGACTACATAGTGAATTCCAGGTCAGCCAGTGGGGAAAAAAAAAAAAAAAAAGAGAGAGAGAGAACTTATAGACTTGAAGTCACTGCCCTTAACCACTGGCACCTTCAAGATAATTCTGTTGTAAATTTCTGAACCTCAGTTCTTAATGGAAGAAATGCATTAAAGGGAGAAATTTTAAAGCATAAAAATTAAGAGCAAGTGTCGAGAGTGAGAAGAAAAGAAAGGCCAAATTGTTAAAAAAAAAAAAAAAAAAGCCAGAAGTTTTAAAAAAGTATGAGAGAACAATAAGAACCATGTAGGAGAATCAAGGTAGATGAAGTAGGAAGCATATGAAAAATCATGGTGAAATTCTGCTCTGAAGAAAGATTAAACGTGGACAAGCCAGGGTGACTCAAGTACAAAACAAGTTTTGATGACCTCACCTCGTGCATTGCACCACTTGGAAGCATTTGTCAACTGCTGTTCTTCACTATTAGATTTGGAAACAGGAAAAGGAATTGAAAGTAACTGGAATGCCTTAAATAGCAGTGAGGTTTTCTCAGCAATGAAATAGCTATCTTAGTGGTAATGATTTTTCCCCTTAATTCCCTGAGTCTCTGAAAATGGAAATGAGACCTGTATATTGTCTTATTGACATCCTGTGAGGAGAAAGAACAGACTTGCTTAAACCTTTGCACTTGTTGGCCTTCAACTCTGTGGGTTTAGTCTTGGGAAGACCTCATTTTTTGCTGGGTTGCCTGATTGGCTTTTATTTGCTTTAATGTTTAATGGGGAGAAAAATGACATAGTATATTCTAAGAATCTCAAACATGATCAAGTTGTCTCAAACCTGAATATAATGAACATGTAGCCAACAATACAGAATAACAAATCAACCAGATGATTACCACAGTTGGACAGGTCATGATAAAAAATAATGTTCACCAGTAGAATTATCACACAGTAGTGAATAGTACTTATAACTTCATCATAATAATTAAGTGGCAACCTAATGATAAGTAATGAATTGATTTAAAAGTGAAAGTAGGAGCTGGATAAAAGACTCAGAAGTTAAAGTACTTGCCTGAAAATTCTACCAACCCAGGTTCAATTCCCCAGTACCCACATAAAGCCAGAGAGGCGCATGTATCTGGAGTTCATTTGTAGTGGCTGGAAGCCATGGCACACCCATTCTCTCTGACTTCTCTCTATCTCTCTCTGTTTGCAAATAAATAAATATTTTTGTAAAAATGAAAATATAAACTATGTTGAAATCTAAGTGGGAGAAGGATTACAAAATGAAAGAGAGAAAGAAATGGAGAGAAAGAGAGAGCAAGGGGAAGGAAGAGAGATTGGGAAGGAGAAGGATAGGGAAGCCAGTACTGGGAGAGGAGAGAGTAGTGGTACAAAACAAAGCCTTTTCCTTGACACTCGTAGTCTCTTCTTTTTCTTACAGACTCAATCATTTGACAGTATTTTCAGGGTAGGTGCAATTCAGTGCTCCCAAGGTTCCATCCTACATGGATGGATTGGGACAGGGTGGCAAGGGACTAGCCTGTCTACCTCTGTTTCCTATAGAGATATAGGTCAGGCTAGAAGCAGGAGGTCTGCATCGTGTGTGAGTTTTGCCATCTTAAATGCAGGACACATGCCATTCATCACCTTACAGTGCCTGAGGCTATCTACACAAGTCCTGCATAATAGGAGGGGAAGAATGATGGCATTAAAAGAACAGGGAGTAGTTGGAAAGAAAGGTGGTAATGGAGGGGGTAAGGTTGGGGTAAAGGAAGGATGCTGGGAGGGAACTATGATCAAGGTATATTGTATAAATGTATGAAGGTTGTCAATAAAAACTTAAAAAAATAAACATGTGGAGCAGAAATCAGAACAGTGAATGTAAGAGGAAAACATGTGTCTGATTCCCAGGAGGTCCTTAGCTACTACCTGACTAGTCAGCTTTCTATTAAGAGCTCCTTAAATGTGGAATGAGCCATTTCTCTAACACAATGTTTTCACTTATGGATTTCTGCTTTCAGAGAGTAGCAATGATGTCATAAACACCAGGGTAAAGTAGGTAATGAGATGACTCAAGAAAAGAAAGAAAATGAAGGCTTGATGACATATTGAAAGAAGGGGTAAATTGAAAGAAACATGAAAGATGAGCAGCATTGGATGTGGGAGGTTAGTAAAGACATCTCCTTCAGGCAGAAAGGATAACTTGCATAAAGACCTATGTGTCAGGCTGCCTGCCTATTGCAAAAGACCTCAAAATGGTAAAACTGAGAAGGAATAAGCCAGAAGCGTATTTCAAAGACATCTGAATACAAAGATAAACAGATCTATTCAGTGTTGCTGGGAAACAAGAGCTAGGTATTGATTTTGTGCCCAAAAAATTTGTAATTGGAAATTTTCTGCAAAGATTGTTGAAGCTGTTTGAAGATTTGGCAGTGGGAGGAGCTGCTTGGCAGGGAATATCAGTATGTCCATTGGTGTCTGAAACTAGCTAGGATGTCTACCACAGAACAGAGAGGGTGCAGGATTAAAAATGGATGTTTGAAGTACTGACAGACGACAGATGATGGAAAGTCAAATGCACTGAATTAGGAATAATTATAATAAGAAACAGAATCAAAACCCTTATACACCATCCAGGTGCAATACAATACATGAGGAACAGAGGTTTTATGCAGACGTATGCTTAGTGTACTAGGTCAAAGTTAACTGACTAATAAGGAAAACAGTTGACAAACATGAGTCAGTAGACAAAAATTCATGCTCATTTTACTGCTCAATGTGTGGGAATTGAAAAAAATGAATGACCAGAAATGACCCTGAGGGCAGTCATGCAGGACATCACCATCTATATTTGTTCATAGATGAATGCAGGAAAACAGTTGGAATGAGACATTCAGGTCCTAAAAATATGCATGCTTTAAAAAACTCTACTGATCTGTGTTAATAAGATTCAGATGTGGACCAACATTTTCCTCTGCTCAAAGTACTTTCTGGATATATGCTTCTACAAAACTGCAAGTTTTATACACTGATGTGCCTGCAAAGTTGCCAGAATGAATAATAAACTATAACATTGGTAAAATGTCACCATGATAAGGCTTACAATTAAGAGATGCTTATATCTATAGATATTTAGTATGCAGAGTGAAACTGCTGCTGGCTGAACATGGACATACTCAGCAGCCACTACAACTTCCTGGTGTTCTGCTCCTCCAGAATAGCTCAGCCCCTGGAGAGGCAGATACCAAGTGAGGCAGAAATGTACCTCCTGTAATAATATCTGCTGTAATACAAGGTTTCACACCAGCAAAACAGATTTCCAGCAACATGTCTGGATTGAGAAAGATTGTATATACAGAGAATTTTATAAATGATTATCTACACATAATTGAGTTAGGAACAATAACCTAAAAGTAGGTGTCAAATTTTAATGACATGTGCCATCTGTGAAGCTTAAAGCCACTCAGTAAGCAAGACTCACTATTTTTATAGTTTTTACCTACCTATATTTCCCCCAGTGCCTTTATTCATTAACATTAATTATTAATAACCTTTAGTTCAATGGTTAGGTAACTCCTATCTTGAGCACATTGAGGAATAAAAGATGAAAAGAGGAATCTTGACCTCTTTCTGAAATGAAAGGGACTAGAAGTATCATTAAGTAGTACAAAACTTGTCTCACAGGTATAATGCTGGGTTCAGTTCCCAACAGCATAAGTAAACAAACAAATAATAGATTCATAGTTATCTAGTAAAGCCAGACTATTTCAGAATTAAAAAGTACTTCAGAAATTCTTTAGTCTCTTAACTAGCAAGGATATTTATCTAGGGTAGGCTTTCTCCATTTTACTATCATGATAAATTTAAATTTCAATGAATAAAACAGGAATTTAAAAATATATAATACAATACTGATATTACACCTGGGTGTTTGTGTTTTATAAAACAAAATAATCTAGGAAATTTTATTATTCAACCTTAGGGTCCTCTTAGCACCAACCAGCAGCATTAGTATATGAGTCACAACAATAAAAATAACAACATGAGAAAGATGTTACAAGATATGTGTATTCCCCTAAATTTTCAGAGATTTATATTCACATTTGTCTAAGGACTCTATGAATTAATAAAAAGTGATACCATAGATAATTGTACAAACAGAGGATGTTGTATACACTAATCCCCAGTGTCAACAAAAGTGGTCCATATATATTCATCTATTTCTGAAATAACATGACTGAGCAAGCAGTATCTAATGGTTTTGCTGAGAAAAGTAAGTCTTCAGAATAGAAGAACAAAGGTACTTTAATATATTTAACAAATTAAAAATAATTTCAAAACACCTGTTACTTCATGCATGTGGTTACTACAAATATTCAGTGGTGTGGAGATTGGTTCAAATCTCACCTTTAACATGTAAAAACTTCCTGACTTAGTCCCAGTTTCTAACCTTTACAAGCTTCAGAATTCCAATCTGACAAATAAACAAATGCTAATGTTACTGCCAACACTACAACTAATTCCAGCTCCCCAAAGCACAATATCAACATTTATAAGCCATCTTATCACTGAAGTTTCTATAAATTCAACCATCACAACTACAACTGACTCCATGTCAGAGCCTGGAGATGAACAATTCGGTTAATGAGCTCCATGTGGGCCTCTGGTGCTCAGCCTGCACCCAGAAGAAGCCCTTGGACATAGCTGGTAACAATTCTACTACTGATGTGGCTCCTACCACCATTATCCCTATAACTCATGAAAGCTAACATTCCATTTACTGATTTTCAGAAATTTCTGTAGACTCCTTCATAGGTGTTTTGCACTCATCCTTATCCAGACAGAAGAGAGATGGGTGATTAAATATTGTTTTCTTTCTCTTTCATTAGTCAAACGGAAGCCATCCAATGAATGCATAGGTAGCCAGAGAAACTTTTCTATGTTCCTAAGGGTGATTTATTTATTATATCCCTTAGTAACAGGGTTGCTACAGTGATGCCCTCAGTATTGACTCAGTTGGTTCAAAGTTTTTACCACACAATTAGAGGGAAGACATGAAGGAGAACATAGCTCAACACTCAATAGAATCACCTCCATAACAGCTATGTGCTTATAAATTCACCTCTTGAGTCTCTATTTCTTCTCTACGATAGCACAGACATAAAATGAAAGGTGGCAAGAGATATGCTATGCTTACCACCTACAAAGGTGCATTCTTTCTCCTATTTTTAGTGCTTAAAGTATACCCTTTCTAGCATATTTTAGTCTCTGATTTTGTGAGTTGGTTCCCATCACAGGAAATGCATCCACTAAATTATAGTTCAGTTCACCACTATCCACCAAACAGGCTGTCTGAATAAAAACAGCCACCCAGTAATTTTATAAAGAGTTGTTCAAAATTGTCCTATAGTTGTGCTAGCTGAGGTAGGAAAAGGAGGGAAGTGGTTGGGTTTTCTTTCCACTCTCCCCTCCCCACCCTTCCTTCTTGTCCTGTCACATTCTCATGCTGGCTCCTTCACTACTGTGTATCTTAAGAAGATAATTTTAAAAATGTCACAATTCCTGTTCTTTTCCATGAGAGTGGAGATTACAAACACTTTAAGTGCAAAGGAAAAAAAAAATGAAACAAAGAAGAAATGAAATAAGAAGCATGGGAGAACAATGTTCAACCTTGCCAGTCATAGTAGATCTGAAAAAGAAAAAGAGTGGCTATCTTACACCCTCTTACCTGCCGGAATTCTTCCATCTGTAAGAAAAAGGTCACTGAATCCTTCCCCCAGCAGCCTGTCTATGGGAGAGTCTCGTCCCAAATCATAGTCACTGTCTCCAGCTTCACTGTCACCACGGCCACTGTCTTTCAAGCTGAATTTATCCATGTCCTGAAGGGCATATCTAGAAAGATCAATGAAGGAAAAGCATAGTTTTATTCATTGGCATTTTGAGTATTTGGGACTATAAAGTCAACACGAGAATAGTTCATACCTATAGCTCCTGGAATATTTATTTCCTCGGAAACTTGGCCTTGGCTGGTACTGCCCCTGGTGCAGCATGGAAAGAAGCTGTGAGACCTGCTGGGAACCAAAGAGACAGAACTGACTTCTGAAAAGAAGCCCCCAAGTACCCACATGCATGAAGCAAGGGAAAACGGTTATTTGGTATTTCATACACAGTAACTGAACATGGTTTCCACATTCCAATGATATACATATGCTGGGCCGTGACTGGCTGTGCAGTCAGCCACCAAGTGCAACTAAAATCTACCATTGGCAGAGTTAGGAATTCTAATAATACAAATGAGTTTTGCTTTTTCTTTTTCCTTTCTTTTCTTTTCTTTTCTTTTTAAAGAAAGCTTCCTTTTAAATAAGAGATTAATTTCCTCTAGTATGCAGATAAAATGGTCAAATATAGAAATACTTTAAAAACCTGGCAAAATACACTTAAATAATACAGTTAAAATAATGTCAGAAAATTATCCAAAGTTGTACTGAAATGGGATTTTGAAGGTCTGGGATATTGATTTTTCAGTAGGGACTTTAATAATGAAAAGAAGTTGTGCCCCTTTTACTCTGTGACTTCACAGCATCTCAATCTGGAAGTGAAGGGACTCTAGTTAGACAGCCACTTGGGAGTGCCACATTTATTTCCCAATCTCATCCATACTGCATGCAAGTGAATAATATAAGAAATATTAAGGGGTTTGTTAAGGTGTGTACTCACTACATGCAACATGTTATAATTTGAATCCTACTTGATTTGCATGTTGTCAGGTATTAATGGAAACATTTAAGAGCTGATTGCTGGTCAGAAGAACACTAACAGCTGGCATGACCAGTAAAGTCACGTCGTTTATGATCTTACCTCAACAGCAGGCGTGGCATGGGTGAGTTCTAATGAGAAGTTCTCTGGCACATGGTTGGATGAGATTGTCACCAAGCTGTTGAGGGACTGGTGACTGTTGTGACTCTGGCGGCTGCCCATTTGCCCTCTTTCCAAGGTAGGAGATGAGGATGGAGATGATCTGTGATGGGATCTGATAGGCAGAGTGCCATTCAGGGTGGGCACTAGAGTGATGTCCCCTTTGTGAATCTGTCTGGATGGCCTTTTTGGGTGGTGCTGGTAAGTTGATTCTGCGACCCTGCAGTTGTAAGATCTAGTGTCTTTCTTTTCTCGGTTACACCTTGTTGCAAATAGCACCATGATCACCAATAACACGGCACAAATGGCTCCTAAGGAAATAATTATAATCATGGACACATCCAACGATGCCTGACTTACTGAGGTCATTGCTGTACTCGTCACTGATTCCACGTGTTCAAAGATCACGCACTTCAGAAGGACTTTGGTGTGCAACTGAGGGTTGCCTTTGTCCTGGATGATAACTGAGAGCTCCCATTCGGTGGAAGAAATGGACTCCATGCTCACATTGGTATGGATGTCACATGACCGTGGGTCAATAACAAAGATGCTCTCCTCGTTACCAGCTACTATGAAACAACTGAGTTCAGCATTGACACCAGAGTCCCTGTCAATGGCCCTTATTCTTGTGACATGAAAGCCACTTTCAGCCCCTTTGGGGATGGTGATTTCCGCAGTATTGTTGTGCATTGTAGGCCCAATAACCACGGGGACATTGTCATTTTCATCAATGATGGTGAGTACAACCGTGGTGTTACTCATAAGCTGCTTTGGACTCCCTCCATCCCTTGCTTCAACCACAAAAGTGATCTGACTTACTTCTTCATGGTCAAAGATTCTGAGGGCATAGATGGCTCCATTGGATGGGTCAATGGTGACATATGTAGTGATGGAACTTCCCAGGATAAAACTCTCCAAAATGGTGTATGTCACCTGCCCATTTTCATCAAGATCGGGGTCTGTGGCTGTAACTGTGGTGATATATGCCCCTGGCGAGTTATTCTCTGAGATTACAAATTCATAGCGGCTCCTCTGGAAGCGAGGTGGGTTGTCATTAATGTCATTGATCTGAACAGTAAAGTGTTTCACTGAAGACAGGCTGGGTGTGCCCCTGTCCTCCGCAATGACAGTCAAGCTATATTCAGACCTCTTTTCTCTATCCAGGGTGGCATTGGTCAAGATGATATAATTGTTTTCATAACTCTTCTGAAGTTTAAAATGACCATGCCCATGAAGCTTACAAACAACTTCCCCATTCAGCCCAGAGTCCTTGTCTTGCACCCTGACCAAAGCAACAAACGTGTCGATGGGGTCTCCTTCAAAAACATAAGATATTTCTTCTTTCTCAGGGGACATAAGGTTTATATTAATTTCAGGTTTGTTGTCATTGACATCCACAACCTTAATTATAATTTTGCAATGAGCTGGAATTGAGTTCGGACCCAAATCCTGAGCCTGAACATCAATCTCGTAGGACTCAGTGATTTCATAATCCACTTGTTTAAAAAGAGTCAAATGTCCTCTTTCTGAGTCGATTTTAAAAGTCTCTAGAATTTGGGGAGACACGTGACTGCTGAAGGAATAGACAATTTTCCCATTAGCGCCCTCATCTGGATCAGTGGCATTTAGATCCAGGAGCAAAGTGCCCATGGGAGCGTTTTCTAAGAGTTGTATAATGTAAGACTGCTGTTCAAAGGCAGGGCTATTGTCATTGGAGTCAGAAATGCTGATTTTCAGGAGGGACGAGCCGGACCTTGGAGGCACTCCCAGATCCGAGGCGGTGAGCTGCAGCTCGTAGCTGGACTTCAGCTCCCGATCCAACTCTTTCACCACAATGAGTTCTGCGTACTTGGCGCCATCCGTTCTTGTCCGGACCTCAATACTGAAAAAATCATTCGTAGAGAGGGAGTAGGTGTGGAGGGAATTTTCCCCGACATCTGCATCGAACGCACTGTCCAGGGGGATCCGAGTTCCCACTGCAGCGCTCTCGGAGATCTCGATGGGAATGACGGGTCTGGAGAACTGGGGGGAATTATCGTTGATGTCCAGCACTTCCACTTCGATGTGGAAGAGGTGCAGATGGTCGGTGGGCAGGGTGATCACATCAAACTCTATGGAACAATTCAAGTTTTTCTGACAGAGCTGCTCCCTGTCGATGGTAGCCCCTATGCTGATTTCCCCACTGTTCTCGTTGACCACCAGGAGAGGCGAATTCCCCCTTTGCATGGCCCGAAAACGGACCGCGGACGGGTTCGGTAGCTTGGAGAACACGTCAGCCGCATCCTCCGATAGTCTTGCAATGACCGAGCCAACCCTCTGTTCCTCATAAATCCTATATTTCAGATTCTTGCCCAGAGCATCGCGGTGGCAAATCGCCATGAGAAGTGCAAACGCAAGTCTAAAGTGCATTTTAGCATTCATTTGGTGCAGCGAGATCCCCCCCTCCCCTTCACGAGAGCAACTTACAACAGCCCAGCGATCCCCTCAACTTCCTCCGGCAACTTACGGCAAAGCCACATCAGGTCCTTAGAACTTAAAGGCGTCCCCGGAACCACACCGCACCAAGCGCTGGATCGCTCGCGAACTTTGCTTTCATCCACGCGGTGGAAGGGCTGCCCGATGCATCCGTGTGGCCGCTAGTCCTCCCGGAGCTGGGCGCAGCGTGGTCACCCCGGCGTGGTCCCCCGAGTGCACTCGGCATCCATCGATGGCACGGTTGTGGGCGGGAGTCTGCAGTGTGTGTGTCGTGTCTGCCCTCCCGGGCGATTCTTTTTATTTATTTATTTTTCTTCCCCCCGCCCGCTCTCCCTGTCCTTTTCCCTCTGCTCGGTTGCAGACTAAACACCCGTGATTGCTGACTCCAGTCTGAAATCTCTACAACTTCACTTCAACTCTCAGACAAAGCTCTTTTGCCTGGCGTGTGTTGAATCGCTTCCAGCCAATCAGCGAACTTCCAAATGCGAAGCTGCTGCGGGAGTCACCCAGAGAGAGAGAGGGAGGGAGGGAGAGAGGAAGGGAGGGCGCGCGTGGAGGAGGGGAGCTGGAGGGGAGAGGGGCCCGCGGGGGTGGCGGACTCCAGCCGGCCTGGAGCTGAGACCACCGTCCCTCCGCAGCCCTCTCCACCCTCCTTGTCCAGTCCATCCTGCACTCGCTCCCCACAAGCGTGCCACTACAAAGGGGGAGACAAATTACAACCGGGGTGGGGGAGAAAAAGAGAAAGAAACTTTAAATCAACTTCTGGTCTTCTTTATTTATATGGCACTTGAAATTGTTCTTGTTTTCCTAATTACCCTCTTCCTTTGCCACAAACATGTAATCATCTTGCTTTTCCAGGGCCCTTAAGTGCTAGTTTCACATAAAATACTTCCAAGTGTATTCTGTTTGGGATGGCATTTAATAAAATGGGGGAAACTTGCTTCTAATTAAGCTCCTTTCCCCTCCCCCTGGGCAAATACTTGGGTCTTTCTCCCAGAAGCTGACCAGCCCCAGCCGCGTGCCTGGAGCTCTGTGGTAAGGAAGAGCCCCACTGAAAAGGTTTCATTTTCTGCTTTCTTTCATCTTCATTCTTTGAAGATAAGAAAAGGGCTATCTTGCACTCCTGATTTCTCTTAATTAGCAAGATTTAAAGGAACACCTCAGAATTTGGAACTAATTAACAATATAGTTCGACCTCATATCACCTCTTTCCTTGAGTTTGGGCAAAAAAAAAAAAAATGTTCCTAATACTTCTTTGTCTGGCACTTGAAAAAAAAAATCCTATTTATCTTGGTTAAAATACATTTCCAGCTGTAGCACAACAATTTCTACCAAAAGGTGCTATCTCTCCACACAATGAATGCTGAGGGGACATGGACTCCATAGTTTACAAGTCAAATTTTTATAATGTATGCATTTTTTATGAAAACAGTTTTCTGATATGTATTTTTAAAACCCAGAGGTTGTTTACACTAAGAAATAGAATGCCTGAGTTGAAAATTGCATTCTGTGTGCATCAAAATGCTGGAAATACCAGGGGAGGCTTGTGCTCAATCCAGGTCACAGAAACTGATATGGTATTCTTATTTGAAAATATGATTATTTATGATGTTCTTTCTGCACTGCCATTCCTTTTAAGTTTACCATTGTGGCTCCATTCTTGCTGTTTCCACCCCCTCCCCTCACCTTTTGCATTATTCCTCAGCTGTCTTCAACCACTTGCATATATTCAATGTTTCCCATAATCTCACTGTCAGTTTTTCCATTTATTTTTCTCCTGCTCTATTCTGCCCCCCAGAAACATGTATAAAAAAGTAATTTTCTGATTTTTCCACTTTGCTTACTCGCAGCAGCATTCAGCTAAAGTCACTATGAAGGTTCTTTCAAAAAAAAATTAAAGAAAGGAGTCACAGCACGAGGGCTTCTTCTTTTTAGATATTCAAAAGCATTTTATAAGCCATTGTCTTTTTCCCCTTCCTGAAACCAGGGCTGTGTGGCAAATTGTGTGGAATGGGAAAGGCTGTAATGAATGTATTTAGTACTGGGTCACACCGATGAGCACTCTGCTCCATGAATAAGACGGTTTTACAAGTTTTGCAACCCTTTCACACTACTAAACCCCATAGAGGAACTGGGAGAACTACCACAAGCTACTGGGACCTTAGAAACCCATGGCCATCTGGCCTAGATCTCTCACAATCCCAGTCAATAATTATATCCATTCAGGCTTTCGTGAACCCCTTTGCCAGCTCCAAAAGAGCAGAGAAAGGAATTAGTGACTATTCAGAGTTAGAGTGAGAATTCAAAGGTAATCTAACTCCATCAGCTCTTGGAGAATTTTCATCATGCATTTGATGTTGACCACAAAAATCTCAAAAAGCATTGGACTTGATTACCTTAATGTCTAAGACATTTGCCCCCTTAGCTTAAAAGGTAAAAATATCTTTGAGATCCTCCTTTTATTTTGAACAGTATGTTTGGACATAATGTGAGGGGAAAAGTACCTTTAACTTATGGAGGCATATACCATTATTTTTATATTAAGATGCAGTTATAAGCAATGTGTTTCTATGTCTGAGAAGAGCATGGAATCACTTCATAGAGAATAGCTTTATCCATGTGTGACAGTGTCTTCACCACATGGTACTTCATGTTCAGTTGCTAATGCATTTCTAAGAAGCTCTATGTATATACTTGCCAATAAATATTAAGTTTATATGATTTATTATTAGCATTTTCTGCTTGCTCATCACAGATTTTCATTCATTTATTTACTTACTTATGTAGCTATTTTTCTGATGCTAAGGAAGGGATCCCAGGATCTTGTGCATGCCAGGGAAGTGCTGTACCACTGAGCTATAGTAACCCCAGCCCTTGCTTTATTCCTCCCAAAGCTAAACATTAAAAACAATATTTTTATACTTAAAAAAAAACTTTAATGTTTTTGGTTTATTCCAGGGATCCAAAATTTCCCTTATTTCATATCTCTGAATAAAAAATACCAGAGAACCTCTCTCTCAAATTATTCCTAGAACAGAAAAGCTGATAAACATTTTCCAGTGATTATCTAGTGATGATACCAGTGAAGCTACTTCCAGACTTTCACAAACTCATGAACAGATGGAAGCCCTTCTCAAAGAAATTCTCCTGAAGCCAGTGAAGAAGAATGGATGGCATCTTCCTACAAGTCCATCCCCCCTTTGATAGGGCAGTAATTGCTGACAAACAGGAGCAATGGCTTTGAGCCTAGAAGGTCATGGCTGTGTAAGACCAGGCAAAGAGCTTAATGAGTTCCTGAACTTCCCAAGTTGCATCTTGAGGGTGTCCACTTTATTACACATTTTAGTCACAGGCTGCTTTTACTAATTCAGCTTGGTTTGGGTGCAAATTACTAAATATATATTTAAAATATATTGAAAATATGTCAACTATCATATATGACACATCTTATCACCTCTACTAACACTTTCATTGTGTCATTTATTAAGATTACTTCTGCTTTAAGGAAAAGTCAGTTTCCTATTCCAAAGTCTTTAATATTTTTTATTGACAATGGAGGAAATTATCAAGCTTCAATGTGTCCACAACACATAAAAAATGATGTCTTCTCTGATGTCAGCGTGCAAAATTAAAGTCACCATCATTTCTGAAAAGTAGATGCAGTTGTCCTTAAAATATCTCAGCTGTTACTTTATATTCTATCATAGCACATGAGATTAAAAAGCTAGGGTAATAAATACTTCCAACTTGCCATACCTCATATTTCTCATTATCAAATACAAACAACATGTTTCTAACTTTCTTCTTAGAGGTTGATCTAACATTTCCATGTTTTCTTATACCATTTTTTTGTGAAATGTCTTATAATAGGAAGACATGGTTTTCCTTGACACCATATGGCTATAACAAGCCAAACTAATTACAGGGTATCCTGGGAAATTAGAAGTGAGGAAAAGCTTTGCCAGACAAAGCTTAGCAAAGTGAAGGAATCCCAGTGCTCTGGAGCTTATGGGAAGTTGGAGCTTTCTTTGCTATATGAGTGCAATAAATGAATGATTGACTACGGGTACCACCAATTTCACCAGTATGAAATCTTGTAAAAATTACTTAACCTCACTGGGTCCATGTAATCTTTTGTGATGGGAGACTCATCAAAATAGTTTTCTTCAAAATTCTTGTTAAATATTTAATGACTGGGTCTTTCACAAAGTGCAAGCCAGAGCAGATACATGACATGGGCTTTCTTAGCCCTTGTTTATTGACATTCTGCTTAGCAGTCATTGAAGAAAAAATGAAGGATGATATTTATAGACCTCGCTGCTTTCCAGACATTTGATTTAGATATCTGCATAATTTTATCCTAAAGAGTGGAGCTCTCTCCATGTTGATTTATGAAGGTCTCCTATGAAACATCATAAACACACATCATACTATGGAACTATGGTGATCCTGAAAACTTAGGCTCTGTGAAGAAAATTCTATAAAGTCAACCTAGGTAAAATACCAAATCATTGTCATACGTACACTAATCTATTAATACAATTAAAAACCTACTTAGGTGGTGCATTTTATCCCAGTACATGGGAAGGGGATATAGGAGGATCACCATGAGTTTGAGACCAGCCTTGGTTACAGAGTGAATTCTAGGTCTAGAGGGAGACCCTGCATCCAAACAAAACAAAACAACAATAATAATTATTATTGTTATACAATTAAGAGGAGTCTTCCAGGGCTGGCGAGATGGCTTAGCAGTTAAAGCCCTTGTCCTGTGAAGCTAAAGGATCCAGGTTTGATTCCCTAAGACCCACGTAAGAGAGATGCACAAGGTGGCACATGCATCTGAAGTTTAGTTCCAGCAGCTGAAAGCCCTGATGTGCTCATTCTGTCCCTCCCTCTCCTCTGCCGCTTTCTTTCTCTTAAATAAATAAAATAAATAAAAACTTAAAACAAAAACTAAACAAAAAAACATCTTAAAAAGAGAGAAGTCTTCCAGATACTTAGTAACTCTTATATTTTGTCACAATCATTTAGTATGTTTCTAGGCTCACTGCACTTAAATGAAACCGTTTTGGTTCTACTTAGTAGGAAGACAAAAGGATAGAATTTTACATAACATTTTGACAATGATAAGGAGAGATAAAATGTGCTAAATAAATTTTCATTTCAAGGGCATTAGTTGGCCCTTTTCCATCATAGTCCTTCTCTCTATGTTGTTTTCCCTGATCACTAACTCATCCAATATGTTGGTGAAAATATCACACAACCATATAAGGTGTTCAATAGAGAGGCTGGAGAGATGACTCAGAGGTTAATGCACTTGCCTGAAATGTCTAACAAACCAGATTCAATTCCCTAGTACCTAATTAAGCCAGATGCACAAAGTGGCACATGCATCTGGAGTTTATTTGCAGTGGCTAGAGGCCCTGCTGTGTCCATTCTCTCCCTGTCTCTCTCTCTCCTCTCACTGTGCTTGAAAATAAATATTTTTTAAAATCTCCTTAATTAGAATAAAAATTGGCATAATGTTAAAATAGAATAAAATAGAATAAAAATTAGCATCTCTTTAATTAGCATAAAAGGGTTGGGAAGTGAGAGTGTATCCCAAACTCAAACTGTTAGACTAGAAATAGACATTAGTAGACTCTGATCAAAGCTCAATGAGCTAAGTGCCCATAAGACAACCACACACCTGGGGACATGGCTTTGCAGGTGCTAGGAGACAGCATTAGCCAAGAAAAAGGAGAGCTGGAATCCATGAAATAGAGTGACAGGTGCTAGGTTAATTTTGTCTAACTGGGCAATCAGTATTTAGGAGGTTCTGCCAACAGTGACATGCCAAATTCCAGCAGGTGACTTTGGGGTTTGGCAACAGGCAACCTTCTGAGTCCAAATGAGAAGAATCCAGGTGAGTTGCTACTCATTTTATGACATCAGGGCTTCCAAGACAGGCATATTATGAAATTAGAAATAAACATGGACAGGACGATACACCTAGAGAGCTAATAGTGAGAAATGTGCACATACCAGAATCCCAGTCACAGATGTGACTAGATCTCAAAGTTCAACTCGAGGGCAGCAAGATGTCAGGATAAATTACACAAGCTATTATTGACCCCCTTAAATTCATTCTGCTTATGACAGCATCCTAGGCAAGAATCTCAGTCTATACTGCCTCAGTCCACCAAGATCTGAGGGAGTAATAAGACTGTAAGTGAGTTGAGTCTTTCTTCTTAGAGATGGTCTAGAGCAGTAGCAGAACAGCCACCTGAAGTTTGTGGGAAACACAGCATCTCAGGCACCACCCCAACCCAAAGAAAACACGTGGTGCATTTTATAAGATCCTTTAATGCACATTAAAAATTGGAATATATTACTATGGGAAGTGTCCCATTGCTGTGATAGGTATACTAAAATGATGGTACCTGATTCTTTGTGCTATTGGACATGGTTACTCCAGGAAGTTTAGAGACTATGGTCATATGGAGAAAGTTATTACAAAAAGAGACAGGGTTTAAATATCATTAATTCAAGAACATGAACATAAGCAGTACATGAAAGCTTTCTCTAATTTGTTAAATTCATAGAAGCATAAGGAAAACTAAGCTTACGTCTGGATCCAATGCATTCTACAAGAATTGTTTTGTTTATCTAGACAGAACAGTTTTCATTAATAAGAAAACACTTCTCAGAAAGACTTTACTTCATATATGTTATAATATATAAATATATGTATATAATTATGTGGGTGTGTAGTATGTGTAGTGTGGTATGTGTGGGGGTATATGCATGTGTGTAGATACCACTTTTAAGAAAGAATATTCTACAATATTTGAAGAAAAGTTTAAAATAGGACTATCAAATTGTGGGGATTTAATATTTCAAGAAAAAGAGAAAGCTGAAGTTGTCCTTTCAAATATCAACTTTCATGAAAAGTTAGAAACTTTATAAAATAATAGGAATAAATAATTAATAGTTTCAGAACATACTAGCAGATCTCTGTTTTCTGAAAATGCATATGCTTATTCCATTAAAAACACATGAAGGAAATAAGTTTGAACATACAAATACAAGAATGCTTTTGAATTCCATTCATGAATCAGACAGTAATATGGTTATCACAAGTGAACTACATGTATGGCAGTGATCCAATAACAGCTTTCTCTTAGTGACATTATAACCACTTTAATCGATGTAAACATACTCTATGATATCCATGCATTATCAATTAATGTGAATTCCTCATAATGTTTTCCCACTGTTAAATGGTTCATTATTGTGTATGTAGAATTTCTAAGAAGGGAAGAAAATCTGAGAACAGTGTCTGAAGCTTCATTGATAATAAAGACTATTTTCTCATATAATTAACAGGCCTCCCATTGCATGAATGCTGTTCTTCTTTTATTATCATTGAGTAATTATTATTAACTTGGATAATTCAGTTTAATTGGATAAGTTAACAAATTATATCTGATATCATCTATCTAGAGGAACTTAATTTCCAAAGCAGAATCTCAGTTAAGCCATAAAACATCTTAGAAAGTACTATACCATTTTAGAAAATATCAGCTCTAAAATTTAATTGAGGTGGTACATTTAACAGTTTATATTGTGTTACTTATAATATCAATCTAAAATAGTAACATCACTCCTAGTGTTTAAATGGAAGGGTCTTAAAAGGTAATAAAAGTAATAATTGTTGAAACATTAGGAACAAGTGACAAAATTTAATCCTTACAACAATATTCATAAGAAAATATATATAATTATTATAAGCTTCCGGAATATAATGCAGGCAAAAGAGTCAAAATAAGTTCAGTTTCCTTGGGATGATGTCTTCTCAACCCATGAAACTTCCCTGACAGACAGTAGACTTTTCTAGAAAGAATCACAACTGACCTGACTGTAAGGTAAAAGGTGCAAGAGTAAAGTCAGTGAGAAATTGAGAAGAACAAAAGTCTTTTGTATTCTTATTTATGTTATTATCAGAATCATTCAGAGCATTGAGGAGAACCCATCAGAGGACTGACACAGGGAGTAGTGTGACTCAGTGTGAGAGATACTGACCTGAGATCAAAGAAAGCTGCTTCCCACTCAGCAACTCTTTGAAGTTGTCTCATTGTTCTCTCTCTGGTCAGCAAGGTGATGAGTTTCTGTCCAGGAACTTTCTTGATTGCAGAAATGAATCCTAAATTTAGTAAGCAGACATAACTGAGCTAACTATCCTGAGTACTTTAGACCTCAAAGGCATAGCTTTCATTTTGACAGATTTTTCTTGAAAGTCTGCCTTCGAGGGTTAAGCTAAGTGAAAATCATTACCATTTTTGATAAAGAAGGTGATATGATTTAAGACAAGCAAATGCAATTGCTATTTCTTAGACAAAAATATTGGGTTTAGCCATCTAAATAAATATCAATGAAAAGACTTTTTAAAAATTAAAAGTAACATGTTCTACATAGGATTTCTGAATTTCTAACATATATATAATAAAATCATAAAGTAATATTCACATTCTCTATGATTCTCAATACCAATATTTCTCAGGCAAAATGGCTACACATTCCCTTTTTAATGTGTTCTTTTAGTAATAGGATAATGTGAAAACAAATCTCAAAATGACATTTGTTGTTTCAGAGTAGTTCACAACAACATAATCAAATAATTCCAAAGACCTTTCTGGATAGGTTTATACTTATAGAAATTTCTCATTTGCAAAAACAGTAAACATATTGGAGATTTCTCACAAATAGGGAGCAGCTTCAGCATTTGCTATGGATTTTTCTGTTTGCTGTGCCACATTGTTTTAAATTCACAAGGTTTCTGCTAGGATTGGCTGTGATTATTATGCAGGAGAGTATCCCAGTATAAACAGCTTGCTTGGCATTTACATATTGTTCCCACATGCTTCCATATCTGACTCACTGAGAAGTAAGAAGCACACATTTTATTACTATGAAAAAGGATACAGTTTTTATTTACTAAAGCATCTTGTATCTTTATAAACAGAATAATCCTGCACCACAGAACTTACATGGTCAAAACCTGAATGAATAATAATGATATGAACTTAAAAAGTGTATATTTCAATTTCAAATATGTTCTATTAATGTCTGCTTTTCACAATGGATTCAGAAATTGCAGCCTAATTAATTGCTCTTAGAGCAATGAGGGTCAACTAGCTGAACAAAACATGTGGATATAGCAGCTTTTGTTCAGTCTCCATGGAGATAGGGAACCTCCCTTCTGGGCCCATGTGAGAAGTGTAAATGACCATATCTGCTGTAACCATTTATAACCACATCACTTTCTAATACAAGAATGAGGCCCAGTGCTTCCTATAGGAATATAATACCAAGGTTTATGAAATGAAGCTATATTCATCCTCAAAATGGAAAAAAAAACTAATACATAATAGTGTTTCTTAGAATTTCAAGTGTTTTTCTGTCCTATAGAGTGCTATATGAAAAACTGCCCATGTTCCTGAGTGGTCTCTGTCAATTGTAATTCATTTTTTTCTTACAAATAGCATCCTGGCCTTCCTGATGTGATATAGTTCACAAATTATTATTATTAAGTGACTATGGAACAATAATTCAAACCCAATTAAAACAGGTCCTTATTCAGCATTCTGGCTATGAACCTCCACTGAATCAATGCTTTCACTTATTTATTTATTTATTTATTTATTGACTTATTTATATATTTATTTTATTATTTATTTATTTATTGGTTGATTTATGTTTTTTTTTTTTTTTTTTTTTTTTTGAAGTAGGGCCTCACTCTAGCCCAGGCTGACCTGGAATTCACCATGTAGTCTCAAGATGGCCTGAAACTCACAGCAATCCTTCTACCTCCACCACACCCAGCTCAAATGCTTTTATTTTCTTAGACACAAATATGAAAATTCTAATGCTTAAATTTTGTATTCATCTGTTTCATTATTTTCCAGACAAGGTCTTCCTATGTAGCCTAGGATGGCTGGGAAATTACTATGCTGGCTATAAATTTGTGATTCTCCTGCATCAACCTCCTATGCACAGGGATAATATATTTGCACCACCAAACCTTGAATTAAGTTAAACATTTTCTATGGTAATTATTGTGTAGGGGCAAATATACCCATTTTATTAAGACTATTTTAAAAATTACCCATGAGGTCTTATAAATCTGCTGTAGAATGAATAGCATTAGGAAAGAGTTACAAGAGCAAAGTCTTTAACAGAAGGATGTGTATCCTATAGCTAAAATGAAATGTTTCTTATAACTAGTTCACTACCGTGGGTGCAAATGCTTCTTCTTGAATGTGATGTTCCATTCCTTAAGTGTGGTGAAATGTGGTGCTATGAAGACAGAAAACAACTTTTTTTTTTTTTTTTTTTAGTGTAATGGTCTTCCTTTTTAAAGAAAAATAAGTCTAGCAGGTGGCATGTGGCTATATCTAGGTCTATCGCCATCGCCATCTCCAAGGTGCCAAGAAGTCCCTGGAAGTTTCTATGGGAGGAATGTATTGGTGGGATTTGGATTGTAAAGACACGTGCATCTGCTGCCTCTCTGGTCTCATTACCATTTGCACAATTAACTCCTGTGGCTGTGGCTATGGCCAAGGACTACCCCTTTGTTCCCTTCATCTCAAAGTGAGACTTCTCAGGCTTTCAATTCAGAGGAAAGTTTTCTCCAGAAAAGGAGATCACAACCAGGAAAGCTCCAGGAATGAAAAACGAAGAAAGACACTGAGGTTCTGGAATGAGGGAATTGCAGAAGAGGCCACTCCTTTCAAGATGCTCCTACTTCAGAGGCTGCTATTGGTTTGTCATCCTGGCACTCAATATCTACTCTGCAGATCT
The DNA here is from genome assembly GCA_036365145.1 of Orientallactaga sibirica. Lineage (NCBI taxonomy): Eukaryota > Metazoa > Chordata > Mammalia > Rodentia > Dipodidae > Orientallactaga > Orientallactaga sibirica. The sequence continues at coordinate 3,393,111 of JAEOAD010000043.1, read as the reverse complement.
CATGGATGCGAGTTTTGCATCCCATACCAACTTTGGCCAGACTACAAATATCTGTAAAAAGACCATCGAGTAATTTCAGTCAAGATTGAACTGAACCCATTGCTATGCAAGGAGGAAAAGATTCACAAAAGGCTATGACAAATTCATTCAAGATCAATTTGAAGGCCTCAGCAGTCTGATGAGTATTAAATTGCATAAACATCAGATATGCTTTCTGAAAGTTAAATCTGTACTGTCTCTTTAATTAATTTGACTCATGATAAATATTTATAAGCCTTATTTATTAACAAGTTAATGTAGGACAAGAGCAAGGTGATAATATATGACATTTTTTCCAAGCTTAAAGAGCAGAAGTCTTTCATTTATTGATATGTATACTACAAAGAGGTTAAAAGGAACTATTTCTTATTATTAAATATGTGATGGAAAAGCTGCACCTTCTCTTAAAGATAAAACTTAATTTGAAAGAGAAGCATTTAAAACAATCTGTTCCAATGGAATAAAGCTTCTTTGTTTGAAGTCACAAAAGAATGATTAGGCTGTTAAGAGCTGTGAAGCTGTGTTATATCCTGAAAGCTGTGAAGTCTGAATGCATACTTATATGAAAAATGAAGTCCTGAAAGAGAAAGTTTACAAACGTGTCTACCATTAGGAAAACTTTCCTCAAATGACTACAATTAGGAAAAGACATTTATGTTACAATGGCCAAAAATTTAGTATTTACAGAGCTTTTTATGATTCATACTAATTATTCTGCTTCTCCCTTAAATTCAAGAATTTCAGATATACAATTATATTTCCACATATAAATATTATACACAGTCCTATATATAACATACATAGCATATATATACTGCCATTAGAAATAAAATTATTTTAAAAGAATATTTAGCTTGTTTTACATCTAACTTACATCCCATTGTATATACCCTTCAAGATGCAAATTTGCTCAAATAAAACAAGAGAGGAAATAAAATAAATGTCTGGAGTGTGATATAACTCAAACTCACCACCACATGGATGGAGAAAAACAATCTTCAGTTGAGCCTTCTTATTGTGCTTACTTTTAGTTTCTTGTAATTCATGTGTGGAAGATAAGTTATAAATAGTGCAATATATAAAAAGTGCATTGTTCCTAGGTTACTAGGAAAAAAAATAGAAATAAAATACTTGGTATGTGAGTTGTTTTTCAAATATTTTATCTTTATTTAAGAGGTAACACTCCAGCAAGACACTGTGCACCTAGTTCTTGACAAGTTAGAAGAAAATACTTGAAGGTGTTTCTGTTAGGGCATGGATCTAAAATAAACCCCCCAGATTATTTATAAAATTCAGTAATGCTGCAAAATTCAATGCAAATGTGAACTGCTCTTGACTCAATAGAAATGTGCTCTTGGACTATTGTGAATATGAGAAAATCTATGAGAATCAAATTTATGTTGTCCTTTGCTTCTTGAATTTCAGTGCCCATCTGGGGTGCAGTCTAGTTCATAAACTTTGTATTTCTCTTCTTTCCTACCTCAGATCACTTGCACCCCTCCTCTTCCTTCCCTGGGGTTCTGGCCCCTGATCCAATATTTCAGGAACCATCCTTGACCTAAGTGAGGAGGAGGCATGAATACTGGTGCTCAGAAATCACTGATGTCCATTTTAAGTCTCTAGACTAACTTTGATTAGACTTCTTCCTTATGTCTGATGTTTCATCTAAACCCTCTTGTTTTATTATTTTATACTTTTATTTATTTATTGTGAAGATAAAGAGAGAGATGTATGGGTACACTAAGGCCTCTTGCCATTGCAAATGAACTCTAAATGCATTCACAACTTTGTGCCTCTGGCTTTGCATGGATATTGGGAAATTGAACCAGAGCCAATAGGCTTTGCAAGCAAGTGTCTTTAAGTACTGAGCTATCTTGCCAGCCTTGATTCCAAATGCTTTGGCTGTTGCCTTTATATATGCTGCTGAGAATCTATGATGCAGACTCTCTTTTGGAAATATCCCCTGGAGTCCTCATTCTTTGCACCATTTCCATCAACCCTGTATCAGAGTACCTGAGATCTCATGCTGTGCTGTCAGGCTGTGGTGGAATGATCATTTTTGATATGCTGCCAACTCCTCTGATATTTTTCTCCCTACATTGGATTTGCATCACATGTTCCTTGATAGGTTCTCTAGTGTTGCAGTCAGCTTCATGTTGTTGGGACTAACATCTATACCAGACATAGTTTAGGCGAAGAAGGAATTTGTTTCAAGCTTACAAATCCAATGGGAAGTTCCCTCAGCATGGAAAACGCTGGCTCCCATTCTAAATCCAAGCAGAGAGACACCACCAAACAGCCAGCTCCACAAGCAAGCACAAAAACTGGCAGCAAACAGTAGGGACCCAGGCAGAGTTCAGATTGCTCTCTTTCACTTGTGGGCTAGAATCCAGATCAGCCCCCAAATACACTTTGGGCTGGACCCCAGGATCTGGCCCCCCATAACACCTCTTCCAGTCAGTATCCTGGAGGCAAGCTTTAATAAAACACCTGAGTCTGTTGGGGGACATATATTCAAACTACCACACTTAGCAATTGTTTTCCTCCTGCAATGCTTTGCTTTATACATTCTCTCCCTTCATGGACTTGCAGGGCCACAGTGCTCACCTATCTTTGCTTGTCATGCTTGCCTAGACTTGGAGCATGAACTTTTTAAAAAATCAACTTTATTTATTCATTTATTTATTTGAGAGAGACAGAGAGAAAGAGGCAGACATAAAAAGCATGAACACAGTGTGTCAGGGTGTCCTAGCACTGCAAACAAACTCCACACACATGCATCACGTCTTGCATTTGGCTTTATGTTGTTAATGGAGAATCAAACCAAGGCCATTAAGCCTTGCAAGCAAGACAATTTAACCTCTGAGCCATTTCTCCAATTCTCTTTGTTAATGCATTACAAAAGATGTGAGCCTCATAGAAACTGAAACATACAACTATGCAAACTACATTGCAAGCATTATAAATGTCTACAGCATGGAACATTGTCAAGAATAATGGAACACTTATATGTTATTAACAAATGTTGATCTCCAAAAGCATAGATTATGTTTTATCTTTATTAATCACGTTAGTGATAATATCTCCAATATTATACATATTTACTGGACTAAAATGAAAACAAACCTACATTAATGAAATAGACAAAACAACTAAGTCAACTTCAGTACTTATTATGCCAAAATAAATAGAACTAGGCACAACTATATTTGTTGTGTTTTCTGTAAAGTTTCTGTTTGCATGAGTAGATCCTTACAGATATGTGGATACTTACATGAATTTGTTATTTAATAATATATAGAAGTTATATGTCAATACAACTCTTCATGAAAATGCAGTAATATAGTCACATACTAAAATATAATTAAAGTAATAGAGTATACTTTTGCTGCAGATTATAATTATAACAATACCCAAATGTTTACTAGAAGTTTTTTCTAAAACCATATGCCCTCAGGAACATGTGTTAAATCCACAATAGTTACAATGCAAAAGCAAACAGCTGTTATCACTTCTTAGCAATGAAAAGAATACACACTTTTTAATATTTTCATGATGAGAATGAAAACTAACCTGAGTCTTCAAACCTTAATGTACATGCAAAACTAAACAACTGCTACCCTACTCTTTGGGAGATTTAAAAAATAAATGTTTAGCACCGATCATTATGGAAAGAATGTAGAAAAATCTTGCCATTTACTTAGAAAAAAAATTGCATCTGTCACTAACAGAATTGATGTGCCAAATTTAGTTTTTTTAATGAAATACCTGCATTATACTCATGTTACTAATCAATGTGAAAATGTCATATTCACATTTTACCTTGAGTGCCATTTTAACATCATCTTGTTATTAAGATATTGTCTGACTCTTTTGCCCTTATGAATGTCCCCTTAAATCATGGAATAAGGCTGTTAAGCAAATATAAAACAAGTCAACCATGCACTGCATAGCATATGGACAATTTCCATTAAAGAAGTTTGTATGTGGGTAAAAGTCAGAAAATAAAATAGAGAATTAGAGTCCAAATGGGCTTGGGAGAAAAGCATTATGAATGCTACACCAGGCAGGTTCTTAGGGAGGCTGAATATCATTCCTAGAGATTGTCATTCTCAAAACTGAAAGAGTAGTTTAAATATTAGTATTTTAATATTTTTCCTTTTTATAGTAAGAGCAGAGTCTAATCATCGAAGTATGGTTTCACTTTACCAATTTTGCAATTAGAAATGGTCAGTTGATGAATGTGGTTTTTAGGAGAGATTGGTTAAAAAAATAATATTGACAATAGGCTAAACATTTTTTGTTCAGGGCCTTGCCGGTCCCTTATATTATCTGTGGCTTATTTTATGGGACTCAGAAGTATATAGGCATGATTCTTAGGGAATTGTAGTTTTTTTCATCGATTCTTCCCTTTGGTTTTACATAGGAATCAACTTTGGAGTTTTCCAAAGCATTGATACCTGGAACCCACCCAACATAATTTGATTTCTTTTTTTGCTTGGCATTTTTAACAAGTTATACCCATTATTATCATTTGAAGTTGAGGCTTCAAATCTTTCTAAAATTAAGCAGGTAATGTATGAAAAGTAATTATGTCTGTATTTTACATAAAATATCAGAGCAAGTGAAGTGATATACAATTCAATAACCAAGTTGTCACATTTGTTTCTGGATTCAAATATGGTGATTGGAGAAGCACATAATGTATATGGCCACAGTGAGAAAGATCAAAGGAAAGGGGCAAAAGCATTTCTAGCATAGCAGGAAGACAGAATGAACCAGTGTGAAATGGAAAAAGACAAAGATGGAGGGGGTAAGGCATTGCTGCTAATCTTGCTCTAATTACAATCATTATCATCATGGAATTCATGTGAGACAATAGTGTGTTTGTTACTTTTCTCATTACTGTGACAAAATACCTGACTCAATGCAATTTAGGAAATAAAGTTTTGTTTTGGCTCATGGTTTGAAGGTTGATCATGGAAGAGGAAATATAGTGGCTGAAGCATGAAGCAAAAATCACATCGTTTCCCCAGACAAGAGGCAGAAAGAGATGAATCCTGGGGCTCCACTCACTTTCTCCCCAGTCTGGTTTGGTTCTATTAGCATTCAGGGTTGGACCCCCACCTTTGTAGAACCTTTTTTTCTTTTTCTTTTTTTTTTTTTTTTTTTTTTTTTTTTTTTGAGGTAGGGTCTCACTCTGGCCCAGGCTGACCTGGAATTAACTATGTAGTCTCAGGGTGGCCTCAAACTCTCGGTGATCCTCCTACCTCTGCCTCCCGAGTGCTGGGATTAAAGGTGTGCGCCACCGTGCCCAGCTTGTAAAACCTTTTTGAAACTGTTACCTTATGTGTGGTTTTCCCAAGTGAATCTAACCCCTGTCAAATTGACAATCAAATCTATCATATCTAGAATACACACACACACACACACACACACACACACTCACACACCACACACACATATATATATAGTGAACAAAATAATGCATAAATTATAGTATTGGAGGAGAAAAAAACATCAAGTTACCAATATTGGACAATAAACAGTAACTTCTACATTAAAAAATAAA